>CADCSX010000001.1:1329144-2658288 GCA_902805475.1 Entonaema liquescens | reverse complement strand
TCCCACTTCTTGGTGCGGTCGAGAGCGGGGGCCGAAATACCGCGGGGAATATAGATGCTGTTAGACTGCTGGGAGATCTTCTCGAGAGGTCGTTGGATACCATCGTAGATGTTGTGTAATAAGCCGGGTCCTAATTCGACGGAAAGAGGTTTACCGGTACGTTGGACGGGGTCGCCCACAGTTATACCAGCTACACTTCAATATTAGTTTACATACGCTTCCTTGGTAAGGGCTTATAAGGTGCCGAAGGAGCATCGCACCGGTTTCCTCGTAGACTTGGATGGTGGCTTGGTCGCCGCTGATTCGAATGACTTCACCGACTAAGTTATCGTGGCCAACTCTCACGAGCTCGTACATGGCAACTCCAATCATATCCTCGGCCACCACGACGGGTCTATTCAAATATAATCTGTTAGCTTCGTAGTCGAGTAGCGTATGTTAGATGTAGTGCAGCGTTTACGAACCCGGAGACGGAGTAGATCTTGCCTATACGTATACATAAGTGGTTAGCTCATCAGACGAATAGTAAAGTATATAAACAGTTAGAGCTACATACCACTATTGAGCGCTTCTTCGCCATTTGTGGCTTTCGCTGACTAGATGCATGAGAGAGATATGTTAGATATATAAGTCGCAAAGGGGCGGGATAGAACAAATCAAGCTCCTTTGTTCGGTTGCAGGTTTTACTGGGGATTGGACGTGGCGGGAAAGGCAGCTTAAGCTTACCGGAGCCATCTTGGAAGTCTCTTTCGGGTTAGGAAGCGGCTCTGCAGCTGGAGAGACAGGCGAGATAGATATTGTAGGAGCTAGTAATGGCGAAGCTAAAGGTGACGAAACCGGCGTCGATGAGGTGGATGGTGGTGTTATTGTTGTGGTGGTTGTGGTGGTTGTAGTAGTTGGGATGATGTTAGCACTAGTGTTAGTATTAGCAGCTGGTGATAGCAGCGGGCTGGGCGGTAGTGGTTGGTTAGCAGCTTCAGCTATTAGTCTTATGGCTTTAGCGTCTCTAGCGGCTCTGCCAGGGCTATTGGAGCTGCCAGGTGACGCAAATTGCGCAGGGCTTGAGGTGGGTGTGACCGGCCGACTTGAACCCGGACTGGAACTTGTACTTTGGCCGTGGTTTCCCCGCCGCTCAATCAGGTCCACTAAAGACTGGAAGCAGCAAATGCAAAAGTCAGTAACGCGATTTGCTCCTTTGAGTAACGGGTCTAGGAACATAAAGGGGGGCTTCGTGCATATAGGTACATACAGGCCGGGCCCGCAGCGTCGGTCGGAGGCCGAGCATGCAAACACGTTTATGCGGTGTAAACCGTCTAAACTAAGTAAGTAATTGGTGAGAAGTTGTATTTGACGAGGTCAACGGTAGTTGGACCTGGGAAATTGTTGTAAACTCGACAACGCTGCTTATGCCTTACTTATACGCGTACGTTGCATCTGGGAGATGTAGTTGATTACGATGAGTTACAACCAAGACCAAGGGGAAGAAGTTATAAGTATAAGTTACAAAGCAATCACTTGGCCAGCCTCTCGATGGTAATTCCCCCGCTTTTAGAATTACCTATGCCTTAGCACCACTGCACCGATAAGCAAGTATCTCCTTCCACCTATATATAGTTACTCTTATTAACTATTCAACTAGTTATAAAAACTATAAAACTATAAAACTATAAAACTACGATTAACAACGCGAGCAGCCACTCAGGTATCACTCAAGACAAGTCGGCCATAAGAGTAGATATATACGCTCCTTTTAATTTCTTGTTATCTGGGTATACTTTCCACCTCCCAATCTGCCCTTCCCTTTTGTACATTCAAACTAGAATAGTTCCATCATATCGTCACACTATTAATACAACCAGACACATTGTCATTCCCATTCTCATTCCTAAACTCATTCCGCGGAATAGAGTCTAGAGATGGACCTGGTCAAGCTTCTCCGAAATCCCATTCTTACCATTGATTCCATTGGTTCCATTGGTCTCTTTAGCCCTCTCCTTTCGATCCGGAATCTCATCCCACGATCCGTCCTTGCCTGCGCCGCGCACCCAACGCGGCTCCGTCTGGACCGAGTCAATAACTAAATGGCCAATCTTCGTCCACAGGTCACCCTTAATTCTAATCCACGGCTTGTCCTCGTACTTCTCGCTTAGAGTCTGGCCGATTCGGACCGCGCGGAGTAGCTTGACGCCGTGACCGTCTTCGTCCAAGTTGTGGATTCGATGAAGTTGCTCTGTTACATTAGAATTTAGTAGAGTCACTTGTAATTACTAAAATATGTGTGATTAAATTGGGTATGTCTTATACGTACCGTCTACAGGAGTCAGCTTCCCTGCCTGCGGGACATACGCAGCGATATTATCGAGTTCGAGCGGCGGACAAGCTTGGACCGCGTACTGGAGGATATCGAGCCGAATCTTCCATTCGAGGAGCCTCAATTTGCTCTCGATGGGGATCCAATCTTGGTTACTTAGTGTGACGTATATGGGGTTAACATTTATATGGTGCCTACTCGCTGTAAGTAAATGATATATCCTCAGGTTCTAAGGGGCAACTAGGAAGACATACATGAGGAAGAAATCGAACTTAGGTTCTTTGCCGGGATGGAATGCCGCCGAAGCACCTTCGTATATGGCTATGTGGTACATCTCGGCGGTCTTCTCATCTAGCTCTTCCGGCTTGACTTTCACCTTACTCGCCAGCTCGACAAGCTCATCCCATGCTTCGCCAAAGACCCCCTTGTTGATTTTGGATAGCTCATCTACACCTTTCGCGGCTGTAGAGAGCTTCTTGTTTGCCTTTACTTCTCTTAGTAGACTCTCGATGCTAGGCATGGGTTTTGAGTTTGACTTGGCAATCTCTTCAGTCGTGAGGAGGAACTTCTTCAACTCATCCCGGTGGACAGATGCTTGAGCCAGAGCCATAGCGATAATGGCGGGCTGCTTCCATTCGACACCGTACATCAATTGGATTATGGGATGGATGAGGCCTTATCGGAGCGTCAACACGTAGAATCAGCTTAGTTTTTGTCTTTTAGTGGGCTTACCGCCGAGCATTCGAACCTGCATATCTTCACTTCTCTCGTCGCCTTTGAACATGTGTTCAAACAAGACCTTCTCCCAGCCTAGCTTGTCGATCTCGCTTTGGAAATAAGCCAGGAAGTCATTATAGTATCTTTAGTTAGGTCAGCTGGTGTGTTGATAAGAGTATAGAAAGACTCATTAAGTAAACAAACTTGGTTTTAGTAATTACTACAGGGACTATGAATTATTAAGGATATGTTAACCGTGAACTCGACTTACTGAGCTTTCCCAATACGTTTCTTGGCTTTCTCCCAGTCTCCTAGCTCCTCGACAACATTCTCGTGGACACTCGTGGCCGGTCTTTGGTACGTCTTGTTGACATCGTAACCTCTCTTCAGATGCTCGGGTGAAGCACCTGTGCCATACAGAGCTAGGATCTGATGGCTTATACTGGATAACGAGTCAACGCTTTGATCTAAAAACTCAAGCTACCTATAAGATAGGAGCTTACTGGTTATGAAAGCCCCTATCATTAAAGAAAATGTGGTGCTTCTAAAGCTTGAGTTAGCACCGGTTCCCCTTTCTTGATTTGAGGCTAGGCCTACCTCGAGGTCCTCCTGCAACAGTTCAGTAGTCTTCTTCGCCGAGGCTTCATTTTGTTGGATATTCCAAAGTCCGGTATTATCGGGCGTGATGTGGACGTTGTGTGCTGTCGCCATATTTGCTAACTTCCTATATGTTAAAGGCTTGGTAGCTCTTATATTGCTTCTAGCAACTCGCAGCGAAAGGTTATAAAAGCTCATGAGTTCTTTAGTTTATATAAGTCATACTTTAGGCCGTGCCAAGCCATTGCCTACCACAACCCACAACTCGGCTTTTCATACAGTGACAAATCTTGGAAATTTCAAGCAGCTGGTTGGAGGAGAAATGCGGAGAAGTCGTTTGCTCGTACGAGATGGTGTATGTGCAATGGTGACGGAAGTCACGAAAATTCCGGGGTATCTAGCATGGGTTGGGCGATGCTCGTGATACTCCAGCTTGGGCTTCTTAAGTTTCATTACCACTTATGGTCCTATAAAATTGGATTGCTATAAGCTTATTTGGCTGATAACTAATACAACACGACTAGACCAAGAGCGAAAGGTTAGCTGCTTATCAACCATGTATTAACTCAGCAACCTTCGGCTTTCCGTATAGCAGGCGAGCTCGTCCCAAAGCGGAAGTTAGTCCTAGCCCGCTCGGGTTAGGTACGCAGCTATTCCCGAAAGCGACGCATATATGTGACATCATCCACATCGGTCTGCAACGTTATGCAGTTCTCTCTGCTTCATGTCTTGGAACTTTTGCAATCTCGTATAGAAATTTGTAAACTTTAGTTTAAGGGGATCTAAAGGCAATTACGAGTATGCGATGATAAAGCTGTTATGATGTTGTGCACAGGTGGGAATCATGATATAGGCATTCAATAGTCTTTAAACCAGTTATAAGCTTCTAACGTAAGACATTAATATGATGACAACATATTCCTACGTAGCTATATATATAAATGTTGTAACTTATATTTTGTAACTTATATTTTGTAACTTTTATATTGATCCGAGTATGGATTACAAACCCCTAGATCAAGATATTGATCAACGTTTCAGGGCTTTAGATCTCTGCCACTAAGACTTTATGGCGTAATTAATGGCTTTAAGGGTATCTTAAATCCTTAATCCCGTCTTAAAGTATATATCGAGCTTATGATACTATGATATTACTGAATCATATATGTTGATAGGTATTCATCATATTTGCGTATGGATATATGCTGGTTCGTTTTGAAATTGTTGCTTGTTACTTACTAAGTTAAGTTATGTCTAACTACTTAGTTATATTACCTAGGTAGTTAGGTATACTTAGCTATCTTTGACGATAACTATCTGAATTTTGTAGAAGCTAAAATGCTTGTGGAAGTAAACATAGAACTAAGCAGCCTCCTCTATGCTAGTACAAGGGAATGAAAAGTACCTTTAACCAGTTCACCCTAGGTATTTCAGATAACTCTGGGTTTCCCATATACGTAAATATCTAGTTAAATAAATGGCTAAACCCTATCATCGCAGATTAATAAAATCAGTAAAAACTACATGTGCTGGGCAACCCTATTGCTCGCCTCCCATTTACTTAATAGCTTTTATCGCCCAAGACAACGATTGTCCTAGCAACAAACGCTCCAGAAGTGAGCTGATGCTAATTAATATAAGTAAATTATAGAAATAATGCACTTGTATTCGTCTTCTGCCTTATGCCTTATGCCTTATGCTACCTCCTGTCGTATTGTCATGCTTCTCGCTGTACTGGATTGTAAACCAATGCTCCTCCCGTCAGCAACACTAAGTTATTTAGACACCTGGCACTTCCATTTATCTTCCCAGTAGCCCAACATGTGCAAACAATACCACTACCACTCGAAGTGCCCCACCCCCAACTGTCACTCTATCCTTGGTTTCAAGAAGCGCAACAGGTACTGTCCTGAAGCGCTACGGGCTAGACGTCTTGGACGTTGCTCGACGGGTGTCCAAGTCGCCGGTGTTTTCTACATCGTAAATTCACCCACTTGTTGTGACGTCTGCTGGCAGCAAGTCGAGATAACCCACCAGCACAAACACAACCAACAACAGCAAGACGAACAGCAGCAGGACAAACACCAGACCCCCGAATCTAGTAGCAACAGCAGTGACTCGGAGATTACCTCTGCCCACAAGGTCGGATTACACTTCGTCACCATGCCCAAAGCCAAAGCCAAGCCTAAGCCTAAGCCTAAGCCCTCCTCCCAGGCGCAGCCTCTAGCCGCAGGGCTCTCCAAGCCCGCTCCCAAAGACAAAAAGAAGTCCAAGAGCGACAGCAAAGACCTATTCGGAGCTGTCTTTGAGGACTCCCTAGCTGAAATGGAAAGCAACTTCAACAATGCGGGGGCTAGCAGCAACGAGGAAGCCTAGGAAGCTCCCCAGGAAGAAGAACCCTTGGCCCCCCAGACCCCCGAGAAAAAGAAGAACGATGCAAGCACCAGTACCAGCACCACCAAACAAGCTCGAAACCGCCGTGCCAAACTCCAAGACCAAGAGCAGGATACCCCACACGCTCCCGCACCCGCTCCCGTTGACGAAGCCGAGCGTTATCCCTACGGCTTCACCCCCGTTGACACCGAGGGCAAGTACATCCACGACGAGCATACGGGCGAAGATGAGTTCGATGGCTATGATGATGTGTAATTAAATGAGCCGCACATACGCGGGTTTACTTTTTTGCTTCGAGCTTACTAGGACGGCAACGAATCGATTCTCTAACTACTAAGTGAGTAACCCTAGTAGACAGGAGAGCACTACCATCTTCATCTACACGTTACTAACAAAAAGTTACCAAGGAAATGAGCAAACTACGAACAACGTATATACCAAATCCCGGATGGATATCGTTGGCAGTGGAGGGCAGGAATCTTTAATATAAAAGGGCAGTTCCATTCAGTTAGTCCATTACCCCTTGTTACATCCCCTTATTGCATCGCATAACGTCGTCACGCATATAAGGTAGTTTAGAGAAAATTCATAATAAAAGAACTTTGCACATACCTACTGCAACTAATTTTCTATACAACAACTCTATTCACGCATGTTCTGTAAAGGATAGAATTCGATTGTACGTGGAACAAGGCCCAACTTTGCCCGGACCCTGGGGTCTTTTTGCATCTAGATCCACGAATTCAATACCTTGGCTAAGCCCGCCGCCAGTTTTGCAACTGCCGTGCTCCATGGAGAGATGCCTAACTCGTTCCCCAAATCCTGGTTCAAATGCCTTGGACACGTCTCTGTGTGACCGCCCTTCTGTATTGTCTTGGTCGACTAACCATGCTGTACTAAGA
Source organism: Entonaema liquescens (assembly GCA_902805475.1). Lineage (NCBI taxonomy): Eukaryota > Fungi > Ascomycota > Sordariomycetes > Xylariales > Xylariaceae > Entonaema > Entonaema liquescens. Next base: position 2,651,367 of record CADCSX010000001.1, on the reverse strand, counting down.
GGTCCAATTGGCCTTTACCTCCCGGTTGATCCCTCGCCGCCTTGCTCGCTGCGTGTTTACGGATCCCCTGCGCATGTCTTAAGGGACTAGAGAAAACGCCGCAGAAAACCAATAACTATTTAATACAAAAGGTATATCCGGGTCGTCGGTTATCAGCCATTGGTCGAAATCCTCGTTGAGTTCCTTCTGCGGTGCTTAGCTGGCCGCCGAGAAGGCACAGGGAGCATATTTGCACTCCTTGTAGTAAGCTGTAACGAGATATGTATGAGCCTACTTGAGGAACATCTCTCCCCCATTCCGCGTTGTTCTTGTACGGTCCAGGTGGTCTAGCCCAAGTACAACGTCATCTTCTATGGTACCGCCCTCATCAAACAACACATCCTCTGCATTATGTTAGCTGCATTTCGTAGATACCATGGTGTAATCTCTTACCGTCATTGATATAGGCCGGTTTTTGGAATCGTCGCACTATTGCGAATTTGATCTTCTCAAACGCCTTGCCTTTAATGCCTGTTCGGTTCTCCAGTCGCTTCTTTGTCTCGGAGAAGGGTTCACCCTGAGCTATATTAGTTCCGTCTCTGTTTCTAGCGTAGGTTGTGTGTACTTACTTCTTTAAGGAGGAACTTGAACGGGATTCCATGGACCCGGCTGGCATCATTCTGGAAATGGATGACTTTAATAAAATCCCTTTCATCGGCGTCCAACTCCTCTTCCGGAATCCGTTCTGCTATCACGTCGGTGTAATCATTAATACTGAGAACTGGATAGTTAGGCACGAGTTCCCGGTGAAATTTGTGATGGTGAATCTCGTAGACCCTAATTCGACCGCCCTCGCGCTCATCTTTGATCTGCGCCTTCTTCACAAACGCCTGGATGAGATCTTCAACATGTCCTTGCTTGTTGACCAAGACATCGAAGGTTTCCTACAAAATTTCTTATTAGATATATATTCCATATCCGTGTCTTAGAAAAACTCACCGCCTTTGTCATGCCTTCGCTCAACCAGGTCACCTTGACATTTTTCTTCGTATCTAGCTCGGCAAGGCTCATATCCAGAACTTCGAAGAAAAGCGAATTTGGTTTGGTCTGCAGGGTTTGTTGGGTGTAGTTATTTGGATTCAGGATGGTGCCGAGGTTTTGACTGACAGCCCTTCTAACCGCCGCCTTAGGGCTTCCCGTGGAAGCGTTAGCTGTGAAGAAGCGGATATGAGTAGGATCTACGCCTAGCTCCTCGCCTACTCTCTCTGAAAGTTGGTCGTATGTAATTTTCGTACTTAACGTAAGGATAAAACTCTGGTAATCGGCCTTCTCGCAGCGAGGGTGGGGATCAAATCGAACCTCCCGCTTGTTGCAGAGGAAGTCGTAGAATCCCTTAGCGTCATCATATCGGTCCCATCGTTTGGGCGTCTCCTCCGTATTCTTGTCTCCAAGACGAGGGATCTTGCCGAGAAGCTCGCCCGATTTTCGCTCAGCGATCCTCTGAAAACATATAATGTCACCATCCTGGAGCTCAGCAGCTTTCAAGGTTATTTTCGCCTTAAGACTCTCAATCATTGCCGGCTTGATCTCCTCCCACATAGCTAATTGCTCTCCAGAAGGTAACTTGTCACCCCAGCCCATCCTTTTGGAGATCATGGGCACTAGATCCTCAACCTTCTTCTCCTTGCTCACATAGATATGTCCCACTCCTTCAAGAGTTTGCCTCTCAGCATCGAAGTGCTTCAAGAAGAGAAGAATTAGGTCGTTCTTTACGATGACGCCATTAGCGTTACTTTGGTAGGTAGGCCAAATAGCCTGTCCTTCAGCATCAACCTCTTCTGCAACTTCTGCCCACACTCTCAACGCATAGTCTCTAGTTGTTGCGGCCATTCGTTGATAAGTTTCTTCTATCGTCGGTCTCGTGTCCATAATCGGCTGATCAGGTCTAGTGGTCTTGTTTTGACGATTTACCATGATCCACAAGCGAATTCTCTTGGGATCTTGGTTGGTGTCATGGGCAATGAGTGCGACAAGCTCCTCGATGGTAGTTTGCTTTTTCGTACGGTAGAATTTAGGTGCTGCTGGATCTTCAGCTGGGTTGGCCTCAAAATTTGTCAGGTCAGTGGAACCGTGACGCTTGAACGTCTCTTCCGTGATGACCTTAACAGGGAGATAAAGATGCTGTTCTTCACGTTCTCTTCTCTTGGCCTCGCGTGCGGCCGCTTCTTCGTCTAGACGTTTTTCTAATTACGATAAATTAGTTTAACCCTTAATTCAAGTTACTTCGTGGAACTTACGGAGATGCGGCGGGCAATCTTCTTTCTTAACTGGCGTTAAGACTTGATCCAAGCGGGACTCTCGGATATACACCAACATGTATGCACTCATCTGGCGCATGATGGGAGACTTCTTCTGGAGGCCTGTGCGAGACTGTAAAAGTGAGGCCGGGTATTCACCCCCGAAATTCTCCTCCAGTGTCTCTCGGATAGTTGCTTTCGTGACTTTATCATCGTCAAACTTGTAGAACCAACCGTCTTTGTTGGGTTTGAGATAAGCATAGTAATGGCCCGCATTCAAATCTCCACTATGCACCAAGACACCATGCAGCTTATATATCCACGGCTCAGACTTGTCCGCATCCTGGTCAAGATAAGGTGTTAGATCAAGAACCTCGGGGAATTCGAAACGGTCATTAATCTTCATCATCGTATCGCGCTGGATGTCGTACTCGAACCGCTTTAAATGTAGATGCAATACTTCGGGGAAGCTCTTAAAAATCACACCCTTTCGAGCATCCTGATACTTGAATTCATCACCCGCCCAGTACTTGTTGTCGCCATCAAGAGTCTCTTGCTGGATATAGTCCTTGAAACTCTCTTCAAGATTTGGTATTCCTCGGACGTTGAGTTGGATATCCCAGAAATCTTCAATTCGACTCGACTCATACTCAACATCGATACAAGAGACGTATGTCTTGACCTTTCCGCTGAGCATTCGTGGAAGAGCATCTTCGGCTGCAGTACCCTTCATCCTCTCCTCCATACGCTCAATTAGCTTACGGGATAGCTCTTGCACGTCTTGCTGCTCAAAGATATGTCGCGTGTCCCAGCCAAAAGATTTCGTTAGCTCATTGGTACCTACGGCCTGATTTGAAATCTGGAGCTGATAAAATAGCCTCTGGAGGGTGTAGGCGCTATTAGTTATACTCTCATCTTCCGCAGTCGGGATTTCGTAGACGGCCTATAATATGTTAGTAATCCTCTCGCATAGTCCGAGAGGTCCCTCTATAGAAACTGTGTTATCTAACCTTTCGAAAAGCATTTGTGAAAAATAACGACTGTAGTAGCGAATTAAGGTAGCATGTAGCACCCTGGTTCTTCAAACCAACATAACCGGTTTCTTTCTTAGAATCGTAGTTATTGAAATTGTGCCATAACACACCGGTCTCATCTTCAACTACTCTGACGTAGGCGGTGATATTGACAGAGTCGTTCTCGACTAGCGGATGGCCCGAGTTGTCCCATGGTTGCTGGAACATTTTTCTTAGCTCGAGAAACCGCGTGAAACCCCAATCGCTCTCCTCTTTCGTAAAGCGATGGTGGGCGGTATGATGGTAGAAGAGAGATGGGTCATTGACATTCCACATGACCAGCCCGAACTGCACACAGCAGCTCCAATCGTCGGGTATACTACTGGCATCTTGGAAGCCGTGTTCAAGATATATCGAGGATTGGTCGACATTGTTTCCAAAAGGAAAAAGTAGAATTCGCCTGCTCAGCCAAGTCAGCAAGCTAACTCTACGGATAAGAGTATCGGATAGGTGCTTGCCATGGGTATCCGCCAGCTTGAAATATGGGGCCATGCTCCTTCTTTGAGAGCGCCCTCCAATTTTGCACGGTCCAGGTATTGACGACATCCTCTAAAATCTTAGGCTCGTCTAGGAGAGGTGGTAGCACTACCTCTTTCATGGCCTCAACTAGAATGGAAAAGTTAGTGGGAATCTCTGCTATGGAAGCTGTATCCAATTTATGCTATCTAGGGCCTTGTACGCACAGTCGGTAGCCAAGATAGGGCTCTCGAGGTTCTCAGCATCGTTATCCAGCTGCTCTGGGTTGATCTCTGTAACCTGGTCTTTCTCGTTTAGGGTCGGTTGGACGACCATCTCGTCCTGGGTGTCAACCACCATCTCGTTCGGCGAGTGGATTTCGGAATCGTAGCTCTGATAGGTAAAGGATATCGTTAGCTGGCTCTGGATGTCCAGATTTGTGATTGGAAGGAGATTGGGTCGGAGTTTATGTCATCAGGTATTTGATTGGAATTAGAGGGTTGGCCTGGTGTAGGCTTGTGGAGGTGTAGGTAAGGAAAGGCGCGCACGAATAGGGAAAGATTGTTCAATAAAGAGATTATCGCGTGGCGTTCCTTTGGTAAAGCCGAGTAGTGAAAGTGGTGGAGGTGGTTCAGTAGTTTAATAGTGCTAGATACACAAGAGGCATGAACTTACCATGGTTGCCTATTGTCTGTCTATTCAATACTTAGGTAGGTATAAGTGTAAATGGTCTCTGCTGCCGATTTCCAAGTTTAATGTCGAATGGTCCTCCCCAAACCCGTGGGATAAAAAAAATATAGTCGAGGTCCCAGCTGCACACACAGCGGGGCTACGACGAGTGGCGTGGAAAAGAATAATAGAAGGAGAGACAGCGCAGCTCACTGCTAGCGACTGCAGTAATAGCAGTCGGAAGGAGCTAAAACTGGAGGTTGTTGAAGTTACGCGACTGGGCGTAAATTGGTAAAGGGTAGATTTGAAGGAAAGCGAAATGTCTGAAGGAAAGAAAACGGAGGTGAAGCTCTAGTACAGAATTGCTTCATCGACTACCCAGGCCAACAAGCGCTAGGTGCAGTAGGTGGGAGTAGAAAGTGGGCTGTGACACCTCGGGCCCATACGTGTACAGGTAGCGATGCGTATTTTAGGATAAGGTAGCCTAGAGCGCGGAGCAGAAAGACGCAGCGGGGAAATTGACCGGATTAGTTACTGCCCTGGTACTTAAGATACTTTTTTTTTTTTTTTCTTTCATGGCAGGGAGCAAGGACCTACCCAGCATTAAAACGTTCAAACCTTACGACGTGGGTGAATGTTCTAGGAAGGTAACCTGTACATTGTAACTGATCGTATTTCTAAGTGGAACCTTTACTATCTTCCAGAATGTGAATGTACAATAAACTTCAATAAACTTCTACTGCAGACTTCTACAAAAAGTCGCTGACTAAATCGATTTGCTTATTGTACCTAGTAGCCCCGCCAAAATGCTCTCAATTGGCAATGACGTTACTACGACCAAGCCTCCACATGGCCGAAGCAGCAAGTAGAATTTCTTCATCTGGAGGATAGGGCTACTAGTGAGACAATCAAAGAATAGACGATCCATTTCATTTAATACCTACTTACAGGCAATGATCTTCGTTACGAGGCAGAGTTTAATATTGATGTTAATAGAAGTGTTCGAGTGAATATATATACTTATGCATCGATATACAAAACAGTTGCTCAAGTTGTATCTAACGTCTTACATATATATACTTACATACACGTACTTACATGAGACATACGTACTCAATGCAAGCTGCTCATTCATTTAGTGATTTTTACGAAAGTACGTTGATGACTCTATTCATGAAGTAAAACATGGAATTTTCCCTTTAGTCAAACATTTCTAGTACTTATAACGCATTATCATAACTGCGTGGTTAACTATATGAAATATAAACATTGAATAAAAATGCCTTATTAATGAAAGAGAGTAACTTATTATGTAGGTGTCTCTTCGGTATACATAGCGGCATTGGACTTGCCATGCCGATTGGAGAAATGTGGGGTATCATCCACGCTGCAAGCGGTACACTAAGCAGGTTCTTTGCACTTGAACTTGGGACCTTCTAAAGTCATAGGTCACTACCTCGTCACCGTCACAGCAGGTACTACCCCTTCCTCCTTACATACATGTAACCACACCCATTCTAGCGAAACCGGAACATGTGCTCTCTGTAATTTGGTCCCCTAAAGTCCAGTAACATGTGAGGGCGAGGTTTCCCAGCTCAAACTCCAAAAACGCAAACTCGCCATCTCCAAATAAAACGAGGAAATACCCCTTTCTCCTTGTCTTGCTTGCTTGCTTTTTTTGTGTATCCTTTCTAATTGTTATATTGTTCACTCTGGTATGGAATCATCGGCATGTTACCATTCGCGGTGCAAGATGCCACCAAAACCTTGCGGTTGACCTCCCGCCCGAGAGCTTCGATTATCACGGCTCGAATCCCCGTTTCGCCGTTACTTACCTCGAAATTGATAACCGACCGTAACAATTCCAGTAGAACAAGCAAGCGGTGGTCGCACACGGCAAAATGGAGGCCGGTGCAGGTTCTAGATGAGTATGGGTGCTCCAGTTCTGCGTCTACCCGTCGTATCTGCCCTGTGACTAACAGTAGCCCGCCTATATGTATGTAGATGGGTCGTAAAAGAAGCTCGTCCCATTAGCTTGCGACAGTTGATGGTGTTCGGTCGGTCGCTGACCGAGGCGCGACTGATCAGCTCCGCGAACTATGTTCGCACCGAACTCCCTACGAGAATAGCCCACCGGATCCGTGACATGCAACGCTTGCCTTATGTGGTGGTTACGAATCCTCATATCAGCGATGTGTATGAGCTTTACTATACTGCGTTTGATACCTTCCGGCGCATCAGAGAGGTCAAGACACTCGAGGACAATGAGCATCTTTGTAAAGAAATAGCCAAGATGCTGCGCGCCCACTTAACCGTAATCCCTAAGTTGGCTATGGGTATACTTGAGTGTAGTGGTTTAATGCCTGCTGCTGAGCTAGATCACTTCATGAATACTATATTACGATCAGTAAGTATATTCTCAAAGCTGGCTTATAAGAGACCAAAGTTAATATTATCTCAATATAGAGGATATCACGTAGAGTCATCGCAGAGCAACATCTCGCTCTAACCGAGACCTTCAATTCGCACTGGTTCTCACCCGGAGCTAAGCTCTCCGAGTCTGAGTTCATAGGCGAGGTATTCATTAAGTGCATAGCCAAGGACGTGATCGAGCATTGCGCAAAAGCTGTGCAAGACCTCGCTCGGTCCGCCAACGGGCCAGACACCAAGATCCCTGAGATCAGAATCAACGGGCATATGGATTCCTCATTCCCGTATATCCTAAGTCACCTAGAGTATATCATAGGTGAGCTCCTTCGGAACTCGGTCCAAGCCGTCATCGAGAAGCATCAGCAGAGCAAAAACCCAGCCTCAACCCCGCCACCCATCGAGGTCACTCTATGTGAAGCACCGCAGCACGTCATTATTCGCATTTCGGATCAAGGCGGTGGCATCCCGCGGGATATACTCCCATATCTGTGGTCCTTCGGCAAAGGACCCCTGAAAAATCAGCGCCTCGAGAACCTCGGACAAGTACCACTTATGGCGGCTACGCTGCAGGAGCTCAGGGTCAACGACGGTAAACTGACGGGATTACAGAGCCAGAGGTCAGGTCACGATAGCTCACTCTCCTCACTGTCTACTCGGCCGCCCAATCTCCGCCTCGGCATGGGTCTTCCATTGAGTCGAGTTTACGCCGAGTATTGGGCTGGAAGCTTAGAGTTACATAGTTTAGAAGGGTATGGTGTAGATGCGTTCCTGCAAATCTCCAAGTTGGGGAATAAAAACGAACAGCTAGCCACGAGAGCAGCGATGGACGCTGTTTAGTAGTGGGAAGTTGTCAAAATGCTTTCGTTGTGGAATTACGGTATGGGGATGGGATGTAATTATATCGATTAAAGCCGATGAGCTCATATGTAGCGTTAAAAACGCCATAGGGTCTAATCGACCAGGTTTAAGAGTGAGCAAATGGAGTTTACAAGGAATTCAATAAGAAAAAGAACCATGGTTTTGCTTTACTGGTATCATAGAAATTTGCGATTACATCGTAAAATAAACCTAACTGATCTGGGAGAGAAACGGAAGTCACAAATCGACCTCCAAAAGGGAGAATATTTTGATATCGCAGGTAAGCCACAAACACGCTTGCCGGTCCGTAACCCTCCTTTCCCTGCCATCAGCAGACAGCACAACATACAGCACCACCGTTAGGACCTTTGACAATTCACCTCTCGACACATGTAAATTAGCTTGTAAGCATATCATCCATCAACGACACATCATCCTCGTAGAATCAGAGATGCTGCTGGGATACGACGTTCTCAACAACTCCATACTCCGTACTGGACGGAAGCATTAAACTAGCGCTAGCGGAATCAAATCGTTTCGTTGGCGAATTCGGGGGTATATAGAGCAAAACTCTTTAGCGGCGGCCGCTGCGAGCAAGGCTGCCTTGCATTTGCTCGAGTTCATTCTCGAGCTGCTTGATCTGAGCATGGGTCTGCTCGAGATCCTTGTTAAGGCGGTCACGCTCGGCGATAAGCTTCTGCTCCCATTGTCGGAATCGCTGCTCCTCAACCTTGACCTGCTCGGTAAAGCGCTTGCGAAGGGCCTCTTCTTCCTCCTTGTACTTGGGGTTGTCCAGCTTGCGGGGGCGGGCCTCGCCAAACTTCCGGGTCTCCATCTGTTGGGCGCGGTATGCTTCGTAGTGCAACTCCTCGGTCGTGTGGATGAGGTCAAGCATGTGCGTGCGGATTAGAATCGAACGTAGCTTCTTGAAATCGCAGTGGTCCTCATTTTCGACTTCGGCAACACCCCATGAGTATTGACGACCCTTCACAATACGGCCATCGCCCGTCTTGACATCCTTCTCCGAGCCGATAACAGCGAAAGGCATGGCAGCCATGAGGCTGCGTGCGTGCTGGGCAGCGGCCTCATCGTCCTCCTCGATCGGTGGCTGGTAGATCTTGATGCTCTGGGCCTCGATGACAGCACGGATCTAGTTACATGTTAGTCAATTGAATAATTAATCTATCAGTGATTAGGCCTACCTTAGCCTTAAACTTAGCAAGGTCAACAGGGCTCAGAGTATCAGCCTTGGCAATAACGGGGATCAAGTTAACTCTTGAGCAGAGCCTCTTCATGACCTCGATATCCAGAGGCTTTAAGGTGTGGCCAGTGGGTCTGATGAAGTACAGGCAAGCGTGGACACGGAGGTCGATCTTGTCCTGGCGGCGGGGTTGTTGCTCCTGGAGCATGTAAGACTCGTGCTGGTCGTCGAGGAATTCAATGATGGGCATCCATGAATCCCGGTTGTTCACATAGTCGCCGAAGCCAGGTGTGTCGATGACAGTTAGGCGGACTGCACATACAATAGTTAGTAAATGGTAGTAGTAGTAGTAGTAGTTAGCTAATTGAGCTTTGAGATAGAGCTATTACCCTTGAAGAACTTCTCCTCCAGTTCGGCCTTGGTAATCTCGATCTCGACGGTCTTGTCAACCTGCTTTTGATGTCGTCGCTTGTGGTCGGCATAGTTCTTGATGGTCGTAGAGAAGAGGGTATTGATGAAGGTGGTCTTGCCCAAACCAGATTCACCAGCAACCTAAGATAGCTGTTAGTGATACGGGTTACGACAACTTAAGAGGCTTGTAAGGCACCGTACCATAATAGTGAAAGCTGCACCTCTCTTCGCAACGATCTTGTGTCGCTGGTTGGGAAGATTGGCAATGCCAATTGGCGACGCGCTTTCGGCGGCGGTGGCTGGAGGCATTGTGAGGGTATTGGGTAGCTGTTAGACAAGAACAAGAAGAGACTTTGATTGTGATTGAATAAAGGTATAAGGCCAAGAAAGCGTCCAAGCCTAATTGTCGTTGTATATTGATTGTCGGAGGATGTTTCTCTCTGGAGAACTCTCTGGATACGAAACCGACGTGTGATGTTGACAGACAAAAGGGTTTCGGGCTACTTCAGGGGAAAGCGTTGCTGGTCAAGCAAATTTCCTTACCACAAAACCTCAAGTGCAGGGCAACCGAAAGGGAACAGGGATTAAATTGAGTGTCAGTGGCCCCTTTCCCCATTTCGCACCTGTGGTTCGAGCGTTGTAAAGCCTTGACCGCCTGCCACTACCAATTACAACAAGTTCTAGCCTAATTGGGTTAGAAATTAGTGGAGGTAGTACTATGTAGCAACGTCAATCCGAGGAAGGAACCTACGCCGTTAATTGGTTGGGAAACTTCCTTGAACTACAACTGCTAACCTGAAGCTCTAGGCTTGTCTGGCTGTCTGGATAAAAAATATTATCTTATCACTGATAAGGGAAAAAAGTTCTGGGATAGGTCCAACTTAGGCGCATACAATCATTCATCGATATAAGGCAATTCTCTAACAAGGCCGTCTACATATTAACTATGCCGTGACAATGAAGACCGATTTTAAAGTAAGCACTCTTCTATAGTTTTAATGGTTTTGAAACATATCCTAATCATCATAACAGTTTTCCAATCTCCTTGGAACAGTGTACTGTCAGGGTAACCTGTTATACAGTCCTGATGGAACATGTTTGTTCTCACCCGTAGGAAACCGAGTTACGGTTTTCAACTTAGTAGAGTATGTATTGCTTTTCTCTGCTCAATTCGGAATTATGAGATTGCTAACTACTCTATGCCAATAGCAACAAGTCATATACCCTTCCTTTTGCGCATAGAAAAAACATATCGAGGATCGGCTTAACGCCGCGGGGCAACCTTCTACTCTCCGTTGACGAAGACGGCCATGCAATTCTAACCAACGTCCCGCGAAGAATCTCTATATACTATTTTTCTTTCCGATCGCCCGTTACTGCTCTCGCATTCTCGCCTTCGGGGCGCCACTTCGCTGTTGGACTAGGTCGAAAGACCGAAGTATGGCAAGTCCCATCAACCCCCGACTCGAATACGGATGGGGAGTTGGAGTTTGCGCCTTTCGTTCGGCACCACACCCATATGGGCCACTTCGATGATGTCCGTTATATTGAGTGGTCGACCGATTCGCGCTTCTTTTTAACTGCCTCTAAAGATCTAACGGCCCGAATATGGAGCTTGGATGCAGAAGAAGGCTTTACCCCCACAGTCTTGTCTGGCCACAAACAAGCCGTGATTGGAGCTTGGTTCTCAAAAGACCAAGAAACGATATATACTGTCAGTAAAGATGGCGCCGTATTTGATTGGAAATATACAAGGCATCCCAATGCGCCACCGGTAGATGAGGATGAAGATATGGAAGACGCAGACAATGACGGTATGCGCTGGAGGATTGTCCAGAGGCACTACTTCATGCAAAACAATGCTCATGTCAGATGTGCCGCTTTCCATCCCGAATCTAACCTCTTAGTTGCTGGGTTTTCCAATGGGATATTTGGACTATACGAAATGCCAGACTTCAACACGATTCATACCCTAAGCATATCCCAGAACGAAATTGACTTCGTCACGATAAATAAGAGCGGAGAATGGCTGGCCTTTGGGGCTTCTAAGCTAGGCCAGCTCCTTGTTTGGGAATGGCAGTCTGAGTCTTACATTCTAAAACAACAAGGCCATTTTGACTCCATGAACTCCCTGGTCTATTCTCCCGATGGAAAGCGTATTATCACTACTGCCGACGATGGTAAAATCAAGGTCTGGGATGTCGATTCTGGATTCTGTATAGTAACCTTCACTGAGCATACAAGTGGCGTGACCGCGTGCGAGTTTGCAAAGAAAGGCAATGTATTATTCACTTCGAGTTTAGACGGTTCTATACGGGCTTGGGATCTTATCAGATACCGAAACTTTCGAACGTTCACAGCGCCTAGCCGACTATCCTTTTCCTGTATGGCAGTCGACCCGAGTGGTGAAGTGGTCGCTGCAGGGTCTCTAGACTCGTTCGATGTTCATATCTGGTCTGTACAGACTGGCCAATTGCTTGACCAGTTGTCCGGCCACGAAGGCCCTGTCTGCTCACTGGCATTTTCGCCGAATGGCAGTATTCTGTTCAGTGGAAGTTGGGATCGGACAGCCAGGATGTGGTCAATATTTAGTCGCACACAGACCAGCGAGCCTCTACAATTACAAGCAGATGTTCTTGATATTGCGGTCCGGCCAGATTCCGCACAGCTTGCAATCTCTACTTTGGATGGCCAATTATCATTCTGGTCGGTTTCCGATGCGGAGCAAGTATCCGGTCTCGATGGCCGGCGAGATGTTTCAGGAGGTCGGAAAGTCACTGACCGCAGAACTGCTGCTAACGTTGCCGGTACGAAGAGTTTTAATACTATACGATACAGCACGGATGGAAGTTGCCTTCTAGCAGCTGGAAGCAGTAAATACATCTGTCTCTATTCAGTGAGCACTATGGTACTGTTGAAAAAGTTTACCGTCAGCGTCAACCTTTCGTTGTCGGGAACACAAGAGTTCTTGAATAGCAAGTTGCTTACTGAAGCGGGGCCCGAGGGATTGCTCGATGACGAGGCAGACCTTTCGGACCGCGAGGCCCGAAAAGATAAATTGTTACCCGGTTCGAAACGAGGTGGGGACCCGTCCGCTCGAAAAAAGCTACCTGAAGTGAGAGTGACAAGCGTGGGATTCTCGCCTGCCGGCACTTCGTTTTGTGCTGCATCTACGGAGGGCCTTCTCATATACAGCGTAGACAACGAGCTCCAGTTCGATCCATTTGACCTCAATATGGAAATAACGCCAGCATCAACCCTTGCTGTTCTTGAAAACGAGAGGGATTACCTTAAGGCCCTGGTCATGGCATTCCGTCTCAACGAAGCGGGTTTAATTAAAAGGGTATTTCAATCCGTGCCGTACACGGACATACCATTGGTGGTGGAACAATTCCCTACTGTATATGTCGCAAGACTATTACGGTTCGTTGCAGCTCAGACCGAAGAATCCCCCCACATCGAGTTCTGTCTACTATGGATCAAGGCTTTGGTAGATAAGCACGGATCCTGGCTTACGGCGAATCGAAGTAAGGTAGATGTTGAACTACGGGTCGTTTCGAGAGCGATTACAAGGATGCGGAACGAGATCAAACGACTAGCAGATGAGAACATATACACGGTCGACTATCTGCTTGGACAGGCTACCACCAAGAAGTCAGATACCAACGGCCAGAGCTTAATCAAGGATGGGGGAGATACGCCTATGAAGATGCTAACATCGGGGGAAACATCCATCGAGGACCATGTGCAGTTTGAGAGCGAGTCTGAGGCTGAATGGATAGGTCTGGATTAATGTCACACCTTGGGTTACAATGCGTCAGCAGAAGGGCATGTGGTATAGTGCAGACACGAGATTATACACATCACTCTCACCTTCCGAAGCGTGGTGCGAGGCTCTGCGGCCTCTAGCGATATAGGAATTCCCTCAACCGATGATGGAGTTTAGAAGATAAACTCTCTTCAGGACATGGTGCTGGATCGTCCATAATTGCCCACCGGGAGAAGAAAGCTTTCAGCTCCGGGACTAGCACTCTTAGTCTCGGGCGAGGTGAGGTTTGTTCTCGGTTGTTCAACTGTTCGATTTCATAGGCTTATTCAGGTATAGGAGGGTATCCTCTCTGCAACATTTCCCCAATTGCAATATAACCGATGTCACTGTTTTTCGACTAGGTAATACACCTTACCCCGACAGCCGCAGGATGCTCAATAAATTAGCGTGAGGGTTATGCTGGTTGGCCCCATCAGTAGCACCACAGGCTGTGTGTTGCACCAACTACTGGGAATGAGGTAACGCTCTGGAACGTCTTGCAATATCCAGGATAACGAGATATATCTCTATAAGTAGGCGGAATATATGATTGACTCGGGCCGAGTCGCGCCCAGCTATGCTTCGGTTGTTTAAATGTTAGATCGTGTTGCATGCCGTCTTGTTTGTCTTGGATTGGATACCACGGAGCCGGGAGACCTGGCATCTTTGAGCCGCCATATACCAAACTGGCGTTGGGACTAAATACGCAATGAAGCCCACTTGCAGGACTAACAACTGGGAATATACATGTCCAACACGCTAGGATATATGTGGGATGCTGCATATGTCAAGATACCTGCACGTGCTTATTGGAGATTCAATCTTCTCGACGTGCAATTTCAAGATAGTCTTAGTTGCTTCCTTTATACTTATATATTCCACAATAACCGGAACCACCATGAGCAACCGAATGAGAGCTTATGCTGTTGGTACTGTAATATATAGGTAGTTATGGGTCTTATGTACTGGCGCTGATGTTGCCTCAGCTAGTTGGCGTTCTTTCAAAGGAGCTTTCGGCAGTCTTGGCTACCCTAGATAAGTTAGTAAGTTCATCATAGACCCGCACTGTTGGGAATAGACAGAAGCGAGATACTGGAAAGAGAAAGAAGGGAAATAATAAGAGTAGCAATATATATTATACTTTATAAGAAAAACGAGATAGGGAAACGAATTGGGGTTCTTCAGCTTCTATCAAACAGAGAAGTTAAACCTAGCTAGGTATAATATTCAGATGCTGGTTGAACCTTGCATATGCACGTCACCGAAGTACGTGATATATGAGAAGTCAGCCAAGATTTTATGTAGCGATCACACCCCATTCATACAACCTTTCTAACCGATTTAATATTCCCGTTACGATCGAAGCCGCGTAACTTATGTATGCACTCCACAAGTCTGATACCTAGCTGTAGTTGTATGGTTCAAGCAACTTTGAGTCACCTGAAGAAAAAAAAAACGGTATAGTGCATGCATGAATCATAGCGGTATCATAGGCGATTCCCTGCTAATCCTACCCTCTAATAGACTGGTATAAGCACTATAGCCTAGGTAACAACCAACTCAAAACATATCCGAAGTACAGAATTAGTCATAATTGATAAGATCACTTAAGGCAAGGGTATACGTGTTTTTTTTTTTTTTTTAAGGCAGAAGGTAACAAACAGGCAGGAAAGACTTACATATGCATAGTTTCTAACAATGCATCAAACTAAATAAGAATACGGCCAATTAGAAATTGAGTCGCCACCCGGATTAGGTAGCTTCCCTTCCACTTACGTATATTTGACCACCCACATGACTAAAACAAATCCTCTCCCGTGCCTACATATACTCATAAGTGGCATGTACTTATAGTACTTATAAGAGGAGGCTGAAAAGATAACTCTACTTCTGGGCTAACTGAATATTCAATCATATGCCTACATATATGCCTACATATATGCCTACATATATCTATATCTAGGTACATATAAGAAGCATTACCACTCTTCTCTCTCTTCTTCTTTAGATATCTCATATCACCCACCACTACCGGTGCTTTAGTAAATAACACTTGCTTGCTATATGTGATAAAAGTCATCACGGCAAACATGGACTACGGCGCCGTCTTTAATAGCCTGCTTCCAGGCATAGGCGCTAATATATCACATACAACCGGAAACACTTCGGTGACGGATAACACACACCATGCTAAAGCAGTTGAAAGCATCCTAACCCTCGTCGGCCTCCGCGGTCTGGCGCCTATCTACGGGTTCATAGGAGGATGGCTAGGCTTTGAGCCATCGAACCTTCTCGCTATGATCGGTGTTCTCTGGGCTCTTGAGAAGGTGTTTCGTCAAGTCTACTGGTTTCTTTACCGGACCGTTACTGGGCACTTCATGAGCAGCGTACATATAATGAACAATGATGACATCTACGCCCACCTTATGGATTGGCTTGCTTCCCAGCCTAGAATGGTGAATTCGAGAGACCTGGTGGCTGAGACGGCAGGCAAAAGGTTTGGGGACGAGGATGCGGCGAGCGTGGCTAGGGATAGTTCTGGTCGCTATCTCAACTTTTCCAACCAGGAAGCTAGAGCTGTAAGTTTTTGCTGATTATTACCACCACCCTTTATATTATTCCCACCTAGTACTACCTATATAGTACCCACTAACACCCACCTCAGCCAGCCTTTTTCAGTCCCGCCGTCGGCTACCACAGCTTCTGGTGGCGCGGTCAATACTTCCAGCTCAACCGGAAGCGGGAATCGATATTTGACGAGAGCAACATGTCAGGGCAGATGTTCAGGGACCAGGAAGACTTGATCATTTCGTGCTTTTGGAGAAGTCCGGGTAAGCTTTTCCCCCATCCCGTGGGTCCCCGTCTGACTTACACATGAGCTGACGCGTGAATAACCAGAACCTATCAAGCAGCTGCTAGCCCATGCTAAGCAGCAGTACTTCCGCGACCACCAGGCCAGGACCACGGTGAAGCGGCCAAGCACCAACGCCGGTCGTCGATTTGGGGGCCGTGTTGGTTGGCACCAGGTTGCAAATCGACCTATCAGGGATATCAAGACTGTTGTGTTGGACGAGAAGCAGAAATTACAGGTTCTTGCTGATATTAATGAGTATCTGCATCCTGAGACTCCAAAGTGGTAGTAAGTAGGATCCAGTGTTATTCATTACGAGTGTTTTGGGAGAGAAATTACTGACTCCTGATGGGATAGTTCGAATCGAGGTATACCATTACGGAGAGGATATCGTACGTATTTTAAAACTTTCCTTGCTGTCCTTTCAACTTACTTCGAGAGTCAATGTCTCTTATCCAAACCTGGCGGGAGTAATATTACTCTCAAGACGAGCTCGAGCCCCCCTACACCCCTTAACAGAAGAAGTAATTACTGATTATCGTTAATATAGTTTTCCATGGACCTCCTGGAACCGGCAAGACGTCACTTTCGTTTGCCCTAGCTGGGATCTTCGGTTTAGATATCCACGTAATATCGCTTCTCGAGCCGAGCTTAACGGAAGAAGACTTGAGCAACCTATTTGCCACGCTACCGCGTCGATGCATCGTCTTATTAGAAGGCAAGTCCACTCATGCCCCTATATGAACCTAAGCTATGGTTTCTGTATTATCCTTCGGTTATGAGATGTCAAAATCAAAACTACGTACTAACCATCCTCCAGACATCGATACGGCCGGTCTCCGGCGCCCGTCCCTGAACCAATTCGACGAAGAAACATCGCAGCCTGAGCCATCAGATACCAGCAAACCCATCAAAACTAAAGGGCCCCGCGACTGGAAAGTGAGCGACCTGGCCCGCGCGCTCAAGAAAGAAGGCGAAAGCGACCAAAAAGTCGGCATATCTCTCTCCGGGCTCCTCAACGCCATCGACGGCGTCGCCAGCCAAGAAGGCCGCGTGCTAATCATGACAACCAACACCCCCGAACAGCTCGACGACGCACTGATTCGTCCCGGGCGTGTCGACCTACAAGTCGCGTTCGCGAACGCAACGCAGGACCAGGCGCGGGAGCTATTCGTACGCATGTATGAGGAGGACCAGGCCAGTTCCGTCCTATCACCTTCCTCTTCATCCTTTTCCGCCCCCATCCCCGCCCACCAAGACAAGACCGATAATATCAACGGCGACGAAATTCAACAAGCTCCCGACCTCGATATCCCCATAGAAGAACTTCCTGCCATAGCAACCGCCTTCGGCGCCAAGATCCCCGAAGGCGAGTTCTCCCCGCTCAGATCCAGGGGTATCTGCTCAAGCGCAAGAAGCAGCCCCGCAAGGCGCTCGAGGAGGCGGATATGTGGGTGGATGGCCTGCTGCGGCAGAAGGCGATGAAGACGAAGATTATGCAGGTCCAGTGAGTGAAGTCCGGGAACGGATAGGTACCTACCCGATGGCCGCGATGTATGTAATAAGAGAAGAGGGATTGGTTGGTTTAATGGGGGCCCTTCGGGATGTATTGACCGATGAATGGACGGATATCTCTAGTGAAGGAGACTTATTGCTGCATGGCGGGAAAGCTAGAGCTAGATTGGCCATTTGCCGTTGGCGTCGGTTGGAGTTTGGTTCTCGTTCATGGTGGCTGGGAATCTGCATACCTTAGCGGAATGAACCATCCATTCATCGATAATGAATAAACGTTCAATTCAACGTGATCTACCAAAAACGTAAAGGGTAACTCGATAACCGAGAAAACCAGATGGAAATGCAACGGCCTTGATTTGCCACGAGGTATCTCGAGCGTAGATAGGGGGTATAAATTACACAAGCGGTAGCGAATCAAATGACCCTAGCTAAACACCTATCTCAAAGCCAACCGCGTTCTAAAGTGCATAAAAACATCATATGAACACTATCACCCCTATGTCTCAATACTAGGCCCCTTCTCCTGAATCCGCACGATCAAGTCATGCTGCGTCTGGAGGTTCTGCGACGAGCTGAGGGACCTCGCCACCGTGGTCTCGTGCTTCTCAATAACGATCCGCCGCAGCGCCTTCACCAGGAAACCCGCAACCAAGTCCACGCTCCAGTTATCCGGTATCACCGACAGTACGTCGCCGACATCGAACCAACTTCCGAATTTCTCCAGCAGTAAGCCCGTCTGCTCCACACGGTCGCTAATATCCTCTAGTTTGAGGAATTCGCCTAGTAGGGTGTGGAAGAGCCGAGCTTGTTGGTCCTGCGTCGGTGGCATGCTATCACGGCGCGTGGGTGCTTTGGGTGCTTCTGAGTCCGTAGGCGGTGGGCTTTGCTGGGCTTGATAGATGGTATATATGCTTGCACCGCCGCGGATACAGTAGGCCACGGCAGTATCGTAGTCTCCGAGATGATGGACTAATAGACGCAATGCGTTTTCGTGCTTACGTTCTCGGCCGTCAAGTATTATAGTCTCAGGTACGAGAAGGTCTTCGGCTGCCGTATTCAAACTTGCGATCCGGTCTCTTATGACTGCTAAATCAAAGTCATGGTTACCGCCAAGCAACTGTAACAGCCGTAACCGACTAACCCATGCCTCATCATCAGCAGGAGCGTTATCCGTCAAGAATTGGCGGTATGTGGGCTTCGGAGGCTGTAGAGCACGGTATGCCGTATATGTAGACATTACTACCTCTCGAGCTTCAGGCGACGTTCGAAAACGAGTGATTACGATGTCTAAGTAGAACATAATCAACTCGTTGACGTATACAGTATAACCCTTACCGAATACGAGGTACTCTAGATAATACTTCACCGCATTCGGGGCCTCTTCTCTGAGGAGTTGAACCACTTGGGTAGGATCAAATTTCGGAGCACGACCCCTATCATCAGCAAAGATCTGGACACCAAGCTTCGGGTTTCGATTCGCTAGCCAGATTCCATATTCCTGGACTAGGGATTGGTTGCTAATCTTTGAGAGATATTCGCGTACTCGCTGTTCACCGTCGGTTAATTCACCCCCGTCATCTCGTTCACCCTCAATGATACGCCTCCAAGTAGCCAAGACTTCTCCTGCCATCTTACGGCTCTGGTAGAGTCTGCTGAGCACATAGAGACGGTGGTAAGATTCGATCAATGTTTCTGCTCTGTTAAAACAATCCACACCCGTATCTACGAGCTCGTATAAGTCGGCACGGATTGACCTTGCTTTGGCTGGGCCGGTAGCCGAATGTTGATCAAGCTCGAGGAGCACAGCAAGCAGAGCCGCATCAACAGTTCGGAAAACCTCGCTCTCGTCCGGTATACTACCGAAGCCCTTCTTTCGTCTCCATGCGGTAAGGAAGCGCCTAAGGAAATGCAGTACGGGTTGCGATAATGCACTCATAGTTGAATTTTCCCTATCAAAGTCCCTGCTCGAGATGAATTCCTCAGCAGTCGATTTGACGCCTCCAAATATCCATATGCCTCGTTTCGTCTCGATTACCTCATTGCGAGCTCCAGGTATCAGAGATAAAACGACCCGAGGGTCGAGAAGACTATCAACTAGAATTTCTTCCATAGCTCGGAGGTCCGATTCCGAAAAAGGAGCGTCTTCCGACTTGAGGAAGCTTGTCAATAAGAGTATACTAGCTCGTTGCCGTATATAGTTAAATGTTAGAAATTCCAATTCTGACTTGGCATCCTGACCTCGAAAGGAATTTAAGATGGCAAACAAGCCTTGTCGTTGGGTAGACGCCTCATCCGAAGCCGATACTGCCACTTCTAGCTGTGCATCTAATTGCAAGATTAAGGGATTCCGAATAGCCCACCATATATCCTTTCCGGACCAGACAGCCAAGCGAGCTATGCTTCCTGAGAGGCGGCGAGCATAATCCTCCTCTTCGGTGTTACGTGCCGCCTGCCAACCATCGGGAAAAGATTCTTCACTTTGAGAATCAGTATCCCTATCGAAAAGCTCTCTCTCTTTGGACAACCTCTCCATAGAAGAGGCCGTTCTAGAGTCACAAGTTCGTAGAGAGATGGTCGAAGCGTTTGTGTTATCCGTTAAGAATGGAACGAATCTCCGTCGACATAATCTATCCACAATTTCTGGGAAGTGTGTGTCTTCTGTCCCACGTAATGCTCGAATTCCTATATTTTGTGCAGAATTGGCAACTGGGTCAGCAGTTGGAGGTTCAAGCCAATATTTCAAGACTTCGCCTTCGGCTGCGTTAGTATCCCAGCGTTGGATCTCAAGGCCGTAGTGTACACCATCGGAAAAGTCTCTGCCCATCGACGCAAGAACAAATCCCTCCTCTTCTAGGGCAGGGGATGCTCGTGACGATGACGTGTCTGTAGGGCCTCCGTCGACGACAATATCCTTAGGATATCGGTCAAATTCAATAGTCGGTCGTGTTGGATCACCATCTAGGTTTACGAACATGCCAATGCCTGGCTCCAGTGGGTCCGTACCAGTCACTAATAAGAACTCCTCTGGCGTTGGGGATACGATGAGCGGCTTCAGGCTCGGCCGAGGCTTGGAAGTTGGAACCGTTCGATCGGTTTGATCCTCTGCGGCTTTATCTGATACTGGAACATTAGGGTCATCGGGTGGGGGTTGATTAGCTGTTAGTTCAGAAGGAGTTGGTTGTCGTGAAACCGGTTCCTCATCCTCGGCAGCATGATATTCCTGTTTTCGACTAGCACCCGTTATAAAGTCACCCAAGCTAGTCCCCCGTCTATGAATAGGTGGTTCGGGGCTCTCGGTTTGCGAGCGAGACTGTGTAGAGTTGCTGCGATTCAATCCACCGCCCGAACTTCCAGAAATATGCTGGGCTTGACCAACGATGTTTCCCGGCTCGGCTTCGTCTAGTGATGAGATAGACATTAAGGGGATTTTCAATTGGTGGTTGATTTCGAGCAAGGCATAGCTGCGCGAGTCTGCTACGCAGGCAATCGAGTCTCTCCTTACGGAAATCGTGCTTCCAGCAAAGTCGATCTTCTTGAGAGGGTGAGCCCTATCGGCTATGTTAACCAGCTGAATCTTCCGGTTGAGCGACAGTAGTATAATGACGCCTGGGGTTTCTCCTCGTCCATCTTGGCTGGTTGTCAATTCGTTGAGATCTATCCCGCCTACCCAATTGCAATTCTTGACTGATGTTCCACCAAAGACCGGGCTTAACTCTGGGAGCGAATAGAAGGTGACGGTCCAATTGCATAAGATACAAGCTTTATTAACGCTTGGCAGCAATAGTATCTGTTGAACGCCGGGTCTCGTGGAATATGATGCCGCTGTTGATTCGGCAAAGACAGGGCGCAATCTTGAAGCGAGGATGAAAGTCGGCGCGCCGGATTTATCTGCAGGATCTGGGGGTATCTGAAAAAAGTGAAGAAGTTCCGAGTCGGATGTGCCGACATATAAGTGGTTATCTGATGAGGGTATTAACTGGTTTGGACTTGACGTCAACTGGACCACGGGTAAAGGATTCTTATGCTATGCGCACCTAAATATTCGACACAGTTAATACTTATGTCGTCCTTCGTTCCATCTTCTGATAGTGGAACATCTGCGAAGAGGGTTCGAAGTACGAAGGGTCCAACATTGAACGTCTTTAGCGAGCTCTCGTCGCTTGGAGGTTCGGAAGCCATGGCAAAAGCGACAGCATCATAAGTAATTAAAGATATTCATACTGCCGGCTTGCGAATGGAGAACTAATGGTGGTGAAGATAAAGGTTAGGCAGGTAATTCAAGTGCGGGCGTCTTGAGGATTTGTGATGTTGTAAGAAGCTGGGGTTGGAGCTAGGGACTTGGAGCTGAGGATTACGTACATGTACAATTTCTATTGTACATCCAATCATAAATGATCCAGCTCTTCAGGGACCTGAAAAGGCAGCTACAGTGGATTGCAGTCTATTTCTAGCACTAAATCCGCTAATCAAATCTCAATTCGCCGAACTTACGGATCCCTGTACTTGCATCTACTAGATGCAGCCTACGTTCGAGACATGGAACGAACACGTTCAACCTTCACAACTATTCTTATTCTAGACCAATCTACCACCACCCACCACCTCGGCGCGAGCGACTGACGTCGGTTGCCTGTCGCATAACTTCTTGTAGTATATCAGCCTTCCTATTAGTCCATATCTAATGCTTCGATAACCGAGGCAGCAACATCTGCCCCTAATTGAAAAGGAAAAGGAAAAGGAAAAAAAAAACATGGCCAACGTGTCTGAGGCGCCGCGAGCCGCACAACCCCAATCACCACAGCCTACCGGTGATGAACAAGCAGATATCTCCAGTCAGGATGGAACGAACCTATTTCAGCATGCTATTTCAGCATGGAGAAGTATGCATTCCTTTGCTACCCGCATTGGAGTTGTTATGTTCTTGGTTCTAACCTTTGATAGACATTGATCTGGGCTCGTTAATGTCCACTCTTGATAATACCGCTTCTGACATCGTAGCTTTCCAACGAGACTCTACAGTCCAGCGAAAGGATTTGGCACAAAAGACCAAGGATTTCAGAAAGTTGGATGATGCGACCAAATTAACAGAAATTAAGGGTCTCTTAAAAGCATACCAGACCTTTATAGATCTCCTCACCAATCATTCCAAATCGACCAATTCTGCGTTTCTACAAGTTTACTCCGCCCTCGAGAATGCTCCCGATCCGTATCCTTTGCTCGAAGCGTCGGTTGACTCCATGCTCGTGGCCGAAGACACTCTACCTAAGCTTACCGACGAGAACCAGCACTTACAAGAAAACGTCGCAAAGCTCACATCACAACTAGAGGAGACGGAGGCAAGGCTACAGTCAGAAAGCGCCAACCGCAAGCAGCTAGAAAGCAATCTCGAGACCAAAGTTAGGGAAGTAGAAGAGTCTTGGATCGCAGTTGTAGACGAGAAGAAGGACAACTGGGAAGCGAAAGAGAAGGCGCTAGAGGAAAAGATTGAAAGTCAGGAGAGACTACTAAACGAGATTAAGGCTAGTTATGAGGTGAACCAGCGCCTAAAAGGGTCGGAAGATGCGGATGCTGAGGGTAACTACGGCCATGTTACGAACGCGGAGTTAGAGATGATCAATTCCGATCTAGAACGAACTAGCGCCAGATTGGCTGACGTTGAAGCTCGGAATGAGCAGTTACGGCTAGAGCTCGCCCAATCTAAGTCCCAAGTCACAACCCAGGCACCAGTTTTAGAAGATGACCCCGGATATATACGAATGAGGTCGGAGAATTCATCGCTGATTCGCAAGCTGGACTCTGCGAGGGTAGAAAAGGAGGCTTT
Organism: Entonaema liquescens; assembly: GCA_902805475.1. Classification (NCBI taxonomy): domain Eukaryota; kingdom Fungi; phylum Ascomycota; class Sordariomycetes; order Xylariales; family Xylariaceae; genus Entonaema; species Entonaema liquescens. Next base: position 2,627,998 of record CADCSX010000001.1, on the reverse strand, counting down.
CAAGAGGGATGTTGACACGAAACTTAGAAGCTTGGAAAGAGAAGTTGGTCTTTTGAAGGAGGAGCGTGACAGTCTAAAAGCGAAGGTACAGAAGTGGAACGACTACGATGATATCAAGCAAGAACTAGAAGTCCTCAAAAGCATCGAATTCGCGACAGGTGATGACGATGATATGCTAGCTGCTTCGGAATCGAACGGCTCCGCTCCTAAGGGGAAAGGTGATACCCTGGAACAATTGCTATTAGCCAGGAACAAGAAGTTGAGCGACGAGTTGACTATCTTACGGGTGTCTCATCAAGATCTTCAAACCCGGCTAGAGAACCTCCAAGAAGAAATGTCAAGAACAAATGCCGACTTGGAAAGATCACAGAATCTCAATACTCAGTTGGAAAATGATCTAGCTAACCTTCAGTCTGAAGGGCACAATGCATTCCCCTCAGGAGCTTCGGTAGCTGGCACGTACACAAGATACGCGCCGTCCATAGCACCCGGAAGGAGGGGTGGAAGAACATCGCCTACATCGTCTATCATATCTGGTTTCGATCCACGCATGACAGGGGGCGAGCCGATGGGCGGCGGCTCAGGCATCTTGCCCATGATCACCGCACAACGTGACCGCTTCAAAAAACGCAACGCCCAGCTCGAAGGGGAATTGTCGGAGTGTCATCGCACCGTGTCGCAACTGCGCCAAGAAATCGCAGCTTTGCAGAAGGATAACCTTCAGCTATACGAAAAGACACGATATGTGTCGACTTACAATCGTAATGTGCCGTCGGCGTCGTCAGCGTCGGCGTACTCATCGAATCCTAATCCGTCTGTGGTCTCGATAGGCGGAACTGGAAACCCCGGGATTGCGTTAGACCGGTATAAGCAAGCGTACGAGTCTAACATCTCGCCTTTTGCAGCGTTCAGAGGGCGCGAGTCAGCAAGGGCTTACAAACGGATGAGTTTCCCAGAGAGGATAGTATATTCAGTGACGCGAATGGTGTTGGCTTCGCGAACGAGCAGGAATCTATTTGCAGCGTACTGCGTCGCATTACACATCCTAGTATTTTTCTCACTGTACTGGCTTGGTACAACAGACGTCGAGAAGCATTCAAGCAATCTTAGCCAAGGTATAGCCGCCGCCGCAGTAGCGGGAGGGGCAGCCGGCGGTAATAGTGGTGGGAGAGGACAGGCCGCCCACGCTGGGGATTGGCAGGAAGAGGGTTTCAATGGGCACTGATGATTACGTCCGCAGAATACATCTATTGTATCATTACTAGCCGATCTCTGTTTATACGGCACGCGCAATACATCTAATACCAGCCTATTCCGTCTTGATGAGTTTACTACTACCGTCCAAGCATATAACTAGACAGTGAAACCATGTAGTGTGTCTACATCGCCGAGCAACGTTTGATACCAAGATAGACATAAAACCACGCGCGCATAGCGCCTCTGTTGTTGGAATAAGATGACCGAAGCAAGTAACCTTTTTCATAATGGCAGACAACCATGAAATGTAGAAAGATCACAAGGACCATCCTCGGTACCAGTTTCCTATCTATAGATGAGCCTTCATTCGTTCCATGTCACAAGAGAGAGAGCCAGGATTTAACTTGTCATGATCTCGAGCCGCCACGTTGGATACTATGCACGCAATCTATAAGCGGCCCGCTGGAGAACCACCCCTAGTAAGACCTTGGCTAATAAGTATAACCCTCGCTGATTAGTAGGCATTCCTTGATTTCAACGGTTAGCAACACACATGTTCAGCTACTCAGCAAACACCGTACTCGAGTAACCAGCCTGTTACCAACCACCAGCGTACCCTCCAAGATTTCCATGGCAGACTTGGCGCGGGGTCATACGCGTACGAAATGCAAATATACTGCGCGTACACATGTCCAACATTCACCGTAGGCGAGGGACGAATTAGAAAAGTGTAATGTCTTCCGTTGACCGCGGCTGCAACCCACACCCGAGACTGATCAGGTAACACAACAGACGGGAGGAGGTCGGGAGGCTTTTCATTCTACCGTAAACACAGCTGTGTAGGACAGATGAATATCAATATATATGCGTACGGACACCATCTCCGTCGGACGAGCGAGACGCCTTCTCCATTCAGCAGTGACCTGAGACGAGGCGAGATTAATAGACGGGTAATAAGAAGCTAGGTAGGTTAAGTTGCTATGTGCGAGCGGGTAAAGGGTAGCATTGCATGCAAATCGTTAGAATTCGCCCGCAATTCGACAGCCAGTCGGTAGCTTTTTCGATTTTAGACCAACCGAGAACTTTGTCTGCTTGTGAAAGCGGGCGGCGTCGTGATTGGTAAATGCACAAAATCCGGGCAAATTGGCCGTAACGGGTATGGAGGGTATGGAGGGTATGGAGGGGTTCCACTTAAGCGAGGGGAAAAGTCTAAAAAGCTAATTTTGTTTATTTTTGGGTTCGGGTCTGGCTGGTGCCGGCTAACGGTTTGCTGGCCGCGCTTGTTGCTATTTCTAGCAACCAACCGCCAGGGCCCACGAGACCATCGGCTGCAAAGCATGCTGAATTAACCCGGAACTATGGTTAAGTGGTATTATATGACATTATATGTATATATATTTTGCAGCTCCGTTGTAACCATTAGAACCTTTATATCTATAATAATAACGATAATAAACATAATGATGTGATAATTGGTAGCTCCAACACCCGTTCCATCGAGGACTATTTTGAGCTTTACCCGTTCTATTAAGGACCATTTTAAAAACTATAGATTTGATTTTTTCTTTTTTTTCAGCTACTATTCTATTCGATTAACCCAATCCCTCATTCGACTCTTTTCTAAATAACAATACTACGTTCCCTTATTCAATCCTTTCTTTCGGAGTACCAAACATGTTCTTACCATTGTTGCTCAGCTGCCTACACACTCTTTCCGCCCTCTTATTCTAGAGTCTTTACTACTTCTGAAGTCATATTTTAATAGGACCATTTCATCCCGGAATACCTGAATTACGAGAAAGCCTAAAGCCATATACGACACCCTACCGCCCTGAGAAGAAAACCCCATTCTTTAGACCAGCGGCTTACCCCCCGAAATCGGAGTGAAACAGAGTTAATTTGGAGTTGGACGGAAGTTACCATGTGTTGAACAGAGTTTTGGAAGGAAAAAGGAAAAGGAAATCATGAGTTAGAAGGAACGATGAGGGCATTGTTATTTTTCTTATCCCGGCGACATTATCATATGACATTACATGTATATATACTTTGCAGCTCCGCTGCAACCACTAGAACCTTTACATCTATAACAACAACGATAATAAATATAATGATGTGATAAGTGGTCTTTTATTTTAAATTAGCCCACCTTCTTTTGAAAGCTAATTACTCCTCTACATAGTACATCTTTTTAAACCTTGTTCCACTCACTTACATGGGCAACAAAGTCCAGGGGGGTGCTACGTAGTATGATCTGATGGGCGTTTGCACAACCAAGATTCCCATGAAGCTTCTTTTCCCTTATTCTATACCGAATCTACCAATAGGACGCCAGCATGCGTCAGCACTGACCGATGTTCTAGGTTGATCTGAGAGTTGCACTCCCTAACTGCACTGCCAACCGGATCTACTACTTTCCATCCTATGAGATCTCTTTGGAATCATAACAAAGATCAATGCTAGGTAGCTAGCTATTTCACCTAGCTATGCCTTGCTTGCTGGCGCCACAATCGTCTGCTGGAATCATATCTATCCGAGTTCCTTGCAGCCCCATTGTGTAGTTTATACCATGAACATGGCACGCGCCATCATAGATGTTGGAATCAAAAACGGACTCTTTGTGGCGCCTTGTAACAAGATTCCGTCAACATAGCCAGAAACAGATGATAGATTACATATGATCATGTTTCGTTGTTCGTATTCAGACTCTAATCTGCCTTACGAAACACGATTTTCGTCAACTATACTCGGTTCATCGCTTGTCTAACCCGAATTATCTCTATTTGCTTCAAACATAACGCGTTTTGCTGGTACTTGCACTCTTAATCATTTCTCGAGGCTACACCAACCACCGAGTGTACACAATAGGGTGGCCGAAGAAGAGGCGGCCCTGGCGCTTACACGATAGCTTGGACAGCCCTTTCAGCCAGTTAGATGGCTGAGTGAGAGCTCATGATCCCTGCCGGCGGCCCCTAGCTGCAGATCGCTTGGCTCTCCATTCAGAACCCCATGTCGAAATCGACGGCAGGGATATCCTAAAATACAATCCCACCCTCCTGCGTCTAACGCCGTCCGGCTTCGTCCACCTACCGCGGAATCATAGGTAGATAGGCCATTCTTCAACAATGAGATTTCTCGAAGGGACCCTGTTCCGGCTAACAGGCGACGCTACCAGGTTCTTAATTTGGGATCCGTTTAGCGTCCCATGCTGTCGTGCCGCTGGACTGGGGTAGGGCGTGGCACCTGAACCAAGTGGCTAGGCGGCGGTTCCTCCGCTCTCTTTGTAATGGTAAGGGTAATGGTAATGTACTATGTATGCAAATCTAGAATTTAATAAACCCCATCTCGTCCCGCTCCCGAATATGTCTAACCGTTGTATATACCATCCTCGAGCCTTTATCCTATATATCTCTCTCTCCTCTTGGAGATCATTTCCTTTTACGTTTTCCTATTCTCTATCTCCTTAAGTGTTTCTTTTTATTTCCTTTTGACTTCATCTGTCTATCTCATCTATCTTCATCTATCTATCTATCTGGGTCGGGTTTTCTTTGGGTTTCCTATATTTCTTATTAGTCTACGCATATCACGACCAAGACTACTTTGAGATTTTCACCTACGAAACCACATCGATTCGACTACAAAACCAATATCCCATATAACTCTTCCTCATAAACTATCCGCTTCATCTTTATCAAGATGTACGCCTCGACATTATTAGTCTCATTACTCGGTGCTTCCAGTGTTATCGCCGCCCCAACATGGCCTACGTTTAACTGGGATGCTGCTAAGCCCGACGGCCTCGAGACCGTATCCGAGTACTTCAATATGTTGGCACAGAAGGTTGAGATAGGGAAATACATGTCGTCAGCCCCGATTTGTGATATCTCAAAAGCACAGATGGCCATAGGTTAGCCACTACTTCCTCACCAAATCATTATCAGAAATTCCAACTAACACGATCCTCAGCCCCTGAGCCACTGACTCCTCCATCTCCCGGTTTAACACTTAAGCACGTGGCCATCGGCCGTGGCACGCAAAACTACACCTGTGACACAACCAACGCCACCGCAGTCCCCGTCGCCGCAGGTGCCGTCGCCACACTCTTCAACGCCAGCTGCGTGGCCTCCGCGTACCCGGATCTCCTGAAGCTGCTGCCGAAGCTCGCGCTGCAGTTCAATCTCACGGCGCAGGAGGACGTCCGCATGGGCCCAACGAACCTGATCATCTCCGGAAAGCACTTCTTCACCAACAACACGACGCCCTTCTTCAACCTCGACACCACTCAGTACAAGATCGGCGAGGCCGGCTGCTCCAAGGACAGCCAAACGAACGCGCCCGCCGACGCCCCCAAGGGTCAGCAGGGCGAGAAGGCTGTCCCCTGGCTCCGCCTCAAGACGCACTCTGGCTCCACGGGAAACCTCCAAGAAGTCTACCGCGTCGAGACGGCGGGCGGCAGCGCTCCGGCTACGTGTCAAGGTCAACCCGCGGCATTTGAAGTGCAATACGCGGCACAGTAAGTTGCTATCCATTTCCACAATATTTACTTGTCTTTTTGAATATGAAGCTGACATGTGATTTAGATACTGGTTCTGGGAAGGCACCTCTCAAGCTTGAACAACTGTTATTGCCAAACCGAGTAAAACTGAGAAAATCATAAAAACATAAACATATAACGGGGTCTATAATGAGAGAGAGAGGGAGACGTGATAGAATAGGGGCAGGGCTGACTCCCGCCTGCCGCGCGCCTCTCGGATGATACGAGAGGCGACGGCGCCGACGTGGTCGGATATGGTCGGCGGGGAAGAATATAGAGCCACCCTATTTTATCCTCCCTAGAGCGTCCGGGTGGACGCAAGCATTGGGGAGCGGGGAAGGACATACCAGGACGACACGCATGTAATGCGTATTAAGGCATGGGGGCACGGGGGGCTTTGTTATAGCGTTACGATTCATACCATTTTTTAACCCCTTTTTGTATTCCTTTTATTCTTCTTCTCGTATAGTACGGTTTTTATCTTGTTAATATATCCTGAAATGTCGAAATTTTGTGTCTTATAAAGAGATGATTTGAGAGGATGATATGTATGTCATGTTGCCATCCTGGTTTTATTATTATTGAGTAACAGTTGCTTGTGGTAAGTAACTCCATTATAAGATCGATCTGGGTGTTCTATAAATCGTCGTTTAGCTTTTCGCGAATGACTCCGCGCCAACACGATATATCGCGAGTATTTCATATAGATATATGTCCCATGATAGCATGCCATGATGTATAGAAATATGTACGATATTGTATTTACATAGGAATTCGTTAACATATCACTTGACTAGCCCCAGATGTGGGTATGTGTCTAGATTCGAAAAAAACCATTAGAAGGCCTTGTAGGAGTCAACTTAGATGAGAAATTTGCGCGGCTAAGACACGATGTATACCTAGATTGGAAGTCTATCGTCACATGGTATTCATCAAGGGGATGGGAGCACAGGGCTGATAAGCGAGCAGCAATCCTTGGGATACCCGCTCGAATCGTAGAAGCGCTGCGTGGGGTGGACATTTACGTCGCAGGCCTATTAGATACACAATTATCCTCACAACTTCTTTGGCAGTGTCTAGACGATGTGTCGCCTGAAATGATACACTCACTGGATACTGCCCCTTCGTGGAGCTGGGCCAGCCGAAATTCGCGGGTCACTTTCGATTACCCTTGGGAATTATTTTAGCAGTACCATCCTTATCCACATGGAGGTCAATTGCGAGAATATGGGCACCGAGAAAGACACCATTAGTAGCAGGATGGAATACTCATTGAAACTGCACGTCTCCTTTACATGATCAATGCATCTGAAAAAGATGAACCCGCCCACGACACGATGAGCACCCATAATAATAGCATTGTAGGGTCTCCGGCGGCGTCGTCCAGACTTAATATTCGAGTACCCCAGGTATGGCTAAGTAACTCAGAGGAACGTGATGGTTTGAACCAGATATATTCGATACCTTTCAGCATTGTCCACAGCCTAGATCCCAAGCATCTAGCCGATACATTGTATTACCTAGGTAGTCATACGTCCCTACCGAGAGAGCGACTAGTTGTCCATTCGTATGGGTAAGTACAAGGATGAGAATTAATATGGTTTACTAGAAGCTACCTACTTCTTTACGGGTGAGGATAGGGTAAACATACCCCCTCGTTTAGCATTTAGAACCCGGTACTACTTCGCCCCTCCAAAAAGGGGGTTGAGGCAAGGCGTACAGCACCGGGCACTAATAACCCTGATGTGTTATAAGTATCCCACCAGTCCTAGCGAGGCCTAAATCTAGACCTTATGTATTATGGCTATCGATAGGTGCCCCGTACGGATCCTAACAACGACCCCAGGACTAATCGACAGGGAGTACTATAGCTTCAAGGAGGTATCACAATCTACGAGTAGAATAGCCCAGTGGGACAAGTTAATTAGAAACTTGTTTATTAATATCGTGCCTTCAATTATGAAAGTGAGGTATGATCAGCAAAAAACATGGTACCACCCAACGGGGAATGGGTACTCAGAAAGGCAAAAGCAAAACAGCGACAACACCAGAACTAATTATCACGATCCACCAAACATCAATGCAGATGATACTTCACAATTTCATGTTCCGCGGGAACCTTTGACTCGCCTTCCGTAACGAAATATTTGTAGCTATCGTTGACCAAGTACCCTAACTCCCCTTAAACTCCATTCACAAATGCCGCCGCACAAGGACTACGCTCGCAACAAGAAGTTCTCCAGAAACACGATGATGTTCCATAGGAGCACCAAGGCGATACACGCGAGAATGGCGCAAATGGCTACCATCTCAACCTCGGTGAAGGCGTCCCAGAAATCGGGGTGGCTCTGCTCCACGGGGCGAGGGCGAGCGACCGCACCGTAGGTGTAGTGCTGAGGCGGGGGACTACAGAGGACGGGTTCGTGAGGAGCGACTGCTGCTCAAGATCCTGTTTTTTTTTCAGTTAGCATTTATCTCCTTCCAAACGAATAACCGCCTATCAACACTATAAGGGGGAAAAGGGAGAGGCAGAGAGAGAAGGAATTGAAACCTACGTAGTCAGCCGATTCAGGGATCGTAAGCCAAGATCGAATACCAGACTCCTCCTGACGATGCGTAACAACAGTACGGTTGCTAACAGACGGACTTCCCTCGCCGACGCCCTCGTCGCCGTAGTCGGGGAAGACGATGGCGTTCTCCCAGGACTCGAGGGGCGAGGCGAAGCCGCTACGGTTACCGTCGGGGCTGTTGAACGTGAAGACCATGCCGTCGGGCGTCGTGCTGACCTGGCGGATACGCATGCTGCGCGGGGTCACGAAGGCAAGAGTGCTAGGCTCCTCGGGCGAAAGCAGAGACTGGACCTGCGGGTTCTGGGGGGTCACGGGAATGGCCATGGCGGTCTTGTTCTTAGCGTTGCCCGGGGTAGGGTTGGTAGGGCGGACGACGATGCTGGCGGGCGTAGCCACCGCGAGGCTTTCGGGGGTGCCAGGTGAAGGAGTGGTAGCTTCCTGGTCGCTGGTGGTGGCCTCCGAGTCAGACAGGCAGGCCATCTTGACTTTTTGGAACGATACAAGTTTGACTAAGATTGGAGGAAAACTATTTTTGATAGGAAGGATTAGAGATGGAGAGCAGTGAATTGATCGAGAAAGTTGATTTCCCCACGATGAGAAATGGTAGATGGTGTATGGCTGGGACTTGGGGAGTTATGGTGGGATTCCCATTAAAAAGATGAGGGAAAAAACCGCAGGAAAAAAAAAGATCGTGAATCAGCCTGGTATGTTCCCACCTAATGCGGACTCATTGCATTGTGGAGTTGACGGCGTCACTTAGTACTCCTCCATTGTACTTCTGCTATACTTAAGAAAATAATACATCTACACTTTACACTAGATAGTCAAGGTTTGGATCGACTTGCCTAGGACTGCCCACCGTTGATAGCATTTCCTCTCAGGACTATGTCCTAACATACTCGTGACTTAGCACGACACAAAGCCTACGTACTTGGAAATAAAGGACATATGTACTACTCTACGGGTTCAAAAATATCATGTATATCTAGTAGTCATTTGTAGAACCAGTCGTGAATATTTACGTTGTCATTATGCTCCAGTGTCGTCAGTACCACCCCTATTTCATCTGACAAGAAAAATTTGCAGGTGAATTGGCATCAAAACGAACATTAATATATGGCTCCAATACTTATATCATATATGCGTATATATGTAGACTAACGTCCGACGACAGGAATTCCTCCCTTTTAACTACTCCGGAGCAAGCCGTCTGTCTCCGGCTCTGTTCCGGTGCCGTGGCCGTTCCGAGTGAAGTGAGACCCGGGCCCACATAGTCCGAAATACCCGGAGCCGGACGCACGAAGTTGGCATTGTACCGCACCAAGTACATATATGAATCACACAACATTGTAATTGACTCAAATGCACGGATAATTAGTAACTTTCCGGTCTTGATTTTATGTAGGGTCTAACTAATAGCAGTTGTATGCTCAGCAACCTGCTTTTTCATTCCAACATTAAAAAGGATGACTGGTCCATGCCATCTCAACAAACACCTTTTGCGATTTAATCACACAAATTGTGTTTATTCAAATAGCCTCACGGGTACCGCCTTATTTCCACAATTTGTAATCATTAGCCATAAATGTGTTTATACATGTTGGCCAAATCTATCCTAGCCTTTGAGCGAGTTCGTGGTATATTAGTTCAAAGAGAGGAGAAGTATTCAAACATATATAACGAATGCCCCTAAATGATAACCTAACCCAAATGGATATCCAAGAATTTTACTTTATCGGAAGGAAATGTCATGACTCGTATCAAAATCCCAATGCTAAATCGACTTTATCGCGAATTTGGTCTGGTCCAGTGGTTAGCTCCTACTTATCGTCACGTTGGTAAGGGTATTTATCAGCTTACCCCTCATTCCACCTAAAGCCTCGAAAGCTGTGGCATAATTCTCTAGTGTTACTAGTATAGAAACTAGTCCTTGTTGAAGACGGTCACGGAGGTTGTCGACAAGGGGACTCGTCTCGCCAGTCACTGCTGGGTACATCGTTTCTGTTCTGTCCTTAACCATAAGCAATGCATAGCTGCACTGCATTGCGCAGCATGCAAACGAAGGCATTGTCCTCGGCGTGATCAACGTAGAGTTTGGTCCTATGTAACAAGGGGTATCGCAGAGCAAGCCGCTGGGATTTGGGTACGGTAAGGAGTCAAACGCCTGTGCAATATTCAAAGCAGACTTGAGGCATATTTTGGACGACTGGTGAGTGCTGAACGGGAACGTCATAACAGGTGCCGGCTGGTATGTGAAACCACAGCAGTCTGTGTTGGGCGTGGAACGACTAGAAAGCGTAGGCGATACAGATCCGCCAGATGGGCTCGAGTGGACAGAAGGTGTGCCGCTTAAGGTGGTGCAACATGACTGGAGCTGAACTACATCTGGACTATCAACAGTCTCTTTTTCAGTTGTACTCTTCAGGTCGCAGTGCTTTGCCGAAAATACGGCGAGATCGAAGAAGGCGCAATAACGGTGGACTTTGATTCGAGCACTACATATCGATGTTAGTCTCTTATAGATAGGTATTCTAAGCGTAGCCAATACCTGTTCAACTTGATACGCGAAATACACCGCAGCGACTGTGAGAGGACTGACTCCCTCTTGTCGACCAGCTGTGTCAATGGGCAGTTCAGTACCCATGATTCAGATTTAGTGATCAGAGGTTCTAAAATGCGCTCGAGATCTCTCATTCGATTGAAGATACGGTTCATATCTGATTGTTCTTTTCTGGCCTTGTTGAAATCGATAACAAATTGGGTGGCCGCTAGGATGGCCTGCTGGGCTTGGACGAATAATGGCCATGCCTGCTCATAGTTAGAAAGGGGTAATATAGGGGGTTTATTATCATACCTCTGGGTCGGCTTTGACCGTCGGATACTTGGCGGTGAAACTAGAAGCAAAGACTTCAAACGTCGGAGGCTAACAGGTGTTTGTAAGCTAATGATTCATATCTTCAGGATAATCCGCGGACATACTGTATTGCTCACGATCGACCCTTGACAGACGCAGATATACGTCATCCACCATGTGCGACGCCGTGCTTCTGAATACTCGTCCTCCTCCTCGTTGTTTATGTGGAGCATTTGGGACATGGCAGCTACCAGGGCCGCTCCGACCCTAGCCCGCATCTTCTTCAGGTTCCCGCGCTGCGCATATTCGTAGACGCTCAGAAGGTCGAGGGCGATGATACTTTCTAGCTCTAGGGGGACTTGTGAGTGGAACTTTTCTCTAAAAGGTTCATCGTCGGAGTCATCCAGAGCCCTCGGTGGCGAAAAGAGGATTCCGGCCGTTCCGTCTCTGTTTCGATACTCTCCAAGGCCGCCTTTGCAAAAACTGCGAATACGTGCGTCTCCAACGAATAGCTTCTGGCTCAAGTGGGCATGGATCCTGGGGACATGGTATGAGGGCTAAGATTGCAGAGATAGCCAAACTGATAGCTGAAGACGGCTCCTCGAATTTGTCTCTCTGGTTTTCAAATAAGGGTGAGACCTGGTCAATACCTGGAGTCGTCTCTGGAGGGGGTAAAATAGGAAAATAAGGATGAATCCAGATATAATAGGCATTTAATCTTACGAGTGGTCAGTTGAGAGGTCTAAAAAATGGTGATGCAACCCACATAGCCCGATCATCCCCCCCATAGGTTCTAACCATCGGAATCCTAATATTAGGAATTGGGTTCGGTAAGGCATCTTGGAATAGATTATCATATATAGCGTCGCTATCTTTCCAGATATCGGCCAAAGGCTTAAGGCCAGCGCCAGGATCTATGTAGTTCTCGATAAGAAGGGCTAAACCTCTGTCAGCATTGGCATGCATCGGGGTAAGCTGGCAAAGACTCTCACCATCTTGAGGGATTTCCTCTTGATGAGTAGGTAGCGAGATGGCTAGATCTTGATAATCGGAGAGCGGTCGGGCCTTCTTCCGAATGCGCGGACCTCCTCGTCTGCTAGGTTTATAAATACATTCGCGATCCTTTGTTACACACTAGATGGTTTAACCAATTAGTGTCTCACACTTGGTTCTTACTTGCCTTCCATTCGGAAAGATGTGAACTAAGGAGTTAAGGGTTAAGCGTACACTTGCGCATGGGCGCTCGCCGTTGCATCGCGTCCTCGACGCGCGACTTGAATCGCGGTTAGCATATGCCCCTAATGAGGTTGGTTGACTAGGAATTGATGCCAGCGTAAGGCGCAATAGGGGATACGCAATAGGGGATACGCAATGGGGAATACGCAATGATCGGATGCTACCGACGTACCAGGATAGACAGGCGTTCTTGACGGGAGGGATCGCAAATTTCTTCCTCGGCACGGAAGCCTGAGTGGTCAATCTTTGGACCCCATTCTGACCGTCGCCCTCGGACATCGTCATGGTAGGGCTTCAAGACTAGCCGACACGGCCAGGGCTGTTAGGTAATTGAATGTATAAGGTGATGGGTGAAATAGCCGTTTTAGTATAACAAGTTAACTAGCAGTGGAGATGCTCAGGCAAGGAGGCGACTTCTGATTGACCAGATTAAACGGCAGTCTTCCTAATTTTCACCTTTCCGTTCGGAATTTCTAATGTTAGCTTGAAAGCGGGGTAAATGGCTGGTTCTGATTAAGGCAATAAGGGTCCAGTTTGTCCAGGATGATGTATGGCTTGGGGGAAAAAAAAAGAGACTAGGCATTGAAAGGAAAAGGAAAATCTGCTAGTTTAGGAATGATGCGGTTCGATGGAGGGGGTTTTATGAATTGAGAGCAGCCGAGAGCAGCCACGTTCATAGCGTCCAGCCAGTCGCTACTGCATCATGAGACGAGACATCTGCATGGACTTTCCCCCGATAAGATCTATCATCTTTTTTTTTCAAGGGCTCAAGGGCACAAGGGAGGGTGGCAGTGCCACTGTGGTGGCTCTCTCCGTCGCAGTGTTCTTGCCCTGTCCGGACTCTGCCAGCTTGCTAAGATACTATCCGTTAGTGCGCTAAATATACACTGCAGCCGATATGCTAACTTACACTAACTTGCGCTAACAATGCGTCCGAACATGTATTGTACAGAAAATAGCCCCCGGCCCGTCCCGCTTAGGCCATCAAATTTTAGCCACGCAATCACCTTCTTCCCCCAATCTACTAGTTCTCTTCTTGGTCCTTGGCCGGTTACTGAGACTTACTGACATGACATGTAATTTTTGTTACATACCTTACTTTAGTATTTTTTGTAACCAACCCTCTTCGCCGAATAAGTTTCCCGATTCTTTACTGATTGCGTACATTTATTCCCGCGTCTCACGCGCCGGCCCTATGAACCAAACCCAAACCCGGAAAACCCCTCCTCTATTGGGTCATCAGCACCACGCCATTTATGATAATCCTCGTACGTTTGCGAGCATAAATGGCCAAAGTCAGCGGTGAGATAGCTGCCAACGACCTCCGCCGAGACCCAATTGTTCAATCGCGATCTCAGTGATAAATCCGCTGGGCAAGAGTGGAGAAAAAAACCAATCAGGACCGATATATAAAAGATCGGAGATATGATCCATACCTACTGTGTAAACGGATACATGGAATAGATTTGTACAAGTAGCGCCACCCACCGATCAGTCTGTGCCCCTGACTTCCTTATTTTATTTTACTTGCTCAGTCACTATTGTTAGGCGCTAAGCAATCGAACGGCATAGCAGCCGGTGGTGGATTCGGCATGCAAAACCCCAATACCCCAGAGTTGGGGATTATCAAAGCTCGTCTAAATAAAACTTCAAATTACTCAAGTACTCCAAACCCTAAAATCAATTATACGCAAGGGAACGTAATAGAATCCCTGAGAAAAAGCATATTTCTACCTTCTTCCCCTTGCTTCGTTGGCGACATCGGACACAATCGATAAGTCGCTGCCTGTCAGGGTGGTCTGATGAAAATCAATCTTGAGTTCTTATACGCTATCTAATAGGCCAATCCGTTGACCAAACGTACAGATTCTATGTTTGTGCATACGATGCGCCCCATTATTCATGATTTCCCCTATGTGACAAACTCTTCAGCTCTTAGCTCCACCCAAGGCAGATGCCGCGTTCCAAGGATTAGCATCTGCAAGATGTGGACGATCGTTTCATTATTCGTTTGGTCGGCGAAAGGACTGGGATTACAGCTTAGCTCTCGGCACTGTAATATGACGAGGTACTCATAGGTCGGTTTGGTGGCGGACTCTTTAATTGGCGTTCATCCACTCGGCCTGGAGTATGGAAGCGCGGTATTCCGAAAGTGCGCCCTGGGCCCCCCGGCCCTTTCATAGGAGGAGGGGACAAACCCTCAGGAGGCAACGGCCATCCAGGCGGTGGTCCAGGCGGTGGTCCCGGTGGCGGCCCCGGCGGTCCCGGTGGACCCCCTAGAGGAAACATTGGCTATTCACTGTCAGCTACTACGATATCATCTACCACTAGGGTTAATCTTACCATTTCTCGGGCGCCGCCCGCCTCTAACCCTTTGCCCCCGCGACTTCGCACTTGAAATAGGCAAGGCATAAGCCAGTGGAAGAAGGGCGTAATTGCCAAAAAGAAAGTCTGAAGCCATAGAACCATTGAGGCTTCCATGGCTATGAGTGATAGGTGGAATGTCATCTCCTTCGATTCATCTGGCGTGGAAAGTGAACTCATAGCAAACAAGAAGACCCACGCAACGGTAATCACGATCTCTGGTATAACCAAAAATATCGACCAGTGGTGCCTCAGGAAGAGCGCAAAGATGCTCCAACCGCTAGCTAGAATAGCCAGGGCAGCGGTAAAGAACATGAGCCAAGGCATAGGGGCCGAAGACGTAAACACGTAGAGAATCAATACTAGGAGAGAGGTAAAGCATTGCGACGATCGGAGAATCGTGATGAGCGAGTTGCTGTCGTAGCCAGATGGTTTGTTTCCGCCATTGATGCTTGAGTCGATGGTAAAAGCCGTATCGCGAGGGCTTTTAAACCAGCCATCCCTCCCCTGCAAGTCCTGAGAAGGTAAGCACCACCAGCACTTCGTTCTCTGCTTCGGTGCGCGTCCCGGCATCGTCGGAGGGCGGGCGTTTGGTCGAAATATAGAGGGAAAGATTGTTCTGTTATAGACTACGTCGGCTCCTGGTCTAGAAATCGAGACTCTAGGAGATTCATTACGAGCTTTCTTCCTAACGGTAGATTTATATTTCTGTTTATGAAGCAGTTGGTAGGTACACTTTGGTCAATGATCCAGCACACTTTGCTAGAGAGAATACTGAAGAGCATTGAATGAATACATGTGAATTACGAATGGCCAGGTCATAAATATTACACGCAAGGTTCAAATGCTACGACAAATGATTCATTAGCAAGTTCTTAAAGCCTAGGAAGCAATGGTCTAAGTTCAATCAGATTAACCATCCAATCTATTGGTACTTCGAAAAGCAAGATAAGTGTCGTTGCTGTCACACACTTCTGGTACCAATATATTCATACGTCAACGCTCTTATCACTCTGACAGACTGGGAGTTTACTAAAGTTTGAAATGTGTACGACACATTAATCAGTGGTATATTCCTCAGGAGTCGTAATAGATACTCACTACCCATCATCGTCTATTCCACTTCTAGGTACAACCCATTAGGTTATACCGGTTAGTCAGTCCATATACATAGGCTATGATTAGAATAGTTCGAAGTCAATATTCAATTTATACAAGACAACCACGACCTACTAAGATAACCCTTCCATATTCTTTTCATGAGTGAAGATGCTTCGTCGATAATATAGTTACAAATATATATAACATATATATATAGAGTGATGCTATTTCAAGATTACCTTGCCGGACCTACAATGCAGATTACCCCACCGAACACTTGTAAGTGACTGGCAACTAGAATTATTAGTAAAATGACATGGCTCCACAACCCTCTTAAATCTCACGATGTAAACAATGAAAAGTAAACATTACGAAAACGCTACGTTTTTATTCTCATACTTAAGGAGGGATAAAGGTAAATGCTATAAGTGACGTCAGAGTTCGTTTTAGGCCTGTATTTGTATGTGAAATTGGCTATATTTGGATATTTAACGTCGTTAATAGCATGCGTGGCACGCATTACTTCGTCACTCAATAATATCTTGCTTAATTTACACATAATATTTACGAAAATAATACCATTAAACGCGCTTAGTTGCGCCGATTAGATGTATGTAAATAGCTTCTATTAAAAGCGTTGGTATCGTGAGAAAATGATATAAAAGTAACCCTATTTACAGATTAGTATGGTCTTATTTACAGATTACTAGCCCCTTATTTACAGATTACTACCCTTATTTGCAGATTACCCCATTGCTATTTGAAGATTACCAGCGCCTATTTGTAGATTACTACCTTTTAGTTACAGATTACTTTTAGAATAACTTTACGAAATACGGTCGCATTCTTTTAGAATTAGTATCAATCAATTAATTAAGATCTAAGCAATGGAAATATCTCAAAATAAACGTAAATATCTATTGTTGTGGTTGGGAAATATTAAATTTAACTTAAGGTGATAAAGTAGAATTATAAGGTTGTCAGTTTACAATAATATTTGTACGCAACTGCTGGCAGTTGTAATTCCAAGTAATCTGCATTGTAGGTCCGGCAAGGTAATCTTGAAATAGCATCACTCTATATATATATCTAACTTCAATGTCGGCATGGGAGATATTTACCACGGTTTAGAATAAAAGACTTAAATGAAAGATAATTCCCTAGGCCTAGGTACATTCAACTTTTATTTAGAGACCAATGAAATTGTTTCCATCACGGTTATCTAAGAGTTAAGGTATCATCCTTTGTGTAATACTAGCCAGTCAAGTATAATGACATAACATGTTACAAAGTCTCTAATATTATGTCTTTCCTCAAACATCAACTCTATTAGACAAACCCACCTCCTTTGCATAGTTATATCTATAATTTCTTTGATCTCGGTTAGGTAGGTAGTTTAGTAGTGACGATAGAAGCATGATTAGTACCTAGGTCCTATATTCCAATATAAGCAGAACCGCAGTCATTTCCGAGAGGATATCTACGACTGTTAGGTACATATAACGTCGCAACACTAGTAAGTGCCCACATTAAGAAGTAAGTACCACCTATATTTACTAAGGCCAACCACCATCACTTTTCTTGCTCCATGGTGTTTATTGTGTTGTGCCAGTTCAGACATAGAAGCTAAGCTAGCTTTTCGCCGCATATCGCTATATAAGTTGTTGTTGTTGTTGTTATTGTTGTTGTGTCTTTAACGATGGAGGGTACTTTGTGCCAAGCTTTCTCAGGGGCATGCGGCGTGTAGAGCTATCCAGTATACATACATACTTAAAGATGCCTTTATTATCCTACAAATTAAACCCAAAGGCATGTAATATCCAGCCCGTTCCTGTTCACTCCGCCTTTTAGGCTCGTGTTCGGCATTAGTGCTTAGAGCTGAAACTTTTACGGGAGAGTAAGCCAAGATCCAGATATAAAAGAGAGAATTGAGATTTGCCGTAGGAAGCAGTATGTCTGGTTTCAGTTTCCTGGGGGGGAAGGGGGCTCTGTTAGGGGTAGAGTTACAAGACTTAATGGTTATCGCTATGTATGTAGCCGCTATTAGGGGGGATATTTGCGATGAGTATTGTCACCCTGAAGATAAGCCATGATTACCTACCTAGACTATATTATTTGCTAGAACAAGGGCAGCGTTGGGGCAGCGAAGTATGATATCACATTGAGAAATAAACCAATGGCGTTTCCAGGTAAGTAAAAAAAGACAGCGGGGCTGGTTCGGCTAATATACACTCCCATGAGAAATAGACACTGGGAATCCATACACAACATAGTACCATACGCTGTAAATGAATTTCAATAAATTGGTAGGTAGGTATCTTGGCCCTTTACTAAGGGTTTTATTTCTCGCCTATACATCTTTCGAGCTATGAGCTGAATAGCTGTGTTAGGTAGTTATACGAAGATGCGGCCAAAAGTCTTACGTATCTCCAGGTCCTATATACATGTAGATACTGTCACACGACATTAGGTACCATATACTTCTGTACACTGAGCACCCCAACCTGAGAGCCTACACAATACAACAACGATCAAGATGATATGACAGGTACTGTAACTGTTGGAATGTATCCGGTTTATTTGTTTTGGCACTATACCTACTAGCCTCATGCTAAGTTGAGAGTTGTATAGTAATCCTTACATTATGCTTAAGATGGCTCACTATTATAGCTAAAGCAAATCGTATTATTATTTTCTAACTCACACATAGTCTGCCAAAGATACCTTGATATACAAGACGACCCCCGCTATCGTACAAAAGTGAGGAATATACAAAAGTGATTTATTCAAAGAAACGAGGTGCGTTCTCTCTAAAGCGAGAATCAGATAAGCTTAGGTAGGTACTTAGACCTCCAGTTACATCCTCAGAATCCCTAGGCCCTGATGAACCACCTATAGGTACATTCATTTACGCAAACGTCGGGACTCATAATGCCTGCTGCTGCTGTAGCATCGCCTCCCCTACGCTAGTCATGTACCTAACTCCTGAGAATACCGTCTTAGTATTCGGATCATAGGATCATAAATCAACGATACGCCTCTTGGGGATATTAGGAGAATGTATCCAATGGGGCCTTCAAGTATTAGAAACGCCATGCTTTGGATGTGGACCAACTCCAGACCCCGCAAGAATAACCCCCTATTGCCTATGTGATACGACCCCGTCGCGAGTGATAGTATCAACTCTAGAGCTGCGGTATTTTCTGACAAGAGTGTACTTGGTGCGGGATATGCGGCTTCAGCTTTGCACTCCGTTCCGAAGAGTATGTCTACTTGCATTGCATCTGCGCTTTCGCCCTCTAATACTATGCATCGAGTGTGGTAGGTAGTGCCGTCAGTTACATGCTCGGGCTTCTGGTGTTTCCACTGAATAGTCGCGTAACCATCTTCCCCCCTTTTTAATCGGTAGCGCGCTACGGCTTCGGTACTGATATAGTTAAAAGCCCCTCGACATGGTTTTGTGTTGGCATAGGTATAGCTACGGGTGTCAGGTAGAAATATCGACACCGCAGTTGGCTCTGCCTGCAGCCATGTTACATTGCTGATTTCTCAAGCTAGATTAGGAATACCACACCTACATTTCGATCAAAAACGGGGAGTATCGTGAACTGAGGTAGTTGGTCATTTGCGTAAAGCCTAAAAGCCCGGAGATACTCGTAAAGTGCTCCGAATGGCGGAATCGGGTATGTCGATAAAGCGTTTGGAAATAAGACTCTCCAAATTATCATGACGAGTGTATACCCTAACCCCAACGCCAACCCTGCTATTGTCCCTATTATGCCTCTCATTGCTTCTACTAGGCTGGACGACCGCCTGATTGGTTTTGATATATGTGACGTGAGTTTCTTTGACCTATGAAGTTTGCGAGACGACCTGCAGAGCGACCCAGTACCATAGTGATGAATCGGATAATATAGTCGGGGCTTTCAAATAGTAGATCAAACAGTTGCTAGAGTCACTACAGCGTATTATTGAGTTATGGTTCCGTCTCCAACACGAGATTGCCCTTGGCTGTAGGTCATACCTCCATGAAGGCTGGGTTCCACGTAGGCATCATCCAGCCTCTTCGGCCTTGGCCCTACCCGGTTGGAGGCTTTCCAAGATGTGCACAAATTGGTACAAAATAGGCTTTTCAGAAGTAAGCCTCATTTTCAACTTTTAAGAACCCCTTATATTTTCATATAGAACTACCTAACTATCAACGTATTATGAAGTTTCAAACCGACTTGTGATATCACTGTCTTAGCCTGTGCTAGTATTGATATTGGCACGGGTTTTGAGCTTCACCGACGCTATATCGTGGGAACCAAATCGCCAGTCAAGGTTATGCGAATACGAAGCCGATGTCATCGCCGTCTACCTACGAAAATTACCTGCGTCCGTGTAACTATTGCTTGGGAAATGAGATGAAGAGTTACATATACTATCCCCTCGGGTGGGATTTTCCACTTGACACTTCCATCCATTGGCTAATCTTGAAATATAGCCGAGGTTGTAGGTAACAACACCGAAGGCTAAAAGGCTTGTACACAGGTGGACATCATAATGGCCGGAACAAGGCGATACCCGAAGCCATACAACTCCGTCACCCTAAGCAGTCTGCACAGCCTTGCCGCTCGTTGCCCGCATATATATCATTCTGTTATTCACTAATTTTTGTAATGTGTAGATATTTGGAAGTAGTACCTAGAAATTATATCACAGTAAATATGAAAAAATGACTGTAAAAGTTTTCTGATATTAAAATCATAAATTCTACCTAGAAGAGCCTTGCTCTCGAAGGGAACTCGTTATATTATACACAATATCGTAGTTTGAAAATATTACTCTAATCTGATCCTTCCGTTTCGTTTATTCTATTAGGTACCCGGCTTTATAATAACACAAATGTCGTGGAAAAACCCATTGAAACCTTGCTCTCGCCCAGAGGCTTCGTTGAATAGTATATTACACACTGTGTTCCTCATCCTTTCGAGCAAAATGAGTCCAAAACCTTGTGGAGTGGGGACCTCGACCTACGGCCCTCCTTAGGAGTTCGAGCGGTAAGGGTGTTGTCATACAAAGATGTAGTGACGGTATTATTGCTTGGGTCCCTCTGGTGTTTCCTATTGAGTGCGTCTGTTATGTCTTTCCGCGTTGCATTGATGATCTCGTTTTCCTCAGACTACAGCCTCGTCAGTGTCTGTCGACGGCTTTCAGTCTCTTGGAGCTCACGGTCTTCGACGTCTGGTCTGTGTAGGCAACAAGCACCTTGGGTTCTGAGTCAAGTACTAGGCATTATATTGTGTTAGCTTGCAATTTACTTGCCAATACCGCCAACTAATTTGTCAAGTGCAAAAAGATGATCTAGGAATGGGTACCGTAGGACTCTTTCAGACGGTCTGGAACAGGGTTGGAATGATGATAAACACATACAAAAGCGGCCGAACTCATCATAGAAAGCTTTCCCGATAAGAGCGCCCGAAAGAAGGGAATGATCCGGGACCACGTAGAAGAAAGTAGTTCTCATTTCGGTACTATTGCCCGTCCATTGGATCGTAGCGACCCTGGAGCAGGCGAATGTATTGCCATAGACATCCTTGAAACTGACTTGTGATGCCGCCTGCTTAACTTCGAGATTGTATTTCTTCGCAATAGTCTCTGTGACAAAGTTGGCTTCAGAGCATCTGTCTCGTATTATTTCAATGGGGTATGGAGTGCCGTTCTGTGGATTCAGAATATTCATCCATTTCTTTTCCTGATTTTTCAGCTGGAAATCACCGACATTTAGCTCCTAAACATATTTTGTCTTTGCTACATAATCTTACTAATATTAAACATACCTGGTCTTCCTTTTCTAACATCTCAGCAATAATCGCTTCCCTATAAGTCAGATGACCATTGCGAGCAGTTGCGCCATATGATTGCATGTTCAGTTCTTTATTCTGTTTCTCCTTAAATGCATTGATTTGGTCATCGGTGAGTCCTTCACGTTCCTGGTATATTTCTCTGATTCTGTCCATGGCTTCGGAAATGTAATAATTTATGTGCTTAAAGGGGTATTGGACGAAATGAATAGACGTTGCGCTGCTTACGGTTGCGAGGCTTATGGAATTTCAGCAGACCAAATCGAAAAGTTTTAGGGGGGAAGGGGTATTATTAATACCCATAAGTATCTGCTTGGCTCTGACCGATATATGACTTTGACGGCTTCAGCTGACTTGATCAATTTGCTAAGGCCAGTGTGTGGAATGGTCTAAATCGGCCTGAGAAAATGAGTTAATTACATTGAGTATGTGTCTGACCGGAGATATTAACAATAGACATACGTATGCCATGTATCAGATTTAATTTCTCCGAGGCAGAATAAGAGGCTCTGGTTCTTCGAGCTTCCCTGCTGAATACTTCATGTAGCCTTCCAATAATCTGCATGTATCGCCAGCTAGAGCTGAGATATTATTGGCCAGGTTCAGAGCAAGACATGCCTTACGTACCCAACTCAGCTCGACTTGAACCGGAGGCATTGCCCAGTAGGTAAGTCACCTTCCTCGGAAGTTATCAAGCAGATCATTAATATAGAGTCATCATAACCTCTACCTAATTCTAAAGCCTTGGCTAACGGTGAAGCTGTCGAACAGATGGAAGGATACGCAAAAGTTTCACAGCTGATGGCAACGTTCGAAGAATTTGCCATCCTGCGAAGATTTAAACGGCTTAATTACCAAAACCTCCTCTATCTGCAAGCTGAGATCATCCATCTTGAAAAAGATCTTGCTCAGCTTTCCCTACAAGATGCAGCCCACGTTGAGCGAAAGGATTATGCTCGAGATTGGTGGGAGCTTGCACACGGCAAAGGTAGGGGCGGAAGGGCGCAGTGGAAGAAAGTATGCTATCTAAGGAGGAAGCTTAAGGAGTATAGTAAGAAAGCTACTTCAAGACGGAAAAGGGTTCATCAGTAACAAGTTTTTAGATGAAGCTCTCTTCCAACAGGCCTGTGTAGCCAAGCTTGATAGCCCAAACCCAAGAGACGTTGAGTTCCTACGCAACTGGCTTGAAAGACCGTCGATGGGGCATTTCCCGATACGAGGCCAAGATTTTACGGCTTGGGATAAGATAAATGAGGATGACTTGGCTGCTACGAAGCCCAGAGTGCCACCCGACCCACTGTCTAGATGGGTTACAAATACTGTGTTTCCCCTATACCATCGTCTTATCGGTGTAAAACTCCAAGTAAGAAACATGCTTCAAATATAGAGTAACATGCTAATGACTATCGAGTACGTAAGACGGAAAACTCAAGTGGATTGGGATACGGTTTGTACACGTACGAAGAATCTTTGCTCAACTCTATCATTACCCTCATTGCAACTGTCATTATCTCCGTACTGCCCCTTTCGTCAATTGCTGTGCTATACGTTGTGAAAACGGAAGTTTTTAGGCTGGGAATTGTTATACTCTTCTCTGCCTGTTTTGCGTTTGTGCTTGCATTGACGACCAGTGCCAGGAGAATAGAGGTATTCGCAGCAACGGCCGCGTAAGTAATTCCTTGCTTAAGAGTATCCAATCACAAGACTATTTCAGTGTATACTAATCTCTTCGATTAGTTATGCTGCAGTAAATGTTGTCTTCCTTACTAACAACTAGCCGTTTTGTTGTTAGTGGTTTAAGGATTTGAAGGATTTGAAGGATGTCTCCTAGTTGTCTAAGTCCCCGAAGAGCCTCATGGATTACCTAATCTTTAATCTTCCTTGGGCATTAAAAGGAACCAACCTGGTCTAAGCTTAAAAAAATACAATTCCTCGTACAATTTAGCTCGTCAAGCATCTTGACATCTACAATCCTTTCGGACAACCCTACAACACTCATTGTATTCTACGTATGTCGATTACTTCATATCATTCATGCGAATATAACGTAGGTAGTCAACTAGTGGATTAACCGCACATATGACATGGCTTATTAACGCCTTATTAAAAGAAAGGGGTCATCTAGTGAATTGAGAAGATCGTACTAAGAGGTATCATACAAACTACAAGAACATACATCACACAAGTCGTACAAGTCTATAATGAATCAACATCGCTTTTCATTTTCCCGCTGGCTATAAAGTACAGCTATATAGAAGCCGTTTATTAATATGTATAGGAGGTCTAAAACCCTCGTTCGTGGTATCATAACCCCCTTTCCGTTCCTTTCCATCCCCTCAAACGCTTGATCGCTTCGGTACGCGAACATCCAACCATCAAGTGGCAAAAATAAAAAAGTATAACTAAAAAGAGGGAGGCACCCTGTGAATGCCATGACCGCTGACCAATTTTTTATCTTCCGCGCCAAAAGAAAAAAGGGCGCTTATGCAAACCAAAAACGCCGTTCGCATGCACACCATATGTGCTGAGTGTTATGTCGTAACAAAATAATACACCCGTGTTTGAACCCCCTATGTAATATACAGTTCGCCACAATTCCAAATTATGTAGTGGCTTTATTGAGGTTCTTGAAGTTGATCCACTGGCACTTGCAGCCGCCCGTGCCGCCGTCTATGCCGCCAAGGGACGGATCGGCATCGTTCATAGCGTTAATTAGGGTGCCGCCGAACCCGCGGCTCGACAGGATGATTTGGGCATCTGTCGTGTTGACCGCGTGGTTCTCCAGGATTCCGTACCGGAAGTCTATCTTCTTGTTCCCGTCTCCGCCGTGCATGTCTTCCGTGACGGTAACAGGATACGGCATAGTGCCCGGGGTGTCAGCGGCCGCGGAGCCGTTGGTCCAGGGCACGGCGCCGCCACCGAGAAGCCGCGTGTTGTTCTCCATACGTGTCCAGATCTGCACGAGGAAGCGCGTCTGGGCGAATGTCACTATAGATTTGGCTTCAGCAAAAGTAGCGCCACCGTCCTCGTCGTCTGAGTTCCTTTTCACAGTGTCAACCATGTAAATAGACTTGTCGAAAAAGGTATAGAAGCCGTAGTGTTCAGTGGGTAATCCGCGATCAAACAAGCGAATAGGCTGCTGGGTGGCGTGCGGGAATAGCTGGGCTGGACCAACTGTCCCGTCACCGTTCGTTTTTGGGGGTGGAAGAATGTTCGTGAGGTTGAACCCGGAGTCGTCATCCGAGCCGATGGCATCGTTAGGACCTTGTCGGCGAGCAAGCATGTTAGGGCCAACCGTTTTTTCAATTGAAGTTAAGAGACTAATGAAGAAAGGCGTCGGCTCTCCAGCTTTGTCGTCTTCTTCGATATGGTCCGTGGTATTTCCTAAGAACCGCATCTCCGCGATGGAAGGAGGTGCAGGGTTTGGAGTAAAGCCATCGTCGGTCAAGAAGGCCTGTTTCTTCCTATCGGCCTGTTCTTCGTTGGTCATATTCCATAATTTACGAGTATTATTATCGTACTGAATCTGGAAAATGAACTCAGGCTGGTTAGGCTGATGAGGAGCGACTGAATCATGCTCTTCCTTCGGCAAGGAGCACGACCAAGCTGTCTCGGATGTTTCAACGAGACATCCGGACTTCGCTTCGGAATTGTCTGGACCAGAAACAGTTAGAACACCTGTGGGCATCGGCGGATAATCCGTTAAATTGAGCCAGATCGAAGGGACCGGGGTTTCGCCTGGTCGCCGCCGTGTAAGAACAACAGCCAACACCACTGCGAGAATGATCGCAGCGATCAGGGCTCCGATGACTGCGAGACAAATCCGCCTTCTCTTCCTCCCTTCTCGACCAGGGCGCCCGAAACACCCATCTTTGGGCATGCAACCACGGCCTCTCCAAAATCCGCCAACTTTCCTGGCGACCACTTCTTCCTTCTCGTGGCGCCGCCGCTGTCTTTCGGTTCTGTTGGCGTGACCTCGAATTTCGTAAAAGTGGTCTCCAGGAACATATGAGCCAGGCGCACGGTCAGGTAGCACAGCAGGCTGTACAGTACGGACCCCAGAAGGTGTCAAGGGAATCTCTGCCATGCCAATAGCGCCCTGGGAAGTCATTGTTCCTGGTAGGTATGGTGTTGACGGGCCGGGGGATGGGACACGTTGAGAACTGACCACGTGTGGAGGTGGTAGTATTACGCCAAATTTGACTTGATTGACTGTCTTAGGAGGCGAATATGGCGGTGGCTCTTCACTCGGTTTCTGATTCTCTTCTAGGAGAATCCTAGCCTTCTCCGCGTGTCCCTCACGGCGGTCGGGCGATGCCGCACGAGACGATGTACTAACTGTAAACTGCTGCTGAGACATTGCCGGTGTATTGCTGGCCAAACCCTTTGAAGACTTGCCGCCTTTTTCATCAGTCCCGTTCCACCATTCTCGGGAAACTGGTGGTGACGATGATGACGAAGGATTGGGGCGGGAGTTATTCTGTTGTTGTCTAGTATTCGATTGCGGGGGGTTCCCTTTCTCATCTACGCCAGCCCACCATCCTTGGGGTGAGGGTAAAGTGCTAGGGTTGGTTTCTTGTGCTTGCTTTTTGAATGGATTCCATTGCTGTGGCGAAGAGCCCGACCCCGTATCCTGCGGTTGCTGTTTGAAGGGATTGGTTTGCTGCACAAAGGGAGTTGTGATATGGTCCCACCAACCGCGAGACGGACTGCTAGCACTTTCAGGGCTGACTATCGTTGGCTGAGGCTTGGCCGACTTGCGAACTGCCGTAGGGCTCCCATCTTCTTCGAAAAGAGTGCATGGCGTTCCGACGCTATCGTCATCGTCAAGATCAAGCCATGCACTTTGCCGCTCCTGGGACTTAAGGGTTGCTGGCAGGGCGGGTACAGGTGGTACGTCAGCATCAACTGTAGTAGTACGATATACGCTTGGCTGTGAATAAAAACTTGACACAGCTCTAGAGGACTGGTACGGAGATTCACTCTCTTCTGTGTCTGGGGACCATACAGAACGCAACTGTTGTGGTGTGAGGGCTGTAGAGTTTTCTTGTTTTGGGGCATATCCTCGCAAATCATGTGGTGTCTCGATGACTGCGGTCTGTGGACTGGGCTGATGCTCATGTAAGTCGTTTGAAGGTACGGCTATTCCGATCACGATTGGTCGAGCTACCGGGGAAAGGTCTGAGGTTGCCTGTGTAAACCTGCTTGCTCTCCTACCACCTATATTTCCAGGTCTCTGCTTAAGCCACGAAAAACTACCAATCGAAGCAGAGGAAGGTTCTCCTTCTAGAGCGTGTAGAGCGGCAGCGTCAACGAATTTTGGCTGTTGTGTAGCTGGCGCTGGCCGACGGAAATTAGACATGTCCGTAACAACCTTGATGCCAGCCTTTGCATTCTGGGCCTTTTGTCTAGCCTTAGACTTCACGCGGGTTGGTTTTTGGATCGAATATCGTACTGGATTGCGCGAAATGCTCTGTGTAGCAGTAGATCTGGATGCCTTGCGCGCTATATCATCCGAAAGGTCGATGAGGAGCCCATCCTTATCCTCCGTCACTCTCCGTACCTCCCCATCTGAATCTTCCCAGTCTTCCCATTCATCCTTTGGGTTCGATCGGCTAGACAGCATCCCTAAAGGGCTGTTTGGAGAAGGTCTTATCACCTTCATGATGGATGATGTAAGTTAGGTGATGAAAAGACTAACTAGGTAGTTAATAATAATGTTAAGGAGAATGCGTTTGAAGTATTTCTCAAAAGTTCCACCAAATTCAAAGTGCCTGCATTGAAGTTCGGCGCATCAAGAATGGAATGAAATGAAAAAAAAAATAAAAAAAAAATCGGTAGAGATAAATGTCGGGTGAGGTTGTTGTCTAGGTGACTGTCACGCAAAAGTAGTTAGGCGTAAGGAGAAGGTTTCGTGGAAGAGAATGAAAGAGCTCAAGTCATTAAGAACCATCTATTCGATCCCAGGTGAATGGGTATTATCATGATAGGAAAATAGCACGTCTTTGTACACACAAAAAGGAAAGACTTGAAAACAATACACTAGTGAGAATCAGATGTAAGAAGTCATTGTAAGACGAGACGACTGGCGAAGGCTAGTATTAAATGAATCGAGAACAATGACTGGCAAAGGAGGGTGTCACCTCGCCTACGGTCTACGCATCAGTACAAACAATCTGATTCCAGCCCATTTGCTCATTTGCCCATTTGATAAGAAACTCGAATCAGCCAACGATCAACCTACTCGATTTAATAGGTCGAACACGATAATTCGATATATGAGTGGTCAAATATCAGTGGCCCCCTCATTACACGACATCAAGCCAACGCCATATTAGTGCGGTGCTGGGGGCTTAAACGACGACCTCGCGGCTACTGACGAGAGGCCATAGGAAGCTTCTGGATGGTGGAATTTGGGGTTGAGGCAGATGAGCGTTAGATGTAGCCGCCGAGTTGTAGGACAGCATAGCCCCCATTGGTCGGACATTGCTAAGCCAAGAGACAACTAGACAACGGTTGGGCGGTAATGTATTGGCATCGCGGCTGCGACTCTGCGGAGGGGGTCCACACTTCCCGTGCCTTTGCATGTTACGCTATGGTGTATTCTATGGTACACTGCATGTGCAGGCGGTAAACATAGATACGGAAGCTATTTTGTTGTTGGTGCCGAACGAAGATGGATGAATGTTGTGCATACACATTATCGAGTGGCGGAATTTGGGAAAAACGAAGAGAAAAAAAAAGAGGATTGATGGGACTACAACAGTACAACAGTGTAACCATTTCAAATTTCGTGGAACCTATTAAATCGGACTTACACAGAGAGAGGTGGGTCATCCAATATACTATGTGAGTCAGCAGTTTCTTTGAGTTGATTATAAGTGGTCCGTGCAGACAGCCTAAGAGGTACATGTACCTAGGTAGTTACCTAAAGAAATAACTACCTTATAGTTATGCCTACCTACATAGTAAGGCAACTTCAGGCCATCTTAACTGGCCTCTCTATTGTTTCTGATTTCTCTTACAACACCGATGAGACACCAATAAACACCAATCGGCTACTTGATTGGTGTCTCATATGCCATATGTTCGACATATTTGTTAGAGGATGCTGCCATTCTCATCCATTTACTTAATATGCCTTGCGATCGGATTTTCCCATTACCACGGAACAACACAGATGATATTTACCTAACTACCAACTATTCGCACTTATACATAGTAGTTCGCCGTCCACTGATTAATAAGATGGTAATATTGACCCCCATCTTCAAACACAAGTCGCATTAATATGCGAATCAGTCAATAATTATTAATATAGAACCGGCTTTTCGTGTTCCGTTCGATAGACAAGCTTAGCATTGCAGGAAGTTTGTGTTTCCCACAGCCTCATTACCGGCACATCTGATTCAATCCCCATCCCCGTACTCGAATTCACATCACAGCCCCGGTTAAGGTACTCCCCTCCCCCACAGCCCCCCGTAAAACCGTAAAACCGTAAAACCGTAAAACATGTCTGTTCGATCTAAACCCTACATAGCACACATACCGATCATAGTTCCACCATGTGATCCTGTCGAATTACAGGAACTTAACTATAGGCAGTACTAAACTATAGGGGGTACCATCGCATCGCATTAAAGCCCCAACAACTTCTGTATACTACCATCCTCCTGAATCAACATTCTAACATGATGATAGTATGTCAGAGAGTAAGTATTGTATGTAGCATTCACCCCTTTATCATGCCTAAGTTTTTAAAGAGTTGCAGCACGGTTTCCTTATAGGCAGCATGGTCTTAGAGAAACGTGGGGTCTGTCTGGCGATACTGCTGACGGGGGTTGCCGACAACCGAAGTTTGACAAAAACTAGTTCGCCGGTCTTGGAGAACCTATGTATATCCCGCGTAGGTATTATTCATCTCAGCCTCTCTAGAATCACATGCTGGCACTACGGGGGGACAGCCACCCAGACTATTCTAAGAAATATCCACGTGTTGCCTAGCACAACAGTACAATAGCACAACAGCACAACGTACCTCGCTGCAGGCTGGAGGCTGGAGGCTGGAGGCTGGAGGCTGGATCGTGGTTGTACAGACAAGCCCTATCTGTCAAGAATACGAATATCAGTCACCATCGACGAGTTGCACATTGACAATTAAAATAACCTGATACCTAGGCTAACTATATCGGAGATCTGCCAACAACCATCAGGGTGCAAATAAAATGTAGCTTTCCTAGTCTACAACCATCAACACAGCGCACGGCTATCTTCTCTCCGTTTTGCACTCTTAAGAAAGGCCGAAGGATTCTTGTTTATCGTCGATGAAAATCCGAGGCCGTTGCTGTCCGGATAGGCACACGCCATTGTCGCATGACCGCCAAGGGTCCCGACCAGAGTCTTGTCGTCATTGCTCAACAGCTATACGGAGCTATTCGAGAAGCGTGATAATAGCCCGTTGACCCCAACGTGATATAATTCGCCTAGAAAGGTTTTCATTGAATCGATACTACCGTGGCCGAGAGAAGATCCTAACCTACTATACAGCATACTCACAACTTACATCCAGCAACTTAGGTAGCTTAGACATTTGGAAGGGCTGGAATAAGAACTCCGCGTACTCCGGCACGAATAAATGTCACCCACCGACATCCAGCGGCCTATTCTAGCTCAGATTTATGTCGCGGCTGGGGGGATCATATGCAGGTAACATTATACTCTATAGGTAGAGTGGAAGCCTAGAAGTGAACTCCGCATCTGAGGGTTGAAACCATGGCCAAGATTAAGTCCCTAGGTCCTCTTTAGAACAAAGACCAACTATTATACAATAGGTTTAGGTAAGCTGACTCCATCCAATAGGAGTTAGCGAACTGGGGATACTCACGTATGCACTAGCTGCCTATTCGTTCATGTTTTATGATCCTTCATCCTCCTGGGGCAAGCCTACGGAAGTGGAAGCCCTAGGACCAACATCCTAACCCCTAGGGTTAACTTTACTAAGCCTTTCAAACAAACCAAACATCCATCGGGGGTGATTGAAACGAGTGTCGATCGACGGCCTTATTAATATGCCGCGTTAGATATTAGCTAAAAATGGTTTAGATGGACTAGAGTTCAGCGACTACACCACGTGTGTCATTCGACGTCAGTGCCCAGGGCAAATTCTGGACGCGACCCCCTGACGGTTGCACTGCTGGTGCGACAAGGATTCTCAATTCGCGAATCGCCATGGCCGCCCTAGCCTGACTAATATAAAGGCCAGCCTTATTGGAGACACGCCTATTCCGAACATGTCGTTCCTGTTGTAGACGATGCGACGTAATGAAGCAGGAGGTGACAAGACTTCGATTATGCCTATTTTGTCTATTAAGTCCGCTCCACCGTCTATATCGAGAACACAACACACGCGGCATCCTCTGCAACCTCGCACGGGATATTTCCCTTTGCGCGCTTTTCCTTACGGGTATATAACAATGCTTATCTATCTTTCAACCCTCGTCAGGCTGCATACGATCCTGGGTATGAGCTTGGAAAAGAAGGTGAATGGATCCGAATTATCCCCCGACCAAACAAAACTTGAACTTCAGACTATCTGTGACTATCTCTCTGAGATAGGTATACAGCAGACTGACTACAACCGTCATGAGCACGCCTCAGCGATACAATGGTCCTGCAAAGGACGGGGATTGGAACAACTACCGAGACACTATCACAGCCTTGTACCTAGAACAGAACAAGAGCTTGAAAGAGGTCATGCGTATTATGCGAGAAGATTATTACTTTTTCGCGACGTAAGCCCCTACCCGGGACCCTAGCGAGTAAATAAACCACTAACTTATTCCTCTAACCCGACACTTAGGGAAAAAATGTACAAGATCCGCTTCAACAGATGGGGCCTACATAAGAAACTAAGAGCTCATCAGGTGGCTGAGCTTCTAGTTCAACGGAATCGCCGCGCCGCCGTCGGCAAGCCATCGGTATCCTTCGTTCATGGCCGCAAGGTCGATGCTGATAGGCTCGCCGCGTACCTCCGACGGGCCTCGCCCACCAGCCGCAAGGAACTCCAGGCGATCCTCTCCGGTGAGATGGAAGCCGATGCCCAGAAGCGTAGCATAGAAGAAATCATATGCCGTACTCCGTCCCCTGAACTAGTGCAGGTGTCAGTGCCGAGACGCATAGAGGCTCCCGATAGTTTGCGGCTTCCTGAAGAGTGTATGCAGATAGTGCGAAGCTACGTCAGGGGCGCCTTAGAAGGATTCCTCTGGCAGCTCACGGCCGACAAGGAACTTGTATTTCCACGGCGGCCAAGAACGTGGCTGGACCCCGTGTCATCTGCTAGACAACTATTTGTTAACGGCTTCACAGAACAAGGTTTCCGCATGATAAGGATAACCTTCGACGACTATGGAGAAGTTATGTCACGGCAAGACCCATCACTGCTCGTCGAAACGTGTCTTGCCCTGGGAGCACTTCTACAATGCGGACCAGGCCTTGCCGAGTCCTTAATTAACTACGGGTGCCACATGTCTCGGATCGTTTTGGGTCCTAGACATCCCCTACACTTATTATTTATACGATTCAAGGGCTCCAGCCCAGCCGAAATAACGGAGTTTATCGGCCTAATCATACAGGGCTTCCTGCAGGTCGTGCAAGCCAATAGCCGCCTCAAACCGACATGGCTAGCAACGATATATCGAGCCATGATCAACAGCAACTTCATCGAAATGCATACAGCACAAAAGTATATGAAAGGTCTTATTGTAGACCTTGAGGATTCACCGGAGCCGCCGGCTGATATAGAACGGGACGCTATGAAGAAAGATATCGATCTACTGCGACATCACTTGTCGTGGTTGACGAACCTTCACAACAAGCCGACAGAAGCAGCAGCTTCTGCGCGTACGTTAATCGAGACGAGTGGGGGAAGGACCCGCGGTTAGCACGGTTCAGCTGCTATAATATGTTACGAACCCTACCGACGAGTTACGAGGTAAGTGCTGAAAAGGCTGTTGAGCTGATGACGGAGAGCCTAGAGATCTGCGAGAAGGAGTTTGGGCGTAATGATAACGCCACGGTGACCTTGCTCGCCACACTACAGAGTTTCCTTCACCGTGTTGGCAGAGTAGAAGATGCGCAAAAAGTGCGCGCTGACTTCGAAACACGCTGGGATGAAGTCATGGAAGACATGGCCAACCTAAAAGTATGACCCGTAGCCCTGATGAATACCTACTACATGGTGCAATGAGGGGGCACGCATATATAATGTACATGTAAAACATTGGTTCGGACATTACTCAGGTAATTCTGTACCAAGATATATGTACATATATATATGTCCTCTATGTAGTGTGCTGCAGCCTCGATATGAGATAGCTGCGGCCTGGGTATTCGTCAGGGGGTAAAATGAAGAAACAGTAAAATAATAACTAACAGAATTACAAAACTTTGGTTATCCCAAACGCCTCACTATGCTTTGTTATGACCGTAAACTTAAACAGTAAATTTCCCCCTAGATTAGGTAATCCATAATTTCTCTTCTTTTCTTTTTTCTTTTTCTCATAATTCATCCCGCGTATGCTGTGCCGCTGGCTTCTCCGCCCGTCTCTGCCTTACCAAGTCCAGTAGCGGCCGACTCCAATCCGGGGCCTCAGGCCCCCGACTAATAACCTCCAAGTGGTACTCCCAGCAGCCCTCCTCCAGGGACCCGGCCTCGCACACGCTAGCCTCGCTTACGCGCGCGGCCGTCGGCCACACGCCCAGCACGGCGCCGACGTCCTCGTCGAGGAACACGTCCGACACGATGCGGGCGACCTTGGCCTTGCGCGCGTCCCAGACGGGGTCCGCGCGGAGCAAGATCGCGAGGAAGTGCCGCATGCCGTCGTGCGCGAGGAACTGCGCCGCGATCGCCGGGCTCTTGAGCAGGCCGTCGAGGACCGCGAGGTTCAGCCGCGTGGCGTGGGATTCGGCGGACTCGGCGGCGGAGCCTGGGGGGGAGGTAGGTTGGAGGTTTGCGAAGAGCTCTGATTTCAAAGTAGAAGATGAAGAAGAAGAAGAGGGGTCGCAGACTTTTTCCAGGAGGGAGTCCCAGGATTGCTCGAGGGCGCGGAGAGCGGGCTTGTTGTTCCGGATAGACGATGCCAGGATGGAGGATGCGAGGAAGTCGGTGCGCTGGTCTAGCGGCCGGTCTGCTTGTGTGGCGTCGCGGGCTGTGAGGAGGCAGAAGAGCGCGTGCAGGGCGTCGGGGTCCTCGGCGATTTGGAGCCCGTAGTATATCCCGTGAGATAGGTCCTCCAGGTCTTCTAGCGCTTTGTCAAGTTCGTCCGGTTGGGCTGCGCCTGATGCTTTGACCGTTTCGAGAGCCTGGATGAAACCTTCGTTTTTCTCCTTCGGCGCTTTGACCACGCCCACGGGCTCGTAGGCTGGTGCGCCGGAGGGAATCTGCGGTTTATCGTCCTGGGGCGGTTCCGAGTCTACGATGACGACGGAGCGATCTACCGGTAAACCTTCCAGAGCCAGGTTTTCCTCCGTGGGGTTATATAGCTTGGCTTGTTTCTTCCCGGTTTGGATATCTAGCTGGACGTGCAAACCCGGCGGAAGATCCTGATCATCGTGGACGGTTTGGAATTCCTCTGTAGCAGAAAAGACTTTTGGATAGCATTCGGCAGGGTTGTCAGTGTGACATATAAGTTCGGCCTCTGCGGATGGTGATTCGGCCGGAGGAGACGAAGCGTATGTAAATGAGAAGGCGGATGAAGCAACTAATGTTGCGACAGCGACCTTTTTCATAATATGATTATATGAGTACCTCATTCTATTTGTGTTGAATGAAAAAAGTGAAATGAAGAGATCGATTGGTTGATTAGGTGAGGTCACTTTATAAGTGCTAAGGTATAAGTCATATAAGTCGGTTTTGTAAGTGAGTGATGTGGCAATGTCTTGTTTAGGACAGTTTGCAATAGCTAAACTGGCCACGACGACGAGTATGGCTAAGCCTTAGGAACTAAGACGGGGTGGAACAGTAACATGAAGAATCATATAGAAATATAAACGGACTTTCACATATTCCTCTTATACTATTCGAATTAACTTACATATTCAAGTTAACAATATAGAAATTACACAGGGGTTGAATTCAGTCGCAGACGGGACTTACATGCATGCATACACTGAGGTACTTTGATATGTACTAAATCCTGCAGTACAGTTTGTAGTACAGTACAAACATACTATTAACACATTAAAGCTTACCCATTACGCAATGCTCATTGGTCAAAGTGCCCCCACCATTATGCCTCAATTCCAGCGCCTTTAAACGGGAACATCCAGAAGCTCGTTATCACAGCTTGACGACATCATTCCGAAGCCAATTGGCATCCCACATTTACCACAACATCCGAGATGCAGGCTCTCCGGACAAGAGCCGCCATCGCAGCCAGGCGCGCGCGGCCCACGAGTACACCACCACGAACCTCGCGCTCCTATGCCTCCGATCACAGCCATGGTCACGACCACGACCACCACCACCACGCACCCGAAGTCGCGGAGGGACTAGGAGTACGTCCGAGTCCACAACCACAAAGTGAAAAAAGCTAGCTAGGCCCACTAACGACAAGAAACAAACTAATAGACAGCGTTCTACGTCTTCGCCGCCTCCGTTCCCGCGGGTTACCTCGCGTACTCGATCTCGCGGCCGGGCGCCGACGGCGAGGAGTCGAGCCTGTCCAAGTGGCTGCGGAGCTTCGAGTACTTCAACGACTGGGAGCTGCGCAACACGCTGCGCACCAACATGATCGAGCAGGCCGCCCACGACAAGCACCTACTGCTAAACGCGGGCAAGAGCAAGCACGTCGAACTCAAGACGCCGGAGTACGTATCTCTCTCCCTCTATCGCCATATCACAGGAAAGGAATATTGTAAAAAAAAAAAAAAGAAAGAGTATAAGTCGAGGATTTCGTTACTAATCCGGTCCTCTTTCCAAAACAGACTGCTCTACGCGGGCTCCCCCTGGAACGTCCCAGCCGGCCACTACCCCAACATCGACCACGTCACCGCGCACTACCAACAGCAAGCCGCCGCCGAGGAGGAGCGGAAAATCAAGGCCTTGGTGGCGAAGGCCAAGGCGCAAGAGCAGAAGCAAAAGCAAGAGACTTCGTAAGGGGTGGGTGCATACACACCTCTGCGCGGCAAATGTACATATCATAGAAAGGCTCTTAACAAGCAGATGGCTATCTAAGTAATGGCCTCGTTATTTTGTTGTTCAGTAACTGACTATATTCAATACTTATGAGACATGTTAAAGTGTCTATCCCCGTCTTTCGAGGTACCTGATATCCTGTTCAAGTATGATACCAAGCATATCCCATTTAAAGAACTACGCATAGCGGGCAAGGACATATTGGAAACGACTTACCCCGAGCTCTATTAATTAGCGGTGATCCTACTAAGTAGAAGAGCAGAAGACTTAGGGGCTAAGTGGATGGACGAGATATTTACCTAGATTGGATCTACATGAACAGGATGAAGCTAATATCTCAAAGTAGAGAGTATGATATAGGCAGTCCAATCTAGATAAGCTTCAAGGGAATTGTCAAATGCCTTTAAGTAGCTAGCAGTATCATATCAAGTTTCGACATGATCAGGGTATTTCCCCAAAAGACCTGCATTTCATATATGGGCAAGCACGCAGGCCATTAAGAGACAAACGACGTTAATAGGCATGGGTTAGCCAATATTCAGTCCAACTTGGCAATTCAATAAAATTCAGGGGTAGGGGATTAGATTGTGCTAGTTATTGAGACTCCTATAGCTTAATTACGTAGACATCGTATCGTCAAGTGAATAGGCGAAGACTACAATGTACACAGCAGTCACGTCATAAAAGAAATCCATGTAGTAATGTGCTCAGCGCAGACTGATCTCATATCATTATCATGTAGCGCATTCGGTTGATGGTCATTTTTTGCCTATCTACCGAGAAAGAACCGTTCCGTTCGCCCAATCCATGAATGCAAGTGCAAGAACCCTCCAACTTTCCACAGACAGACTACTTGAGAGGGATGAATCGAGAAGAGTGAGTAGCACCGATACCGGGTCGACCGTGCTTGACGGGCTTGCTGTAGAACTTGTTAGTCATCTGTATACATACACTCACATATATACATATATACATATATACATATATACATATAGATATATATGATATATGTCTTTCTGGATTGTTGGGACGTACTATGAGATAGAGAATTCGCCTAGGTAGTGGCCAACCATCTCAGGTCGGATTTCGACCTGGTTGAACTCCTTGCCGGAGTAGATGCCGATGACGCTGCCGATCATCTCGGGGACGACGATCATGTCTCGCAGATGCGTCTTGACGAGGTCGGGCTTCTCGTTGGGCTTGGCCTCCTGCTTGGCCTTGCGCAGCTTCTTGATCAGGCCCATGGGCTTTCGCTTGAGACCTCGGTTGATCCGGCGGCGGGCTCGGGCGTGGACGACATCGCGTAGTTGCTCGGAGCTGAGGTCGAGGAGACTGTGATATTGTTAGCATCACAATATTCAGTTTGTACTACTCGTCCCAATCTAAGCGAAATATGCGACTAGACAATCGCGTCTGTGTGGTTTTCGATTCTAGAAAAATTACATACGCGTCAAGGTCAATTCCTCGGTAAGAAAACTTGCGGAACTGTCTTCTCTTCTTGAGCTCGGCGGCCTCCTCAGCGTTCTGCGCATCCAAAAAGTCAGTCGCAAACTCTTCAATCAATTATTCTCTCTCCCCACAAGGAAGCAGAAATAACCAGCGGCGGATTTGAATAACGTACGTAGTCCGGGTCGTCAGCCATGATTTCGGTCGGGTTGATGGTCTCAAGAAGTTTCGCTGATCGAATGTGGGTTGTCGCTGTCGAAGAGCGAAATTGTTCTGGATTGAGATGGGGGGGGTTGTTGAATTTCCAGAGGTGGATAATTTGGTTGAAGGCTTCGCTTAGGTTTGCACTGCACTAGCCCCGAGTGATTACAGGAATTTTTTGTGTGAGGGTTGTGGCCCCAAGTCGTGTGCGCACGGGCCAAGGGTTACTTGAATGACCAACCGAGTTGGCGGGCTGTCAGGTGGGGGTCGTGGCGGTGCGTGGCTTTAAGCTCCACCTGGCAGATGATTCAACACCAGAGCTTCAATTAGGTAGGAGCTCTCAGATAGGTACAAAGTACTTCCTACCAAACCCCTAATGCATGTTGTAAAAGGAGATAAACCTTTGTCTACCTGAATCAAATCTTTCTAAATTATTAACACATGTATCCTTTTACTAGCACTATTATTATTAGGTGGGTAGGTATCAAGCATATTATGAACAAAGAATAGGTTCATAACATAGACATGTTAACGTGGCAGCGTAAATAGCTTCAATACAATGAATATACTCTTAACACTATTCCAGCAAAGCAAACGAGATCAAATCACAGGATACAAACAAGCCAAGTAGTGAAGCCGAATAAATAATTAGCAGATGACTGTCTGACAGTGTTAATTAATATAGCGATGGCTTTGCCTTTTTTTTGCCTTGCCTCGAGGCTTCTATCTGCACTAATATATAATACATAGACATGGGGATGAAAGTGCGAAACTACGTTCGTTACAATTCCACCCAGTTCCAAGTCCGAAATAGCCCATAGGGATATCACCAAAAAACTAATAGCGAAAGATCTGATGTGTGTCGTTAAAAGACCAGAAAAAGGAACCTTGCTTTTCGTAGGCAACTTGAAAACTCCATAAACGCCTCCAGTAAAAACAACAGGCCTATGTCCGCGGCAAACGGCGAAGGCGGCGATCGCAGAGAATCAGATGCATAGCCCTCAAATCCATCATATGCACCATGCCGTACACAACAAATTCTTCGCTCGGCTGTGTCTCCCACTTCATAATGCCATGATTTTTAACTAGAATCATCAGTTCAGCTGACTTTATCAGTCACGTCTGCCTTTATTTCGGTTTCACCCCGAAGGGCCGTCATTTCGTTCGTCAGATACGTAATTTTTTCCTCTTGAGACCTCCCTGTTGCCTCCATAGCTTGGACACGTTCGTTCAGCTGTCTTACTTGCTCCTCGAGACCATGGATGTAAGCCCATATGCCTTGGTCAGTAGCAAATATATTGTTGCTTGCGCTATCACCGCTACCCCCATTTTGGCCAGGACCGTTAGGCGCGTGAGGGTGACCGATCCCAGAGCCGGCGACTATTTGCTGGCCCGAGCTCCCAGGCGCAGACTGTGAAGCAGGTGCAGCGCCCTGTACAGCTCCCGCGGAGGCGGCGTATCTAGCTGCATCGACCGCGGCAAATCCAGGCACTTCGACATTCTCAGCATGAAGATGCACAGTAGGAGACTCTGGGCTGTACAAACCTGGAGGTGTATGTCGATCCGACTGGTGACGGTTGAAGTGCTGTTGCTGGAACTGCGCCGTCAGGCTCGGCGAGCGCTGCCTATCAACATTTGCAGAGCCATGACCCTGCCCGGCAGAAGGGCTTAGAGGTTTGGGACTCTCGGTCATGGCGCTTTGAGCGTACATGGCTGGGTTGCTAGCACCTACAGGAAGAGACGAGATGCTGGTGCCGGGAGTCTGGGACGCATTCGAGCTTCCGGAACCACGATCCACGTTGGGTGGATAGAGTCGACCCGTAGCAGACCCTGAAGGTTGAGGTGTTAAAAAAGGTGAAACGTAGAGTTCGAGTAGTGTTTGGTTACCTTGAACATGCTGAGCTTTTATGCTGGGTAAACTAAGACGCCGTCTCTCTTCCTCCGTCAACTCACCTTCAGGAGCACCATCATACACGACACCGGTCATCGCGGAATCATCGCCCTCAATGTGGCTTGAACCATCCACCTCCTCCTCGCCCAGGAAGCTTCCCAAGCTACTTCGACGACCCACACAGCCGCCAGGGCCTTTGCTATGCCGAGCCAAGGCATCGCCGCGCGCAAACTTGCGGTCGCACTTTGGACATACATGAGGTTTCTCCCCGGTGTGTAGCTTAGTGTGACGCTTCAGATCATGCAAGCGACGGAAACGCATCGAACACGTTTGACAAACATATGGCTTTTCTTGACTATGAGTCAGGAGATGACTCTTCAGATTATGGTGGCGCGTAAATTCCGTCTCGCAGTATGGGCACTTATGCTTTTTTGAATTTGGCGAGCGTGGCCCGCCTGTTTGGTTTGGTGTCATCGGCATGCTCATACCTCGAGCCGGAGGAGCTGGCATATTAGTCGGAGGAAGGACGCCAGGATACGATAACGAAGTGACTCCCTTCTCTTCCATAGGAGCTAGTGGTTGCGTCCCAAAGCCGGAATGGTCATTACGTCCGTCAAGCTCCATAGGTCCAGGACTGGTTGTTACGGGCGCGCCCGGTCCACCTCCTAAGCTACCCAAGCTAGTTGCGCTATGAGGACTAATGTCATCAGGCTTTGATTCGGGGTTTTGGGCGTCGGGAAGCGGTATAGAGACGGGAGGGGGCGCAGGCTGCACTTCTTCTACTTGAGGAGCTGTTTGGGATGTTTCCTGATGAGACTCCTGAGGAATTTCCTGTGGAATATCCTGAGGCACGTCCTGAGGCACGTCCTGGGGAGCTTCCTGAGGTCGGCTCATGGCAAGGGCACTAGCAGATAACAATGCAGATTGAGCCCTAAACGCAGGGTTGTCGCTCGCACCAGAAACTTGTATTTTGTACTGCTCTTCGTCTCTCCGCCGTTCCTCCTCAATGGCGGCAGCCCCAGTTAAGGGTGTAGGAGAAAACCTCGATGCCCCAACCAACCTAGCTGCTTTTGTTGGCGACAGCTCACGATGGAGTGCTGATAACGCCGTAGACGGCGAGACAGGAGAGGATTCCCGCTGTCTTTTAAGCGACTGCGTCGCACGAGCAGCTTCAGCAGTTAAAGTCTCGACAGAAACTGGATCGGAGGGGATCGTAGGTTGAGAGGTGTTAGACGAGAAGGGCGGGGCTTCCGTCGCGACAGGACCTTTCTCGGACGCCATAAGTCCAGGTAATGGTTTCCAAGAACGCGATTGAGTTCCCCACGAAAAAATGACAGGATATCAACGTAGAAGAGACGCGAAAGAAGCTTGGGCGCATCAACGACGCATCGTTGAGCTCGATGGATAGCAAGGCTGGATGTGTGGCTGGAGGACGTGGCTGTTGCTATGAATTGATGGTGTTGTTGATGATCGCGGCGAGGCGCGTCCAAATGCTGATCGATTTTCAAGTTTTTTTCTTTTTTTTCTTCTTAGTACAAATGAGGAATGATTATATCAATCAAAGGATTAGGTATTTCTTCTTGTAATTTTCGCCGACAGAAAATGGGTAAAGACAATACAATTGCACTGGGTTGCGCGGGTAGAGATTCGGCAAGGTCAACAGTGTGTAAGTGGACGACTGAGCCGCAAAGACGAGATGGTAGGCTGTGGATGAGCAAGAAAAAAAGTGCTTGGGGGGGAACATCAAATTGTGGTGGTGCAGGCGCAGGTGGCAGTGGGAAGGGGAAAAGAGGCGGAGGCGGCGGCAAGTTCCAGTTTATTGGCGCTGATGCGTGTCGGAATTATTTTGGTTTGGCCTAGCTTGGTCATCCCGCACTGTAGCCTAAAAGTATCCTTTAGGTACTTCTATGCACTGACGGAACGAGCTGGATACCTATAATACTTACCCAACTAGGCACAGTGCATACAGAGGCTCTCAATAGTGTAGTCACAAACACCAAAGATAAACACAGAGAGCACTTACATCGCTTGATAAGCTTACATAGTTAGAATATAATAGACCTAAGAAAGCTCAAAATGGATTATAATATTACTACCCATCAACTTTTGATGATGATATCAAGTGTGATATATGTATGCGAGTACACGTAGGTAGAAGCTTATATCACTTAACTAGCACTTAACCGTACTTCGTACATGTAAAAGATGTCACTGCGTGCGATGATGTACCTATCAAGAGGTACATGTAGGTAGCGTGTGGATGTGGCGGTACAACCCGGTCATCATGAGAATGCGTACTTCTTCTGTAGCAAGTTTGTCGATGCGTAATTCGCCTCG
Source organism: Entonaema liquescens (assembly GCA_902805475.1). Classification (NCBI taxonomy): domain Eukaryota; kingdom Fungi; phylum Ascomycota; class Sordariomycetes; order Xylariales; family Xylariaceae; genus Entonaema; species Entonaema liquescens. The sequence goes on along the minus strand of CADCSX010000001.1, from coordinate 2,586,230 downwards.
CTTAGAAACGTACAGGTCCCCTGATACCTAAACTCTTTGTCCTAGCGGAGAAATATATGTACGAAAACTCAGGTGAGAGGTGTACCTAAGCTTACCTGCAGGTAGAAGCTTGGAAGTTGTTTTGTGGCTTGAATCCATACGCACATAATAGGTAGGTACCTACATACTTACCTACCGCTAGTTAATTATGGGAACAAAGGACTAAAGAACAAAGATCAGACATGATACAAATCTAAAAGTTAGATACAGTAGTAAAAACAGAGCAATGACGTTTGTTTCTTGTTGAGTCTGTTACCTGTTAAAAGTTTCAAAAACCTGCTCAAAGTTTCTTACTTTCATTAACTAGTTAGTAAGAATAATTCTTCCTCTCAGACAACGTTCAAGCGAGGAGGACCTTCCACATTGTTAGAGCGAGAATACTGTACGAGAATACTGTATGAGTGGTCGGGGCTGGTGAATAAACTGACAGGTTACTTCTAAAGACGTCCGTGGCTGATTTGATCTAAGCCAATAGCGTCATCGATCCCAGATTAGAAAGGTACAACCGGCGCTTGCAGACTGTAAGTCTGTAGGAGATAGGTACAGTATGCGTACAGTACATTACCAAGGTAGAGTATCACCGCCAGGTGTCTCCGCGGCAGATCTTACATTACAAATTGGAAAAGATCTGACCAATCTGTTTTTGACATGAAAAATGGGCTAACAACATTTCAGCTATGAAGATAAACCCCATAGGTTGGGTAGTCGATTGCCTGCCTACATGTAGATATGAATCATTCTCATTCGTCAACACAGGTAGTTTATGTACCTTACCATAGGTACCTAGGTAGTATACATCTATTAGATAAAGTACCTACATACCTAATGTATAATACCTAACCACATGTACATACATATTAACTTAATACTATTAAGTAGTGGAGCACCACCTGAGGTGATATGGTTGCCGTTTCTTTCCCTATGGACCCACACCAGCTATTTCCCATCTTCTAAGCGGGCAGATAGCAGCCAGAGAGACAACAAGACTACCTGAACTTCTAAGCCTCGACCCACCACCAAATTTGTCTACGTCTACATTTACGTACGTACCTACCTACCTACCTACCTACACTACCTAATTTAGAGATACTCGTCGCAACAAATCGGACATCCGAGGCTTCTATCGTACTACTATTGTGATAAAAATCCAAAATAAGTTCTACTCTTGGCTTCGCTATAAATGTTCTAAGCAATGAAACAGAAGTCAGATGTTGTTAGTGTCAAGCCAGCAAGCAAATCCTCGTCATTATATGCAATCCCGTCACCTATATCCTGCAATAACCCGCATACCATACAGTCTGATAAGTCCTATTACAACACTTCGCCTAACCAGATTGTAACCCCACAGACGCCAAGTCTATCTTCAATCACCAAAAGCGGTCAAATACTCCACTAGTCCCGTCCGAATTGGGAGCTCCACGGATCATCAATGCTCGTGATAATGGAGCCAACCACCTATTTGGGCCGCTGTGAAAGAGTCAACTATCTTCTACAAGTTCAGTCAAATAGCGAGCTAAAGCAGCAATGTAGCTATCTCGCGATGTTGCGCCCATTGCAGACATAAAATTCAAGAAGCGTCACTCTACCTAGCCTCGGCTCGGCAGGGACTTCTCTACGGATGTACCACTGAGCCTCAATAGCGGATAACGTCCAGTGATGATCTGCTATGTGTCAACCCAACTTCGGTCACCGTCCAATGCAGATACAAATGCATACCTATAGTATAGGAAATATTGATACTTCGTGTTTATGTACCATAGACGGAGTCGGCGGATAATTGTCCGCCAATCGACGGCGTGTCCCGTATTTCCGAGCCAGGTCACCTAAACTCAGCTTCATCGTGACCTGAGTTTCCTTCGGCTTCAGGTCCCCGGGGATCCTACAGAATCGAGACGCATCCTATATTCTATCATAGTCCTTCTGAAGCGCAGTAAATGGGTGATAATACCTTATGGATGTAAATTAGAGCCTGCACATCGTCACACCATATAAGTCCTGTGCCAGTATTTACGCATCAATGATACCCCTATAGTCTAAACGCCACTAACCGCCCAGAAATAGCCATTCCATGAAACCGCCAGTTGCTTCGCAGGCGTCGTTTCGAATTACTCATACTTGATACTATCTACAAAGCTTCTCCAATGTGACTCATAAATGCAGAATTCTGATTTCTAAACCGGCTGCTCTAGTTGCTTCGTTGGTACCGCTACATTTCAATGACATATTCCGCCGGGAACTGCGAAATCTTCAGCCGCGGTCGCGCATCATAAATAGGGGTGATATCTGCCTATGTACCTAAGGTGACCTTGATACACTCGTACGTTATATGTCGTGGATAACGAGATGTCAAACCACGTAATATCAGCTCGACCAATTCACACTAGCCCAATAGTAGCTCGATATTTTTCGTGTCCTATAACTAGGTACACGATGTGAACAGTACCGTTTAGGTCATACGACGCATAGCTACAAGTCCATAAAAGCACCTAATGCTAGTTGGAGCAACCATAACTTATACCATAGTCAGTTATCTACCAGAGATACTTGAACTTAAGTGCTTCCACCACTACCCATAATTACAGTCTTCTAGGACGGGTGCACTTGGTCTTAAGCCTTCGGAATAGTAAAAAAAACCCAATCAGGCAACCTACCTAGTTAATGGATTCTGGGTGTCCATCCGCTGAATAGAAGAAACCATACTAGCGCAACTACAATACCAACTGCCCTGTCAAGGGACCAAAAAGTACTAAACTTGTCAATAGCCATACATCCGGCAAAGTTAGCATCGAAGTTCTTGTCGAGTATCGTCTTATAGGGACTGGAAGTAACGACCAAGGTCTCCGTATGTTGTCAGCAATGCTGTTCGATGCGCGGTCGCCATGCTTCCCGTTAACATGAATAGGTCCTCCATATCCTCGTTGAAGAAACGGTTGTCAGACATACAGAAATAGCTGGGTTCACCTTGCAGACAATATGGAATCAGGGGCATCTCGGGGAACTTGGAGAGCTTGAAGTGCGCGAGTGCGCTTCGTAGCTGTGATGGAAAGATCTCAGAGAGAGCCGGTATGGCAGATACCTTATATACGACTACCGATCCTGGAACCGGTCCCCGGAATGTGATGTCCTTGACATCACTTTAGCAAGTCTGGCTTCGATCTGCTATGGGACACACCACTGAGCGTAACACCTCTGGGGATAGGTACTATATACTTAATACCCATTCTATCACGAGCCAGTAAGACGCTGGAACTGAGGTAGTATAAAGGCATCATGCTGAAGCATGCCAGGGGATATACCCATTCTATTCCTAGCACTTTGGTTTACCTACTATTATAATAAGGCGTAAGTTAGGATTCCCATCGCAGATATTCTGTACGACAATACCATCTTGGTATAGTATAGGAAGGACTAACATCTATAGGCCCCCTTGAGGGACTATATGATTAGTACAACCACCTACATTATTATGCGTGTGAAGAAACTAATATTCGCTAAATTCAGCTTCATAGGGTATATATAATGATGCCCTAGTTCGTCCCGTTAGCATTTCTGATTGCGCTCACTTGCTAAATTATGGCAGCGAGCTCATATTTGGAGTTATTAGAGACCTTATTGCGACACATATCAATACACTATCCTCACTTTTATTGCATATCGGATATTTTGCTAGAACATCAAGGATTCGGGATTTATATAGGTAAAAGTCAAAATATTCTCCCTATAGGTTCTTGAATTTGCAGTGGTTGAAGAACTACTATTCTCAAGACCTGTTGCCTTATTACCTCTTCTAACTGCCCCGGGCGGTTATAATCTCGACGAGACGGTGATGGTAACTATGTTGACTGCAACTCAAATTTAATGAGGCTTCGCGTTTCATAAGATGTGTTTTGAATACCAAGAGCTATAGTATCCACATGTCCCCTTTTTTATTGCATTCATTAGAATGACAACAGCAACTACAATTATACACTCCTTATATTAGGTGCCCCAGAAGGATTTGAATTCCTAACTTTATATAGTGTCTTCATCGTGTCCCCTCTAGACTAAGAGTCATAATATCAACGGCGACAACTCGTTCTCTATTTCAAGAGGTTATATGCCCTCATTCAGTAGATATCTGGGTCTTCCGTAAGGCTATTCATATTAAACCCTGAAGTCATTCATATATATTTTCCTACTTGTGTCAACTATTTTCGATAGGTATAGATCGATCTACCCAGGTAATCGTGAGGATTAAGAGAAGATGAGATGTCATCTTTGCTGCTCTTGTTCGCTGTTGAAACAAAGTTCAGATGTAACAGTTGAAGATAATATAAAAACATAAACGGCTTTCGTCAAACCTCGTGAGAGGCACCTACTTAGCTGTGCTCTCATACCCACCAAACTAATATACTATACTCTAACTTTCTAATTATGCCTTCAACTATGAAAAGGGGCTAGGTTAGTTAGTTCGAATTTTATCACCGAATCTGCATAGATATCTCACGGTCATGCATGAAAAAGTTGACACGGAAAGTTCACAGGCTTTCGCATTAGTATTATGATATGTGAAGTAACATTCCACGAACTGTAAATTGAATACTCGAACGCTGAAGGGAGCAAGACCGTAAGGCAGAGATGTATTCCGTGAATGCCCGGGTAAATGGAGGTGGGTGTTCCTGGGCTACGGCTGTATGAGTAGAATGTTTGGGTTATGAATTGATGTACCAGTGTTTAGTATAGGAACAATTAATAATGTCCAAAGAGCTGAAGAATCATAGTGACTGGGATGATCCTATCAAATATCATTTATTGCTATCCAGTACTATCTTCGTGTGGTATTTCCCCCCACAGCGGGTTGCTATTGTGGTCTCAGAAGACGATATCTATAATAGGATCAAGCACTTTAGATGTCTATAGCCCTTGCTTACCATGTGGTTCTTATACTTTCCTTTCCGATAAAGCCACCCTTCGTTGCCTGGGGTATCCAGGCTGATATCCTCGTGTCGGGCACACCTGGATCAAGTTTGAACACGGTTTAACAACATTATAAGCCTATGATTGGCCATACTAGCATCGCGCCATCTTTGATATAAAAATATAGCAGGCCGTAAGGGACACCCTCTGAGCCCCTGACATTAGCTGGCTATAGCTGGCTGGGTAATCATTAGGTATGCAGTAACCCGAAGTATAATGCGCATCATGTATACTCATTCTTCGTAGGTTTCGCCCAAGAACTTCAAGCGCCCGAAGATTGGGGGCCGAGTTTACTTTATGGGTGCCGGCAGTAAAATAAGCCCATGACGGAAACCTGCATGAGTTAGGTGCGCATGGCTCATGCGTATAGGTAACATTACTCAACATATATCCAACTTCGATTCCTAGTAGAGACAATAGTGATAAGTCGCGAAATGTTGCTTCATTACTCCATTTAAATCCACTCGTCTAGTACCTGGTAACACGGGATGAAGCATGGGAACAAACAACTTTGTTGTTCCGCAAGGGTACCCATCATGGAAGCTCGAGCCATACACGGCGAAAGAATCCTTTGTTCTAGACGTCTCATTCCGTGGCGGTTATAAAATTACATAGGCGTCGTCAGTGATGCTATAAATAGGTTCTGTTATTGTAGGGAATTTGACATCCTCGGGTTTTGCTGGTTCATCGAAAAACCCGTATTGAATTCAGCCTTGAAAGTAAGGGAGGTGAGAGCATTGGAATATGATTACCTAGTGTATAGGGAGAGCCGCAGACGAAAAAGCTCCGAATGGCGTACCAAGGGATTGGTCTCGGACCATCTTTCGTGAACATCCCCACATGGCAATGCCGACAATAGTAGCTGAACGGTTTCATGGATCAATGCTCTCTAGAGCCCACGGACGCTTACGTTTATTTTGGTAAGATGCCATTTTTGTGTGTGCATCGATGGAAGACCCGGAAGAATAACGGATGACGGGGTGAGATTCGGCACTAGCAGGGTGTATTATTGCATGGAATGAAGATCAGCCAGCGGATCGATCTTTGTAGAGAGAAAGGGGATAATTGGCAGAGAAATTCCAGCCAGTAAGAAACAAGATTCCCCTGGTCACCCATGCCGAAATTGCAGCAATTAAAAGCAAGGGACAGACGCGCAACCCATCCACAAGTGGCATGTGTGAAGGAGATCTGGATCGAATGGTTAGCCCATATTAGGATGTTGAATGTGCTCAATTAGTGTATTTGTGACATTTAGATAAACTATGATGATACCATCTACTATTATATATATGGATGTGATGCCTAGCGGAAAGAGAAGAACGGTTAATGATTTAAGCATGAAATTATATATAAGAAATGGAGTCACTGAAACATATAAATGAATATATTGAGTGTATAGTGTGTAAGTGAGTAAGTATAGCAATCGTTAACTAGTTAGTGTATTTGTGGATGAATAGTTTAGAAAAGGGGAGAATAACATGAGAAGAGAAAAAAAAAAAAGGAAATACGCGGAACTCAAAGGTTTGGTTCGCATCGTGGACCTCAATAGTGTAAGGCTGTTGTCGTCATCAGGTTGCGTGCTCTTCCAAAATTTGTTGGCCCATTGAAATATGAAGCATGAAGTTTTCTATTGCGAATATTCGTATCGTCCATTTGTCGGTGACAAGTAACCTGTAATTTTTTCATATGAGATGATGCCCAGTCCTGGGCAGCATAGCCACCACATGGCACATGCAGCTTTTTAAACTTGATTTTGTTGTAGATGGTGAAGGCGGCTAGGCGGCACGACAATTAAGGTACAAATCCTTGCTGAGAAAAAGGTGGAAAGACGTAGTCCGAGAATCCAATGGTGCGTGGCACACCCGCAGGAACCTGCGCGGTCAAATTTACCCTAAATGTAATCCCTGTAAGAGCTGCTGCACTGACCATGCTAAGTCATAGGTAGTAATTTCAGCAGGAATCGAAATAGTGCTCCGTACCTTGCAGTAGTGGGCATGTAAGTGGACATGGTCGGTCAAGCATTGGCCGTCCTCTCATGTTGTTACACTGCCACTTCTCTCCCGTTCGGGCTAGCGCTTTCATACCATTGGATAGATCTGGATCACCCCAGAGGAAGGACCCGCCGTGGGACATCTGTACCTGCAGTACCTGCTTTCCCCCCTAAACCTCCTGTCTCCCTGCAAACAATTAATTTCACTCGTCTCCCTCCATCTCTTGTGAATCTTCATTGTTTCCCTCTCTATCGCCCCGTCTTCCAACTGAGAGTCAATCCACTCTCTACCACATTCCTTTGGGACCGCAATTACGTTCGTTACATACGCCGCGATACAAACAAACCAAAAACTTAACAATTAATATTCGGCATTCCTTGTCTTGCAGTCATTATATCGATCAGCAACTGACAAATTTTGCACACCATTTCACCAATTCAATCGGTAAGTGCCAATGCGTGAATTTGCATCGTCACTTCGTCATAGGAGTACACAACTTGAATTACGACATACTACCTTCGTACAATATTGTCGCACAGAAACTTCCCTTTGATCTCACAAGCGCCCTCCTCCCCTGGGATACAGAACTGGCTGGATACCGGTTATCATTTCTCCACTAGCAGTTACGCTGACAATGATTCTACCCAGAATTGCGATTTCAAGTCACGACGATCAAACTTGATAAAACCAATTTACGAAGCATCAACTGGCTTAGAAAATCCACCATGAAAGCTGCTGTCTTGAATCTCGCCGTTGCGGCATCCTTTGCTGCTGGCGCCGCTGCCCAGCCCCACCACCACGGCCACCATCACCACAAGAAGAACGCCCCGGCCGAGAAGCGCGAGGTTGAGACCACCTATGTTCCTGCCACCGTCACCCAATACGTGCTAGGTGACGAGGTAGTCAGCGCTGATGAGGCCAAGGACGGGTTGGACAAGGGTCTCTACATTGTTGTTGGAGAGACTACTCCTACTTTCACCCCTCCTCCCCCTCCTGCCGTGACTAGCAGTTCTTCCTCCTCCTCCAAGACCGACGGAATATTCATCCAGAAGGTCACCGCGAGCTCTTCATCTTCTGCTCCCCCCACCACGACCTCTTCCGCCCCTGCCGCGACTTCTTCGAGCTCCGACTCCACCGGCTACCCTACCGGCATCGATGCTGATTTCCCCGATGGCAAGATCAAGTGCGACCACTTCCCCGAGGAGTATGGTGCTGTTCCTCTTAAATGGCTTGGCCTCGGTGGCTGGAGTGGTCTCCAGTACACGCCCAGCTACAAGTTTGGCGACTTTTCCATCAGCTTCATTGAGACTGGTGTGAAGGGAATGGCTAAGAAGACCGGATTCTACTCCTACGCCTGCCCCGAAGGATACGTTAAGTCACAATGGCCCTCAGCTCAGGGAAGCACCAAGCAGTCCGTGGGTGGTCTATACTGCAACTCCGACGGTTACCTCGAGCTCAGCCGTCCCGAATCCAAGAAGCTTTGCGAACCAGGTGTTCCGGGTATTACCATCAACAATAAGATGTCGAAGAACGTGGCTATCTGCCGTACTGACTACCCCGGTATCGAGGCTATGGTTATTCCCGTAGACGCACAGCCTGGTGCCGTCCGCCAGTTGGCCAACGTCGAATCCGCCGATTACTACCACTGGGATAACAAGCCTACCACTCTGCAGTACTACGTCAACCAGCCTGGTGTCTCAGTTGAGGACGGATGTGTTTGGGACTGCCCCGAGGACCACGATGAGTGCGGTAACTGGGCTCCCACTATCCTCGGTGTTGGCAAGTCTAGCGATGGCAACACCTATATCTCTCTGTTCCCGAACACGCCGACTAGCAATGCTAAGCCTAAGATGAACATCAACATTTCTGGTGATGTCAGCATTCCTTGCTACTTCAAGGATGGCGCATATGCCGTTGGTGACAGTGGATGCACGGTAAGTCGATCCATCTATAGTTCGTTCTGTACATTTTTGCTAATTGTTATAGACTACCATCCCCAGCGGTGGCAAGGCCGTTGTTACGTTTTCCGACGCCTAAGATAGTGCGAATGCGAGGTTGTTTTCTGTCTTACTAGTCTAGGTTTTATATTGCCTTTTAATGGATACTGGCTATATTTTGCCTCGGTACGACAGTATGTCAGGCGTATTATGTCACGTGGGCGATGTGACAAATCTAATTTTTATTGTGTATATTTTGGCTTTGTGGTTAGGTGACGCCGGGCATACGTTGATCTTCGATTTTGATCGCAGGTAGGCGGAATGTTACGCGCGGGAGATGGCACCACGAGACGTTTCGCAGCATTTTGAGATGGCCGCTTAGAGACCATGATTTGATGCGATAGTGGATATATCCCTATATTTACTCGCCACCAATGTATTCTGTATAGAGCCACCGACTAGTTTTCCCTCGGCAGAGTCCATAACCTGAAAGGCTACCTATTACTAGGCTAAAAGTTATGGTGGATAGGAGTCTTGGAGGACGAGTGGGGTGGCGAGGTGTGGTTGGAGGAATCTCGGGAGTATACTCTGCGGGCATGGAGGTGGTAAAAGGAGGGTTGTGGACGGAGAATGAAAATCTCGTAAAACAAGTCAATTCTATTTGTTTTCCAACTATTGTGTTATCTCTGCAATATCTCTCTGCATACTACCTTGTCCACTTCGTTATCTTCTTGATATTTTATTGTAGAATAATCGTATACACTTATATATTGTCTTCCTGAAGCTGTCATTCATAAAGTGCCGTTTGTATGTTAATCTTATGTAGTTGGCCGTAGCTGTCTGGCTTAGTAATCGAATAGGGTTGATACTCGTTATAGGATAATAATTTTCTACCAACATTAAGTACTCGAGTAGGGGACCACTCCTAGGATGATCTGTACATAGTACTGTTATATCAACTGCGGCCTTGGTCACAATAATGGGTCCCTTTACTTGAGGCTCCTCACTAGCTTCTGGATCCACACGTCAATAGGCTATATCTTAAATGTACTTTATTTTTATCTCATAATTATTTTTATCTCATAAGGCTGAGGAGATACGAATCTAGCGGGGTAAGAATAGAAATAATTTATATCGTGGAACTGGTGAAAGACAATAAAGTGAAAGCTTCTCTAGATTACGAAATATCCTGGGCTGGATGGAGCAGAAAACTAGGACAGTTTTGGCGGTCAATTTGAGGTGCTGACAGTGTAAGCGAACGCTCTCACCTGCATATCGTAAATATATCCTTGTAAACAAATTGCGTCATAACGATACAGAATTATAGAATCTCGATAACTGTTGTTTATTAATTTATAGTCTGTCGATGAATGAGCATACACCCGATGGTTAGTCGCATCAAATGCATATATAACACACTTATACTCTCATCGTCGGGTAACCATGTTGCGACATGCCGTTCCATTCTTATATGTTAGATTAGCGCCACTCCCGAGGTCGCTCAAGGTTGTACATTTCTCTTCATAACTTCATCCAGCCAAAGAATGGCATATTGCGGCTTATGGTAGGTATTATTGGAGGAGTTCCCTCGTCGGGGCTGTTCCCCGCGGAAGCTTGGCACATATAAATCAACTCTCACATTTGGTTCTTTGCTCCAACGGCTCTGGGCGTTCTCAAGCTCCGGGCATTGGCGAATGACCTTCTGATTCGCCCCACCTGTTTAAACTCCGTGCGCTAAGCCTAGCTGTACTAAGTTGGTTCTTGTTCTAGCTTTATGCTTCTTGGTCTATGCTCCTTTTAAGGTTTATGCTCGATTCGACGTCGATCGTCATGGGATAAGTATCCCGACCAATTTCTCTTTCTTTTTTCTGACTTTTTATTTTTTTTCCTTAACATTTTTGTTCCTATTGTTGTACGAGTCATTTTACTTTTTTTAGTAGGCAAGTTATTATTATTATTATTATTTTTATCGTAATAACTTAGCCATGTCTCTACAACGTGTCGGATCCCTCGAGACGTTTGTCAACGTTCCTACCGAGGGTCGCAGGTCGCGGCGGGGTTCTGCGTCCTCGGTGGCTGCGTCGGAGAGAGCGCGCAAACTCACCTTCAACCCGCTGCCCGAGTCGTGGAACCCCGTCTTCGAGGAGGAGGATGATGGTCGCCACCATCTTGCTCAGACTCGAGGTGCCTTTGAGGTGCCTCAATGGAAGCGAATACGTGAGTGTCCATTCTAGTAGATATTTCGTGACAATGGGCGCCTAGATTTAGAAAGCTAATACGTAGGCTTGGCATTTAGTTCAAGTCATTATTATGGTCGTGTTCTGTCTCTTCGCTGCTGGGATCGTGTTTGGATACGCCGCTTTGAAACCAGTACTGAAGAAAGAGGGCGCATACCAAGATATATGTAATGGCGGAGACACATGCGTGGAAATCCATCTGAATCTGATGTTTACTGTCGCCGCCGTTGCCACTAATGTTGCTGCTTTACCTGTCGGTGCTATTCTAGATCATTATGGCCCTCGGGTCTGCGGTATCCTAGGTGCTCTGCTTCTTAGTGTGGGCGCGCTCTTCATGTCCTTTGCTAAGAACTTGCCTTTCGACGCTTTCCTCTTCGGCTATCTGTTCCTAGCCTTAGGCGGACCATTTACCTATATATCTTCGTTCCAACTATCTAATGCTTTCCCCCGACACTCGGGTCTGATCCTCGCGCTACTCACAGGGGCGTTTGATGCGTCGAGCGCCTTATTCCTCGTTTACCGTATTATTTATAACAAGACGGGGGGCGCCTTTGGGCACCACCGCTTCTTCCTTGTTTACCTTATAGTGCCGGCAGTGATACTAATCTTCCAGCTTACAATACTGCCTAAACAGTCATACAAGACTGTGGGAGAGATGATCGAAGAGATCGAAGCACCCGCATTTCCCGATCCGGCGGACGTATCAGACGCTGTAGATGTTGATGATCAGGTGGACGAACAGACTGCGCTCATCCGAGAGGAACAAAGAGAACATCATGAAAGCGTTGTGCACGACATCGAAGAGCTACTGGGTTCTAGCCGGGTGGACAAGGATAAGCAAGCCCAGCGCGAGGAAGAGAGGAACGAGAAGAGCGGTGTATGGGGCGTGATGCATAACCGCACCGCATGGGAACAGATATGCTCACCTTGGTTCGTGCTGATATGCCTGTTCACTGTGGTGCAGATGACACGAATTAACTACTTCGTTGCCACAATTCGACCACAGTACGAAGCTATATTCGGGTCACTAGAAAAGGCTATCGAGATCAACAACTTCTTCGACTTAGCACTGCCGCTAGGCGGTATCATCTCAATCCCTTTTATCGGGATCATCCTCGATCACACTAGCACTATCGCAGTGCTCACGACGCTAGTGACAGTCGCAACGACGATCGGAATCTTGGGTGTTCTGCCGTATACGTGGGCGGCATACGCTAATGTAGTCCTGTTCGTCCTGTACCGGCCGTTTTACTACACGGCCGTCAGCGACTATAGCGCCAAGGTATTTGGCTTCCGGACCTTCGGCAAGGTCTACGGCACCGTAATTTGTCTGTCCGGCTTGCTCAACTTTAGCCAAAGCGCACTCGATTACCTCTTCCACCGCACATTCCGTGGTGACCCCGTCCCCGTTAACCTGCTATTACTTGCGCTGGGCCTGGTTATTGGTGTGTGTCTTGTGGGATTCGTGGGTCTGCAATCGCGGAGGTTAGGGCGGAAGAGGGAGGTGAGCGGGTTTGTGAATGGAAGGGGGGAGTACTGAGACATTTATTATCATTTACGATTACGCCATTTTTTAACGTCCTTTCTAGGTGTCCGAAAAGTTGCATGGCGAAGGTGGTCTAGTTAACTCGATTTTTATGGATTCATGAAAGTTCCGCATATTTGTATCTAGTGAGTTTGGCGTTTTTGGAGATGTTAGGTACATATATATGCAGGGATATACCTCTTGGGCTTATGATAAGATGAATGAGAATGAAAAACGAAAATATGTCTCATGGGCAGTCTATCTCCCTTGCTTTGTTACGTGATTTGGTGAATGGGGATATATGTTAATAGAGAAGGTAAGGGCGTACGGAGCCAATGCTGGACACGTTCTTCTACGTAGGTGGCAAGCCTATTCGCTTATTGATAATTGGCCAGATAAACTACTATCGATCTTATGCCATGGTAAAGCTATTGAGGACGCTACTCGGGTAACTACTTGGATCTAGATAGATATTGCTTAAACCTTATAAAGCTAGATAATGAGCCTACAAAGCTGATGAATAGATCTACTTCACAGGTAGTCTCGAAATGATAGAGTCCTCATAACAGATCAGGGAATGCCTCAAATGATAACGCTCATATTCAATAATCATTAAGTACCCGCTATGCGTCGAAGCTCCGAATATCTTTACTTTTGTATGAGTTTGGTTCGATTCCTTCTTCAATCGATAGGAGTAAAGACCTGAACTATGTAGCCCATTATGGTGTAAGATGCGCCCCGAGTGCGCTATATGCTCTGAAGGGCTTGTTATAGAGAACAACAGGCCTGATACTTCAGGTAGACGGCGCCTATGCCATGATAATTAGACGCCGTAGCCGTTTAGATCTTTTTGAATATGGCCGAGGCTGGTATCGAGGCTTGACGAACATTGGGTTAAAGCTAACCAGTCCGTCTTCGCTCGTATACGTGTACTGAGACTGGAGAGTCGATATCATAATATCATCACCGTCACCACCACCGCGCTATCCAGCGAAGGATATTGTGTAGTAATATTCCGTTGGGCCCATTAGATCAAATACTTGTCGTGGTAGTTGCGTGATCAACCCTCTTTTGCTGTTTCTGGTGTCGCATCTGAAGTCGTCTTGGGTTCTCCATCGGCATCGAAACCAAGCGCCTCGAGCTCCCTCACAAGCTCATTAATCTTGATGACTTTGGCAATCTGCTCTGGTAGAAGAGATTCTCCGCCCTCCTTCTTGCTCTTCAGTTCCTTCGCCTGCTTCAGCTTCTTCTTTAGATTCCGAGCCTTCTTTTCTCTCTCGGCCTCCGGGTCGACGGTCTCCTCAGCTTTGGCGACGCTCGCGTCTTTGGGCGCATTTCCGTCTACAGCATCGTTGGGGTCCTGCGACTGCTTCGCCTTCTTCCTCGCTTCTCTGCGCTTGGCGTTTTTGTTACTGGCGGCGGATGCAGCTGCTGTTTCTTGCTTTTGCTCTTTTAACCCCTCTGCCCCGATGACGCCGCCCTTCCCGCGGTTGCGGAACGACTCGGCGGTGCGGTTCTTGTAGAGCTCGACGTCCTCTGGGGGCCTGTATCCCGGGCGGATCTTAATCGCTTTCCTTGTGGTACCATCTGCGCGCACGGATTCCGGGATGTGGCGCTCGCCGCTGTTCTCATCTGTGACGATGCCCGCAGTCGACGGTTCGGAAGGCATGGAGAAAGATACCAAAATATTAAACTTATATGTGTTTGTATGTGGGTTTCTGAGTGAGATTACAAAATGTGTTGTAAGTTGTAAAGTATAAGGCGTTACCTCCAAGTAAAAATATAATAAAAATATAATAATGTTGAGCCTATTATTAGCGGAGTGAAGGCCTGAGGGGCTCAAAGAGAAAGAACAGCCCACCATGTCCCGGAGAAAAGAAGTGGACCATCAATTCTGGAAGCTTCAGCCAATCAGAGACATGCATTTCTAAATCACCAATTCTTTCTTCGGCTGGAACCTGCGAACCTGGAACTTACGCATTTGACTTTACGACGTCTGTCATTCAGCAACCCCAATAACTTCTCCCGCTTCGCCAGAAAAGTTGCACTTTTATATCCTTGACATATACCTCTTTTGACGGTATCAACTATGGTACAGTTCTACCCCTATCCGTTCATTACTGGTACGATAGAACTAACTAATCGCGCAATAGGCTGCCGTACGCCCTTTCTACAAGCAAGTCGACCCTTTCTACATTCGCGAGGCCCATTGAGCTGACCATTCTTCGCGCAGCGCTTTTTTCCGAAACAACTGGCAAATGCTGGGCGTTGTCTTTACCGGTGCTTTCGCCTTTGAGATGTATGTGGTTTACTACGCTACGGGAATACGGGAATAAGTAGTCATTGACGGGGCAAATAGGTTATATGATACCACCATGAACAAGGTCTGGGACAACTTGAACCGAGGGGTATGTGCTGTCTAACGATGCTCTGGGAAGAAAACTGTAACTAACATATCAAAAGCGACAATGGAAGGATATCCGATCCCGATACGTCCAGGACGAATAAGCGACGATTACCGAATACTTACGTTGAGGAACGCTTGAGATAGGACATAGAATATTTCGGGGACGACCGGATGTCTTGAAACTGTACAATTGTACCCTATAGACCGAAACAATTCTTTATAACACCGTTCGCACAAAGCTATACCTTTGCCCATCTTTGCTCCTGATAAACGACTACATGGTACTTGGGTAAATATTTATTTTAAACGCATAGGGGAATATCATAAATGGGAAATCCGGGCCAACTAGCCAAATATATTTTTTCAAGTCATTTTGTTAGGACGTAGATATTAGTTGACTCCAGTGTTGCTAGTTGCGCTCATGTCGGACTGAAGCTTCTTAAATATACGTAAGTCAACGTAACGAAGAAAAACCTGTCTACTGTATTGTAACATTACTCCAAAATTGTGGAACTCAGTTAGATTATTGTACTCATTACAAGTACAAAGCAAATAGTTGTTAGATGAGGTGCGACATTTTCGTTTCCATACCTAAGTCGTCTAAGTCATGATACTGACGGTGATATGAATAATATGGCGTGTAATATGGCGTGTATGTAATTATATCGTATGTAATAGGTACATGTACAGGGCGGTACCTAATATTACCTAAGGAAGACGCCGGAGGCGCAAACCGCTGGGTTCGCAGGTGCGAGGTGCTATGTATGTAATGCGAACAAGTCATAGCGGTAGCAACCCTTATTTATCGATAAGTGATTTTAGTTCCCAAATAGCCTCCCCAGTTACATGTACTTACGTAGGAGGGGAATGCGCTTTCTTGTCGGAGCTTCTTATAATCAAATCCCTATTTCATCCTTTTTCACCTATCTTTCTATTTCACCGCCGTACTTACCCTTTTCCAATTGTTCATAGTGGGACGCTTGTTTCTTTGTTTACCTAGGTAAATTATAATTCTACATCTAACTAAGCTACCTTGAGGTACTTTAATATACAACCACCCTTTACGCCGCCATTCCTCTATAGCGCACCGCATTCTCTCTCATCACATAGACATTGTCTCCCCCACGCGGGCCGCCACCAACTTAACGCACCTCGACCTCCATTTTACTTCTTCGAGATTTACCTACAGATTCTTTCACCTTCTTCGCCATCTATCGCCGTTTTCTTCCTTCCAGAAATGATAATTCGCCAATCATAACCATGGACACCGCTATGTCTACCCAAGAGCTCCAGCTCTGCCAACATCTGATAGAGCTGCCGCGACGTTATCGCTATCGATACGATGAGGCTGCATGTCAAGATCTCCTATATAACCTCTTCTGGTCTATGGCTGGAGGAAGACCTGAGAACCTGCGACTGTTTTTTCCCGAGGGCAAACTCACCCCAAAGAGTACGCTGAAGCTCCGAGAAGCTCAAGGTGCTGTGGAGGGAGCCGAATATACCGAGGCTGCTCGTGGCAAGGCATGTGGCCACATATTCCGAGCAGGAGAAGCTTCATATGGCTGTAAGACTTGTAGCACTGATGAAACATGTTGCTTGTGTAGCAAATGTTTCAATGCCACAGACCACACGGGCCATATGGTACGAATCTCGATCTCGCCTGGGAATAGCGGCTGCTGTGATTGTGGCGATGCCGAAGCTTGGAAAACCCCTATGTTTTGCACCATTCATAGCGAGCGCGAAGAAGATCGATCGAAAGGAAAGGGTAAAGAGGTTGCTGGATTGCCCGAAGAGGTTGCTTCAAATATCCGTATGACCGTTTCCCGAGTCCTTGATTTCATCTGCGATGTTATTTCTTGCGCCCCCGAACAGCTCCGACAGCCTAAGACGAGAGAATCCATCGAAAAAGATGAGAAGATGTCTCGCTTAGCTTCGACTTACTGCGGCGGGGACGTTGACTCGCCCGAAGAGTATGCGTTACTTCTTTGGAACGACGAGAAGCATACCGTGAAGGAAGTTCAAGATCAGGTCGCGCGAGCGTGTAGTACAACCCTTAAGGAGGGATACAACCGAGCAGTAGAAACTGATTCGATTGGCCGGAGCATTCTGAAGTACGATACTAGTATAGAAAGGTTGCTAAGGTGCGCAACTATCCTTGAGCATATCAAGATAACTGTCACTATCCGGTCATCTCGTGATACGTTCCGGGAGCAGATGTGTGGAACTATGATTGACTGGTTAAACGACATATCGGGATGCGTAGTGGGGAATGACCAAAACATCCTTCGGATGGTCGTTTGTGAAGAGCTTCTGAAACCCTGGCGGAAAGGGAGCCCTGGCACACATGCCATGCCCGGTAAAGATGGTCTTGAAGATGAGGAGAAGTTGGAATATGATCCGCTTGAGGCTCACACGGCCACAATTATCATACAGCGGGCTAGGTTCCTGAATGGGCAAGAAAACACGGCTACCCTAGCCGAACTTCTTGATTCTGATGATGACGATAACGATGATGACGATGAAGATATGGATGGCGGTAATCGCACTCCCTCCAGTGGAGAGGAGGATAATGATGACGAAGAAGACGAAGACGAGGATGTGATGATGGTAGATACGCGACCAGAGGCCGGTGGCGCCGACGTCAACGTACCCGACTGGATCGGACCAAGTGTAGCGTCCCTCGAAGAGGAAGAAGCAACGATGGCAGGCTATCCACCGCCTCCACCGCCGCCTCCCGTACCGAGACGCGCGACTCGGGACCGGGATCTCACGCCGTCAGACTCAGATACTGCTGAGCCCCTAATAGCCCCGACGGTATATGCAAAGGCTAACCTTGAGATTCCCAAGACCCCTGGCCTCTCTAAGGCAGGAAAATCAGGGCCGCCGAAGCCTGGGAGGTACTGGGTCGAGACACCAGCAGCTTATATGGAGCGCGATAGTGTCCATCCCTTTGAAGATGTCTTCCAACGAGTCCGTTTAGATTGGTTGATCCTCTTCGACTTGAGGATGTGGAAGAAAGTCCGGAACGACTTACGTTCACTATATATATCTACGGTTGTCACTATCCCTGAGTTCAAGAGGGTCCTGGGCCTCCGGTTCGCTGCGTTATATACGACGCTAGCGCAGCTATATCTCATAGGAGATCGAGAGCCTGACCATTCGATCATCAACATATCTTTACAGATGCTAACAACACCTTCTATTACTGCCGAAGTAGTGGAAAGGGGCAATTTCTTGACCACCCTGATGGCCATTCTATATACGTTCTTGACTACTCGACAAGTCGGTCACCCCTGGGAAGTTTCGTCAAGTGCAGTCCTCGGGTTCGACACAGGCTCCGTTACGAACAGGCGGATGTATCACTTTTATGTTGATCTGAAATTCCTCTTGGGCTCTCCCCATGTCCAGGAACGGATGCGGACTGAAGAAAGATACCTGATGCAGTTCCTCGACCTAGTGAAGCTCCACCAGGGTATCTGCCCGAATGTTCGAGCCGTTGGTGAACACGTGGAGTATGAAACCGATAGCTGGATTGGTGCCTCGTTGATGACACGGGAGATCAACAGGCTTTGCAGGCTTCTATCGGGTTCTTTCCGGAGCCTCCCGGCACAGGATCTTCCGTATCTCGAGAGGGCCATAAGAATAACAGCTAAGAGTGTTATCATCAACTCGGTCGGAGCGGAGCGTGCCAGATTTACCCAGGCTGAGATCAAAGAGGAAGTGCGATTCAAAACGCTGTGCGATTTCGAATTCGCCGGCGAGACAGCCAAATTCGAAGTAGTCAAATTTGTTGTGGGAGAGCAATCTATCAGTTTCCATCATGCCCTTCATTATACCTTATCATGGTTAGTCGAATGCGGGAAGCACATATCCCAACAGGAACTTAAGTCAATCTTGAATTTCACTTCACAAGAGCTCAAGATGAAGCCTCGTTCAATGGGTCGAAAAACTATGCCCAGGCGAGATTACACCTCTGAAGACTATCTTATGGCCGCGTTTGACTACCCTCTGCGCGTTTGCACTTGGCTTGCTCAAATAAAGGCTGGAATGTGGGTACGCAATGGCATTAGTCTAAGGCACCAAGCCGGAACATATAAGAATATTCTTCATAGGGATGTTACGCATGCGCGAGATATCTTCTTGCTCCAAACCGCAATGGTGGTTTGTAACCCGAGCCGGGTTCTCGCCTCGATCGTTGATCGTTTTGGCATGGAACACTGGATTAAAGGCTTATTTGAACAGACCTCGACCACTCAAGATGAGATCCAACACCTTGATGTTGTAGAAGATATGGTTCACTTCTTGATTGTATTACTAAGTGATCGTACCTCGCTCATCCCGGTTACAGATGAGCAGCAGACGCATCTGATGGCGATGCGCAGGGATATTACTCATGTTCTATGTTTCAGGCCCCTATCCTTCAATGAGATATCAAGCAAGCTACCTGAGAAATTTCATGAACAAGAAGATTTCCAACGTGTATTAGATGAAGTGGCTACATTCAAGTCTCCCGAAGGTGTTTCGGATGTGGGAACTTTCGAGCTCAAGCCGCATTTTATCGAGGATATTGATCCGTATATTGCGCACTACAATAAAAACCAGCGGGAAGAATCAGAAGCCGCCTATCGCAAGTGGATCTCTAAAAAGACTGGGAAACCTGCGGAAGAAATTGTGTACGAGCCAAAGCTGCGTCCGATCAAGTCTGGTGCCTTTGTAAAGCTGGCTGAATTTACTAGCACCGGGATGTTTGCTCAGATCATCTACTATTGTCTGTTGTACCCTCTAGTCGCTGCTAAATTAACCCCTAAGGTCCCATTCACCAGAGTAGAGACATTCCTACAGGTTGTGCTGCATTTAATCCTCATTGCTATCGCCGAGGATAAGGCCAACGAGACAGATTCAACGGCCGGAACTGATTCCTTCGTCTATATCGCGCTGACGACGTCTGCCCGCAGCAATTATATGCAGGACGCCCCAGCCGCGAAGACTATCGTCTCGCTCCTAGACATGATGTCAACTAAGGAGGAATTCAAGGCTTGCCACGCCAAGATCGCACTGATCTTGAGAAGAATGAAACAGAAATATCCGCGCCACTTTGATTCGGCCTACTTGCGGCTAGGCATACCCGCAGACCGTATTGATACGGCATCACCGGCAAACGCCCACAGCGCCGAAGAGGAGCGGGAACGAAAGAAGAAAGCAGCACTAGATCGCCAAGCCAAAGTTATGGCGCAGTTTCAGCAACAGCAGAAGAGCTTCTTGGAGAAACAGGGCGACATTGATTGGGGTGAAGAAGAATGGGATGATATGGACGAATCGAACCCTATGGAAGAGCAGAAAAACTTTTGGAAATATCCAAGAGGTACCTGCATATTATGCCAGGAAGATACTGACGATGGGCGCTTGTACGGGACATTCGCACTCTTTACTAAGAGCAAGATTCTTCGACAGACAGATCTACAGGATCCAGACTTCGTCAGAGAAGCTGCGAATACACCAGTGAATCTTGATCGCTCAGCCGAGGTAATCCGTCCATTTGGTCTTGCCCATGAAAACAGGGCAGTAGTAGAGAAAGTCAACGCAGATGGGCAGGTATTCCACAACGAAAGGCAAGGCCTTGGCAAAGGATTCCCAGCTAAGCTCTGTCGGTCAGGGCCAGTCTCTGTCGGATGCGGTCATATCATGCATTTCAGCTGCTTCGACATGTATATGGAAGCAACTGTTCGTCGACACGGGCATCAGATAGCACGTCATCATCCTGAATCCCTGGAACGTCTAGAATTCGTGTGTCCTCTCTGCAAAGCCCTTGGGAATGCCTTCTTACCTATCACCTGGGATGGTAAAGAAGAGTCTTACCCTGGGATATTGCAGCCCGATACGGATCTATCTTCCTTCTTCAACAAGTTCATGACAGGGCGTCGTTACTCTGCGGCAGTGACCCGAGATCAGAGCCAAGGTGCCTTCATCAACTATTTGCGTACAAGAATGCCAGAGGGTCTGTTCGAGAAGACTAGTGCCAGTCAGTCACCGTTTTCCATCTGGGACCCTACCAATTTTAGACCCGTGCCGTCAGTAGCTTCTAGTGACACGTTCTCCCTTGCGCCTACGCCCGGGTCTAGCGTACGATCACATTCGCCGCCAGAATCGCAAAACGGCGATAAAGAGTTGATGCTGATCTACCGGCGTCTACGTGATACGCTCCGTAAGAATAAACTTGTGCCTGCGACCTTCGTGCACGACGGGAGGGACGATGAGTTATATGCTAGCGATGTATTGGCCCAATCTGTGGGCTTCTCGATTTCCGCGGCAGAGATCCAACAACGAGGCGTTGAAGCCCAGTATGGGATGACTCTGGTCGAAAGGATGCCGGAGCAACTTCTGGTCCAACTTCGAATCCTGTCCGAGACAGTATCGTCATATATAGCTATTGGCGGTTTTAGACACGGAGGAGACAACGATATCGAACGAGAATTCTGCAAGGCTAGCGAGCGGCAATTCTTTCAACTCTTCATATCATCCTACTTCAACACGGACGCAAAGGAGAGCTTGCCACCGTCCGATGAATACCCGCCGCTACTCAGCCAAGACGTATTTGTCTTCCTATGCGAGACTATGTTTGGCGTGTCTGTCGCGCAGAACATGGACCCGATGCATCTAGTTCGACTTTGCTATCTCGCCGAAATTGTCAAGGTTGTTCACAACGTATCCCAGAACCTCCCACTCTCGAGGTGGCTTGAATATATGAACAACCGGAACAAAGAAGACCCCGCGATGAATAACTTCGCTAGTTTCTTCCATTATATCACAATGGCCGGGATGACTCTCAACCACGAAATCGTGGAGGGTGGTGAATTCCTGACGCCGTCTGACGATCTGCCTAATCTTGGGTTTGACCAACCAGGCCTTGATAGCCTAGAAAGCCTCCATTCTTTCGTTAAGAAATATGCTTTAGTATTCTTGCGAAAAGTAGTAGTTCTCCTCCATGTTCACCTTGGGGTCGACTTTAACAGTCATA
This sequence comes from Entonaema liquescens, assembly GCA_902805475.1. Lineage (NCBI taxonomy): Eukaryota > Fungi > Ascomycota > Sordariomycetes > Xylariales > Xylariaceae > Entonaema > Entonaema liquescens. The sequence continues at coordinate 2,564,123 of CADCSX010000001.1, read as the reverse complement.
TATCTCCTTCCCCGGAAGCAGATGAGCTTGCGCGTCTGACAGCCGCACTGCGGTTACCATCCTTTGACGAGATGTGTGCATCCTTGACACCCCTTGGTAGCCAATTTGGTTGGCCCTCACGTACGGTGGCTATTGTCGACGGCTGGCTCCGCCACGAAATACGCGGACGTGCTAGAACTACGCACTTTGCCATCGAACAGGAAATCGAAGAAATCCCGCCCAGATCTGCCCAGCTAAGCCACCCCGGTATCTTTGAGCTCGTCGGCTTACCTAAGAACTTTGATACTCTCATTGAAGAGTCTGCTAAGAGAAGATGCCCTAAGACTGGTAAAGACTTGACCGATCCTATGGTGTGTCTGATGTGCGGTGATATTTTCTGCGGACAGACTATGTGCTGTAACATGGAATACCAAGAGCCAGGGCCAGATAAGCCTGTGACAAGGATTGGGGGTGCGCAGCAACATATGCTGTTTAAGTAAGTTGTCGTCGATATTTCATATTATCTATTGTATTTACTAATATACCCCTTAGGTGCCAGGGTAATATTGGGCTGTTTATCAATATTCGCAAGTGCGCCATCTTCTACCTACATCGTACGTCGGGCAGTTTCAGCAGCGCACCATACATTGACAAGTACGGCGAGGTTGACATCGGGCTACGCCACGGGCGTCAGCTCTTCCTCAACCAGAAGCGGTACGACTCGATGTTGCGCAACATGTGGCTCAGCCACGGCATCCCCAGTTTCATCAGCAGGAAGCTCGAGGCGGACATTAATAGTGGTGGATGGGAGACTATATAAGTGAGAGGTCAAGGGAAGTCCTTCAACTTATACGAGATGACAGAGTAGAAATAAGAGTTCCTAAGGTATAGCCGGGCGATGTTGCGGTCAACCCTCAATATTCCTTGTCGGCGCTAGGGCGTCAGTGTTTATAGGTGTGAGAAAGGAGTATACAGCTAGCAATCAATTAATCCAATTATGATATAATACGAAGTTTATGCTACGAATGCGATCACTATGGCTATATTGCATGGCTTCGCTGCCTACCGGCTTAAGGATATGGATATATGAGATAGTCGATGCACTTGTAAATAGTTCTAGGTTAACTCGACCCGTATTTCAAGAATGCCGTTCCATGATGATGCGTTTCACGTTCCTACTCAACGCCTGTTCTCATCCTATTAACAATAACTAGAGTTTTCGATTTTTATGCGTTTGAAAACAAGGGTATGCTGCGCTGTCCAAGTCTATTCCCTGCAATTATCATCACCATGGCCTGGTAGTCTTGAATATAACTACATCTGCCACAAAATACCAACTTCTCTCGTCCATACCTTCCGCATAGTTTACTCTTCCTTCTTGACATCTTCATCCTTAAGAGGCGATTCGCTTCCCTCAACACCATCCTTCTGCGTATTCATATCCACATCCGGATTTATATCCTTCGATTCGGGGGATACGCCATTAGCACTGATATCCCCTACTCGCCGATGCTTATACACCTTAATCTTGCCATCCTGTCCCGCACTAACCATCGTATCGCCATGGACATCAACCCAGAAACACACGCCGTCGTGGGCGTGCCGAATACGCTGGACGATTTCTTTGGTGCGCACGTCCCAGAGGACGATGTCGCCGTCCTCGCTGGGTGCTGCTACGAAGGCGGTTGCTGGCCCGTCTCTCTCATCGTTGCCGTCGTTGTTAGTAACGGTACCGAAACACCCGCCTATGCTGAACTTGGAGTTTTCGTGCCCCTGGTACGTCTTCTTCACGGTCCCGGACACGTAGTCCCATAGCCGCAGACACGAGTCCATGCTGAAGGCCAGGACGTACCGCCCGTTGGGCGCGAAGCATACCGACGTTATGGGCGGGTTGTCTTCGTGCACGAGGGTTCGGAGACATTGGCCCGTGGAGGTGTCCCATATTCGGCTGCATGGCAGAAACATAACGTTTGTCAGCTAGAACGGTACTTAAAAGGGGCTATAAGCAGGAAAACTCACGTCAACCCATCTGTGCTACAACTCACAACCAAGGTCCCATCCCTGCAGAAATCAATGCCGCTCACGGGATCGCTATGGGCCGGCAGACTCCTCATCAACCGGCCGGCACGCACATCCCAGAGAAACACGGCCTCGTCGTAACTTCCGCTAGCCAGGATATTCCCCTTGGGCGAGAACGCCAGGCTGTACACGTAGCTATGGTGGCCGAGCAACGGCTTGCCCGCGCGCGCCGGCCGGCCCGTAACCCGGTCCCACAGGCGAATCGCCTTATCGTCAGACCCCGACGCCAGCGTCTTGCTGTCGGGCGCCCAGGCTACCGCCGACACGCCCGCCATATGGCCCACCAGCGTCTCCGTGTGCTGGCCCGTAGCCGCCGACCAGATGCGCACCGTGCCGTCGGCCGACGACGACGCGATCCACTGCCCGTCGGGCGAGATGCGCACTTGCGAGATGCCGCGCGCGTGCCCCGACAGCACGAGCCGCGGGACGTAGTGCGGGCGGGCGAGACGCCGCGTCGGCGGTGTGGTGGTGGTGGTGGTGGTGGATTCGCGGCGGGCGCGGAGAGGTGCTCGAGGGGAGCGGGAGTCCGACGGCGTGCGGGATCTTGATCTCGATCTCGACCTTGGAGTTCTGGATCGTGACCGCGAGCGGCTTGGTGATCGGCTATCGGAGCTCGAGTGGCGCGAGCGTATGCGTGACCGTGAGCTGGAGAGGGATCTGCTGCGGCGCGGCGAGCGTTCGTCCGAGGAGTAGTCTGTTTCGCGGCGGCGGCTTCGACTTCGACTGCGGCTTTGGCTCTCGGATCGACTGTCTACGGTCTTCTCCCGGATGGAAACGCTGAGGGTGCGCTTGCCGCCCTTTTCTTCTGGGGTGTCGTAGGGTGGGGCAGGAGTCGAGTCGATACTATCGTCGTCGTGGACTTTGCGACGCTTAGTTGGTGGCTCGGGGTGAGAGGTGGGAGTAGAATCAACATCAGCCATGATGTTATCGTTGTGGAAGAGTCCCCTAATTACTACCGAAGGGTCATTGGTTGGGATAGGGTATCAATTGAAAAATTAGTCCTTGATTGAGGGGCAATACAAGCAGATAGGAGAATATTACACAGCCTTGCGTGGATGAAGGACACGCATGTGACGACGACGCGACATGACGAGCAAGGCTGAATTACTTAGGAAATGGTTTATTTTTTTAGCGGGTCTTCTTATCACATCGACTATTGATTGGATCATACACCCCAACATCGTCCCGCTTTTAATAAGCTTCCCAAAGCCGCTAATCTTTATCGCGTCGAGCACGCGCCTCACACCCTGCTCACCTAAGGTCAATGGAGATCACGGTGCATTACAGTGCCGATGGCAACTGTAAAGACAATTACCAATGCTTCTCGGCAGGTCCTACCCTTTCTAGGAGAAAGAAGCCGGCGCCGATGCCGATCTGGACGAAGTCAATGCAGGGGGACTGCAACTCTAAAGTTTGTTCTATGCAGGAAAAGACAAGCATGACAAGGATTAAAACATTAGAAAGCTTTTTAATGAGGAAATAACGAACTGCTATTGTAGGGATCCCTGCAAACGTACCTAATGTAGTCGTACCTAATGTAGTTATCGCTAACGAAATATGCCCCCGAGTAACACGGGAGTAACCATGTGCTTTACATCTAATTTCCATTTCCAATCCTCCTCTCTCCAATGCCCATTGTCTCTTTTTTCCCCCGCGATTTTCTTTACAGGTTTTTTCAATCATACGATAGCTGCAAGAGGTCAGATCGGAATTCAATTCTCCGTGAGGAGACTTATTACTCCTCCTCGACTTTGACGTGCATCTCGCTTGGGAAGATAATTACTACATACATATGTGTATGTAGTAAACATTATTGGGAACATTGTTAGGATGACAAGCTTGACCCAAAGGATCATCTAATCCTAGTCCAACCACGCTGCACGACGGGGGCGAAAAAACGTGGCGGTAATATCGCCGCATAGGGGAAAAGAGAGAAAGAAAAAAAAAAGCGAGCAGTTGTTCATATAGACGGAACTACCTACCCACCCTCAATTTTTCCTCAGGGTGGTCTAAACACCGAGTATCCATCTAGACGGAGACAGCCAGTCCAGATACTAGGGAAGAGAAAAGAAAGAGAAGCACTGACTTCAAGATGGAGGAACTCCCCACCGAGCTCAATGTTATCACGCTTAATTGCTGGGGTCTCTTACACTTGAGCAAACAGCGCGCCGAGCGTCTAACCGCCATCGGCCGCGAGCTCGCCGCCGCCGACCCTCCGCCTCATATCGTAGCCTTACAAGAATGCTGGACCCAAGAAGATTACCGTAGCATTCGGCGCGAGACACGCTTCGTTCTGCCCTTCGGCAAATTCTACTACAGCGGCGTTTTCGGTGGCGGCCTCGCCATCCTATCGCGATGGCCCATCGAGGAGAGCACCATGTTCCGGTATCCGCTGAATGGCCGTCCGACGGCCTTCTTCCGTGGCGATTGGTTTGTCGGCAAGGGTGTTGCGTGCGCGCGTATCCGGTATGGCTCTGGAGAGCACGATGTTGTGGAGGTTTTCAATACGCATACCCATGCCATCTACGAGCACCCGCCCGATAAGACGGATAGTTATTTAATACACCGGCTCGCACAGTCCTGGGAGATGGCCAAGCTCGTTCGCGGCGCTGCGGAGCGAGGACACTTAGCCCTTGCCTTGGGCGACTTTAATGATGTACCGCTCTCCTTATCGTACCGCATGCTGACGGCGCATGCTCCCATCAAGGACGCTTGGCGCGTGCTGAACCCGGATTCGTCTCTCGGTTCTGCTGTTCACGAGCTGGAGCGCGCACGCCGGCGACCAATCCCTTCTGCCCAATATAATATAGTCGAGAACGGTGTTACAAGTAACAGTGCTTACAATACGTGGAGATGGTCCAAATCCGACCAACATGCTTTACAATCGGGAAAACGACCGATGATGATTCCGCCAGATACACCTGATCCGCGCGGTAAACGTATTGTATGTGATATCCAATCCTTTTTCTCCTTCAAGTCTTTCTTATAAAACAGGGCCCGCTGAAGATCTATTACCCTTGAGACATTTTATATCACAATTTTCAGGAATTTAATTCTAACTCTCCTATAGGACTATATATTCTTCTCTCCGCAAGTCTCAGTAACCCCTGGCTCTACTCCCGGAGCAGCCGCGGCACCACGAACAAGCCGCGACACGGCTGAAGGCCCCGTCACTAAGGGCTGGGTTGTCAAGGACGTCCGCGTCGGCATGCTAGCCCGTCACCCAGACCTCGGATGTTCTCTTAGCGACCACTTCTCCGTCGAAGCCACTCTTCTACTACACACATCCTCTTCTCCCAACCTCATCCCTCCACACTCTCCTTCCCGCCCTCCCTCTCCTAGGAAACTTCCTCAGCCCACACAACTCCTCCGCCCGTCTTCATCCTCGTCCGATAGATCTAATAGCCACGACCACGCCGCCTCCCTCCTCGCCCTCGAACACGGCACGTACCTCCAATCCCCCACCGGCTCAGAGTACCGCGTCGGCTCCCGCCTCGACCTCCGCGCCTCCTTCGACGACCAACTCCGCGCTTCCCCCGCCTCCCCGTCGTCCGCTGCCCGTCGCGGCGACGGCCTCCCCTGCACTACCTACGACGAAGTCCTCGCCCTGATCCGGACATACTCCTCTCGCGAACACACCCAGCGGCAATGGCGCATCATCCACTTCGCCGTATGGGCGTTTATCGTAATAGCGTGCTACGTCGCCGTGTGGTTTATCGGAGACCTCCATCCCGGCGTCGCATTTGCGTTCCTGGTCCTTAGTAGTCTGGGTTTCTTACTCGGCGCCGTGGACGGGCTGATGGGGTTGCTGTTTTTCGGCGCGGAGATTCGGAGCCTGGCCGAGTTCGAGTGGGAGATTATGAATGCGAAGGCTACGGCCAGTGGGGCGCACGGGCTCGCGCAGCAGCAACTTGATGAGGAAGATGATAATGGGGGTGCGAGTGTAGGAGGGGGCGGGAATGAGAAGAATTGGTGAGTTGGGAGTTTAGGGGGGTTGGTAGGTTGGTTAGTTGGTTATGACTTTACTTCACATTTCACATCGGGGATGAAAAGGATTAGTACGGATAAGTTGGATGAGATACCTTATGTTAACCAGAAGATGGAATGAAAAGTACGTACGTAATTGTAATATATATACGACTAACCTAGGGGAAAGAGGAGGTAATGAATGAATGTCTTGTTGAAGGCAAAGAGATATTTAGGTTAGGGGTTGACTAGTAGTGATGATGATACCATGAAGAGATAATACAGGCCCGGCGTAGGGATACCATTCTAACACTATTCGTTTCCGTGTCGCGTAACTGGAATACACCAGTTACTCATTTCCGCAATCTTCGCTTCTCCTCCTCAATCTTCCGTCTCTTTCTCTACAGATTCCATCGTCCTCAGTCACTAACACCGTTAAGAGACATTTGCTTCCCATGAACCACAACATAGAAGTCGGGTATTCATCAGCCCGCATGTCCCTGACACCAAGCTCGATAAGCTGCCAGCTCGATGCCATTACTCGATGGCCCCTTACCCTTCCCTCTACCATCTTCCCTAGTACTCCAGTCAGCAATTCCCAATGGATTATGCTCCCCCATGCGGCGATACGTGTACCCCATGAAGGCAGTTTGCTTGCGTACGTCAAGCACGGGACCTTTTGTGTTTCTATCCCTGAGAAGCCTGTCTCGGGGCCGCTTGCGTTCGCGGCGCCCGAATATCCGTATGAACGCCTTCATTTCGTCGCAGAGCTCCATATCAGGAACCATGACTTCGATTTCACGATCCATTCGTTTGAGCTTGGCCGAGTCGTACGGCATCGATACGAACTGCCCGATGACGCCACGGGCGTGGCGTGGGAACATAGCTAGCTGTGCTTGCATGGCGGCTATCTTCTCTGGGCTTCTATGATGTACCAGGCGAGAGGGTGGGGCAGCAGGAAACCCGTTCACGGTACTGCATGCGATCAAGGGGTTCAGAGTCAAGCCTTCCGTCTCAGTGCTTGCTTCAGGTTGAGAATCGGACCAGTCAGATATTGGCTCTTCTTCGTCAAAGTAGTGTGTATCCTCGCAACCCGAGAGCTGTGGGATAAATGGTGGAGGGATGTGTTGCAGCTGGTCCCAGGGGATGTCACGGAACCACTTATGTGCTTTGATGTCCTCTCCATCGTGGGGATATACCGACCTCCCCGTCCAGTCTTGGTATCCACGGCGGTGCCGACTTCTACCTATGGGCTCCGGGGTTGTGTCCCGGTAGCGATACCGCCTTGATGAGAGGCGATTCTCTTTCTTACAGATTAAGTTGACGATAAGATCCATGCACCGTCTCGAAACCACAGGGCGAGGCGGAAAGGCAAATGTTTGCTTGTGATTGACGATATTGCGCTTCGTCTGTTGACGGCCTCCTTCTTCCGATAGGAATGGAGTGTGGCCGTATAAACACTCATACAAAATGACGCCGACACTCCACTAATCGCATCTTGCATCGTAGTCGCCCTCGCGGATGACTTCTGGAGCCATGTACTGGCTCGTTCCTACGCAAGATCTCGCTGCGCTACGATTACCGCACCGATTACGCCAGTTCAAGAGCGGCTCATCCGATACAGGTGATGCTGGAGGGGTGGGATATGCTGGATGGCGTTCGTGTTTCTGCATTGCCTGGCTTACGCTTTGCGCCCACTTAACTGAGCCTTGTAACCCTTCGGCACGATCAATGGCGTCCCCTTCGACGGGTATGTTGAACTTTTGGAGTAAGCTGTACCGCTGCGTATGATAATAATTGGTGTCGTGTGACCAGTGGCCATCAAAAGCCAGGCCGAAATCCGATATCTTCAAGTGTCCAGATGCGGAAATGAGAAAGTTGTCCGGTTTGATATCACGGTGGATGCAACGTAATGAGTGTGCCTCCTCGATACATAGTATCATCTCAGCAATATAAAATTTAGCAACTGGCTCCGTGAGGACATTCTCTCGGATGAGAAGGCCGAGAAAGTCACCACCAGGCATATAATCCATGACCAAATAGAGGTTGGCGGCATCCTGAAAGCTGGTGACCAACGGCACAATCCTGTTATAGCAAATATTAATGATTAGCTTCGCCAGCTCAATAGATTAGGAGTGTAGAAACCAACCACTTGGATCCTTCAGAAGCAACTAGGAAATCCCTTTCCGCACGCAAATGAGCCTCTTGGCTTGTTCTTAACATTGCAGACTTGCGTATTACCTTCATGGCGTATACTGGCCTATTTTGCCGTATGTCATGTCCGGGATCGCCTGGGCTAGTCTTCTCACGGACAAGCCTAACAACGCCGAAACTCCCCTTACCAAGAATTTTGAGGACTTCGTAGTTTTCAGCAAGCTGATTGTGCCTACCTTGTACTGCACCAATACTTTTGCGTTCAAGACTCGCATTTCCCGAAGATGATCTGTTTCTTTTTACAAAACGCGCGACGTCTGGCATTCTTTTCCGCTTCTGTAAGTTCAGTGCTATGGTACAACTCTCCTTCTAAACAACGATGGCGAAGAGTACGTGGGCTAGGCTTGGAGAGCTTTTCGTTATAGTAGTTCTCAAGGTATATCTTTGCAGCTGCAGCCCGTTCTACCGTTAAAATAGTTGGCGTTGATAGATCGACAGCTGTCTCCTGAATGGTGGTAAGGTTTGGCTCGGCGGTTGCAGTGGCCTCAGGCTCTCTTTCACGAATCACTTTGGCAATCTTCTTGTCTCCCAAGGTGCACTCTCCCTTGGATTCAAGGGATGTCTTTCCGGTGGTACCCGTGCTACCAGTTCCACCAGTCCCATTTGTCGGGCCAGATGATTTGCCGCTAGAAGTCGTATTGCTATACGAATTTCCGTTGGAAGTGGAGGAGACAATGGGTTCAGGAGAAACAGCTTGGACTGGTTCGTTGGAAACTCTCTCCATAGATGCGAAAGACTGTCTAGACTTAGATCTAAATCTATGTATTACAGTGACAGAGGCGCCAAAGGGGCTTCGTAGAAACGGCATGGATAACTTCCTAAAGCGTCGACGTGGCCCAGGTGATCTCTCGATGGGTGAAGGCGCGGGCCATGTTGCAGGCTCCCTTACAGAATTACCAGAAGCTATATATTGTATCAGAAGTGCCCCAGTGGGCGCTACGAATTATATTAGAGGAGCATCTTACCGCTGTTAGTCAATGATCTTAGCACAGACAACATCCGCGAACCTCCACGCCGTCGAGACTTCCGTGAAGACTCTCCTCTTTCGGGCATGGATAAAGGGGTGTAAGACGGAGAAGCCAACGGGGAGAGTTCACTATCCAGTAGGAGAGCTGGCTGACTCTTAGCCACTGGTAACTCGTGGATCGTCATGCTGGTGATTCATGGATAACGACTAGAGAATAAGACAAACAATGTCCTGCAAGAGAGACAATATTGAAAAACAATCTCATCTGGGCCCTATTATAATATAGCCAGAGGGCCCAGAACACCACCTAACGGCGCTGTCTGTTGAATATAAGATGGTGGTGATAATAAGACTATACCTATCCAAATGACAGCATACCTATTATGTACCTACGTAAAGGTATGTATCTTTTATGTATTTGGAATTAATAGGTGGTAACTTAAAAGTCTGGGGTTTCAGGTAAGATATATATAAGGCCGTGACTACCTTGCATCATATCATGTATGTAGATCCTTTGAAGTTCGGGGAAGTGGGCTCATACCTCCTGCCTTAACTGTGACTCTGAACCTTTTCTCATACTACCCATATCGTACTTACCTTTAAAACCCTGTGTTACTGCCAGAGTATCATTACACAATGTAGGTAGTTCTAAGTTGGTCTAGTTGGTGTAGGAAGTACACATCTTCATTAAAACATTATCACTCACGCGATTCGCATATTAAACGCCCCCAATAGGTAACTGAAAATAATGAATTCAGCACAGCCGGTCTATCTGAGAGTATCAGAACTACCTATAGAAACCAGCCGAAAGATGTGCACAGAGAGGATACCCAACCTCCCTCGAAAATTGTACGCCTGTAATGCAACGCAGACCTCGTCATCCCTTATGACAACATCTGCTTCCTGCGCCTGACAAGACGCCAGATCCTCGCAGACTCGCGCAGGTCAGAGACCCAACAGCGCAACATTATGACACTTCATCAACGGATCATACCGAAAAACTTGATCCGAAAAGCTTCACCGAAAAAACCAGACATATGAGTACAACCGTAGTGGTATCTGCACGTAAGGAAATGGCAAGGAAATGCTACACCCGAGGGCTGATGCGCGCTTATTTTATGTTCATCAGCTTGATGTCGAACACTAATGTGCTGTTGCCAGGGATGCCGGGTTGTGCCTTGCTTCCGTATGCGAGGTGAGCGGGGATAGTGAGTCGGCGTTCGCCACCAATGGCCATGCCCTGAATACCAATGTCCCAACCCTTAATAACCTCACCCTTTCCTACTGAGAAGCTGAATGGCTTTCCCTTCTTGTTGGCTATTTTCATGTTAACAAACCCCTATATATCATCATCTGTGATCGAGACTTACCATCGAAAACCTTTCCATCTAGAAGCTTGCCGATATATCGAACTTCAACCTTGTTGCCCTTCTTTGCGACGCGGCCAGATCCGATCTTGCGGTCGTCAACGGTGACACCTTGGACAACCTTAACGCCAGGAGTAGCGGCGCCCTTCTCAGCGGCAGCCGAACCAGTGGGACCTTGTTCGAGGTTCTTGGCGAACTGAACCTTCTTATCACCCTTGGTGGAAGCCTCCTTGGCAAGCGCAGCCTTGGTATCCTCTTTTACAACAGGCTCACCCTTGTTGTTCTTGAGCTTCTTTTGCTGCTTCTTGCTCAGCTTGGTCTCTTCAGCCTTAGCCATCAAGTCATCAAGGCTCTCTGCCTCCTCGGCAGGGCGCTTGTTCTTGCCCTTCTTAGTCTCGGAAGCTACCAGCTTGGGGGCCTCTTCCTCGTCGGTGTCTATCTCCGTAATGCGGGGATCCTGGAGGTCATCGAGCTCATCCACCTCAGAATCATCAGAGTCATAGTCCTCAAGGCCCTCCATATCGTAGTCATCTTCATCCTCGTCTTCATCGCCGGAAGAGACGTCTTCAGGGTCGACAACGTAGTTACCAGTCAAGTGAATGGTGTGAGTACCCTTGACGACAAAGAAGACCTCCTCATCGGCGCCAATGGTGATGTCGAGGGGTTGCTGGTAGTTCTTCGGGGTATGTTAGCACAGGATTGAAAGGGGGATCTAAGACAAGACATACGCGTTCAGTATCGAGTGTGCAAACAACGAGTTCTTCGAGATCCAGGGTAGTAGAATCGATACTCTCATCGTCGTCCTCGTCGTCGCTAGAAGTAGCGGGCTCCTTGCCCTTCTTGCTAACCTTGGCGACACCATTGGCCTTGCCCTTGGGTTTAGCATCATCGTCCTCCATCTCCTCATCTGAATCCTCCTCTTCTTGGGCGGCTTCGATGAGCTTTTGCAGAGCAGCCGCACGTCGGGCTTTCTTGGACTTCGCGGGGTCACTAGGGCCACCATTGGTCTCATCATCAGAATCCTCTTCGTCGTCATCTTCATCCGAATCGCCGCCATTCATGAGCCGGTCTAGATACTCATCATCAAGCTCGTCGTCGAGAGAAGGTCGCTTGCGGATGAGCTTGAGCGTAGAACGCGGGACGGAGGGGATATTGCCCTCGTCGTCAGCCTCAGGCGCCTCGGTGGGGTCAAGAGCAGCCATGGTGATGCGATACTTGAGACTGCATATTAGTATTCACAACTTCGGACTAAAATTCTAGACAGGATGAAGCGATAGAGACGGTAGCATGCCGCGATAGCAGTGTCGCATAGACACTGGTATTAATCTCCATATTGGTAGGATATAGATACTTACAGAAGCACCATGAAAACTCTCCTCCTGCATGGCGGGAACCATGACGCCTTGCGCCGGGACCTCGAGCCCGTAGAGTGCGACAGGCAGCACAGGCATTGTGAATGGTAAGTTGGAGTTAGGTTAAATGTAAGATGCGATTACGACTTGAGATGGAATTGAAAGCACAACGAGGAGTGTTATGGTTCGTGGAATGGTAGTTGCAAAGCGCAAAAGAGAAGATTGTGTTTTATGAAGAGAGGAGAGGGAAAAAAAGAAGACTTCGGACGCGACTCGAGACTCGTTGAAGAGGAAAGTGAAAAAAAAAAAAAAAGTTGAAAGCTAACTAGCTTTCCCGTTCTTTACTTTCTCCAAAATTTTTTTTTCCTCGAGTAAAAAAATTCCGCCGCAGCAACACCCCACCCAAAAGTTCTTACCGCCTTTGCAGATAAGGCAGGGCTAGTCCCTAAGAGGCTTATCCGCACGGACCCTTGCAGCCGCTTTGCTCAGAAGGTTTTAGCGATGGGCAACCAGCAACTGTTGCGAAGCCTCGGCCCGGCCAATGGCACTGTAGCATTAGGTACAACAATAACAAATGACGGGATACTTCACGATTTTCTTTTCTTTTCTTTTTTTTTTTTGTTAGGTTATAAGACTAATAAGTAGGTGGTTGATATGAACTTAGGTGTCCGTATATTGTTAGGTTTTAAATGTTGCTTGGCCAAGATACCTAGTTAAGGATATGAGATAGCAAACGATGTCAAAATAAGGGTCTAATGTCTTAGGAGAAACATCACCACAACGTTGCGCCTCAGCTAACGCTTAGGTAGTTAGGCAATGTTTTAGTTTATATATAAGTGAAAGCACACACATGTACATAGAGCAGAATACGGAAACAATTATTCGTTCCATTTCTTTTCTTAGCTATCCCGAGAGTAGAGAGTAGTTTTTTTTTTTGTTCCTTGTACAATTTTGCCCATATCTACCCCTTACACCCGATTTACTTCTCAACATCCCGCTGCCAGGCATCTTTCTTCACCCGCTATTAGTCAAAGGAGCAAGTCTCACTCTTACTAATTTATGTAACCATGTCCAGCCGTTTAGCGATTCCACTCTTATTTCTTAGCATCAGCAAGAGCCTGCGCCTCAGCTATAAAATTCTTGATCTTCTCTGCAAGGGGTGTTTCTATTTGTACCGGAACGTGTTAGCCCAGTCTAGAAGGAGGGGAAGAATAGAAATGGAAGAGAAAGAGAAAGCGAGATAAAGAGACAGGCTTATACTAACCACTAGTTGGGTACTCGCGCCCACGGTCCCCGACTTCCATAGTCTCGATGGCCATCTCGACCGTCGGCCGGGAAATGCCGCGGCGTCGCGCGGCAGTACGCTGCTACGAGGTCGTTGCCGTTGGTAACACCGCCTTCGATTTTAACATCCAATGTTAGCCTAAGATCCATCCATATGTGCTTCTTCAGGCGAGAAGTTCAAAAAGGGGGGTAAAGGGGGTAAAGGGGTTCAAAAACTTACCACCGGACCACAAATTCCCATCCTGCACCCAGCGATACTTATCCCCGACCAACGCCTTCTCGCCAAAGCCCCTCTGCCGAATCATATCCTGGAGGGCCCTCGGCCCACACACCGTCTTGCCCTTGATCAGACCTGCCTCGCCGCACACGAAGATCCCCGTGCACACGCTGAGGATATCGACGCCCTGGGTCTCGCTCTGCGCGCGCAGCCAGTCGAGCGCGGCCTGCTCGGGGTGCGCCAGGGGGTCCGGCCCGGGCACAAGGATGATGTCGAGCTTGCCGGGGGCGACGGCGGGGTCGGCGTAGTGGTCGGTCGCGAGGATCGACTCGTTGGACGTCAGCTTGATGTGCGTGCCCGCGGGCACGGAGCCGATGTAGTGGATGTCGATGAAGGGCGCGAGGTCGATGATGGGCGGCGGGACGAGGTGGCGGAATGAGTCCATGTCTGTGCTTATAGCGTAAGTAGATGGTATATATTAACGCCTCTTTCTTCCTTTCTCCATATGTCTTCTTCAAGGAGGCCTTGGATTTCATAGCGTCTTCTAGGAGACGGGATAGGACGTACTGGAGCCATGTTAGCTTTTGATATGGGAATGGGAGGGGAATATAGCTGGGGAAGCGGGCTTAGGACTTACCATTCATAACTCATAGAACCGATGATATCGACGGATGCCGCGTCGAGGAGCTGGCACATCGTGGGAATGAAGACTCCGACGCGGACGGTGTGTCGCTCGGAACCATTTGCGTAAGTATCAGCCATGTTGTCTGTCTTTCTACGAGATATTTGCTAGCGTAGAAATATAAAAAATGAATACTTTTAACAAAGTGTCTCTGAAAAGCAACTTATACTGAAGAGTAAGAGAGTAAGAGTGGAAGTAAGAATAAAGCTCAAGATCAGGATGATTTAGGCTGTTTGAGCAGAAACAAACACCAGAAGAATCGCGAGGTCGTCGGGGTGTTATATACGCCAACTCTCGGCCCTCAAATCCCATATACTCTCTATCCTTTCTCCTATCCCTTACATACCGTACTCCTATAAAACCAACCCAAATCTCCATGCCCTCACGGAGCCAAGTCCCCAGACACCCCCACAGCCAGACACCGACGCAGAACGGACCGAGAGGGCTACGTAGCTCCCCGCAAAATTCGGGCCCTACACGCCGAGTAGGTACGGCGCTTCCCCAAATAATCCGTGTAATGCCATTGGTCAAGAACTCTGGGTCCGCTCCGAATGGACTCGGAGCTAGGGGTTTGAACAAATAAACGGAGCTCCCAAGGCGCTGGATACCGCTGCCTGTTGGCTATTTCTTCCTTTAGTTACAATATACGAGAACACGTCGCACGCCGGAATTTAATCAACCGACTTTATAATATCGGTCTTTGAAAATTGGTAAATAATGCGTGGCTGGTTAGCTAACTTGGACATAAATATCATTCATCTTAGATTTGCTACTTTACTTGCTCACCTAACCGGACTAAATATTCAAAAGAAGTTTCACTGCATAATGCCAAATCACATATCATTTTTTTCCACGTGTTCGGCTCTAGAGCAATACGATGTATCATTTATCGTTGTAAGTTTCAAGAGTACTACTTGACAACTATTCTCATTCACCGGGCGTGCTCCCTAATCCACCAGCCCCGTCAGAGGACGACGCTTCGTTATGTACAGGAATATTAAATATTACCGGGCTAGGTTCGCGCATTAGGTATCTTGGGTTCTCCCCATCATGAACCCGAACTTTCGTCCTCGCTGGGCTAGCCCGCCCCCCAATCGGACGGATGCGTCCCTCGACCCCGACGTGCCGATTTAGACTGCTGAGCCGTTACTCTCTTCCGGCCCCTTATCTTGCCTCGTAAACGAATGCCGGCAGGAAAATGTTTTGTTCCTGCGATTTGCTCCTAGAACTCCGTGAGCCCAGAATAAGGATCCCCGTATCTAGAATGCCAGTGCCGATGCCATGCATATCAACATCATGCCTCTATTTACACATAGCTCCTTGGAGCTTTCTGTCAAAAAGTTTTAAAAAGTCGCTCGCTTCGTCGGTCTTCAACGGGTTGATAGAGAATCGAACTGGAAGCGCGCGAGGCCCAAACTACCGTGGTAGCTGGTCCGGACGAATATTATTAAACTCAAAACAGCCAACCTCTTACGGCATAACATTTGCGAGCACGGACTTCGCTCTTTGCCGCGTAACCTTTTTGCTGACTGTGTACACAAGATCTACTGTGAAAAAGTGCATTAGTTGAGCCTGAGCGGTAGGTATCGAACCAAATAGTGGCGCGACGAGTGGTGCCATGGCGTAGTCGACAAAGTTCTTCTTAATTTGGCGGTAAGAGAAACACATTCCCTTAGAAAGACCAGCCTCAGTCATTTCCCTCTCACGCGTGGTGACGCAGATTTTGTGGAACTTCTCATATAGGAACAGCATCACTACGACCTCCATAAGGCCGAGTGTCCTCAAGATGTTGCACAAGGAGAAAATCCAATCGAGCTGGTGGGGGTTCGAGTTCTCAGTAACCCACATATACAGCGTGGACGCGACAACAAGAATGGTCATCTGAAGAGGTAGGAAGTGAGCCTCGAAAAGTCGGTGGGAAAGAATAGCGATCCGCATCCAGTCAGGTTCCTTTAGCGTATCAGAAGTAACATCGTGGAAAACCTGGCTCTCGAGGGTTTGCTCAGGGCTTATATCCAGTTGGCTCTGAGTGATGTACGAATCGGTAGGGTTGTTCCTGTAACATGTTAGCTATGCTATTTTGGAGTCACGTACGGTCAAACTTACAAGGCAACGTGGAGCGGGCGGAAAGCTCTAGCAGTGTGATTTCGCTCTTGCCAGAGCTCCACAAACTTTCGAAGAGCGTACCCAGAATCCAAACATCCCCACATGTGTCGTAGAGCTTGCTTATAACGGGCCTGAACGTCGTTGTAAGCTTCCTGAACACCCTTGCCGCCGTTACCCTTGACATTACTCTGGCTGACGGGACTCATGATAGCCCTTCCAGTTAGGTGTCCGTTGAGCGCGAAGAAACACTTCAGATACATGTGCAAATCCTCGCCAATAGCTTCAGAATCACCGTCCCAACCACCAACTCGGTCGGCCAACGCAAGGGGCACGGAGTAAACAGAGGTAGGAGGAGCAATAGTTGAACCACGGTAGAGACCAGATAGACCAGCGCCAGCCCATAGAATGTCCGCCACACGAACAAGAGCAGGAACAGCATGAGCATTACGATCGAAGATGATGGGAGCAGAATACAGAGTAGTGCTTGCAGTATCAGGGTACGCAAGGTGCATGTTCGTGAGCTGGGTGAAGTAATTGCTCAACAGATGGCTGTCAGCTATATTTTGACGAGGTTAGCTTATTTACGCGGTGAATAATTCGAAACAATTTGGGGAGACTTTACGCACCATCAATTCCGGTCACAATTACGTTCTTCCTCATGGTCGAAGTGTACCTCTCGCTGAGTTTACGCGCAGCCCATGCCATGTTGCTACCCTTTCCGGGAGCCTCGCCAGGAATATCAGAAGGGTGGAGAGTGAAGTCGATCGAACGGAACTTCTTAACAAATTCTTGAATGATACCCATAGCCTTCATCTCGACGTTGTGTTCACGTTGTTCCATAGCGAGGTAGACCTAAGGAGAAAAGGAATTAGTACTGAATTCAAATTCTGACTGCAATTTTCACTAGAACAGCGTAATTGCTGTTTTAAACAATCGGCAAGCTCGAATTATACTTGCCAATGTTTCATTGGGGAAGAAAAAACTTACATCATAGTCGGATCGAGCTTGGGGGTGCGAAGCCAAAACATCAAGCGTCTCTCTCAAGCTGTCAACCTCCTCCTTGTAGTTGGGAATAACAATGGCATGAACAACTTGGTCGTGAGAATTGTCACCGTCGGTGTAGAATTCGGGTTCAATGTCGCCAGCTTCGCTGCTGGTAGCAGAAGAAGGGAGCGAATCTTCCTTGGAGGAGGTCAATGTCTCGGAGCTGGAGAGAGAAGTAGACGAGCCGCGACGACGGTGGGTCAGTTTGAAGTCCCGGAGCGAGGTGCTTCGCGCAACCTTTCTTAAATTCCGAGTTACGTCGAAAAGGGCCCAGCATGATCGTACGGGGAAGGCGGAAACCAACAGGTGGATGAAGAGACAATAGTAGGCGAAGATGACAGTCCAATAACCAGCTCCTTCAGAGGGAGTAGTAGTCGAGTGCGACGGTTTGCTTAGTGAATCCTGTGGGATATACTTGTAGTCATATCGTGCTACAGCTGCTTCCTTGGAGATAACCCAGTAGCTGAGGGCTATGGTCATTATCATGGCCAGCCCTCCGACTCTTCTCGAAATCCAGCTGAAGAGCGACATAGCTGCTGGTGACGTGTTGCGATTGACTCCTCGTAGATTATGCGCCCAAGACGATGGTAACTCTCAAGGTATTTGGTAAAGGAGCGTGGGTGAGTCGCCAACAAGGAGTGAGGAAAAAGGAAGAAGAAAACGGAGTTACAATGGTGAGTCGGGAAAAGATAACACAAGGAAGGACGTTAAGTGGGAAGGGGTAGGAGAGGGAGAGAGGGGGGCTGGGACGCTTCTAGAGAAGGTCGCGATATTTGGTGCACTAACTGCACAACAACCTGGATTGGCCTCTCTTGGGTTGCAATAACTGGGGGTGAAGAAAAAGAGGAATGGGAAAGGAGGGAAAAATAAAAACTAGTAATTGGCAAAGCAGGGCAAGAAAATGGGAGGGAAGCTGGAAAAATTACTAGGTTGAACCTCACGAAGGTAATAACAATTAGGGAAAAGGGGAGCCTTGTTTAGTACGACAGAGAAATTAGATGGGTAGGGATTCTGCGCCCCCCAAAAGTGGATTTGTAGCTCTGACGACGGGAAGGGTTCTAATTCCCAGATATTTTGAAGCATGGGCCTAGCCGGTACAGCTACTAGTGGGCTAGTCGGGCCTAGCGTAACTATGGTTATGGGGAGTGCTTATGGGTTGTAGGCCTAGTTTATGGGGGCTTTTGTGGCCAGATGTACAGTACGTGTACCTGCTCTCTACGTCAGGTACCGGCTGCAAGGCTATTGAAAGTTAGTGCACCCCCTTTATGCAATTATGTGAACGATAATTGTAAGAAGACTCAGGCCATTTGTTTGAATTGGGACTGTCGCGAATCACGAAAATTATACAATTGGCCAGAAAAGAACACTAACAAAGGATGCGAGGACAAGGTGTATCGGGTCTATGTAAATGTAGTACAGCATTTAGGTCTAATCAATCTCATATACATGTATTGTACAATACCATACAGCTGTACTAGTGAAAAAATACAAGTGGTTTATGTACGTGTATATCTTTTTCTTTCTCTTTTTTATTTACTCAAAAGGGACATTGAACTCGAAATCGAAACTGTGCCTCTTTGATGAATTAAATGCTCACAGTCTTTTTTCCTTTCTTTTTCTTTAACAATACGGCGGGAATAAACAAGCGATTGATAAACCCTGTCAAAACTCGACTTGTCTTTCGTCATAGGTCATGGTTAATGTACCAAGCGTTCCTGACGGATTAAAAACTTAAGTTCCCCATGGGCAAAAAAAAGAGGTGTGTGGCTGCAAGTCGGTCTACCAACCCGCTACATGTACTCGATTCAGCCAGACCTTAGAAAAAAGGCTGCCTAAATGATAACACAGCCAACTGATTCCTTTCGACAGCTCACGTTTCGAGACTAGCATTTGCAGGTTGAGGGTACGATGTGCATCTGACTTTGCAGATGAATTGGTTTGATATCTTACCATAGTTAAGTCATTCATATTAGGTACTGATCTTAATAGATAACTCATTCAAATGGCGTTTTGAGTTGGCTGCTCGGATGTATTTTATTTATTTCGTTATTCAAATGTTAAAGGATCTTTTATTAGTATGCGACCTACTATAACTACTTACCAAGGTATCCATTGTTTAACTCTTGTTACAAGTCTTATCCAGCAAATAGAATTATTAGTTCAAGATTTGAAAGCTTAACTAACGGTATCGAATAACTAGATCCAATTGTTTTTCTTTTTTTTTGGTCAAAGCGATGACTTCAGCTTCTATTATTGTCTCTCTCCTACATGTGTTGAGATGCGAGATGTACTGTACTTGACCGTACAACGGGAACAGGCAACCGTTGTACCGCACTTGAGTACAATTAGGTTGCGTGGGGAGGTGGAAGGTACGTAGGTAGTATATGGTATGCGGTATGCGGTACGCGGTAGCGTGCAAGGTTCACAGCCCATCCCGCCCCAAGGCTGATCGGGTAGGTAGATTCTTACCTGCGTCGGTCGTTGTTGGCTTACCTACCCTCCAGTTGGCTTAGCGAGTTAATCTTTGCTGTAGAACTCTTTAAATCCTCCCCCCATCTCAGCCTCTTTGATCTTCAAGAAGGCTTATGAAAGAAATACGTAGGATACGCGTGACAAGATGCTGGTTCGTTCAGCTCTTTCTTCTATTCTCCATTTATATTCCATTATTCCATTGTTCCATACACACAGCTATGTACAATGTTTAACGTTGTATGCAGGCATTCGTCATCATAAATCCCAACTTACCTATTCAAAACCGCCCAGGTTAGCCGTATCGACGTTGCAGTAGCACATGTAATACATTTGCTATTAGTGGTAGTCCGTCGCTTATAGACCGCAGAAAGTGGGATGGGGGCAGCGCAAGCGATAGAGAATTCTTAAGGCATCTGATTATCTTGCCGAGCGAATATGCATGCACCCATCCAAGGCCGGTTTCTGGGCAGGTCTAATGGTGTGCACATACACCCTGGTTTCGTCACCATCTGACTCCAGGTAACATAAGGTAGTATATACTACTACTTCCAGACTTCCAATCCTAGCTTCTGATCTCTCTACAGATATTGTATCACAACTCCTTCAGACGAAAGAGCACAACGCTATACCCGTCAGCTGGGTCTCAGCTTTAAAAGTTCTGCCGTGCGGCACATTATGTGTTGTATAGTGTAAAAAAAAAAAAAACATGATGACTCCAATGTCTGATCCTTCGCGCGCACGTACTACCATGAACCTACGATGTCCTATTATCTTAGCATAATGCTATGATGAAATATTATGAGGCTATAGCTTCCTTTGCGCCACATGTAAGCGCCTCTTGTTTCAAACATGGTATAGTTAAAATACTAAAGGTATGATTTTTTGTATTAGTATATATTACCTATCGCATGATTTTGGGGGGAAAGTAGACATGTGGCCTAGAGGCACTGCTAATCCGGCACCGGTGTTGCTTCAAGTCTAGTACACTTTTTTTTTTTTCTTTTTTCTCTTTTCAGATGTGGTTAGGCGTCCAAGAAATAGGCACGTTTGAGCATATGTAAGTTTGCGCTTCTGAAGCTATCTTCCTGCAGCTCGACATCACAGATGCATACGACGTACATACATATACGCACGTACATCCACTAAAAAACTGCACTGAATTGCGTGGGCCACCGTGGCTTGTTTCCTTGTTTAGCCACGCACTGCCATCCGCTAGTCGTCACCTCTTCCTTCGTCATTGGTCTCGCTTCTGCTGCAATCAGAAGCGCCTAGATAGACTAGAAAGACACTTACGCCATGATTGCGGTGGGATTAGACAGCTGATGATGTCTATCACCTGTGGCGGCCGTTCCATGCCGCATCTCCGTGTTTCTATGCCAATGTTTTTCTATTTCTTTTTGTCCGCTACAAAATGTCGAATACTTTCGGTACCATGTAAGTAGTGGACCGGGCGGCCGTTACATCGCAACGGATCGGTTAATTGCATGTAATTCCTTCCAAATGCCGACGGTCATTCGAGGGTTTTAAATAATCCCCGTACCTTCTATGTAAGTACCGGAACTTAGGTCCTGGTTGGTTGGTTAGGTGTCCGCTTGTTAAAGTTGAGCTGAGCCCTCGTCGCACAGTGTCACTTCCATACGGTGGCTTTCCTTTCGCGAATAGAATTGCGTTGTTTGGGGCCAAATTGCCAGAAGTAGAATTCTGATACCGTACTGTCCCTTTTTGAATCTTCTTCCTTTTGAAATTTTCGAAACTCGGCTCCCCTACCAGTAGACCATTTTGAAACACCGTTAGAATAATCTGCCGCTGATCATCATGAAGGCATTTCTTTCACATCAAAACATTTGTCCTTTTCCCTCTTTGCAACAACCGCGTTACGCATAAGCATTTCGGCAGTACAGTGTGGAGGCCGCCAACAAAAGGCCCATGCTCTATCGAATTGTACAGTAGTACCAAAGCGGTACAAATGACCTTACAATGGTGGATATTGATGGATATGAACATTGAGCTCTCTCTCTGGTTCAGTAGCACATGACCCTGGTCTGCAGCGTAGCCATGTTAACCATGTTGACTATAGGCATGCTCATTATGCGCATAATAGATCTATTATGCGATATAATGTCATTATACGCTATTATGCGTATAATGCCATACAATTTGCGTATAATGCGTATGACTTAGCGAAAATTTCTTCGTGTATCGTACAACAACAATAACAATACCTATTTTGACCTAAAACACCCTCAAATTTAATCGAAATGCCTCCTAGAAACGATATTACGTTCAGTCAATTTACCCTTATCGATCAAGGCTCTTTAGTACAAAAACGGGCTGCTTGTAAGCATTGTAAGAAGGAGTTATGTGCTGGGTCAGGTTCATCCAACCTACGCCGCCATCTAGTTAACTGTGCCTTATATCAAACGTATTTAAATCGACAAAGATCCGAATCGCCGTCTATTACCTCGTCTATTACCCCAGATAACAAGTCTATTAACCCGTATGTCCACAAGCTCAACGCGTCATTTTACGTGTAAGACCCGTAATTGTAATTTTAATCTTATTAAATTCGTACATATGTAGGTAACCTTGAAAAGCTTCAAACACGATACTTCAACAGTAGACTAGCCCCATCTTTGTACTAGCGCGCCGGATAATCGGGGGTCCCCATTCCGTTATGCGCATAATAGATCTATTATGCGCCATTATGTGTCATTATACGGTATAATGCGTTATGCGCATAGTAAAAATAACATCTCTAGTTGACTATGCTCACCCATCCTCTCAAAAAGTGCGACCGTGCAAAACTAATTTAATATGCATCTCGGACAATTCTTATTGGTCTGTTCTCAACCGAAAATCCACGTTTATTTGCCAGTCGAGATTACTGGTCCACCGTCGATCTGGATCCGTCACTTATTATCCACTCTAGGTACCTGAATAAACTGCAAATTCTGCCTTTCTGAGCTCTAGGGGCGGCTCGATGTGGTACTACCGATGGGGGAGCTAGACCAGTCTGACCACCTCGACTCTTTTCTGAAAGCGCCATGCCCCAAAGAAAAGCTCGTACATCGCACAGACATGATATCTAATCGTATCAATAGGGGGGCCAGGCTAACTAGCTCGCAAAGCTGGGGACCACGTATAAAACATAAGCTAGCCCATTGCCCGAAACAAGACTCCCGAACCCTTTTTTTTTTTTGCGAATGGAGCTGGGGGACCGCTTTCAATAAGGGGTCCTCGGCAAGGCTTATCCAAATATCGGTCTCGCTTGGCAGACAGTGATCGATACGATACACCATGTTATTTCATGAGCCCACTTCGATCCCTAATGCTTAAGACGCGTTTAAGCTATCCAAATTGGAAAACGCGTCATTAAAGCTATGTAGGATTGAACGTGACCAATCAACGCGTCTACGGGTAGTTTTCGTCCCAAGTCTGTTAGCCAGTTAGCTGTCAAATCCATGCTCTGACACGCAGGTCTCGTGCTATATGTCGTAGATATGTATCATAGGAGGTGATTGAACCCTTATTACAGCGCGCATTTGGGGCAAAAGCGATAGGGTAAATTTATTAGTTTTTCCTTCTCTGTCAGCCCACCAGACCCAAGCCTTTGGGTGCTTTACCGTCATATGCAGCTTTATCTGTCAGTAAGAAATTTTTTGTTCTCTATTAAAACTTCGCAATATATGCGAAGCCCCTTACATTGAAGAGGCTATTATCTCCACTATTTGCTCCTATTAACCCAGAGAGTTGATATTCAATTCGGACTGCGAAACCCGCAGTCCGAATTTTCACTTGGAGTCCGATGCGCCTAGATGGAGAGATAACCATTAATCACACCGAATGCCCCCCCATTGAACTGCGGATAGTTGAGCCACAACTGTCGACGTTTTATGACCATTTCCGTCCTATAAACCCCCACCTAACCTGTACGGCGTACGCAATGCAGTATTGGGTACGTATCTACGAGATCAATGCAAGGGGATGCTTAATTGGATATCCGATTGCCTAAATAGTATCAGAAGCCTTCTAAAAAGCTTCATCGGTCGACGCCCGAAATGCTATGTCTGGCGTAATATAAGTTACGCGTGGGGTGATTGACCACATCCTATGGAATTAGTTGATAATAAGGGGGGGTCTCATGATTTCGTTGTGCGACCGAGGGTATATGTCCGTTTGCATATGAAATATCCCAAGCAATGCTCCCTAACGGCTGAGGCACACACGATTAGCGCCTCTCGTCGAGCCTATGAAGAGTGTTATTACCTTATGTTCGTTTGGTCTTACTAATACGAGACAATCATCAGAGACAGGCTATGACAGTAAATTTGCGATAGCTCGATGACGCAAGAACGTAAGGGCTACACCGCTAAATTTAGAGGTGTAAGTTAAACGTTCTTATCGAATAGTTTCTGGATTGGTTTGGCAGCCTGTTATACGAGGTAAGCTTTGACATTAGTAGAACGAGCTTCCAGAGCCAACTCACGTCAATAAACTTCTCAAGTTCTTTATCGAGGTTCGCGAGGTCATCCTTTCTCTTCTTGTTGTCGGCAATGAGCTTCTGTTTCCGTTTCAGTAGCTCCATACGTTTCTGTTCCAGACCCTCGCGCTCGCTACGTTCGTGCTCGATCCGTGCAATCATTAGTGCATTTTCATCGTCGTCGGCATGGTCGGGCTTCAAAGCGAGGAACTCTTCGAGGGGTATGAGAGGAAGCTTTTGGTAGGTGTGACTAAATTCAATTAGTTCTTGTGCAAGTTCGGGTGCCGACACAGTATAATGGCTGCGGAAAGAATTGTTGCTTGATGTAAAGGTAGAGGTGAAGCTTGAGTTGGGATCTTGAATTGGTGCAGGAAGATAGCTGAACGGAGTTTCAGTGGTTACTGACTCATATGACTCGCAAGCAGCGATCTCCCCCTGCAGATGCCTCTGCTCGTAGTAAAGATTTTGAAGTTGTAAATGTAGGCGGTCAACTTCCTGGCGAGCTTCGGACGTCTGCGATTTAGTCTGGCGGGCACCAAAGTACGCCGCCCGGTGAAGACCCCGTAGTTGTGCAAGATTGGTGATCAGAAGCTTCTGCTGCTTGGAGGTTTCTAGTTGGGCCTCTGGAGATGCGTTTTCGATAGGTCCAGCTGCCGCAATCTGGTCGACGAGCCTCAATGCTTGTACTCGGGCGTCACGGGAAGCATCGAGCACGGTCGATAGATTTGCATCTGTTACTATTTCGTCGATCGTCATTGTGAAGGAGGTGTCAAACTAGCGAAATATAAGACTTAGGCGTAACTTCAATCGCGATTCAGAGACTAGGACGTCACAGCTAAGTGCTGCTCAATGACTGATATCCGATGTTTTGTGGTGTTGAAGTCTGGACATTCCTAAGCGTAGCCTAGTTGATAGACTGATAAACTATTGGGAAGTTAGCCAATCAGAAATGATTTTGTTTGCAGATCCAGCATTTACCTAGACCGGATATTCTAAATCACCGCCCACCGTTGCTTGGGTACCTGACTTTGATGGATTAGGTAACTTTGCATGAATGGCGCCCCACGAGTTGTCGTGATTGGAGATTGCAACCTAGTGGAAATTAGGTCAATATTGGACTTATGTCGGTCACAGCCGTTACATGTAGCAAGTCGGGGCTTACGCACAGCTCTATCAGCTCGTACATGTACAGTTAGCTTGGCTTTGTGACGAAGTTTAATTGCAACAATTCCTTCATTTCTGAAGATGGCATTAAATATTACATATCACTACGATCCATACAGACAGAACAACTGCTAACCTAGAATTGTTACAGATGTTTGAAGTAATTAACTCACACTTTTTCTTCAAATTGACTTAACTCTTTTGTTGTACTCGGTACCTCTAACCGACCTACGGGATTCCGATTGTGGGGAACCTTAATTTACCCTTGCATGAGATATTGGCTTCGGATCTTATCTAAGCTACTCCGTTCCGTCCGATTGTTTGCGCCTTGGAACCTTGGAAACCCCCCTCCCTTAACCAATGACAACAACCAACTTCCACATGTGAAAGTCAACTTTCCTCCACTTTGCCTCCAAGCACCTTTTGCCATTGCACAGCTGCATAACGAGTAACAATCTCGAGACCAATCTTTTCAAAGTATTCTTCATCTTTATACTTTTACTGGCCAACTTTGCATCCCTTAAGTCACAATAAACTGTCTCATGCAGGGACGTCTGACAGCTTAGACGTGCCCAAGATTTTTTATTAGTTGGCACCAACGAAACCTTACATTTGCTATACTTTACCATACGCTCCCTTTATCCGCCATGTCTTTGACGTCTACCTTTACCCTTAGGTCTCACCAGGACCAGTCCGGCTCTAGAACTTCTGGCACGGCCGA
Source organism: Entonaema liquescens (assembly GCA_902805475.1). NCBI lineage: Eukaryota > Fungi > Ascomycota > Sordariomycetes > Xylariales > Xylariaceae > Entonaema > Entonaema liquescens. The sequence continues at coordinate 2,538,029 of CADCSX010000001.1, read as the reverse complement.
TCAAGAAAACTTACCCCGACGGCGCCGGCGGCATTCTTCTTTTGTACCTCGAAGAAGACATTCTTTGGTCCAGCAAATCATGGATGGCGAGGAAGGGTTACTGCTTAAGGTATATTTTCCCAAATAATTCACAGCTCTAATGTCAACTATACTAATTATTGCAGGTGGATTTGTTCCTTTCGGAATTAGAGAGGAGATTGGAATACCTCGAGGGTTGTGGCGAATTGATCGACCTGGATTCGAGTATAGCCAAAACGTTTGCTACCCTACAAGCAGTACGGGAACGATGTTCGCAAGTCTCGGAAGAGGTCATTGGCGCTGGCCGACGGCGATTACAGGTTATGGTTGAGACCCTGGACACGAGATACCATGAAGCCTTAGTAGCCGCCGAGTCCATGAACGAAAAAGCGCGTGTCGGCGTTGAACTCCTCGATGGCATGCTTACCGATTTCGAAACCCGGGCCTTGAAATTCCGCGACCAGGGCTTTGCGAATGCCGCCGACGCTGCCGGAAGTTTGATGGACGAAGGCCGACGAGTCGTAGACGAAAGTATAGAACGTGCCCGCGGTGTTATGGACGATGGTATTGAGCGAGCCTGGCGTGCCGCGGAATCCGTCGAGGAGCACGTACAAAGAGCAATTGCTCGTGCTAGGGAGAAAGGCCTTATTAAGTATGAGGAGCTTCCCGTACCTTGGAGGATCAATCCTCATATCCTTGGCGGATATCGATTCACCGAATCCAAGCTTGGCTGTGTTCGTTCAATGTTTGGCTTTTCGAACGAAACGGTCAACATTTGGTCTCACGCGCTCGGTTTGATATTAATTCTGTCCATCGCTTTCTACTTCTATCCGACTTCAGCCAACTTCTCTCTTTACTCCAAGACAGATGTCTTCATCGCTGCAGTTTTCTTTTTCGCAGCCTGCAAGTGCTTGGTCTGTAGCACCATTTGGCATACTATGAACTGCGTTGCAGACCAAACTCTGATGGAACGTTTCGCATGTATTGACTATACCGGCATCTCGCTACTCATCGCTGCGTCGATTATGACAACCGAGTATACTGCCTTTTATTGTGAACCTATTAGCCGGTGGACATACATGACCACCACTGCTGTTCTCGGCATTGCCGGCACCATCCTTCCTTGGCATCCTAAGTTTAATGGACAGGATATGGCCTGGTTGAGAGTGGCCTTCTTCGTGGGATTGGGCGCTACCGGTTTCATGCCCGTCTTCCAGATCATCCTGACTCGAGGCCCTGCTTGGGCATATGAGTTCTATGCGGGCTCCAATTTAGTCAAATCTCTCTGTGTCTATGTCGTTGGAGCTTGCGTCTATGCGAGCAAAGTCCCCGAGCGATGGTTCCCCGGCGCTTTCGACTACTGTGGTAACGCCCATAACCTATGGCATGTAAGTATTAATAGTACCCCTTCTCATCACAACAGCACTAACAAAGGATGAAGCTTGCCGTACTAGGTGGAATTCTTTATCATTATGTCGCTATGCAGGAATTCTTCTCTGGCGCCTTTCAGCGAGCACAGGAGGGCTGCCCGACCTATTAAACGGAATCCTTCAACCGATACCAAGATGTCTAGTTATTTACAATGGACCGCCACACTACATGTCTTCACATGGTTGCGCCCTAAGTACCTAGACAATTACGATAACCAAATATCCTTTCCATAGCGTACCCTTCATCCTGAAACTACCTAGGGCTTATAACCAAATCCAGAAGAACGATAGCCAAGATACTCAGTAAACTAAGTAATGCCATTGATCCAGTCGAACCTCCAGCTCGTTTTACTGCCGAAGAGATCTGTATAGCTGGTGGAGCCGTTGTGTTCGTGTGCGATATGAGTGTTGGTACCGGTACTGGCGTGTTCACGTTGGCCGGGGTAGTGAATGAGCATGAACTGTTTTTAACGTCTACTATCGTCGGTATCGGGGTTGGCATCGAGGTCGACGATTCCTTGAGGAAGGGAAGGACCGTTAATGTAGGACCGGCAACAGTTGTCACATTGGCCACGACATGAGGTTCTGCAGTCATGTTCGAAGCGGAACCGGGCAGCGTAAACCCGGCATTGCGAGCGCACGTCTCTAGATCCTCTCCCTGCATGTTGTTAGCCTACCTATACGGAATATTCAAGCGATCACGACTGTCAAGTACATACCTCGAGACAGCAATAACCTGCGACAGGCGCGCAGTACTTTCCTGAGTCGCAGAATCCGTTGTCTGCCGCGCAGCATGACTATTCTGAGTTAGCATTGTTCGAACATGATCAATGTACGAGTTGGTTCTTACCTGGCCGATTTTAGGATTGAAGCAATAGGTGCTGCCCTCTTCTCCGCACGACTGCGAGCCCTCCCCATAATTCTGTTCACACGTCCCTACTTCCCTCTTGTGATGTACGATGGAGATGCGGACATGATCTTCTTGTGCTGAGACGAGAAGGCCGCAGAAAAGGAGCAGGAGCGAAAAAGTGAGCATGGTGACTTGTTGTTTCGAGGTATATATAATGTCGGGTTGGGTAGAGTTGTATATAACCACTTATGCGTTATGCGATACGTAAACGAGTCGATGATGGATGGTATAGAAGATACGGAGGTCGATACAAGATAGAAGTAGAGGTGCGATAGAGATAGATGTAGAAGCGAGAGCATGAGGCTGTTCTAAAGTGTAGTAAGAGCGGGCCTAATACATACCTTTATATATTATCATTACCTGATACTTCGGAGCCTTCTTTGCGACTGTTTCAGTATCGATATGAGTCCTAGATAGCAGTGCTATAATGGAATTCGAAGTCGATATATCGTAGCACATACTAATCCGCCCTATACGCATAGCCTTCGTATGCCCCTTTAGTAAGGGGTTGCAAATATGTAGGGAGGTATACTGGGTATACTAGGTCAGGTACCCAAGGGAGAAGAAACAATCGTAGTCTTGACCCTACTCTGCTGCTACCGCACTAGTCACGAAAGGGAGCAAAGCTTCGAGCTTACCAGTTAGGATCTCTTTAACAACATCCCTTGTACATAGTTATCTGCGAAAGTATGAAGACTCAATTATCAAGTTCTAGATTCCCGCGACATACAACTAAGATGAGGGGGGAACTATTACAATGCTACGATTACATACATAGCTTCACAACGTAAAACTTCAAGACTCAGACTCGAAGACTCAAACTTCAAACCCGGCTTCCCGAGTAGGTAGTATCCATTCATATCGCCACATATCAAACACCTTAGCCACTTATACATAACTATCGTACTTATACTCGAACAAAAACATTCCATCGTCATTTCCAGGTATACCTAGGCATTACAGCAGCGCCGTTTCGGACGCGCCTATTATATAATAATATCCACCTATCCCATCCCGTCCGTCATCGTTTCATTTCCGCGTTATAAAAGGAAAGAGAAAGAAAAGCACCAAATTACGGAGCCTTTCCTTCTTATGGTATATATAATATACCTTGCCCTGTCCCATACTTGTACAAAAAAACAGATAAAATTCTCGTTTCGTAAGCATAGCATAGCATCGTTCGCGTGATCGTAAGCCGGCCTCCCTGGCTCTTTTCACCCGCTTCCCCGGTCGTCGTCCGTATCTTCTAGTATTATACAGATGTGAAAATGGAAAGAACATAAAATAAGAGTTGAAAAGAAATGTCACCCCTATTTGTGTACCCGATGTAGAGAAGAAGCCCTCTTCCTTTTTGAGAGATATCTATATGCCAGAGCCGTCTTATGCTATAAGTGCCTCTTGACAAAAGGAACCTAGTCCGTCGTGGGTATATCTCGGCGTGCAGGGTGGTTATCACCATTATACCGGAACTCTGCAACTACCTAAGCTTTTGAAACGATTGTCGTCGGTTAGAGTCGTTATTACAAATATGTAAGTATGATCCGATAGTAAAACCTAGGTCATGTGAGCGCGTAACTCGTAGAGAACATATCGCGTCACCTTGAGAGGGAATTTTATAGAGCGTGTCGTATGATGTCGGCGTAGACATCGTCGGGTATCATCCTAATAATAGCTAGAGCTGTTCGCTTGACCATTTCTGCCCGCAAAGCCGGGAATGATCGAAGGAGTTTGTTAGGACTGTCTGTTGTTAGTACACTATTTTGATGTACTACTTTCAATATCCACAAACGATACTTACTTTAAAGAGGTGAGGAGGTCATTGCGCATCATGATTAGTTGGGCGACAATACACACAATGTTCAGTTGCGGCCCGTAGGCGAAGAGGAAATCCCAGTGTTTTAGGACCTCTGGTAAGGGGGGAGTGCATGCGCAGAGGGTAAGGACGGAAGGAAAAGCGTATATCTCTGCTGATAGGCCCTTTGATGTTAAGTAGAAACTCAGCTTAGGATCCACGATCGCTAATACTTTGTCAACTAGTGCTAGGCCGCGGTGAACGCCGTCCATTGCACCCCTGATGTACCCAGGACACTCCTTGGTTAGAAGAGTATGGAAAGCAGCAAAAGCTTCCACCTCGCTGCGTGCTGCGTATAGAAAAGGGGCAGCCAGCACGTTCATACCCTGTACGTAAGTCCCGGGTTCCGAGGTAGCAATATCAGAACCTTCTGTTGTGAGCGTCAGGGCGCGGGCACGATTCCTAGCAGACGGTGAAGAGGCGTCGGTCTGAGAGATATCGCTGCGGGAGCTACTAGTGCTTTCGGTTTGGGCGAGGGACATTCTGCTACTTGTTGGGCGACGTTCTTCCTTCGCATCATGAAGTTTCCAGGCGATAGCATTAAGTAGACGAATCAAACTTGCCTCACTAACACGGCGACGGAAAAGGGGATCGGTAGTTAAAGTTCGGAATGTATCGTTCCGGATTTTGGAGTAAGCGGGAGAAGCGCCTCGATGTATGAGTCCCAAGTACTCGTTAGTATCGAGAATAGGCGCATCGATAAATATAAGCCAGAAGTAGATTCTAGTCCGCGACTAAGCACCTTTGTTAGTTTGGCCATTATAGGATCGGTTGTAAGTAAATCGTACCATTCCGTCGCTGTCGCTCCTGATACCCTGATCTAAGACTTTCAGACGCGCGCTCTCCAAGGCACCATTTACATCCCCGTCAGGGGGGCCCTCCCTAATTAGTCTGTCTAGAGACATAGCATCAGCTACTCTTGAAGCCTTACTTAGAGCGCTTCTCTTATGGTTCAGAGATAACAAAAGATTATTCGGAAATATGGTTGGCGTCGGAGGTGGTGGGGGTGTCGCGTCCGAGTTGGCTCTATTTCTCTGTGGGGATCGGTTGACATTGCGAGTTGGAGGTGGTGCGCCCTCTTGAGGATGCCGAAGAACCTGTTGAGATATCAACGAGTTTTGGCTAGAAATTCGAGCAGAAGCGCCAAGATTATGTGCGGATTGTAGCTTGCGCAATCTGTGAGTATGAGGTGATGGCGGGGCGTGTATTTGGTTAGGGAGCGTCGTGGTTGTGAATGTGTTGAATGCTTGTGCGATGGGCGGGAATGATTCCCGCGTTGGGCTCGTCATTTCGACCAGATGGTGGCGGTGACAGCGACACCTATAGGAATTGCGACAACACGCAAATTGAAACTATCGTCGATGTCGAGGGAAAAGCATTCTCAACAACGTTGTACAGTTGTTAGTGCAACAACTATGCGCAAATAAAACTAAAAAAAAAACAGGGCAAGGAAAAGAGGTTGGAGTTGTTTAGAGAGGGCTTGTGGTACTTGTGTACATGCGTAGTGACCTAATAATAAAACACACCCCCCTCCATATTCACAAGACTTATTAAAACGCGAGTAGGACGCGTTGGCTTAAAAAGGTTATTTATTTAGCTGATATGTTTCCTGTAGGTGCATCATCTTTTTAAGTGCTTATCCTTTTTTGAAAGCAATAGGTATGATTAAGTACCTTACGTAGGAAAGTATTTCAACAATTCTACTCTTCCTTATTCTGCGAATTCATATTTGCATTATCATATACGAATGTTCATCGATATTGGATCAGCATGTGAAAAAGCTTAGATTGATGTCAAAAGGCCTAAGGTAAGGCAGGCAAGGTTACAGTGAGGCCGGCAACCCTTTTGACCGCTCCACCGCAGCTAGGATTGGTTAAGATTTCCCCGTAGATTGTAGATTGTAGATTGTAGATTGTGGTCCGTGAAGCCTGCAGGTACGATCAATCTGCATATTATTTGCATCCGGGGAGGCCGAAGCCGATTCAGGACTACCTCTCGGAGACTTACATGGATATACATACCTTTGCATGGTTTAGAACAGATATGGCTAGCATACATAGTATATCAGGGGACTATATTCTCACTTATCATGATTAACCCGGAAAACACCCCGTAGTGGTTGTTCTGTTGTTTAAACCATGTAGCATTTAAGAGTTGAAATGTTCTATTGATAAACAGTTGACTTGATGTTGTTGATGCACCACTGTCAACTTTTAATATTATATATTAGCTAGGTATCATAGACAGTAAAGAAGCCTCATACCGGTAAATCATGCTTATTAATTTGGACTTTGAAAGATGGTCAAATAAACAAGTAGACATAAACACGGCGAGTTCATAGGCCGTCTTATAAATGTTTTTATAGTAATTCTTAGAGAAATTACTTATAACGAAATCGGCACCGGATCAACGCTGGTTCAATCTATTATGATAATGACATAAGACATTGGAGATAAAATCTCCCATGTTCTTTCAATCTGTATGGAGTTCAATTACCGTATTTATAATGATGGCATCAACTAAAGACGAAATCGCGTCATCGGCGCTTGGACCAGTTCCTTACGTTTGAGCTCTATGATTGGCTATGTAGGTTGTCTTTTGACCGGATTGGGTACAATTATTTAGGTACTGGTTTCCATCGTGATTATCTCCAACCTCATTAACCGTCTTACATTGGGGAGTACTTCTACACCATTCCTAGTAATATATAAATATATAATGCTCAACTCTTATTATAAGATCATATGCCATAAGCTCCTACCGCACGTAACTGCCGAATAATGCTGGGCACGAGGTTCCATCAGAAAATGGAGTTCTTACTTAAAAGTCGGTGTTCGGCTTCACCCTTTGGTCCGTTGCGCCCGTATAAAAGGTGAAAAATATATTGCGTACTTCGCTGTTTCTAAATATTCCGCTAAACTTTGAAAGGTTTAAAGCCGATTGCGCCATCGAGTGATCAACCAATCCGAAGCTAACTAGTAGAACTTCAGCGTTAGGCTTGAGGCTTATATGTTAGTAACTTCGTTATCCAATACCTAGGTATTACCTCGCTGTTACAATTACTCTTTTGTTAAAGTTTACTAAAGCTCTTTTATCTGATCAATTTTAATAATATTATTATGCGCTCTCGGAATTCTCCTTATCATTCATCTGCCAAGGCCACGTACCGATCCGATGCGCAACTCATCCTCTAGTGGCAATCTAAGATCCTAAGATCTCGAGGAATCCACTGAGACTACGTATTAGTACTGCCACTCGGCCAATATCCAACTCAACTTACCTAGATAATAAACTTTCACTTCTCCTTACACAAAATACACATACACAAACCGTTGTCTAACATCTAAACAACTTCGACGTTACAGCAAGATCCTGTGCAAGGCAAACTGAGAGAATCCTGGCCGTATTACTTATCTTGTCTTTACCGAACCCTCGTATCCCCTCGGTGTAACTTCTAATAACAGATATCATCCCATTACTTTTATTGTGGACTTACTCACGCACCAAATCCACCTTCTTGTTTTTAAAGACTTCTGCTTTATTAACAATATTTTATATTGTCAAATTTGTCTTGTCAATAAGTCCAAGTTTGGTTCCAACTTCATTCCGATGGCTACCAGTGCTTCTTCGTAGCAATACTTTCGAGCCGGCTTTATTTAGCCTACGCTCAAATCTTGGGCTGTATCAAACACGCCCTCAACGTTGAAGTTGAGCTGCCTTACTACCCTTTGCAGTTATACAGCCTTGTCACCCTACCAGCGTTACCACCGTCTCCTCGAGCCCGATATCTGTCTATCTTACAGATCCCTCTACGCTTCGTTTCGATCATAGACTTTATTATATAGCATTTATCTGTTACTGAGGCTCTTTACCTCTTACTCCTTAATTATCATCTCCTATTAGCTCCCACGATGTCTTCGACAAGAAAAGCTGGCCAAACATTGGCGAAAGTCTTGGGGATCAAGCTCGAAGACCCCGATATAGACAACGTAACTCGAGGAGAATCGGTCTTCTCGACGCAGACGGCAGACACTTTCGTCGAGCAGCAGCCCACCAGCGCAGAGTGGCTCGCCGAAATAACACCCTCGGGACGAGATATGCTAAACTATTTCAAATCATTATTCCCTTTCTTATCTTGGATCGGTTTTTACAACTTACAATGGTTTATCGGCGATCTTGTTGCTGGTATGTTTTTTTATTTACTGGACTATAAATGGCTTATAACTAACCTCTTTCTACCTAGGCATAACTATTGGTGCTGTTGTTGTGCCACAGGGAATGGCCTATGCTAAGCTAGCTAACCTTCCGGTGGAATTCGGATTATATTCATCATTCATGGGCGTTCTTCTCTATTGGTTTTTTGCCACATCGAAAGACATTACTATAGGTGTAAGTCAAAGTAGGGAACTTCGTGCAAAGTAAGCTTTATGCTAACACACTAAAGCCTGTTGCTGTCGTCTCCACTGTCACCGGCTCTGTTGTCGCGAAAGCCACGGCTGAACTTCCCCAGTATGAGGATACGCCATGGGTGATTGCAAGCGCCCTTGCTCTCATCTCCGGTGCTATTGTACTTTTCATCGGTTTAATCCGGTGCGGATGGATCGTCGAATTGATACCTTTGGTATCGTTAGCCGCTTTTATGACCGGTTCCGCTATCAACATTGCCGCAGGGCAGGTTCCTACGCTTATGGGAATTACTGGCTTTTCTCCGAGGGATTCAACGTACTTGGTCATCATAAATACCTTGAAGGGCCTGGGAAGGACGGATTTAAATGCAGCTATGGGGTTGACTGCGCTCACGCTGCTCTACACGATCCGGTTCTCATGTGCCTGGGCAGCAAAGAAATTTCCGAATCGCCAAAAGCTGTTTTTCTTCCTCTCGACGCTAAGGGCGGTCTTCGTCATATTACTATATACCATGATTAGCTGGTTGGTTAATATGAACCGTCGCGAACACCCCGCCTTCGCCATTCTTAAGGATGTCCCTCGAGGTTTCCAGCATGCTGCTGTTCCGACTATTGACTCGGAAATCGTCAGCTCATTTGTTAGCGAGCTGCCTGCAACAGTTATTGTTTTACTAATCGAACATATCGCCATCTCAAAATCCTTCGGCCGAGTCAACAACTACACGATAGACCCGTCACAAGAGATGGTTGCCATTGGTGTCACCAACGTTCTTGCGCCATTCCTTGGAGGATTTCCATCAACGGGCTCTTTCAGTCGTACAGCTATCAAGTCGAAGGCGGGCGTTCGGACTCCCTTTGCTGGCGTTATTACGGCTGCCGTAGTGCTTCTAGCTATTTACGCACTGACGGCCGTGTTCTTTTACATTCCGTCCGCATCTCTCTCTGCTGTCATCATCCACGCCGTCGGGGACCTGATAACACCACCAAATACACTCTACAAGTTCTGGAGGATATCGCCTCTTGAGGTACTAATATTCTTCGTCGGTGTATTCGTTACCGTCTTTTCAACAATCGAGAACGGGATCTACGCAACTATATGTATCTCATTCGCAATATTCATATTCCGCGTACTCAAATCTCGAGGTAGATTCCTCGGCAGGGTTCAGGTACACTCCGTTATAGGCGACCACCTTATCGGCCATGACAGCAACGTATTAGGCGAGTATGGGACCTTTGACACTTTGGACTCTAGCCTTTCACCGCCTACGCGAAACGTTTTTCTCCCAATTGACCATGAAGATGGCTCGAACCCAGAAGTCGAAATCTCTAGCCCCTATCCTGGTATTTTCATCTACCGATTTTCCGAAGGCTTCAACTACCCAAGCGCAAGTCACACTCTGGACTATCTTACAAGCCACATATTTGCCAACACGCGTCGTACTAGAACAGACACTTATGCGCGTGTTGGTGACCGCCCATGGAACGACCCCGGCCCGAAGAAGGGTCAGGAAGAGAACACCTCATTACCGACGCTGAAGGCTATTATATTTGATTTTAGTTCAGTCAATAATGTCGATGTCACCTCTGTACAGCAATTGATCGATGTGCGCAATCAGCTAGATCGATATACAGCGCCGGATGTGGTGGATGTTCACTTTGCTTGTATCAATAACCGGTGGACGAAGAGGGGACTTGTCTCTGCCGGCTTCGGCTACCCGACCCCGCGTCCGGATGGCCTACACTCGCGGTGGAAGTCCATCTTCAGCGTCGCCGAGATTGGCGGCTCGGAGTCTGCTGCAGCTGCGGCGGAATTGGAAGCCAATGAGAAGGAAACCCAGATACGACCAACGCTTAGCAAGTCGGAATCAGTAGACCCATCGACTCAGTACATTTCCGGGCCCAGCACTGCTTCTAGTATAACGCAATCTGCGGCTCCGAGAAATAAAGCGCCTGAGTTTGCTAAGAATATCGAAACTAGAAAGGTGGCGGTACACGGGCTCAATCGTCCGCTGTTCCACGTCGATCTCACGAGCGCGCTACAAAGCGCTATCGCGAATGTAAAAGCGAGAGATGAGGTTGAGGCCGCTGGAGGCCCGGATATTGGTGTCACGGTTTGAGGTTTGCGTTTAAGGCCTACTTGCACATAACTATGTGTATAATGAGGATTGGTTAGATTTAGAAAGTCGTGAAGGAGTATATTAAGGAGGCATTTTGCTGACAGCGACCAGCTTGCATATAGAGAGGGTATAGAAATGAAAAGAAAGGGCGAAGTCTAGCATCATTGTATATATTCATCGCCGGACTAGCCTATAAGCTTGGGATTTGGTTGGATTGGTACCATGGCTATGTTACGTCGGGGGTGTAATTACTTGCATAAGTTGCGTTGTGCATATTGCTTACATACTTGTATATATGATGCGGGTTACGTTGGATATATTCCGAGCTCTACCAGGCGAGAATCAGTCATGATATGATACCACACCGAACTTTTATTAGCTTGAAACCGCCTACTTTTCACGAGTTCATGTCTCCCTCTGTAGTACATGCGTACTTAGGGGCGATAGTCAGATACGTGTATTCCCCTCATCATACGACGCTGCGGCGACCGCAAGCGGGGACCCGAAGGCGGGATAACCAGTGCTGCATACAATGCTGTTACATCCGGCCGCCAAAGCACATGCCTCTGACCTGCGTATTTTGTATGAGGGGGATAGGATGGGATGGGATGGGATGGGATGAAAAGGATTATCAATACACGCGCTATTATAGGTACCTACCTACTATACTACATTTCCTCAACACCAGTGAATTTCCAAACTCGAAATACTCATAAAACCAGACCTGGGGCGCGTCCCCTTTTCTCCCTATCCCCATTCCGGCCTTCGGTGTATAACGCCCCCTGAAGGGAGGCATATAGCAAGGCGAGGCGAGATGAATAAGGAACTAACACGAAAAGTAGAAAAGGGAATTGTGGAGAGGGAGCATTGCGGACGCAGACGCAAAGTGAAGCGAGATATGGAGGACGCCGGCCGGCCGGGAGACCGGGTCGGGTCGGGTCGGGTCGAGTGACGGGCCGGATTTAGGGTGGCGGCAAATTACGTGGGATGGGACGGGGTAAGATGAGATAGGATGGCATGACATAGGTGAGGCGCTAATAGCCTAACGGCCAACGACATTGACTTCGGTGGCTTTGATTAGGAGGTGTCTAAGGTTTTGTTGCTATGTGTATATGGTATCCTAGTCCGGATTATCTACCTAGGCAGGCAATTAGGTAGCTTGGGTGGCCAAACGGCCGTCGAAATAGGGGATTTAGGGGCAAGTAAAGCGTTGGGGAATGAGGGGAAAGAAAGGGAGAAGACATCACAAGAGGAGCTAGAGGGATAGTCGAGCATAGGCAGTGCATACCGTAAACAAGTAGGTAGGTATATATCAATCACACACAGAAATAAGCCTCAAACTCCATCGTCGGGCGCTGTATCTACTGGTTTAAGTATATACCCAAGGTATACAATATTTGATTTTGCAGCTATACTCTATATGCGCTTGCGCAACTACCTCTCTCCCCCCCTAACCCAACTGAAATCCAAAGTGAATCGCGAGAAGCCCCCGTCTATCCAGGAGTAAGTTTTAGCGAGAAAAAAAGAAAATCGTAAACATACACATACATAAACTGCAAGAGCAAAAAAAAAAGCCTATCCCTAGCACTGCTTGGGATGCTGCTTCAGTGTAAAAATTGGCGAAAGAAGGAAAGATTAGAAAATTAAAAACCGCTCCCCCTTTTCCAGAAGGGAGATGGGACGTGGGACCGCTCCAGATATCCTATAGTTCACATGCGCTGCGCTGCGTTGCGTAGAGAGTTTTCCAGTACCGAGAAAGCCTGTTCCCGGACTAGAATGTTTTTCTTCTTTTCGCGGTCCCGCAACGAAATAAAGGGGTAAAGACGAAGAGAGCTAGTTTACCTAACTCTCTTCGCGCGCCCACCCTGTCCCTGCCTCACCCTCTTCGACCCCCTCCTCCTCCCCTCCTCCCTCCGTCCCCGCCGTCCACCTCGACCTCAAGTGACTCACAAGCGAGCTCAAGCGAGCCGTATACGCCACGGGGTTCCCCGCCCGCGATCCTCCTCTGGACATCCGTCAAGTCGTCGACCCAGGGGCCAAGGATCTCGGGCGGGATCGAGGCCAGGATATCCACGACGAAGTTGCGGTCCTCCCCGCAGACGAGCTGGACGAACAGGTTGCGCTCCTCGCACGGCAGGTCAGGTGGCCCCACATCCCGGTCCCAGTCTACCACCTTGTCCAGGATGTGGACGGCTGCGCGCGCGGCGGCGCGCAGCTCCCAATTAAGGAGGGGGCGGTCTGTGTTATGGATCACGCCGTGGATCTGCCGCGTCGCTCGCAAGAGGTGTGCGGCGCACCACTTGACGTCCTTGGGACGAGCGACAGTCTGCAACGCCGGGTCGTCCGCATATTGCTGTAGGCCAGCCAGCGCAGCGTCCGCGCGGTGCTGCAGGGTGCGGAACTGGTTCGAGTGCAGCTCATCCGCCCGCATTGAAGAGAGGAAGTACTGGAAGAAGTCGTCGTTGCGAAGCAGCATGCGGAAGATGGTCTGCTCCAAATCGCCTCTCTTGATGACTCGCCTTCCTCTCCGCGGGTTGTTGAACAGATCCGGGCGGTACTCGTCGGTGGGAACATCGTTGAGCGATGCGAGTATCTCCCGCGTTTCCCGGACCCGCCTTGGGTTGGGGTCCGGCGATTGACCGACGACGTCGCAGTGCAAGCTGTCTGCTAGCATATCCAGATGGAAATCCGATATTGCATCGTAAGGATTCCCAAGCTCTGCTGGATACCCGTGTTCCGTTAAGGAAAAGGGGCTCCTCTGGACGCTCAGGATCTGATTTGTAATCTGGTCGAACAGCCAGAGAATGTGCCGGCAAGGAGATTCTCCGCGCTCGCCATTCTCGCAGGTGCAACTTGGAGTGCCGTAGCCGCTCTGTTCCGAACCAGTCCGAACAGTATACTCGACCGGCTCCGTTATCAGGAAGAGACAGCGCTCGTCCCCAGCCTGGCAGCCACGTAACGTGAACTGCGGGGGAACCTGTATAGCTTTATTGACGGTTTCCCGCGTTTCTTCGTCGAGAAGATCTAGCGAGTACCTGAGGTTTGACGGAGAAACCATGAGGCCATCATCATCGACATCGAAATCCCGTTCCGTATCCGATTCTGAGCTCGAGTCTTCTACCTCCACGTGCAGTCTCCGGCTCTGAAGGCGAGTTATTGGCGGCATACTTCCGAGCGAAAGCCTCATGAGACGCTCCGTTGGGGATGACATAAGTGACGAGAAGCGAGTTGAGATGAAACGAAGGTGATACTGAAGGGTTTATTATACACATATTAAAAATGACGAGGTAGTTGGTTATATAACATAGTTATAGGAAACAGGCAGACAGGCAAGGTCATATTCCTAAAGCTCCGACATAATGACAAAAGAGACCCAGTACCGAGACCGCTCGGTCCACGTTGGTTCAAGGTGCAGTCATACTTTACCTATTCGGTGTAAGTTACGAACAAATTAGTCGCAGGAGAGGAAGTATGGGGGAAGACCAGAATCCTCAGCCACGGGTCTGAATGGGCAAATGAACAACGCAAAAGGGACGTTGCAGCTGAAACGATATATGATGTGCAGTTAATGTCCAGAACGAGTAATCATTAGACCCGAGGCAACGGATAGGACTGGCGATGCCGAATCTTACCTCGTGAGATCAGTTATTGCTGACGGCAGAGGACGAACGTATACTATCTGACGAACCCAAACATCGTTAGGAGATTACCCTATGGACGAATGAGCATCTATCAGCCACAGGGAGAGGCCGGGGTCGTGATTGGCGAATGAGCTGAACGGAGTCATCGGAGCGGCATTTTAGCATTTCAATCCCTTCCCTCATTTTCTGCCTTGGAGGAGAAAGGTAGTACGGATCCGTAGTTGTGGGCTTGCATATAAAGCACGGCCGGGGCCCTCGATGCGACCACCGCTCATATGAGAGGTTCGTCGTGTCTTTGGGTCGCGATTCGGGCCACAAAGCCCCCGTGCTAGGCCGCCTCTTGGCGCGACCAGCGAAGCCGACCCATTAGGCGGCCAGCGAGGCTTCTTACACACAATTTCTTTCTCATACGAACCTCGGTTTCAATTTTTTTTTCGAGAAGTAAATGAGGGCTCCAGCACACAATTGCCATATTTTTGACAAACACAACATCGGACGATATCTCGAAGTGATCAAGTTGTATTCCCTTGCGCGATGGGTCAACTCCGAATAGGATTTCCCCGAGCTACCCCAGATACCAGCGTTGCCTATTCCGGTATGGAATTTCGAATTTCGAACTGGGATAACAATATCCGGCGCACCTACGGGCACTCGGAACGCGCAGCTTCCATTCCCTTAGTTCGGTCCGACAAACTTCATCTATGGCTTCGCTGTATAGCCCCAAAGCGAATATCGGATTCATCAGAGTAATGCATGAGCGTGGACTACTGCTGCAGATAGACTGCTAAGCACCGATGTGGTTTAAGCTCCTGATTATGATCTCGGTAGAATGGATATACGATGCTCTGCCTCCCCCAAGGTCCTCGGCCTTGGATCCCATTGGGCACTTCTAAAGGGACCTTATAGCCGCTAGATTGTAATGTCGTGGGATGATGCCACTGCAATGATGAATCGCTGCGCCGCTCTGATATGCTCCCTTTTTCTCTTAACAATTCGCCACTCTAGCTTATTCTCAATAGGGACAGTTGTGGCTGCATGGTTGAGAAGCTGTTAGTAAAGCTAGGGTTAAAGCTTCGGATTGTGGACATTGCTTCCCGTCCTTCTATCAGGGCATCGCAAGGCCAGAGATGAGTAGCCCTTCCTTATTGAAGCGTCAGCATCCTAGCTCTCGGGTCCTTCTAGACTTCTTCTTAAACGTGAGACTTGGTCCATCGCTCGCGACATCCCTACCCCACGCCGAACCTCTTCTGTGGCGGTGTGATAAGTCGGCGTTTCTATGATCTCGGTATAGCACTCGATGAGGCTCGACGTATACCGGTAGGGCTTGCTAAAAGCTAATTGGCTACCGGTACCTTGGAGATGCCTGTTCAACAAAGTTGTAGGCAGTGATAGGCATATATGCCACAAGGGTCGACGAGAAGTTTACCTGTTTTCCCTTTTCGGAGTCTGCCTAGCGGGTAAGTCGGGAAGAGACAATGATCATACAGTGATCGAACAGCTCGCGATCCATCGACATAGCCATGCGAGAAAAGGAGTGTAAGAAAAGTTGGGCCGTTCAATAGTAACGTCGTTGGTGGCCAATTATATTAGAGACTAGTCTCTCCTAACGATAAGTAGTAAGGTAATCTGTAAAAACCTGGGCAACGCGGAGAGCGATGACTTGGGTGAGTAACATCTGCTCTGAAATATTGGATCCCTAGAGCACTCCCGCGTGACTCAACAGATTCAATGTCTTCATAATAACCATATAATCTAATTGGCGAAAACGGTGATTAACCCAGCTACGATGGATGGGATTTGTCTATCAAGTCAGGTTCTATATTCACTTTTAGCAATGTCCTCTTAGGTACATCATACTGTATCGTGAGACCCCTAAAGACTCGGTGAATGTTCTCGCTCTAGAAGAGTTAGTAGAGGCTCTTTCACGGCGACGCTCTTAGGGCATGTTAGGAATCATTTAAAAGCGTCTCATGTATTAATGTTGATTTTTACCGAAAGGAACGTAAGCGAGATGCTTATCTCATAATAGTAGCCAGGTTCTTTAGTTTCCCCCCTCATGTAGTTGCATAGCCTCAGGCGGCTCGGTTCTGGAATGCTAATAGGTCCCCTAAGACTTGGTTTAAGGCCGGGCGTTTGAAGTAGTTGTCGTTCCATTCCCCCTGGCGGCGCTGGGAACGTCTGACTTCCAGATACTTCTCTGCTACTTCAATTTCGGTCAACCAGAAACGCTTTGCGATCTGTTTAACCTCGTCGGCACTCTGCTCACTAGCAGGTTTAGTAGTTAGAACAAGCTGGCTATTTTGCCTTATAATGAGGTTGCCAAGAGGCTCTCGCCTACCCCTCGTGCACTTGTCTATTAGGGTCCTCATCGCGGGAGGGGTTCTCCTGTACTCTGGAAACTCAAGGTCGGGTTCCCATCTATACGACTGCCACACGGCTGCTTTCTGAGGACCGCTGACCCCTTCAAATATGCACCATAAGACTCTTCCAAGCATGTATACTTCGGCAGCTTCTTGCTCTGTCTCACTGAGGGCAATCCATGAGATGTTGAATCCATATTCTGGGTTGGTATATTTTTCGCTCTCCAAGTCTTCATATCCTGGCACCAGTTCCTGCATTATCTTCCGGTATTTATCGCTTACGGATTCGGGGACACACTCGTCGGTTGCCATTAGACGGATGTATTCGATAGCGTTAACTTCCGGGGCTGCAAACTCGCACCAGACGCCTCTCTGTTCGAAATCAACCATGATGACGTCCGAAGTTTCCGAGAGTACAATATTATCAAGGCGTAAATCGGGATAGTATGTTCTGGAGCGGGTCTTTAGATGTTCAAGAGCCCTCGTCAACTGTATCGACCACTTCAACTGATCAACGCGATGCAATCGACCATGGGCCTGCAGACTAGGTAAAATATCTCGAAGAGTACCTTTAGTGTGATAAAACGTAGTGAAACCAGCGACAGCCTTCTTGAAACCGAAATTGCACCTCTTCGTAACAACGTGCATTGGCCGCCTGATGACATTCTCATGAGGTTCGATCGTACAAAGAGTCTTTAGCTCGTGGTAAAGGTATTTGGCCCCACTGGTCAACGCCTTAAAAATGAATAGCTCCTCGCGTATTCGGACGAGACAAACACTGTCATGTAGAACTCGGACTACGTGAAGATCAAAGAAGTCGATTACTTCAGGGAAAGGGAACCCCGGGCCCCAAAAGGAGTCCAACCTTGAAAGTGGAAGTAACTTATGCTCCAAATTGTGGTTGAGACCGACTTTAACTCGGACTTGATTCGTGTCAAGTGACATATTCTCTAGGATTAGACGTGATCCGAAAGGCACACCTTTATAGAATTTCTCGAAAGACGATAAGTCATGGAAATCTGTTTTAGTCCAACGTTGAAGGATTCGAACGATATGTTTCGCTATGGCAAGCCTGGGTAACCGAGCGGAGTCCTTGGTGTGGAAGGCCTTGTCGAGTTCGAGCTGGTCACGAATAAGATTTGATTGTGAATTAGAAACGAAGACGTCCATGCGTATAGGGGGGACCTGTTGGATGAAAAGCGGGATCACATAATACTGGCTGCCCAAGCCAGCACAACCGTCAACACGCCATAAGGGGTCTTGGGGAAGATCGAGACTTTCTATACGGTTCTTGGGGTTAAGGAGAGAAGATGTCCAAGGGGGATCAGAATAGTAATTAACGACATCTGGGTGTTCTGGCTGTTCCTCGGCCTCCGGATGAAGGTAATAAGCTGCAGTAGGGTGAATGACTTCTCCTATAGCTCTCGGAGATAGTTCCATCTCGGCGATGGAGTTTCTTTCTGAAAAATTAGCAGATAACCGTAGTAACGTCGATACCAAGCTGATGATGGATGATGGATGATGGATGATGGATCAGGAGGTAAATGGTTTTTCAAACTAACATTACGGGAGGAAAGTGGGTTTAGGAATGTTAAAAATGTCAGAAATATCAGAAATGTCAGGAACGTCTGGAAGGCCGTGTCAGAAAATGTCGAATTGACTTTCAGGCGAAAGGGCAAGGGCCAGTTGATGCCCCGGGAAGGAGCAGACGCCAGATTGTGTGCATTGTGTGCATTGTGCGATTTTCGTCTGTGGTTTCCTGAAAGGAGCCTACATCTGATTGTCTCTAAAAAATAAATGTACTTTTTCTATAAGTGTACTTCTTTAACTTGAACGTGTGGCCACTCTACCTACATGATATCCCAACTGAAAATGACCTATATGCTGTTACCCTGCGATCGGACTTCGAAAGAGGCGTGCATATTAGGCACCCAATATGTAATAAGATCTGGCGTAAAGGGGTGAGGCGTGTAAAGAGCGAAGTCGATCCTTGGAAATATTCGTCGGAGTCCTTTATCGAGAATCGGCTAACCGCAGGTCTAGATTGCCTCTTTTTTTCCTTTTTTCTTTTTCTTGTTGGAGACTTTTCTTGCTCCCCGATATGTCCTTGGCTGCCTTGTAGAAGTGCCTGAATCTGTTATTTTCCTAGGAGATATCCAATAAACACTTATTCGCCCCTCGTGAGGTTGGCCTGCGTGATGAGACTGCGTATGAATGATTATGATGGTCGAGAGGTACGCAGTTTTCCCACTCATAGACAGTGATCACAGGCCTTCCCCTTTCAAACCCACAACGGGTGTGTTAAAGCCTATCCCTGGTTCATTCCTATGTAATCTTGACTATTTATTCGCGTTAATTTCGGTAGACCCAGAAAACCACAGCTTGGGCTAAAACCAAATGGATGGCGAATATCGAACAGTAGCCATTAAAAAGCAGAATGCGCTGACCGAGTATCTGACCGGTTACAAGCCATTCTCCAGTGTTCTTATGTCAAGTGCTAGTCGGCCCTAAACCTGAAAAAAAGCAAAGCAAATAGGGGAAGATCCGGTTAGATACAGGTCGGGATCGCATGATTGGTTGAGGGATGTTGGCTCCGCACGGCTTATAGAAATTTCGTACCTAATAGTTAACTTTGCAACCCAAACTTTCTCCCTACAACCTTATCATGTATCTTAGCTAACACAGCGTCAGTATACAGAAGGCTGTTTTGAGTGGTTCGCCATGTGGTGTAAGCCCGAATAGGCTTTCTGCATCTCCTAATTTTCATAGCCGCGTCCCTCCTTAATATTGATGTTGGGTAAATAGCTCTGTGGGTTTTGGCGGAGCTGTCGACCGTAGACTTCCTTACTGCCACTAGTCGATGGTCGCTTTTAGGCACGTATAGAGAACCTGAATATTATTTGGCGAATCTTTGATCTCCCATGGTTGAGCTGATCCAGTTCCGACTACCAACGCTCGAGGGCTGAACTGCATCTTTGCTAGACTCCCGCAGGTGCTTGGGGCGGTCATTGTGATGTTTCGCAGCCCAGCCCATGGAGGTCTAGTAATCTATAATGCGACATCAGGGAGTACTGCGACCTTTATATACCGTCAAGCTGACGTAGTGACAGTAAGTGAAGAGGTTGTGTGTCTGCGCAATCGTGATTAGTTAAAGATGTGGATTTCTCATAGGGCTGAAATATACGATGCAGAGTCTTGGCATTTCCGATATCTACACTGGATCCTCATCGCCAAGAAGTCCAGGGGCCACTTTCAACTTAGGTAGTTCAAAGGGACGACTTAGAAACAAACGATGGAAATACCAGGTACTCGGACCACATTTCCTGGTTATTGTTCTACCACGGAATCGCGTATAGATGGGGTGGCAGTACGGCGTTAAGAAGAGATATCTTGGACAGCTCTTGCTAAACATCATAGTATGGATGCTTTTTGACGCCATTCTGGGTGATCGTGGCATACAAGACAAAGAGTTGTGTCTGTTGTTTAGTACAAAGCTTCTCTAGGAAATGACCATGGCGTCACCCATAAGATCGTACTTGAATTGTCAAAAGTCAAGTATAGACAAGATTTGGATATGTAATATCAAGACGAAAGTCGCGCCGTTGCGGTGGCTTGTGCATGCAAACGTAACGAGTTAAATTCGAAATCAAAATTATAATCAGAGCTTCAACTAAGCAGCTAGGTACGTTTTCAGTTTAGGGAGACTGTTGGCAATATACATATTGGTCTATCTGCTATATGTAGTGGGCAAGGTTGCCTAACATTGAACACCACCATGACTATCACGGTTTTTAATGACTTATCATATGCGGATTCTTTGATCGTTGGAAGCTCGATTGGAGCAGACGGGTATGTTAGGTAAATAGAAAAGAAGGCTCGGGCCGAGAGATCAGATAGATATCTGAGGGTGAGCCGCGATAATCCACGTGGCAAGCTAATCTTTTTTTATTAAAAAATAACGTGAACCCTGAAGGTGGGAGATTTTCTCTCAAGGGTGGTGGGAACTCCAATTCGGCTGATCACCGCTGACCCATGATGTCACCCGGGTAAATTGGAAAAAAGAGAATTTAGGTATAAGTTAGGCCTTGTGTAACGAGATGGGTGATATCATGAAAACTACCTAAACTAGTGCTCCAAGGATCGGAGATCGAAGAATGGAGAATGGAGAATGGAGAAAGGAGAATGTTTGGGATATTTGGCCGATAGCTGACACTGGATTTAAGAAGGGTTGATGCGGCGGCGCTGAACGCGGCAGCGCCGGACTTGTCATCACCGGTAGGACTTGGTAAAGCCGAGTTTTACGGTCATTTATTCCGCTTCGGTGAGCTTTCCTTTTTCCTTTCCTTTTACTAGGACGGATGTAGGAATCCCGCGACGAAGAAGTACATCCATAAGCCACCAAACAAGGGCTATCCTAGACATGTGAATGGCCGGGGTAGGAGTAAAACCGCGCACATCTCAGCTTCGAGTTGCAATGCATCATAGAAATTGCCCATAGAAAAAGAGACAACTGCAACTAGACAATTACTTGTTGGTTGATACGCCGATCTTGCAAGATGCATTATGCTATCCCTCTATGGTGCGTGTAAGCGGGACCATAGAAACATGAAGTCGGTAATCGCGTGACCCTTTTCGCGTCGGGCGCATGAGACCCTATGACTACGACTTGTACTGCCGGTCCGAGGATACTGCCGTGCTATATCTTGGCTAGCCCGGCGCGATTTTCGTAAGTGTCATGCTTCCTAACTCATCGGGCGTTCCGGCCAGATTGTTTTCGATACCGCTTCGCTTGGGAATTAGTATCAATCCTCACCGGTCAATCAGTCGTTGCCACTTCATGAAGGATGAAACCTAAAAGAGGTGCATATTTGGGTCTAAAGAGAGTTGGGGGGTGATGAGGCAAAGATGGAGAGGTATGAATGGACAGAGCCGTTGTGATGATCACGGTAGCATAAGCAGCATAATCAGCATAATCAGCATAATCAGCATCGGAGACCAGGCACTGTATCCAACGTACTGTCAAAAATGTCATAAACAAGGAAGCCGTACGTGGCTCATCTTTAGTAGTAGTAGAGTTGGGCTAATATCTAATTCGCAATAACCAAGTAGATGATTGTTTTTAGCGGCATGTTGAAAATCATGGAGAACATACCTAAGGTATATATAACATGATATGATATAGGTATGAAGCAGGAAAGCAGGGAAATACTAGCGAATGGATTCGTGTATTTATAAGAGCCATTGTATGTGTATACTAAGCAATATAACTTACATATGAACAATCATATACATAACTGCGAGGCGTGGGTATGTTAGCTGTCAACGCATGCTTGACATGCCAGACATGCCAGACATGCGTAATCTTATCGACTGTCAATTACCCCAGTTCGCTCTCGAACTGTGTAATTTATAATCGGGCCAGTAGCCGAATTAGCGAAGTGCTCACCGCTCGAAAAAGTTGGTAGGGAGGATTGACTGCTACCTTCTGCCCTCTACGGTATGTAAGTAGGGTAAAGTAGGTTACAGGGCGCTATTGAAAAATTAATCCGTTTTCCTAATTCGGTAGGTACCACATCAAGCACACGTGGGCTGATAGGTAGGCTTCAATGCGTGGGGACGAGCTTGTAGGTACCTAAATCAGTTATTGTTGTAAGAATCTCCTTCCCCCCCCCTCCCCCCTTTTATTTCTCTTGTTGCGTTTCACGTGAGCTTACGACGGACCCGTGGACCCCCTGCAACCTACGGGACACTACGGTAAGCGGGTTTTGAGGCTGTAAGTGGATTGTACGCGATTACTTGTCGATTATTAAGATCCGCTGTAGCGGGTTTAACGGGTTGGAGAGAATTGTAATATTGTTGGCTAGCCAAGGCTGTGTATCCCACGAAATGCGATCTGATGTGGACGAATTCGCTGTCAGTAAAGGTCAGTTGACACGGACGGTATAGAGGTCCCCGTTCCTGATTTGCCCTGGCCTCAGGTAACCAACTCCACAACCCGCCCAACAGCGGTTTTCGGGTCGACTTAATTTACAAATTAGCAGTCCTCTCTCCATATGCTCTCTCCATATGCTCTCTCCATATGGGGAGGAAGGGTATATGGGGCGTATGGGGTATGTACTTACTCACATAACGCATCTAAGCGAAGCTACCCTGACATATTATTCTCAGCCTCCTTGGGCTTCGATTGGGTTGGAGAGTTGAACACGCGGATGATTTTGTTCAATCAATTCTACCTCAATCAATTTTTACCTTACACGAGTGAATATCCCATTTTACACGAAATTGGAGATTGGAGATTGAGGATTTTACGGAAGAGGGGTTTTAGTGAGGATGAGAGGGTGATAGAGAGAAAAAAAAAAGGAAAAAAAAAAGGAAAAAAAAGATACATTGTGCGGCTTTGCTGTCATATCATGATTCATATCATGATGACATCTAAAGTATGTCTCCCACGCTTGAAAAACTGACATTGATTCAGCGTAGTATAGTAGAGTAGCACCAGATCCCACGGTCATCCGAATTTCCTTATCGATACAATTTTATACCCCCAAATCACCCCCAAACTTCGGTCAAATTAGCCCCAATCGGCCCCAACTCTATTGCCCCAGTTTGTAAGTTCGCAGGGCTGTTCCTTAAGCTCAAGCTCATATTCCTTGCAAGCTTACCTGCCTTTAGGTACCTTAGGTACTTAAGCGCGTTACATAGATGGGGTATCTACCTACCTGCATTGATATGGTCCAGTACATAAACCATGTAAGACGTAAAGGTAGCCCTACCTATATAGCACCCCCCCTAGGTAAAATTGAGATATGGAAATGAGGCAGAATCTCGGAGGCTTGTTTAAGCGCGGGCTAGGTTATGGCTTAAGTGCTACATTAACTGCTACATTACCAATTTTACCAATTATAATACGCTCCAATACTGCATCATGCTAATAACTAAACCAGACATAGCTGCGGTCTTATCCGTGTTATCCCTGTTTATCCCTACATAACATCCCGAGGTCCCCCTTTCGCCCTATCAAACCCTATCAAACCTGACCAAAACCAGTCCATCCCAAGTCCCTCCCCCTTGATCAGCACGGATCCGGATTGCCTCATTTGCACCCACTCGCAAAAGTCGAACGGTCGCACAAGGCCCAAGTCTGATTAATTTCCCCCCTCTTTAAACCGGTGAAGCCGCCGGCTTAACGGCCGCCCTGGATCTTTCTTCACCGAGTTGTTTTCTTGACCAGTGCCGTCTCCTCAACCCTTCCAATCATCATCTCTCCCGTCCGGCTCAAATCAGGTCGGGGCGGCAGCATACTGCCGTTCTCTTCTGCTCTCCATCTTCCCGTCGGGCTTCCTCCATTCTTTCCTAGCTCTCCACCTGCTGGCTGCTCATTCACTAATTCCGGCCCCTCTCTCCTATCTCTAATTACCTTGATAGGTGTCTAGGGCGTCTTGACGCAGGGCGGCTTGTCTTCGTATACCAACATACTAAGCACATACTAGCATATACTAGCATATACTAGCATTGTACAGCGCCAGCAACGGCACCAAACGCCAGCCAGCACAAGCACAACACAGCACAACACACAACACACAGCACGACACAACACAGCACAGCATAAACATAACATAATACAACGCGACACCGAAACACGGTCGCATTAGCTTTCTGATGATCCTAGCAGTCTCATTAGCGGCAATGACGCCCGTGAGACCTTGACGTACGCCGTCTCAACAAAACCCCACTGTCCGTCTGACGCCCCGGTGAGGCGCAAAAAAAGGATAGTCGCAGCTTTTGACTGCTCTCGTATGTGCGCACAGCAAAGGACCCGACGCCCTAGCACACACAGCACACACCCTGTTTTGTGGTGCTAACTAGCCTCTTGTCTAACACACCTCAGTCCTCATACGCCATACGTCCGCTCATCGAACGTACAATGGTAAGATTTTCTTACTATACCCCTTACCCCAGTTCGCCTCTAGAATAGCCAAGTAGCCCATACCTTGTCCCGTGTCTGTATCCCCAGCGTGCAGTCTGTTGACTTGCATATAGAATAATCCTAATATCAGAAAGCGCCGGCCTTACGGCCAAGGGGAATCCCCGGTGGTGCCTATACCCCAGGATTCATCTTACTCGCTTCCCGTTTCTGCCCTTTCATCTCGTCCGGAGGACTTCTCCGTTCATGATCTACAAATACTCGAGCAGGCGGCATCTATCTTAAATTGTCCCGTCCCTCAATTGCTGGGCCTCTATAATAGAGCTTCTCATCCTCAGCAGTATCCGCTCTCCTCCGTCTCATATCCCATTCCAGCCAAAAGACCACGTCTCAGTGCAGATATGACACCAGCGTCCCCTCAGGAGAAGTCCTCGCCGCCTACGCCATCCGCGCAAGATGGTTCTGAGCGTTACCATGCCCCTGACTTATCCAACAGTGCATTCTCTCTAGGCTTAGAACGTTCTCGCCTTACGCAGTACTTTACTAACTTCTCAGTCTGCCCGCCATGCACCACCTGCGAGCCCCAAGGTTTGCGTCCTACTCTAGTTCGTGTTCACACCAGCATACTAAATATGGTTTAGTGTATGGCTCAATCCCAGCCAGCTCGTCCTACGATTATGCTCCAGGACGGCAGTATTTTGACGACAGGCCATCGTCTCCCGGCTCAGCGCCAAGCACTCTGTCACCAGATCAGCCAAATGTGTTTGTATCTAATGCCCCTTCCACAGCCCCACCAATGATGCCCAACTATCCTATTCTGCAGCCAAATCGACCTATGACTATACAGCCTTCTACTAGTGGTGAAGGCATGGTCTATCCTGAGGCTGTGCCAAGTCAGCCGTATTTCAATCAATCAGATTTTCACCATGACATATCAAGTTCCATGGCAAATAACACCATGGAAACTCAATCATATAGCCCGGCATTACTAGCACATAATAGTATTACTGAGAACATCTCACCCCGGGAAGTAGATAGACCACGGACTGATAGCAAACCCCATGAATTGGACATCGTACATCAAAACCAACGACCTCCTGCTGCAAGGAGAGGCCCATTCAAAACAAACGATCAACGAGAAAAGACGGCTGAGACGAGGCGGATTGGCTCTTGTATTCGGTGCCGGATGCAGCGGATTCGCGTAAGAAACTTTACTGTCGTTTTATTATCTGATTCCTAGGTAGCGCCTCGAGTTTGGTCAGCTAATTCATGGCTCTAGTGTGAGATTAACCCTACAGATAAGCTTGGCACGTGCTTGACATGCCTGAAAATAAACAATACGAAGATTTGGCGGATGCCTTGTCTTCGATATAAGATCACCGACGTGAAATTGTTCAAACCAGGAAACGTGAAGGGGTACGAATGGACTCGAAGGTGGATTGAGGGAATCCCGGACGACATCTCACAGTGGGCATCGTCAGAAACGAGAATTGTCAAGGTCACTGAAGGGTACACTGAACAGGCAATTGAGCTTCGAGTACGCCAGTTTATTCCGCAGGAGGGTGACAGGCTCGAGCGGAGTTGGGTTCACGAGGGAAATAGGAGAAGAGTCAAAATCCCTCCGTATGCCATCGTGAATCTCGAGGAAGCAAAGAACACCTATACCAATTATATCAAGCTAGGGCTGCCCGAATGCTGCAAGAAGGTCGTTGGCAAAGAGAAGTTTTTACTCGCAACGTATGGCGCTGCGATCAGAGCTTCGAGGGACCAGAGCACTGACCCCAAGGAGAGTGCGCTTCTAAAAAAGGCATTGCAATTGTGGATGGCTATCCGCTTGACCACAAAGTCGACTATCATTGTTGGCGACGAGACGTTGGGGATGTCTAAAGATATCATGGATGAGACGAGTCCACTTCGAGGATGTATTCCCCTCCCGCCCGTGATGGGCGCGCAGATCGAGCTTGTTCTTATCCATCAAATACAGTCCAGTCTTCGGCGGGAAATGTTGGAACACTTACAAGCTATGACACAGGCTAACAAGAAGAACACTTGGTTCACGACATATTTGATCACCTTTATTCTACTCCACAACGTGGCTCTCCTTTGCCAACACGACGCCGGATATGCACGAAAGCATGGCATCAAGGTGTGTTTCGAATGACTGCTAGACGACCACGAGGACATTGCGCTCACTTTTTAAGTTGCAGAGCCGATTTGCGAGAGAAGAGATGGTGAGAGAGTATCAAACGGGTAAGCCCTAGCGTCCTGTTGAACGAGCCTGGCTCTTCAATATTAGATCTTGAAGCCGGGACACCCTAACAGATGGTGCTTTTCCCAAACAGGAGCGAATATTCTGCTGGCGTATTTCCATTACTGCAATAAAGGTGAGAAATTCGGGTATCCATATGCATTGATAGATTAAATGTGCTGACAGTAGACAGGCGTATACCCGTTCTCTTTGGAGTGCAAGGAGCAAGACCTATCGACCATGGCTGAAATGGATGAGACAAAGATAAAGCTCGTCCAGTTCACAAGGACGCAGGCCGAAAAATACAGTAAGCCACATACTGCTGAAACTCGTGTCGGATTATCTGCGCATAGTAGCCAAGACGGTGTTGAATTGCTAATTATTTGAACTTACAGAGAAGCATTGGGCTAAGTTACGGCAGAGTGGCGATTACGAGAATGATTTTTACTATATAAGTCAAATGTACGAGGAGAACTGGATACCACAGCCCACAATTTGAGACGACATGAGTCGATTCGCATGGCGGGGAACTCGGCACAAAAGAAAGAAAGAAAAAGAGATTTGGGCAAGATCCAGTTCCAAGACAACATCTGAACCAAGAATCAAGCATTGGCGAAGATTAATGTGGAATTTACTCGTAGAACTTGCAGGCACCGGTGCAGGTACTTACCTACTCTGCGTCATGCACAAGGTACGAGATCGGATGCAGTAAATACCTACCTACCTACCTACCTAGGTTACCCAAGGCAGTTACATGCAGGTTCCCCCTTACCCACCCGCTTGCAATAAAGGAGAAACGAAGACAGAGTAAGCTGTTGCCCAGACTAACATCGAAGTTGCCAACAGGAAATCCCAATCGCGGGCTTACCTACCTCCTAACATATTTATATAAAGGCTCCTGCCATTCCATGTTACTGCCATAATACAATGGAAGTTTCCAGGAACTTACCTACTGCTAGCGTATCTAAGATATAGTTTTCAACTAACATCAGAGTAGAGTTTACGTGTGACCATTCTGCAACATTATCCTGCCGCATTATCTTCCAGCGCCATACTGCAACGACCCGGGTGCCTCTTACTCAATTTACGAGGAATTTCTTGTCTGGAGATACCCAATGTACCTAGGTAGGTGCGACTTCTGTTTAGATAGTCGGTGTATGTGAGTATAGAATCGAGTCGAAAAGCATTACATATATCGGAGGTTGCCGCCTACATACTTACATGCAGGTAGCTACCCTTCTCAACCACTCGAGTTCGAAGTCTCGTTGGCGTGGATGCTACTTCTGGTTGCTTTTCTGAAACGGTACCTAAATAACCAAATGACCAAATGACCAAATGGCGATGCCATAAGTACTATACCAAGCACTTACCTACATACCACGGACGTTCCTCCTTGGAGGACATCGACACAATGAATGTACGTACTTAATCAATTATAGCAATACATTACGCTTTCCTCATGGATTCTAGTCACATAAAGCAACACCGAGGAAATAGCAATAGCATAGCTTACATGTATGCGACATTAGTTACGGAAGCTGCTCTGCAGACTGTAGGAGTACGTATAAGACCATCGGTGAGGCAAGCAGATCTTACCCCAGCTAAGAATAGCCCCTGTTCTCCGACCCTCATTCCACCCCCCCTCCCCCTTGTACAGACACCTTAGCAGGTGCGTATATTAATAGGCACAGGTACCTCATAACCTTGCGGCTCCCACCCATGGCATGCGCATGCCAGAGACATACATAAGATTCCACCTACCCGGTTACAGGTCTGAGGTCCATACTCTGTGCAGCCACCCGTACACACTTAGTGGCTTCTATGCATACATGTATGTACAAGTTGCATGCGATGCAAAAAGAAAAAGAAACATTTAGGATAGAAAGCACGAAGGGGCATATGTACCTAGGTAGCTTCGATGTTACCTGTGCTATGTACCTACCTCTCTACCTCTCTACATCACATTGAACCTACCTACAGGTTATGCCGTGGCAGGACTCGATGCCTTGCAGTGGAAGGTACCTCCATATATTTACGTGCATGCACATATGGTCTGGTGCCTGGGTAACCTATGGACGGGGACTTTTATATTCACTCTACGCCACGTCGTTACCTCGTTGTATGGAGATACGCCCCCAACCTCATACTCAAGAAACATCGATCAACGATCAACTTCATCGAGAGTTCGTATAGATTATTCCAGGCCGGTTAGGATATTGGTATACCCCTGCCCCTTGCTCTTTTCCGTGTTCACTACCTATTCTATATATGCAAGATGTGATGCAAGACGGGGCAGACAGATGTACTTTCCAAATGTAACTAGTCGTTTAAACTAGCAGGAGGAGACGATACATGTGTATTAAGAAGGTAAGGGCATCTTCTGCTTTTGAAGTCCCAAGCTCCCCTTTCCCTTCCTTCACAGTAACCTTAAATGCCCAATGCTTAGATCCTGATTGTCAGATCAGATCATTGAATTTCCAACTTTCTCCTTTACCATTCTGTCATTTTCATATCTCATCCAAGTAATCTCTCGTTCGAGTAACACTAGATCTCTCAAACGGGCCAATAGAATCATCTTGTTCTTTTCATTGTACTCAACTCAACGTCTCTTTGGAAGTCAACCACTATAGGTTCGTTAGTGGTACGGCCTTCTATTGGATGAAACTAACAAGCTACAAGACATAGAAATGGATTCCAACAACGGCCCAGTTCTTTTCTCTTCGGGAAATGCATGCCTCCATGCGGAGAAGCCCTTACATGCTAACCCTGCCTCCGAGGGATTGTCGACTCTTCCCAAGGGCTTTCCCGCTCCCTTGGGTCAGGCATTTGCCTGGGTGGGAAATGAATTCGATAGTGACAAGCTTCCTTTCCTCTATCACTTGACCAACGAGAACCTTGCGGAGATACGTTCCGCAAAGGAGCACTTCAAATGTATGTCCTCTCTAAAGTGTCTCTGGAGTTTATCTTTGTGCTACACACGCTAATCTTGGATCCCTAGCTCTGGAACTGGATGGCGATCTAGTCAACCGTGCCAATTTTCCCCTTCCCACACTTGGTCCCAAGTTAGACGAGCTTAGTCAGGATATTCACAATGGGAGCGGCCTCTGCGTTGTTCGCGGAATTAACCCGGAGGAATACTCCGTTGAAGACCTGACCATTGTATGGTTAGGAATTCAAGCATACATAGCTGACCAACGAGGATGCCAAGACCACCAAGGCAACATGCTTGGTAAGTATACAAGTACATGACCTGGGCATTGCGTTGAGCTGACATTCGTTTTAGTCCACATCGTGGCAGACAACTCCTCCGAGTTAAAGTTGGGCCACCATCGCCATTCTACTTCTGCTATTGTAAGTAGTACTATTGAACAATTGGAATTTTCCTCATATGCTTACAGTAGATATAGTCCTTTCACAATGAGGAGGCAGGCGACGTGGTTGCTTGGCTGACTCGCAGCACTGCAGCAGCCGGAGGCAAGTGCATCCTCGCGTCGGCTTATACCATCTACAACATCCTGGCGGCTCATCGTCCCGACATCATACGCACCCTTGCGAAGTCGGATTGGCCATTTGCTTTGTAAGCTTATTCTATATTCAACTTCGTAGACAACACTGACATTTCCGATTCAAGTCCGCGTTTCCAATGCCGACCCTTGCTATTCCACCACGACTCAAGACTAGTGATGAATTTTGGCCGTACGCCCCTATTGGGGAATGCCATTCATCCGCGTCCGGAGCATCTTCCAAAACTCAATGAGCGCCAGCGCGAGGCTCTTGACGTGGTGGAAGCGATTGCCCAAGCCGTCCAGCTTGAGATCAAGACCCAAGCTGGCGATATGCATTTCATCAACAACCTTGCCATTCTCCACAGACGCGAAGGATTCGTTGATGGCGACTCTCCCCAGCGTAAGCGGCACTTAGTTCGCATGAGACTACGCAGCTCGCAGCTAGGGTGGAACATTCCGGACGAACTGAAGCGGGAATGGCACGATGCATTCGACGCCGACACGTACCAGACGTGGCACCTGGAACCGATGCCTGGCGACGTGTTCCCTCTTCGTAAGTACACTAACTAGATAATATGGCCCATGATACCTACCTAGTAGGGCGGGTACTCATGCACTGCATCTCACGGGGAACGACTGGACTTGGGAAAATTACCAATAGGGTTCCGGCATACAGAGGTTAATACGGGGATAAAAAGGGGGTTCGTGAATGGTTTCCTATCAGTGTGTATGAATTTTGTGGTTTTCCTCATTCTAGCTCTGGTTGAGCTACCTAATGATCCATCGGCGATGCTAGGGTTTGAGAGGAGTGTGTCCGATTCCTTTAACGAAGCATGATCCTTTGGGACGTAGCTGTCTACTGGAAGTATACGATATGTCCGTCAGTTTTGAGACTGTATTACCATTACTACCACTATCCTTTTAACCTAAGCACAATAAATATAGAGTATTCAACCTTTTCAGGGAAAAAAAGTTTTTTTTTTTCGATATTGTTGCAGTCTGGGCCGTTCTCCTCTCGGATCCCCACAATGGCCAAATGGATTGGCTACTTTAAATCTCAGCATTTGACTTGGCAGCAATTTTTTTTTTACATTCGTTTTCTTTCGATACTACGACGTGCTATCCTAGATCAAGGTCGCACCATGGATGCAGCACCAACCGGGATTTAAAAGAGAACTGCGCGGGCAATGCCAATAGCTGCAGCTATAGCGCCTCTGATTCTGTCGGAAGCTAGGAACAGCGGCGAAGAAGATTGGTCAAGAGGGTTTGGATAACCAGGATAAGATTTGAATTCATCAATCTCTGTGGCAACAAGGATACGGTGGTAGTTGTCGAGCCGGGCCTCGACTCTTCTTTTTTCCTTTTTCTCCTTTCCCCTTTCCTCTTGGAACCTTCCCAAGCCATTAATGAGAGCAGGATGGTAGACCAACAAGCATAAGGTACTAAGGCGATATAGCTGTCCCCATACGGAACTATATAGTAGTCTATAAAAAGCGCACGTTGAAATTTCTTGGGTTGAAGCTATTTAGTAATAACCAAAGTAGGTTTGGTTATGGCTCCCGTCCCCATGCCCCCGTTCCCATTGATACCCTCCCAACTCCTTGGTTTCGCATCCGGATGACCGTCAAGATCGGAGATCAGAGGCGGAACCCACATGTATGTATATGTATGTATGTAACCTGTGTGCCACGTCTCGTCTCGCGGCCGCCCCTGAATAGCGGATATAGGTACCTCCTAAGGTGCAATAGTTCAGGTGAAACGGTCACAGCTCTAAGACTTGGATTTTCTCAAGATGCAGCTTTTCCAGGCCATTTTGGTCGATGTGCATGCAACCTCCTGCTAGTATAAACCATATAGTAGTATATTTATAAGATGATGGTAGAGGAGAGTTGCGGTTTTGTAACCCCTCCGCAACCCATCGCAGCGGAACAGGACATATACTATAGAGAAGTTTTTGCTAGTGTTGCTACGATAGACTTTGCGGTAGACTATTCTCGTACACACTTACATATAACTTACATATAATGTAAGAGCAATGTAATGGCGCCGTAGCAAGGACGTATGTGGCTTTTTCCTTGTTACGCCTGGCCCCTTGCAATGCCGCATGCTCGCTTACTCTGCTTCAAGATGGGATTTTTTTATTAGCTCGTCTGGAATGTGATGATTCGTCTTAGACTTGCAGGATGCGTCGTAATGTGGTTTCAGAAGAATATATCCGGATGGTATGTAATGTCCGTGTATGCGGAATTCGACATCTCCGTACCGGCGGTGGGCTTGATGGCCGGTCTAGTTCGCCACTCCGATTCCCACTCGGGTCACTAAAAGGCATGGCGCATTTCCCATATTATCCACAGCGGAGAAAGAATGGAATTATAGTAACATCAGCAGTACAACAGCATAGCAGCATGCAGGAAAAGTGTAACTCTACGGGAGAGTTAAGGTACATTAGTAGTAATAGTAACTACCTAGACAGAGTAGTAGCCGTTGTAAGACAAAGTAAGTCCACATATACAATACACTATGCAGTGTTCCGCCGCATATGCAAATAAGAGGCGGCTATTGTTGTTGAGTACCTTAGATAGGTACGAGATGAAGGTACGAGATGAAGGTACGAGATGATCATTATTGACTATCTATAATGAGTACTTACATATCACATACCGTTAAAAGTATCTTTGTGCGACGTTTAAAGAAAGCAATTCGAAAAACCCGCAACCCGCATCTACGGCTTTCACCGGGTGATCGGTTCCAGTCCGCGGGACGCCAAGATCTCCAGCCACAAATACCCCGTGGGACCTTGGGTGTAGGTACTTGTACCTACTTCACTTAACCTCTTAGGTGATTGCCTAGGGTACCTTACCTAACACTAACACCTAAATACATGTAAACCTGGTTCTCGTCACATACATTTGATGTATTACATTACTACTGATTCACGTGGTCGTACTGAGCCATCTTCCCGCATACGAGGCTTGAGAGGCTTGAGAGGCTTTATAAGAACATTTTGTTTTTTCTGTCCTATAAAAAAACATATTGACCAACGAACGTGCAAAACAAAAGCCATCGTGTCGGTCTGAGATTTCATATATTGACACTTTGCGGTAACGCCCGCTCTCCGCTTCCTTCAAAGAGGCGGTCGGGGTTTGAGAATGGGATTTGCTTCTAAGGTCTGGACCGTAATGATCGTAATGATGATCAGCAAAAAAGAAAGCATACAAGCACGAGGACTAGAGAGTAAGGCCTGGACTCTCATCTATCACTTACTATATCCGACCCACGCACGTTATACACACGTCAGGATTTTGTCAGCTCACCCAACGACGGTTGAACGTCCGGTAGTAAACATTGCCCATAGCGTCCGGAAAGCACAATTACTGGATCGGAGCTGGCGGAAATGAACGGCCGGCACCTCATTTGGTACCAATAATTCGCCTCGGCACTAAAAAAGGGGCACTATCATATCTCATAAAAACATTTAGAAATCCTTGAGGGAAACTTGGAGGGGTAGTGGAATTAGTAAAAGAAGAAAAAAAAAAAAGGACCGTTCTAGTCGACCTTCCGCTGGGCTCAAGGATAGCAAGAGTAAGTTTGCCTTTGTCGCGGACACAGATGCGGATGCGGAGCCCCCGTGCTATTAGCTTTTTGCTATACGGGTTGTCCTCTTCTGCAGCGCCGTACGTAGCTCGTGTTTATCTGATAATCTCAGATCTCTCGACGTACGATGGGCCACTACGCGACGCCTATGGCACCCCCGATTCCCGATGCTTTGAACGCCGTGTTCTCGGATAGCTACGCCTTGGCCTAGCGCACGCAAAAAGGTACAAGCATGGTACAAGATGGAGCCGTAAGTACAGCTCAGCACCGGTGTGGCAGTTGTGGCGACGCCGGACGCCTCCGCGGATACTGTAATGTGCCGCCGCTAGCAGGTACCTGGTTGCAATGGAAGCCAAGCACGCCTCCAACATCTCTGCTAGGCATGTGCTTGCATCCGCCCTTTAGATCTGAGGTATGGGGTCAAGGCTGGCTGGGGCCAGGGCCAAGGAAGTGGGTATGGGTATGGGTACTTTTCTGCAAGGCCTGGCTGCATGGGGCTTTGGACGCTGTGACAGTCACCGGTACAGGGCTGCTAGCTTTGCTGCAGAGGACGTGCTGCTCTTCATGCACGGGGTTAATCACTGTAACCTGTCGGGATGCAGAGTTTCCCATCTGTCTAGCTGCCCACTACCTACTGCATAGGCGAGGGCAGCGGTAACCTCGACGCCCTGTTAGCTGTTAAACACGCACCTGCAATCCATATACAAGCCAAGGATTGCTATCTCTCCTTGTCGGGGGCCACGACGCAAAGCCAACGAAAACGCACAATGAGGAGACGGTAGGAAATCGATACCCGTTACCCTGTTACAACACGACCGGTCAACGAAAAGGCGTCGATCTCAGCAAATTCGAAACGTGTCCATGAACACATGTGCTTCCCGTATCCGAAAAGGAAAAAGGGCCTCGCCCGGTCGAAAAAAAAACAAAAAGGAGTGATCGAGATCAACGCGATGCTTCTTCTATCCAACCCTAAGTACTTCTCAACCGGTCCTCGACAGGATTGAAGGTGGTGTGACACAACTACGAACTCGTGAACTGTGCGCAGTACTTGCAGTCGGGATGCCGGATGATGGTACGGACGTATTAGAGACGGACTTAGGATTGTCGATCCTAGAGAAATCGTGGTCCCGGAATGCGAGACGCGAGAGGCGCGGTTGGGTACAAAAAGTGACTAATGAGACCGCACCACGGGCCATTGTCGTCGCGTGACTCGTCGAGAGTTGACGTAGAATGGTCCCATTTCGTGGGAGCCAATTTTATTTCATTTTATTTTCGGCAATTTCTGCTTCGTGTCGAATCAAGTCAGCCAATCCTCACCATCCGCCGATGAAGTCTGATATAGGAAATGGGGAATGGATATTAAAAATAATGGTTAGGTACCTACATATGTATGTAGGTACTACGTAGGGGGGACAAGGGGGGACAGGGTTAAAGGGTAAGACTGCTTATTCGGCCTTACTGCCCAACCTATTCATTCCTATGTGGATGTCGACACGCACCCATCCAGAATGGCCAAGAACTTTTCAAGGACGAGAGCACTTGGCTCACAAGTACTTCCTACTCTTACACCTCTTACACGTACAGCTCGGAATAGGATGCGTCCTAAAAGCCTTCGGCTAATGCTATCGGATAAACATATCGTCAGCAGGTAGCCATACACAACAATAGGTAGATGCCTTCCATGCCTCTCTACATACCTCGCGTATGAGCCCTGACGGTATCTACCTTATGTAGGTAGGTAGGTGCCAGGTAAGTAATGACTGGCTCTTAGCTAAGAAGTGTGGTGCCCATTACTTGATCTTTCTGAGGTCGAATCGGCGGATTTATTTCCTTTCAACCCTGTTCCCCTATTCCCTATTAGCCCAGAGCATTCGAGCTCTCCTTTACAGAACCAAATGGAACTGTATGGCATAATAGGGAGATGCCATTTCAGTCGACATGCATCGGAACGCTCCGGATATGCACGGTCACATAATTGCCTGCTGTACTTACAATGCCTTCTTGCTTGGGGTTCCTGGTCCACAAGCGCTCCAATAGTTGCTCCGCAAGGTTCGATTTCTGAGGAGAGCAACAGGGGAATCTCCGTCGAGAGAGTAACCCAACGTCCTAGCAACTCTAACCTGATTTAACCTAAGTAAGTCGCGCTCATCGATATGGATCGGTTAACATCGAGATTGCCATGGGAAAGTTGCCCTGGCTTCTTTTGCAATGCGTTGAATCACACATCTCCGCGACGTTGGGTTAGGTACTTTCGAAACCAGATCACCGTAACTTGAAACGGGTTTCAAGTTAATCCAAACCCGTCTATTGTTGCGATGTGATGTGTAAGCTATACCACCTAGCCTCGGTAAATCCGGCCTACGGACGGTCATCATGGGTTGGTATTGCGAAGACGAAAGGTCCATCCCAGCCTACCGTTCTCAGCGCTTGGATTTATGAGAGCCTGAAATATCTTGCCCGGAAGGAAGCGTAAAGGACCGCCAAATTCGACTAGCTTCTAAAGCCGAGTACGGAACTCTAGAAGTTTCGAGAGCTGAATACGGTGCGAGGCTCTGCGGTGTCGGCTCTCAGGAAGCCAAGTCCGAGCCAGGTCCTGTACGCGAGGACCAGCAAGAATTCATCACATTGGAATGGGGTTTAGATGAATCTTTATACTGTTGCATCGGCGCCCGAGAGGTAACGACGGACCATCGTCAGCTTTGTGCGACAGTCGGTTCTAGAATTGTCGTCGTCCACTCCTTGCGAGATACATACAGACCAAGTGGTGTTACAACAACACACTGACCTACTCACCGTGGTATCGGGTCAAGCGTAAGCACTAATTAAAACGCCGAATACATAAATATTCGAATCTTCGGGTGTCCCGGGTAGTCGGTGTTGATGGTTTAGGCTCGCGATCTGGTGGGGGTTGGTTCCTGACCCCTAGCGGCCAATGAGTCCGGGTCTTGTGATCGGCCGCTACGACGAGATGAAGAGATGCAAGGGGGCCAGTGGGGAGGTTGTTCTGCTTCTTGCATGGACGAGGATGAAGATTAGGGCTGCCTTTTCGCTACGTACTGTACCGTACCGTACCGTACCAGGGAGCTTCATAAGAGACTTAGTATAGCGCACGTGGCCTAACATGCGATGGTCAGCTGTATGAGTTAGGAAGACACACAGTGTTCCCTTTGGAAATGGCATGCCATGACATGCGTTATCTTCCACTGGGACGGGACGGGACGATAAACAAAAAGAAACAACTCAGGAGACAGGTTTCCCGAATAAGGCGTATATGAACCTATTTTCTCTCTTCGCAGTCATTACACTATTGGGTTTATATTACTACGCTGCTAGCCTCGTTGCCACAATAGCCGGTTATGAGGACACTATGACGTTTCTAAGTCGTGTATATCGTACGGCGCCGGGCGTCGATGGGTTCGTAGATCATGCTCGGGGATGGGGATGGGGATGGGTTCAGGGGTAAGTAGTACATTAGGAGGTACGTACCTAGCAAACACATGTTGGCTGTTGATGGGGAGAGGGAGGGTAGTTTGTACCGTATCCCACGAGGCCGGCGATATCCGGCTAAGCGCGCTGCCTGGCTGCTGCCTGGTTGTTTGGTGCGGTGGTAGGAGTGACACAGTGTTAGATGGAATTCGCGACTATAGTTTCGAGGTGTAGCCCATCTTTGATTTGGAGAGGGGCGGACGGGCGGAGTGAGACGGGATAATTGACGAGTCCTCTTTGTGGTGTACTTGGAGATGATGGCTACCGTATATATACCCAGGTGCGTAGACGGACGTACTTTCGTAGTAGTGAATGGTAGTAGGTTAGGGTGGGCTTCTTTAATAAGGGCCAGAGCATTCTCGTATACCACTATCGTCTTGGGTTATTATTGACTTGTCCTTGCTTCTATACATATTAGTAACGTCTTCGTTAAGGTGCTATCTCATCAAAATAGGGACAGAAATGAACATTATGTAGGCCTCGCTCGTTGAGGGATACCTAAGTCAGTGCTGTTTCAGTAAATTATGAACATGAAACGTGTACGACGGCCTTAATCACTCAAGAGATTTATCCCGATCTTGCGAATGATATGCTAGACTTGCTTAGAATGCTAGTCGATACTAAGTCCAAGGGTGGCAGGCTTGGATAAGGATTATCAAGAAAGGGGGTGGACAATGGCATGTTATTGTTGAGTGTCTGGGTTAGATGCCAGGTGGGGTTGTCGAAGGAGTAGGGATGGTCAACTACGGTGTTTACGTTTATAACGAGTGTTCTCACTCTGTGTGAGAGCGCTTCGTGGGGTTAGAGGTCTTGTCAGGGGTCTCACTTAAGACCCCCTTAGAACAAAGAAGCTGTTTTGTATGTATAGCTCTGACTTCAGAGCTACTTTAGTTAGAGTTCCTTGTGGAACAACGAAGTTGTGTCCTCACCTTCTGGTTTGCCTCGTGACAGGTCTGATGTGGTAAACTAATAGTTGGGAGAGTTGAAGTTAGTAGATTAGAGAATCAGGTTTAAGAGAAGGGGATTGCGACTCTTGAGATGAATTATTGAGCGGCAGTTACCTACTCAGGTGAAGAAGAAAGAATATCTGTAAGATTATGAGAATATCTATAGCCACCTTCGCGTAGGGATAGTGGCGATAGATTAGATCAATGAGTAATTGGCGGTAGTATATCTCGCCTTCCTCTATCAATTATATATAGTTACTCACCCATTTTAGCCATAGCTAAGATGGATTTCTCGTTGTAAAAGTTCAATATATAAGTGACCATGCGGTAAAGTTTACCCCTGAGTAGATCGATTATGTTGGGGTACTCATCTTCTAACTATTGGCATCGGCAAAACCTCATTTGCTTGGGGACTAAGACGTCGAATGTAGGTTAATGGCGGATGTACTAGCTGTATAAGAACTCATAGAGTATTCGACTGTCTATGAAAGGGTAGATAGTGTGGTCTTATAAGGGCCAGTTGGGTAACCCGACTACCAATACTACTAGTTGAAATTTCGGACACATGGACCCCTGGTAGCTGACGTAGGATTAAATTTTGAAAATACCCAAAGTCCACATGCTGATTGTAATCTCATAGTTAATAGAGATTCATATCTCTGAATGCTCCCTGTTAACAAGGCCTTTCTCACTATCTAATCACAGGCATCTCAGGATATAGATACTGACATCCGAGCTTCTATAGCGTGTATTACTAACCTTGATATTGTTTCTTCCATCGCCACCATTCCGATAAGCGAGTGATACTGCAATAGGGTAAGATAATTTGGCGATGGTGGCTATAATAGATACCTTGAATAAATCTTATACACTAAAACACTCTTTGAAGGTTTTATTTAGGGTTATATAAGGCTTTGATATAATAGAGGATGAAAGTAGGGCTTGCAATCATATAAATAAGTCAACGTCCATGCTTGAACATGGGATACTTGTCGAGATTCTATTAACCCTTGATTATAATAAGTTCTCTTAAACCCGCAT
This sequence comes from Entonaema liquescens, assembly GCA_902805475.1. Taxonomy (NCBI): domain Eukaryota; kingdom Fungi; phylum Ascomycota; class Sordariomycetes; order Xylariales; family Xylariaceae; genus Entonaema; species Entonaema liquescens. The sequence continues at coordinate 2,498,549 of CADCSX010000001.1, read as the reverse complement.
AAGCTGGTTCAAGTTTAACGACCCTTTGATTAAACCTACCCTGTTAGTTATCCATATAATACATATAATAGGCCATTTGGATTATGACAAGTAAACTAATCTTGAAATGCGAGGTAGTTTTCACGACATGATCAATAGTAGTATTGCCTCTAAGCTGATTTCTAATGGGCTAGATTATAATAGACAAAAGAGGATGGAAAAGGCTTAGTAGAGGTAGTTCCACATAGTTGCGGGTTCTATGGAAGAATGTGACTTAGTCCTTTCAAATTGTTAGCTACCTCAAAGCGCATGATGGTGGAATATTCGCCTAGTGTGCTGCATTGCAATTATTCATTGTGCTTGTTGATAGTGCTGACTTATGGATAGTTGTCTACCCCTGAAACCGAAGTCCTTTTTAACTCTTTATCTAGTAGTCAAAGGGTTGCTATCTACTACATTAACACTAAATAATAACAGTAAGAATCTAATTAAATATGGCAAGGTAGGTAGTCATGCTTTTGTTTGTTGTCAAAGCGGCCTTACTTGAGACTCAAATCCAGATAAGCGCACCATACAACTAGCTGGCTGCTATTTCTAAATAATCCATTCGTGCATTATAGGATTTAAGTTGCTTGAAGTCATACAACTTAAAGGTTACCCCTGAAGAAGAAAGAGCCAACTCTTATTGGTGAGATAACTACCTATCTTAACGTACTGGTTACACAGTTACACAATGATGACGCTCGGACCATAAATCTCTTGACCCACCATCATCCCGCTATGCTGTTAAAGCTGTGTAATTGGCGGGGTAGTGCTACTAGTGGTCCCTTAAAGTTGCCTTAGCTGCTACAAAACTCCGCAGCTTCACCTATCGTTATCAACTTTAATTCATGACGGTCTCCACTAACATGCGTCAGACATGTGCATGCTCAAATGACTTCCAGAAAGTACGACGCCTTTTCAACATTGAAGAGCTCCCACCTACCATACCAACTACTACCATACCAACTACTACAATATCAACTACTACAATATCAACTACTACAATATCAATCCGCGTCTCCATCTCTCCTCTGTTCACCCCACCCTCCTTTCCCGCCATCTTTCCTTAGACTCATTCAACCAGCGATCGCTGATAACCTGGGATGATATGGCGAAGGACGCGAGCTCCGTGGGGGAGCTCCAAGTGAGCAAGTGCTACTGCGAAACCGGTCGCAAGAGAGTAAACAGCCCCTTGATATTATTTATTACTTACCTAGATGTTCAAGCATTCCTGCTAACCTTCTCGTCTGTAGCATCGCATCTCCACGTCAATACAAATCCCATTCGAGACTAATCACCCCGCAGTGGACACTAACCAGATTAACGTGGACGATCAAAGTATCGACGATACCAGCGACTCGGAGGCGGACGTTATAGAAGAAAACGAGGTCGACGATGCTGGTGCTCTAGACGGTGTAACGGTAATGGATTTGGCAGATGATCTAGCTTTTATAGAAGCTCTGGAGCCTGTTAACCCAGATGATGCGTCGACAGATGAGTTCTGGGAACCCGGCATGGATGATTTTGATGATCTTACCGACCAGGAATTTAACACGGAGCAGGATGGCGCATTGGAAGAAGAAGGGCCTCCACGGGTTGCCACGTGGAGATTGAATCTCACGGCACTATCACAAGTCTATAACATCTACATGGTTGCATACGCAGACAAGATATACGTCTCGAGACCCCGAAGCTGCATTACGAACTCTCTACCTGTTGAACCCGATCTCATCTTGCGACCCCAACCTAGCGCCATGGGTATTGAGGTTGGTGGTTATCTAGATAACGTGCTTCCGCATCAGATAAACCATCTAGTCGTCGACGACCTTGGTGATGAGGAGATTCTACTGCTTGCATACGACGATGGCGATGTCATCGGCTATTACACTCGATCTATCGAGAATGAACTTCTGCGCCGGGAGAGGGAAGGCCGAGACAACGATACCATTCCCAAGCCTTTCTTTCACGAGAATGTCGGGAAAAGTGCCTGGGGGCTCGCAGTCCACAAGAACTCTCGTCTTATAGCTGTCAGTTCTAACGCCCATAACGTCTGTGTTTTCGTCTTTGCTTTAACCGGCAGGCCTTACGAACACCATGAAGCAGTCGATTCAGTTGAGTTCTTCAGGAACATTGCGAAGGACCTGAATGGTGATGCCTTGGAATCATCAAATGGAAGATCACTACCCGTCAAGGGAAGTGGTAATGAGCACACAAAGTCTTTACTAGAAGCGGCCATCCGACGTCGGGATGCCAACTGGCGAATTATCCTGGAAACTGGTCGAGATGGGTCTAATATCCCAAACGTTGCCTTTGGTAGCGACTATGAGGGCGAGGCAGACAAGGTTGTAGCAATAGATATCAACGGAAACCTCTGGGTTATGGATATTTGGCAATTTCAACCTTTCACCAAGATTGAGGACCTCTACTCGGCTCGCTCGCGGGTGAGGTTCAACTATGACTTTCGCAAGTGAGTTTGTCTTGTATCGCTCTATCACCATCAAGACACTAACGCGAATTAGGCCTCGTGGTTGGGGTGTGCTTGTCCTCGCTGAAAGCAGTTTCCTCCCGACAACTGACTATAGGGATTCACTCGGCTTGGAAAAGGATAGTATAAGATACGTTAGCAATGAGAAGATTGGAAACTGGCTTGATATCAGCAGAGGCATCAGGAACGTGAAGAATAACTCACCGGTGCATCCGTGGGTTAGATGGGATAAGATATCGCGGTTTTCATTTAACCCCGTTGAGCATAGGACGTCGCTATCTGGAAATTCCTGGTTTGACTTCGACCACAAGATGAAGGTTCCTGACTTAAGCGATGCGCAAGAGTCTCGACCAGGGAGAACTGGTCCTGAATACATGGAGGAACCCAATACCATTCTAACGGATGGAAGTAGTATCCTACGAACATACGAGCTCGATATTGAACTTCGCAGCTTCGAGGAGGGCGGTACAGGCATCATGTTTGAGAAGGTTATTGACCAGACTCGACCTCCGCATGCAGTAATTCCAGCGATGAGAATATCGCATGAGCGCCTGGCGAATCTCATACACGTCCCAGAACTGTCGCTGGTCGTAGCCGGCTCGTTGTGTGGGCGGGTGGCGCTTGTCACCTTGACACGGCCCCCAAAGCAGTTCCCTTTCAAACGAGGCTTCAAGGTTGAGGCTATCCTACCCCTGAAGCGGGATGAAGATAACGAGATGCGGCCTATGTGCCCGTTGCTAGGCGTGGCCGTCGGGCCAGTTCCCTTCTCCGGAAATGTTCAACGAGCAACCGGACCTGTTGGTCGAAGACGATACCGCATCATGCTTCAGTATTATGACCTCCGGATTCTCAGTTACGAAATTTCCCGGAATTCACTAGCAGACCCTCTGTCCATTGTTTGAGGGCCACAAATTTCTTACTTTTTTCTACCATATGATTTTCAAGATACCCAGGGGTTTCGTGGGGTGTTTGCGGATGGAAGCTGGGCTGACCCAACAGGCGTTTAGGTTGCATATGGGCAAGGATGGACGGACGAGGCTCTTGAATTATTTGTCATGTTGCATGGCGTTCCCGTGGATTGATAAAGGAATGGAAAAGGCAACAAACGGAAAGCAGACTGCTATGAGCAAGGCAGGACTTGCTTAGCTTTTCAGCTACTGTACGGCTAGATACATACTACGACATAACAGGGCGACTGGCCCCGTGGGGGGGAATCAGGTCAGCCAGACAGGGATCGCTTTCTAGAAAAAGCCACCTGGACTAGGGTAATTTGAGACAAATGAATTTGGGCTCACGCTCGCTTTCTCAAGCAAGATATTCTAGTAAATCAAAGTGATGCGGCAACTTGCAGTTAAGTTTACTTGTGGACGACATTTCGAGGGTGAAGTGAAACTAGCGTAATCAAGTATATTGATAACGATAATGACGGGCTTGAAGTATTGCCTATGTTTATAGATATTGTCTACTCTTCGAAAGATACCAATATTGTTGTCTCATATTCGTGAGTTACAATAGTTGAGGATACAGGCATGAGGCTACCTAAAGAGGTACATGAGGCATGTTAGTTCGAGTACGTATTAGATGTACGTGGTATAGGTATATCAAGATCAGATGCCAAGACGCGATTTCGTAGGGTAATGATAAATCAATAGAAGAAGCAGCAGGATCTGATTGGATGATAAATCAAAGATAAGGCTTGAACTAGCCTTTCCGTTCCGAGTTAGGTTGATGCGGGTCAGCTTATTTATTTCCGGGGATCAGTGGGGCGCATTTTGTCATTTCGATATGGTAACTTTCCTTTTCCTGACTTGGGGGGGGGGGTCGGGGGACAATACAAACGATACGATAAACCGACCAAATTCAGCTTCTTCAGCCCGGAACCTTGCTAACCTACTAATTTCCGGCGCAGCCTCAATGCGCTTTCCTCGGGATTTCGTAACACGAGGATGGTGAAACGATGCGGTCGTTTGGGGTACCACTGACGGCACTTGCAAACGATATAGTAGTTGTTTATCTACTTGTTTGGGTGCGACTAAGTTGAGACGATGTATCTGTTCTGGAAGGTTGCCGAACGTAGCGTTTGCCCGAGAAGCGAAGCAGGTATTCCGAGCCATCTATGGTATGGCTTGACATCATCTACCTCATATGCTAGGTACATAGAGGTAGTAAGGTACGTAGTATGTAAAACGGGCAAACCCCAAAGCAAGAAATTGTTAAGGCGGTACTTGGGGTGATTTTTTTTTTTTTTTTTGCTTGGTCTCAATTAAGCAATTGGACCTAATGTCGATCCCGCCACTAGTGATCCCCTGTCTCAGCATATTTTTGAGTTGTTCTGCCGAGAAAAAAAGAGATTGAGGACTTCATAACTCTGATAAAGAAAAAAATACCTCGTCGTATCTAGGTTCGGCGAGCGCGGGATGCGTCATCTATTTGGGTTAAGCTTGTTTTTTTTTCGGGAGCTACAGGTAATTATACATTAAATGCTAGTTTGGATTATGCATTGAATGATAGTTAATAAGTATCAATTATTCAATGCATTTTTCTTTTTACATGTGAATGGATTGTGAATAATATAATAAATGTATGCAGAATGGAAATAGTCGGGACGTTCTAAAGAACTTGCGGCTAATGGTTTTAAGCTTCGACGGTGTGTCTAGGCGAGCTGGGAAAAATGTACCTTCAACTATATCTTTTCCCCCTTGTCAGTGCCCCAGTTTGTTCCGATCTCAGCCCCATCGCGCGACTCATCCACGATGCGGTAGAGATAGGAATTGTTCGGGTTGGAAAACTGGCTCTCCCATTCGCCTGGAGTGAGGGTGTTGCAAATGGTTTGCAGGGAAGCGGACAAACTATTTCGTAACAAATACTCCCGTCCCACGCGATCGAATGGGCTCGAGCTTTAAGAAGCTAGGGGGACCTGCATTTGATGGACCCTTGGACTTGGGGTTTGACGACAACGATGAAAAGAAAAGAAAAAAGGAAGATCGATTTCATAGATTTCTCGTTGATTCTTATATAGTTATCGTTAATGTAACTATCTGGATACTTTTGAAGATATGGGACTTGAATCCCCTCCCCTCACCTTCTATGAGGTCATGTCATGCGGAGTATTAGCATCACCACCGGGACATTCTAGCCAGTGATAAGCCCCCAAACGCTGCAGCTGCCGTGAAACTCCACGCACCCCATAATATCAAATGTATCGAAGTATGTCTAGAACAAGAGTAGTTGTGTAGATACTATGTTCTCCGAGGTAAGCTGTACACCTAGCTGAAAGGCCTTCGTATGGTCTACTACCGGCTGATATGAAACAAGATCTAATCCCAACGGGATGGGAATGTGAGCCTAAGGGTATTTGGGCTTGGGAAAACCCACAAGTATATTATTGCCGGCAGATGTATGTTACTGTGATATTTACCACCACATGTCATTGTAGTATATTACCTAGATGAAGGTCTTGCTTGTGTAAGGTGCAAGGTGTGAGGTATAAGGTATAAGGTAAGGAACTTTGTTATTAGTGGTATCCTCATCCCCATATTCGTCATGAAGCTAGAGTTCAGCGATGTCGCTTCGACGACGCCCTTTCGCATAGCCGGAACTAGTAGTTCAACTTGTAAGTGTAAGTTATTTAAGGAGGTACCTAGGTAAGATTCCCCCGTAGGTACAGGAGTACATGCGTATGCGTATGCGTATGCGTGTAAGCCTCCAGTGGAGTAGGTAGGTACAACCTACTCAAGGTTCCCTATCTTTAAACCTTACAAGCTTCGTAGGTACCCAGTCAACATTAGGGTTTGGGGTGCAGCACCCCAGTACCTCTTACTGCCTCAATTACATACACTTACAGGTAAGACCGAAACATCTGATTGGTCCGATAGTTATCTATCTTCCCAAATTTGGTTCCCGTCTTTTCTCTGTTTTAAGGTCTGGCCGGACGATTAAGTCTTGCTTTAAGTCCAAAAATCGAAAGAGTCCACTTCGGTTCGGGTCTCTCTCTCGCTCTCTCATATATGTCGCCTTCGATCCCCATGCTGCCTGTCAACCGAATCTGGCGGTTCGTTTTTCTTTACTTTTCCTTCGCCTCTCTTTCTTTTTTTTTATCCCCCTTCGATAGAGCAAACTTATAAGCTCTCTCCGACGACCCGTGGCATCAACTTACTTCCGAGACAGCTTCGTCAAGATAGGTGGACAAGAAAATTGATCACGGTTGTTTTTTAACCTACTAACTTTCCGAATCTCTCGACCAATACCGGCGTCATGTCGTGGTCACCCTCCTACACGTGGACGGGCTCGCCCGCCGAATTCAACGGTACTAATCCCGAGACCGGCGGAGATTCCAGTATGTATAATTCACAATTCATCATAATTACCAATTACGCCAGACGAGAAGAAAGGGCAATGAGAAGTAATAGCAATTATCGAATCCCAACTAACACCCATTTCTTTAAATAGGTACCGAGAACTTGAACCAATGGTACCAATCCGGCGACCAGGCCTTCATCATCGTCGCGGCATGCATGGTTATGCTCATGGTGCCCGGCATCGCGTTTCTGTATTCCGGTCTCTCTCGAAGAAAGTCGGCCTTGTCTCTTATCTGGGTCGTCATGATGTCCTTCAGCGTCGTCATCTTCCAGTGGTACTTCTGGGGTTACTCCCTAGCCTTCAGCTCGACGGCCACCAACGGCTTTATCGGCGACTTACACCACTTCGGTCTCATGAATACCCTCGCAAAACCTTCGCCTGGATCACCGCTTATTCCTGAGTTGCTGTACTCGTTCTACCAGGTACGTTTAACTTCCAAACATAAATCGAGCTCCTGGTTTTATGTTTTAGGTCTTGTGATTTAAACATGTAATGACTAACACGCGATCTAGATGATGTTCTGCGCTGTGACCGCAGCTCTCGTCATCGGTGCGGTCGCCGAACGAGGTCGCATGCTCCCCGCCATGGTCTTCGTCTTCTTCTGGGCCACCCTCGTATACTGCCCCCTCGCCTGCTGGGTTTGGAATATCAACGGATGGGCTTACAACTACGGTGTTCTCGACTACGCTGGAGGTGGTCCTGTCGAGATTGGCTCCGGTCTGTCCGCTCTAGCCTACTCGTGGGTTCTCGGCCGCCGCCACGAGAAGATGATGCTCAACTTCCGACCTCACAATGTGTCCCTGGTCACGCTCGGCACGGTTTTCCTCTGGTTCGGATGGCTCGGTTTCAACGGCGGTTCTGCGTTTGGCGCTAACCTGCGAGCTACGATGGCGTGCTGGAACTCTTGTTTGACGGCCACTTTTGCCGCTATGACATGGTGTCTACTCGATTTCCGCCTTGCGAGAAAGTGGTCGATGGTTGGATGGTGTTCCGGTGTCATTTCTGGCCTGGTTGCCGCTACGCCTGCATCTGGTTTCATTCCTCCTTGGGCGTCGATCATCTTGGGTGTTGTTACTGGTGTCTGCTGTAACTTTGGCACCAAAGGTACGTTGATCTTGAATAAGTATCGCGATCATTTATACTAACAGAATGAAAACAGTCAAGTTCCTAGTCCGAATCGACGACTCCCTCGATGTATTCGCTGAACACGGTATCGGTGGTATTGTTGGTCTTGTCTTTAACGCCCTATTCGGTGCAAACTATATAATCGGCCTGGACGGTGTCAACAATGGAGTACTACCCGGTGGTTGGATTGACCACCACTACGCCCAGTTGTACATCCAGATTGCCTACATCGTTGCCGCCTGCGCATATTCGTTCGTCATGTCCGCTATTATTGCCAAGCTCATCGACCTCGTGCCCGGCCTACACCTCCGTGCTACGGAGGAGGCTGAGCTACTGGGTATGGACGACGACCAACTCGGCGAATTCGCCTACGACTACGTCGAAGTGCGCCGCGATTTCTTGGCGTGGACCCCTGCCAAGGAAGAGCCTACCGCGGATGGCCACCGATTTATCCCGCAGCACGGAATCGAGGAACATCAACACATGGCGAACACAAACGGCTTGGCTCTCGAAAAAGAGCAAGAGAAGTTAGGTGCTTCAGCCAGAGCCCCTGCTAAAGAGGCCGCTGCTGAAGAAGCTGCCGACGCGGCTACGCAGGGCAGCAGAGGTAGCGCAGACTAAGCCTCTCTGTTTACTTCATTACCTCCATTGTACTAAACCCCGGAGGCCCCGTCATCGTCGACTATTGTTACATTACACTATTTGACATAAAAATGCGCGTGTGTTATTACATAATACCCATCAGTTTTTCTCTTTTCTATTCTATGTGTATTTTTCTTCCGTTTCTTTTTTTTCGTTCGGACGAAGAACCAAAAACACTTCCGGAGGGTGGAAGGAAAGGAATGGAATTTTGTTTTCGCTCGAGAAGGCATGGCGTCTAGGCGTTACTTCTACCCCTTGAAAAGGTGTAGGGAAATATATTTGCGATGATTTGCGTTGAGAGAGATGGATGAAGGCGATGTGTTGAGATGGGGGTTAGGTCAAGTTAGACCTACTAGGTACATATACCAACACTGCCAACTACCAATGAATATTCTTGAAACACTTTATCACGAACGAATTATATATGCCTTTCGTGATGGTTCTCTTGTGTAATAGGTAATTGCCTACTAGTATTCGGTGTTGGGATGGGGAGGCGAGCACATCAATGATTGCTTTTTACACATGTACCCTTCTACTATTATAACTCCACCTAGTTGAACTAGGATAGCAGTTATGTCACGACACGTACCGCCTGCGTACTTTTCAACTTCGATAAATTATCTCTATTTTACATCCATCCCAACTACTTCTTGACTCCAGTTATTATTTATACAGATTTATGAACAAACCTCCAGATGAACTACCTGGCCTTCTTCTAGCCAGTCTAGAACCACGCCCCTTTCTAGAAAGACTAGGTACTCACAGGGCCGATCTCGGCCATTGCTGGTAACTGCTCTAGAACCTTTATGCGCCGTAAGTCCTAAGTATGGGGGCGACTAAACTAGCCTGGCCTTAGACCATGAATGCCATCATGCGCTACTTACTATGCCGTGTATGGTAGGTAGAATAGAGCAACTATAATGTAGCAACAGAACAAGTCCAGGAAGGTAGTATATAGGTATATACCATTAAACCTATAAACTAGGCTTACACAGTATTGACTCCCTACGCTAGTTCACTTGACGTTCTATTCAACTCTCCATAATAACAAGCGATGCTACCATCACGAAGACCACAACCACTTCATTGAAATTTCTTTTTGCTTCTGTCTTCCATATATCTATCGCTACAGATCCGCAGCATAATTTTCAACTAATGCATTCCTTCCCGTGGACAACACTCCTCAAACAGTCTCCCTTAGGTAACTCACGCACTTATCTTACTCCAGCTTCAACCCCTCAAACTGCTTAATCGTACCCTCGAAGCCCTTGGCCTCTGACTCTAGATCAGCCAGCTTCTTCTTATCTGCGTCTTGGAGGGCAGCCGCAACCTTCTGCTGGTATCCCGGGTCGGCGAGGAGTTTCTGCTGTTTAGAGATAGCGGCACGCGTCTTGTCGAGCTTCTTATTAGCCTTGGAGATCTCGTTGTCAATATCTACACGTCCCTTGACGTGCAAGAACACAGCTGCCGCGCTTGACACGGGGAATGCCACGCATCCAGCCGGACGAGAGTCCGATCCCGAGATCACCTCTATTCCGGTCACGCCTTTGCCGCTGAGAGATTTGATGGATTGGACCTGCTCCACGGCGGTCTTGTTTGCCGTTTCGTCGTAGGTTTGTACGAAAACTGTAGATATTCGCGTTAGCGTAAAGTTAAGGGGCTTGATTAGTTCAAATGAGTTACCTTTAGCTTCGTCCTTAAGGGCGTATTCGGCCATTAATGACCGGATACCCTTGGAGCAACCCAAGACGAGTTCGTAGGCAGCCTCGGCTGCAGGGTTATCTAGCTCTGGGTCGTATACAGGATAACGGGCAAGCATGATGGATTGCGTTTCGTCGCCAGGTCGGCGCGGGAGGCGTTGCCATAGTTCTTCTGTAAGGAAAGGCATAAAGGGGTGGATTAACTTCAGCGCGTTGTCCAGCGCAGTGTATAAGGTGTTGACGGCCGAGCGCTTCTCCTCCTCTGTGCCGTCTTGAATGAGAGATTTCGAGTTCTCTATGTACACATCACAAAGTTGGTTGTACCAGTATTGGTACACCGTTGCAGTCGATCTGTTGAACTCCCGGTTCGCAATAGATTCGTTTATCTCCTTTGCGGCGGCATTCATCTTATGCAAGATCCACTTCTCTGCAAGGGATTCCTTGCCGGTAGGCTTTCCGGTCTTCTCGGGAACGAAGTCTTTATCTAGCTTTCCAAGAACGAACTTCGTGGCCTGGTAAATCTTGTTACAGAATTTCCTGTAACCATGCATCACCTTGATATCAAAGTTGATGTCTCCTCCTCCAGTCGTGTAATTGACCATGCAAAATCGAAGTGCGTCGGCTCCGCACTGCGGTATACCGTCAGGGAAAGCGGCCTTCTGGTATTTCTTGGCCTTTTCAACTTCGCTAGGATGGAGATTTCCCATTGCCAGCTTATCATGTAGTTCTTCCAATGGAATTCCCTTGATAACATCGAGAGGATCTATGACGTTACCTAAAGATTTAGACATTTTTCTTCCGTCCGAGTCTCGCACAAGCGAGTGGCAGTAAACCTCGCGGAAGGGAATCTCGCCGACCATCTTAAGACTAAGCATGATCATTCTTGCGATCCAGAAGAACAAGATATCCCATCCAGTCTCGAGGATGCTAGTCGGGAAAAGTGTCTCCAAGTCGTGGGTCTTGTTCGGCCATCCAAGTGTTGAGTAGGGCCATTGTCCGGAAGAGAACCATGTGTCGAGCACATCTTCGTCGCGCTCCAAGGTGAACTTCTTTCCTGGGAGAGCTTTCTCTGCCTTCGCTTGCGCTTCTTCCTCTGTCCGCCCTGAGAACCACAACTTGCCGTCCGCCCGGTCACCTTGCTCGCCCTCAATGTTGGCAAAGTAGACTGGACACTGGTGACCCCACCATAGTTGACGCGAAAGACACCAATCATTGACGTTCTCCATCCATCTGTAGTAGCTGTTTTCAGCCGTCTCGGGTTTAATCTTGATCTGGCCATCTTTCACCACTTTAATCGCTTCGGCGGCCATGTCCTTCATCTTCATCCACCATTGGGGCTTCATGATGGGCTCGATGACATCCTTAGACTTCGAGCATACGGGTACCTTCATCGGGTTGTCCTTCTTATCCACGTATAATCCGCGCTCCTTAAGAGCATCTTGGATAGCATACCTTACATCAAATCGCTTCTGGCCCTTGTACGGACCGGCATTCTCGTTCATAAATCCATCGTCTGTCAATATGTTAATGAACTCGAGATTGTGTCTCTGGCCTAGCGCAAAATCGTTCGGGTCGTGGGCTGGGGTAATCTTGACAGCACCGGTACCGAATTCCTTGTCAACGTAGTCATCGGCTACAATTGGCATCAAACGGCCCTCGATAAAGGGGTGGACTGCTTTCTTGCCGACGAGGTGTTTATACCGTTCGTCTTCGGGGTGGACGGCAATACCTGTGTCACCCAACAACGTCTCGGGACGTGTCGTAGCAACCTCGATCGTCTCGTTGGTACCTTCAATAGGGTACTTAAAGTGTACAATAATTCCAAACTCAACCTTCTTATCGTATCCAGGTACTTCGAGGAGAGTTCGCCCAGTCAACTCCTTGTTGTCGACCTCCAAGTTGGAGAGCGCCGTGTTAAGTTGGGTACACCAGTTGACAAGACGGTTCGCGCGGTAGATTGTTCCCTCCTCGTGAAGCTTGACGAAACTCTCCGTCACAGCCGCACTTAGGTTCTTATCCATAGTGAATGCCTCCCTGCTCCAATCGGTAGATCCACCCATCTTGCGTTGCGCATTGTTGATTCGCTTGTGGTAATCCTCTTCCACTCCCAGACGGTTTCCACAAACTTTTTCCTGCCTAGGTCATGTCGGGTCTTGCCTTGCCGCCTCCATAACCTGAATAATAGTTAGTATATACATATCTATGGGGATTGCCATGGCAATGTCACGAACATGTTTTCCACGACACTCTGGGTGCTGATACCAGCATGGTCACAACCCGGGAGCCATAGGGTTGTCTTCCCGTGCATACGGTTCCACCTGATCATAACATCTTGAAGAGAGTTACCCAAGGCGTGTCCCATATGTAGGGCTCCCGTCACGTTAGGGGTGGTATAACGATAACGAAGGACCCTTCCTCCTTGACCTTGCCATCCGGAGTAAATTCGGGCTTGAAAAACCCGACTTCTCCCACCATTCATACCAGGCACTCTCGACAGCGACCGGGTTGTAAGCCTTCAGTTGAGGGTCGTCGAGGGATCTAAGTCGCTTCTTCTCGCCAGCGGGAGTTTCTTCGACGTAAGGGGGAAGAGGCTCTTCTTCTGTCTTCGGAGCTTTAGCCTTCTTTTCCTTTGCCTTGGCGTTCGCAGCGGGAGCAGCTTGGGCGGCAGCTTTGGCCTTCTTCTGCTCAAACTTAGCAGCCTTCTCAGCCTTCTTCCTCTCCTTTTCTAGCTCCTTCTCGGTCTTGACCTTAGGTTCGGGTTTGCCTTGCGTCGAAGCAGCTCCGGCATCTTGACCCGAGGCATGCACACCGGCACCGTCCGACTGTCCCGCAGCTTCTTTTACGGCACCTTTGGTATCGGCGGCGACGGGAGGCGGAGGGCCTTCGCCGACCTTGCTTGGGCCTTCAGATGCATCAATAGGATTACCACGGGCAGAATTTGTAGCCATTGTGGCGCGAGTGAAGTGAAAAGTTGATCTGTACGGCGGCCTGCGCACCCAGAGTGCCCTAAGAAATAACCTAGACAACTTGACGGTGTTTATTGGAGAATTAGGGGGAAAGTATTCGTAGCATTGGGGTTGGCTAATATACAAATTGGCTTTCCCTTTCTCGAAAATTTCTTGACTCACACTACTTTTGACTTTTGACTCACTAAAACGAACAGGTACGATTTACGGAGGGGTAACTGCCGCATTTCTCTGCGTGCTGTCAGATAGCGTTATCGATAAGATACATTATATGGCGGGGTGGTTCTATGTATAGGGTAGTAAGTACGAAGTAGTACATTAGTACCCACAACTTGATTATACCTTATCTTATATCAGACTGAGTACCTTACATAGTCCTATATACATACATATATATATATATATCTTAGTGTGTATTACGGGCTAGGGGGTTGAACCTGAATAGGTATTATAACAAATTCGGATCTCTCTCGAGTTACTGTGGACTGTATCATGTCTTGAGCTTTAACATCAACTACCTCGACAAGCCGAAAGGAATGGCTATTAGTTATAAGTATACCGGTGTCAAAGAATAACGAACAGACAGGTCCATAGGTAGGTATTCTTCTCTTCACAAGCTGATTTCCCTTAAAACTATAAAATACTTTCATAATAATATAATCCTCGATGCCTTGGTATCAAATAATACAAGTTACTATGTCATACATCCTACCTCTTGCACCATCATCCCTACTCTTCCAGATCCTATTAGACTAAGCTTCACCACTCTCCGATATCTTCGCCGTCTGATTCACCTCTACTCCGGTCGAGGCCTCAGCATTACTCACTCCCTCCGAGACCGTCTCATTTTCACCCTGTCCTTTCCCCTGTCCTTTCTCTCTCCCTAGCAATCCACCCCAAAAACAACGGCACGTCCTTCCAAATGACTCCCGGCGCCGCCACATTCTGTACCCAAGCCGGCAGCACACCTCCCGCATCACTCGCCGTCGCCATAACCCATTCCACCTTTCCTCCCCCCTCCCCATCTCCATCCTCACCCTTCACCCTCCGGATCCTCTCCACACTAACATACCTCGCGACCTGCGCGCCCTTTTCCCTCGCCAACTTACTCTCCTCCGCCGTCCCGAAGTCCGGCACCGGGATACTCACCACGACAAACTCCTCCCCTTCTTCCTCATCCTCTATCATAGCCGTCGCCGTCATCTGCAGCACGGGAAACGTCCGGTCCTTAAGCACCGGCCTCCCGATGCGATGGCGCATCTCCACCACAACCAAGCCGAACCGTCCCCACGCATTTCCCCCCTCCACAGCCTCCGCACCCCCGCAATCCCACGCTAAAGCCCGATGCGCGTCCAGACACGCCGGCGTGAACGCGCGCTCCGACGCCGCGTGCTCGTCGCGAAACGCGTGTGCGAACTCCGCCCACGACGCGGTGCCCTTCTCCGGCCTGTCGGCGTGCACGCTGCGGCGACAACACCAAGTCTCCGGCCTAACCTTGCCAATCCCAATCCCAATCCCAATCCCAATCCCATTACCATTGCCATTTCCTTTCTCCTCAACGACCTTCTCTAGCTCCGCAGCCGGCACCACGCGTTCCAGGACCTCGATCCTAGCCGCCGAGTCCGGGTGCGCGTGGGATCCCTTGCGTTTCCAGAGCTTCGGGTCCGGCGCCCCGTTGTTGTTACTGCTGTTCTCCTTGGGCGCCGCAGAGTCGATGAACGGCACGGCTTCTTGCAGGATGGCGAATAGGAGAGGCGCCAGCTCGTCGGGCGACGCGGTTCGGGAGGGGAGTTGTTCGGCGCGGAGGCCCCATAGACGGACGAGCGGGCCTGGGCCTGGGCCTGGGCCTGGGCCGGTTGTTTCCGCCATGATGGGTGTTAGGTAGGTAGGTACGTAGTAGTTGATATTCCCGCAAAACAAAAAAGCTAAACGTGCGGTAAGTCCACGTAACTAGACTATTTCATTTCTCCCCGTCCCAGACAAGCGGGTAGTTATATAGTAAGGGAGATACTCGATGTTTATATGAGAATGTTGTTGTTACTGTTGTTGTTATTGTTGTTGTATGTTTCAATAGTTGAAGCACAGGTAGAAAAGGATAAAGGTAAAGTAATAGTTTCAAGGGGCCGGCATGTTTCGATCTGGTACATACATAATTCGAACAAGACCTGGAAATGATGCGGAAAAGCGCAGGAAAATAATAATATTTCCAGTTACAAATAAGTTACGCCATGCGCTCAACGTATATCCCAACGGATTATTACATGTTACTTTTGAGTTGCAAATTGGCTAATGTCTGGAACTCATCTCCAACACACACAACACACACTGTTGTGATGCTCGAGCTTCAGGCTAGCTGCGTCATGCGATATGCGGGGAGGAAGGGGGGTACATGTAAGACAAGCTTTTGGTTCCGTGAGGGCGGGTTTTCAGGTACCGGCTATGCTTTCCCAAATCCAGTACCTACACTCCCTTGCTTCAGGATGAGATGTTGAAGAATGTCTACCATGGTATTACAGTAATATGACAAAGGACGGTTCAAATTAATAAATTATTACACACGAGTTCACATGTTCACATGTTCATAAAGAGTGCATTATACTCATATTCGGTTATTACTATTATTCTAACTAGGTATTTAGTTGTCTTTCTTCATCTCGTGCCCTCCTTGGGCTATTCTCGAATCGTGGTCATCATCCAAGTCCAAATACTATACGTACAGGACTCTAGGTACTCAAGGGTATTTAGTATAACGCACTTCCCGCTCCCCAATTCTCAAGAAGCTTTTCATCTAAGCATCTCGCTTCTCCCAAAAAATATTAGCCGGCTCGATTGGCCGCGAGAATAATGAAGCGTAGTCAGTTCCAATAATCTTGTCGCTGCCGTCAACGTTTCTGAACTTGAACTCGCGAACAATCATGGCCGTGATCGTCTGTAGCTGGACGTTGGCAAACTGCTCGCCGATACAACGATGCCTTCCAGCACCGAATGGGAGGTAGGGTGAGTTGGCACCCTTGCTGACAAGTCCGTATCCGTAGTCTACCTTCTCATCGTCAACCTCGCTGCGAATCCTCGGCGAAAGAGGCGAGTCCTTGCTCCAGCGTGTAGGCTCCCATCGGTCCGGGTCGGGGAAGTAAGTAGGGTCTGTAGCTGACACACCACCGGCGGAAAGCAGAGTATGGCTGGTAGGGATGACATATTTGGTTCCGGGGACTGGCATAGGAGACTTTACGGCGCGCATGATAGAGTGGATAGGAGCGTGAAGCCTTAGCGTCTCCTTGACAATTGCCTGGTTCAGAGGGAGTTTCGCGAGATCCTCGTAGGTTAGCGGCGGCAGATCAGCACCAAGAGCCTCGACTTGTTCGTGGTACAAAGCTTCCATGATATCCGGGCGCGAGGCGAGACGCAGCATCATCCAAGAGCTAGTCGAAGACGAAGAGTGCTGACCAGCCATGAGCAGTGCAATCAACATGTGTGCGATTTCGTGGTCGGGAACAGGTCTACCATCTTTGTAGGTCGAGTTCATTAAGTGCCACATCATATCCTGCGCGTCACTCTTGCCGGCGGTCCTGCGTTCCTTGATGGTGTCCATGTAGATTTTCGAGATGGTCCTCTGCGCGTGGTCACGTCGCTTGTTCCAGGGTAAGGGAGCCCAGTGAAGCATGAAGTTGATCGGGGTGAATCCCATATCCAAATCGTGGTATAGAGAAGCCAGTGACTCGTCGAACTTATTTCGGATCTCGCTTCCTTGGAGAGAGTGCGAAGCGGTGAAGATGGTGATCTCGGCCATATTCTTGGGGATGTTGACTACGCCTGATTTACCCTTGAAGTCAGGGCATCGCTTGATGTAGCTTGTTACCTCGTCGGCAATGATTGGGACGTATGACTGGAAGGCGGCAGTGGTAAGAGCGATTTTCATGAACTATTCCCCTCGCGTTAGTAAAACTACCAGCTAGTATAGAAGATTTCGGTATTTTACCTTCTTCTGCTCCATGAGCTTGGAGTTGGGGCAGTCGTAGACGACATCTTTTCCAAAGACGGGAGTAGTAAGAACGGTGTAGATATCTTCGGCACAAACATCCTTAACCTTTCCATTCAGGATGAAGTCGTTTCCGGCGGGACCAAGGTAGACGGTTGTCTTCTTTCCGAGGAGAACGAAGGTAAAGATGTCACCGTACTATCATATCTGTTAGTATGCCAACTGACTCGTGGTTGTATCCAAGGGTAGAAGAAACGTACCTTAGCCCGGTTTTCCTTGAAAAATCGGGGAGGGTCCATGCCATAGGTAATGGTACTCCCAACTAAGGGAAACCAGTGGAAAACAACCGGGGGCTCATTAGGATTTCTGAAGAGTATTTGTTGCAGTACATTGAAGAAAACAGAGGCGAACAGAATAGCGACGACGATAACGCCAACTTGCGACGGTGTCGAAAGTTGCGACATGTACTGGGACACAGGTTCCCGAATATCTTCTATAAGCCCCATTGTTAAAAACGTGCACGACTGGCGCTCTCTCTCTCTGTCGACTGCACTCCCAGCTTATAAGACTGTGTGAAGCTGGAACGAATCTCAGATAGGGAACATAGGAGGGAGATTAATAAATACAAAAATTGAGAATCAAGGTACAGACCCTTTTTTTGGTAAAAGATGGCAAGAGATTGGCCAATCGATAGGGGAAGAAGGGGGTTCAAGCATCGGCCCATGCACCCCCCCCATTTTAAGCTAACGCGTAGGTACAAAGGTACTTCGTATTCGCATTCGTGCTATAAGTTAATCTCATAATTTCACTGTACACGTGTAGAATGCTGCTTAATTGAATAAATGCTACACGTAAAAATTCAACAAGACTTACAAAGATTGGCCCGTAAAATGTCGTAGATTGGCCCGTTGTCCAAATCCATTACCAATTAAGAATATCGGATTCGCAGGCCTTACACCGCTACCGAAACTACACCAATTTTGCAATTACATATGAGCCGTTGGCTCGTAGATAATTGGTAAAACGTATTGATGGTGCGTACGATCAGTCTGCAGAGCATGACAATGATACGATTTGGTGTTAGAGTCGACTCGATTTGACTCGATATGGCTTGGCGAGCTTATTTCAACGAAAATATTTCAACCCCTATTCATTGCCCTATTCATTGGAGACTAACTAGATCGTAAACATTCATAGTAAACAAACAATCACATGTAAGAGTCACTAGTTAGGTAGGTAGTCACTTTTCTCTTATTTTCTTACATTTTACAATACGCATTTGCCTCCCTCTATTGCCACATCTACATGCAGACAAATGATATTCTAGAAAAATGACATTCCATTCATGCAGCCGTGCAGCCATGGTCTGGCATTATCGATTACCAGGGATTGATCTTATCAGAGATTAAAGATGCAGACTTCCAAGCTTGACTTCAAGCCTCACCCCAGCATCCGTGGCTTAATAAGGATTAGCAAATATTATTGGCCAAGGATCTGTATGGACTTAAACTGCTTGGGGATTAATTCTTTTGATAACATGAATTTTTTTTATATTAGAACAGCATCTGAGGTGGAAACCAGAACGTTATATGAACTTCAACCTACGACTTACAATAGAATGTAGGTTTCTACATAGGAATTAGTATATATATATATATATAGTTATTTAGTAACTATTATTATTAACTATTAGATATCTGATGATTTTAGTTTGGAATATACATATTCCAAGGACTCTGCGGATTGGGATAGGCCCCTCTATCATGTATTACCACGATGACTCAAGCATAATGTCTTACACTCAGCGTCATTATGTCTCGGGCAGGAATACGATGTCGTACAGAGCTATACTACAGAATAAAACACAAGACCGTATATGATATCCAAAGTGTCCCGAACTAAGTAGGCATCGGAAAAGATAGAGAGGAGATAGTACATCTACTTGTAAACATTCTTGATATCCCTTCCCACCAACTATAACACTTTCCAAATGCATGACCGCATGGTGTGCAAGTAGGCTATTAAAAGTCTTACTCCTTCTCCTATCTAACAATAATACTTAGTTCCATTGCAAGTTCTTTGCAAATACAATCAAGGAGATATTTTGGTATTGCTTGGGTAGTTCCCCCTTATCTGTACCTATAGCTAGATTCTGCCAGGTGATGATATTAAGAAGCTAACATGCTGAGGTATATAATTTGCGTCCTAAGTAAGTCGGAGAAGGGGGGATAGGACTAAGATAGCCAGAACGAAAATAAGGTGTAATTACTGCGTGAAGCTTGGAAGAAACCAGAGACCCCCTGAATTTGGAAGGAAACGCATTAGGTTCCTATGTTCCTTCGAGCTGGTACTATGGCGAGGTATATATCTCTTTTCTATTAAAAATAACCACTCTTTATACAGCTATATAGAGTGTAGTGTCCCTAGATAATGGTTAACGACAAGATTCATAAAATCTACTGAGGCACTCGACGTAGGAAACCGTGAAGTACCCGATCCTAATCAGAAAGCACAGCGTCAGAAAGACGGAACCCAAATACATACATACCGTGACTATGTCTGGACAAACCTACCTAAGATAGGTGCTTAAACCATCTTGATTCACTATTACATTCATCCACTGGGAAAAATAAACCCAAAGCCACCCCGCCAAAACCAGCTGGTAGTCGCACGGCGGTCACAGAAACTTCATCTGTCACCTAGCAACCCATCACCTAGGACAAAACCGCACACCGCCCGCAAGCAACATATTTAAATCTCTGCACCCATCCACTCGCCTTTCAATTCCCTTTCCTTTCCTCTTTTTTTCTTCACGTCGACAAGTCAGTCTCCCCCTCCCCCCTATCTACCATCACTACTACAATCATACTAACCACCGCCCCTCAACCAGTACTCCAGAGAATCATTTCTATAGTATCCGTCCGACCTCTGTGTTCCCTAACCGGAGCCACAGATCCCGCCCTGGTTGATGAGGCCTATCCCTACCGCCCTAGAGTGAAAATCTTCTTCTCAAGAAGAAGACTCTCGTAACTGCCCGCAAGGGCGGTCCAGCTTCGCTGTATAGAGAGTGGTAAAGATCTCGACCCCGATTTTGTCACGGTCTTGCCCTCGGGCGCGTGGCCGGGGTGGGTGGTGGTGGACGTCTGACAGGCGTTCCCCTTTTTTTTTATTTCTTTTTTTTTTTTCGTTGCTGCCGTGTGCTTGCCACGCGGGGCGAGGAAGAATATCATAAGCCCTAGGATTCTTTTAGGTGTTAGTATTAGAGACACTATCTGTAAGCGATCCCTGGTAATAATTGTAGCTCTTGTTTACCTTCGTACTGTTGTCGGAATAGAATATGTTGTGCCGAACAACTCCTAAGCGTATCCTACCATTATGACTGTGACCTAAGTACTACGCTTGATCAACATCTAGTGTTTTAGGTCGTTGTTGAAACTGCTCTCGATAAGGAGTTTTGATCACATTGAACACGGCATAGCGGTTTCTAGCCGCTAGCCATTAGTTACCATGATACTAATAGTGTGCAACGTGCCGAGATGTTGTCTCCCTAACCTCATGCCATGAAGCTTACGGCGACCCTTCGGCATATCCGGGGGTAATAAGCAGAGCATATCGAGTTGCTATTGCTATTTGATGATAAATCAGCCATCTATATTTCACTACACGAAGAAACACCTGCGGACCAGGAAAATAGACCTGTAAATGAAATACCATTGATGCCAATCTGGCTAACGAAAGGGAACTACCTCCTTCCCTCCCACCTTGCGGCGAGGCTTTTTAACTCTGATGCAACTATCTATTTAACCCTATGCTCTGGCTGAGATATCGTTCGTTCTTCCATTCGTCAACAATAAAATCACCTATCTGCTACCCCTTAAAACTCCGAATGGCTATGCTTTATGCTGGATATCTTAATTTTTATGCCGGCCTCTCGTTCGTAGAGAATAAAATCAAACGCCTAGGAAACGCCAAGCCGAAAAGTCTCCTCATAATGTTAATGCAGCCCACTGATAATCACCGTCGATGTTGACCCATCTCCCCTCTTCCATTGCTTTTTCCCAGCCCATGATCACGGCTATTAATCGACATCCCATCGCGCTGATAGTGCAGATGACAGCGTCGCTAGCCTGACCCAAGACAGCTAGGTCCATCACGTAGGCCCGTCCCATAAGCCCTCTAAGCCGCATGGTCTCCGCCGACGATCTGAACACTACCTGTGATTCATCAGCCGCGTTAGCGTTGTTCACCGTCGAGCGGCCCAGGTTCCAGAACATGCTCGCAAAGAAGCCGCCCTCCCAACCAAAAGTCTCATCCACGAACTTGTGCATCACAGTCTTATCCGGATTAATCTTTTGGATGTGTTGCTTGCTGGCAAGCTTGATTTGTTCTTGAGCTCTCAGAGAACCCGAGAATTCTTCTGTTTCGTAAACGTCAGGATCATCCGACGCAACGATAGAAAATGAGTGTTGCTTTGCTACAGGATCTTCGCCTCCAAGAGGAGCACTGGAATTATGGTACTCTTCAATGAGCTCCTTAGTTCTCGATGCGTAAAGTTCCAGCGGGATGTAGGCGCCGTTATACTGGTACTCGTATGGGTGTAAGTCGCCATGTCGAATATGGACTCCGATGATCATGCCGTCGTTGTAGCCTCCCTCTTTCATCTTGACCATCTTCCTTAGGTCCTTGACGCGATGCTCTACGTAAGGTTGATCCTCATCATTTAGACGGAATAGGGCTTCGTATCCAACACGAGCCAGATCATATATTGGTCGTTCTCGATAGACGTTGCTTCGATGAGGATCCTCGTACTCAGAACTAAAGCTCTTGCCAAATGTCTCGGACGCCGTGGCCGTTGATACAATCAAGTGCCGCGCGCTGTGTGGACATGGTAGCATCTCGTGACGTGGTGGTGCACTGCAGTCGGGCATCGGCGGCGCTTTGAAAATGCTGGTATATTCACCATAAGCCCACCGCGAATCGTCGATGAAGAAAGCTCGTTTTTCCTTCTGGGCTAAACCATATGCCATCCACAACATCATCAGAGTGGGACCTAATCCAGCGTCGGCCGACTCGAGGACAAACGTCAAAGATGTTTTACAGGTGCTCTTGTCGGCTAGTCCATCTGCCGTATCTCCTACCAGGTGGCCGTCTTGAGCCTGTGCCGTTACCTTCCATGCTTTCCCTACTCCCGGTAATAGTCCACGTTTTTCAGCGTCGCCAACATCGACAAAGTAGGGGTCCTCGTGGTAGTAATCTGTCTGAGCCTGTTGGGAGGGATTCGTGTGGCCGTGTAACTCTCTGACGTGGCTTGCCACTTCTTGGCACTTGACGCAGATATCCGAATACTCCTTGGTGGTTAAGGGGAAGCTGTGTGTGGGTGGAATGGATACAGTCCACTTGGATCTACCTTTCTTATCCGTGACGGCAATGGGCGTGGGGAATTCAGGCAAGTCATACTGGCCAACCATTTCATACTCTTCGTGGTTGTCCAGAGCCCATCCAACAACGGGCACTAGTATTTCCTTCTTTACAGTAGCCCTCACAACGAATGAGACTAGTGCTAAACCAAGGATCCATGCGGCAACTCGGAGGACGCGACTCGGTCTCGGCTTAGTACTTGATTTCCGTGGCCGTGGCACCAGAGCTGGTAATCCGGGGGAAGGGGGCGGGGAGAACATTAGATGGTTAAAGTTAAAACGTGATGATGTTGCGGATAGTGGTGCCTTTTCATGTTGATAGGATGCAGCCCTACGCAAGTTCAGTCGAGGAGGAGAGATAATCATCTTGGCGTGAGTGCTCTGGGATAGGTCCAGAGTCGGTGCCATTGTATAAGGGGATAGTGACGTCGGTGAAGGCCTCGCTACAAGGAGAGCCTTGGGAATGGGGACGGAAACTCGGAATGTGGCGTCCGGATATTACAGCTCGCAAGCATATAAGGAGTGACGGTGAGCTGAGCTGAGCTGCAGGGCGTGGCAGCAGTAAAAGAAGGCGGGGAATAATATTGTGAAAATGAGTGACTGGATAATTTAGAGGCGGTGATTACCCTTTAGAGCCAGGCATTAGGCATGTGATATGTGTCGTTTGTCGTCTACATCTGTAATGTATCGAGAAATACTGGTTACCAGCTTAACTACCGAAGATGGTGAACCTCGAGTCGCAAAAGTGAGGGAAGTCCGGGTGGTGGTCGAGCCTTGTGCGACGCGGTACTTGTATGTCTAATGTCTTCGACACTGGAGGTGATCGTGCCCGGAAAAAGTAGGTGATCACTCCTGCGCCGTGCGCGACGATCCAGGTCGACTAGTTCCCCCCCTTCTCGATACTAGATCACAGCTGGCAAGACAGCCCTCTGCGCCGCTTATGCGAGGTATCCCAGGTAATGGGGATAAATGGGGGTTTAGAGAGGACCCAATATAATTTGACCACCAATATTTTCTTTTTTCTTTCAGGTTGGTGAGACGACGATCACCTACCAATGGTCCAATAATGTGGAGGGCCACGAGGCTTGAGGATAGGTACAGGGAATGGATAGACCCAAAGATGTCCCAGTAGTTTAAGGAGGGACTAACTGAAAGGGACCACGATGATCACAAGACCGAGGAGTAGGTACCGAAGCCGCGGTGTAAGACGGAGAGTATCCCGTAGGTAATAAGTCGAGAGAGAGAAGATTCGGCACTACCTAACGAAAAGACTAGAGAACGAAAAGAAGACGTGCCGAAGCACCTGAATCAGAGGAGACGAGAATGCCTAATAGTAAAATAAAAAAGCAAAAAAAAAGGCATGACACCATCGTGGTTACGCAGGGTAGCGGGATGATGTCAGACAAGAGAAAGGAAACGAAGAAGAGACTCAGATCATATGCTCAGAAGGCCCCATTTCCCTACTCCGAGGAAGATCGACCTACCGCAATCTTAAGAATTCTTGATTTCCCCATCGGTCCTGTTATGGGTTATGGGTTATGGATTCTGGGTTTACAAGGGGTAAGCGGAATTCTAGCTGGATTCTGGAATTTCCCAAACGGCTTAATGGAGAAGGATGATATAGCAAACGGACGAGGGTTCGAAGGGTGGATGTGTTTTTAATCTGATCCAGCTCCCACGAACGTTGGACCGCGGAAAGCACAGCACCTTTCAGTGGTTAGGCAAACGGTTAAAAAGCCCCCTTGCTGTTACTGTTGGACAGTGCTTGCCTTCAGATCTATTCTGGTTGGACAAATATGGAAACTGCTCTAGTTATACTAAACCGTTACCTGGGTGCTATTGGTGCTGGTAGACGGATTGTAGTTTCTACTACAAAAAAAAAAAAAAAAAAAAGAAAAAAGTTAAGCTTTGCAAGCGTAGCCGAGCTTGTACCCTTTAAGTAGTTACTAAAGCAGGTCTAGCATGAGTGTTACATGAGGAGCCAATAGAAACACAAGTAGCCCTTAAGGGAATACCAACGTCAGTGTTTTTCCTGCCCTTTTTTAACCAAAATTCCCAAAGTTGAGGGTTCCCACTGGATCCCCACAACGGGCGTACCCCAATCCTCGGTTGGAAGCAGGTTAACTTAACTATATCTTAGCGCATCATCTTAATTTTTAACCCGATTAAGTAAAGCGCTTATATTAACGCACATTAAGTTAAATTTTCTCTTTATCATTTTACTAATATAATTTTTATATAATTTATTTTTTTATATATTAATTTTAATTTAAAATTTTTAAAATTTAAATATTTTAAAAATTAAAAATAATAATATAATAATCGATTTTTAATTAATTTTTAATTAATTAAATAAATTAAATAAAAATTTAATAATTAATATACGTTATAATTATAACGTATTTAATAAATAATACGTTTTATAATTTAACGTATTTTTAACGTTTTAAAATTTTAAAGCTTATCTTATTGTGGAAACTTTAATTGAGTTTTGGCCACTTAAATGTTTGCTTAATCGGGTTAGAGGTTGGGGTGATGGGCCAGGATATAGTTGGGTTGACCTGTATACTCATCCTCGGGTGACACGGTGCCATCATATTTACGACGTACTAGCAGGAAGTACCTACATATATCTTACATAGTATGCATAGGCTATGGTGGGCAAAGAAGACCGTATTGAATGATTGGATGCATTTAGCTCTAGAGGATCGCCATTTGAGACCCCTGAACTTCTGAAACAACACTAAGGGTTCGCTGAGAAAGAGCGCATTTCCTTATTGGCTTTTCCCGACTCACTTTTTTGAATGGAGTCCGAGGGGGGCTTGATGTAATGTGGCTCATTAGGGAGAGGATAAACCGGTCCCTGGAACTGGTCTTTCCCATCACCAGACTCGATTGTGCATAGTCCGCATAATAGCGACAAACACTCTGCGAACACGGACATATTATACATGGATTTACATGGATTTATATGGATTTGCATGCTTGTAATTCCGTTTGAGCTTCCAAACCTCGGGTAGTCGGAATTCTCGGGTGCCCTATGAGATGATTTCCAAATTTGGTGTGTTCGTTGGTCATCACGACGGGATTGCGGTAAATGAGTATACATACACCAACCATACAATACACTACCGATACACTATAGGACTTGAACTATTTTTTTTTCTGACCGGCTACCGACGATCTTGTCAGACATTCTGCCTCAATGGTCAATCAGAAGGCCCATTTCATGCATACAGCATTAGCAATAATTCGCAACAGCATGCCGCGTTAGGGTGATATCTGATTCTCCCCCCCAGCTGCTTTGCCTATTGGCCTCCCCGTCTGCAAGTTGCGAACACCGGCTGGTAAGAGAGCCATGAATATACCAATGAGACGCTTGGTTAGACCAAGATGCTCTCAGTATTCGCCGACCGATTCCTCCCGTTCGTTGCAGGGATGTGGCACAGCAGCTACGAAGCCACGATGGTAAATACCACTCTCGGTTGCTGCTGTTGTGCTTCATCTTCCTGTACTATCAGGCACAACTTCTATGTCACTTGAGGTCTGTGAAGCTACGATATCTGCTTTCTGAGCGAACCTAGCTGCCTGGGTAGGTCAAATCTTTAAAGCTATATTTGTTCGTCATACTCCGCTATTCTATCGGAGCAAAGCGACCCTCTTTCTACCACGTACTCAGATGAGAAATGAAAACATCAAACCAAGAAGAAAAAAAAAGTAGAAAAATAAACTATTTCGGAATCCATTCCGCATCGCCGGGTAATGAGCTGTCAAATACTACCGATGACTTCACGAGATGATAAAAGAGGCGCGCCGTTTAAAAATAGCAACATGAATCCTTCACCCCGTAACCACCGCCCCTTCAATGAATGATATCTTCTTCCTACTATGTATAGCATCTATAACCTCTGAGCCCGGCTGTTCGTGAGCCCATATAGGGACCATCGTAAATCATCCCCAGTCTCAGTCCCAATACTATGCCGTGAAAAAAAAAAAAAAAACTACCAGATTAAATTGCGTTTCAACTATACTACACAACATGCTCGGCCAATGGCTTACGGCCCAACATCCCCATACCCATCTCACATAATACCATCACGTACATACACACACACATACATGCGTGCCGCACCGCCCGCCATCGTCCCACGCTACCTATTCCCTCCGTGTAGAAATTGATGACGCCCAGCCGTTTAGATAATATGCATGTCCAGTGTATGTATCCGGCGTTGGGTACACTGAACTCCATTTGAGCATCCAACGCCGGATCCGGCTTCAGGGCGTAGGCATAGCACGTAAAACACCAAGAAAGAAAAAATCCTAATTCGTCTATCGTTCTGTCCACTGCGTAAAGAAGCAGCCCCCAAAGAGGTATACCAACAAGGGGACCAAGATCAAATTTGATAAAAACCAATGCAGCCGCCCGAACTCCGAGCGCTTGGTCGGCGGGAAGGCTGGTTGCCTTATTGTTCGCGTTCGTCCTGCATGTTGGGAAAGTATATCTGTATTGGAATAGTAAAATGAGGATTGCCCTTTTGTAGGTATATCCTAGGAAGGCGGAGATGACGGCATCGCATTATCTGCACCTTGTGCCAATCCCGTGAAGCTTTTGAAGCCTCAAATCTTCGGTGTGGTTTCACAACCTCAATAAATGTTCTGTAATAGGTTCTGAGCCAGGTATTCCGAGAAACAATGCGTCCATGGCAATTAGATCATATTTGCGCCCCTTTTTAATGAGCATGGGCTTATAATAAGTTTCAATAATATACAAGACGAAGACGCCCCAAAAGGGAGAAAGGTTACTCTGACCTATTCACATTCCCGTTGACTGCCATTAAGAAACAAAAAGAAACAATCCCACCACCTTCATTTTTGATACATATTGATGATAACAATAACATAGTCATTGTCCGACGGCTTAGAAACGGCTGAAACGACCCGTCAACCTCCTTTCCTTCGTCAGGACATTCACGTTCCACAGGCTCCAAAGCGTAGCAAACAGATGAATCTGATAGGGTATAAAAACAAACGGCGGAAGCAGAGCCTAACCGGAACGCCTCGTTAATTCGCAAAGATGATAGATATTGCTTCCTGGATCGCACATGGGGATATCTACGCCTCCAGTACGGCTTTCGACTCGTTCAATATTGATGTTGGACTTTGTCGTAATGGTTCGAGTTCTGTATGGTTTGGCTCAGCTGCGCTCTCTTGTTTCCCATCGTTAGCGACCTGGACACTGCCACGAACGCCCCTGACGATGTGGCCTGCTTCTACTCGGTCTTGAATCATCTCGTCTAAGATACGGCTCATTTCGTCGACGCTCTTAGTCCGTTTTTGAATTGGCAGTTGGCCCTTGGGTATGGATGCCGGCGGATCGGGGAGACCCCCTTGGGGCGGTGGGCTTGCTGCCTGTTCGTACAATAGAGATGACCTAGTCTCACTCCTCGAAGTATCGATTCCTTCAGCAGCATCTCTCGAGCGAGCTGCGCTGCGTAGAGCTGACAGCATCCGGTCCTTGTCTTCAAGCCTTGCCCTCAACTCCGCGATCTCGGCATCTTTCTCCTTCATCAGGGTGGAAACACTATGATCTTCTCCAACCATAATGCCCTTGTGCGGCGCGGAGAATCCGCTCGAAGTCCGTGACGAACTAGCACGCCGCGCTTGTAAAAGACGCTTCTCGAGGGTGGCGATATATCGGTTCTTATCGGCGAGATCTGCCTGTAACGCCTGATTCTGGGCCTGCAAAGACGCCGTGCCGTCACCGTATTCACCCATACTGTCCTCTTCGTCATTTGATGCCTGTTCACCTATGCTAGAGCGCCGCTTCCTGATTGATCTCTGACCAATAGTGGATGACGAAGAATTCATGGAACCAGGCCTTTCTAGTAACGAGTGGCTACCGTTAGATGTGGCAATCGATGTCCGCAGAGACGCCTGAGAGAACCTAGCGTGCATCCCAAGCGCACTATAGGTTCCGCCCGTGTTAACTCCTGTGGACTTCGAGCTGAGAATTAATCGGTTCAAATGGTCGATGCGCTCTTTCAACGCTGTACGCGCGAGTTGCATTTCTAACATCTGTTCCTCGTGCCTTGCTTCCGCTTCTTTCTCCCGAGCGCGCTCTTCCTCCTCATCTTTCGCCTTTTCCTCATCCTCAACTTTACTAGTACCTGCTTTGGCCTGTGTCTCAAGTTGGGTTCTGAGTTCGAGGATCTCCATCCGGTAACGCTCTAGGAGAACTCTCGCTCCACCCTCTCCACCAGCGCCGAGGGCTTCTTCGGCTCGTTTGGCGTGGCTAACAATACTGTTTTTCGCTCTTGAAGCAAATTTGAGCGTATTTATCGTTTCGGTCGCATGAGTATTCGCGGAAGCCGCACTGTTGGCTGCACCCGTCTGTATTGTACATAGAATACTCACCAACGAGTTTCCAGAGAGTGCTCCTTGGAGAAGTCTGGTCAACTTGCTATCTCGGTAGGGTAGGTGCTTCGCATCCTTATCCCCTCCTTTGCCCTCCTTCTCCTTATTTTCTGAAAGCTTGGATATAACCGTGCCTAGTGTTAGTAAACTTTTGTTGATATGAGAACCCTCGGCTCGTCGTTCCTTCGATTCGGCAGCTTTTTCCGAGCCTGCTAAATCGATTAAGCTAAGCGTGGAAACACGAACACCACCTGGGAGTATGCCTGAACGTTTGCTCTCTCCGCCGGAGCCTCCAGGAATGCGTTCTCTACTCTCAACGACGATCTGGACGACCGCATGACTTCGTGAACTCCTGGCATTGAACTGCGTACTTGCCGTTCTTCGCGCTTGATCGCCACGAGCAATTACTCGTAAGAGCTGAGTCGGGCTCTGGACGATTTCTTCCTTCAGGGGCGTAGCATAAACGCCTCGTTTACTATCTTCCCGTAGCTTAATCTCCTCTTGCGCGCCCGCTCCGGCACCATTGCCGCTAGCCATACTTAGGAGGTCATGAATCCTTTCGTTGTAAATTTCCAGATAGCTGACGCGTAATAGGAACTCCCGAGATGGAGTTTCACGGATATATGAGAAGATGTCTGTTATAGCTAATGGAATCACGCCGGGCGATGACGCAGTTCCCTGCATGGAGAAAGTCTTGCCTGTGCCCGTCATACCATAGGCGAATACGGTACCGTGGTATCCTTCCATAACCCGACGAACTAAGCGTTTGGCACAGTGATCATAGACTCTGCTATTATCGTCATGTGTCGTGAAGACATTATCTAGAAGCTCGTTAGTCTCATGGTCAACATTCAACAGAATTCTAGCCCACTCACCATAAAATAATCGCCTCCCTCGCGGCCACGATAAGCTATCAGTGACCGACGGCCATCAACCATCCATTCGCCTTCGGCTTTGTTGTTACCATTGCCTCCGGCGTCTGGCCTAACCCTTACACTGACAATGACGTTTCCCTTCCCATCCATTCCTTTCGAAGTATGCTTATCGCTGGTTGAAGCTCCAGCTGCTTCGGCTGGATCATCGTAGGTTGTGGCTGACGTCGAGTATGAATCCTGGGCAGAACTACTTCGGCTTTGCGGCGGAGACGAGACACTAATGAATCCATCCGAGTGCCTTGCACCGGCGCCGCCCATAAGCGATTTACCATCTGCGCCACCATTTAATAAACTCGGGGTGCCACTCCCCAGTTGACCTAACTTGGATGTCGGTTGCGGGGTGCGCGCTTTTCTCGCAGGTGTGATCGATCCAGACAGGGGACTCGAAGGGTAGGTTGCAGTGCGACTCGGCGGTTGGGGGAATGAGTTTATACTGACGGTTTTCCTAATTGTTCTTCCGGCGCTATTGACACCATGAGCGCCCTTTGGGGTCGGAAGCGCCGTGGTGGGCGCAGGAGACGGCGGAGGCCCGGGATATGCGCTTGCTGAGGGTGCTCGGAGACCACTTCTAGGTGAGGCTGGAGTGCCGCTGGGAGTTGCTAAGCCGCCGGTGCTTTTTCGCGTCTTCGGAACAGGCAGAACTGGAAGAGTACTCGATGAGGTGCTATTCGAAGCACGCGGTCTGGGTAATGTGGTCGCCATAATGACAATGATATAAAGTACCTATGCCCTGGCACAAGACGGAAGGAAGATTCGTTCGACGGCGTGACTTTCGTATCAAATGCGATCCCACGAATTTTGGGCCGCCTACCGGATATCGCTAGCGAACCGGATCGAAGATTCGAATTGTCGAATGAAAGATTATAAGATCAGAAGCATCCTTTGCGTCCCATAGTTAAAGTCTTCGCTAAAAGGCAGCTTGCAGAATAAGTGTCTCGTTCTTTAATTCGGGCGTCGAAAAGCAACTGGGGGAATAACAATCGGTATAACAGGGGGGGTTGAGCTGATTCTACTGTGGCCAAGCGATGCGCCCTGGCAATTCCAGGAGATCTCGAGATGATCAGTAGAATAAGTCACCCAGAAACCCTCACGTACATGAGCAAGAATCAAAGGTAGCGTGTTTGAAGGCGTTTAAGCTACTCTAAATTGTCAATACGTCAGAGCTTCAAACATCGAAAAAGATGCTACGTAATGTATATAGATATGCTAACAGATGAGAACTTACTCTATCCGTAAGCTAAGCAGATAGATATGCAGATGTACAACTGGTATCGCGGTGTCGGAACTCAGTTGAGAATAGCAGACGTCTTGAATTGGGGGGTATCTTAAAAGTCAAAGAGTGAATTACCGGAAATCGATGTTGGAAGGATCCAGCAATTCCTGGTCTCACGGGACGGCAATGGATACAAAGGACAAATGAGACTAGGTCGGTGGTTGGTACTTTTTGTCGCGGCTCGTTGTATGATCTGCTTTTCTTGATTGAGGTTCCTATGTATGATAGGGCCGAGACACCTTTTTTTTTCTCAGACACCGTGTAGACGCTTCTATTTTGGGGGAGGAGAGAAAAAGCAAAAGAACGTGTTGAAGGTATCGCAGAAGTAAAGTTTGGGTATGAGAGGGAAAATAAAAAAGAGGTATCTACATATGTAAGATACAAATTAAGTTAAGTAAAGTACCTAACGTAAGTACTCAGAATTAAATAAAAAGAAGGACGAATGGTGAGCGTCGAGCTTGGGTGTAACTACCTCAAGCAGAACGATGAAATGCTCTCAAAAGAGTATTCGCGAAGGTTTGGAAGCTAGAGTTCGCGAACTCCAGTGGAGAGGAGGGACGAGATAGGTTCCAGTGGAAAGTGCTTTCTCTCAATGCTCCCATCCGTTCCATGAAAGTTGCCAGCCTTGAAGTGGTCAGGGCTTAACGGTTGGGCTGCTTTAGGTTTGGCGTGGGTTCGGGGGGGATGAGAAGAGGATGGCACGGCCAGAAAGCTTACCCTAGGGTAGGAAGTACCCTGTAATATTCAAGTTGTACGTATATACATATATACATCATCACGGTCGAAGCTGCTTAAGTGTGTACCTTAAAAAACCTGTCACGTTCTGTGCTAAAGTACATATGTAGGTATGTACAGGTGCTAGACAACCTTAAAAGTTGTTACTTCTCATCGGCAATATTTGACGCGGCTAACCTTCAACTTACATCTTCATCTTTATTCTTGACTACGAGGAATTTCCTCCCGTAATGCGGCACGACTCGAGACGAGAAAAAAAAAAAAAAAAAAAAGGAGAACAATGGATGTCTGTTAGGTATCACAGCACCAAGCACAAAATGACGACCGAGGATGTATTTTCATCCTTTCCCTCATTAACAAACCCCTGATACGAGCTCGACCAATACAGGACCTTAGATGCAAATTAGAGCCAAGATTGCTGTAGGGGTTTTGCACAATCACGGGCCATTCTCCAAGTATGGTCCAGATCCAGGGATTGGATAAGCACGCTTTTTACGACAAGGGACCCCCTGTCGCATGTGATAGAGGCTTCGTCTTTCGAAGAGAAAGTACATATTAGCTTCGCGTAGTTACTGGAAACAGGCTCGAATTCGGCGATCCTCTTTCGCCTCTCATCAATCTCCATTAACAGCTCTAAAGTCTTTGCTGACCTGCTGGCTTGCGCAACTCTTACACGTTTACGCCTATGTCTCACCTACTCGTGGCAATTCCGAGGGAGAAAACGGTCTCTCGGTTGTGGCTGGCGCGAACTGGCTAGCTCTGGAGTTGGAGACAATTAGAAACGATTAATGCCATTGGCGTTGCTTTTCTTCTCCCTTATCTAATAGGGCACAACAAACATCTGTTCAAATGCTACAAGTCTCAGACTTTTAGCACCTTGTTCGAAACCCCTTTATTATCATAGAAGACCGCGCGACACTAGTTGGCAGGGCTACTGCTCATCAAGAATCGTCAATCGGACTTGGTCTCCATGAGAGAGCTGCCAAACCCTTCTGCCGGGCCAACAAGGCTATATTGGACCCCTGGCTAAACCATTCGCGTACGGAATACTTTCCTCTTTTGACAAGAGTGTGGTGCATTGAAAAGCATCGCGAAAGGTACCTATTCTGGATGTTGATAGTAGTAAGATATCATTTTTCCTTCGTAAACGTTACATATTACACTGAGTTAAGTAGGCTTGTCTCCTATTATCAGTCGTCGTCGATTCTCCTCCACGGCCCGCTATTTTGTGCGTATGTGAGTTACTTGCATTCATGCTTCGTTGCGGATCAGTCATGAGCATTGTATTCGTTGACCCAAACAGGCTACATACCCGCCCAGGTATGATATTTGGACCTACTGCAAGAGCGGGAGTCACAGTTGCAGATGCAATGGAACTTCACCTACGCAGGTACAACAGCCGATCTCGAACCGCCGTATTTCTTTCCCCTAGAAGGTAGACGGCATTGGGGAGACTATCAAACTATTGACAGACTACTAGAAATTCTCAAATGCCGTCTAAGCTTAAGTTGGTTTCGGTAGAAATTTTGCAAGACTTGACCCTGAATGACGAAGTGGGGAGAATTCATTTTGGTAACGAAAAGCTTTTAAAGAATCCATCTGTGCCTCCCCCACGATCAACCGTCAATCAGAGCTCAGGGGTCCTATTTACGCGCATTTACTAGTTTCTCTCATCACAGCTCAGTCATGTGGTATTTATCTTAGTGGCTCATTGGCTTGAGATCTTCAATTATTCAATATGTGTCGAAACAACCGATAATGATGGCAATTTCGGAATTTGTCACCCTTGCTATCGCTTCCGCAAGATTCTTGGTCTGTGCTCACTGCTCACGCATTGTAAGCACTCTATGTTAGGTACTGATAGCCTAACTAAGAGGAAAATGCAGGTTGCACGGACTATATACAGTAAAACCTTGCCATAACGAATCGCAAAAAACAAAGGGTCTAATTCGTTATCGAGTGAATTCGCTACATAGTAGAAAAGTGACATGTAAATGTACTTCCCAAAAGGGTAAAGCGCTTACCCAAACTCGTACGTCTTAACCAAATTTACGAATCTTTTTCCGAGAATAGTAATTTACTAAGCCAAAAAAGGTATAGCACTTCCTTTTACATAACGAAATTGGTAGTGACTAATCCAAAAACTTAACGAATTCGTTATACAAAAAAATTCGTTAATTTACATACAAAATTTAGCAAAACGAGGATTCAATTCGTTATATAGTGAATTCGCTATATACCTGATTCGCTATGGCAAGGTTTTACTGTAGTACAAGGGGGTCACTCCATCCCACTTTGGCGTACCAAAGTTGCATAGTATGGAGATATGTACGTGATTAAATCCTACAGTCTGTGCAGCAGCAGCAATATTAGCACGCTCTAACCTGTGATATTAGAATTATTAGAATTACGCGCTGCTGTCTCCGCCTATAAGCCCGGGAATTTCATCCCGCTCCTACAGCTAAGCCTTATGCGGTTGAGATGCGATGCGTAGCTCATTACGCAACCACCCGAGAGTCAAGATTTTTCGGGAGCAGTCAGGGAATTTCGATTCGGGAAATAATTACTCGTTCAATCCTTCAGCATACACATACCGAAGCCCGTCTCTACGGCTTATCAGCCGCGGGGGACGGGGCGGCTGGTTGGTAAAGAAGCTTTTAACCCGGGTCCTAATTGCGGAAAATTATCATCTTCGTCAAGGCGAAACTCCATTTAGATCGCAGATACATTGGAGCTTACTAGTACTATAGAGTTTCGGTCATGCCTAAATTAGGTATGTATACCTATATATATATATATATAGCTTATCATCCAAGTAAATATGCGTGAATTCATTTATATACTTCAGTAAGCAGTCTTGAATAGAAGAGTTAAAGATTGTCGTTTTATTCTCTGTTGCTACCTATCTGCCCATGTGGTTTCATAAAGATAGGGGTTATCCAAGTTTTGCATGCGATTGCCATGCGGAAATGCTTGTCGATTACGTCGTACTACTATATTGGGTGCGTAGGAATCATGCCACCGATCTAGAATATCATCTCGTTGATAGTCGCCTATTGGGGTAGTTAGGCTAAAAAAGGACAAAGAGGACCTTTTGCCTGTGTCTTTACAAAGCGTCGGGACGATATGATCCCTTATAGCTGCTACTATGTAATAGATAGGTATATATTAAGCAAGTAGGTATGTAGGTAATCAGTCATATTGTAGCCACGCTTCCGAGGGTATGGGCTGCCCCAGTCTAGACCCCTATATCAGCGACAGGTAAGGGTATATATGAGGCTGCTACTAGTCGCGTCGTACAGCGTTTCAACTCTGCGAGTTGCATAAAGGGCTTGCATCCAGTCGCGTGTTATTACTTTCGAGGTCCTGTCCTTGTCCCGGTATGCAGGTAGATGTGTAATACAAGGATCGACCGTTCGGAAAGGCTCAGCCAGAAGTGGGGCGGGACCCTGGGCTCGAAGGCTTTCCCGGGAGTCTCAAGGCCTTGCTAGCGTTTCCCGGAATCTGGCCATGTCGGTTATACCGGCTTGATTTATCGTCTTGTTCTAGTGTACATACAGATACAGTATATAGAGTGCATCAGAATCAGAATGTGACTGTTCTTTATGTATGCTAATGGCTCTGCGCCACAAGCCGGCCCTGCTGACTATGCTCTTGCATTCTCATAACGGATGTGACCCTCCAGATCACCAATGATGCTTGAGAATGATCACGACTCTGATCTGCCGGGGATCCGCGAAGTAATGTGATACCGGTCCGTCGTTACGTTTCTGCTTTACTGTTTCACATGTCTGCTCTTGGGCCTCAGATCGATCAATTTATGCCATCTTATCACAACACCTAAACCATCTGATCATGGTATTGTTTGTGATAGTATCACGGAACTCACGTCGACGGCTTCAACCGCTGCTCCTAGTAAGGGACAAGTTAGTTCGAAAGTTATGGTTGGAAGACTCCGTTTCGCTGTGTTCGTCGACAGACGCTAAGTCAAGCAAACTGACAGAGAAACCAGTTGCCTTAATCATACGATGCTCGTTTCTTGTTCTGGCATCATAATCTATACTACCGAATCTTGCCATGCCTTGTCGTGCCTTGTCGTGCAGCAGATTCGATATCCTAGACTGTGTGACACGAACGGGTATGTATCTAACACGCCAGTGTGGCGAGTGATGGGCTCTCCCATCATGGAATGCCCTTACGCATCCAATGGCCGGGTAGAACTCACAAGGCACGTATCCCGCGGCCAACGCTCCGGGTATCGAAAACCTCAACCAGGCCAGACCCGACCGCCTCCTGCAAGACCCAGTCAAAAGAAAGCCCGTAGAACTGCTTCCATTTTCTAGTCTGTCCAGGTAAGATATTCGCGAATTCTCCTCGCGAGCGTCTAGCTGCATAGTGTGCTTCGTCCTTGGGGATCCCTCCATCCCACCGCTCTCTAAGCACCGTCTCTGGCGCTTCGCGGAATCTCGACTTGCCTAACAACGAGACAAGGTGCTCGAGCGCGGAGGAGAGAAGCTTTAGAAATGTGCCGTTTCCAGGCACAGCAAGTCGGAACTCGGCGCCGGTGGCGTCGGGCCGGGACGCGCCAAGCAAACCACCCCCATTACCGCCGGTCTTGTGGACTACACCCTCGCCCCCTACGGCGCCAAGCGAGCCGGTGGGCTGTTTCGAGATGATATCGAGTGACGTAAGTGTTACCTTGTCCTCTGGTCGCGAATATAGGTTCGTTCTATGAGACGTAGAGCCATAGTGAGTTGCGCCGGTGTTGTTGGCTATCAGAAACCCAGCTTTAATAAGTTGATCTACCTCCGGCGCCCGAAGGGCATTTGGCCCAAGGGCCTGGACCCCTGGGTTCTCTTTTAGAAGCCTAATCAGACTATCTTTTGTATCATTGTCTAATATCGTAGACTCTTCTACTAACTGCTCGAAGTCCGTGGAGAGTACTATGGTCTCACCTATATCTCCCCTCCCAGGAACAACTACTTTGCGCAGAAACCCAGCCCGCGCGAGTTCTGCAATTTCACGTTCTGCCGCACTCGGCGACGAGAGTAAAGCCTGTATATGCGATACAGTTACGATAGGAGGAAGACGCTTCCGATAGTTGAGAACTTCTGCAATTCTGGTGGAGTTCATCCCCGCCGCCTTCTCGGGCATGGGGGAGAACATATGACTGCGAATGTACATGATGGCTTGGGGAACGTCGCGCAAGTTCAAATCGGTCGCTAGAGCCTTAACAAGCCCATAGTCATCGAGCTTATCGTTGAAGAGATCATCCCCATCATCTTCGTCTCCTGCTAACGATTTCCCACGCTTGGGTCCGGGTTTGCGACGAGGAAGAGAAGAGGCCCACGCGGAAGGCGAAGATGAAGATCGGTTTGCGCCGGGCTTCTTAGAGGACTTTTTAACCCGGCTGGAACCTCCCAAAATCGACCTTAAACTCATTTCTAGCAGGACAAATCATGAGAAACGTCGGAGATCCCCTCCGATACGTTGGTACGTGTTAATTGTAGATTTATGGTTAGGATATAACTGTTAGATGAGTTGAGCCTTGGCTTCCTGTTTTCTAAGATGTGTAAGCGCCTATGATGTATAAGGACACATTCGCCTTAACGAATGAGACGCTACATAGTAATATGCGGGGTTCTCGATTTGTGGCGGTATCTTCAATAAGGAGAAGTATGATTGGTGGTAACAAAGCCAGCCAAAAGGGGTTCATCGTTTACGCTAACCGAGTTCGGCTTTCTATGAATAACGAATTGTGACAATTGTGACATTATGAAGCTTCAAAAGTCTGCTCCCTACGAGTTCTGCGAGTCTATCTACTTCTCTCAATAAGTCTTGTTTTCAGATTCTAAGATTTGAGTTGTTTGATCTTGGAAAACAACAAAAGGGTGTCAGATATTTAATATTGTGACTCATTTACATCCGACATAGCTATATAATATGCATCGATCTGAAGAGCATGCCAAGAAAATCCTGGTCTGCTCTTTACTTCATCCCTTTGCCTAAAACATAACCGGATGCTTTATTCAAGATGGCACCACTCATCATTCTAGTACGCCACGCTGAAGCTTTACATAGTAAGTACTCACCTTATTTTCTATCGAGGCAACTTTTAACAGATTACAGATATTGCTGATAAGTCATCTCTCATCAACTTGGATGAATAATAGGGGGCTAACACAATAGACACATGAATGGGACCTACCCGATCCGGTCCTGACGGAAAAGGGTATACAACAATGCAGAGCTCTCGCAGCAAAACTTGAGTCTAGTTTCGATCACGCCCCAGATGCGTGTCGCATAGTAGTGAGTCCCTTAAGAAGGACGTTGCAGACCGTACGATATGGCCTGCAGTGGCTTCGAGATCAAGGAGTTCCTACCGAAGTTCGTGCAGAATGGCAGGTATGTATAATATGTCACTGAGAAACCGTTCGCTGGAGTACTAACCATACGCAGGAAACCACGGATAAACCTTGTGACATTGGTGATGATCCCATTGTAATCAAGCATGAATGGCCCGACTTTGATTTTTCGACTTTAGACCCAATCTACCCTCAAAAGACTGGTCTATACGAAAACTCAGAAGATGCCTTTCAGAAGAGGGCATCATTTGCCAAACAATGGCTCTTCGAACGGCCCGAAAAGTGCATCGTCGTTGTCACGCACTCGGGTTTCTTGAAGAGACTTATTAAGGGGCCGAAGTATCAGAACGTGGAGTATAGGACATATGAACTTGTCAAAGATGCGGATGACCTCAAACTCAACGAGATCGACAGACAGGTTTTTGAGCAAGCATAGAAACCCCTTGATTCGACAAGGATTATAAGACAAATCGAAGAAGCTAGCAACTATTATTGTTGCAAGGGAGAGAAACACGCATGTGCCCCTCGCTCGGGGGGAATATCTAATTGTAGTAAATTATAAGTAGGTAGCGGGAAGAATGATAGTAATTTTCTGCAATAAGAGACGACTTATTACTCAAAATCATAATTGACGACAGTCACAGAACTATTAAAGCAGACACAATATAATTCAACTGACTTTGCTTGCATACTTGATGAAACGCCGTATCCGATGACACGTGTTGCCCATTAGAGAATGGAATGGAACGTAAGAAGACGCAAGAGACGCACGAAATGCAGGAGACTGCAAATTGCAATGTCGCCGAGAATTACCATAGGAACCCGATGTCTAGCGAACATATCGGGTTCCCTCAAACGAACGGCATGTCATAATCTTGCACTGGACTCAGCCTTGAAGACGGTAAAGGATTATTCGTCTTTGAGCAATCAAATAAAAAGA
The DNA here is from genome assembly GCA_902805475.1 of Entonaema liquescens. Classification (NCBI taxonomy): domain Eukaryota; kingdom Fungi; phylum Ascomycota; class Sordariomycetes; order Xylariales; family Xylariaceae; genus Entonaema; species Entonaema liquescens. The sequence goes on along the minus strand of CADCSX010000001.1, from coordinate 2,459,196 downwards.
TTTGATTTTTTTTTTAGAATCGGACGTGCTGATGAATGTAAAGATAAAAAAAAAAAAAAGGGAAAACGAGTAAAAATTCGTCCGGCGCATAAAATTAGTTACGTGACCCTGCCTCTTACGTAAACAGGCCCTAAGGCTAAGTCGATCAGAAACCCCTATGAATTTAGGAGATACGATTGGTCAAAGCCGGGAGTACTCCGTGCATATCCGATCCACACTTGTAGGTAGCATCAATACGTCCATAGGTCCCAGACGTCCATACAGACTTTTATTTTTCATGTATGTAACTCTATTATTTCAACAAAACAGTCCCTTTTCATTATTCTACATGACACCGATTATCGGGCTGCTACCACCTCGAAATTGTCGATGGGCATTCTAGATGCAGTTTTAACAATGGGAAATGTTCAAGCCCATTGGTATATGACAACCTTTACGGAATTGACGGCACTGCCTATCTTACTTCTAGTGTGGTGAGGTTGGTGAGCCTGACGTCATCTAGCTCCAAGGGCGACTAAGAAATGTCGAGCTAAGAAACATAATCAACAAATCTCTGCGCCGTCAACTTCTAGAAACACCTTGATGGCTTATCCAGACTTGGCACTCGGTTGCGTGTTGGCGACATGAGAACTGTATCACAGAGAAACAGCGAAACAGCGAAACAGAGAAGCAGAGAAGCAGAGCGGCAGATTCGAATCCTTTTGACACCTCCACCTGACGATCCGTGATGGATTCCTGCAGCTCAACCCCAGCGCAAGTGATCTTAGCAAACTCTGGGATATTGGACTCCCGAGCAGCTAGTGGATGCTATTTAGGCAAGTGCGGGACTGACCATTGTCGTGTGCCCATATAGTGGCCATATAGTGGCGCCTAGGTTGTGTGTCCCACGATGTCTCAGTTATTCAAGCTCAACTCTCCGCGATTAACTCCCTACACGTGCGGAATCTGGAGTTATGATTCGTCGCCTATTGTCAGCCTTCAGCCTCGTGGACGGTAAACCAACTAACCCTAATAACTAATTTAATAACCCCTACTTGTCCTATGGTCCTAGGGAGAAAAAGACTTGGGATATCCTACTGAATAATGTGATGGTGTTCAAAAAACCAAAAACTTCACTCAAGAGTCAGAACGTAGTATTTAGAACTACTTAGACCACTTTACTATCATCTATTTTACCCACTTGGCACAAATCCTTTGGCTAGAAGGGTTCTTTGGTATTGCCAACCAGTTTTATTGGATCCCCTGGACGGCCCAGCTAGCCCTATTTTTACCTACGCCGACGATCATTTGGTACGCTTCTCGAAACTACGGCGAGTAATGACGGAATTCTTAAAACATTGAACACGACAACAATAGAAAATACTCCTTTACAATTTTATCAACCTATAAGCTGATGACCATCCCCTATCTATGCCATCTTCCTTTTTGATCTCCTCTTCATAGCTCTTAGAGCATCGTAAACGATCCAAGATGGCACTGAAGAAAGTAGCCTGGTTATTGGGGATTCCCAGCTTATTGGCAACTTTCGTCATAGGTGCTCCAACTACCGGCACTCAATACGTGCTGCAGGCAAACCACGATAGCCAGTCTACGTCGCAGCGCAAGTTGTACGGCAGATTTCTCCATATTACAGGTACAATACGATTCTAGAAATCCCATACCACACTTCCCCCAATCTACCCATCTCCAAATCGGTTTTCCATTAAGACAAGACAACTAATGCCTCGTACCTTACGCAGATCTACATCCAGATGAATACTACAAAGTCCATACATCCACGGAAGAGAATATCGCATGCCACCGAGGTCATGGTCCGGCTGGTACTTATGGTGCAGAAACTTCTGACTGCGATTCCCCGCTAGATTTAGTCAACGCGACTCTCAATTGGGTGGCAGCCAATCTGAAAGATGAGATTGATTTCGTGGTTTGGACTGGCGACTCAGCTCGCCATGATAGCGATGAGGAAATACCCCGCCATAACAAAGAAATTCTGGCCATGAACCAGCGAATTGCTGACGCCTTTGTAACCACATTTTCCGATGAGAAGGGCCTAGTAGTCCCAGTAGTACCGACTTTCGGCAACAATGATATATATCCGCACAATATATTATTACCGGGCCCGAATCAGATTCTAAAGACTTACACCGATGTCTGGCAGGACTTCATTCCGGAAGCGCAGCGACACTCATTCGAGTACGGCGGTTGGTTTTATGTCGAGGTCATCCCGAACAAGCTTGCCGTTTTCAGTCTTAATACACTGTACTTCTTCGATCGCAATGCGGGGGTTGACGACTGTGCGCATCCAAGCGAACCCGGATACAAACACTTTGACTGGTTGCGCGTCCAGTTGCAGTTTATGCGAGAGCGTGGGATGAAAGCTATTCTCATAGGCCATGTTCCTCCTGCAAGGACCTCTGGCAAGCAACTATGGGATGAAACCTGTTGGCAGAAGTACACTCTTTGGTTGCAGCAGTATCGCGACGTTGTTGTCGGTTCTCTGTACGGCCATATGAACATAGACCATTTCCTGCTTCAGGATACTAAAGATATTGACTTCTCTTACATTGAGAGTGAGTCTAATCGACATGCGAGTATTCGCGAGACTATGGAAGATGAGATCTCGATAGAGTCAAGTAAAGACTATCTCATGGAATTGCGAGAGGATTGGTCTAAATTGCCAGACCCAGTTCAAGGCCGGGACCTTGAAGAATCTGGGAAGAAGAAGAAGAAGAACAAGGGAAAGGGGAAGGGGAAGAAAGGAAAGAAGGGCGGGAAAAGCAAATTGGGCGGACCTTTCGCGGAGCGATATCAATTAACTCTCATAAGCCCTAGCATCGTCCCGAATTACTTCCCGAGTCTCCGTGTTTTCGAATACAATATAACGGGTCTCGAAGATACTTTAACATGGGTAGACACAATGCGCACCTTAAATTCTCAAGGTTCTCCTTCTCGCGATCCGGAACGGCACGAACTGGAACTTCGTGACGAATCCGACCTAGAAGTTGAGAAGAAGAAAAAGAAAGGCAAGGGAAAAGACGGCGAGAACTCCAAGGACCCCAAAGTCCCGATCCCAGATCCGCCAGCTAAGGGAACGCCGCCGGGCCCAGCATATTCCCCGCAACCATTAACTTTCAAGGGCTTCACGCAATACTACGCAAACTTGACATATATCAACAATGATATCGCCGAGGATGCTGACGACGACGATGAGGTATCGTCTTGGAGCTGGAATGCAGGCAAACATTGGAACAAGAAACCGAAGCACGCGAAGCCTAAGCCACGGGAGTTCGCCTTCGAGGTGGAGTACACGACGTTCGACGATAAGATTTACAAGCTGAAGGATCTGACCGTCAGGAGCTTGTTGAAGCTCGCGCATCGGATTGGTCAGACCTCCGGGGATGTGAAGGGGCTTGCTGAGCAGGAGGCTGAGGACGATCATGATGAGGAGGTGGATGAAGACCAAGTTGACGACGAAGAAGAAGAAGAAGAGGAGGAGGAGGATGTGGAGTCATCAGATGATGAGGATGAGGAAGAGGATGACGAGGTGGAAGTCGAGAAGAAGAAAAAGAAGAAGGGGAAGAAGAAGCACCACAAGGGCCATAAGAAGAGGAAGAATACTAAGGTGTGGCTACATTTTCTTAGACATGCGTTCGTCAGTACGAGAAGTATAGACGAGCTGAAGGACTTATAATGAACTGACGAATCATTTTGGTTTGGCCACAATGGCTAGTTAGTTGACTGCGTATCATCGTTTAGCTCAAGGAGTTCCGGTTGGTATGGACGGCGCATTGGATTATTTGCTAGCTGGTTTTATGCCCTTTGGGTCTTTGGGAATGAGGAAGACAGGAAGAATAACATGATGATGACGACGACTAGTATATACCGATGCATGGCATGGCATAGCACGGCATGGTATTTATGCATCTTGGACAGGTCCCATAGGTTTGGTTCAGGCATTAAGGAGGGAAGGGACCTAAGCAAGCCATCTAGACGGCATTGTTTTTTGGGCTGGGTTAGGTACCCATTAGACAGCGTGGAATCTACCTTAGAGGTAGTTGTAGGATATGAATTGAAGAATTTCATCAATCATCATTGTCATTTCTGGTATCTACTAAGCTTTATAAATCGCACGCCTCCTAAGTTTGGCCTATATAGGTGAAGATAATTCAAGTTAGATAATTCGCCAACTTAATCCGAATCGCTATCCTCCGACGGAGAAAAGCCATTCCACTCCTCTTCCGTATCATCCAACACACCCGTACCCTCGGCCTTATCGCCGTCATCTCCCTCCCTTCTTCCTCTTCTTCTTCCTCATCATCCCGCTCTTCAACCTCAAACGTGCCGCTGATATCCCACCTATCGCCGGGAGCTTTCTGACTAACATATTTGACGAACTTGAGCACGCCGCTATCGCGCAGGACTAGGGACATCTTGTTCCAGGCCGGGGCTTGGAAGAACAGGATATTATCGTCGTCCCCGCTTGATTTATACACGGCAGCGTCCTCATTCGCCGCGTCATCATCGCCTGCCATATATACCTCATGACCGCCGACTTCCACCTCTGCCTCCTCTTCTTCTTCCACTTCCTCCTTTTTGCCACCTTTGTTCTCCTTCGAGGTCTCCGCCTTAGCTTTGGCTTTGCCCTTCCCCTTGCCGTTGGCTTTAGTGTCCTTGTCACTTTCACCGTTTTCCTCTTCTTCGGCAGCATCATCTTCCTCATCATCGTCTCCCCATTTACTTGTTGGGGTGATACCTAGAGATAACTCGAGGCGTGGTTTGCCCTCGTGCCCCGTAGCGAGCGTATAGTCCTTGCCGCGCCTGAAGCGCCTAGCGACAAAGTTGTGGCTCTCGATTACGGAATCTGTTGCTATTTGTAGCCAGCGGCGGAACTGCGGGCTTGGGAGAAACTCCTCTAGGAGCTCTCTTATGGGCGAGTCATCCTTTTCGATTTTCCATTCTTCTTAGTAGTGGTAGCGTTATCAGCTTGGAGGTATAGATATCGGTGTTTGTGAGGCGGCTTTGCTACTCGCCAGGCGCCCTTCTCGATCTCTGAGGCGTCTTCCGGTAGAGGCGTGCTGTCTTGAGTAGCGACATAATCCCGCAGTCTCTTAGCGAATTTCTTGCCGAGGAGGTTGGGTAACGTAATGCTAGACTCCTCGTCGAACTGTTCTGAAATTTGCTCCAGGGTATCTGGAGTAAGGTAGGTCGGGGCCATGTACTTCAGCAAGAACTCTAGGTCGGCCTCGTCGAATTCTTCTTGAGAACTTGACTGGGGTTGCTCAACCGGGACTGGTTTCAGTTGGGGCAAGTCGTATTGATCCGGGTTTCCTTGCAATTGCATCAGACCGCTGTTCTTGGCCAGCTTCTCCTCGGCGCCTTCGACATATCCAGGCTCTCCGATCTGAGGGATATGGAACCAGCCGCTGATGGCCATACGGACCCTTCCCCCCTCCTTCTGGAGTTGCTCCTTGGATGCGGCATGGTATACTTCCTCGACGTCGTGGAAACTCTCTCCAGGCTGGACAGCGAAGAAACTCAGCTGATTCCAAGCAGGGGGGATGACCTTGGTAACATCCGGCGCAGGCGTCCTCGCAACCTCACCATCCTTGCCCTTGATTGTCCGTACGGGGAAGAGCCTCAACGCGCCACCCCATTCAGCTTTCCAAGGAATATCAGGATCGGTGAGGTAGAGGATGTAGCTGACTTTGCGACTACCGATGACGTCGTCGTGGCATAGAAGATAGCATCCTGGAGTGTAAACATTAATCGCCATGTCCGTTTTCCTACCACTCAGGGGGCCGCATCCAGTAATATGCGCGACATAGTCCCGGAATGCTTGGGAGTATACGGCGTCTCTGAGAGTGAGCAACGAGGGTAGCCTAGCTAGAGCTTCATCGTCTAAGCCGTCGAGATTCGCGAGATCGCCAGACTGGTGGATCTTGTAGATGTCAGTTTCCTTGGGGGTAAAGGAGACATTATCCTTGATCTCCTCGCGGACGGATCGTAATAAGGTATCGTCGATCAGCTCGTGAATAACGCTATGCTTGTAAGGTGTGGATTTGGCATATCCTTGAGTATATTTGTCTAGAACATCTTTGTCGAAGAGCCCTTTCCTGAATCTCTTCCTAGCTTCCTCGTCACTTAATGCTATAGTGGCCAGTCAGTCTTCTTCTGTTGCGAAAATTTCCAACAGATCGTACGATAGGTACGATCTGCTAGATTAGGCGACTTACAAGGCTTCTTGGACTTCTTTTTGGCAGGCTTGTGGCCTACAGCTTGCGATTGGGCTTTGCGCTTCATTTTGAATAATTAATTAGGGTCTATACTAATTGAATCCAGTCAATTGTAAGCTTAGGAAATTGTTGAAGCTTAGGGAAGCTATTGTGAATATGAATAAAATGAACAAAAACTCTGGATTTCTTTTCTGATCGACTGATAATCAGTCAAAAGTAATGGCAGAAAAAAAGAAACTGGAGCATTGAACCAGCAAATAGGTACCAGCAAACACCAGCAAAAGTTGACCCGCTCCATCTTAAGTTTCATCTATCGAAGTTAGCGCGATCTTCACCGCCCGACCCACCATGGAGCTTAAAGGTTGGTACTAGGTAGGGATGTTTAAGGTTGCTTATCGACCTAACAAGAGATCCACTCATGCCACTATCCAATGCCTATAATGCCCATAATCCTAATACCCCTCCTATCCTATCCTATTCCTCTCCCGCCCTCCTATTCCCTAATCCGCTCCCCTATTTTTCTTACCGCTATGGCTTCTGCACTACTTCAACATTTTTCACCATTCAGCTTCAATAATCCAAGAACCCAAGAACCCTAAGCAAAAATAACTGATCTGGCTGCATGATAATTCAAGCGCCTATCCATCCCGACGTACAGGATCTCGCCTCTGTCTTCTTATATGTGAACAGATGCAACCAAGTCATGTATATATAGACCATGCATTATGCGTCCTCGACACCATCCCCCATTTCAATGCCCCCGTAGTGAGACCCTATTGGCGGTTAAGCCATCATGTCCAACAATCCTTTAATCGGAGTTACAAGTTGGTGTTATATCAATACGGGCTCTCACGGAAAGGCTTATTCGTGTGGGACAGGATCACGCCAGGAGGCGTCCGAGGGCGGCAGTTTTACTGTAACTCTCAAGGTTATTCAGTTGCATTCAACCGCCGCCCACGAATATTCCGCACGTTATTAACCAATAATTTAGAAATGTACTCTCGGGATCGGCTTGAGATGGTAGGGCCGCTCCTTTATGAATCACGGGTATCCTGTGGCTGGCCCTGGGGGCTACACGTTCGATTGCCATACTTAGGTTGCTTTCCCGATATCGCTATTTCTCTACTATTGCCAATACACTTTTATTTCTATTTTCTACTCTCACTTCACCTATTGTTGGCCTTTATACTTGGCCCTTTTATCTGTGAGAATATTGGGTCGGCTATGTCAACTGGAATAGAACCAACGATATATTTGGTCATTCGTAATTATATCATTAAGGTAGGTAACATCTTAAGAAAATCTACCCGGAATAACACTCTCATTACATAAGACATTGTTAAATTCATGTTTCAATATTGTTATGTTGTATGCCACTGGCATAATACTATGTACCAGTAGGCCTATCGAATTTCTCTATATCAGTATCCATATCCTACACTCTCTTATAAGTGGTTAGTCCATCGTGTCTATATTACTCGTATGCTCTCCCTCAAGAGCCTTCATAACATTCAGGTTCTACCGCCAACATTACCGCGCGGGAGATCCAGATTATAATTGATACTGGGTAGGGCCTGTAACGATATCCCACAAGGGTTCCACTAACCCCAGAGATACCCAATGGGCATAGCCACATATTCAGTACTCTCTTTCACTTTGAGGTAAGCCAATCCACGAGAAGATATTAATATAAACGGACCATCCAGAGCAAACCGATATTCCGCCCCCGAGACGGAAGTAAATCGTATTTAAATAGCGATTGCTCTTCTTGTGTATGCCCATACGATCGACCTCGGAGATGGCTATGATACCCTGACTATGATACCCTGACCCATACGACCCTATTTGTTATTCTATCACATATCATATACGTCCCGGGCTTTTCTCAACCAGTTGGATACTCACCTAATCGGCAAGACGTACTATCTCATTCCTCAGTGATGACAGCAGAAAGTAACGCTCTCCGAGCGAATAGTGGAGTTAGGTTGCTTCCTCAAAGCAAACCCGTATCCCTCAAACTCTCACCTATAACCGAGTTCGAACATTAGAAATATCAAGCTCCTTACAGCTTTACCTAGAGGGCTCGAATAGAGAGCTTTCGGGATAGTAGATGCCACTCTGATCTGTATAAGTCATATGCTGCTATGAGGTGGTGGTCTGCCACCGGAGAGCGGCAGGACTTGTTAGTAAATGCTATCCAGCATGAAGCCATGCTAAAATCTTCTAATCTATATAGTTTGGTATAAATATAAACATTTCAACGTGATACTAGAAAATATTTCACCTTGACCTAGGGAGAAGTATCGCTTATACCACGAAGAAGTTCGATCAAGGTCAAGAATTGAGTTACAGCCATTACATATACATTTGGTTATGCTAGAAAATCTTGCCTTGCAAATAATAGTGAAGCTGCCGAGGCAATGCAAAAAATGACTGGCGTCAATTTATACATATTTTCCTAGATCGCTTCGACTTATAAGCCATATTAGATGAAAGTGATGAGTGAGTGCGATAAACACTGTATAGGATTGAGATAACTTAAGATCTGCGTCCATTTCTGGACCCACACGACTTTTCAATCCTATTCAACATGAACCTTTGAAAATAGGGAGGAAGACAACCATACCTATCAAGATCTTCAAGATGGTTACATTACCAACTGGCGTAGCTCTAGGCTCACTGTCCCCGACCCGTGGCCGTTCTATACTTGCATCACAATCTTTCAGCCCGGGAGCTATCGTCGCCGTGTTTACTCACGGCGAGGGAGCACCCAGTATAGCTATCCCAGACAGTCCCCATCTCCCGCGGACCTGCCACTTCTGTCTGGCCATAGCCTCGGACCAAGACCCCGCCGCGGCTTCTCCCGTGCGCGTGCGAGCTTGCACCGGCTGCCGGACGGTCTACTACTGCTCGCCGAAATGCCAGAAAGCCGACTGGGCCCTCGCCCACAGCCGCGGCGAGTGCAAGGCGTTCCGACGGGTCCGGGCTCCCGATCCTGCGGCCCCCGAAAAGGGCGCCGATCCCAGTACCTTGGTCCTGCCGACTCCCGTCCGCACCCTGGTCCAGGTGCTCGTGCGCCCGGAGATGCAGGCCGCGCTCGCGGACTTGGAGGGCCATGTTGAGACCGTGCGCACCACGGACCCGGACGTGACGTGGGCTGGCATGGAGCTCCAGGCTCGTGCTGCGTTGCATTACTTGAATCGCGAGTTGAGCGAGGATAACCTGGCGGAGGCGATGGAGATATTGTGCAAGGTAGGTGGGATTGGTGTTTGCTATGGCTATAACTTACTTGTCACGATCCTTAATCTAACAGCTCCGTAGTTGCAAGTCAACTCCTTCAACCGACTCGATGCAGACATTGGTCAGAGTGGGACATATCTCAACCCTGCCCTGGCCATGGTGAACCATTCTTGTATTCCGAATGCTTTCGTACAGTTCATAGGCCGAGCTGCAGTCTTGCACGCGTATCGGGAGATAAAGAAGGGCGAGGAGATTGAAATTTCATATATCGGTAAGTTTAACACCTCGTCCTTCTGTTATGGCTAACTACTAACTTCACATCAGAGTCCACATTGCATCGTTCGCAACGCCAGGAAGCACTCCAGACGCGGTACCACTTCGAATGCGTGTGCCCTCGGTGCAAGGAAGACCTAGACGTCTACCAAGTCTGCCAGCGGTATCCGCACCTGGAGCTGAATCTATTCAGTCTCATGCCCGACCTAGAGAAACTACGGCACCCGCCCGTCAAGCAGCACCTGCAGTCGAACAGTTCGCTGCAGAAATACATCGAGGAGATCTATCCAAACTGCACCGAATCGCTGCAGGGCCTGCGGCTAGCAGAAAAGTCCGCGCAGCTCCGCCAGCGCTGGAAACTGTGCGCGCGGCTGCGACAAGCCGAGCTGTACGCCATCGACCCCTTGACGCAAGCGATCGTCGAGGCCAGCATCTACTTCTGCGAACAGGCCAATTTCCACTACGCGCTCGCCGTGTCGAGTTTCCTCGCGTTGCACAGCGACCCCTACAGAGGGCCCATGCCCTTCTCCGGGCCCCGCGTCAAGGACATGCTCATGGTCGCGAAGCTGCTCGCCAACACCACCGCCTCGGCGCCGCCTCCCACTTCGAGCCGCAGCTCCGAGGCGCTGCTAGCCAGGATTTCCCAGGCGATCAGGAGTATCGACCAGGTCACCGTGTGCCAGGCGATCCTCACCCTCGTGATTCACTACTGCCCGGCGGCGCACTCTACGGAGTGGCCGATCTACCACCAGGCCAAAGACCTGCTGAAAGATATCGAGAGCCTGCCCGGCCGGGATATGGAAAACGCCATGATTGCCGCTTTTGCTACGAACCCGACGCGGTCGGACGAGGCCGAGTTTTTCAAGCTGATCGTCCTGGAGCCGATCCAAAAGCTGGCCGGATTTGCCCTGGAGATCATGGATGTGGAATTTGCGTGATGGATTGGGTGGAAGGGGTGGTCGTTTTTGGCGTGTGAAAAGTGAGCGGCTATGAATTTGATAGCTCGCTGTTTAAAGCCAAGTCATGACTTACGATTACTTAACTTGCCTTGTGGAAGTATATGCTCAATACGAGTGGACGGTGTAATTTACATCGTCGAACCCGATTTTCGGTGAGGTAGCCAATGCTACTCTACCTGTTGGCCCTCAGGGTTGTTCATCGAACCTCCTAAGTCCGCCTTTTACGCAACTCCCTGACAAGCAATACCTAAGATACGCCCCCCCTTTAACTTACGGGGGCAAAGTGTACACGTTTTGGGGAATTTCACGGGGGATGTTGTAATTCGTAACAGTGAAAAATACTTGATATCGTACCTATGGAAATAGCTAACCTGACCTGTGCAGAACAAGCAGTAAATGCCTACCTAACTATTCGAAGCAACTAAATAGGTACATATGTATGAAGCCTATCCCTAACGAGGAACATAGAAATGGGGTATCTCAGAATACCAATGCCAAACACGATCGTAGCTTCGTAGCTCGTATCTCATATAACCATCCCCTGTGCCTATTATCGTACATGTCCGAGAAAGATCCCCTGAAAAACAAATGGCGGGTCGTCCTATGAAAAAAAAGTACAAGGGAGCTCTTTTAGTTTAGTTCGTTCATTTGACGCCGATGAAACCGATGCCGTTGCGCGCCACGCTGACTGCCTTTTTCAGCGCCTGTTCCTCCCTATCCGTCCACTTCACGCTTAGGCTGTCCCAGTTGCTACCGGGCGTGTTGTACTCCTTCTTGAACTGAGCTTGCATGGCTTGCAGGCGCGCCATCTCACGTGGGTCGCCGGAGCCGCTGAATACCATGAAACCAGTGCACGGCGGCAAGGAGTCGTAGATGCGCTTGATTCGCTCGGTGAGGTTCTGAACACATGCTTCGAGGGACATGTTGGATAGGTCAGGAGGTGGAAAGTCGCTTTTCCCATTCCACCACCCTTGGAATGCCTCTAGTTCGCGAAATCGCGCGAAGACGAAGTCAACGCCGCCAAAGGGAATCTCTTCTCCGACGGGGTCGCCTTTCACGGCGCGCATGATAGCTTCCGCCACTTCTTCGTCCGACTTGCACCCGATCGGGAACGTCGAAGCTGCTCCAGCACCCTTCATTGGGTCACCCCAGTCAACCATGGCGCTGGTCTTTCCAACTTGAACACCTCCTTTGGCATCAACTCCACCATTTGCGCGATAGGCCTTCCCTGTTCTAGTCAATCGACGGAATAGATTCTCACCCGACTCCTGGTTCCCCATGATTTTCCCTTTTCGCATTTCTGTTTCACAAGATCTAAACACGCCTTTGCGTCTTCTATCGAGTCGTGCCCCAATATGCCCTTCTGAATCTCACGCTTGAGAAATCGTTGCGACAAAAACTTGAGGCTGTTTTTTAACGGAGGTCCTCGGTTATGCGGGAAGAGAATAGCAGTATCGACGACAAACGGATGGGTGAGCTGGAGCGCCTTTAGATCCGATTCTAGGGAATGCCCTACAAGTATCGTGCGCGGATGAAGAATTTGTAGGAGCTTAGACTGTATGTCCCTAAGCGTGGTAGTCACAGGGGCTAACATTTGCTCCGTGATGCCTGAGAAACGGGTGACATAGTCGACAATTGGCTTGTCTGGCTTGACCAGTTCGTCAAGAACAATAGTTCCATCCCAGCTCACAAGGCTGATTCGCGTAAGAGAGTACTCTTCGGGTCCCGTTACACACATCTCACAGTCGAGAGCTAAGATTTCTCGACCTGCCGTAACACTCCCCTGTTGGATTTCCTCTTCGGGAACGTCCCCATCTTCAAAGTTCTCCACAGCGGTATGAACCCATCCTTCTAATTCTTGAAAATCTTTGCGCCGCTCAGCGGGTATGCAGGCAGGATGTAGTATATAGCCGTTGGCTAGGAAGTCCTCTGGCATCGTTAAGAACTCGGTGATTCTTGTGCGCTCGTCCTTCCAACCTTTCGGCTCTTTCGCAGGTTGGACGCCCCGCTGGCTCTTTTCTTCTTTGGTCTTTTCGGTGGGCGCTGTGAGTACAGTGCCGAGTGGTGAGCGGATAGTACCATATTTTTCGTTACCTGGAGTCCTGACGGGCCATAGGTGACTGAACATGTCTGCGAAATCCTTCAGAATCTCGGGCAACTCATCCTTTTTAAGGAGTCGCGGATAATAATCATCAGGAGATGTTAAGACCCGGGGTCTTTGGTCCGAGTTAAAAGGCTGGTCATTGTATGTCGCGAAGTTGACATCCTGCTTGAACATAGCTTCTTCTAGTCCCGGTACCATGATCGCGACAATCTTTCTAAACTGTGGGCGTTGGGAGATCGCAACCCATTGAGGAGCTGCGCCTTCGGCGAAGATGTAAAGAATGAGGTTTCGTAGCGAGTCGAGTGCGATCTTGGATTGGAGCTTGGCATTATAGTTGAAAGTAATGGAAGGGTAATTACTCGACTGAGGCGCCGGGATCTTCTTTTCCTTGTTGTCCTTTTTCGACTTTTTGGATGAGCGCTTGCTTACGGTTTGCCATCCTTCGTCGGCTTCATCATGAGGTTTAGAGCGCTTCAGACTACCAGCTTCACTATGACTAGTACCGGTCGAGGTATCTTCGGGGAGGTCGGTGGGAATGTGCGGCGACGGAGCTTCGACACCGAAAACTTCAGCTGGATCAGAAATTGACAAGGGTCCGTCAACAGATACTTCAAGCGATTCGGATAGAAGTCCTTCTACTGAAGGGACAACAGTATTGTCCATGGTCGCACGCTGTTGACTTTCGGACCAATTATAGGGACAATTATAGGGAACTGTTAAAAACTATAGAATTGGATACATCAAGGAATGGGAATGTTGTATGTAGAAGTTTTGCACTTTGCAGGCCAAGAATTACTTAAAGATAGCGGATTGCTTAGGCGGTTCGGCGCCCCACCTTGAGCTTGTATATGTGCATATGTACCTAAGGTATATATACGTACTATGTGGGGGAGGCTGGGATTTGACAATTACATGTGCCTAAGATTGACGACAGCGTCCCCACAATAGTCTCATTGGTCAACATTCTTCAAGATGTATTTATATGTAATAGGGTGTTATAGGTGATATATTACAAACTACGCCGGATGACAGTAGTAATCGACCAAGAACAAAAAAGGTATGTATATACTTAGGTTAGTAAACAATATAAATACTCAATATACAAAGTTCACGTTTTATCCATCATGAACAGTGCTTCGTAAGATATTACATATTTGTGCATCGAAGGACCTTATCTGACAAAGAGCGGTCAAGGATGACCACAGAAAACAATAACTACCACAGCAGAAAACTACAGTTAAGTAGCAATGTTGGTATGATGGATTTACTCTAAGATATCTTAGGTACTTATCCTCAAATATGTAAATCGAATGGTAGAATTATAATATCTATATACTACTATACACAGCAGCAAACATCCTACAACTACGACCTGCCTTCCCTAACCCGTCCGCCTGCTTTGCCCGATTTTTATATGCAGAATGCTTGTAGAATGCTCGTGAAAGATTGATTCCTCCCTTCTTTTAAACGCCTAACGATGCATGATTCTATAATCTTCCAACTTGGGTACAATAATAGTTTGTTTTATAGCTTGCTCTTGATTGCTTCTAATTTCCCATCTTCGGAGACCACTACGACGATAACGCAAATATCGTCGATCTTACCGCCGTGCCAGTTCTCCTGGGGATAGTATTTCTGGACCTCTTTAGCAAATGGCCCATCGACCCGCTGGTTTGTGCTCGCTACTTTGGCCGCCCCTGCGATTTCCACTGCTAGTGCGCTTTGAAGCGTCAACGGCCGCTGCGTCGAGTCTTCTGCTTGGGTGTAGGACGATAGATTGTCAGCGACAAGTATGCCACCATCACTTGCTTGCCAAGCACCTAATCCGATCATCAGCCGGCTAGCTATCCGCAGAATGTCTTGGTTGAATAGGTTGTCCCAGACTCCGTCGCTCGCGAAGACGAGGATGTCGCCATGTTTCAGGGTGTGCTGTGTGACGTCCGCATCTCTGGGATAGTCGCACAACTGTGCCCCACCGAATGCGGCGGCGCGTGCGAGCATGCTTGCCGGCACGATGGACAACTGGTACGGCGTGTTAAAGGCATGCGTTTGCGGCTCCGAATAGCTGTGTACAGCATTTAGGCGCAAGTGTACGAATCCCGAGTCACCCAGGTTAGCAACTTCTAGCTTGCCGTCTTCGCTCGCGATGCCGATCGAGGCCGTGCTACCCCCAGCAGGAACGGATCCATCCTTGCATACGTCGTCATATCCTTTCTGCATCAGAGATCGGGCAGTTAAAGATGCACCAGTCGCGCCAGATCTGTGCTCATAGGCTATCGAGGCCATATAATCACAGAAGCTGTGTGAGAAGTCGGCTGGGTCAACCCCACTGTCCTCCCAGCCTCCAACACCGTCGGCAATGCCAAACGCAATGGCGTTCGTGTCACCCACACGACTTATAAAGAAAGCATCCTGTCCACTCGCAGGACGCTTCGACTTGGGACGCTTCTGCGTTTGTATGCGATTGTAGGGATTGAAGTGAAACACGTCGTTTGTTGGGTTGAATCTCTTGTATTTGGCGGAAAATGAGGCGGCTGCATGATATGTGAATCTGCGCGTAGAGTCTGATTTTGATTGTGACTCTTGTGATCGAAGAATCGTTTGTGCAGAGAATGTTCGAGCTAGATTTCGAGCTAGATATGGTCGCTGTCGCAAGAGAGTCGAGGATGGAACTGGCGGCTTTGGGCTCAGTTGACACCTAATATTTGTAATTAAAGGTCCAGATAGTACCCCATTATGTATCTTCGAGAGCATCGTGATTTAAGCTGAAAAAGGTGGTTTCCCATCAGTGGCCACAACTGGGCGATAAACTGCCTCACTTTCTCGAACTTGGATTTTATCTCTTTGCGATCCAATCCGCAACGTTCAATTTCCTATTCTGAACTGTGCTAGAGAGAGGCAAAGTTATGACAGGCGGCGGCAGCTGTAATTACCTACTTACCTCGCATACCTAAGATACCTACCTAATGTACCTTACGTCAAGGTACCTACATCATGTACCTCTGGATGCATGTACCTATGTAATCGACCGCTTAGGCGGGGTCCTTGGCAGCGCACTAGCCCGGCACGTGCAAACGCGGTAGGCTCGCGTTTTGATGGTGATGATTATTTTCACGGCTTCCCGCAGCGTAACCTAACCCCTTAATATGGAAGTGTGACAATATCTGCCTAGAAGTATTGTTGTGTAACAGGTAGTCATAGTCGTACTAACATATAGATAAAATGTCTGAAATATATAATTACATATTGATTGTTCACATAGTTAGTTATAAATACTAACTAATTCCTCTCTTAAACTACTTACATGTTGTTTAAATTGATATACAACATAGCACGCACACATTGGTATTTTCGTATTAGATATACCTACGACCTTCAGCAATGTCTCCACCAAGCCTCACCACCATTCCCTTGGAAACACTCATCCAGGTCACTTCATATCTCGATGTAAAAGACTATGCAGCTGTTCGTCTGGCCTGCAGAAAACTTGACTTCTCGCTTTTCCGGATATTCGCTGAAAGATATTTCACTACTATCCGGTGCATACGGACTGAATATAGTTTACAGACTCTTGTAGACATATCGAAGTCCCGCCTGTCGCCCTACCTAAAACGAGTGCTTGTCGAGGGAAGCTTACTTTGGCCCGAGATGTTCCGTAAGGCTTATATAACTCGGTACATGGTCCTGGAGCGGTTCGATCGCGAGAAGTTCGATAAATTGGCTGTCCACGACGTGTGCGCAGTCCGTGCTGTCTGCGCTAGCAGAATCGAAAGTAAGGCTGAGACAATTTGGCATTTGCTCAGAAATAGCAACGGATGATGAAGCATTCAACATCCCTGGCTTTACCGAAGATGCCGTCCCGCTCATGGTCTCTAGCTTAGAAGAAATATATTGTTCGGGATGTGTGCTTGGCAAAGGACAGGATTCTTACAAAATTATTTCAAACGCAACCCATCTCAAGGCCTTACGCATCATCGACCGGATGACATCAGAGTTCTTCCAATGGTTAGGAGCCCCAGCTTCGCGTGATAATTATTATAATTCATCACCTAAGTTCTCGCAGCTAAATCCTCCCGCGCTTACAGAACTTCGCGAGTGCGAGTTTTCAAGGTGCGTGGTTCCTATGCGGGACCTTGTCCGTTTCATACAAAAGTGCCCGAGCCTCCGGAAATTTTGCATGGAATCTACAGATTTCTATTATTACGATGACCTTAATGTGTTTATTCCACTATTCAAGAAGACACTCCAATCAAGCGTACATCTCGAGTCCATCATCATGACCTATCTCAGCATTTACGTTACTACCAACATTCAACTTAATACTCCTTCCATTCTAATACGTTTTGCAAGGAATGATAACCCCTCGGAGCGACCATTCTTCTCAGCGGAGCGATCATTCTTCTACGAAGGGCCAAACATGAAGGAGGAGATTGAGGCACTGGAGTTGGAGTTGTCGTCATGGACCGGGCCACAGATTTTAATCAGACAATAAGCAATTTGCCATTTGGTTGGATAGGTACTACATACTAGGTGTACTAGCTTACATGTAAGAATATCAAATACGTCTTCAATCATTGGCCTGCTTAAGTTGATATGCCACTATGCATGATGCGATTCATGTGCGAGCTAGCTTATTGGTCCTAATGAGAATTCCTCGGGTAAGTGGCTCAATGAACGACGCTAGATCTAAGAACAGTAAGCGTCCGCATGTGGAAGTCGGGACGGAAATAAAGACGGCCCGTGCGAGTTGATTAATTGAAAGCATGTGATTGGCCGGATCCTTTCATGCCAATAGCCGAGGGCAAACCGGGTCGGGTGGAAAGTTGGGAAAGTGGAAAGTGGAAAGTGGAAAGTGGAAAGTTCGATGATGGAAGACTTCCATTCTTCTTTTTGCCACTATTCCCGTAGCAACTTTCTGTTTGAATAACTGCTCGGCCGGTTGATTCTCTTTTAATTTCAATATATTGTCCTAGATTTTGGTTTCCTAATACCTTTGCTCACCTAATTGCCAATAGCGACGGCAAGGAAAAGGGAATCAACCAGCCAAACTCAGCCAAAACCGCTCTCCCAGATTTGCACGCAATGGCAGCTCTCCGCTCTACCTCATCACGGCTGCTTGCCGCTGCCGCCTCGCCGCGGTCCGCCGTACTCCCTTCCATGTTCGTGCGATCAATGGCCTCAGTAGGTAGCGCCACCGTTGAGGCGAACCCAAAAGGCAGCACCGATTCCCGCATGAAGTCGTTCCAAATCTACCGATGGAACCCTGACACCCCGAGCGAGAAGCCGAGGATGCAGACATATACGCTGGACCTAAACAAGACAGGACCCATGGTTCTCGATGCCCTGGTCAGAATCAAGAACGAGCTAGACCCCACGTTGACTTTCCGCAGAAGTTGCCGAGAAGGTATCTGTGGTAGCTGTGCGATGAACATCAACGGAACAAATACCTTGGCTTGCTTGTGTAGGTCGTCTTCTTGGCGACGCCAAAAAGCAAAGACGACTTTGCGGCTAACACAATGCTCATAGGCCGCATTCCCACGGATACTAGCGCTGAGATGAAGATCTACCCGCTACCCCATACATACGTAGTCAAGGATCTCGTCCCGGACTTGACGCACTTCTACAAGCAGTACAAGTCGATCAAGCCGTACTTACAGAGGGATACTCCCGCCCCAGATGTATGGACACTAACCCACCCACGAGATACTTCCTCTTTGTTCGCTGATGCTGACCGTGTTGGTTGCGTAGGGCAAGGAATACCGACAGAGCAAGGCTGAGCGCCGAAAGCTAGACGGCCTATACGAGTGCATCCTGTGCGCGTGCTGCTCGACATCGTGCCCCTCGTACTGGTGGAACGCCGAGGAGTACCTAGGCCCAGCCATCCTCCTGCAATCGTACCGCTGGCTGGCCGACTCGCGCGACGAGCGCAAGGCAGAGCGCAAGGCGGCGCTCGACAACTCGATGAGTCTTTACCGATGCCACACTATCCTCAACTGCACGCGGACCTGCCCCAAGGGCCTGAACCCCGGTCTCGCGATCGCCGAGATCAAGAAGGAGATGAGCTTCTAAGCTGAGCGAGGGCGTAGAGAAGTTAGAAAACTGTATGAGTTGAGTCCTGTTAGACGACGAGATGAGCTGAGCTGAGCTGCAACCAAGGACTACGGCGGGGCTGGGGATGGATGAGGCTGGAAAAAGTGAGGGGAGGCAACTGTATAAAGCTGGACGACGGGATATGTATGCTAAGGGAGCGTCTTTCCGTCTGGCGGCGGGTTTATTACGTCTTTAACCGTGTTCCTTTTGTCTGCGAGCATGGTTGGAGTTGTGAGTCTCGTTTCATTGGCCTGGCAGCAATAACCAACTATGATATCAAATACACTATTTGCTTATGTTACGTATGCGACTGCGACAGGTCGGTGAGATGTTGTTTAAGTGGTTGTGTAAGTTAGGTAGGGTTGTCTTATTCATTATTGCAAGCGATATCAGCGGCGAAAATACATGAACATGGGATAATTCGAACATCTTACTTAGCCCCTTTTAGATCTCAACTAATTTCTGATCCTTCTCCAGTCGCATCTGTCCCCGATTACTAGCAGCAGCACCGACTTCCTCTTCCTCCTCCTCCGCAGAGTCATCCTTACTCTGCTCAGCCTCCTCCACAACCCCTCCTTATCACCACCATTACTCTTCCCACCCACCCCAACCCCTTCCCCTTCCCTTTCCCGTTGTCGTGCCTTTCCCTCCTTCCCTTATCCCTCCCCGCTGATGCTCCTGATGCCGAGCCCATCTCCCGCCCCGCCGTCGACAAACCCGCCCGGCCCGAACGCCATGCTCACCGCCGTCGTGTACCACGCCGGGTGGTGCGCGAGCCCACGTCCCGCAGCCCCGCGGGCGTCGCCGGCATCGCGTGCGCGTACCGGCACTGCGCGCCCCACCGGCACGTGCCCCGGTGGCACCAGTGCTTGCAGTACGCGCTTGACGGGCTGCTGCTGCTGCTGCTGGGGTTCCCGAAGCGGGTGGTGGTGGTGGGCCGCCGGGTCGGGGGCAGCCAGGACGGCAGGATGTGCGAGGGCGGCGTGCTGCTGACGATCATGGGCGAGGGAAGTCCGCGGGTGATGGTCTACTCTGGGGTAGGGATTGGTGTTTCTGGTGACTGGGGGTCGGGGACTGATGGTTTCGTGGAATGCGGCGTCTGAGTCGAGCGCGTCTTCTGGTGGCTCGGGCCAGGTTGATACTGCGATGCCCTCGGTTATGCGATGGTCCTTCTTGCGAGCAGCAGCAACGGGTGTGGGCTGGATTTGGTCGTTGTCCATGTGCACCTGGTAGAACTCGGGGGTTCTGGCTACGGTCCCGAGGTTCCTGAGACCGACTGTCTGCTCGACGCTGAGCTCGCGCGGTATTCCCAACAGATCAAGCCGCTCGGGCAGTTGGTCTACGGCGACGAGGGGTACGATGGGTCCGGGTATCGTTACTGTGCCCGACGCTGTGATCTTCGTTGTTCCTGGGCGGACAATGAAGTAATGGGGCAGTGATGTCTGGTTCTGTGTTGGTAATGGGCCAGGGGGCACTGAGCTTGAACCGTGGGCTCGCTGCTGGCTACTCGCCTCCGCTCCTCCGTTGACATATTCTTGGTTAGCCATATTTGTGTCCGGCTATAGCTATAGGTCATGCTCTAGATCATTAGATTATAGTTTTAACCTTGGGTGATGGTGCTAAGTTAGGCTAGTGAAGGATGGCTATCTCAACCCATATGTGCCTGGATTTTGACTTTATGTTGACCGTGGGAAAACCTCTGGGACAAACCTTGGATAGGTTGTTTGGATATTATACCGGCTTTGTTTGCTTGCTAGTACTGCAGGGCATATGCGTTTGTATACTTCATGCAGTTAAGCCAATGGAGATGGGCTGTTGTCAGACACTCTATACGAAATGCTACAGTTTGGGGCAGCTTGTCTCAGTCTTCTTACTTTCTTACCCAGAGACTTTCTAACCTAGATCATTTAGGATGCACCACCAAGCCAGCTACTCATGTTTAGTTTAATAGTTCCGTTGGTTTATATATATATGCTCATTCTGATGGACTGAATACTACTTGAATCATCCCTTATCATCGGGCCTCAACTCTGACCCTCACCTCCAACCCATCAACACAGAACCCAAGCTGCCGGGGCCCGTCTTGCAGCTCTACCTCTCGCTTGACCCACTTACCAGTCTTTGTATCTGCTTGGGAGCCGTCTCCTGTATCTGCAGCTTCTCCCACGTCTCCTTTCTCTTGATCCTCTTCTTCGTCACTGCTGTCTTCAACTTCGTCATCGAAGCCCCCAACCGGATCCCATTCCCCAGTCTCCCAGGTCAAGCGCATTCCAAGTGGGTTCAGCCCAAACAGCTTGCCAGCAATCCCCTTCACGGCATATATATCAAAACTCTTTGGAATTCTAGTTGTTCGTTCTACGATCTCGTCCTTCTTTTCTTTGAGGTGGAAGGTGAAATGTATTGTAACCAATCTGGCTTCTAGAAAAGCAGGATTGATCTCTTTTTGCCTGTTAACGACCGGTGGTCCATACAACTCGCATAGTTCGGCATAGCGTCTGTGCTGCTTAATGATTTCCGCTTCCCTATCCTCCGGAACGGTTGCTAGATGCTTGCCGATACGGCCCAAGTAAAACATCTCCGCATCCTGACGGTCGGTGTGCGATATCGTACCGAAGTTTAGAATCTTGAGATTCGCCAAGCGACCGACTGTAAACATGTACGCTTCTTCCGTGACTGCTTTCGACTGCGTAGAGAATTCTGGATCCGGGTTGTCGTATATAGGATTGTGTGAGAAGCGGAGGGATATCATGCCAGGGAAACATGTTGGTAGCGCATCAACGAATGCCCATGATGAAACTTGGTTATATGAGACATCCAGGTATTTCAGACTTTCTGAAAATACCGGTAAGTCATCAGATGGATCCTCCGTCACTGCTGTAATAAAATTGCCCTTGAGGTGAAGGTTACGAAGTGACTTTAATCCGGCTAGACTGGAGACATCTGCTATTTTGGTGAAGTTGTTAAACTCCAAATCCAGAGAAGTTAAAGTAGAAGAGAGTGTTGATAACTGGGTTTTCGGCAGAGAGAACAATTGATTCGCACTAGACGAAAGGGTTGAAAGTGCCTTGAACTTGGTTGCAATATGGCAGATCTCCTCCCAACTCATAAGAGTCTCGTCCAAAGCTAGATCCTTGATGTTTTGCAAAGAATTCTCTGAGTTGACAAGACCTTTATCGTCGAAAATGTCTTGAAATCGATTACCACTATCCTGGGATTAGCCATCTGATACAGTCTCCCGTCCATGATCTTAACAGACTCACTTTAGACGTAAACTTCGTAGAGCAGGCAGCTCGGAGCATATAGCAACGACAGTTCCTACTTTCTGGAATAAGTTACGGCTAAGGTCCAACTCGACTATCTTGGGAAATGTCTCTTTTATGGGGGCGTCGCCCTGTAAGTAAGGTGTTGCGATACGTGCACCATCAACGATGACAGCTCTTAACTCGGACAACTGCGCCTGCTTGCGTTGGATCTTTTCGAATCCAACTTCCTCTGCGACTTTGTTTGAGAACATGATCGCAGTTGTCTTCTCTAGCTCAGAGGCATATTTCTCAGTTACCGCCCTCACGAAGCTCTGCGGCTTCTCTATGGGCCGTGTCGGCCGCACGAAAGATGCGGCTGTTGATGCTCTGGACTGGCCTTGTTATATTTAGATTTCTATCCTTTATTATATATATATATGCCTAACTCGGGAACTTACAAGTGAAATACCTCACCCCCTTGTGAGAACCGTCATGTTTCCCTCGAGCTGGGTCGTCCCATTCGACGCCAAGCCAGCTACCGGATGTACCACTGACTTCGCCGACATATCGAACTGTACAGACAGCGCCGTCGTAAGATAATCGGTCTCCGACTTTGGGGATTGTAGCCATCATGATAATAATATTCTTGCTATAAAATCATTAGGAAATATGTCTGGTTTTTGCAGATAGTTCAACCTGGCTGGCAATGTAGGATATTATTATATGGAGAGTTGGATCAGGCAACAATTTTTATTTGTTACGAGAAATGTGTTACGGCGTCACAGGGGCGGTTTTTGTTACGCATCACCAAGTACCAAATTCTACCCATCAAATGTAACAAATAATATTTGGTTATGGCAAATTGCCATATACTCATTTTACGCATCCATAATTAACACATATCTCTAGTAGAGTATAGTCGTAGCTAATTAAAAATCATCGCTTATAGCTTGCTCTTAGATTCTCCCACCACCTTCATCAACGCTCTCCCGTTACTCAAGCAGACCTTTCCGCCCGCAACCTTAACCACAAATCTGATCTCTTCCCATTCTCCCTTCAGCTGTCCAGTTCTCCATACGGATGTAACCAACTTATCTCCAGGTCTCACGGGGCTCGCGAACCGGGCCTGGAACTCCTTAAGGTTAGCAGGGTCGCTGCCACCCAATTTCTGTAGCAGGCCGTGGCAAGCCGAGTTAAACGAGTATAGGCCATGGATGATGACACCGCCGAAACCCATCTTCTTACCCGGCTCCGGGTGCGCGTGGAGTGGGTTATAGTCGCCGTTCAGTCGGTACAGAAGCGGTGTCTGCGCATTGGTCTGATCTTCGAACTCGACATCTGGCTTCTTGTCCTTTGGCGGTGGGAAGTTCTCGGTCGCGGGACCCTTGGGACCACCCCAGTTGCCTTGCGCCACGTAGAAAGAGCTGCCGATGGCGCGCGTGTAGACTTCACCTGTTTCGGCGTCTACTAGGTCCTGCTGAATCTCTACCACAGAACCTGGTCTACCCTTGTCATATACACCAAGGACTTTGGTCCGAAGCTCGAACTTCCTGCCGACCGACGTTGTAGGGAGTGGCTTGAGGAATTGGACAAGTCGCTGGCCGTCAACTACTCGTCGCGCATCGAAGTCGGGCACGCCGGGGATCTTGACTGCCTTCTCGGCGGCGTAGAAGTCGATGACCTCCTGCTGGTTCTTTTTGAAAGCTAGATAGTGTTAGGCACGTATATTTCAGTCTGCTCGAAGGATAGTTCTTACGAAGGATGACCGGGTAGGTCGGGAACACTGAGAACTTAGGATCAAGCTCCTACTAGATTGTTAGAATACCGTAATAATTCCAATGGCACATATAAGCAGGAAGGCTAACATAAAGGAAGTGAAGCTCATCGGAAGTACAGCCTATAGTATTGGCAAAGAGCAAGACATCGCGCTTTGTCCACGATACCTCAGTAGGAGGATATTCAAACCCGGCTCCTGGACTGCTCATTTTCGATTTTACTTAGATTCAAGTTCGTGTAGTTGGGATTGGAATTGGGATGATATTTGAATGGATACTGTATAGAACAAGCTACTAAATATAAGAATACTTAAGGGAGAGACTAGATTGGTTCTTGAAAGTTGAAGCTCAAATGCGACAAAGACGGGTAAGGGTAACTGTCCGGTATTAGGAATCCTTGACCCACATGATCTCTCAACTCGAGCCGAGGTTCAATGGACCTAGCACTGCTTAATATGTATGTACCTACACCTGCAGATGACTCTAGCTGTTCTAGGTATAGAGTTGATTGATAAGATATCGGTACTTTGATCCCGATAGAGTCGATAGAGTCGATACCTAGAGTCGATAAGTACGGTGTGCGAAGTTGGTGTGTAACAGGGATGGGCGGTATGACATCAATTCTACTTTACTGCCGTTTTAATAATGTTCTCATGTATTTGTATTAAGGAGCTTCGCGCTGAACCCAGCAACGGCAATAACTTCTACCAACTAAGGTAACTTACATCCTAGGTAGACTGCCAAACAACAGGCTGCAGCCTAGAGGATACCTAGACATTAAGAGCCCCTGAACTGTTGCGAAAGCAAAGAGGTAAGATAACTATTTCATTTCTTGTCGCGGAATATCAATCATACTACATTCGACCTGTCTCCGTTGCAGCTTTTCAATCTCATGTAAAGGGGGTTTCCAGAGTGTACATGATCACTCTCTTCTAATCTTTTCCATGTCCTATTCGCGAATGCATTCATGATGGCAGATACTATTTTTAATCAAGATTTGACATCTCAATTGTCAAAAATTGACTCGGAGAGTAACGCGAAGGGTCAAAGCTCACTAACAAGATCCCTCTCTAACTGCAGTTCAGCATCTCAGCCCATACAACCTTTAACTTCTAGAGAACTCAACATCTTGTCAAGTAGAACCGAAGGACTCATATCAAAGCGCAATAAGCTTGACGAAAAGCTCTTACGTGAGGCTGAAAAAAAGTCGCTTAGCGAAGACGACTGGCTGCCGAGGGAAAAGCTACTCCGGAAGTCGAAAAGCTTAAGAAAGAAGGAACGTCAGCACCTTGGGAAGCTTACTGATCTTACAGAGCTCTACAAAAAGTATTCCTCTTCTGAACAAGAACAACCTCTTTACGATATCATTCAACAACTAGACTGTAAGTTCAAGAAACACCTTGGACCACTACTGGCGCCCCACGAGAATCCCGAACAGAACATCATTAGCGAGACAAAGTCGAACACAATGAGTTCCGACGAAGGATTTAGCACCCCATTGCAGTACATGGAGGATGCCACTCAGTCTAACGATGCACTCCAATATCCCATGTTGAGCGCATATTTCGCTGAGAGTGTTCCTACTGGTGAGGAAGCATGTGGTGAGAAGAGAAAGTCAGAAGATCACGGCAATGCATCAGTCAAGAAGCGCAAGCAGGAGACTTCAGGGGATTACGATTTCTTAGCAAGCCCTGCAGCACAGCCATGGGAGGATGATGTTGATTGGTTCAATATCGACGCCACCTAGGAGACGGCGTTGGACTCGACCATGTCTAGCAAGGAGAATCATGATGCTCAGGAAGCTGGTGACGTACTATCGTCAAACCCCTTCGCCCAAGCAAAGAGCCACAAGTCCTCTGGCAAACATGAGGTGGGGACTAAGCACCAAGAAGAGAGCAAGTCAGGCACAAGCCAAAGACTCCAGAATCCATACCTAGTATCAAATGGTAACACGGCCGCCGCGTTAACTTCTACCCTGGGTTCCCAGGCTATTGACTGGGAGAAGCTCGAACAGAGACGTCGACTGGATGAGATCGTCAAAGATCACATCGATGACTTTGGCATTGTTTTTGACCGACCTGGAGCTGAGGAGAATACTGGAGATCCTCAAAATGACTTATGGATGATGGCCGGTGGGCTAGTAACTGACCCTCTTCAGGTTCAGGTTAGCTCTTCACCCCTTTGATACATTCTTTTGTTATCAGGTCTAACGCTGTATTATAGGGATTATGGAACGCTAGTGTGCCTACCTCAGGCCTTTCGTCGTTAGGAGAAGAGTTTAGCGGAGGCAATGAACTTGAGGCCACAAATCAGATGGTCTCCAACCTGGCGGGGCCCTCGGCTTTCCAAGACGATAATCATACCACGCTAACTAATGGTGCTCGCAGCTCCGTAGAAGCTTCATCTACGTCTTCTGGACTAGCCACCGCTGCCTCCTCGCCCACGCTTCACACTAAGCTATCCCAGCGACGCCAGTCTGGAAATTTCGCTCAACCTACTCAGATTAGGGGTCCCATGCCTACTCGGTACTATGATCGGGTCATGCCTAACATTAACCCGACGTTTGCGCCAACAACGTTCCGCAATCCTCAGGCGGATACTCTTAACCAGCAGGAAGCCGATGAAGACGAAGACGAAGACGACTATTATGAGCGGCCAGGAGTAGTTAGCATGAAACAGCCGCGATTCGCAACGTCCGCCCCTACGCCGCAGCCTTAGGCAGGTCCTGTTAGCGGAAACACTTTTAGAAGCCTGGCACCTTACTCGACGGGCCAACCCCAATCTTACTCTCGATACGGGGTGAGACCCCCTTCGCGTACACCCTCGACGCCCTCCTATTATAGCCTTCGGCCAGCCTCATCTCCCACGCCGAAACCTATCGACGACCTGGTTGTTCTAGTTGGAATCCCTGGAATTGCCCCACCTGGCAAAGGTAATACCGGCGAGAACACACCCACGTCCGTCCGCCGCTGCCAGGGACAATGTATCAACCGCCAACTCACCCTCGCCGAGGCTCTTGAAAGGGACCGCGCCGTCTTGGAGAAAGAGAAGGAGCTGTGGACCATGATGATGGGCTTTTAAGAATTTTTGTTTCGTGTTTTTTTCGCGATTTGCGTTAGGGTTGGTTTGTTCGTTGGTCACGATATTCAGGTTCTTTTTTCGGAGAGTTTTGCAGGGAGTCAGGTCTATCAAAGGCGGATTCTCGTTATGTTAGGAGTGTTATTTTTGTAAAAGCCTTCTTGTTAACGGTTCTCGTTTCTATCTGCGTGGTAGTCATCTACAGTACCATGCCGTGGATAACTTCTCGTTTCTTACTGGTTTCTTTAGAGGCCGAGTCGAGGCCCTCAACGTTGATTTTGTTTCTTACGCTAGTTGCAGCATACGCCGCGATGGGTTAATAGGTCACTTCCTGCCTATTTGCAGGACCATCATGAGGTTAGCTTCTTGCTTTCCTCGTTCGGCTCGTGTAGATCTCCTGTATTCCAACATTCCCTGTAATAGTATTGTACCTGTCTATACCGGACCAACGAGAACTAAATCAACATCGCGATTTCTTCTCTCTCTTAGGGCGGCTGTGTTACTTGAAGGCATAGCTGTATAGCTTAGATAGGCTCATCTCCTTAGTTACGACCAAAGGCCCTATGCTATAAACAGCCACATGCCTCTTACATAAGACTACGAATCTTTTGTCCATAACCATAGCCATCCACTTCTATACAACATTCAATCTAGCTGGTTCGACTCCTAAACAGTCGAATTTGTCATCACCGTCTAGACTTAATGCGGCCCAGTCGCCACGCAAATGGATATGCCACTACACCAATCAACATGTCAACATTATAGTACTAAATGGTAAGAATCCTTCGTTCCGTGGCACCACTACAATAGCGACATGCTATTCGTAGCTAACACGACAATACACCCCACAATCAACGGCCTCAAAATGTGATTATGAAGCCAGGAATTCCGGCTAGTCTTACCTTTTCGAAAATCCTGTAGCCTGCTGCTTTGTGCTTCTTCAACACAAACGTGAAGGATTGTTGGATAGAATGGCAGCTCCTGTACCCTCCCCAACGCCAACCTGGCATACCGATACGTACGCAGCTATCTCGCCGAAGCGGTCTGAGCTTAGTGCCGCGGGGAAGACTGTCGTGATTACCGGCGCTGTGAGTCTAGACTGACTGATCTCTCATCTCGGTGTCGAAGACTAAGAATCATTTATAGGGGGGTAGTGTTGGCCGCGAAACCGCACTTGCCTTTGCCGAAGCTGGAGCTTCTCGAATCATACTCTTGGGACGTACCGAGGAGACGCTCAAGAAGGCAGCCTCCGCGTTACCTAGCTCCGTTTCCGCTCGGACCTTTGTAGTAGACATCACCCAAGAGGATGCGCTCCAGCGTGCCGCAGCCGAAATAGGCACATGGGATATCCTCATCCATTCCGCGGGTTATATCTCCGTCCCCGGGTCCATCGGTTCTTCAGACACCAACGAGTGGTGGAAAAGCTTCGAGGTACTACAAGCCAACATCTATCTCCATCCATACCTTCCTTAATAATATACTAAACGTTGGGCTAGATAAACGCAAAGGGGACTTTTCTCACCATCAAGGCCTTCCTACCCACGGCGAACAAGACACACGCCACGTTCCTAGGCCTCAACACCGGCACCGTCGCGCTCCCTAGTTCGACCTTCCCCGTCCTGTCCGCGTACATCGCGTCGAAACTCGCCGAGACCAAGATCATCGAGTTCCTCGCGGCCGAGCAGCCGAATGTCTTCGCCGCGACGGTGCACCCCGGCGTAATCGACTCGGATATTTTCCGGAAGAGCGGTGCGACGCCTGAAATCATATCTGTGGATAAACGTAAGTTTTGCTCCTCTTTTTTTTTTTTTTTTTATCTTCGTCTAGGTAGTTATAGATGTTGATAACGTCCTGTTTAGCTCAACTCCCCGCTCACTTCCTGGTATGGCTGTCTAGCCAGGAAGCGAGCTTCTTAAAGGGCCGCGCTGTGTGGGCGAATTGGGATGTGGAGGAGCTGAAGGCGCAGGCTAAGGCTATAGAGTTGGGGGTGCAGTTCACGAGCGGGATTAATGGCTGGCCGTTCTCTCCTAAGTGATCTGGGATTTGGAGAATGGGACTGCTGGTGTCTACGGATCTTGAGGCTTTTCGAGTCTCTCACTTGGAAGTATGTATGTCTTCACGATGTAGGTACATAAGCTATGTCCATAATCTATAAGTGCCTAAGACAATATCACGATAATAACTCAATATTGAGGCTCGATCTCATCATAGACTAACCTAGGTGGTTTAGGTATGTGTTTCTTGGTTTTAGATTAGTAGGTATATAGGTCCGCCTTTACCCCTGAACAATGAATAGCTCTTTAGTTCTTTTTCAGCGGAGCGAATTAGCGGTGTTTCCGAGCGCTTGGGTCCCCTAATAGTAGTTTGACTTAAGCTTAGCGACTCCAGGCTTTAAGCGACCCCGCGACTCCAAACAGTGGGCTTAACGGGGATGGCCCACGGGGCTATTACTATTCGATAGCTTCTATTGGTTAGACAGCTAACTTATACCAGCTTGGGGATGCCGATTGAGCTCCGGGTTGCCGCGGGTTAAATACAACCGAGAGCTTGCCAAAGTTACTGGGGCCGACTTTCTCAGTTTCAACATTTTAACTAGACAAAGAAAAATACGAATTGAGAACTGAGAGTGAGTGTTTTTGGATATATTATTGCTTGCTATGTTATGAAGATGGCGGAGAAGCTCATTAGCGCCGAGGAAGGTGAGATACTACTGCTATGCTAATAGCTCTATTCTAAACACTTATATTCCCTTCCGCTGTCGTAGTTGGCTAACTATTGCATGTGTGGTTTCTCAGTTGTGAAGCATACCACACCAGAAAGTTGCTGGGTCGTACTATACGGAAATGTCTATGATGTAACCGAATTCCTACCGTCGCATCCCGGCGGCTCCAAGATCATCTTACAGCTCGCCGGCCGAGATGCGACGGATGAGTACGACCCCATACATCCTCCGGGCACGCTGGAGGAAAACCTGAAGCCTGAGGCCAAACTAGGTCGAATTGACCCTCAGACCATAGTCCAGGCCAGCAAGCCAGCTGCTAAAGAGGAAAAGAAAGACGTAGAAGGTCCACCACCAATGGAGAGTCTACTGAATCTCAATGAGATCGAGGAGGTTGCTACGAAGCGTATGCCTGAGAAGGCATGGGCATACTACTATTCTTCCAGCGACGATACCATCTCCAAGTCTTTCAACAATGCAGTTTACAAAGACATCCTTCTGCGGCCGCGAGTCTTTATCGACTGTACCAAGTGCGATACTTCCACCACCTTGCTGGGGCACAAGGTCGACATCCCGATATTCGTCGCACCAGCCGCTATGGCTCGGTTAGGCCATCCCGACGGCGAAGCCGGTATTGCGCGGGCTTGTAGCCGGTTTAACGCATTACAAGTTATCTCGAACAACGCCTCAATGACACCAGAGCAAATTGTCGCAGACGCTATACCGGGACAGATCTTCGGCTGGCAATTATACGTGCAGAATGACCGGGCCAAGAGCGAAGCCATGCTAGCCCGCATCAATAGCATGTCGGACAAGTTCAAGTTCATCTGCCTGACGCTCGATGCGCCTGTCCCCGGGAAGCGCGAGCTCGACGAGAAGCAGAGCTTTAAGAACGCCATCAAGGTCGCCTCCGGGGTGAAGACTTCGGACGAACCCAACCGACCTGGTGGCGGCGGTGTGGGACAACAGCTTTTCTTCGGCACGGCGTCGGATCTCACGTGGAAGATCACGCTACCATGGTTGGCGAAGCACACGAATTTGCCGATTGTGCTGAAGGGCGTACAAACCCATGAGGATGCGTACCTAGCGGCGAAGTATGCGCCGCAGGTCAAGGCTGTTATCCTGTCGAATCACGGTGGCCGAGCCCTAGATACTGCACCACCTGCTGTACACACGCTGCTAGAGATCCGAAAACACTGCCCGCAGGTGTTTGATAAGATTGAGGTTTGGGTTGATGGCGGCATTAAGCGCGGTACCGATGTGGTTAAGGCGCTATGCCTGGGTGCCCGTGCTGTGGGAATTGGCCGGGCTGCTCTATTTGGGCTCGGAGCCGGCGGACAGAAGGGTGTGGAGAGAACGCTGGAGAGTAAGTCATCCTTTAAATGAACTCTAACGTATCGTCACATTTGAACCAGAACTAATGGTATGGCGAACAGTTCTTAAAGCGGAGACTGAGACGTGTATGAGGTTGCTGGGAGTAGAGAAAGTGAGCGATCTAAGCCCGAGACATGTAAGTTCCTAACTCACCATCTCATCCCTCAAAAACCATAGGGATGGTATTGTTTTAGGGAGGAAATGTAGCTAACACAGTACGCAGATCAACTCCAGGAAGGTTGAGAGGGATATTTTTGACGGAGACGCGGGATTAGAGACATTTGGACTCTGGGATAAAGTTGTCTCCAAGCTGTGATCTACTGTCTTCCCCGGTGTATATATGGCGTAGACTAGAGAAGGAGATATGACATGTAAGCTTAGCAGTAGTTCTACCGTTGGATAAACTCAGCATAGCGATAGCGGCGTGTCTTTATGGAATACAATACTATATACCTACAGAAGACTAGACGATACACATCTTACATGATGCCGAAAGTATTCAAGTGAAAGTGACTAGCGAGCATACTCAAACGCCCGAATCTTAGCTAAGTGCTATCCAATCCTAGGTAGCTTTTCAATAACCCCGTAAGGATAATGCAACTCTCCGCTTCAATCACGGGCTGCGTTTAGGCTTGATTCATACAAAGCACCTGTAATCGTAGCCTTATCGCCCTGATTCTCTAAGCCACGAGCATACTCCTCAGGCAGCGGCGTGTCAGCGAACAAAGCAAGCGCATGTTCCGGGGGGTACCGAGCACCGCGACACGAAGCCCTCTCGACCAGCGACCGAATCCTCGCAATCTCCTCTATCTCAAGCGAGACCGTCGCCGCCGCACAGTTCTCCTCCAAAGATGCACTTTTCGTCGTCCTACACACAACACACATACGCTATTAGAAGACGCTCTCCTAAGCCTCGGGTGCGTGGGTATACTGTATATATCGCACTTACCCCCGGAATCGGAAAGATATCGTCGCCCTGCCCGAGCAGCCACGCGAGCGCCAGCTGCGCGGCCGTACCCCCTTTTCCGCGGCGGTCGCGCCCAGCGCCTCGACCACGGCCGTGTTCGCCGGGAAATTCGCCGCCGAGAACCGCGGGTATTCCCGCCGGACGTCCGAGGGCGCGAAGTCGGCTGGGCTCTGGATGCGCCCACTAAGCAGCCCGCGTGAGAGCGGCGAGTAGGCGACGAGGGCGACGCCGAGAGCGCGGCAGGTTGCGAGGAGGGCGGTCTGTGGGGATTCGATGGCGGTTGTGAAGGGGCTGTATTCGACCTGGGGGGAGAGGGAGAGGGAGAGGGAGTTGGGTTAGAAGGATTGGATTTCTTTGGGAGGGGAGGGCGTACTTGCACGGCGCTGATCGGGTGCACGGCATGCGCACGGCGGAGCGTCGCGGCGGAGACTTCGCAGAGGCCTATGTGGTGGATTTTGCCTTGTCTTTTTGATCGCGGGTTATGTTAGTTCTGCTGCACTGACGACATGTATAAGGAAGGAAAAGGGGGGGAAGGAAGATGTAGTGTTGATATATGTGCACAATCGGCATACTCCTTCATCTTGACCATCTCGGCTACGATATGCTCGACGGGCGTGCTGCCATCCAGCCGATGCGGATACCACAGATCGATGTACTCGACGCCCAGACGCTTCAAGCTCGTATCGCACGCCTCGCGGACGTACTCGGCGTCGCCGCGGAACCCGAAGCCTGATTCTCCCAGACGTATGCCGCCAAATTTGGTAGCGAGGAGGATGTCAGAGCGCTTGCCCGTCTTGGCGAACCATTTCCCTATGAGGTCCTCCGAGTCCCCCTGGAAAAGGGAAGTTAGATCTAAGCTGGGTGGGCGTGGTCGAGAAGTTCGAGTCTCTGCTCACCAGGCATAGGGTTACCATACCCGAGCGAGAGGCCCATGGTGCCGAAGCCTATGCGAGGGACCAGAGGGCCGTCCTTTCCAAGCTGACGAGATGGAATTGTCGACATAGTTATTTGTCTTACAGTTAATCTGATGGCATATATACCTAGGTACGTATAGTAGTGGGTGGTCGTTTAGCCCACAAGAAGTTCTTGTCGTGAGATGAAGAGGATGTATATGAGTTTCGGTCGGACATCACTCATTTTATAAAAACTCAGCGCCCTATCCCAGGAAGAAGATAAAGCATAGAATCCCTTAGCTATAGGTCCGTCGTCTTCCACATAAAACACGCAAAATCCGCTCCGCATATATATACAAGGGGCGGAGCTGGTGGACTGCGGAGTTGTGGCAAATCCATGCCTTCGATTAGGATCACAGTGTTAGGGTGGTAGCTAGTGAGTCCGAGGATATTATTCTTATTCTAATAATCTCCCACTTGTTTCGTAGCCAAACATCTTCATCTCGTTGACACCAAAAGCTCTAGAGAATAGAAGTTAGTAACTAGGTAGTAATTGAGGTAGAATAGCTTGCCGGACGTACAATGTAAGGAAAGCGAGGGCGAAGTCATCTACATCATCTCCTTTTCCTGTTCGCAGGAAATCATCAAAGCAAAACGCCGATATAATCCACATGGGCTTCTCCTTCCATGCCCTATGAAAATCTAAGGGATTCGCAGCACTCCATAGATGTCTCGATAAAGTCCATCGATGAACATATTGCCAATCCCCGAGGTCAGCTGCATCAATTGTTAGACCCAGGATCCAAATTTCGTAGGTGGGTATTCTTACAGGATACCCTTCGCCCTTTCAACAAATTCCAGAAGTACCTAAGGGCAGAGCATATCATATAGGTTCGCCTAACACTTTCTACAAATAACCAGCGCTACGAATTATCAGCGACCATGAGTTTTCCCAAGTAGTTTTTTTTTTTTTTTTTTTTTTTTCACACCTACCTCCCAGGATTCTGGTGGCTTATTACGAATCTCAGTAACATCTAGTTCAGCATATTCTTCGAGATTATCTCTCATCTTGCGGAGTTCACCATTCCAGGCTTCTAGTAGTGGCACATCGTCCTCGGCTTGTTGTCCCAGAGAGACATCGCCATCAAACATTCGAATGGTCTGGTAAGTAATTAAGGCGTGGACCCTCGCAAGCTTCTCTCTCGGCGTTAATAATACATCATCGGCTGTAGTTAGGAGATTATGGACGTTCTCATGAAGAACTTTCAGGACGAGGCCACGAGTCGCCTCCGTCTGGTTCGTGTAGAGAACACATACTGAGAAGGCTTGTAAGATCTAGGGTGGCGTGTCAGTCAAGTATAAGTGACGGTGCATATATATAGTAGAGTTATCCTGGGCAATAGTAGTGTGAAAGCTTTCAAATGTTTTCATTACGTATGCAATCCTGGTTGAAGGGTCTGTAAGTTGCCAGGGAGCGTGGTCGTCCTATTGTCGTAAGTACCAAGAAAGAGAAAGGTACCTTTTACTAAAACTTACACACACACAGCTGACATCTTAGAATAATCTTGACGAGATAGGTTTTTACTCCATGGTATATGGTATAGATATTATCTGCGTATCTTGCCTTAAAAAGCCAGGCAGTTCAAATATATCGCCAAATCCATGCTCATTTGTCGGGTTCAGCAGTGATTCAAACGTGTCATTGAGTTGAATAGTTTCATCATGAGGGATATCTACATCAGATCTCATAGCAGTAGGGGCATCACCGCTACCTAATTCGGGATTGTTCCCGTAGGACGTGGGCGGAAGATCATCCAACGAATCTAGACTTGTCGAAACGCTCGCGGAATTGCTGTACAACTGCGTGTCCGACTCTCGCCCGTATATACAGAGACGCCTCTTCTTGGTACAGTTACCGCAAGCTGGTACCCGCTGGTCACAACGTCGCTTACTTCTTACACAGGCGTTGCAGCTCTTCTGCCTAGATGAGCTTCCGCGCGGAGCCATGAATTCCGCTCTAAAAGAAAGATTGGCTAGCTCGGAAAATGTCTTCAATCTGTCACGAAGATAGCTTTATCAGCCGTAAGCAAAGAGCGACTATAGTAGGGAAGCTTGATATGAATATGGTCAGGTGTAAATTGGAACTGAGGCCGCCAAAGATGAACGAAACGGTCTGCGGAGGATGACGTGTGAAGTCCGCAAGTCCGCTGCCGAGATCATCTAACTCCGCAAATCCCCATAACGGGGAATCCACCACCTTTGTTGTCCCCTGATTTGACTACGGAGCAAGCTCCTTACAATATAAGACAACTACGAAAAGCAACTTAGAATCGTCCATTAAGATATAATTATGTGAACACAACCATATAGCAATGTCCGCAGATCAGATAAGCTAAGATTATTACTTAGTACCAGAGAACTGTTACATTATCCAACACTGGGACGTGCATTCAATAATCTCGTGGGTAGGGATTTAGGTATCTGATTTAATAAACCCCATTCCAGGTTAGATGAGATTCTAGATTCTTTCAGCTACAGCGTCATGTCCGATGTATTTGAGCCTCCCGAATCTTAAATTCAACTAAGTAAACGCCACCCTCGGCCTAATCTTACTAGGCAAACTCATAATAAAATTGTTGCGAAGAAGAAAAAAGCCCATATCATTACAGGCAGTATTATTTTATGCGGCTCCGTCGTATTGGGATCACCAATCATATTAAGGGAGGACGCTTTTCGACCCCCGTCAGGTAAAGCTAGAGCGTGGCTAGTAACCGCATTTACATACGTCGGCGTTCACTCTCATGTGTACTACTACCAAGATGGTTTTAGGCGATGTTAGATGGGCCAAGCCGTGCTTTTGAGTGACCACGGTGGCGGACACGAGGCTGGCTGCAGATGTACGCCTGTCTCCAATCACGCAGTTGGTAACACTCGTGGATATCTCGGGGCGCGTTGCAAAAGCCCCCATCGACCCCTGAAACCGTTACACCAGATTCGTCCCGAGAGCCACGGTGCTGGTATCACAAGAGGTGCCGTGATGCGAATAGGGCACATGTGTTTCAGTGCCTGAAGAGAGATTCTTCTGGGTAATTGGTTCTCTCTCTACCTTGGGTAGTGGAAATGCGCTGAGATGAGACACGAGCCAGGCTACGCGAGGGATGACAGAATGTCATATTTCACTAACAGGTAAAGTATGGTAATACCAAGTAAAAAAAAAGAAAACTACCTATCCTCTTAGGCGTTGTGCTAGATTTGGCCCCCAGCAACCGGCACCGAGCAACCTCAAGAGATTTTTTCTGCTTGGTCGCGAAATCCTGCCTATTCAAGATCTAGATTCGGCCGTCAAGCGGTAATGGATGCGCTGCAGACGGGAAGCGGCAGTGCTTAAGCAAACCAACAAGCTTTTATTCCAGAGCGTGACATCCGCGTCCGAGACAGACGGGTCTCAGCGTGTGGTATCTCGGGTTATCGCATCAGATCGCGCTACCTCTCTCGGAATCTAGAAACGTGGTATCCTGCGCACAGAATATGTCGTGTCCCCAAGTCCATGTCTCACTGGTTACCCCGAAAGTTGGAAAAAGGGAAATATGATTCCCCATTAGAGAGACGAATAGGGGAATGAGCACGAGATAGATTGTCTCGCCAGCATCTTCCCCATGAGGCGGGGTTGTGCTACGCACTGCCTTCTTGGTGCTACGAGACCACTAAGACCATCTGGATTAGGGGTCGATAACGATCGTTATTGCTTAATAGACTTGTGCGTTCGTACGTATCTAGCAAAGAATAGGTAGCCATCGATATAGATAGTATAAGCAACGAAAGTATCTTAATGTGCCTTATACAATCCTTCTAGCTTGGCGAGACGGGACGGTGCTACTGCAAGCTGACATCAAGACTATTGGCCTAGCCGTGTTAATAAAAGTCTGCGATTCACACTAATCGGTAGCCCCTGGCGCTGACTATTGACTGGTAATACTTACTATATGTTCGATCTGAGAATGCCTATGCCGTGTAGCCGAATGGTTATTTTCTCATGTGGAATTTTAGAGGCCTCTCAAGTCATGTATTTTTGATCGATACTCCATAATTAGTAGTTTTGAGCCTCTAAGAAAGTTTAAAGGAACCAGACCCTAGTAACACGTGTGAATGGACCTCTAAGGAGCCTTACTACATATGTATCTATGTAGTAGTTGTCGCTAGACTTATTGGGTTCCCGGTGAGCCCGTGGACTGCGTAATAAAGGATAGGTGAACGGGGACAAAGCTGACGCTAGGATAGGGTCGGCTAAGTTAGGATTCAAGCCGTTCAGCTTGCAGAACGCTCATAAGCCCCCATTTACGCATACAGCGTATTCGAAGGATCAAGTTGGTGCTCATATGCGGTATTACTAACCATGGACTGGGCGCATAAAAT
This sequence comes from Entonaema liquescens, assembly GCA_902805475.1. NCBI lineage: Eukaryota > Fungi > Ascomycota > Sordariomycetes > Xylariales > Xylariaceae > Entonaema > Entonaema liquescens. The sequence goes on along the minus strand of CADCSX010000001.1, from coordinate 2,421,836 downwards.
TTACCACTCAGAAACTAGTCTTCTTCCCATACGTACGTACGTGAGCCTCCAGGCTGGCGTCACAGACGGGATGGCCCCCGGCGGGAGTGGCGCGCCGATCTGTAGGTGATTCCTTCGGCGATATCTCCCCGACCGAGCTCGTGCTATTTGAAGGGTAATCGCCGAAGAGCTGAAAAAAAAATAACAGTTTGGATCCCTCGATATTTGATATTCACATGAAACGTAGAACCCAATAATCGAAAGCTGGATTGAGGTAAGGAGAGGTAATTGTTAGTTACGATTCGTTACGATGCAATGGTGACACCGAAAGGAATCGGCTCGGATTAAGCGAGGGCGGAAGCTCCTTTAGGGGACCTTCCGCGGGCGGCGTCTAACTGATAATGGTCAGAGAAGTATGGCTATTTTGGAAGCCCGTTCGGGGATCGGTTGACCTATTAACCTATGTGACACTGGTTGGCATGGGTTGTTAGTCTGTGCGGTGAGCCCCCATGTGATAACGAGGCTATTGAAGAGCCAAAGCGTTAGTATCGTGTTTTGTAGTAATAATAAAAAACGTGGCTGACTTCATGGACGCCCAACTATCTTATAACTATCCTCCTCGAGGTTATCTTATGTCCTGTAGCACGGTTTAATTCCGTCGAGATGTCTCCGAGCACTGTGTGTATCTTCATCTGTAAGGCTGGATCTCTCTAAGCCACCCCACAGGTCGGCGCATGCATAATGACCAGTTATTATATACATGTCTCGTGCGAGGAATGAATCACGTTAAAGAGGGAGATAGGTAGACGTTACATCTCCCTATCTAGATCTACCCCGTTCGCTGATCAAAGTACAACTGTCAAAAGTAAAACTGCAACTAAAGAGGCGGGAGATTTTAACGGATAACGAATACTTTCTTTTTCCGCATTCGATAGTTTGCTGGTTCGGTGAACATGTTCATAACTCCTGCGTGAACGGCTAGATATGTCAGAGTAAGGATAAAATATCGCCGAAACAATACGCGGTTGGATATGGCACAACCACCTCATTCTAACGGTATGGAAACTCGTCCCATCAGCGACGAAATCTTGTTGGTTAGATGTGGTATTTATCCTTCTCTAATACGGAGCCGCTGGATGTCACCATCTTAAAAATATGTAATCGCTTGAAAATATACTACGCAAGTATTTCATACTGCGTAGTACTAACGGAACCCTCCTGTATGTACATTGCATACTTACTCAACATACGTGCATTGCAGATAGTTGACTTAAAAGTCGGTAGTTATCGCATATCACATTCGCAAATACTGCTGACTCTTGAGCGACCCATAGTATCCCGTAGAAAGTGCTTGGCATATACTTATATATATATAAAGTATAGTAAGCAGAAAGGGGTCAACAGCCTACCTATATAGGCGTAGCGCGTGGAGTGCATATGGCTTTGTATACGTACGTGCCGTACGTAGTGTATCTACATAGGTAGTATGTTGTGGCACGAGGCAGATTCTGTAAGCAGTACCTAGCAACTGGTGCACTACATACGCTCTTTGGGCATGCAATCAGACCGAAAGGAATCGCTTCGGGTACCTACTTATCTGCATAGGTGTTCAGTAGGTATAGGAGTTGGGAGGCACAGCAGTAATTCAGTACCTGGAATTGAGGGACTGAAGACATGACCTGGTAAGGTCTCTGGTCACGGACCAGCATGAGGCTTGGTCTTTTAATATCAGATCTGGCTGCTAATCGAATAATGGCTCGGTCAAAAAGGACGGGGAACGGCCGAGCCAGGACTTGGATCTCACTCCCGAAATGATGAGAACCACCGAAAGAACCCTGCTTCTTCCTAGCCTTACTACTAGCGGACAATACCTGGCAAGCTTGGCACTAGGCAGGGAATCGAGGATGGCGGAGACGCTAGCTAAGGGAAAATTCCTTTTAAGTGTATGAGGAACGTGGCATGCCGCATGCCGCGCCCACACTCGCACCAAGTTTGGGGGGGCAAGGGATGGGGAAGGCCTGCCAGTTTCTGCGAGCCAGCGAGTCTGAAGGGTCATCATGAGAGAAATTTTAGGAGGGGTGGCAGGGTGGTAACCACGATCACCGTTATCCGCCTTGCAGACACACAAGAACCTTGACTTACATATGGCTGGTACCGAATCTTCATACCTATATGAAAAATTCTGACTGGTCCAACGTCGGCGGCATCTCCTGTCGGCCATCACATAGGCTAGCTTATTGTTTGAAGTGCCGTCCGCCCCCAGATTATGTACCTAGCTTATGTATGTCTCTATTTTGGAAACATGGAAACGCAACTCTATATCATTCATAATCGAAGGCCATCGTTGCGTTGCCATGGGTTTATAGATGATCTGGGCCTTAGGGCCTAGAGAGATTCGAGGAAGCGAAGAGATGATAAGATACGTGTACTGTAGATGATTCGCGCGATGTGGCACGCCGTCAACCACGTGGACATCTATCCATCTACATATATAAAGACGTTAGGTCGAACCTACACCTACGTGTAGACGGTACTTAATTTGTTCACTGCATATCAAGCATGCATTATACTGTATAAAGCGGAGAAAAAATGTCTTAGTAAAAGGCCTTCGCCCCCCCTATGCATACATCACACGTACTAAGTTGTCTTGAGTCGTACGAGCTTCTAAAGATCCAATTCGTCCATTTGTAAAAAAGCTCTGTGTAGGGTTGGTAGCGTCTCACCCAAACCTTTGCATGCGGCGCGGATATTCTGCGAGACAAACATACATTACCTCTTATGCTTTCTTTACTAGGTACCTATAGGTAGGTAGTAGTTGGTGATCCGGATACTGTATTTGTTTACTAAATCTTTACACACTGCCCCCCCAGAAGAAGAAGAAGAATAAAATCTGCGCGATACACCGGAAGTGATTTATGATAAATACCATCACACCAACCCGATGACAAGCGGCAAGTTGAATTGCATATGCCTTCTCCGTATGTTTGTGTGCGACGCGTGTTGCGCATCCTTGGCAAAACCCAGCGATAGGTTTCTTAGTCCCAAAGATGCAAGATATCAACGAAGAGAAAATGATTAACCATTACCATTACCTCCTCAACCTCGGTAGACATTGATGACCATAGTCTTGTATTCTGGACATGAGGGGGCGGGGTGTAACACATACAATGTTTATGACCCCTATGATTTGTCGAATATGTACGAGAATATCGGTTCCCAACGAAGTCCTTATAATGTTGATCTGACTAAGACAGACTGAGTTTTATATCTCCATATGCACGATGCATGACGCGGTTTAACGAAAACTAAACGTTCTTCGGGCTATATATCGTCTACTATGACCGAAGACAACAATTAGGTACTTAAAGACCTAACTGGTGAGCTGTCGGCCCGGCTCCTTGAGTTGGATGAAATGAGACGCTGGTATACCCGAGACAATAGATTCAAAATTTATGCTTCTTGTACATATATAAGTTAGAGTGTCTTAAGTCCCGGTACCTCGATACACTGGCAAATAAGTTAGACATCGTTAGAACTATGTAAGGTTCCGCTATTGGTTTTTACAAAAAAAAACGTGCCGTGTTAGACCGTTCAACCGTCTTATGGTGGCGGCAATAAGCCCTGTTTGCTCTATGCAGTGTTAATGTCTTTTCCAGCCTATGGAGTACTATGTAGGTAGGGAGATAGGGCAGTCAATAGTCAAAGCGGCGGAGATGCAAGCTTGTCTTCCACGTACGTACATAGTAGCTAGATACCTACTTAAGTCCCATAGATCTAAGGTATAGTATGTACATCTCGAGGATAGCGGCATGGAGATCTCTATGTACTCTGTATGAAGTGTGTGTGCTATATGCGGCGGCCCCCGCGACTTACACGATCAACTATGAGTCTTTACAGGTCCGTCGGAAAGCTATCCGCTGGGAACGCACCCCGCATAATTGATAGGATCCGTTGCATAACACTCGCAGTATTGGGCTTAGCCTTTACCCAAAACAAGCTGCTGATTTGGTCTTTTGTCGATACACCTCACGTGGCGGCGGGAGGATCGTAGCCAGCCAAACAGACATGGTACCTATCGTAAGAAGCTCCAGTCATAAACGGTAGTTACTTATCATGTAAACTTTGCTGCGGCGGGATCCTACCGAGTTCAACAACCAGACGGCACAGCGTGTGCAAATCTTTAGATGTAGGCGTTAGCTGCATTTCGGGACATACTCCTTTTCAGGGACACCGACAGTAACGTACCCATACGTGATGCTTGACATCCTAGGCTAATTTATGATCTCAATTCCACATAGCAGACAATTTTGTGGGCGCTGAAATACGAATTGGCTACCATAGAAATATATCTTATAAGTACCCAATACCACTATACATACTACACATACTATACATACACTCATACTTCGTATAACTCCAAGCTGTCAAAGTCACGAAAACAGCGGATAGTATAGAATCCTACCCGTCATCGTTCGCCGAGTACGGAACGGTTTCGCTCTGTTTTATTTGGGCTATCATAAAGCTGGGATAAAAATTGTTGGGAGATAGTCGAATAAAGGCATATTGTACCCTTTCGCTCATTGATTCCTAGATAGTTAGTTCTTAGTTAGAATCCTAATTATTTGACGCTTCGGGATTGTGATACCCCATTCCTTTCTTCGAAGGCCCTTTGTATGTAAACCCTAACAAATCGTCTCTGCCACACGTACTACAACACATATCTCTCCATGCTATTTACCAACAACGGTATTTGACTACACTTGGCTCTAGCACGAGCCAGAAGGCTACCCGTGCTCCAAACAGGGAGTTGACTTGGATCTCCCTCCTCTAATACCTTTCAGGGTCGTTCCGATTGCCTGAGCTTGACTGCACAGACCAGAAACAGACCACCAGTTCCCTGGACTCGGGCGGCAGACCCAAGCTTTACTAACTCGCCTCGACTTGTTAATAACCATGCTACTTTGTATCTTATGACGGGGGCGGTATAGTATATTGATGTATCAAGTACGCGAAGGCGAGTTTTTGTACTCCCTCGCGTCTCTCATCCCGTCACCAAAAAAAAAAAAAAGAATAAACTTTTTGGCCCTACAATTCGGCTCTTCCGATTTTAAAAAAGGGGGGTAGCGTCATAGAATAATATGGTCTCTATTTGCGGTTCGCACGTAAAAACTGGACTTTTGCACTTTTCCTGCCGTTGGATCCTATCCAAAGTTGATCGGAGCAATACAAGGCCTAATCCGGAACCTTTCTTCGTCGATTTTAGTTGGGCGAGGGGTATAGTAGGTATACTTACACTACTCTGCGGTTCTGCGTGTTGATTAGAGTATAACTTGGGTAGGTATACATTGCGGCCATACATATACGCAGTACGTAATGTACCTACCTACTTACTTGTATGTGGAAGCCGCAAGCGTACATACCCGTTGGTACTTCTGTGAGCGTGCCGCATAGGTAGGTACCTATGTAGTATATAGTATATGTAGGTATTCCGCTACGTCTGCATTGGCGTGGATGCCATATGGGATGGCGTACATAGTACATACAATAACCTCAATCACTTCCAACTTCGGCCACGGGGCGCTCCCATGTTGTACTCCACCATCCATGCACATGTGCATAGGCGATCCCTGCTTAACTTCACTCACGTGTGCCCGGTACATGGCTAGCCACGAGGAAAAAGAAACGACGGGCGGCGTATTAGTGGCACACTAGCGTAGAAGCTATGGCACAGCATGTACTCTATACTCTCTGTCGGGGTATCCTTCGCTAGCAATCTTCCTGGAAATAGCCATGCGACAAATCCTTAGCCAAATGGCCAGCTGCATCGTCTCATCGTCTAAACGCCCACGAACATACATCTCACTACCTATGCACCTTCCTCCCCACGCTACTACTGAGCTTACATCCGTCTGATACATACATACGTTTAGTTATAGTCTAGTTATAGTCTAGTTAACTACGCATTTACCATAGTTAGGTTTATATACTAAATTGGATACATTTATAGGTAATGTATGTGTGGCTTTGCTCATGCTGCTGCCAATGGATATCCTGTATGTACCTAGGTATTACTTAGTATACAATGCAAGTTGACCCTTATACTTATATGCTTCAATAAGAGGTATTCTACCTACATACCTACATACCTACATAACACCATATATAGTACACGCGCTTACTTAGACTATCTACATGGACACTTACATGGAGGTAGCGTGCTAAGTATGCATTAGGAAATACATAGGAATGGCCATCCTCTCGGCTCTTTTTTTGACCTGCCATTTCTCTCGCAGTTCCTCCACAGCAACATGCGCAGGGCCTCCCTCCTTCGATCCCAGCAAGGGGTGGCCCTCTTTTTCCCATCCTCCATTTTCATTTGGGCTTTTTTTTTTTTCTTTCTAAGAGAGAGCTTCCCCCGTCCTTCTCCTTCAAGAGGAACTACACCCCGTTACACTATACTTAACTACATCCTTAGCTTCTTAAAAAAGTACGTATCGGTCTTTGTATGTATGTACACCTTTGTATGTACCTATGTACAAGAGCCCTTGTGCTTACGGGAACTAAGTACTCGAACTGGGGGGTCCTTTATCCTCCTCTCTTTACTCTTGCACATTCATCCATAACTTGTCAAAAACTCCTCTTTACCTTTTTTTCACTACCCTCCTCCTATCGTCGAAGCTCAACCACCCAATAGTTACAATAGTTGTTTCTGATGAGCATCGTCAGTTCGTGGTAGTGCTGTAATCGCGTGCTAGGACCAACGACACGTTCCTGACGCTTCTCGGCCTGTCGTTTTACATAGTTTTCCCTGTCGGCTCTACTATTACCTGCTACCAACTACTACTACTATCTTTTACTTCTTCTGACTACTATTATTACTACTGCTACTACTAGCTAACTAGCTTCTTTCCTGCTTTCCGCCTTTCGTTTTCTGCCTTTTCTTTTTTTTTTTTTTTCCCACCCAAGTACCAAGCTTGAGCTTTTATCGGACCAGTTGCGCCTAATTGCGATTGGTTATTTAACGTCAATGCTGATCAGGCCCCGTTCGCCAATGTAAACCGATGTCGAGCGCTGCCGCGTCCCAAGTCTATCCGTCCGTCTATTAACTTAGTTCGGGCGACTTTAGTGTAAAGCACCAACTTATATCGCGACGCCGCACCCACACGCCTTTGCGTTCTTGCGTCTTTGCTGGGTGGCCCTAATGATCACCACTTGTCATCTCATTAAAGCTACCACTTAGCCCCTCGATAGTCGTTTTACTCTCTTTCCCTTTCCTTCATAGATATCCAATTCAAACTTCGCAAGCATGGCGACAGATCAGTCACGGCCTGTGTCGCAGAAAATCCCAGCTGGGCTGGCTACGGTGTTGAATGCCCCCGAGGATAATCGCGACTCGGCCTATTACTCAAGTACAGATGCATCTAGCAAGCGTATGTAATGACTATCTTACACCTTGGGTTAGAAGTTGAGTAGTAGCATTGCTAACTACTGAGACCCCCTATAGATACTTCCGCAGCCTCGGGCATAGGCATCAATGTATACCACTCTGTCCACGATAAGACACCTTCTCCGACCACTACGAACTTAGTCCCCCAGCCAGTAATATCTCCCGCGACCAACATGAGCGTGGCGTCGATGGTATCGCCGACAACACCAGGTGGTGGACGTTTTGACCGACCTCAGTCGATAGATTCTATACCAGGCGGTTTGTCCTTGAGCGCAGCGAGTGCCGGGCCGGATTCGCGACGGGAGAGTGTCGATAGTAGAATTAACCAGGGGTTCGGTGATTTGAGGTTGAGTGGTTCCCCTTATGCGAGTCAGAACCAGTCAACAACTTCGTTCCATGGAAGCTTGGCACAACAACGCAACTCTCGCGGGGGGATGGATCACCTCGCGGTGCATAGGATATCCAATGGATACCAGCCGAATGTCGAGCGCACGCCTGATGGACAACATCCAAAAGCAGCTAGAACCGCACCAGCTATTACTGGTCCTGCTACAAGCACGATTGCGAGGGCGGCGGAACCGACTAAAGGTCAAGCCTGGGCGTTTCCAGAGGAGGAGATCCAGCGCATGCCATCCGTTGGCAATCATACTTTCTTTGATTCGAGGAGAAGTAGTATCTCGGAGTCGATTGCGAGTAGCCAATTTACGACAGAATCTCGGTTACCACCTGGACAGCGCCGGCTCGATGATGGTATAGCCCCGGATTTCCAAACCATACACCACCACACGCTTCAACACAAGCAACTTTCGGATCTTCATAGCGAAGAATCTAGCCCGCATAGTGGAAATCAACCGTATAGTCGGACGCCTGAGCTTCGGCAAAGCCACAAGCTAGCGGAACGGAAGCGGAGAACAGAAATGAAGGAATTATTTGATCAGCTTCGCGATTTGATGCCGCAAGAGCGAGGTTCGAAAGCATCCAAATGGGAAATTCTGACAAAAGGTATGCCGCTATGCAACCAAGCACTGACGCACGTACTGACTATGATTTAGCTATTGCCGAGCATCAAAAGCAAAGCGAAGCTCTTAAGAGCATTACGAGCCATTGCCAAACAGCTATGCAAGAGGCGGAAATGTTACGTCGCGAACTCGATAGATTACGCATGGAGAACGCGCAGCTTCGAGGAAGCATTCCAATACCACCAGGTCAAGGCCCGCCAAATACCGCGATGGCGTCGCAACCGTCTACGGATCCGTACGGCCAGGACCCGTATGGTAGGGCCCCTCGCCCTGAGCTCCCACCCTTACGAGCCTTGAGCAACAATATTCCAAATAACCCGGATTCTATGACGGGCGTCCAATATGACTCTCAAAGGCCACCTAATGGATATCGCCAAGATTCTCATCAAGATCCTCGCCAAAATCGCTTCCAATAGCCATAACTACTATCATTCATATTTCTTTTTGTTGTTGTAAACATATCATATAGGGGAGCGGCAGCTATCAAAACTAGAGACTTCCAGTGCTTTCTCATCGATACCCGTACAAGCAGACGGTTGTCCCGTCGATGAACACCCCGGAGCTGGGTGCGGGTGAACTTGATACTGAGGATATTATGTCGGAATAAGGCTACTACCTACCTAAGGTAGTTTTGCTATTTTGGCGTTGGTGGAACTGAGTCGGGTGGCTGCTATTGGATCCGTTCGGACTCGCCGACAATATCAAGGTGTGGATTGATGCTAGTCATCCCTCACCTAATCTTGACCCCTAAATCTCTAGTCCAGAGGGACATCCTATTTTTTATATATAGAAAAATGAAGGAGGTGCGAAATTTTATTTTCAGGCAGCGGATGAACTTGGCTGCAGACATCGACGGTTAGTCGGTTCTTGCTAGGGTGCCGGCTTTTGATGTGCCGTTCACGGTTTTACCGCTGCTCGCGTTGAGCTTGTTGGAGTGTATATACATATATACCCGCCGTTCTGTTGCTCGGCTTATTTTGTGTTACGGGTTTGGGCAGTTTAAATTCACGAGCGGTGAAGCTACGATGATATTTTTTGGGATATGGATGGAGGGACATAGTGCGAGAGGTTTTACAAAAAAAGAAAAGGCTTCAGGGTTGTGGTGGGAGTTAGAATGGCGTGTAACGATCCTTTGAAACTCGGGTCACCTACCTAAGCAACACTGGTCAAATAGACCGTAGTTCGGACGGCGAAGATATGATATAGCCACATATCTAAGATTTATATCGGTCTCGAAACGAGTTTGATGGTTTACTAGCAACTCATAACCCGTGTTTTTTTATTTAAAAAAAAACAGAGCTTACTTTTGTTATAAGAGTCTAAGACAGCCTACGCCTAAGAGGTTCAACTTGGGGTGGAACAAATAAATATAATAGGTAAATCTGAATCTACCTACATTATTCAACATCATTCAACATCAAGTTGGAATATTTGGAATGTTTAGAAAGAAGATAAAAATTAAGATTATCTGATGAATCAGCATCAAGTGCTGAAGATTCAATTGTGCTATTCGGTTATTCGGTACTAAGGTACCTGGCTAAGTAGGCTAGCCAAATTCAACTAAGGCAAGTGGCGTAACTCGTGCGGATAAGCAGATAAGGTGCGCACACTATGTGGGCGGTTTGTTAGTGGAGTCGAAATTTTTTCAACGATAAAAAAAAAGTTTCTGCTGCAAGAATCACTTATAAATTGAGGTCTTCACATACATTCTGTAACCGCACATTCAAATCATTCAACCGGGAATTTCTGCTACTTGACAAATTCTATCATCACAATGTACGATGCTAATTCTTTTCCTGTTCTGAAAAAGATGTATGACAGCTAACAATTGGAATTTAATAGGCATTCCCTCCGACGCGCAGCTGCTAGAGCAGCATGCTCTTCAGCCATTGTCGCTGCTGTTCCGCGGAAGCAGATTGCTTCTTTTGCCATGCAAATCTGCAAGGCGAACGCGCGACCGGCTACTATCATGCCTCTGGCTCGTTATTTCTCCCAGACATCACGAGTAGCCCAAGATGAGAGCGAGGGTGTCCGGGACCCCGCCCCCTCGGAGGACCCAGACCTTGCCAAGAAGATTTTCGTCAGAAACCTTCCCTACGAGGTCACTGATGATCTTATCAGGGAAGCATTCAACAAGTATGGTGAGATCACAGAGCTTCGCATTGCTCGTGATCCCTCGGGTGCCAGCAAAGGGTACGTAAATAAGCGCATTGTTTTAGAAGCCCTTTGGTCTCTTATCATCGATTTTGTTGGCTAACAAAAATTTTTATAGCTTCTGTTTCATCCACTATTCGAATGAAGAAGAGGCAGCCCGCGCCATTCAGGAGGCAGACAACTCATTCTGGCAGGGTCGTCGCCTCTTTGTCCAGCCCAGGACATCGACTTCTGTCCCGCGACCTGCGAAGTCCCCGCTGGAGCCGACAACTTCGCTCTACATCGGCAACATTCCGTACGAGACGTCCGATTCTGACCTGAACATGATCTTCCGGGATCTGCCCAATGTTGTCAACGTCCGCGTAGCTGTAGACCGCAACACTGGTTGGCCCCGTGGCTTTGCCCACGCTGACTTCAAGGATGCTGAGGATGCCAAGGTGGCACTAGAAAAGCTCCAGAATTACCAGCTTGGAGACCGCGTCCTCCGCGTTGACTACGCAGCTCCTCATACGAGGCCCTCACGCGAGGGATATGCCCGGGATGGTGCCCGGGAACGGGGATTTAACCGGGGCCGAAATGACCAGGGCCGATACTAGAGCTTGTAGGCGAGTTTCAATGGGTGCGATGCTTTTGCCTTGGAGCCAGTGGCCATAATTTCATATTCCAGAAAGCATTGTCTGGTAGGCAATGAGGTGGGGTATGGGGTATGTGACCCGCGATCAGGAAGACCATGATGATAGATGAGAGGTTCGAGGCAACGCGGATGAGGCCTTACTAGCAGATATCCATCCATTGAATGGAAAGTTATTGTATGTAACAACAGGAGCTCAATTTCTTTTTAAGAAGGGCCGCCTCTACCAAATCTAGGTAGCTAGCACGAATGCAGTTTTCTTAGGGAAACTGAATGTACAACTTCTCTCTGACCGTTTTTTGGTACTTGCTCGCTCCATGTGTTAACGTTATGGCGAATATAACTCGAAGTAAGGTACTCATAAATAATTTGTTGATTAACATGAGACGTTTCGAGAATAAATATATAACTTAGGTATGGTCACTTGGGTTCGCACACCTATGCCCTCAGTAAGGTATCTACACATGAAGCCAGCGATATATCGGTTCGCACGGACCACTTAATAGTCAAATGGAAGGTTACCACGAAGCTTTAGTGGAGCAAACCATTGACCTCGGTGGGTTGCCGCAAGGTTTGTTTATAGCGGACATAGGTTCTGGCCTGTGGGCTTTTCCTCGGCATCTTGGGCGAAATTTAGGTACCATAGTTACGCTAGTGACTCTAGTGCGGTGACCTCACTTGTCAGAAACGGCTTTGTAATAGAGACGGTAAACACAGTTCATCCATCTTTCATCTACATGTGAATATATTCCTTCTTTTTCTAACATCGTTTTACAGACCTCACGAAACATCTTCGTGCATACATCTAATAATCTTGTATCTTTTTTCTCCGTATTATACTGTGAGAATACGAGGTTCTACATACGTGTTAGTTTACCCTTAGTGACACTAACTTCCGCCGCTGCTTTTCCACTTTCTACTTTCCGACGATCGACTTGATTGTGGCGGGTCGGCATCGTTCAACTTTCTTCTAAACCCACCATCAATATCGCCCATTACCATTACCAAGGACCTGTGTCATATTTTTGCGCGTAACTCTCTTCACCAATTCAATCAGTCATATTGTATATAAATTACCTTCCGACATGTCTTTCCTTGGTGGCGGGCCCGAGTGCTCAACGGCGGGCAACCCTCTGAGCCAGTTCGCAAAGCATACCCAGGAAGACAACAGTCTACAAAGAGATCGCATTAGAAATGGAACTCCCCAAGGTAGCATGGGCGGCTTCCGCAGTACTGCACAGCATGGACCGCAAGATGAGGTACGAGCAATTAATAGCTACTATGAATGCATGAGCTAATAGTGTATGCCCATAGATGATGAACGGCTTCCTGCAGCAGAATGGCCAATTACCCAACATGCCTCTTGAAGGCATGAACCAGATACGATTAGATCATCCCGCCCACGGTGTTCACCTACGAGCGAACTCGACTTCGCCGGCATGGGCGAATGAATTCCAACAGAACCCGCAAGCAGCTATGGAATCCGCATTCAAGGTTCCTCAGGGCACACAGTTTAGCCCCGAAGATTACGCCAAGTTTCAGCAGATGACAAGCCAAGCAAACTCATCCCGAGCGAGTCCCATGCCTTCAGCGATGCAATATCAAAACCCAATGATGGGGCAGATGGGGCAGATGGGAATGATGAATGGCATGGGCATGGGCTACGGTATGAGCAACATGCCCATGTACCGTCCTATGCCCCAGCAGCAGTTCGGGCCAAGTGTCGACCAAGACAAAGGAAAGGGAAAAGAAAAAGTAGTGGAACTGGACGATCAGCAGTGGGAGGAGCAATTCAAGCAGTTAGAGCTACAGGAGAAGGATGTCAAGGAAAAAGATGTATCCACCGACCTAGAACCTGAGCTCAACAAGCTTGACGAACAGATTCTGGAGTCGGAGACGAATGAGTTCGGAGACTTCGAGTCGATCTGGAGAGGCATTCGAGCAGAGGAGGCGGCCGCTAAAGAAGTCATCAACGAGGAAGAGTGGGTTGAGCAGTTGGGCGATCCCGACTGGGCCGACCGCTTCGGAGACTGGGGCATGCCTGGCGCCAATAGCAGGTTAATGGGCGACCCTGCAGTAGAGAATTATCTCTTCGAAGAGGAGAACCTGTTCAAGGACACCGCGAATCCATTTGAAGAAGGTATGCGGATCGTCGACGAGGGTGGTAATCTTTCGTTAGCCTCTCTCGCTTTCGAGGCCGCTGTTCAAAAGACCCGAACCATGTAGACGCATGGGTTCAGTTGGGTATGGCTCAGGCACAAAACGAGAAAGAGACGGCAGCTATCCGGGCGTTGGAGCAGGCTAAGAACCTCGACCCGAATAACGCTCCCGCTCTCATGACCTTGGCAGTTTCCTATACGAACGAAGGCTATGATAGCATAGCTTACCGAACCCTAGAGCGATGGTTATCCGTCATGTATCCTTCCGTCATCTCACCCAGCGACCTCTCCTCCCCCGCCGAAATAGGCTTCACAGAGCGCCAACAGCTTCACGACCGCGTCACGCAACTCTTCATAAAGGCCGCACGCCTTAGCCCAGACGGTGAGCATATGGACCCGGATGTGCAGGTAGGCCTGGGTGTGCTGTTCTACGGTGCCGAAGAGTACGACAAGGCCGTGGACTGCTTCTCGGCGGCGCTGGCATCATCTGAGCTCGGAGCGTCTAACCGGCAAAACCAAGTGCACCTGCTGTGGAACCGTCTCGGTGCAACGTTGGCCAACAGTGGTAAGAGCGAGGACGCGATCGCGGCGTACGAGAAAGCGTTAACGCTGAAACCCAACTTCGTGCGCGCTCGGTACAACCTAGGAGTCAGCTGCATCAACATGGGATGCCACGAGGAGGCAGCGGGCCACCTGCTGGCGGCGCTCAGCATGCACAAGACGGTGGAAAAGGAGGGCCGCGAAAAGGCCCGCGAACTCCTGGGTGGCGGCGTCAGCGATGCTCAGCTCGATGCCATGACCACCCAAAACAGGAGCACGAACTTGTACGACACTCTGCGCCGCGTCTTCACGCAAATGGGTCGCAGGGATCTCGCGGAGAAGGTTCTACCTGGTGTCGATCCCGAGTCTTTCCGTGGCGAGATCGATTTTTAAGGAGGCTACTTGTCGTGAAAGATATTGTGGGCTGATAGGCTTTGAGGCGGTTCTAACAATGATGAAGAAAGGAGGAAAGGGGGATTAGTAAACTGAGCGAAAATCCACCACCTCACGCTCGCGGTCTCTGGATACTATGGAATGTCAGAGTATTCTGTCTTGAGATCATGACTATAATAGTCAAAATGAGAGGGTTTCTAATGTTATGGCGGATACATAGCCACCCGGTCTAGCTAGCAACCTGACTACAGGACCTACTATGAGTAATATGTGGGGTTTACATGATACGACATTCGCTTTCAATGGGACGTCCATTATAGTTTGTTGAGAACGGGATAGTTCGTATGTATTAAGCCTTAAGCCTCTGAAATTTATGAGAATGTCTAGTTGCAGTAGTTAGGGATTATTGAGATTGCCCGAGCATCCCACAGAGAGTTATGGCGACGCTCTGACATATGGGATGACGCCTAACTTTCTTACTACCAAGAACGATGGTTAACGCCTTGGAATTCATTGTAATGCGACTTGGGATGAATCACGAATATTCTGATAACATCCCTTTTTTCGATACATGCATTCATTCATCTACCTATATCGATTACTCCCGAGTATTAAAAATGAATATATTGTCATTGTGTCGGACTAACCTAACCTAGAGTTAGCTATAAATAGGCAATTAGGACATCTTCCACCTAGTGAGACACAATCGGCCGAAGATTGCTACAGAAAGGAAGTCATCCGTATGATTAACCTCCCCGCTAGGGTCCGAGACAGCCGTGGGAATGTCTTACCCCTTAGCCTCCATCCATACCAGAAGTCTGTTTATACATACAAACCAGACATCATAATACCCAAGCATTGAGTAATAATATTTACGGTATACAATACTTATTCTGTTGGAATGTATGTCGTCACCCATATCGCCACAGTCTACGTTACGCAGCAGGCATCATGAGAGCATGCAATAGCCGTTTATATCTCCATCTGTTCACTTAAGATGTAGATATCGTTCCAGGTAGAAGTAAATCAAGATACAGTCAAGATATTTACACAAGTACACAAACCATAGCTCATGGGTTAGCCATAGACTCTTTTATTACCTAAGGTTGGAAATCGACGAGAAAACAAAAAGACGCCTCCACAACCTTAAGACATTGGAAGCCTTAGAAGCATGAACGAATTTAAGACATGAACTTTGAGACGTCTCAACTACACATGCTTATTATCCTATTGGGTGTTTTCTGCATGCAAGTTCCCGCACCGAAGTTTTAGATCAGATATGTAAGTGGAGAAAGACGGACTTGGCAAACCTGCCTTAACGACCAAACGCCATTCCAGTATCGAGATCTTATTATTACTGAACGATCAGAGTTTCATTAAATAGGTAATAGCAGATGGATCCTATCACGACTATGCGAGGCAAAATACCTTTCGCTGAGAAGATTATACATTGATCTGGGATACCTTACGTATACAACGAAGTAATCCCAATACGCTTCATACGTCGAGATCCCTTTAATAGCAATAGCTCATAAAACACATGTTCCCTTCCATTAAGCGTCAAGTGCCAGTATATATCATTGTACGGGAGGCGAAAAACGTATTTGTACAACGAAATATGTCGGGCTGAGAAATTCGTGCTACTCCTGTTGAATAGCGCGAGTCACATCATGTGCTTACATGAAAACCGCACCGACTGCGAGAAGCATCGGGGCCACAAACGGAGCCACCGTCTGAGCGGCATTCGTGTTGGGCACGACCGACTCGGAAGTGGCAGACGAGGTTCTGGCTGCAGAAGAAGCTACGTTTTTGTTAGGTTACTAAATCTAAATATGGCCATATATGCTAGACTTACTGGAACTGGCACGGGTGCTAGATGAGGTGATAGAACCACTGCTGATAGAACCGCTGCTGGTGCTGGTAGTGAAGCTGGAAGACCCAGACGATGCGCTAGAACTAGTAGGAGTCGAAGAAGTCTCACTGCTAGTGATAGTAGCGCTGCTAGCGACAGTAGACGACGAGGTGACAGCCGAAGACGTGCTAGTCTGCGAGACCGTGGAACTGGCCGAAGAGCTGCTAGCAGAACCGCCTGAAATCTCGAACTGCTCACTGTAGTTCACGTCGGTGCCATCGCTGATCTGGAGGGCATAAGTGCCGGAAGGCAGAGAAGACGAGGGAACCCAAGTGTAGCTCGTGCCAGTCTCGCCGGCTGTGCATCGTTAGTGATTGGAAGCAGACTATCAAGTTTCTATAAAACTTACAGGTAATCTCGGAGACAGTCTTGAGGTTGTCAGAGGGACCGTCCTTCAAGGTAAGGCTAACCGGGCCAGTAGCATCAGACCAGGTAACCTCGAAAGCCTTACCGGCCTCGATGCCGTTGAAGTTGCTGTTGGTGATGACCACTGCCCAGGCCGGGAGGGCGGCAAGGATGGCAGAGACGAAAGAGACCTTCATTTTGGCGCGTAGTTGAGTGTATTAAAGTAATTAAAGAGTGACGAATATCTGCAAGAGAAAAGAAAACAAGGTTAGTAGTGCTCGGGCGGTATGAATTATGTTGATGGTATCCGCGCGAAGATGTTAGGTGATGGTTTAAAATGGCCCAGTCCCGCAAACCGTCACTTCCCGCTTGCTAATTGAGATCTTGGATACCGTTGCAACGTAGTGGGCAAGTAGGCAGAAGTGGGATGTCAGAGGTTTCTCTGGCGAATTCATGCGATATAAAGAAATCATAAACTTACCAAGTATTGATGGGATTAGAAGAGCGTACGCGAAAAGGCGAAAAGGCGACGAGAGACTCGGATTTGGGAAACGAACGTAAATGTTGGAAGAAGGAGTGGAAACTCAGATGAGCGGCTGGCGTGAAAGAAAAGAAGGCTCTTGTCCAACTTGTTGTGCGCCAGCAGGCCAGGAAAGTACAAGGCCGCGTCCTGGGGAAATTGGCAATCGCAACTTACACGATTGACTTGCGATAGCACACCAACTTTTGAAGCTAAGAACGGCTAAAATGATATTTGACTAACCCCAATTCGGCAAAAACTCGACAAACCTGAGGGAAAATATGCAATTAGGTAGCCTTTTACAATCTTCACTAGGCCATGTGCTTTTCCTTTTCAAGGAAAGAGCTAATCTTGGTTGGGTCTTGTGGTAGTATTATAGATCAATCCTAGCCAATTATCTACGCCCCTTAAGCCTAGGACCTTACGTAGACTTGGTCTGGGCCGTTACTGCAGTGGCTTCCAATGTTTGCCCTGTTGCCCTGTCGCATCCTGTAGCCTGATCAGGTTTAGGAGACTTCCGTTCTATCCAAGGTTCTCTCTTCCAACTTTGAGGCATGACGAATATAATTACCTGTGCCGATTTACATACCTAAGCAGATTCAAATTATATACACACATATAGTAGTAAAAATGCTGCGTATGCCAAGACTAGAACACGACGTGCAGCCTCGGACAACACAGCCCAGGGACTCGTATGCTAACACTGCGCTTTTAGTGGCATTATGCGCCTATGAAGAATGTCATATGATTTCATTCGGCAGTGCCTGCCCAACTTAGTACCGCATATACTAATCCCCTGAAATATTTGGAGCCTCATTAGGGTACATGCTAGGTGGTTACTTTTATACACAGAGGGTCTTAAATGCTTACCAATGCGCGCATTCTATAACTCGTTGATTTTTAGGTTTTAGGATAAGACTCGACTTACATTGATGCTCTATCTGATGAGGTCTGCTGATAAGGGGAAACTGCAGGCATGGACAATGGAAAAGTTCAAAGTCCGGTTCGCGGCAGGATCTTGACCCGTGCAGCCGTGTAACCCAAAGTAGACGTGTGGGGCCGCGCAATCTCGCCAAAGACCACGCTATATCTAGGCTGTCAGTCTTAGGTGATTGGTTCCTGCATCAATGACCCAATTGGATCTGAGTAACAAGGGCATTCCCGGTCAGAACCCTCCTTGCAGCTTTTCCCCAGGTACCCCATATGCAATTTAGGGGGTTTCTCCATAACCATAACCTGCCAAGCCTACCACTCCCGAATCTGCAATCGACACCGCAAAGTGCCCCTTATTAAACGTTCATTCGCATGGCATCATTTCCTGGAGTCTGATGATTGAGACAAGGCTCAACTAGACTGCTCAACTAGGACGTCATTATGAATGTTCTTCAAGACTGTTTCTACAGGGGCATTCCATTCTCGTCGTCCTACTCTTTAATGAACAGCATGTATTGCTGACTACCTAGGTAGTTAACACTCATTGACCTTATAGATATCACAATAACAAGCTTACGCCTTGCTAGTACCGGCATTCGAATCGAAAATCAGCTCAATTCTAGGTTAGCTACCTCTTGCGTCTTGCGATTCCAACGGGTAAAACTGGACACCAATTTTATACCCCGAGGACCAGACCGCTTAGCGCAAAGTCGAATCGAAGGGCCAAAGAATTGAAACATAATGCCACCCTTATCCAATGACTCAACTATAATGTTGCGGCTATGAAGATTGATCTATACATCAGCGTCGACATTTAATCTCTGACGAGGGGATAGCTACCTCGTGGGACTGAAGATATACGCTCTGGTTGTTCGAGCCGGGCATTTTGGATTAGAGAACAGACCTAACCCTCCCCGATGCCAGATATCGTTGTTGACGCAGATTTACGTGAGGTCAGAACAGATGTGGCTAAAGCTCTACGGAAGTCTGCAGCGAACAACACCGCGGCGAACACCTTCCGTCTCTTCTCGGAGCTCTTCAACGTTGGCACCCATTTCTCGAGCTTTGGTGACAAAGTCGTCTAACGAACCACCCACACCAAAATAAAGCTTTTTGGCACCAACCAGTGCTTCGGCCGCATTACCCTGCGCCTTTTCCTCTTTTAGAAAGGAGAATATGGCCTGCGTAAATGCGCTGAGCGCAAATGGGGAATATATGGTCTCTGCGCCAAGTATAATGGTTCGCTGGCCGACTTCATTACCTATTTTGGAAGTCCTATCAGCGTTTACAAGGTCGATAAATTCGGCAGACCAGGCGCCGGAAAAGAAAGAAAGTGATATCTTGCGAGCCGTGAGGAATTCGTCAAAGGCTTTAAGGACTTCCGGTGTTAAGTCTAGCTCCCCTTCCGATGAGAAGGCGCCTTCTAGTAGGGGCGAGTCCGCTCTTTGATGAAGAGCCCAGGTCAAGATAAAGTTAGGCAATGTTACGAGCTGCAAAACAGTTGGATTATAGTCGGCTAAGACTATAGAGAAGGCAGCGCTCTCGCCGGGTGTTCGAAGACTGAGGCTCCACTGGAAGAGAGCCAATGAGGGGAGAGCCGTGCCACAACCGAGCTGGAAACGCCTCTGGTTATTTCCGCAGAACTTGACGATTACGACCGAAAAGACTTACCTCAATCAGTCTCGGAACCGTGTCGGTGTCAGAAAGGAAGGATTTCGACAGCGAGAGGACTTTGACGAGATCCACGCTGCTCTCCCAGGATTTGAATCCGCCTTCGTACACTCCGGTCTTCACATCGTGATTGCCCAGTCCGGGCTCGGTATCGCCTCCGTCATCTTCGGCCATGAGCTGAACCCGGACATCCCATAGCTCTCGGCGGGGGAGCTGAATCGTCCCAGAGCCGTCTAGATCGATGTCCAAGATGCCATAAGCGATTTTTGAAGGTAGCTGAGATAGCATGTGGTTTAAGTCATGACTGGTGGCAGGGAGTAAAGGTTTTCCTGGAACAGGAAATGCACTAGCCGACGCCTGCGGCTGCGCAGATGCGCTGACTTGTGGGCCTGCAGAGTTTGATTCCCCATCATCCTCTATATCGTCACCGGAAAATCCAAACGAGAACTGTCCAGACATATCGGACGAGTATATAAACAGACTAGGACCTTAGCTTCTTTATCATATATCTGATACTACAAGATGAGGCAAGTAGCACTATCTGAAGTTAGAATATAGGTATCTGATTAGGTAAAAGTGTGTCTTGAAACCCTTGAAAATAATGGCACAGGTGGGTAAGTAGGTACATGTACGTACAATGCGTGCGATATTTTAGGGCACGGTACTTAGGCTGGCTTGGTGTACCTACCCAAAGCTGGATAGTGCGGGGGATCATCTATCACTAATAACTACCTAACCTCTATCACTAACCTGTCAACCTGTCCAGACCGTTGAATCGAACTCAATTGAATACCTCCAAAGTACATGTTATTCTATGGTAATTCCGAGCTTACAACTAAAACACTATCTTGCCTTCCGAGCTGTATGCTATTGTGCGACCATCGTTTCTTACGTTAGCATTTTTACACATTTAAGATGCGGTATTCCTCAATATTATCTCACGATCATTGGTTAAACCAGTACAAACTGCTTACATCTTAGATCACATATTTCGCATTACACATGTACATAATGCAAGTATATGCATTCAAAAATTGGATTCACCCAGGGACCTTGCTCCTTCACACTTCCCATTGTGCTCGGCTGCTTCGGGGAGTCAGTTGGTAGATGCACGCCTCAGTGGGACAAATGTCTATCATTCCAAGTATGATGTACAGTGCAGCAAAGTTATTACGACGCAGCTATAGAAAACGTGAAAGCCCCTCCACCACAATGGGCGATTGGCTGAAATACGATACCAACGTCCAGCCCCATTCATCTCCATTCATCCCCATTCGTGATAGCCATGATAACCAAGCAAGACGACCTATCAGACAACTCGCCATCGGTTTCCTAGTCGAAGAACTTGGCATTTTAATCCTAGGGTTCCTCTCAATTCCTGTCGACCATCGTGGCAAACGAGGTTCAGTTACAATGAGAGTTACAATGAGCTGCTTTATCATCTGTGTGTCGGCAGGGGGGATGGCTGTAAATAAATATATGATAGCCCGAGTAGTAGGGACGCAAACATGAACCATATATACAATGTGATATGTCGAAGGGGCAGCAGATAGATTGCATTGTAAGTGGATAGCGGATAGGTCGCTTCCTGACATAGCAAACCGCTAATAGTGAGCTTCCTTCGTTGATGGTAGGCTAAGATACGCAGCTCCCTGTTACTCAACTTATTTGCCTTTTCTCCGACTTACAAGGTTTTGAAGTTCAAGCTTTGGTTGGCCTTCCTACTTGTATCCGCTTTCAGCTAAGCCTTCTATCACGCCAAGGGTCTTAAGATAATACGAATTTCTATCTATTAGTTAACTAGTTTCGATCGAGGCTCGAGTTCAACTATAAAGCTTGTGTCCTTAGACACGATAATATGGGGGACATTGCAAAACTCCAGCGTCGGATCTCTCGTCTTCTCACTATCCCAAGCAGCATGACACGCCACAAACCCAACGGCAAAGATTCCCATGTGCAAGACTATGGTGAAAAGAGTATAGACGACACGAAAGCTCCTAATGTCATATCAAAACCACCTTACACAATCAAGGAGGCGCCCCTTGGAACTGCCAAACATGTCAGGATCGTAGGTATTGGGGCGGGGGCTAGCGGCATAAATATGGTACGGACTCTTAGGAGAAATATCAACAACTACGAATTCGTCATCTACGAGAAGAACGAAAAAGCCGGGGGAACTTGGTTCGAGAATCGTTACCCAGGATGCAGATGTGATGTACCAAGTCACAACTACCAGTTCTCATGGCGCCCCAATCCCGAATGGTCCAATTTCTTCGCTCCCGCCGAAGAAATTGAGCAATATCTAGATCGTGTATGCGAAGAAGAGCGTATGTCAGACGTGATAAAGACTCGACACAAGGTTGCGGGTGCTTGGTGGGACGAGGACCGCGGCCTTTGGGACATAAGTGTCGTCGATCTTAAGACCGGTCAAGAGTTCAGGGATACCGCCAACTTCCTTGTTAATGCGTCTGGTATTCTCAAGTAAGATAGGACATCGACCATCGGTTCCCGTTCGCGTAGAGAGCACTACTAACCAAAATTTTCCAGTAATTGGAAATGGCCAGACATCCCGGGAATAAATAACTTCAAGGGAGACCTAATACATACTGCTAGCTGGCCCAAGGATTTTGACTATACCAACAAGACCGTAGCTGTGATTGGAAACGGCTCGTCGGGTATCCAGTTACTACCTACAATCCAACCAGGTCAGTAAACCCCTATTCTACTCATAGCAATAAGGACTGACGTCTGGCAGGTGTTACAAAGCTATACCATTTCGTCCGTACCCCGACATGGATCATCCCTCCGCGAATATTGTCGATGAAGGTGATGGGAGGACCTGCTAAAGACATCCTTAGCGAGGTAGAGCTCGACGAGAAGGAGAATTTCACGCAACGGCAAATCGAGAGGTTCAAGACGGATCCTGTATCTTACCGCAAATTCGTTAAAACAATTGAGAAGGACAGCAACGGAGCATTCGCACTCGTAAGGAAATATTTACTACCGCTTCCCCGGTAGCATTATCATTGACATTCTCCGTGCGCAGATCGTGAACGGTAGCCCGGCTCAGAAATTCGCCACAAGCAAGGTTGTCGAGTATATGACAGCAGCGCTAGGGGGCGACGAGAAGCTCTGCAAGGCTCTGATCCCCAAATTCCCTTTGGGAACTCGCAGGATTACGCCGGCACCAGGATACTTAGAAGCGCTTAGGGCTCCGAATACAGAAGTCATCACAGAGGGGATTGCTGCAGTTGTGCCGGAAGGCATTCAACTCGAGTCGGGCGAAGTAATCAAGCTAGACGCCATCATCTGCGCTACCGGCTTTGATACTTCCTTCGTCCCGCGGTTTCCCATCGTTGGCAGACACAATAACGTCCAGGATGCGATGAAAACCGAGACGCCGAAGGGCTACATGTCGTGCGCGCTTGCTGGCGTGCCCAACTACTTCAGTAAATATCCCTAGCGGTTTTATTCTAAAAGAGAATATAGTATTCTAACGCATGGCTACAGCTTTCCTTGGTCCCAATGGGCCTATAGGCCACGGTAGCGTCTTCACCCTGAGCGAACATATCGCCAGATACATTACACGTATAATAGCCAAGTGCCAGAAAGAAGGCATCAAGGCGATCGTACCATCAGACGCGGCAGTGGATGATTACAGCCAGCACGTAGCGACGTTCATGCCGCGTACGGCATGGGCATCACCCGGCAAATCGTGGTTCAAGGGCGGCACGGAAGACGGACCCGTCACAGCCCTGCATCCAGGTAGTCGGGTGCACTTCTTCCAGATGCTCGAGCACTTCCGCGGCGAGGACTTCGATTACGTCTACGATAACCCGGCGCATAATAGGTTTCACTACTTGGGCAATGGTTTCTCGGCTAGAGAGCTCGATCCTCAGGTTGATTCGACGTGGTACTTGGAAGAGTCGGCTGATGGACCTGTATATACGTAAATATATCTATCTACTTGGAGCGGGAGGCGAGTTCATAGGAGCCGGTTTTATGAATACCTAGGTTAGGTATATATGCGCGGTGTTGGGTCTGGCAGATAATGGGGATGCATGTTATGACTTTTCTTGTCTGTTGAAATGAGCTTACTATATACGATATAGAAACCCGTCACTAAATATAGTAGTCGCTAGCCGCCTCGTCTCGCCTGCCTAGTTGATGTTTTGCTAGAACGTCTTAGTATTTTGAATAATCTAACTATACTACTTTAACTTGCTCTTCACCCTCGGTACGGGCTCTATGTGTAGGTATATAACTCGTAGTCATGTATTAGTCCTGTTCCAGTCTTCTACCAACTATATGCTACTTTAAATACCTCAGGTACCTGGGGTAATAGAATAATGCAATTTTAGGGTCTCAGCTCATTCCCAGGATTTCGCTGACGATGTTTCATAAATTCTCAGGGCTTGATTTCGAACCAACGTGTGTCTAGCGGTGGGTATCGTGGTGTATTGACGCTGACACTAAGGATAGTGGCGCTTAAACGATTCACCTCAGCTCTTCTATTTCACAGGAAATGTCGGAATAGGTCACTTCCTCGCAAACATGCAATTAAGTAATGAATATATTTGTTTCGTATAAGTTAGTTTCTCATTGCTTTTTCTCAAGGGAGATCTGACCTAGCTAATTGGCTGTGTTGCACCGCCTGCGTGTGCGTGTAAGTAAGGATCACAGTCCGTTCCGGGCCGCTTAATAAGTTATAGAGCCTATCAAAAATAGTTCTCTTATGCAAATAACATATGGGAACTAGGTAATAATTCATCTAGGCCTTATGAATTTTCTATTTATGTCTTATTTGATATGTGGTAAAGTCGTTAACTAGTATGGATGAGAATTAGATGATGACCAGAGACCAAGGGAACACGTTAAGAATAGAAGCCCCGGCGCTTCGGAAAAGGAACGAGGCTCTTTCTTTTCAGCTCTCCAAATTGAAGACCAGCAAATTAATCTTACCTATGAGTAACCCTCCCCTATTCTCCATATAAATTTCAGTGTATTCAGAAGCTGAGAAGTTTGTCTCGGGAGCCCGAGGGGGTCGCAACACGGGCCGAGAAGTCTTTACGGCCTACCCACAATCCCTTCCATCCGTCCACTCATACGACTCTACGTACCGCTGTTCGACAGCCTCCACGCAAGGCGTTTTTCCCAGGCGACTATCGAACTCCGCACCTGGGTCTGCTCAACGCCCAATCGATCCTCCATGTCGCGGAAATTTACTTGTCGTGCACCAACACTGGTGGGATCCTTGCGGGCGCCCCAGCTCCCTATTGGACCGTCTGGGCTGCCTGCAGCTCACTGAGCTGCTGTGTTGCTGGCACCGCCCGCTGCCCACATGATCTTGCTGCGTAGGTGTTCATGCTGCAGCAGTCGGGCTGTGATGTGATGTGATGTATCGTTTCATCTCGGCCGTAGTATATGTTATATATCAAGTACATGCCGGTTGACCTCACTCGCTGTCATTTGTGTTCTTTTTTTTCAACTCTTTTGGCGTCATTGATACCCTTTTCATTATTTTTTCTTTTTTTTTTTTCTGTGGCAATAATTAATTACACTTATTCCCTGCACAGGGTTATTATAGATCTCTTTTTTGGATAATAGACCCTCGCTCATAGTACGCAAGGCTTCGGCGAATTAGATCCGTGTAGCGCGTTCCGGGAAAGAAGGTTAGGAAAAGAAAGGGAATAAACCATGTCCAAAAACGATGGCACACCAGTAAATCTACTTGCATTAGGTATATCCATTCACCTATATCCATATGACCAGTCGTTCGGGTGTCGTCTAAGTGTAGGTGGCTAACACTTAGTTCAATGATAGACGGGGGAGGGATTCGTGGAATATGCGAACTCAGGGTCTTGGACGAAATAATGAAACGAGTTCAGAAAGCGCAAAATTTAGCCTCCATACCAAAGCCATGCGACTATTTCGATCTCATGGGGGGTACAAGCACTGGCGGGTAAGGAACCTAACCGGTTACCATTCCTAGGGAAGATGGATGTTAGTGGAAATATAAGATGCTGAGCGAGTAGTATATGTGATCGATCATTCCACTAACAGAAGTGATGTGGAAAATTAGACTCGTTGCTATCCTGCTCTCGCGATTTAAGATGACGACGACAGAAGCGATTGAGACCTATTACGACTTCTCAGGCAGAATATTTTCGAAGAAGAATAGGAAAGGGTTCGTGAGCTACCTTGTTGGTCATCCGTTCAAGGCGCTTCCACTTGAGAATATCATCAAGGAAATGGTCGCCACTCGTCAAATCGGAGAGCTCATGATCGACCCGAAACCCGTCGCTCGGTCTAAGGCTTTCGTCTGCTCGCAGCCCGCACATAAACAGGGCCAGGCCACTCGCTTCAGAACCTATGAACCACCTCTGCCATTGAAAAGAGATGCTTCTCTAGATATCCCTTCTCCATCAGGATCTTTGTCAGCATCGTCCTCGTCCTCTCATTCTTCAGCCTCGGACACCCCTCTCAGTCTTCAACTTCTTCCACCGGGGTGCTCCCATAGCTACATTGTCTGGACCTAAACATCCCACGCCTAAAGCGAGTGATCCATGGAACGAGTATAGAGACATTCAGATCTGGGAAGCCGCTCGTGCCACGACTGCCGCACCATCGTACTTTGACGAAATAGAACTCACTCGTGGGGGTGATACTAGAACCTTCATCGACGGGGCAATGGGTTGCAACAACCCGGCAAAAGAGGTCGTTGATGAGGCGGCAGCCCTGTTCGGAACAGACTGCGTCTTGAACTGTCTTGTAAGCCTGGGCACTGGGTTCTCCGGCGAGGTAACAATCGGGAAAGCACGAAACAAACTAAAGAAAATCGCCGGCTTAATCAATAACCTCAAAAAGATAGCTACGAATACGGAAGAAGTACATGAGGGCCTACGGCGCCTAATACGAGCCGATTTGGATACCTACTTTCGGTTTCAACTTCCTAAGGGGGCCGAGAAGATCCGTTTACATGAATACAAGAAGCTCGATGAACTATCCCACCTCATGCAACTGTATATCGAAACAGAGTCATCTGAGATCGATAAGGTTGTACAAATCCTGGTAGGCAAGATAAAGCCAAGAGGGATTACCCTCGGTCAGATCGGTAAGTTAGATACACAGTTACGTATTGTCTGTGTCTTATGAAACGAAACTGACTGCAAGCAACCAAAAGCTCACTCTGACCACGGCCAAATCTGCCCTCCTCCGCGGGATATCCGTACCCGACCACCTGTTAGCGAATTCTTCACCGGTAGATATGACATAATTCGTACGCTTGCCAAGGACCTCTGTCCCGACAAACTGCACCCAAATCGCCTTCGGCATCATCTCATATATGGCCAGCCGGGCGTCGGCAAGTCGCAAGTTGCTTCTAAATTTCTCGAGGCCTATAGGAACCAGTAAGATTCGATGCCACCATCCCTGGACTGAGTATTCTAATGTATTTGGCTAGGTTTGACCTGATACTATGGGTCGATGCGATGAGCACCGAGACGCTTGAGGCTGGTTTTAGAGAACTTACTTATTGCTCGGAATACGGCTACGCCGGCGACGGGTCACCAAGGTCGCTACTGCTATGGCTAGAGCGCACAGAGCATTCCTGGATCCTCGTGCTCGATGATGCGCGCGGAGATGTGAGCAGATATGTACCAAATGGAACGAACGGTGCTGTCCTATTTACCAGCCAGACGAAGTTCATCAAGCCCGTTCAGAAGTGGACGACTATGCTGGATGTCATCAGCGAGAAGGAAGCAATCGAGCTACTCCTTAGCAGCGCGCAGCTCACTGAAGTTGACGGGCACCTGTACGGAGAGGCAATTAAACTTGTACGATCCTTGGGCTATCTGCCTCTGGCTATCGAACAGGCTGGGGCTACGCTTCGAATGGAGGAGTGGAAAGTAACAGAGTATGCGGCCGAGCTCGAGATCCAAAATAATGATTTGCTAAACAAATCAGGTTATGATTCCGGTTCGACTGTCCTCAGGGGTGTACATGCTTCCTTCGACGTCACGTACAAGGTCCTTAATAAGCAAGCCCACGGAGCCGCGGATGAATCGAAAGCCCAGGCTGCGAAATATGCACTCCAGCTACTGAATCTTTTCTCATTCTACCACAATGAAGGCCTGACGGGTAGCATCCTGAAAAGGGCCGCTACCTGTCGTCCGGACGATAGACAGCAAGACGACTACGGGGTTGGCGCTGAGTCCTTTGCCGATCTGCTAGCCGTCGATGAGAACGGCAAATGGATTGAGCAGCGATGGCGGCTGGGCATGGACCTGTTGTTCTCCTACGCACTTGTCAAAGTAACTAGAAGCAACCAAACACGAAGGTTTTATTCTCTGCATGGTCTCGTACACTTCTGGGCAAGAGAGCGAATGCCCGAATATTCTCGTTGTGCGCGGGCAAAATCCGCTAGCCTGATACTTTTCGACTCCATCACCGAAACGCCAACTTCCCACGAGGACTTCGTTTATAACTTCCATGTTATTGCACACGCTAGGGCCGTCATGAATCACACTGGGGGTCTCGACATAGAAGGGGATCAGCCTCTGGACAGCGGACACTTATACAAATATGCGCTGCTGATGAACGCGATGGGCATACAGTCTAAATCTATTCAGTATTGCGGCGAAGCCGCTGAGATAGCGCGGAAGAAGGATGGATTCTTTTGCGATAGTACCCTCAGAATGTATGAAGCCGCGATCAAGATGGCGAAAGAGGAGGGGTTACTTAGGCCGGCTCTCAACGTTCAACTGCAGGCGCAAGAGGCAAGGATAATATTGCATGGAGGGGATGGATTGCATACCATTCGTAGTCTATCGAACGGGGCGTCAATTATAATCCTCCTGGGTGAATTCGAAACTGCCGAGGCCGTATTGCAAGATAGCCTTAGAATTTTGAACGAAAAATATCCCGACGAAGAACAGCGGACGGTTAAAACTGCCCTATCGATCATCTACTACCACACCGGGCGATTGGATGAAGCTCGGGATCTCCTTGTCGCCGTGATACACGACGCTTACGAACATCTTGGTGAAAATCATCCGGATACGCTTGCGAACCTTTCCAACCTAGCCATAGTCCTTACTAGATTAGGGGACTTGGATGATGCCGAAGATGTGCTTAACCGCGTTATAGAGGTGGAAACTAACCAGTTCGGCCCTTATTACATGACGCGATCTTGCTCTCTTCATAACCTCGCGTCGGTGTACTATTTGCAAGGAAAATTTGATGAGGCACTTCGGCTTTTCGAAGAAGCAAGGGAACTATATGGATCTGTACTTGATTCAACTATCAAATACACGTATCACTATCATGGCACAGCGATGGTTAGGTATCGGCAAGGGAAGCGACGTAAAGCTATCAAGCTGATGGATACTTGTTATAGAGGGTTCACAGCTATGAGCCAGGGGCATGTCCATGCAAAAGCGGCCGAGCTGCAGAGAGATGCGTGGATAGAAGAAGAAGAGAAAGGCCTTCCCATTCAAGGAGAGACTGTCTCCCAAATCGTGCCACTGTTTCGATTTTAGTATGGGAATTGTTGATAGTTACATGATTACCTTCACAACTTTGAGGCTAAATGTTTCACATGCTATTTGATGCACGATCTTTAAACAATTATTTATAATTATATTTGTATTTGAAGTCGCGGGTTGGGTATCGTATTATTGAAGACCACTAATGGTAGCATTATATGTAGAGTGAACGGTCTAACTACGCTCCATAGCTTCTACAATCCAGTCCGCCTGAACAGTGCTGACCTTTTTGACATAACTTCGTTGCGTAAAAACGTGCTCTAAGAACATAATAGCCTCCCTTTTTTGTCCATGAAGAACGCTAGACGGGTGGATGGCAACAACATGCTTCCCCTGAATCGTGACGTAACTTGAATCTGGGGCCAAGAGAGCACACTTGGTACCGAAACCTTTCATGAAGCATTTCAACAGTAATGTCGCCCTTTCAGGGGACATGGGTACGAACGGCTGGGGGTCTGGAGGTGGTGCTTCTGTGAGTAATTTCTCTTTCAGGCATATGCCTCGAAGTTGCTTTCGAATGTTGAGGGCTTGTTTCATATTCCGAATATTTATCTTCCGCTTCTTGCACCACTCAATCCGGTCAGCATTCTCCGCTGCATATCGCTGCATGGTAGTAAGATACGTGAGGATATCTCCTTCTCTGCGATATAGTTCTTTACGGTATTCTTCGACATCTTCTCTTGCCTCCTCTGATTGAAGTTGGTGGAAAATATTCTCGCCTGACGTGATACAAGCAATAATATCAATAACTTCGAGGAGACAGTCATATTGAGGCTCACTCGCCGCAAGGAGTACTCTCCCATATGGTGCAGAAATTGGGAAAAGGGCCAACTTCCTTCCAATTTCCGTGATGGTACCATCATCTGCAAGTGCGCCCAAGAAGTGAAGATGTATCAGGGCCTTTTCCACCGATTCAATGTCAGGAAAGTCCATCAAGGGAAACGAAAGAATATCGTTGATGCCGCGCGCTTTCATCGTTAAGATGGCACCTAAAACGTCGTTACGAAGAATCTCTGGTAAATCAGCCTCTTTGAGTGAGTCGTACGTTGTCGACGTATAGAGCCTGTAACACTTTCCAGGCCCTTCACGTCCAGCTCGGCCAGCCCGTTGTATCGCTGACGATTTCGAAATTGCTTTCGCCAATAATGATTCCATTCCCAACTGTGAACGGAATTGTTTGACCTTGGCTTTTCCGCAGTCTATCACATAACGCACACCCGGCACGGTAACGGACGTTTCAGCAATATTGGTCGCTAAGACTACTTTCCGTGTGAAGCCGTTTTTGGCAGGCAAAAATGCATTCTGTTGCGCCTGAATTGAGAGCTGACCATACAAAGGACACACTAACAGCTTTGGTACATCTGATGCTAAAGTCTCACAGTGCTCTTCGATGAGACGTTGAGCGGCCTCTATTTCTTCCTGGCCAGTCAGAAAAGCGAGTATATCGCCAGGCAACGGTTCGTGCAAATGAATATCGAATATTTGCTTCAGAAGAGCCTCTTGGATATCCGTAACAGGGTTCCTCGTATGCTTGATCTCCACGGGGTACTGCCTTCCTTTGATTTGGAGTAGCCGAACGGCAGGACTTGAGTTACGCGGTGCAAAGAAAGCTTGAATTTTCTCTACATCCGCTGTGGCACTCATGATGACAACTTTCAAGGGTATACCTCCCCGTCCGGCTTTATCCCCTGAGAGTATCTGCTTTAAAAATCCAGCAATCAAGTCCACGTCAACGCTCCTTTCGTGGATTTCATCGACGATTATAGCGCTATATTGCCGTAGATTCGGATCTCGTAAGAGCTCCTGTAGAAGCATACCCTCTGTGAGAAACTTAATCTTAGTACCCTTTGGAATATTATGGTCGAATCGAACAGAGTATCCAACAGAGCCTTCGCGTGATGCCCCCAGAGGTGTTCCCATCTCACGAGAAACCCTTCCAGCTAGAGTTGTTGCCGCGACCCGTCGAGGTTGAGTAATGGCAATCATTCCACCTACGTTCACCGTATCTGACTGCACTTGGACTTTCTTTTTCCGACACCAGGGCTCATCGCATAAGAATTGGGGGACCTGAGTACTCTTTCCAGAACCAGTCTCACCAACAATGAGCAGCATATCATTATCACCACGAAGACTGGCCTTGATTTCACCCTGATGAGCCCATATCGGCAAGGCCTTGCGAGATTTTAATAATGAAGGGTCTCCATTACCTATGGAACGCTTAGGCGGTTTCGTTTCTTGAGTCTGCGGGTTATTTTCTTCAATAACACCATGGTGTGGTTCTTTGGTTGCAACTGGCTCCTGAATCGGTGATGGCTTTTCTGATGGTTTTTCCTCAGGAGCAAGATATGCACTCAGAGATATCGTCTTGTTCCCAATTTTTACTACTGATGCATCATTTTTAGCCTTTGTTTTGCGTCTCTTGGGTTTATGTTCATCGTCAGCCATCTTAAATTAGGTTTGTTAGTATTCGAGGTTGAGAATAATAGGTACTTTTCCCTAAAAAAGTTTAACAAATGCTTATGCTAGCACTGTGTTACAGTAGTAAAGAAAATCTTGTCACGTGCTATACAGTGCTAGTACTCCGTCAAATAGAAATATAGTGCACTTGTAGGTACCGAGGTACGCATTCTAGCGCAACTTGCCAGAAGGGACGGGTGGAAGGGGAGGCATTCTATCTTCCGCATTGCTCATATTGTTACGACTGTTACAGAATAAGGCTGGAGATATCGTTGTTCGATATTTAAGCCGCTTTATTCTGCCCCTCTAATGCAAATCTGTATATAAGAATATGATGAGACAATAATAATAATAATAATAATAATAATACCTAATATCCAATGCCTAGACGTCATCCCTCGTTACCATCTTTATGTCTTTTCTGAATCGCTTTCATGAGTTCATATAGTTGCCCTATCTGCTGATCTGATGATTTTCGTTAATAGCTTGATCATTGGGTATAATCAGGGTAGACAAACCGCTCATCTTTTCAACTTTCACCGGATCCAACTTGTCGCCAACCCATGAGTTGCCTTCAATTTGCTGGGCATAAAGTTGCCATTGTGTGAGAAACCCAATCTAGACAACTGTTAGTCCTCTATGGGTGCTCATGTAATAAGTCTCATACCAAATGTGCTGGATTATCAACATCTCTATGGGCGCGAAACTCGGCTTTAATGTATTCATCGCCAAGTAATCGCATCTCACGGTCTAGGTGTTTCCGATGAGCTCTGAATAGACGTCGATAGAGAGGGATGGGCGGCAATAATGCCATCGGCGCCGGCTTCAGACCCTTTCCTACTGCTGCCGTAGCCCATAATCTTAACGAGGGTTTCATAGTGGGAGCGATTTGAACTTAAATCCAAGTGATGGTAGTGAACTTGCTATGATAGTCCTTAGCCACCAAATTCGGGTTTATAATAGGTACGTTTAGGTCCAGGTATGAAATTGAAAATGTAGCACGGTAAGCTCGCACTGTATGCTAGCAAGTCTGCAAGTCTACACTGACGCACCACGATTATGAAGTACATAGTAAACGAAACTCCCTACCAAATATGGCACCGATAATATCGTACATGGGCACAGAACATATCTATTTACCATGTTTGAAGGAAACTTCTGAATGTTATTATCCTATATCCTATTATCGGAATCCAACTACATAAACAGAACCGCATCTCTACATGAGAAATACTCGGGAGCTCTAACATAACCGAATGTTCATCTATGCATTACACTACCTAGTACTACCTAGTCGTGACCTCCAACTTGGGATACTTGTAACTCCAGGCAAAGCTTGATACAACCAAGTTGATTCTTTCATCGTCTCACGTTACAACGTGATGGATACAACCTTTCCCGTATATCCAACGAGAAAATATCACCACCATTGGTGCGACCAAACATCCAATCAAAACTATCTGATAGTCTGAAGTCTGCGAGTCGTCACCGCAGTGGAATCGCTCAATTTGTCGCTCTGTTATAGTTGTTAGTACTTATTGGTAGTATACGGGCAACGGAACAACATACCTTCTTACCAACCCTTTCAATAACCTCATTTTGGGATTCAATGATTTCGCGTTCAGCATAAGCCGCACTCTGAAGTCTAGACACTCCCCTGGCTATCCGGTCTAAGCCATCATCAATTCTCCTTTCGCTATCCTCATTCTCTTCATCATCATCATCCTCAAATGCATATTTTGACTTCTCTGCGGCGCTTGGCTTCTCGTAGTTATGGGTTCTTGCGCCCGCTTCAACCTGTCTAAAAGCGTCTTCCAAACGCTGGTTACTCAAGTAACCGTCTTTACGGGTGGTCTCGCGGAGATCCCGGTCTGCACGGTGCTCATCTAGGGCCTGTTGCTCTATCTCCCTCTGCTTTTTGGAGGCTGTAAAGGGATTCCCCACATGAACAGCGAACATACTCCGGTTCAAACTCTTCAGTTTTTTGCTTCCCTGCTCAGCTTCTCTGCTTGAAATGCTTCCTTTATCTATCAGCTTTTCAGTGTGGTTGAGACGCTCGCCTTGTTCACCCAGGCGAGCAATTGTCTGCATTGCCACGTCTACAGCTTCCTCGGCTACTCGCGCAGCATTCTCGGCTGTCTGTGCCGTCGCAAGCTTTTCCTGCTTGATCTGACGCTTGATATCTTGGATTTCAGCTTCTTCTTCCTCTTCTGCCGTGAGTTCACGCTGCTCTCCGTAGCCACCATATTTACTGCCACCAGAGTCGGCTCCGGATGTTCCATATGCCCCATTTGGCTGGATAGTTTGCTTCTGATCATAACGCTCGCGAGCTCCGGAGAATAATGCATCCCTGTTGACATCTGTATTATTGCTATCGCTCCGACCAAGTCCACCGTAACCACCTTGGCGAGCACCGTAACCGTTTGAGTTGCTATATTTACTCGCCCCGTAGCCTGATGATGCACCATATTTATCATTGGTGAAGCCATTGGCGGACGGTGCGGCCACGGCAGTTGCTGAAGAGTAGCCGCTATCGCCGGTATTAGTATGTGATGGGGAAGCGAAACCATTCGGAGATGGTCTACCGGGTAGACCATTAGTTGGGTGTTCAGGGAGACGTGCGCGAGCTTGTTGATAGGGTGTCATGTGAGCATATTTGTTGCTATCATTTGTGTATGGATCGTTTGCGGATTGAGGTTGAGCGTAGGGGTTTTCGGACGAGGGCGCCGGGGAGCCCTTCTTCCCGAAAAGGGCCTGACGGTTTGCATCGTCGTCGCCGTCTGCACGCTTCCTTCCGAAGCCGAACTTCTTCATTTTGACTATAAATTGATCGTATCGTTGAAGACTTGGTTAGTTGGTAATGAATTGATGAGATGGCTAGAAAGTGGGAGGTCCGACAATTATAAGGAGGCGAATGACGGGACTGAAGACGAAGGATGTCTTAGGTTACGTTTCGAAAAGGAGGGACCGAGGGGGAAGTTAGGAAGTAGATTAGCTCTATTCAAAACAATTCGTCAGTTCCATGCCGCAGCAGTTTGTTTAGTAGGGGGAAGCTCCATAATTTTTAAATGTTTAGTTGGCGGTCAGTGGCGGTAAAGCTGTCAGCCATTGGGGTGGCAACTCCCATTTAGCTGAAGAATTGCCTATTCTACCTAGGTAAGTTTGGGTTCCGCCTGTTCGTATCGCATTGTATCCATGTACATGTATGAAATGTGCCCCTTACAGTTGACACCACATACACTAAGGTTTCTGTTAACGTTTGCACTTGGCCTAAGCTAAAATAGGGAAGTAGTATATTTTACTGTGCTCTCACGCTACATTATCTTACCCAAATCCCATATGAAAAGCAAGAGGTGGCCGTCCCCCCTGAGAATGGATTATTGTCTCTCGTCCAACATGTGCAACTGATATCGTGGACATCCGATGTGATTTGTATGATGTTCTACTATTATCCTAGATCGTCTAAGCTTAGACGGATCCATTAAGGGTTAAACAATGAGACAATATGCTAACAAACTGGATAATACAGGCTGTGCGCAACACTGGGCGTTTCCATCCATGGGAGTGCTTACCTTCTGCCACATAGCCACATGGTCTGACATTTGAAGACTTGTTGGAAGATTGAAGGCATATGACCAATTTTTATGTAAATACATTTTATTGCATGTGCTTTGATGTACCTAACCTAATACATGTATGAGGTGTCAAGGTACCGATACACTATAAAAAAGCCTGGAGGGTACATGTATTGAGTTATCAATTTATGGGGATTTGTACTTACCTACAATTTCTACAAAAATAGTACTTGTTATACATACCCCGAGTGAGTCAAATACCACCTAATTGCTGTCTTTATGGCCGGTAGAATTTATACCGATGAATACCATCACCACTTCACCTGGGATACTCAACAATAGCATACAATATACCATCAACAACTTACAGGTCACAATGGCTGGTCTAAAGTTGCATTAAGACTGTCCTCCTACTAAATATCGTACTAGAATCTATCGCGCGCACATTTGTGAGCTTTTTAGCTCTAACCCATCGAAGATGATATCGCAAATGCATCCTCTTTATACAAAGCGAATCGCTCAAAACCATGCAATAGAATCAATACAAAAACTCCCCCAAACAACAACCAGACTATAAATCAAGGGTCAACAATCTTTATATTTTTTAAAAAGCGGTCATAGCTCCCTTAACAAGGACTATATAGCGCTGGAGTGTAAACGGGGTTCGACCTGGCTGCTCATTTAGTTCACCGACTTACTACTGTACATAATTCATAGGTGAACGAGGTTGGTAATGGCCTCAATATTCACTTTTGACCATGACCCTCCCAGGGTGCACTCGCCCTGGCAGTTCGGACATGATTCCGGAAAGAGACCTCAGGCTGAGCGTTCCGTAACGACCGGCGCCATCATCGAGTCGGAACAGCTGTCGGACCCTCACCTAGAGAGACTCGAAGCAGAGCCGCAAGATGGCCCTATTGAATACAAACTACACCTCTTACTACGCCCCCGGAGGATCTATAATAAGATGAGTACCACACTTAAAGTTTCGGGGTCTCAACAATCCAGACCGATACGGGAATCGAAGCAACCGAGGCAGGGTAACCTTCCTCTCGCTGCTTCAAATCAAACCAGGCAGAACCGTCTCCATCACTTAACCACTCAGTTGCTTTGGAGATTGCAGCAGTCGTCACCATATCATTCAAATGCGAGACGTGAACTTATACTACCGAGATTACCTGAAGATATTGCCGACCTCGCGGCCCTGGAGAAACCCCAACAGCTTCTACCAGGCCTGGAAGAATCTAACGGGGCGTTGTATGAAATAGGTGTAGCTGATGATGGAACATTCGTAGGGTTGACTAAGGATGAGATGGATGAGAGTATGACGACTCTAAAAGTTATGGCTGCTAGTCTGGGTTGCAGGGTCGAGGTTCAACGCATGAAAGCTGTCGGCAGTTGCGAGTGGGCAGATAGCACCTCGGGATTGAGTGACAAAATCCATGTCGCGGATCTTTGGGTGGCAGAAGCACTTGTCATGCCAGTGATGAATACCCAGAGCAACAGGAATGGTCAACAGAAAAGCCAGCCGGATATTGAGGCCAGGAGAGGTGCCTCAGTTACCGAACAACTTCGCGTTTCGCTCATCGGCCCAACAACTTCGGGTAAAACAACACTTTTAGGGACGCTATCAAATGGCACCTTAGACAATGGCCGAGGAAGTAGTCGGATCAACCTGCTGAGGCATCGTCACGAGGTCGTATCCGGACGGACCAGCTCCATTGCGCAGGAACTCATCGGCTACGATGATAGGAAGATATTTAATTACAACGTCGATAATATCAATGAATGGCCGGATATACACGATCGCGCAGAAAATGGTCGGCTAGTTTTTCTACTCGACTCCGCCGGACATCCTCGATACCAGCGAACCACCCTCAGGGCTTTGGTTGGGTGGGCTCCTCACTGGGCTCTCCTATGTATCCCTGCGAATGAAGATGGGAATTCTACCTCTGGTGTGCACTCGCTGTCGGGTGCAGATGGAGCCATGGGGGTTGGAATAGCGTCAATGGATCTGGCCATGGCACATCTTGATCTATGTCTAAAACTCGCTATACCTCTAGCTATTCTGATAACTAAATCCGAGTTGGGGCAGCGCACACTACTGAAGGAGAAACTGAATATAGTATTCACCAAGGTTAAGGCTATAGGAAGGACACCGAAGCTGCTTGCTTCTGCAGCACGCGACGAGGACAG
Organism: Entonaema liquescens; assembly: GCA_902805475.1. Classification (NCBI taxonomy): domain Eukaryota; kingdom Fungi; phylum Ascomycota; class Sordariomycetes; order Xylariales; family Xylariaceae; genus Entonaema; species Entonaema liquescens. The sequence continues at coordinate 2,384,360 of CADCSX010000001.1, read as the reverse complement.
CCTTACAGAGGTATCCGAAAACGACTTACAGAAGGTCAAGGACGAGATAGTTGAGCCCCTCGCCAAGTCTACCGATCCATTATCCATTGTTCCGATCGTTCTCACTAGCGCTGTCAAGGGTATAGGTATCGGATTAACCCACGCTTTATTAAGAAGTTTGCCAGTTCCGCCTTTACCTACAGCCCGAGACTTCGTTCCGCTAGCCTTAAATCCAGAGCAGCCAGCCGCTTTATTTCATATCGATGAAGTCTTTGAAATGTCATTGAGCCGCGCCCAAAGTGCCGCATCGTCCACGTCGAGCGAGAGTGCGCCAGTGGTAACGGGATATTTACGATTTGGAAAACTATCTATCGGTGATAAAGTCGTGTTGGGCCCTTTCCCGGCAGATGACGACGACGCTGGTGCTCTGGTGCCGAAGGACTACCCTTCACCTGGATACGGCCTGTCGATTCCACATCCATCGTCTGCTGAATTCGCCCGGCTTAGCTCTCGTCACACACTATCGGCATCCAAAATTGAGGGCGAATGGCGCCAAGCGACGATTGTAAATATTCGCGACCTGAGGCTTCCGGTGCAAACCATCGAAGCAGGACAAGCAGGCTCCATCCAAGTAGTGTTTAACGAACCTCATGAAGAACCATCTGATATTAATGCCGCTATTGAAGCCCCAAGGATACCCAGTGCCCGGCTTCGCAAAGGACAGGTTCTTGCGATACCTAGTCGGCACATGATTGATACGGGTCTTTCACTCCAAGCCGCTTCTAGTTTAATAGCTTCCTTCAAAACACCGGACGTCAAGCTACTAACTGTCAATAGCCTGGTGAACGCCTACGTAGGAATGGTTCGCGCTGCGGTTCGGGTGCTGGGGTAAAACGTCAAAATCCGACTTCGATGCACGAAAGATCGTGACGGAAGACAATAACGATGTTTTCAATATGAACGACCATATCGAACTCGAGCGTACCAAGTCAGAAGCGGACCTAGACGAGTATCATACGGAGTATCATGTCTCACTGGAACTCTTGAATAATAGAGAATGGATCGAACTTGGATCTCAGATCGTCCTTGTAGAGGGCGGATCCAAGGAGAAGTCGGGCCTAGAAGGGTATGTCGGCCGGGTAATTGAGATTGGAGAATAAATAATAGATCTTATAGTAGGGCTAGAGGCCAATTTCGGGATCTCACATCGGTACTAAGTAGCGAGATAGTGATAGCGACGTTTTTAATATTATTTGAGACTGCATCATCCGGTACCTCGGACTGTTACATCATGAATGCCTATAACGTAGTTGTATCGTACTACCAAACGCCAACCAATGCTCGCAGAAACATAACCGAACCACGTCGGCCCTGTTATGCTCTTACTAGACCGTAAAACAACGTCCACGTCAACGTGTATCCCGCGAACCCGCTAAAGAGACCGCCGGTCCAAAACTCAAACTGGGTCCGGAAATACCTGCTCGTATCGAATAGACCGTGGCCTGACTTTAGCGACGTCGGCGCGACGCGGATCGTGTAGAAGAGGACGGTGGTGAGGATCGTGAAGATAAAGTAGAATAGGAAGCCGCTGTAGGACTCGAGGCCTAGGATACCGGCTGCGGCACCGAAGATGGAGGCGGTAAGGGTCTGGAGGTTAGATAGAGTCTGGTCAGGAAGATATTGTTTCAGCATATTGTTTCGCTTAGGGAAGAGAGCATTCTTGTGTCAAGATGGGGAGCTGGCTAGCTATTGCGGATGGTTACGTGGAACTGACCCTGGAGTTATGCATGATGGACTCTGGCACAATGGGTGCGATCTGAAATTCCCGTTCGGTCGGCATGATTGCGCTTTGTTCCGGATCCTATCGTAATATGCGTCTGTCTCTGTTTCTGATATTCCTTGTCGTCGCCCAACGTCGAGTAAAAGTTGAGCGTTTGCGATATTGGTGGCACAGTACGAAAGTACGTAATGTTGAAGTTGAAGGGTTTATTAGTGGGGACGTTCTCGGCGAATAGCGTGAGGCTTGTTAGCTCCGGGAGGGCGGTTCGAAGTTGCTAGCCCTGGCGCCTTGCGGATAACACGGGGCGATAGTAAGCTGACTTATACGGCAGCAAATCCGAGTCGTTTTATTACATGTATTCGGAACGCTGGGAAATTATGAAGTCTTTTTTTTTTTTCTTAATAGGAAACTTTTATAGAGGTTGATAATGATAGTATACGAAACTCTATTAAATTAGCATCACGATATTATTATTATTACATATAACTAACTACTTCCGATTATCTAAGAGCTATAATAGTTATGCCACCACTTGTATCACTCACACCAAGTCAAGGAGCTAAAATGGCCCAAATATAGGACACAACGAGCTATAGCTTAAAGACTCTACTATACTTAGGTTATAAGTTTGTGTGACCAGTGCACAACCCGAAAGACCGGTATGACTATAGTATCGGCCGAATTAATAAAAGGACGGCGCTGAGTTTCGTTACTCATTAAGCGGAGTAATACGCAACCCCGCAAAGGGGAACCAAGCGCCAAGTAAGCAAGCGAGGATGTGTTCTTAAGAACCACCATATTGGGGGCTCTTGGAATAACACAGGAACCATATGTTGTAACGGCTATTGTGTCAAAGGAGGATGGTTCGTTTGGAAAGGATCAACGCTTAGATTCTCGTGGAAGGGAAAACAATTAAAAAATTAGACACTATCACTTTCTTGTTTTTATGATGAAAAGGCTATGTAAGTCTTTGGTCAGAGTTGTGTCAAGTTATACAGTTTGCTGGCATGAGAACTGACTTACGAAAAGACAACTTTACTGTTTGCTGACTTACACCACCCGTTAGACAGGAATATTATAGAAAAGTAATGACACCTTGTTTGAATAGTAACGTCCATGGATGTACATATAAAGACAAACCAAACCAAAATTAACTAAACATTAAATATATATATAAAAAAAAACAAGTAAATGGCAAAAAGAAGATCTGTGACCCCAACCCGATTTGAACGGATAACCTTTCGATCTGGAGTCGAACGCGCTACCGTTGCGCCATGAGGCCATATGAAAATTTTCTCAAAAAGTTGGTCTATATTGCAAACAACAAAATCCTCAGCGGGACAACCCGAGAACTGCCCTGGGGTTCCACACTTATTGATTGGCTACCTCAAAAGCAAATGGAATGAAGCTTCTAAAATTACGCAGCTAGGTACTGCTTCCGTCAGATCATTGGTTCATGCCGGACCGCAAACGTTTTGGCTAAGGCTGACTGCAGGCGCTAGACATGTGTAGGTATGTAATGTTATGTAGTTATGTACAATTCTAACTTTCTAGTTATTAACCTATTAACTAGTTAACCTAACTAAATCTGTAGTTCTATGTAGATGCCCCTTCCATGACGAAACTGTAAACTGATGGAGACTTTTTGGATACGGGGGTTTCTATGGGGAAAGCTCTCCCCCTTGACGGAATCTCGGACATTACTCACTGCGTTATCCGCCATGTATCATCTGGTATCCGCGTATACTATTTGGTACATAAGGTAATCTAACTAGGATGTAGCTACTTAGCTACTTGCCTAATTAGATCATTATGCTACCTGTTAGGGGAGATTCTTTTAGGGATGTTAGGGATGTTAATCTAGGATGTTAATCTCCATCTGTACATGCGAGTCAAGTGAACAAAGCACTTGTTCCAACTTCTTTTCCATTAACTATTCCGTTCCTTTTTACCGTTCCCTTCACTGTTCCTTTGCAAAAAAAATCCCCCCTCATCACTTACGTATTCCCTTTTAAGATTTTCTGCCGTCACTCTTTTTAGTTAAACCAAAACCTTGTCATTTTCAGTATACAACTTGGTGCGAGCTGAGCGAATCATAGTCGTCTCGCGCCAGATGGACGCGATCCGTCGTGCGACATCTGCAATTACATGGAGACTCACGTAGATGAGGGCACGCCTTTGAGCAACTACCTCGAGGGTATGTATGCTAGTTCCGTGCTATACCTTGGCCCCTCAATCCCTTCGCTACAGCATCCCTTTCTTGGCGACCGAAATGCCCGGAGCTCCCACAGTCCTAATCATGGTTACAGGCACGGGGGAAAAAGAAGAAGAACCTCAGTGGCAGGAACCCGACGACGATAGGAATTATGATAACTCGCCATCGTCTAGTCCACCGCGAGACTTTGCCCCGAGAGGCTTTGCCAAAGTCCGGAAGAGGTTTCGGGAGCACCTCCCTAGACCTCTGCGTCTCGATGCCAACAATCTCCCATCCCGTCTCAACCTAGACGAGATCCATAACCATGCCTCCCCTATCCTCGATGTGCTGCGACTTTTGGTCGAGGCGGTAACTTCATCTATCGACCATGCTCGGTCTATCGGCTTCCTCGAGCGGCTGCGGCTCGCAATCATACAATCCCAGCTTCTAGACAACCCCTTAGTGTTGAGTTATCAAACCTCGGAAGACCCTGCGCTGTCGCAACCGACTGGCGAAGCAAGTTTTCATGGAATTACGGTTTCTGGCGCTGTTTCCGCGGTTGGTTTCGGCTTCAGTACGGCATTGTTTATTCGTTGGTACTCGCTGGCAGGGCTTATACCTACTTGGAAGGGGCTGCTAGTTCTCATTGTCGTAATGTCTCTAGCGTCCTTTGTCGGAAGAGCGTACGTGCGAAGGCAGATTCTAAGGAACATCCAGAAGCAGGGGCTAGTAGAAGCCTCAACGTTCTTCTCTCTCTCCCGGGAGTATGACTGCGCAAATAGTGCGGCATTGAATTTCGTAATGGAGGTAGAATTAGTCGCCCGTGGATATCGACTGTGAGTCTAAATTGCGCCTAAGTATCAGTAGCTCGCCTGGCTAATCTATAAATAGGAGCACACCTATCCCCCCTATTAGTCGACTAGAGAACAATGGGCAAAACGTTAAGTGTCTTCAGCTAAGAAAAGCCCTCCGAAACAGCTTGACGGAAGTCATTTCCAAGTATTACCACATCGCCTTCACGATCTGGGCATTTGCGGAACAGACCGAACTGCTGCAACTGCAATCCCAATATCAGTTCACAGTAGCCGACGTGGTGGAAAGATTTCAAGTATTTTCAAAGACCAATGGCCAAGACGCTGAGAAGTTGCAACCCTTGAAGGATGCCGCATTTCTGTTCCACGATATCAGGAAGATGTTCCTAAGCGGCTTACTTGCCCTTCATACAGTCGGCGACGACTCGGACCGAGTCCGTTTCACGACTATACTGGAAGCATTTGAAGAATTAAACACGGTCACGAGGCAAGCTTACACGAAGGTGAGAGATATCTTGGCTGATAACGACTGTGAGTGAATTCCATATTTTATTTGATTGTCATTTTCTAATAATTAAATTCTAGTCCAAATTCCCAAAACTCCTCGAAGCCCTGAGACGCCTAGTCATGATCGATGGCGTCACCAGGTCCGCAGATTGAATTCGATGACTATGAATATCCGCAGCGTGCAGGCTAAACTGCATCTCCTGCGTGAGGAGTCGTCGAAGGCTTTGAACGAGGCTGACGATATCACTGATCTAGGGCCATTATTCATGGCCCAATATGAGTCGATTGGACAAGATCTACGGGATCTAATGGAAGCATGGCAGACAGGAAAGGCGTCCTTAGCGTCTGGTATCGACAGAAACGAGAAGCGCCTATCATCTATGGGTTCTACGCTCATGTCTCCCCTAAGTACGATGAGTGGGCGAACCATAGCGGAAGAGGATGAAAATAGTCAAGACGAAGGTGTTGCCGACGCATATAAGAAACTTACTGGGGGTTCTTCACCACCTTCGGAGCCGGAGCCGGAAGTATTCGAGGCCATCTCGATTCCTCGCCCAAGGAGTATGCTGACGCGGGAAGAGAGAATCATTAAGATGAGAGAGGACCGAAAATCTAAAGACATTGCCAAAGCAAAGGCCGAAGCCCAAAGGGGCATGATGCGAGAGTTGCAAGGTGTATTAGAAAGGAAACCCGGACGCGGTCGAGTCTCTCTTTGAAAATTTCGTTAACACTGTATCATTTCGATTAACAGCACCAGCTGGGCCCAAGGCGCGGGTAATGATTAGATTATGAACTGGGTCATCGGTTGTAATATGGCGCATTTGGGATAGAGAGCGATCCGATTCGAAGTTGACTTCGTCATGGCGTTTGCTTTTACTTGGTTTTGGGGGGGGAATTTACTGCATAGAGAGCTGGTCATCCATACGATCTTTGCCTAATGTCTTTTCTATGTCTCTCGTACATACACATAAAACAAAGTCGCCTCGACTAGGCGTATACATAAGGTACATACATCATAATAAAATCTCATTTGAGAAGACAGCCAAGCTACGTTTCTTGCAATGTGAAGTGCAAATAAGGGGTATAAAAAAGCTATGACTGCACGTCAAAATGTACGGTGTACATCATAATGAGAGCTATTGCCCCTGTAGAAACCGTTAATTGATTGGCTGGATACGTACCTCCTACATAGCGCACTACCAGGCATACAGCTGGTAAGGTGGGGCTTTTGCGCGTCTGCCTTCAATTAAAGACGCGTCCAACCACTCAACGCGTCTCCATTCCCCAGCTTATCCCACTAATTTCTAGAATTGTATTTCTAGACAATATTTCTCCAGCGTAACCAATTTTAGGGATTCCTCTCTGATAACAACCTCACTTTCAACAATCCCACGGTGGTAATCACGTCTCGATCCTTCCTTACCGATTTATATTCTACTTTTCTAAATACCCAGCTTTATTAGCAGCTATTTTTTCTTCTTGCGTCTTTCATCTACAATTAATCCACCATGTTAGAGGCACGACTTGAGCAGGCTCAGATCCTGAAGAAGGTTTGTCTACTTAATTGCGTAGTTTCTGCTATAATAAAGCTAACAGATTATAATAGGTGGTCGATTCCATCAAGGATCTGGTGCAGGATTGCAACTTTGACTGCAATGACTCGGGCATCGCCCTGCAGGCCATGGACAATTCCCACGTCGCCCTGGTGTCGATGATGCTGAAGGCCGAAGGTTTCTCCCCTTACCGCTGCGACCGCAACATCGCCCTCGGTGTCAACCTCGTTTCCCTCACGAAGGTCCTGCGGGCGGCGCAGAACGAAGATATCCTCACATTGAAGGCCGAAGATGCGCCTGACTCCCTCAACCTCGTCTTCGAGAGCAGCGAGAATGACCGCATCAGCGAGTACGACCTGAAGCTCATGGATATTGACCAGGAGCATCTGGGTATTCCCGAGACAGAGTATGCCGCGACTATCTCTATGCCCTCGGCTGAATTCCGACGTATCTGCACAGATTTGATGGCCATGTCCGAATCTGGTAAGTAACAATTCTTCTCCCTCGATTAGAACTACGTATCATGAAGAGTATAACTAACATGTACAAGTGACAATCGATGCTACCAAGGACGGTGTCAAGTTCTCATGCAATGGCGACATTGGTAACGGTGCCGTCACCCTCCGAAGCCACCAGAATGTGGATAAGCCGGAACTAAACATCGACATCGAGTTAACCGAACCTGTCGGCCTCACTTTCTCCCTCAAGTACCTAGTCAACTTCTGCAAGGCCCAGGCTTTGTCTAGCACGGTCAAGATCTGCCTGTCCAACGAGGTGCCCCTTCTGGTGGAGTACGGGCTGTCCGGTAGCAGTTATTTGAGATTCTACCTCGCTCCCAAGGTATGTCACACCGCAACCCCTGATAATATATCTGCCACATTTACTAATATTAAACCTACAGATTGGTGACGAAGAGTAAGAAAGTAAGGGTGGCAGAAGCTAATGAGAACCATGAATATACCACGTCAATATTTGGAGGTGGTCGACTTCCACGGGATTTGCCATGGGACTGACTTGTCGTGCTCTACGAAATGGATACGAAATGAATACCGCATGCAAAATATCAATTGCATTATTAGTATAGGGCTTTCTGGACGCATTGGCTTTACATGCAGTGTCGATCCATAATTTGCGAGACGATTACGGACGATATAGGCAGATTAATGGGCTCTATAGCCCTAATATAAATTATTTTCTTCCCCAATAGGGAGCAACAAGTTGTATCGTGTTACACGCAGTTTTAGGGTGACGATACTGAATTACCTATAAATAATAAATAATTACATGTACATTATACATGTACATTACCTAAAGGTACAAAATAGTACGGTGACAGTAGCGACCTAGCAACTCGAAGCAGCTTAGTGCGGGGCTATCCGTCATGGCGGGGCAACTTTACAAGTTTAGAATCAGCTTTTCAATGGTCACTTATGGAAACAGAGTCATGCGCCTTATTGTCCTCGGCACTCGGCGGACGTTATAATATGATCACAGCTTCCGTCGAGATCCTCCACTATTTTACTCATGCTTACTTCTTTAATTGAATTTGTGGAACGTAACCAATTACTTGACTTCCTCTAATACACTCACACAATTCGCATTGTCTTCCTCTCAGTAATCATTATCACTAACCGTCCGCATGAGTGCCGAACCACCGTTCGTCCCAGAGACGAGCGTCTTAGCCGTCGCCAGCCATGTAGGGAATAGCCAATGCTTCTAGCAGTCAGTTTCCTATTTTCTAATAGCTAATATCCCTCTTTGAAGGTTGTCTCAGGGTGAGATCTTTTAGACTTCTACTACCAAGACCGTCGACGGTCCCCTTATGTTAACACTAGAATTCTGCGAATAGGAACGTAGGGAATAAGATTGCTGTCTTCGCATTGCAGTCTATGGGTTGTGATGTTTCTGCTATGAATACGGTGCAGTTTAGTACGTATATGTCTGTTAATTGGTATCCCACGGCCGAATATCCTATATTCTAACAGGTGTGTCAAACGCAAAGGCAATCACACGGGCTACAAGCAATGGAAGGGTACACGTGTGTCGGCACAGGAGATCACGGATCTGTGGGAAGGGCTCAAACAGTCATATCTTGACGACTTCGACATGATGCTCTCCGGGTACGTTCCCGGCGCAGCCGCTGTCGAGGCAGTCGGAAACATCGGCAAGGAACTTAAAGAGAAGTCGAAGGCTCAAAAGCCAGGAAGCTTCTTCTGGGTGTTGGATCCGGTTATGGGCGACAATGGCCGCCTGTATGTCGCTGAGGATGTTGTGCCCGCATATAAAAACCTGATACAGCATGCCGACCTCATCCTACCTAATCAGTTTGAAGCCGAGTAAGTCCATTAGTTTCACAGGAACTTTTCTTTCCTAGGTGAATAAGTGCCTTAGTAAACTTAGGCTTGGAAATGACGGTCGACGGAATAGGAGTATATCAGCTAACAAACCCTATTCTCGGTAGACTCCTTTCTGGCGTGAAGATCACCGACTTTGCTTCCCTCGAGAATGCGGTTCGAGTCTTACACCAAGACTTTGGCGTCCCCCACATCGTCATCACGTCTGTATCCTTGCCGTCCCTCGGCTCCTCCCCTTCCCCAGAGGCAAACCGTACCATGTCGGTCGTTGGTTCGACCATGACCTCAGACCGACAACCACGACTCTTCAAGATCACATTCCCAGTGTTCGAGTGCTACTTTAGTGGAACAGGGGACATGTTCGCGGCACTGATGGTAGCCCGTATGCGTGAGGCGGTAACCAACTACGACAAACACAGCAATGGAAACGGGTCTCTAGTCGAAAAGCTATCATGGATTAGTCCCGACGACGTCGACGCTCTAGACCTACCCCTCACGAGGGCAGCTGAGAAGGTATTGGCTAGCATGCATGAGGTCTTAGACCGTACGTGTGCAAGCTTAACAGCAGTGATGGCCGAGAAGCAAAAAGACAAGAACTTAGACGAGAAGACGTTGCATCTACTGAAGTCAAGAGCTTCGGAATTAAAACTGGCGAGAAATCTAGGGAGTCTACGTAACCCCAAAGTAGAATACCGTGCGGAGAAGTTGTAGGTAAACTTAGATGCTATATTGGGGAGGGAAAGGGTTAGGATGTATTGTGATACTGGAGTATTAATCCACCTATACATAAGCATAGAGAATAGAATGTGCCATATCATCACCAAAGCCAGGCTGTAATGCCGTAATACTGTGAATGACCCTTTTGTTAAGTTTATAAAGTAGTTTCAGAACTAAGGTCGTAGAATATGTATTCATTTCCTTCATATCTCATCTTCTATACATCGACGAGACCTTAACTACTTATCTATGTATTTGGTAGCTGTGTACCAGGGCCGTAGCGAGATATCTCAATCCTCTTATACCCATTGTACGCCGACCATATTCCGAGCCTGACGCAACGAACCTAGCCACAAGAATCCTTAATTCGTACCCGTACTTCCAAAGCCGCCGGCCCCACGCACACTCTCCTCCAACTCCTGGACCTCCACCACCTCGGGCGTATAAATCCTCTCGACCACGAGCTGCGCGACGCGATCGCCCTCGGCGACAGCGAAATCCGCGTCCGCGTGGTTGAACAGCAGGACCTTGACGGGGCCCCGGTAGTCCGCGTCGATGACCCCGCGCCCGTGTCGATGAAGTGCTTCGCCGCGAGCCCCGACCGCGGCGCGATCCGCCCGTAGGTGCCTGCGGGCACGGCGATCGAGATGTCGGTTTCCACGAGGGCTTTGCCGCGCGCGGGGATCGTGGTGGCTTGCGACGCGTAGAGGTCGTAGCCGGCCGAGAAGGCGCTGCCGCGGGTGGGCAGTTTGGCGGTTGGGGAGAGCTTTTGATGAGTAGGGGGAGATTGGGCGAGGGTGGGGACGGAGGGGTGGTTTCGGAGGAGGAGGAGGCCATTGTTTCGGTGGTGTTGGTGTTGGTGTTGGGTTTGGTGTTGCTGCTGCTGCTGTCGGTTGTTGTTGTTGTTGTTGGCTCTGTGGTTGTGGGAGTGGTCTTGACTCGTTTCGCGGGCGGTGAGGTCGGCGGCGAAGTTACGGATGCAGTAGTGGTCATAGTCCTGAGACTTGCGTACGTGTATGGGTTAAAAGGAGATGGAGGAAGCTGCTGTGTCTGACTTGGATGAAGGAGGTACCGTGTGTATGAGGTTGGTAGTTTGGGTAGTTGGGTTTGCAAGAATCGGGTAGCAGCAGTTGCGGTGAAGAAAGATTTACATACACTACGACGGAAAGTGGGATATGCATACATGGCGGTGGGACGCGGGTGCCAGCGACGCGTTGAGGGGCGTCTGCATAGGGGAATTGGCCAATGGTCGGAAGGCGTGCTGGATTGGATGCCAAGAGCTGCGTACCCCTATGTACCTTGGTATCTACGTAACCTTTAGTGCCCGTTGTCAACCATGATATACCATTCCTCGTTTCCACTATCTTGGGATCGTGGGTTCATCACAAATGGAAAACGCGGAGACGCAGTATTGTTCTAAATTTGTCTTCAAGTCATGTTCAATGGTGGTCGCCCGTAAAACGCCACCTCAGCTAGCTGACCTTCGAATTGCACGGCTCCACGAAGATCATGATATTGCAATATCTATAGTTCTTTAAGCCCCCTAACCTAGAGATTGAACGTACACTTTTAGAAATTGACTCGTTTCGATTGGCAACCATAATCTGTGTGGTGTTTTGCACATCGTATGTACATGAGTATATCGTGAAACCGGAGATGAAAGCTTGATCCAATTATTCATCCAGGTCTTTACCAAAGTCGATTAGCCGAAGCTTCGTAGAGTCCCTAGGGTGAAACTGCGCAACTTTAGATCTGACCAGGAACCTTGCAGCTGCTGTCTCTCTAGGGAGTTGGACGTAGGCGGCTGAGCTATCGCCATCGGATTGTGCTAAGGCGTTGAGCAACTCCTCCGTCAGGGTACGCATCTCTTCACCAGCGGCCGCGGCTTCATCCCGACTACCCGCTTTAGCTTTCCCTGTCGACTCACCCTCTTCTCGTATACCCCATATATCATCAATGCGTCGCTGTCGTTTATCTTGATCGGGGTTCTCCTTTGCCTTCTTCAGCTTGCCCTGAGAGCTAAATCCAGCAGCGAGGTCGTTCCCATCGATATCCATGATATCACCAACGACAGGACCACCGAGTTCTTCAGCGGCAAGCATACCCGCGAGATGCTCATCGATGAATTTTTTGAGCGCTTTAAGAAGCCTTGACGTTTCCTTATCGTAGTACTTCTTCTTTTGCTTCAGTTCACTTATTCGTTCTGCAGCAATGTCTTCCGGTCCCATCTCCATTCGGCTTTCCAGGCCGTCTCGCAGCGATTGTATGCGATTGCGCAAACTCTGCGAAAGGGCCTTCTGATCTTCGAGATTGGACTTCTCCACCTCTAGTCGTCGCCTGGTCTTCTCAACAGAGTCCTTATGCGAAGCTAAGTAGGCCTTGGTCTCCTCCACAGTCTGGTGGGTTTTGCGGAGAGCTAGGAGAGCGGGCAACACAGATTCCGGAAACGGAAGAAACGGTGTTTGCGATGCCAGCTCATCGTAAGCTATCCTCATGATATCCCATGGTGCCGTTGGTGGGTGAGACTGATTTGAGAGATGTGCACTTGAAGTAGCGCGCAGCTCATTTAGTGCAGTCTCATGCTCTTTGACTCTTTCCTGAAGCTCTCGCAGGGTTTCTTGAAGATGAGACGTGTGAAACAGGTCCGAGTCGTCGCTAAGACGCGCTCCGCTATCCATTTCTTCGTCGGAGTTGTTAATAATTCAGGCTACCAAGTCAGAGCGTCTAATATATCGGAAAACGTTATTTGCGGTAGGGTAAAATACGGTTGATGTCTTGCAGCATGCAGTTTGCGGTAGACGTCTATATTTCCATATTGCAGAAAATATGCAGCTAGCAGCGTCCAGCTTAGAGCATGGGGTTCAAGGGGATGCCAAGAAATGCAACGCAAGGTCAAGTGCCGATGGATCTGCGGCACAAACACTCCTGAAGCAACTCTTATTGATTAATTCTAATTCTAACGAATATTCAATATACACGCAGTATATTATATTAGTATAATATCTTGAGAAAGCTTTGTAAAATCTAATAGTATTCAATTACTAGTATCATAAAGTCTTCTTTTGGTTAATAAAAAACGAAGAAGAAAAAGAAAGCAAACTAGAGTTGTCAAACTTCAATGAACCGTCGGAATAATAGTTGAGAATAATAGAATACATGTACTGCAAGAAATCAACCCTCCTTTAGTATACACGGTGTGTTGTACGACATAACATTACTACAGTAGCTGGAATGGAAAGAACCTACCCTATTGGAGTATACAAAAATATTGCGTGGGCAAACATGATAACAGGAAGTACAGACGAGGCTGACGAATAGGTACCATATTAGGTAAAGACTCGATGTGATTAGCAGGTGTGGAGCTGAATTTGAGAAGGCACAGTGACACCAGGACACTAGAGCTAATTAAGCGGGAATCCATGACGCTTGGACGTTACCTCCCTAAGATTTTGTGTGGAGGAGCCCCGTTGCCCATTGCCTTTTGCAAAAAAAAGCACTGGCACGGTGTCCACTGTAAGTTAGATCTTTCTTGCATTAGAGTGAGACAACCTTTATGTAGACAACCTCCAACCTACAATACACCACGCATCTTCGCCTCCTTCAATTCAATCTTTATCAACCCCCCCCTTCATCCTTCCTCGCAACCCGTATCACCCATATCACCCATATCGCCTTCGTTGCGAGTTGCGAATTTAGCACTGCACCTCTTTTTTTTTTTTTTTCTTGCCCCTTTCCCCCTTCTATTACTATATTTCGTTTAATTGCCCCATCATCCCGCCTTCTCCCCTTGTTGAGGATTGTTGAGGTAGTTTCGCGAATAAGCTTCTCATAAAAGAGACAACGAGCGTCATTCGCTTATAGAAGTCTCCTTTACTGCACCTATCCGTAACAGGTAGAAACTTTTATAATCGCTTTGGCGCATCTCAGTTCACTTGTGAGAAACACCAAACGCGACGCGGGTCGATCTGTCCTCCACCGCCATCGCCCTATTAAAGGTGCTACCTACTAGAGAGGCAGCTTCCCTCGTTAGAAAAAGTGAGAAGATATAAGAAAAAGGAAGTCGGCGTCGAGTATCCGCCCTGAGATCTTTCCTATTTGGCGGAGTAAAAGGTTTGAGAATCACGTCTCTGATCCTGCCACTTCTTTCCAATTCACCACCTCTTACTTTATCTACTCCGTTCGTCCTTCCATATTCTACCGCCGACTTGATCACCACACATTCGTCTTGGTCAAGCTAGCAACTCCTCCACCTCCATCAAATCGCCCTCAGCTACCGTCAGGTCATCACCACTCTCGTCCTACCAATATATTCCGCCTTGCAGCACGAGCGTCTAGGTCCCAGCCGGATCTTTCATATCACTCTTCTCGTTGTCCCTGTCGTCAGCTAATCTGACGACCCCGACCTCGTCCCATCATCGACCCTGCCTTTCAAAGTCCGACCTGACCTCCAGATCCCGCATACAAAATATTCATCAACTTGAGGGTACTTGAAACCATATCACGTTCCGAGCCATTACACCTGCACGTTTTCCTTCGAAAACCCTCAAGGTGTAGATAAAAAAAAAACAAGTCGATAATTCAATCTCAATTCGACCGTCTTAACGGCCTACCGTAGCGTCCGCTCAAGAGTGAACAAGTTCATAGAACAAATATGTCTGCCTCGCCTTCCCACCCTACTAATCCGGCTAAACGCCCTCTGGAGGATGCCTCCTCGCCTTCCCGGGGTGTTGACCAACCCGAAGCCAAACGGCCTGCCCTTGACAAGGTCATCAACAACGGAAATAACGACAAAGATGTCGAGATTCCCGAGAGCAACGGTGATGATATCCCAGTGCCGACTGGAACTAATGGCACTGCCAAATCTGATGATACCAATCAGGACAAGGCGGAAGTCAAAGATGACCAGGGCGATACTGTCGTACCTGATGTCGACGAAGCCAAGTCTTCTATAGATGCCACAGTTTCCGGAACCACAGGTGTTTCTGGCGCTGCCGCAACCAACACTCACGACGAGACCACGTGGATTCATATCCGTGCTGTGATCTCTAGCCCTGAAGCTGCCACCATCATCGGTAAAGGCGGCGAAAACGTTTCCAATATCCGGAAACTATCCAATGCCAAGTGTACCGTTAGTGACTACCAGAAGGGTGCTGTAGAAAGAATACTTACAGTCAGCGGAGCCGTCGAGGCCGTCGCCAAGGTATTTCCAAATCGCTAATTCTCTAACATGTCTAAACCGTGGCTAACATTTCTGTAGGCTTTTGGTTTGATCATTCGAACTTTAAACAATGAGCCTCTGACGGAGAAATCCAACGCTCAATCTAAGACGTATCCTCTTCGGCTACTCATCCCGCATGTACTTATCGGGTCTATTATCGGGAAAGGCGGTGCCCGTATTCGTGAGATTCAAGATGCTTCAGGAGCGCGGCTTAATGCCTCTGACTCGTGCTTGCCGTTATCCAGCGAGCGTTCCCTCGTAGTCATGGGCGTAGCTGACGCTGTTCATATTGCTACTTATTATGTAGGAAGCACGCTCCTCCAGCAACTTAACGAACGCTTCGGCGGCCCCGCCGCGTCGGCCTACGCCACTCGAAGTGGCGGTCCGACCGGTGTAGTACCCGGAGGAATGCAGGTGGTCCCGTACTGTCCTCAACCCGCTGGCGGCAACTTCGGTCATCGCGAGAACTACGGTCGACGACCCGATCCCCGAGCCCACCATATGCCGCCGACACCGTATGCGCAGCCTTACCACCCGCACGCGGCCACCCCGCAACCTAACCCGAGCGTACCGATGCACTACGCGCCCCAAGCGGCTGGCTACGGCGCCGCACCGCATATACCGCCTCACCACGCTCCCCACGTGGGTGCCCCCCACCCTCACAGCGGTCCTCCAGCCCAGCCAATGCACGGCGCTGCTATCGCAGGAGCGCCTATGACCCAGCAGATTTACATTCCCAACGACATGGTCGGTGCCATTATTGGTAAGGGTGGTCAGAAAATCAATGAGATTCGGACAATTAGCGGTAGCGTGATTAAGATCAACGAGCCGCAAGATAACAGCAACGAGCGGCTAGTAACAATCACGGGAACTGAGGAATGTAACAGGATGGCACTGTACATGCTTTACTCTCGATTGGGTGAGACACCTAAAGCACCGCGCGGCCGCGCGTAAAAAGGATCAACCGAGCACTAATCATAATCATGACGAGCAGAGAGCGAAAAGCACCGTATTTAACGATTTAAAAAAAAAAATATTATTCCATCGGCTCTCGGCATCGTCCTCGAAGTTTTATTTTTGGTCGCGAGGGCATTTTGTGTTTCAGCACATCGCGTTCATTGTTATCTGGTCCAGAACCTATTTGATGCATCGCCCTGGGGTGGAGGGAGGTCACAGGAGATGGTGGCGTAAATGGCTGGGTTGCTAGTAGCTTCATGTGATTTCTTAGGTAGTTGGGCAAATCCGATCTTGATCTCGACAGGCGGTAGTTCCGTTTGATGCGGTGGGCGGGCGGGCATGAGCGAGATGAGAGGCTACTTAGTCTCGTGCGATCTCTGCGTCTTTGCTGGGCAGGTAACAAATACATGTTCTTCGAATGGATTTTCGGTCGACCTACGCTACATGTGCCTTGTCATCATGAGTCCATGAGTTTGCATTCACGACGCATCGGTGGTACATATTAATCTAGTTACGTTCGGTAGGGGAAAAAGTGCGAATTATAAACCAGTCGTTTCTCAATGATTTCCTACGAGTCCTATGTTTTATGTAATCTGGACCTTTACCACACATGAACTGATGACATATAGACGGAACTATGGAAGTAAGTAGATAGACACTCATCAGTACTGGCTGCTAACGGGTAGGGAACCGTTGAGACGACGAAATTGTTAGCATATTTATAGCTTTATATCTTAACATAGTCGTAAGCGCCAGCCTAGCTATCCGGACCGTAATCAGCAAACCCTTAAGTTACTCCAAGTTCATCGCTACTTATATAAGGAACGGATAGCTTCGCAGTTAGCTACTATTGTTACGGTCCGTATGGGAGGTGCTCAGGTCTGTGCGACGAGCTTCACCAGTTGCCGATGATATAGAACAACAACTGGCCATCGACATTTGCTTTAACTATGAAGCCTTGGGTGTTCATGAACTCTGGTCCTAACTCTCTCCTAATGGGTAGTATAGATATTATCCATAATACGAGCTCCAAGTTACGATAGCACGAGTTGGCATGCCATCTAGATAAAGCATGTTCTTTAGGCCAAGGTGAAGATTATCTCCCGATAGTTACCCCTGAGCTTCGCTAAGTTTGTGACTCTGAGAGTTATGGCTATAGTCCTCGAGGCTACATTGGATCTTCTACGTACATACGCGCGAATTATCACCAGGTGGAGCAAGAAGCGTAAAAACAACTTTGTTGGAATCCTAAATCCAGCCATGGGAGCCTACAGTTATACGTACTGAGCAAGCCCTTTGTTCTAGATGCCTCGTCTAGAATTTTGACACGGATGAATAGTTTAGATTCTAACTTTCTGGTTGCAAATAAAGCTACAAACGTACTCGTGAGCAGAATCTCGTCTCCTAGACAAAGCCGGATCGTAACTATATAAAAATCGGAAATGAGAATCTATCGTCAGAGGTTATGAGCTAGATGCCAATATTCGAATGAATGATAGGATTCAAGTAGATATATCAATTTGAGGCACTAAGCTTATATTCTGCTACACCCTATTTATGGTTTTTAGGTCTAGTAAAGCGCTTAACGAGAATAAATTAAATCCACTTACTATAGAGCTAGAGTCAATATCAAGAACTAGTTCAATGTAGTTAGGTCAGGTGGGAGATACGAAAACAATTGTTGAAACAATATGTATTCGTACGTAAGTCCATATATAACATTACATGTGTTGCGTATCGACTGCTAACGTAATATTAAGTAGCTGTAGAATCGCGTGATCGAAGCAGAGATATTATTGTTGCGAACATAGGAAGGCAAGTAATGGGGCGAATGAACGTGTGGTCGTTTATTGCGCTGTATTATGAAGACAAATTTGCTCTCCGTGTCTTACAGCACTCAATCAATACGAGAAAATGGTTGAGCGGTTTTATCCCACTGGCAAACGTGCATTTTGTTATGGAAAGGGTGTCACAGGAGGATATGACTTGGAGGTCGGGAAAGGGATGTTGCTGGTTGAAGTAGTTATAGATATAATATACATGCTCATGGAGATATTGTGCGAGATATTCGAGGAAATATTTGAATAAACTCTGGGATATACGATATATCATCTCCGCGTTCATCGTCTTACTATATAACCAATATGTAAGATGTGGCAGTCTTCTCCATGCAAGAATGTCTCACTTGCATTCTCTCCTAATAACCTACGCGCTGGATGAGTGTACCGAGTAGCACATCAAATGCCAGGAACTGGCGGTTCTATACCTTTAGTGCCAGGCAGAACATTCGAGGCTTCGCATACTAATTTAATAACTCTCCCCAGAATGCATGAACCCTCGTCGTCGGATATTATATACCGAAAAAGATCGAATACCTAATAGTAACGTCGTCCCTTACATCTCGGTTCTCCTCAGCCCTACGCCACATGGAAAGCGTACGGCATCGGAGCGTTCTAGATTTCCACACATGGCCAGCCGATCTCGCTAACGCCCTGTTCCCCCCTAAATGGTCAGCAGCGGTAAGCGGTCAGCGCTACACTAGAAGGCCATTTTGCTATTGTGCGGCTGGCAGGGGCGTGCAGCGAAGGATTGCTCAGGCTTGCTTGGGGAAATTGAGCGTAGGACCATGCGTGCAATCAAATATCTGCTTCGCTTACACTAGCAGCATCTAGCATCTCAGGCGGTGTCGCACATGGCACATGGACGGGCAAACTTGCTAAAGCATGTAGTTATTTCATCTCACATTGTACTTTGGCGGGGTTTGCCTTACGCCCGACTGTCTCTGGTTGGTGATTGATATAGGGGCTATGGCACTCGACTATTGGACCAGAGCATAGAGGGCTGAGCGGAAGCGCGACGGATGTGTAGCAGTAGCTCCATGACGGAGCTTAATGGCGAGTTGGACGTGGCAAGCTATCTAACGCTATGAGCAGACCCCAAATTAAGATATCATTCCCGATATGTTCTGGTAATGTTATAGCGAAGTGGAGTCGGGCTCGATGACGTTAAGGGCGATGTCACGCAGGTATTACAGTACCACAATCTGCAAAATTTTGCAATATGTAGGTACGCATGCATATAACGTCTATGCAATGGGGCCTTAATAATGCAAAGTCATCATCATCATCATTATTATTATTATTATCATCAACTAGTGTCGGACTCTGTGGGTTGAGCCAAGAATGCTTCAACGCAGCCTTTTGACGATCTCTAAAAGTCGTGTAGAGAAATTAAATTCGTGTAGAAGCTATCGAGAGAGATACGATGTAACAAGAAAAGCATGCGTGAGTGTAACGTAGACCTTTCGAAGCCGAAGTCGCCTCGCCCCTTTTTCCCTTAAGTAGGATAGTAGTAGGATGATCTCCCGCTTAAGCATGGCAGCATGGCAGTATAGGACCGTATGTAGTTCTGCCATGTTTGAATGAATGCATTAATAAGTCGGGCCTGTTTGGGTTGGGGATATCGGATGATTCGCCGAAAGTCCTAGACTTATTAGTAGGGTAATACTACTTTGTATTGTATGATGTATTTATTGTATGATAGCTAAGAGGCAGAGTTATGGTTGTATAAATTATTATTATTAATTATTATTGTTATTATTGTTATTATTGTTATTATGGTACAATGCATACAAGGTATTATCTAATAGCCGCTATACCAACCTAAGGCTTCAAATCCGATCCCGACAGAAACTGGACAGGAACGGCTAACTAACTTAACTACTGCAGGAAGTCGCCTTCCTAGATGAGCCGGCGGGCGCCAGGAACGATTGCCCACGCTCCGCGCAATCCTTTTTGTTAAATTTATGAAATAAGCTTGTTTCAAGCGCCAACTTTTTGTGTTATTAGTGAAATTGATTCTTTTAAAGTGTGTACGTACACCTTTACAACCTTTACACCTTACATACTATGTAGTACGGATGTAGTACCCAAGTTACCAACAACATCCAACTTCAATGAATTACCTAGTTATTTGAATTCCAACCCTACCTCGGGCTTAGAGTAGAATACAAAGAGGGTAGTATAGCACAGCCTTATAACTAAGACAAAAAAGAAACATCGTATTACTTTGCGCATAATAGTGTAAATGGTCGAATAGCAAAAAGCGACGTTTCAATCATTCGTCCAACGGTTCCCTCCTCGCGCATAACCAGCACTACATCGTGACCTGCGCCCTGCTCCAATCACTCCAATCCAAGTTATTTACGGGTTATTAAATGGGCGATGTCACATCCAACAGCAGCCCTAGGTCCTAGGGGGGGCGGGGGGGGTTAAAAAAGCAGGCTTTTACATGCCCCTTTCGCTAAGTTCGTTAGGTCTTCCTTCGCGAGGGTCTTGTAATTTACCCTTTGAAGAATCCATGCAACCCCCATGCAACCCCCATGCAATCTCATTGGCCAGTCAAATCGACGCGAGATGGACTTTAGGGGCAGGTGGATAAGGTGGGCTGCCTTAAAGTGGAGATACAGCGCAGATGAGAGACCAGTCATCCAGTAAAGAAATCTTGGCTGGGCGGATATCCATGTAGATTTTGACCAACTGGAATGTATCTTTCTTATTTACTTATGCCTGTAAGATACCTGTCGCGTCATAAAGTGAGACATGAAGAGATCTAGCCCACGAACCTGGCACGCCCCTGTCGACTAGGGGATCGCCTAGGGGACAAAACCCAGGATTTACCATGACTGGACTGCCAGTTTCTGCCAGTGCTGCCAGGCACACGCAGGTACACAGGGCATTGCAGGCATAAACAGGCACATTTGCTATGGTATGGGGTTGGAAAGACCTCATTTTTAGTGGTTATTAGTGGTTCGGTGGGGAGGATTTAGCCAAGTTGAAAGCCAGGGTATCGCTGTGCGAACTGTGCCTCTCTCAGTTTTCCCCCAGTCCTGGCAGTCCAGTCAGTCCAATCCCCTAGTCGTACTTCTTAGTCAAACTAAATATCATCAACCATTTTTATCCTCGCGTCCTCCTGTCCTTTTTTTCTTCTCTTCTTCTTTTAACATCCAGCCGCACTACATCCAAAGTCGCCTTCAGACTCCCACACTCTTTTTTTAATCTTCGCAGCTCAGCCTAGCTTGCGTCAGCCCAACGGCATATTTCACTCCTTTATCAACTCGCTCCCTTCTCGGCACCTGTGGTCCTCATTAATTCCAATTCTCTTCATCAACACAATCAAGATGCGTACTACTACCGCTTTCGCCTCTGCCTTGGCCTTCGCCGCCTCGGCCTTCGCCCAAACCGCCGGCTACGCCGTCCTTACCTCTCCCGCTGAGGGCCAGCAGCTTTCCTCTGGTCAGACCTTCACCATCAAGTGGGAGGCTGGAAAGTACTCTGGCCCTGCTACCATCACCCTTCTCGGTGGTGAGACTCCCACTACTCTTGTTCCCGGTCCCGTCCTCGCAAGTAAGTAAAACCGTTGGCATTCGAGCTGGTAATGCGCCATACTAACAAACAATTTTAGCCGTTGATGTCTCTGAGGGTAGCTACACCTGGAACGTTGACTGCTCCTCGGCAAGGAGAAGACCTACGGTCTTAAGGTCGTCTCCGTCGCCGACGCTGCTACTTTCCAGTACAGCTTCCCTTTCGCCATCGCTGGCCCCTCTTGCGGCAAAGGTGCTGGAGAGTACCCCCAGAGCAGCAGCTCGGTCGCCTCTAGCAGCTCTGCTGGTGGCTACCCCACCGAGGGATACCCTACTCAGGGTTACCCTACCGAGAGCAGCAGCAGCGAAGTCCCCACCAGCTCTGCTCCCTCTTACCCTACTCTGAGCACCAGCTCTGCTCCTTCCTACCCGACTTTGAGCAGCAGCAGCGTTGTCGTTAGCAACACCACCAGCGTCGGTAGCACCCCCGCTCCCTACCCTACCGCCCCTGGCAACCAGTCCACCACCGCTGTCCCTACGACCGTCATCACCAGCTCCAGCTACGCTGTCGTGACCCCTACCCCCAGCGGTAGCCCCTCGACCTCCGCTCCCGTCACCATCCCCACCGCTGGTGCCAGCAACGTTGCTGCCGGCTCCCTGGCTTTGGTCGGTGGTCTTGCCTTCGCCCTCTTCGGAATGTAAAGCAGCTTTTTGCAGCAGCTTTTCCGTTCGCGATGACGTTTTAATAAAATTTTGGTTGTGTTTTTCACTGGCGTGAGCAAGGATTTGGAACTAATGAACTAATTGACCACAAACCGAGATACCTTTCTGAATGGCACCGGCTGTAGATGTGGACATCAAAGGTATATACGATGCTTATCGTAGTACCGCTACTTATGTCAATATAGACAGCCTGCTATACCCGAATATACCCATAAAAACTCATTGCTTTTTTTGTCCTTGTGCATGTGTGATATTGTGAAGAATTATATAACCATCGTTTGGCATGAAATTGTCTTTGCTATAAGTATTGATTCGAGCAGTTTACTTACCGTAGAAATTGATAATCATTGTCTCAATAGCTATCTCTTATGATTTTGCCATCTTTAGCGTATGATCAATGCAATTCAGAAATATCAATATCGAGATAAACATCATCGACGTTGTTTAAGCAAAAGTTAAAGTTCAACTAAGTCTATCAAAGTTTTTACCTAATCCTGCCCGTCGATGTCATAATGCACGTGGTCCCGCGCCTGTGCGACTGTCATATGACATGGACCCACAGGATCCACATAAGGACCCATATATCTTAGATGTATTCCTACATCTACTATTTTAAAAATTCCCTTATAAAACCTAACAAATATAATAATATAATTTAATCCATATTTATATTATATTATAATATTTAGTAATTTCATTATTTCGTTTTTTTAATTATTTTTTTAATTATAATATTATAAATTATAACGAATATTTTATTTTTTATTAAATTAAAAAATTTCTATTAAATTAAATTAAATTAAAATTAATTATTAACTTAATTAAATTATTATAAATTTTTCTAATGAATAATAATTTTGGTTTTTATTATTAAAATTTATTTATTAATAAATTATTATTTTTAATTTTTATTAATGATTTTTGTTAATGATTTATATTTATAATAAACTTTATTAATAATTATTAATTTAATAATTATTTATAATTTTATTATTAATTATCGTTAATATTTATAAAAATATACGAATAAATTTTATATTTTTTTCGTTTTTTAAAAACAAATTATTTTTTTTTTATATTAATTAATAAATATAACTTTATTTTCGTTTAATTAATTTTTATTTTATTAAAAAAAAGTTTAACGTTATAATATAAAAACGTTATTTATTTAATTTAATAAATAAAATCGAAAAAATAATTTCGTTATTTTTTTAAATATTAAAAAAAAAATATAATATTTTTTAATTTTTATAATAACTTAATTAAAATAATTATAATTTTTTTATAATAATATTTATTTTTTTTAATAAATTTATTATATTTTTTAAAATATTTTTTATATTTATTATTATAAAAAATTTATAATATATTAAATTAATTTTTATGTTATTTTAATTTTATTATATTAATCTTTTAAAATTTATTTTTATTAATTTATAAATATATTATTATTTTAATAATAATTTAAAAATTTTATAATTATAAATTTTATTATTTTCGTTAAAATTATTAAAATAACTTTTTAAATTAATTATTATATTTTTATTTTTTATATTATTTATCGGATAATTTTTTAAAATAAAATTTAAATACTTATCATTAAACATTATTAATATTTTTATTATCGTTAAATAATTTATTATAATTAAATAACCTGTTATTATTAAATAACTTTTTAAATAATTATTATTACCGTTATTATTTACTTTTTTTAAAATATTATTTTAATTATTTTTTTAATTAAAATTTATTAAAATTAATTAAATTATAATAAAAAATTAATTTCGTATAATAAATTTAAACTTATAAAAAAACCGTATTAATTTTAATATTTTTATAATAATTATTAACATTATAAACATTATTATATAAACCTTTTATTAAATAATATTATAAAATTTTATAAATAATAATAACCATAACATTATTAATAATAATAATAATAAAAATAATAAAAATAATAAAAATAATAATAAAAAAATTTCTTTAAAAACAATTAAATATTTTAATTTTTTATAAATAAATCTTTATTTTACTAATATTATACTTTTTAAAAAACACATTATTTACATTAATATTTTTACATTTATTTATCGATTAAAAAAACTTACATAATTACAAAAAAAAATTAAAATCAAAACCGTATAAATATTATATTTACAATATATTACTTAATAATAATTAATAATTAAATTAATAAAAATAAAATAAAATATTTTAATTATAAATAATATAAATTACATTTACGAAAAACTTATTATTAAATTTCGTAAACATTTTAACGTCGTTTACTAAAATTTAAAAAATTAATCATTTACATTATTAAATATAAAAAATAAAAAATTATTACGTTTTTTTATTAATAATATTATTTATAATATAAAAACTTATAATTATTTATTTAAAAACCAATTTAAATATGTTTTTAAATTATTTAATTATTATATTTAACGATAATTAACCAAGCTTATTATAAATATTACTTTTAAATAATTTTTTCGAAAAATTAATAAACGTAAATTAATTTTTTTATAAAAAATAAAATTTATATACAAATATAATAATAATAATAATAATAATTACAATAAATAAAATAATTTCCTTCGTAATAATTATAATTAACCGAAAAATCAAATTAATAATTTTATAAATAATTAAATATAAAATTATTAAAAATATTTTAAATTATATTAAAAAAAAAACAATTAATTTTAACATTTATAATCCTTTAATTAAAATATTAAACCGGACGTTAAAAACTTAAATAAAAATAAAAATAATAAAAATTATAATTATTAATATTTTTAACAATTTTATTAAAAACCGAATATATATATAAATAATATAAAAAAAAATATCGATAATTTTAATATTTACATTAATAAAAAAAATTATAATAATAAAAAAATTATATTTTATAAAAAAATCCTTAATAATTTCGGTCCATTTTTTATTAATAATGATATTAAAAATGTTACATATTTTAATATAATAGTTTAAATATTTAAATAAATTAATTATAAATTTTATAATAAAATATTTATTAATTATAATAAATTATTTCGTCATATTTGGTAATATTATTTTAACGATAATAAATTATTATTTAAGTTTATATCATTTTTATTAAAATTATTAATTAAAATTTTAATATAATATAATGTATTATAATTGTTAATAATTTTATTGTTAATATATATATAAAAATTAATAAATATTATAATTGTAATAAATTTTATTTTATTTAAATTATATTATATTAATAATTCATTAATATTATAAAATTTTCATTAATTATTATTATTTAATATTTATTATTTATTATTGTTTATTAATTATTAATATAATGATTAACATTAAATAATAATTAATATTAATTTTAAAATATTATTTAAATTTTTACAATTAATATTAAAAACCAAAACTTTTATTATTAATTTATTAATTAATTTATTCCCCGATATTAAAACCGATTTTATTTATAAAATAAAAATATATTTTAAATTTTTTATTATAATTTTCTTTAAATTTAAATATTAAAAAAATATTTATATTAATATTAATTATACGTAAATTATTATTGATAAAATATAAATTTAACGATATTATTTTAATAATAAAATTTATATAAAAATAATGTTTATATTTATATATAAAATTTTTATAAATTAAATTATTATAAATAAATATATTATTATTAAATTTTATTTTAAAAATGTTTATAATGGATAATTAATTATTATTTTGTTTTTTTACGAAATTATTTTTATTAAAAATTTACTTTTTAAATTATTATTAAAAATAAATATTTTCGATATTAAAAATATTAATATTTTATTATTAAAAAAAATTATTATTATTTAATTTTATAAAATTGCAATTCTATTATTAATTATTTTAAATAATAAGAAATATAATAAAATTAAAATGATAATAATGAATTATATTATTATTTTATTATATTATTATTATTATATTAATATATTATATTATGCAAATTTTAATTAAAATTTAATTTTTAAGTTTATTAATGATTAAATCGTTTATTTAACTTTTTTAATTAATAATAATATAAAATAAATTGTTATTTGTAATAATATTATAAAATTTATTATTATTTTCTGTAATATATTTATAAATTATTTAATTTTAATAAATTAAAAATATAAAAATTATTACGTTATTAATAATAAAATTATTAAGTTTATTATTAAAAAATCCAAAATTCATAAATTTAATAATTATATTTTCGGTTAATTTTTATTATTTATTATAAATATTTTTAATATTAATAAATATTTTAATAATATAATTATTTATAAAAACCTTAATAAATTAAGAAAATTTAAAAAATTTTATAATATTATTTCGGAGTTTTATAATATTTTTAAAAATAAAAGTTTTATTTATATTCCCGAAAAAAAAATTAAATTAATTAAATTTAAACTAAATTAAAAAAAATTTATTTTTAAAAAATATAAATTTTACGTTATTAATATTAAAAATTAAAAAATTATTAATAACACGGTTATAAAATTAATCTTTTAAAATAAAATTTTTCGTAATTAAAAACTTGTTCTTTTTTTTATATTAATTTTTGTTATTTATAAAAATATTTTTATTTTAAATAAAAATAATAAAATTAAATGAAAAAATTACATAATTATTAATACGAAAATTGTTAATTAAATGGTTTTTAATAATAAATATTTAATAAAATTATAAAAATTTATATTAATTAAATATTAAAATAAATTATATTTTATAATTTTTAATATATTATTTTTTTATTATTAATAATGTATTTATTTAATAATATAATAAATTTTAATTATTATGATTATAAAAAATTAATATATATTTAAAATATTAATTATAAAATATAAAAATAATAATATATACGTTTAAAAATAAATAAATATTATTTTTAAACCCGTTAATAACGTTAATATTTATTATAATAATATTTATATAATTTTTATTATATTCGAAAAATATATTAAAAATTTAATTTATATTTTTATTTTAATAAAAATAAAAAATATATTAATTAATTTTAATAAATTGTTTGTTATTTTTTTTAATAATATTATTTTTGGTTATTTTATCAATTTTTTTAATTTATTAATAATAAAAGAAAAATTTATTACAATTATTAAAATTATATTTTTTAAATTATTAAAAAATTTAAAAACTTTTATTAATTTTATTAATTATATAAAAAATAATATATTAAAATATACCGAATTTATCGAATTTTTAAAAAAACGAAAAACTTTTTTATTTCGTACGAACTTTTATATATTATTATTAAAATAAAATAAAAAGAAATAAATATTAAAAATTATTATTATAATTTTTTCATAAATAAAATTAAATTTATTTTACGATATTAAAAATATATTAATAAAATATATAATTTTTTATTTTTTTAATTTTATAAAAATATTATATATTAATTTTAATATTTTTTACATTAAAATTAAAATTTATATTTATTATATTACTAAAAACATTTTACTTAAATTAATAAAAAATAATAAATTTATTATTTACGTTTTATAAATTATAATAAAATTAATTATATTTTTATTACGTATTTTTATATATTTTAAAAAACAATATTAACTTACTAAAATAAAAGTTTTAAATTTTATTTAAATTTTAAAAAAAATCTATTATTACATTTTTATTACATAAAAAAAAATTTACATTTTTATTAATTATAAAACTATTTTCGAAATAATTAAATATTTAAATTTTATTAATTTTATTATAATAAATAATAAAAATTTATAATTAATTAAAACTTTCGAATATATTTTTAAATTTTTATATATATTATTATATAAATTCGAAAAATTTTATATAATTTTTAATATATTATTGCAATTATCAATATTTAACCTTTTATATCCGGTTAAATTAATTTTTTAATTAAAAAAATTAAATTTTTTTTCTAATAATATTAATAAATATTAAATTTTATTTATTAATTTATAATTAAATAATTTTTAAATTTTATTCGATAAAATTTTATTAATTATTCGCATGGTAATTTTAAAACTTAATAATAACTTTTTTACATTATATAATATTTATAATATTACATTAATATAAATAACTTTAAAATTTAAAATTAAAATATAATAAAATTATTGCAAAAATTTTAAATAACAAATAATATTAAATATTATTAATATTAACTGCCGTTTTAATTAATAAAATATTATAAATTTTTTATTTTATTTAAAAAATAAATTTATTTAAAAATATTCAAACATTTACAATAAATTATATATATTAAAAAATTACAACTTTAAAATTTTTAAAATAATATATAAATTAAATTACTTAAAATTTAATCGCTTTCGTAACTATCTATAATATTTTATCTTTAACCGAAAAAAATTTACAAAATATATAAAATCATATCTCGAATATTTATTACATCATATATATAATTATAAATTTTATAATTTATTTTAACTTATTATTAATTTTTTTTATTTTTTTATATAATTATAATAAATATAATTTTTATTTTTTTTTAAAATAATAATAATTATAATTTATTTAATATTATTATTAATAAATTTACTAAATTAATTATTTTAATTTTTAATAAATACGATTATAATGTTTTATAATAAATTAAAACGTTTTATAATTAATTATTTAATATTAAATAAAAATTATTTAAAGTTATTATTTTAAATAAAAATTTTAAATTTTTATTAAAATTTTAATTTATATTTTAAATAATATACGATATAAAATTATTATATATAATTATTTATTATTTTTAAATTAATAATTAAATAAAACAATATATTTTATTTATTAAATTTTATTTATAATATTATTTTTATTTCTTTAATAATAATAAATTATAAAAATAATATTTTTTTTATTTTTAATATAAATTAAATTTTATTAAATTTTTTATAACAAAATTAAACTTTTTTAAAATTTTATATAATTTTATATTTAATTTTATTATTTAATTTTTAAAAATATAATATTAAAATTTTTCTTTATTATAAATTAACATTTATAACATAATTATTTTAACGTTTATGTTTATAAAATTCTATTATAATTAATAATATAAATTTATATTTTTTCGTGAAAAACAATATATATTTTTATAATTATATAAAAGTTATAATATTTTTACCGCTACTATTTTTAACCGTAAATTAAAATAATAATATATAAAACTTTTTTATATTATTAAATAAATTAAAAAATTAATTTATTATTTAAAATTTTTTAATAATTTTAAAATTTACAATATAATATTAATTAATTATTTTAAATTAATATTTTTATTAAATATTTTTAATTATTTTTTATTATATTTAAAATTAATTTTTTTTAAAATATATTATAAGAAAATTATTAAAAAAAATATTATAAAAAAACGATATTTTATTAAATATATTAAATTCGGTAATTAATATATACGATAATTATTATAAAAAAAATTAAAAAAAAATATAAATAAATTATTAATTAATTTTCGATTACGAAAATATTAATTTATAATATAATATAAATATAATTATTTTATTAAAATTGTATAAAAATTAAATATAAATTTTATTATAAAATAAATAACGATAAAAACATTGCATTTTTTACAAGTAGCGAATGTTATATGACATGGACTTATAGGATCTATATAAGGACTTATATATCTTAAATGTATTCTTACGTCTACTATTTTAGAGATTCCCTTATGGAACCTAACGAATACAATAACATAATCCAATCTATACTCATACCATACTGTGACAGCGACGAGGTACAACAGATTAAGGTTATCTATCGCACTGCATGTGTGGACTGGACCTACTGGACCTACCCGGGAAAAGCGCGCGCCCAATTGCCCGGCCGTCCTCAACTCGCATCTCCGAATCGGGAAGCAGTCAAGGACGATCTCGGATGGCCGCAACCGAGCGTGATATCTCCTCGGATACCTAGCATTACGAGGTAGTAATTAATAGGTAGGTAGAATAATAGTAGATTATTAGATGGGCTGGCTGTCTTGTTTCTGCTTTATTGGCGCGGATACGGGGGATGCGCAGTTGCCCGCACCCACAGCCCACATCCCACGATCGGCACTCGAATAGCCTATGGAACGAGCTCGACTGCCGTACCGGTAATCTTGAAACGGCTGTTTGGAAATCGGGGGGTTTGTCTAGTAGCTTACCTTTGGTATATCTTGAAACTTCTGACTTCTTACTCCTGATACATAATAGTTAGCTGGGGTGGTTATATTTTGTTCTTGTTCTATCTATACTGCACGGCACATGGGAGGAATGGCCAAGTCATCAGCACCGTACTATTTGAGAAATATTACAAAAAAAAAGACAAGGGAATACTCCTGATAATACCATGTATACGACGAACATGAGAGGAGCATACCCAACAAACTGGTTCATGATCGACACTTACCTCGTATACGATGATAACCTCATACACCGCAGTTTAAGCAGAATCTCCATCCATTCATACAATTTATATTATTTTAGGATCTACACTCTATACCCTTATCCATCTAAACCTATCTCCTAATCCTAGTATCTATCGCATCGCATCGCTCATTCATTAGACGCATCGACTGACAAACTAAAAATCCAGCTACCTTATATGGGTATATACCGAAACGCACGCCCCCTTCAACGCCAGCCTCGTTTCAAATCCGCAAAGAAAAGGAAAAAATTCCAACGCCAAGATTCCCATTTAAGTAGATACCTTGCCTACTTTAAGAATCTCTGGGGCGCCAAGCAAATCAGCGCCCACCAACCTGTCCCTTTGGTACGGGCGGGACCCAGCATAAGCAGAGATTGAGCGCGATGGTGATTACGCCGATGACCCAGAAGGCCGTAGCGTAGTCGGTCCCCGCACCCATGAACCGGAATATGATGGCAAAGATAACACCCCCAAGATTGCCGCCCGCACCCGTGGTTCCCGACACGACGCCGTTGGCATGCGGGTGCACATGCGGTACGAGGGCGAAGTTGGCCCCGTTACCCGCCTCTAGGAATAACGCTGCTAGAGCGACGAGCCCGACCATAGCAGATAGACCGTGCGGATCAACCTGGCCGATGACGACGAGCGCGGCGCCGGATATGCACCCGCACACCACGATCCAAATCTTCTTGGCCCAGGCGCTGCGGCCCGAGATCTGGTATAATATGTCTGCGACGACGCCGCCGAGGGGCCGCGTGACGACGTTTAGGAAACCGAACATGGCAGCCCAGTTCGCCGCGTTGGTCTGGCCTAGCCCCGGGAAGTTCTTGATATAGTAAGACCCAAGTATGGCGTTGACGGCGAGCTCCCCGCCGAACGAGCACATGTACGTCAGCACGTGGAAGGTGGTCTGCGGGGAGAATACGACTCGTGAGGCCGCGGCCCAGGTTGGCTTCTGCACGACTTCCCCTTTGGCTGCTCCTATCATTTCGTTCCGCGGCATGACGGCCTCGTGGTCCCATTCGGCATGTTTTTGAATCTTCTTGGCGTCTTTCTCGACTTCGTGGATACTGTTCCCGCCGGCGGAGCTGGCCTTGTCCGTGATGTTACCAGGGACATCGACTATACTACCCGTGGGGTTGGGAGCTGCGTCGCCATCGTGAGAGGCTAGGTTCTGCTGGGCGTGGAGATGTCGCTCGGACCATTTACCGGTTGGTGTATCAGGACACAAGAGCAGCATAGATATACCGGTGGCGAGTGTTATAACGAGAGGCACGATAAAGGTAAGGCGCCATGCAACGCCGTCCGAATAGCCCAGAGCCACGAAAGAGTCAAAGACAGCCGGCATTATGAAGTAAGTAATTCCACCACCGGCATTGCCCCAGCCTCCTGTGAGTGCGTTGGCAGTACCGATAACATTCTTGTCGAAAAATCCCGTCGACCAGACCTGGCAAGGCACAAAGGACCCACCGAGGATACCTATAAAGAAACGGCTTATGTAGAGGCCTTGGGCATCATGAACCAGAGGGGCCAGACCGAGAGGGATCGATCCGATAAGGAGTGTGCCGGCAAATACCCAACGAGGCCCAAACCGATCGCAAGCAGGACCAGCCGCAAATCGAACCAGCAAACTCCAGTATGTCAGCTCAGGAAGGGAACCATGAAACCAAAGTAATTATAAAACACATACGTAGCACACAGCGAGACGATATTGGAATTGGCAATCTCGGCTGAGGTAAGATGGATGTTGGTTTTGATGGTATGCGTCAACTACGAAGTGCGTAGACTGTCAGTTACACTGCCCCCTTTCACGTGAAGTTTCTAGAGGATCGAGATACTGACCAGAGGGGGAAACGTGTACCACGCCCAAAAGGCCACCATAAAACCCCACCAGGAGAAGAAGAATACGCGCCCGTAGACATTAAAGACGTTCAGAACGGGGACTGAGCGGGCCTTGCGGTTAATCGGGTCGACTTCCGGGGCAGCCCACAGGCAAGACAACTTCATCTTGAGGGTTCTAAGTCTAAGCCCTGAGGGATCTTACGATAAAAACTCGCAGATTCTCGTAAAGGGGCTGATCGTATGGTTTTCAACGCAAAGTTTATGGCGATTGTGACTACTGACTGGTCCGAACTGCAATCCGATGGGTTGAAAGGGGTAGCGTATATATCCTCCTGTCTGAACAGCGTATACTCTTAGGTTAGTGAATAGAATTACCGTGCAACTGAGCATCTCCGGACAAGTCGTCTCTTAAGCGGGTCTAGAGTAACGGTCCCCACCCCAAGGCTACTCAAGTGTTTTCCGCGGAAGCTTCTCCTAGAAGATAAAGTTTAGATGTGCCGAACCGGAAACGCCAGATCCAAGTGATGGGGAGGTAGCGTGCTGCGATTAACCAATCGCCGTAGGGATTATTAGATCTTTAGCGTTGAGGAGGCTCCTTTCTATTGCTAATACCAGGGGGAAAGGGCAGCTACGACTAAGAAGGTGATCTTGTCGGGTCTGATAAGGTAGATATACGCCTCTAAAGATTGGTGATGCTTTGACTAAGATATAGCCATTAGCGTATTCCTGATAACGGACAGGGAGTTCGTCTGCCTAGCCACACTATTCACGTCGTACGTCGATAGTTCCGGTGGCTTGCTGACAGGCATACGAGGCAAGAGTTTGCCTGAGATATTACACAGAATCGTGATGTTCTCGACGGCCTGCCGAATATACACACTGCGGAGCTGAGATAATAGACTTTGGCCTCACGAAGCGAACCTCATTTACTAATAGTAAACTCGACGACCCAGATACTAAAAAAGAGTGACGTTCGAAGGCCAACTTTGCTTCCCCGATATTATAAATCGGCCCGGGCACATACCTGGACGAGAGCCCCGAGCAGCGAATCAGACATGACATAAAAGAGATAAGTTCCCGTCACAAAAGCAAATGAACACACGGATATTCGTAGACGCCTAGCTGACCGGTCAGGGGTACGACAGGTTTACGACAGCCAATGTCAATGCCAATGCCAATGCCCTCTTATCTTATCTGAGAGGCGTCCAGGATCGATGGTTGATGGGTAGGGCTAAGCCTTATTAGATGGATGATTCTACCCGAGCCCAGAGATAAGGATGAGGGTCGTCAGTGGTCTAAGGAGTCCAAGGACCTTGAGTATCGCGTAAGATCTCCGCGGGAACGTGGCTTGCCTTAGGGCAGTTTCCCGCACACAGGTGGATTTCCAACGATCAATCCGGGGTAGGAATGTATCTTTCGCTTTCGTGGTAATGCATATGATGATGTATGATGTTAGCCAGTCCCTTGGCCGCTCAGATTCCGACGAGTTGGGCGAGCACAAACGACTGGCGCGTTGAGATGCAACTATCCCTGCAAAATGTCAGCTTGTCAGCCATCGAGGTTTGACAAGGAGGGCCGTAATTACCACCCTCTCTCGGTAGAATAACTACAGGTACCTAACCTAAAGGTACGTAGATAAAATAAATGGAGATGAAACCAAGGTAGATACTGGCGGGACCCCTAATGACTCGATTCTATGAGTTTAGTAATTATGAAGTGTAGGTAGTTTTTCAGATTAACTAGCGATAGTCAATGAATTAGATAGGGACAAGCTCCACCAAATTAGCTACCTTAACCCATCTTCTTTTAAACCCCCCTGTCTTCTTTGTCCTTCCCCCCACGTACCTGGGTTAGTACATACAGCTTTGATGTGCATAATGGAAAAATCCACGGTTCGCTTTATCCAGCCTTACCATCAGGAGTGACAAATCACAATTCAGCCTTACGAATTCTTAGTTGGTTGGGTAGATGGTTGGTTGGGCCATAACCTTTATGTACCTGCGTTCCGGATATACGATGTAACGATAGTTTTAATCGTGTGGGTGAAAGTGGTCAATGGCTCGATGCGCTCATTATAGGTGACACGAGGGGGCGATTCCTCATCTTTACGATTTCCAATATTAAATCGGGTTTCACTTTGAGTCTATTATTCGAGATGAAGACCTCCCACATATGTATCGAACGACTATGCGAACAAACAACTAACAATGTTGATAAGAAGGGCTTAGTATTGCTAACCATGAAGCATAGATGTCACTCTCTTGGTGTCTGAAGCAAGGTCAGGACACTTGGTGGGAAACCATACATTCGTTTTGGCGTGTGTTGAAGGTTGAAACCGTTCCATGCGTGCACCTAACATGATAGCTTCCACGTTTACTGACATGTCAAGATAGGACTAGGTGAGTACGTGCGCAACTTCATAACTCATATTTAGGGGTTGAATCTGTGTTGACATTGTATTATAGACTCATAGTATCACTGGATATCAATTATGAACTCGTGCTTTAAACTGGCCGCTACGTGTCTTATTGCGACCTCACCGCTCGGTCTAAGCGGTAGCGGATGTCGTTGGTTTCCCGTCAGTATGGGAATTTATTCGGTTCCCTTACGGCAACACAGGAGTGCTTCCGCGATCTCAGACGTTGTAGCCGCCGCTATAATACCGTGGATCCTTACCCATTCTTAGGGAAGGTTCTCGGCAGTGGTATAGAGTTGCGGCAATCTGATATTAATAGCGGAACGATTATTGGCTACGGATCTCGGTGTGTTCACACGGTAGTCGGCCTTTTAGACATAGGAATGAGAATGTCATTAGGTAAGTAGCGCAGAGCCTCGTTAGTTGAAGTTAAGAATAAGGTGAGACTAATATAAAAAGAGCTAGCGTCTAGTAATCCAGTCTTAGTGTATGCCGCGGAGGCGTTCCGAACTTGCTACGCGGAATAGATATTCAACTTAACATGTTTAAAGTGTGTGCTGCCATGGTATGGGCTGCAATACTTCTGAGCCCCCCTAATATGGAGTCGGACCCAACCTCGTCTGGACCGTCTGCTGGGATCCTTTTCACCTTGCCGACGTATCCTGCAGTCGTTGCCGATGAACCGTTTGTGGTTCTTGGGCTGTGAGTAACAACATATTAGGATCTCGGGTCGGCTTGGTGGGGCCGTGTCCCGGCAGTCTAAAAACTGGGCATAAATCTGCTAAGGTCAGAATAGAGAAGCGGCGCCGTTGCCAAGCTCGATTAGGATACCATGTGGTTAACGTTGCGGTTTACTTCCTCTTGCGTCGGTTGTCGGTTAGAAACCCAGAACAAGATTCTTTCATAGCCAGATCTGAATGATGTCAAAGACGTTGGAACTGTTACATATCCTTATGGAAGCCGTGCCGACCAAGGCATCGGAACGGCTCTGGCTCATTTATGTGAGTTGTATATCCGTGGCGAGTCAACAAAGTCGGTGTGATTCTGTTTATTTAGAAAATTTTGCCTATGTGTGACTTGAGACTTTTCTTCTTCATAATAACCTACTCGTATGAATTTTGATATTTAAAAATTTCTTCTTACCTACTTGCTGTCCGGGATTACACCACCCGTGTTGGACAATATGGCAAACCTTAACGTCGACAAACCCCAAGATCCTGAACGGAGGGAATCTAATAGTGTACAAACTACCGGCTCTAGTTCTGCCTCGACTCTATTGCCTAACATGGACTCGGTATTTTCGAGAGCGTGGTGTCACATGCTAGAACCTGTGCGTCCATCAGCTTTTGCTGAGCTCGAATTACTTATCCTGACATTGTAAGCAGTTCCCTGTATAAACTATGACCGAAAGGCCGAAAAGATGCCAGGAACCTAGTATATACCTAGGCCGACTATTTGGATTCTTATGGTTCTATAGAATATGTTCGGGTCTGTTAGCTAACACGTTCTTAATATTAGTTGTACGGGCATGCAGGATGCTATCTCTTTTCCCGACTACCATTGTTTCGCGTCGAACCAGACAGGAAATACAGTTTTCCTCATGCTGGCCATTATACTGCCTTATCTTGACGGCGAGATGTTTATCACGGCGAACATTGGGGCAGCGTTGGGTTTCTTCCTCTTGGGCGGATGGGTGACAGGCCAGATTAGCCACCTCGTTGGCCCACGGATAAGACTGTGGCTTGTCTGCTGCAATTTTATCCAGTCGTGCTTGGTATTCGGCGCGGCAGCTATGCAGTACCAACGCGGAATAGAGTTAAAGGGTAGCGGCGCAGTAATCGTTATAGGACTTCTGGCGTTTGCTTCTGGTAGCCAGGTTGTGCAGTCAC
The DNA here is from genome assembly GCA_902805475.1 of Entonaema liquescens. Classification (NCBI taxonomy): domain Eukaryota; kingdom Fungi; phylum Ascomycota; class Sordariomycetes; order Xylariales; family Xylariaceae; genus Entonaema; species Entonaema liquescens. The sequence continues at coordinate 2,347,576 of CADCSX010000001.1, read as the reverse complement.
GATCCCTTCAGATGACGGAGATAAGCACATCGATGGCCACCGCCGCGTGGATCGACCTGCTAATCGACCCTAAGCTATTTAAGCTAAATAACAGACCACGCACGAGGCGTGCTATGTTTCTCGCGACACTTGTTCTCGGGTCACTCGCAGGCGCAGGTATTTACCGATCTGCTGGGTCTTGGGTGGCCATTCTGGTATCAGCTGCTGGAAAGATGCTTGTGACGGGTATGTATTTCTTCAACGGTGCTGATAAGCCCAAGACGACGTCCAGCCAAGATGCTTGTTAGATGATTTGTATTGGTATATCACATTGGATATTGAAGAGCGAGTATATACCTAAAGATAGAGATAGATAGTATTTACTATGTCAAATTGAGGTTATATAACCGTCAACTTTAAAAGTTGTTTAGTTACTTAGTTAACGTTATGGCTAGTTAACTGGTTAGTGATATCTAAGATTACCTATAAACCACGATGAGGAGACGACAATTGAGCAATGAAATAGTTTATAAGATCAGTTGAATTCTTATCTAACAGTGCTGTGGATCTATCTATAAGCGGCCCCACAACTTTATCTTGCTGCAAAACGCGGCATTGCTAAATTGAATCACCTGCACGCGCGACTTGGTGTCACATGGTCCGAGCTTTTTAGATGGGTCTGTCGTGAATTCGGACTTTTCAGAGTAACATTCAACATTGTCAATGCCACTTTAAACTACGAAGAGAGGGGACGACATACTATGTCCTATTAGGGTTTCCTTTATTTTCACAATTGATTCTGTAAAATCTCATGGAGCTTCTGTGGAACATAGGTTCCAAGGCGTCTTCATGACTCGAAACAATCTTCGCGATCACTTAAGTTGGTTACTCGCGAATGTTCCTCTAACCGCGCCAAACGCGCCTTTACTGCCACCTGCTCGAGAACAAACCTCCTTCGATATATCTTCTTCTCTCACCAATTCGACCTCCTCAAATTCTGAGACGCGTACCAGGGGCGTTGCCGAATCACCTTTATATCCGATTCTTCCAGTCGTTCGATCTTTGCAACCGGAACCGTCCGATGGGTCAACGAAGCCGGTGGCGAAACCGCTCGATGCGTCCGGGGGGGATACGGTAGGAGAAAGGATGGGAAAATTGTCTTCGAAGTCTGGCTCTAAACGGCCTACTCTTATGCTACGTCAGGAGCAATTGCTTACCCCTACATCTACGAGCAGAGGCGCGGGGTCAGAATTGAGGTCGGAGTCGGGGTCGAGGTCCCTTGCTAAAGAATATAGCTCATTGCTGAAGAGCTCAGGTCGGACTCCCTGTCTATTTGACACCACAAAAACCATGGCTAAGAGAATACTATAGGTATTGCGAATTCGGCTAAGAAAAGAACATCGCCCCGAAAGCAGTTTCCAACTCCAGGGCCCGCATTCGGAAGCGACCGTACCTACGACACAGTTGACCTGACAAATGATGATGAACTAACTTCAGTAAACTCTGTTGCATTTGGAAGCAACATTGGATTATGGCGGGAAGATTTTGCTGCACGGCCCGGACCAGCCTCCACTACCACCGCACCCTCGGTCGCGTTCGGAACCGATATCATGGTATGGGAGGAGGAGCATGCCATACGACCAGAGCCTATCACTACGACCGAAAACTCGGTTGCATTCGGGAGCGACGTTATGGTATGGGAGGAGGAACATGCTACGCGGCCTGCGCCGCTGACTCCCAAACGAGGTAAAAAGCGAAAAAGTGATCAAATCAGTCAACCGCCTACTACCACTGTCGCTCAAGCAGATGATTTTCCTGATATCTACGAAGTTTTGTCCGAGGAAGAATCCATGCATTCTCATCTTAAGAAATCCCCGACTAAATCACCAGCCAAGACGAAGCTGAAGACGGCAGCTAGTCAGTCGCCATCGAAAGCTGTGAGTTCATCCAGGAAGGATACGAGTCGGAGGGCCAGAGGGGAAGACATCATAGATGAAGAATCATCTGCTGCCGAGCGAATTATAAAGCGGTCTCCTGCTAAACCATCTCTGAAAAATGTTGCTCCTTATGATGCGATGGACGTCAAGAACAAGCGAACAACATCTTCCGCGGATGATTCGTTCTCGGAAGATACTCCGGAGACTCCAAAAGCGCAGACCGCACAGAGATCTCGAACCTCGAAACACGATGATCGGGTTATCGAGGACTCGGATGATGAGCTTATCACACCACCTGCCTACAACGTACCAGACAGCACGGCTCATTCAAGCAGCCGGCCAAAAACTTCGATTCGGAGATCTTGGGATGCCGACGATGTTGTAGCCTACGATACGCCTTCCAAGCCGAAACAGGTAGCTCAAAGCGAGAGGCGCACGCCGTTTCGCTCATCCCAGAAACCTAAGCAGCATGGTTCTTCCCAGGTTAGTATGACTAGGGGCTACGACCAGGACCTGGAAGCTGGTCCCTCGCAGAGATCTCAGTTGACTAGTGAACCAAGCGTCGTAATCGACGAAGATGAGCAAGATGCCATTCTGGAATTGTTCCTGGCACATCCATGCGGCGCTATTGAAAGAGCAAGGGAAGCGTTGGAGGAGAAGCTACGTGATAACAAGGACGCATATAAGCAATCCTTGAAAAGCGGCGACCTTGGGCCTAGAAGTCGTCTCAAGCAGGAGAAAGAGAAATTGACACGGCAACAGGCAGCTTTAAATGACCTTTCAAGCGACTTGCGTTCCTATGAGGAAGTTCAACAGAAGAAAGAAGCCTTAATATCGCGGATTTCAGACGCTTATGACCAAGATCTGGACACACAGGACGATGAGGCTCGACTCGAAGAATTGGAGGAGTTATTGAAAGAGCGCCAATCATCCCTGAAGCCCAGCCTTCTGAGAGCCGGTATCGACAGCCGGAGCTATTTTGAAAGTAGCGAGACTTCCAGTACCGAAGCCGAGCACCCTGACCCTATTGTACGCGCAACTCAACCAGCCAGATCTGTGCCGTCGACGAGCTTCTCGCGGGAGTCAACACTTATCCCACGAGGTAGCACGCAAGTTATCCTTCAAACTCAGCTTTCTCACCAAGCGGATGATTCTTTACCGATCCCGAGTCGGGACCATGAGGAACCGCCGATGCCACCGCCGAGTACGGCGGGAAGACCCCGTCGCCGCGTCGCCTCTCCTATACCCGAATTAGATGAACTAATCGACGAGCAACCACCGTTTACCATAACTAGTAATAGCAAACTAGCAAGGTCCCCCACCCGACAGAAAAAGCCTGTAGCTATAAGTCAGGACCCCTATGATTTTGATGACGACGACGGCCTATTTGATGAACCGTTACCCCCAGTCAGCCGACGTGTACCCAAAAGGACCACAAATTCTCAACCGGAAAGTTCCAAGAGCCGTAAGAGCCCGACCAAATCAAAATCTAGCCAGAAGCAAGGCTACCAGAGCGATTATAGCGATGACGTTGATATGGTACAATTCGCAGAGGAGCTTGACCTCCAACAATCATCCTCGGAGAACAGGGCATCTAGGACTCATCGTCCTGTCCTCTCGGAAACGTCTGGAAATGCAGGAGTACGACCTCAGAAGGTGGCCATCACTAAGACTGTGGATCCATTGAAGTCAGCGCAAATTCCTCGCGAACTCAAGAATCGCCCGTGGTTTAAAGACGTGAGAAGGGCGTTGAAAGATCGATTTAGGATGACCGGGTTCAGACATAATCAACTCGAGGCAATAGATGCTACTCTCGCGGGCAAAGACGCATTTATTCTAATGCCTACAGGAGGTGGTAAATCGCTCTGTTACCAACTCCCGGCCGTGATCACGAGCGGAAAGACGCATGGCGTTACAGTGGTCGTGTCTCCCCTTATCAGCTTGATGCAGGATCAGGTTGCGCACCTCAAAGCCTTGAATATCAAAGCTGCTGCCTTTAGCGGTGAACTGGATCAGTCAACACGCAATAAGATCATGGATCGTTTGAAGGGAAGCCATCCTGAACTCCACGTGCAGCTTCTTTACGTCACACCCGAAATGATCAATAAGAGCAAGGCTTTCTTAGATGGCTTGTCCGCCCTCTACGAAAATAAAAAGCTTGCGCGTCTCGTAATTGACGAAGCCCACTGTGTGAGCCAGTGGGGTCACGATTTCCGCCCTGACTACAAGGAACTTGGTAGCTTCAGAGACATGTTCCCTGGTGTACCACTGATGGCCCTCACGGCTACCGCAACAAAGAATGTTATTTTAGACGTGAAACACAATCTCAAGATCGAAGCATGTCAAGAATTTTCGCAGAGTTTCAATCGTCCTAACCTCTACTACGAGGTTTTGAAAAAGGAAAAAGATAGCATCGAAAGCATTGCCGAACTGATCAATACCAAGTACAGTGGGAAGACGGGCATCGTATATACGCTTTCCCGAAAATCAGCGGAGAAGATTGCCGAGAAGCTGCGGGGCCACGGAATAGCCGCCCAACACTATCACGCAAGTATCAAAGCCCACGAGAAGATAGAAGTCCAGACGAGCTGGCAAGCCGGTGAAACCAAAGTAGTTGTAGCAACCATAGCGTTTGGAATGGGGATTGACAAGCCCGATGTTCGCTTCGTCATCCATCACTCCATCCCCAAGAGCCTTGAAGGGTATTACCAGGAGACTGGTCGTGCTGGTCGAGATGGATTGCCTTCCGAATGCTATTTATACTTCAATTACGGCGACGTTTCCTCGCTCAGACGGATGATCACGGACGGCGACGGTAGCGAAGAGCAGAAGGAAAGGCAGAGAAACATGTTAAACACCGTGGCCGCCTTCTGCGACAACCAGAGCGACTGCCGACGAACGGAGATTCTCCGTTATTTCGGTGAAGCATTCGACAAACAGCAGTGTGGCAAGACCTGCGACAACTGTCTAAACGAAGAGGTATTCGAGCAGAAGGACTTCAGCGAGTACGCTATCGCAGTATTGTCTATTATGAAATCTCAAGGAAGGCTGACACTCATCCAATGTACGGATTTCTTAATGGGCAAGAAGAGAATATCGGATTATAAGCCGGGGACGGAGCAGTATCGGGGAATCGCCAAGCAGATGCAGAAACACGAGATACATCGAATTGTCGACCGACTTGTTGCAGAAGATGCATTAAGGGAAGAGAATATCTTCAATAACAAGTCTAGAATGGCTATTCAGTATTTTAAGGTAATAGACCCTCCAACCTCCAGCTACTTTCTTTACTAATTATTTTTTTATAGGTTGGACCTGGTGCGCGTGCTTTTCTAAACAATCAACGTCAACTTTTCCTGACTACCCGAGTTAAGGGCAAGGATAGTCAGGGTGGCGTATCCAAGAGACAAACACGAATCAGCCAACCTGCTACTGCTGCGACAAGGCGGGCTACTACTAGTCAAGTCCCATCTACTAATGTGTCATCACCTATTCTAGGCAGGGACCGTAAGAAGAAAGGGAAAGCTCTGATGATATCGGAAGACGAAGATAGCGAGGATGACTACTCTAAGTTTAGCAATGGATATGCTAAAGATGGATTCGTAGTCGCCGATGAGACCGATGATGACTTCGAGGCGATGCCTCCTCCACGCTCTAGAGCCCGGTCTCAACGAACTACACTCGGGCCGCCAATATCCCACGATGCGCGTATGGACAACGCCGAACTTTCCGGACTCCATGACGATATCCTCCATAGCTTCCTCGAAGAGGCCAAAGATCTAGAAGAAAAAATCCGAAATTCGAAGAATCTGCGATCGCCTATTTTTACGGAGCAGCAGCTCCGGGAGATGGCCATAAGGTGGACCGTTTCTCTAGATAAGATGCACTTGATACCAGGTATCAACAACGATAAAGTGGATCGGTACGGCAGTAAGATCCTCCCCTTGATACGGCAATACCATCAACAATATAGAGAGATGATGAGCCAGATGAGCCCCCAAGATACTGGTGCTGCGTCCGGCTCTCGCGATGTCGTTGATCTCGTATCAAGTGACGACGATATGGATGATATAGAAGACGACGTAGAAGAGGACTTTGATGATCCAGGTGCGATATCGTCCTACTTCGCATCTCCTGCCGAGCATACGGGGCGAGGGGCTACGGCATCCCGTGCGCGCTCAACACCGTCCGCGGCTCGTCCACCAAAAGGAAGCACGTGGCGCGGAAGTAAGAAGCCTTTTCAGCGTCGGTCCTCTGGGGGCTCTACCAGGGGAAGCAAACCATACGGAGGCGTAAAGAAGAAAGCCAGCGCCAGCAGTCGAAAGGCCACATCGTCCACCGCTTTCGGCGGGTCGAAACGAACGGGGAAACCAGCAGGTGCTAGTGGTAGCAGTAGGGCGAGGACGCAAGGCGCAAGCCATAGCGGTATTGGACTCATGGAGCATTGATGAGTCGATGTGCTTGGTCGGTTGATTCAATGGAACGCAGTATACAAATATATTGCGCGTTTTGTGTTTAATTCATGGTATGGACGATCGCATGACATAGCAAAGGACCGGGCTGGCGTACTTTTAAGGTGTTTTGATTTTTTCTACTGTTATTTTACCTGGCTAAGGGGCGTCTGCATGCAATGCATCTTGTTATTCCAAAACTTACAGTTTTACTTCGGCGTTGACTAGGAACCCAACAATACCTTCTATTTCCCAGCTTGGTGGTTGATAGATAATATACCTAGACGTCTTTGGGCAGTGCTTACGACTTCACAGCAGGGTTAGTTTACTTAGTATGTGATTGGTGTCTTTAGGCCTAGCTGGCTGTTCAGGGGGCAGACGTAGGAGGGGATTCAATACAATACAGTTGCCAGCCAATCCATATCGCAATACCTGTAGAATTGATCCCAAGCATCGCTGCAATATATTGATTGTATTACATTATATAGGTACGTGTATATTATTACGACCGATTTCTAATTCAAATTAAACACACTTATTAAACCGAGAAGGTGATGCTGTAACAGCAACACTACCAATCTTCATTACCTACAACCATCTCCCACCCGTCGTGCAACGACTGAGTATTCTCCCACAACTTCTCCAACACTTGGGGGTTTTTGTTCGTGATTTTATGCCCGCGAAATTCGTCAATACAGGCTCTGTAAAAACGCCTTGTGCTCTCATAGTCCTCTTTCTGGATGTGGTATAGGTGTGGGTAGTCGAAGTAGTTCATAACCGAGAACTCATTAGGCTGATCAAACAGCAATGCCGGGCGGTATCTCTCTTTGTCCAGCGCAAATTCATGTCGTAAGCCGAGGATATGCCCAAGTTCATGGCAGAATATGCCAGTCATAGACTCGAAATACGGCTCTTCGAAACATCTTTCATGCACGTGTAGTCGTTGGTCCCCTGGATTTGCTGGGAAGAACGATTCAGCCAAAGCGCCAGGGTTTTCGAAGTCACAGCCCATATATGTGAGACGGAACAAGGCCGGTTGGTCGTCCAGAACTTCCTTGAATCGTATGCCAACCTTGCCCTCGTTCCACTTCATGGCTGCTCTTTCGAGGCTGTTTCGGGCGTGGGTTACAGTGAATTTGTTAGGAAAGCTGCTCCGGTCAATATTCCATGTGAGGATAGTTGCTGGCGTCCATCGGTATATATGGTTGTCCGTCCTTATATCTAGGACTATTTTGGCAGGAGCCCTTGTCTCATACCTTGATAAACTCGGCAATATGGGTGGAAGGTTTCTCAACCCGGCTTGCGCGAAGCCATTGAAACCGATCACCCTAGGGTTCAACGGCAGAGCGCCCCAAAGTTGACCGCATCCTGACACATTCTTCTTAAGAGTGACTAGAACGCCACTGTATGAGGTCCGCGGTTTCGACCGGCCATCCGTAGCAGTGTAGTCTATGCTGTTGTTATTTTTTATAACGTCTTGGCTTGGGTGGAAGCCTGAAGACACAGGCTACCATACGACATTAATATAACTAAATTAAACGTACGAAGGAAAAACATTAGTTATATTAGAATGCCTTACTAGGTGCAAGCCATTCCTTTGACTCATCTGCATGTTTTTTTCGTATGCCATGCAGGATACCACTCCATCTACAACAATAGAGTCGTTCTCAAGAGCTAGACTCTCCAGACTGCCTCCCATATAATTGGTTATAGCAGGAAGATGGGTATTTTTATCAATACCCTGTTCCTTTGCCGTAGCACCATTAAAACGATGAACTTCGTTAGACACATTAGTTGCGCTATTCGACTGACAGCAACCTTCATTCTGGGCTACGTTAATCACTAATTTGGATTAGAACATTGGTACTATAGATGTGTATACATAGGTAGTCATGGAAGCTATGGAATTCTTTGGAGGAGTATAATATGTTGGTTAAAATAACCACTTACGGATCATAACGGCTTTTATATAACTTTCCAATCTTGATTCGAGAGGAAAAATGAAAATCGAGACGATAGGTTAAGAGTGTCGGATAATAGCTTAAGATTACCTAGATAGGAGTTGGAATTAGGAAGTTGGGGGGAATTGTAAACATGAAGCGAAGTCTCGCCTCCCTGTGTTCCACCCATCATAATTCAAAGGTGCCTGAGCTTGCAATTTGAATTTTCGTATCAATTATTGCTGAAGGCTGGTTTTTGTGCCTTTACTGATTGCTGATTTCTGTTGCTGAATTGTTGATTTTTGTTGCTGAATTGCTGAATTGCTAATACTGAATTACTGAATGGGCGTGTCCGTGCACAATTTGAACGTCCTTAATTGGGTGTATCCTCAAATACGGGTCTCCCAGTGAGACACTGAATACGTATCTCTCTTTGCTTTTGGCTGTATAACCAGGGGGTGATAAACTCATATTTCTACCTTTTTTCTTCTTCAGAAGCAGTGGTCTAAGGAGGCTTCGCCGCCATAGCGATGGCTTGCTGTAAGAACCTCCACCAAAGCTGTAACCACAAAATTTTCATTGGAAATCAACATTTAAAAGCCAGTATGATTGCCTAGGTATTCCCCAAAAATTTACGGATCCGTACGCAATGGTTTGATACCAATTCTCAAATTTATAGACTACGCCTGCTCGCTTATCCCGTCTGGCTTCTCCCATCCCTACCGTACGCCGCTGGACGTCAGAAAAAACGACCGATGAATGAATAGGCTACGTACAGTAAATAGAAGATATATCGTACAACACAATGCTTGCTTTTCTGGCTCGGGGCTCACTGTTCCCCTTCCTTCAAGAGGACGGAGAAAATACTCTTTTGCTTCGCCTTGACATCTCTCCTCGGCATGCTCAATTTGTTCAGCCTTTGAAACCGCAAAAGTACCCGCTTGCCCCTTTCACTTATATGCCAAAGACTGCCACACCCCCCTCTCCAGAGAATGCTTATAGTAGAGATGGGGTTTGGATATAATAAAAACGACATAAATAAGAGGTATCACTATGATAGGATCATTTCCATGACGATCCGTGCTGAAACCTAGAAATACCCTAAGAACGCCTTGGCCTACCTCCGCATTCGCCATGCTGCGTATGCCCTCGTTTCCGCGTCAAGTATGGCGGGATGAATATGGATATATGATGAATAATCCAAACTCCAAGGGAAACATATTAGCTCAGCTCGGTTATTGCCTCATGCCGACGAGATTCGTGTTGGCCGCTACCCCATTAACGATTGTATAACTTAAAATGCCATTAAGACCGAAGGAAAGAATAGTCCTTCGTGGTATCATTGAAGTGGAATCAAAGACAAGGAGATAAGGCCCGTCTTGCAGGGCCTCGACAAATAGGATACTACAAGAGAGTGATCTGATCTTCTCTATCCTTGCGCTCGCTGTAGCCCGGAAAGCTATTTATCAAAATGACGAGCTCGCTACTTAAAAGTGCCAGCGGGGTTTGTTATCTTTCGACTTGGATTCTATCGCGGAGCTACCCCTATTCATAGCAGCACGTGCAGCTGCAGTAGCCTGTGGGCTGTGGCGGCCAGTTGAATCGTCCATTTTCGACTTAGGTTGAGGGAGTAAACTAGCGCGCCTGTTGCTAGTAGACATGGAACTAGCTGGTCGCCTGGAATCGCCAATACCAAAGTCTAGCCTCGGCGGCTGGAGAGAAGCTCTTCGGTTATCAAAGGTAGAAGATCCTTGTGCTGCAAACCTAGATTTGGCTGCCGATGCTGGGACGGACTGTCCTGCGGAAGCAGCCGCATTAATCCTATCACGGAAAGAGAGGCGAGAAGTGCTCTTCCTCGGGGTGTATCCTCGAGAGCTGGTGAGGATGAGGTAGCCATAGACAATGGGCTACGGAGAGGGAGCTTCGAGCCCCCGGAGGATTGCCCGAGCGAGGATGATGAGCGTAGAGGACCAGGAGTCGATTTAGCGTACGGGCTGGGTGTGGTAAGGGTAAGTGGTTTAAAGTTATGTCCTACATCAGAATCATTGGTATTCGTGGAGGCATTCCATCGCGGACGGTTGTCGGCAACATTGGAATTGGATTTCGAGAAACGAGAGAGGGGGGTAACACTACCGCTCCGAGGTGGCGTGCTTAGGCTAGTAGTACTGGGTTGGAATGTGGAGAGTCGAGATGCTGTAGCTCGCCGTGGAGGAAGCGCTAAACTTGAACTGCTTCTGCGAGCCGAAGCGGGCTGAGGTAAATGGCTTCCGCCGCTTATGGTACGCCTCTTTTGTGCTAAAGAGGTGTTTGACTCCTGACCTATGCTAGACATAACCACCGATGATGGCGGCGAACTTCCCGGGGTCTCATTGCCGCTAGCAATAGTCGATCTATCATTCGAGAGCATACTAGATATCGAGTCTCGTAGCTGTTGGCTGTGCTTGTTAGACTGGATCTCCTCTATGATGACGCTGAGCTTTCTCATCGATTCTCTTGCTTCCTCCCACTTAGATTCTAACTCGTTGTGCAGCCGAAGGATTTCACCGTTCACAGTAAGTCTATCCTTGACTCCCTTATCGATGATGGATAGCACACGTTCGATTGCGGGTCCGTAGTGTACCCTCTTCGCCTCGTAGTTCTCGATCTTCTTGGTCATCGTTGTAGGATTGGAGTGTTGTAGACCTTGATCAACCGCCTCATACACCTTTCCCATACTACGGTCTACAGACTCGATCATTTTCTGGGCTTGCCTGCCAGCACCGCGAAAAACGAGGACCCATTTGTCCTCGCCGAGCTCCTTTCTAAGGGACTCGGCGTCCTTCTCGAGTTTCTTGTAGCTGGCTTCTAATCCAGTTCTCCTCATTTCTAGTTCTTCGCAGGCTGTCGGGAAGGCTGCAGAAGCTCTTGCTTCGAATACTGAGAGCCGCATTGGCAGGAAGTCTAACGATGCTCTGAGAGGCTGCATCCGCGCGAACAGTGCAAGTAAGCTAGAGTCATCCTGAGTGAGTGCGGGAGTCCCCGGAGAGCTTGGACTAAGCGGAAACGACGGCACGCTAAACCGATTGTTATTGCGCATGACAGCCGGCGGCGTCTCTTCGACGATGGTTTCCAAATCGCCTATGTCCATTCCATCCCCATTCGAAACGGCCATCATAGATTTATGACGCCGTTCCTCCATCTCAAAGATAAGTCGACTTAGCTCGTCCATCTCGTTCTGGATATCACCGAGAACCATGTTCCACAGCTCCTCCCACTCCATAGCCGTTTCGACCTGACCTTTGACATCGTTCAGAGTTCTTCGAATCTTAGCCCACGAAGTCATAATAGCTTCCATCTGCGCGACGGCCTTTTGCAGGTCCTCGCTGGATACGTTAACGATATCTGGCCTGCTTTGGAGCTCTTCAATTGCGCCCACGTATACATTGATAAGCCCCTCGAATCTGATGATAGCATTTTCCACCTCCTCGTACCCTTCTCTACCCCCCGCTGCAGCCCATTCAACATCATCGTCGCTATCTAGGCCTCCGATAACTTCGGAGGCTTTCGCAATCCAACTTCGTATCTGCTCGGCAGCGCCCAGTAAGGCCTTCGCGGCTGCTTGGGCTGTAGGAATGGCGGCGACCTTACTCGACAGCAGCTCGGCGTCGGGCAGCTGGAGCGCAGTAAGTTGGGCAAGCTGGTTAGCAAACGACGCGCGGGATATTGTATATATGGACCCCGCGCGTTGAAGACCGAGCGGATTAAAGTAGGCAGGCAAGTCAGATGTAAAATCAGCAGGAGTTGCACTGCCAGGAGGCGTATCTTTGGGAGGTAAAGGAGGAGGCGTTTCGGACTCGTCGACGAATTCTAATCTCGGGGCCTGCGAGTCTCGTTCGATGTGCTCCCGGCGGGTATCCAACTGCGCTTTGGTGCCATTTCCATTCGTGTGGTCGGGCAATCGATATTTGTTGGTATCCATCTCCAACGGCGGCGCCTCCGTTATTTCTGGTAGCAGCTCAGGCTGGGAAGAAGATTCGTCCTGAACCAGTGAGATGGGTCTTTCTTCCTCGTTGGTACTCTTCTTCCGAAATGAGTCGCGGCTCGATTTAGACCTTAACAATTGGAGAGGTGCACCAGCACCTTTCCAAGGACGACCACGTCGCTCGACGATGAGACCGGTAGAATTGACTTGATGCTTTTGATCGAGCAGCCGCAGCTGATCTTCTGGCAAGCGGCCAACTTGTTCATGGGATGGCGATGAGGGCAAAGACGATGATTGTCTTTGGCCGCCGAAACCTAAGGCCTTGAGACGGGCTGCTAAGCCAGGGGAAGGTCTACGTGCTTGATGATGCTTGGTCTTAAATGTGGGAGAATTATTATTATTATTGATGTTGTTAAGGGTGTCGGAAGGGAGAGGTCCTAGCTGTACCAGATCGGTCGGGACGTCAGAAAATGTCAAAAGATCGAGGGGCGGGTTGGCGGCATTTTGTTGTGGACGTTCAGGATCAGGAAATCCTGGGTCCGAAAAAGCGGAGGCCGTCGGTGTAGTGGGAGATTGGCGAGAAGAAGAAAGCGGCCGGGTGATATAGTATTGCTCGTGGAGATGATTTTGTGATGGTGAAGAAGTTGGCGCCTCTGCTGCTGCATCTGGTGCTGGTGCTGGTGCTTCTGCAGCTGGACCGGCTCCAGATGGGCCTGTCATTTACCGATATAAGTGATAAAAGTGCCCTTGGAATATATCACTTTTATTTTTTTCTATTATCCTTCTTTTTCTTCTTCGGGATTCTTTTAACCCTTAACCCTTCTCTAGCGTCTAGATGAGGCAGCAGTCTGTGTTTTTTGCCCACTTCCTACTGCAGCTGCACAGACATAGGTGATGGGCTCCTTGTTCTTTTCTGCAGCCACGGGATGATCTCCTATTTTTCTGGGATAGAATTACACGTAACGTGGTCGGGACGAGGAGGAATTGGCGTGTCGGCGGAGTCGTACAGGCCTTATTGGTGTGGGGGGGCCCGCGGATTCGATGTACTTGTCACAAATAAAGTACAGTTGCACTTTATGCTGTTTGTTGCTTCTTCAGTGTGTCGCCTGCCTTAAACCTTGTAATGGACTTTGGACTTTGGATGTATAAGTAGGAGGCACGGTACCTACACGTGCGATAAGTCGTTACAAGTCGTTACAACCAATAATGTTCTGGTTGCAATAAAAGTTCAAGGTAAGGTACCCCAATTGTAAAGTACCTCCCCCTTTCAGAATGAGGTAAGTTGCAAGTACCTTTTCATGTAAGTAGCTAGGTAGCTAGGTCTAGGTAGCACTTTTTAGCAACCTTGGAAACCTAGCATAGGCAAGGACGTGCGAAAGACTTCCACTCAGGCCGCCGTCTGATGACTTCCAATTCTGAGGGTCCGGTGGGTCGAACCAATTCCGGCGTATATTGGTAATTCAACACTGTCGGTAATTGGCCCGTATTCTTTTAAAACAGCCGTCCTCAAGCCTATCCGAAGCGATCGAAAAGTCCTCGATGATTCTATCCGCGTCGCGAGAGAACCAATCACTTTGATCACCTTGATAGAAGATACGACGCTAGTTTGGCGTTGTTGATTTTTTATGATGTTCGCGTCGCAGCTGCAAGTCGGGAAAGTAGAACGAATGGTTCGGCGTATGTTTGATTATACGTGAACGTAAGGGCCTCGGGTCGCGTGGTAATTTGGAAAACGAAGACAGAAAGATGAACAAAATGCTGGTCTATGTTAAAAAGTATCAATGCCCAACCGGCTCAGCTTTCCCAAGCCACCTTGGTTGTCTCGGTCCGTTACACTCGGTCAGAATGAATAAAAAAGCAACGATTCATGCATCTGACATAAACCAGTCAATCGGGTATTGACATGCATTTGATGCATATGATATCGATACAATATAATAAATATAAATATAATACATTAGGAAACACCAAAAGAAGGAGACGAAGATGGTAGAAGATGAAAATGAGCAGTGTTCGTCTTCTACAGCTTCGATTCATTTAATTAATACCTGATGGTCAGCAAGGCAACTCGAAACCTTTCCCTATCTCGCCCTTACTCACAGGGCAACACATATTCATTCATCAGGACCTGGTCTCTCGTAATCTCATTCTTCCGCGACTCTAGTTTACTCCTCCGAGTACATCCCAGCACCCCGTCAGCCCAGCTAGCAGAGGATAGTATGTACATACTAAGAGCGAGGAAATCAGTGGGGGATAATAACGTCAGGTAGGTTTTTCTTTGCGGATCATGACACTGACTCGCCTGGACTTATCTACAGAGTCAACAGCTCCCGCTTAAAAGGTGACGATCCCATACGGCATATTGTCGCAACGCTTTCCTAATCTAGCATTAAATTCATATTTTATGTCGCCTTGTTATTTGGTTAAAGATCTCACTACCCGTCCCTTGCAACCATTATGACAGAAAATATTAAAGAATATGTCTAGAAAGCACCCTGTGCACGCAAATCTGAAGCATGCCACATGGGTTGGGTCAAGGCTCATGGAACCGTTGGTTAGGATAACAAGGGCCGCAAGGGCCAGGCCGCCTAGCATATCCTATTCCGAACCAGCTTTGCTGGGATTGGTGGAAGATGCAAAATGAATATTACGATGCTACAGAATCTCATCGAAATGAGGCTATGAATTGAACATATCTGTTCATAAGTCATTAAGAATAGATATGAATGATTGGACTTATCAATAATGTACACGTATAGTATATGAGTTACTACATATGTGGAAGGTAGATAGTTGTGGATATTTCATCCAATGTTGGTATCATTATTGTATATATATAGCATTAGCTATTTGGGACTTTACGTCATCATACTCATAGAAATTCTTCAATAGATATAATTAACTTGCCTCCCCAGAACAGCGTCAAAAAAGATGCCCCACTTTAACTTTTCAACTCTAATACTTTATTCTAAATTGAATAACTTTATCAAGTCTTATAATACTTTAATAAAACTTGTATACAGTAGTATTTAATCAATCTAGTTTAGTATAAATTTTTGAATAGTTTTTTCCCTCTCATTTTGGGTGAGAAATGGGAGTGCAAAATGTGTATGTACGCTTTTTGCTTGAGTGAGGATGGGGCATCTTTTTTGACGCTGTTCTGCTCCCTAGGGGGTAAGTCTGCTTGTTAGAAAATAGAATATATGCCCCCTACCCCCTGGTTTCTAGAAGCGCCATCACGCGCATTATGCATTACCTTGCTGCAGGACTGACAGCTGTCTATACGCTATTCGTGCTATTCGCGGGGTAATAAAGCAGTGCAATGTTGCTACTCAGTGCTTGATGTAGAGAGAAAGCATCGCACACAAGCTGTGTCGGAGGTAGCTGGCTGGGAATCTCGATAAATAAAAAAATAAAAAATAAGCCATCGTAATTAAAGGACAAAAGGGGGATCCCTAACGTCAGACAGGCTCCTGCACAAAATTATTGTAAGAATGTAATTAAATCTTGTTGCCCAGCCAGCCAGTACAGACCAACGCACCGTCTTCCATTACGCATTACATAGTAGCTGAGCTGTTTGAACAATATGTGCAATTATGCTGCACAAAGTAGGTATTCACAAGATAATTATCGTGATGAACTATCGGTAGCCTTATGGATGCTTGTAACCTTTTTGAGTTGGAGATCCATAATGATCCAAACGTAGAAGATTCACAGTCATGAAGCTGTCATATTTGTTAGTTATTATTAGTTAGTTAATAGTAAGAAACTGTACATGTAGGTACGAAGAAGATAGAAAAGGGGGTAAAATTCGTAAAGGCTATTGGCTAATCAGATATCCATTTCGTTTTACGCGTCTCCACTAAACCGAGGCCCGGCTCGACGCGAATAGAATAACCACCTTACTAAAAAATCGATTGTACATAATCTCTTCTATATATGGGCCCCTGGTTCCTTCCCCGAAGTCCCACTTCCTTACGGATATGCTGGATAACTGGGTAGCGCTAGGCACGGAGTAGGTAAGGTAAGATATTCCTTAATTGCCCAGTTGCCTTAATTGATCGCATGGGAGGGGAAAAACGGGAAACGGCCACCTTTTGTGATTGTTTATTCTTTATTCCTTGACATATGACTCGATACTCGATACTCGATACCCAATAACCTACTCGATATTCGACCCTCGTTTCATATTATTTACATTCTTCATATCTCTCGTGGATGCACAAGCTCATTCGACCATCAGGCAACACCCTCTTTTCACATTTATACCTCCTAACTATCTGACCCGAAGCTGTTGAACAGCCTTGGCCCACACTCTTTCGGCCCTGCGCTCTCCGCCTTTCGTTTTTTCGCCTTTCCTTTCTCATATCGAAGACGACTCCACGATTCGATCAACGACGCAGCTACTAAATTTAAACCGCTGTCTTCCCCAACCAGATCACTAGAACCCCATATTTCCAGGTCCTTAATCATGGCGACTAATAAGAACGAGCGACCAACTTTCCGTCGCGACTCTCCCTCTCCCGAGAGAACTCCTGGTCCCGCCATAGGTTCTAATAGGGCAGACTCGGCTCGGTGTCTCTCGACCACTTCATCCGCCTCCCGCGCTTCGAGCGCTGACGGTTCGTACCGAGATTCACTGATTAGTGATACGTCTAGACTATCTTCTTCAAGCTATGCCTCCTCCCGCTTGTCTACAATAAGTTTGGATAGACCTCTGAAGAAGCGCGGGTTTACAAAACCACAGGCGACCGATTTTGCGAACAGTGCAAAGCATCGAGAGAGTGTTCTGAGCTTGGGAAGCATATCCCATCTGCAGTACTATTTTGCAAGGACGGGGCTGCTAGATGGAAAAGGAGGGCGACTAGCGAGAAAAAGACACCCAAGAGCCACTTTGGACTTGTCGCTGTTGGATCCCTCCGCTGTGTTGAATCAGAAAGCCTCCGGCTCAGATGTAGACTCTTCCTACGCCTCGATGGGCAGCAGCCCAGACCTTGGCGCCCAGAATATCAGCGGTGGCTTCATGTTTGAGTCACCTACCGAAGACCCGGATGAATTCGATTGGGATGACTACGAGGAACCAGATCTAGATGTCTTACCACCAACTACGAGCACCTACAATCACCGGGAGAAGCACATTCCCAAACCCCCACGATTGAGGAGCTGAAAGCAGACTTGACCAAGGCGTTAGACGCTGCCTCGAAAACGCTTACCGAGGCGGCCCCGGTAGGCAAATCAGCTCCCAAGCCAACACAGACCATGTACGAAGTCCAAGGAGTGCAACTACTCGACGTGATGACCCTAGCTATTCGCGCCGCCAAGATATATTACACGGCACACGAGCACCCAGACCGTTTGGACTCTATCAGGTCCGAAAAGGAGATACGCTCGGAGCTGCTTTCCGTCATGGAGGTGCTAAAGCACATGGCGACTAGGTGTTTTGCCGGCGGTCCTCGTGGCGAAGAATATAAGACGATGACATCGTGGATTGAAAGCATACGCGTCATGCTTAGAAAAGAGGAAGAGATTGAGAAAGCCGAGCGTGCTGAGCGAGCCAGCTGGACGTGGATAAAGGGTGACTGGTCGGGAAGAGAAATCGAGCGCGAGATTGCGTTCCTAAGCTCGATCGACACTGACAATGAGCCCCTGCCCCCATGGACGCCAGTCGATAAGGCGTCACAGTTGCCAACACCCTTCCTAGAAAGCCTACAGAACGGTTTGAGGCTTGTCAGGCTTCATAATACAGCAGTCAAGAAGTCGCGGCGACGCTTTGGTGCCATCGGGGCCTTTCACACGGATACGCAAAAGCCATACCGGTGCGCAGAGAACTTGCGATACTGGATCAAAGCGGCTGAACTGCGGTATGAAGTGATGCTGAAGGTGGACGTCATGGGGGTGGTCTACAACACCGATCCCCAAGTGTGGGTAGACTTCGAAGAGGCCATTTGGAAATGGTGTCGGACGGTACGGGAGGAGATTACAACCGAGTGGCAGAATGCAGAAGCGGAAGCGGAAGCGGCGGCGGAATCTTAGTGATGGATTTGTGTTTTTTTTTTCTCTTCGCCTTATGAGTTTACGCTTATGATGTTCCATACAGAAAGTTCCGGAGACGGGACTTCGCAGAGACACTCCATCAGCTCAGTTGCTGGTGACCATGCTACATATTGCTACATATGTAGGTGACGAGGACGCTGCTGCATCAGGATTTACACCATATACCCCAGGAGCATAGCATTGGCTGCACTGTATTCTTTTGATCCTCGCCGAGAGGTTCGAATTGCAGGATAAGTTAATGAACGGATCAAGCTTTATATTTCTAATCAACTTCAACCATAGCAGATAGCTTGTTTAGCTAAGTTTTGAGATATACAATACTTTAACCTTTGAAGGAATGGAAGAAAACGTTTCTAGGCCATTCGTATATACATGTATTATAGACACTATTTGCATCTTGTTAATTTTAAGAGGAGAGGGATTATTGTTTTCGATGTATGACATCGCATTGCCAGTGCATTCAAATCCATGTGAGAATGAATTACGTAATGCTTGTGTCCTTTTTCAATGTCGCAATAAAGGTACTTCACGTTCAATCCCTTGTAGCTTTACCATTTTTGAATGGTGAATGAAAGTACATTCACCTCTGACACTTTGAATCTAATAATCTTTATTTAATAATGTAATTGTCTGGAATTTCTTTGTATTCAGTTTGGTTGAAAAATAAACTTATGGAAAGAGGTCTATTCAATATCGGTACTTATTTTGACGTTATTCTGCGCAGGTACACATAATACGCGGCAGAAGCGGCAGAAGTTCGGCCTATTGTGGGTCTACGATTAGCAGGCCCGACCAGGCAAACGGAAGCTTCATCAGCTACCAGCAACGGCTAACGGCCTCGTTGTTAAGCTCCATCTAATTAACTTTCCATTCGCAAACCCATCCCGACTCCCTGTACAACGCCGACCTACACTTTCTCTAGATAAAATACCTGACATTTCAATTTTTTATTACCACTTGATACCCTTCCGAACCCGTATCATCAACAACAAACCATGGCCTCGGACCAAGAACGGGAGCATGCGCTCCAAGCGCTCCGAGCCAAGCTCATCGAGTCGCGAGAATGGGAATCGAAGCTTAAGGCCCTGCGCCTGGAAATCAAGGGATTAGAGAAGGAGTTCAACCAGACCGAAGAAAATATCAAGGCCTTGCAAAGTGTCGGACAGATTATCGGCGAAGTGCTAAAGCAACTTGACGAGGAGAGATGTAGGTCACGACCGCCACCACCAACACAAAGTACTTGGAACTTCTAGTAGAAACGCATGCTAACACAGATTTGTTCTTGTAGTTATCGTCAAAGCCTCTTCAGGACCCCGATATGTCGTCGGGTGCAGATCAAAAGTCGATAAGGCAAAACTAAAGCAGGGAACCCGTGTGGCGCTCGATATGACGACTCTGACGATCATGCGAATGCTACCCCGAGAAGTCGACCCCCTCGTCTACAACATGTCGCTGGAAGATCCCGGTCAAGTCTCTTTCGCAGGTATTGGTGGTCTCAACGACCAGATCCGAGAGCTGCGTGAGGTCATCGAGTTACCGCTGAAGAACCCCGAGTTATTCTTAAGAGTGGGCATCAAGCCGCCCAAGGGTGTGCTATTATACGGACCTCCAGGCACAGGAAAGACACTGTTGGCAAGAGCTGTAGCTAGCAGTTTGGAGACAAATTTCTTAAAAGGTATGCACATTGCTCCCATTCTACAATGCATAACATCCTCCTAGTTGTCTGACTTAGCTAACACTTCAATTTCTACACGAACAGTCGTTTCCTCAGCCATCGTCGACAAGTACATCGGCGAGTCGGCGCGACTTATACGAGAAATGTTCGGATATGCCAAGGAGCACGAGCCGTGCATCATCTTCATGGACGAGATCGATGCCATCGGCGGTCGGCGATTCTCAGAAGGTACTAGTGCGGACCGAGAGATCCAGCGCACGCTCATGGAGCTGCTCAACCAGCTGGACGGTTTCGACTACCTGGGCAAGACCAAGATTATCATGGCCACAAACCGACCCGATACCCTAGACCCTGCGCTATTGCGTGCTGGTCGTCTCGACCGTAAGATCGAGATCCCGTTACCGAACGAAGTCGGCCGTCTGGAGATTCTCAAGATTCACGCCCAGAGCGTTGTCACCGAGGGCGACATTGATTTCGAGAGTGTGGTCAAGATGAGCGATGGTCTGAATGGAGCTGATTTACGAAACGTAGTTACGGAAGCGTAAGTTTTACATCCCCAATTAACGGGCTGTATTATACAGAAGTATGTGCTAATCCTTCAACTTTTTAGCGGCCTCTTTGCGATCAAGGCCTACCGAGATGCCGTCAACCAGGACGACTTCAATAAGGCGGTCCGAAAATTAGCGGAGGCGAAGAAGCTGGAAGGCAAGCTGGAGTACCAGAAACTGTAAAGCAGACATGGCTAGTATTTCGAAGAACGCTTAGCCGGTATGTTCGCCTCTAGCCCATATTCACCAATATATTAGAGGGTTAAACCGAACAACTTATCACGGGGCATTGGTAGTAGTTGGCCGCTGCTCGGGCTTACTTTTCTGCACAGGTGGACGTCTGAAGCCCAGTCAACCGCGCATATACCTAAAGCTTAGCCCTCGGTGTACGATTATTAAATATACAGAAGGCATGCGAGGTCCCTTCGGCCTCTAGAATAATATGATCAAGGATACGATCTTACGAGCATTTCGTCGTGAACTTCTCTTGACTTGCTTGCCTTGTTGCGTTAATTTACTCTTCCTTAAGAGTCCCAGCCAGTTGCCGGTAGGTCATTGCAACGCCTAAAGGGCAATACTATATTTTCCTTATTTACCTGTTTAGTGGCAAAGTGTAGCATACCACTCAAGGCGCCAGAGCCTCTTAATAGGATGGACTATATTGGACTCCGGTATCGTTAATAGCATGGGATAGCTGTATTAGTCATGACCGCCTCGTAACCGTTTTATATTAAGAGTTGAGACATGCTGTAAATTTCCTTGTTACACTTTCGCCGTTGGCATAGTCGTGTACACACATTTCTAAGTATCTACGTAGCTCTCGTGGCACAAGGGGGGTAGACAGTGTCGTAATTACGTACACAAGGCTATATTTATACAAGTCTAGGCCCTTTGAACAACTGACGTGAATACGTAAGATAACCTCTAACCTTCAGGTCTCTTCTAGCACTACTATATCCTCTAAATAATGGCCTATGGGTTTCCCCTAGACGGGGCACACAGAACACTAGTTCGTGATCCGTCTTGGGCCTTGTTTCTCAGGTTAACCCGATAGACTTTATTTTTGGAGAAGTGCGACGTTTATATCCTAAGCTTTTACCGTCATGACTGACTATCTTGCTATTGTATAGTGATGTAGTTTTCTTTGAGCGTAGAGCTAAATCAGAGTTATAGTATCATCCACGCCCCATAGCCAATAAATACACATAGCTCATAGGTCAATGGTCTGCGACATAAGACCCCAGAATAAACGTCACGGAACTCGTTAGTTAAGGTATAGTGCTTATCTCACATGGTATCATCTGGGATACGTAGATTTGTGGAAGCTTATACCCCATATCTAGAACCGTATATAGTATCATGCAGCGAAGGTGGGGGAGCAGGAAAGGGATTATCTCGTAGAGGGCCATGGTTCTCATCTTATTTAGTCTATTATTCATATATTTGTCGAGATTGTCACGATGGAAATGAATTCAAAATCCTGTAAATACAGGTAGTCATTGTAGCAATAATCAAGCATTCTAGTCGCTAGTGAGGATATCATACACCTAATTCTACCAGAGCTTAAATAGTTCCATAGCTTTCTAATCACAGCCCGAACTATACGATAAAAAGACGCGTACAGTATCCCGTAAGAGCAAACTAAGCTATAGTTAACTAAGCGTATTGAAAAACATTGACTTGAAATCGAAATGGGCCAAGTGTCCAACGTACACAGTGCTCCTTGAGGTAACTAGACAAAAGCGGTGAGTAGAGTTACATGGCAATCCACACGAAGCAATCAACAAGTGGAGTCTGCAGCTTCAATAGACCTCATTTGTAAAAGGGCAAGTCTCGTTAAGAAAACCTAGCAATAGTATATAACTACTACTCGTCTTGGTGTCAAAGGTATCTACATGCGGCCGGGGTCTAACCTGAAGCGATATAGCACCACTTACGTCGTTCCCAAGTTTGTATTTGGGGCCGAGGACTACCTAAGAAGCTTGGCAAACACCTCTCATACTAACTCCCTTGTCTATATTGTGGGAGTGATGCAAGGGAGAAGAAAAGTCCTAAGATTGCCCATAGGACTTTTACAATCAAAAGCAGCTGTAAGCAACACTTGTTTCGAACGAAGCCACAGTGCTATAGCTCGACAAGCTAGTTGGGATAAGCTGCTTATTGGCTAGAACATACGTCGCTAGACAGAGAGGATCGTAGGGCTGAGGAGGTACATGGGTGAAAAAGTGTATGTGTAGGGTCGACCATCCTGTGGATTGGCCAGCTCAGCCTCGGACCCATATGTTGTTACCTTAGGTAGGTGGTATGCATGTATGTAGTATATAACATGAGCCTCCTACTACCCATCAAGCTATTGGGGACCAGGCAAGTTACTTGGCGAGGGCTCTTCTAGTCCCGATCAAGTGTTTGAGTTATCCAGAACTTGATCCTGCGGCATTGAGCCTAAGACGTTGACAATACGTATGTCAATTGTAAACACCCTTCCTGGCTTCTTGCGGGGTTATGAAGTGTATCGAGACATAGGGACGGGTTCTCCCTAGCGTAGAGAGCTATCTAGGTCATATAAGAACCATGCTAGTCATGTCTACGAACTATGTAAGTAGCCTCACGCCGGCAAACTCCAAGCTGGTAAAGGTCGCGAGAGTTTTAGGTAGTTATGAATATAGATGACTTCAGTATTCTTATTCAGGTTACCTCTGGAGCAATTAACCCTAAAGTCTCTAACTTAATTAATTGTTACTAAAAGCCCCCAAGATAAGGGAGAGCGTGAGTCTGGCTTCTTTGTCATGTATTCATCTAATTGGAGCAGTGGTGCATGAATCGTATAGAGTACGCAAGTAGAAGATTGCAAAGTTGCATTTACAACTAAATCACCTTGATCGCAAATATGTTGTACAACCTCGTGATAAAAACTGCTTATTAGATGGCGTTACGCGTAGCGAGATCTCTAGCCAACTAGATTAAGTAGATGCAATACTACCACGTGTCGCCTCCAGAGGGATGTCGTTCGGACTTGGACGAACTGTAGGCCTCCGGGATAAATACATCAAGCACTTTTACCCTGTCAATCTGACATCAGAATGGGTGGGTTGCCGGCAATGCTACATAGCTGGTAACCGGCGGCCAGGTGCAAACTTTGCAGGGATCCCTATTGGGTAGATCGCGTTTATGCGTTGATGCTATTCTTAGCTAACCTTGCTAGGCGCGAGTCACTAACTAGGCGACGGCGCGAGCGATGGTGTTGGTAACAGGCGGAGCTGACTTGAATAGCCATATTGGCGCTTTTAGCTTCAACAAGAATAAAAGCCTAGGCAACTCGGTCATATGACGGGGAAAAAACAACGGAAAGCGGGTGCGATAGTAGTATTATTACCGCAAATCTATTACCAAGAATCCTCACCGACAACTCGAGCTTGGAATTGAGGCGAGGAGAGATAAACGGAATACGATGTCTGATAATTGGGACATATCTATATCCTCTCTCGTATGGGGGTTTGGTGACAGAAGAATGCTAGTACTGACCTGTCAATGCCTTATCTTTGGAAGGATCAATAACCAAAGATCTGGATGATTGACGTTGGGAGATTCCGTTCCACTAAATAAAAAATAGAGCTCAGACGCTCAGATGCTCAGATTAGGGTTAGACAGGTATGTATTATCAAGGATGATGGCGACATTCCCTGCGGAATTAACCAGGCTTCGATCGAGATAATTTTTATTTTTGAACCGTACAGGACTCATTCCGAACGCCGGGAAATGTTGATAATGAGGTAGATTTATTGCTGTAACAACCAGATTGTAGGTAAGATAGAAATATGTACGACACGTCATTCCCATTGCGCGCCGTTGACCCCTTTTTTGACATGTCGTCAGAGGAGGTCGTGTTCGGACGCTGGATTGTTTCTGATATCGGGACTTTCAACAAGCTAGCAGGGAACTTGAAGTGGAGGGTAGCATTCTGGCCAGCTTGGGCCAAGCCTCACCTGTATGCCCCCAAGCCCAGAGAGCTCAGGTACAGCCCCAAAATAAGGGGCCGCGGCCAGGATGATGATCCGGCCAACGGCGAGCCCTGCAGGTTGGAAATCGATCTTCAGTG
Source organism: Entonaema liquescens (assembly GCA_902805475.1). Classification (NCBI taxonomy): domain Eukaryota; kingdom Fungi; phylum Ascomycota; class Sordariomycetes; order Xylariales; family Xylariaceae; genus Entonaema; species Entonaema liquescens. The sequence continues at coordinate 2,322,935 of CADCSX010000001.1, read as the reverse complement.
AACACGAAGACACCAATGGATAGCGCCTACGCTCAGTCGGGTGATGGCGGAAGCATAAATAGCATCTGGTCGGTATTTAGTAAGATTTTCACAAGGCAGCTGGTCGCGATATTATTTTACGAAAATATTAGAGAAAAATCAAGAAAGGAAAGAGAGATGAGGCAGTCATTGGCGACGTTGAGAATATGTGCAACATGATTCTTTTTCGTCTTCGGAGCTTTGAACCGGAAGTGGAGGCGAAGTTGAGATGGGCGGGGTGTAATTCTTGTCTTAGTATTTCTTGTAAGACAACAAAAATATTTTATTATCGTCGTATTAGCAAACTGGTCATTGCCTAGATGATGAAAGACTCGGCACGCTGCATAGATTTGTCAAATTGATTGGCCGCGTCAGAAAGGTAGGAGGTTAGCAGCACAAAGAACAAGAACATGGAAAGGCGGTAGATTTCTAAAATTTCTAAAACAAGGGCTGACAGCTGAATCCCGCCCTTTGCAACGAATAGAACGGCAGAGACTAGGAACGAGGGACATAGGGTTATAAAACCCACAGACCATTAAGTAAGTAACTTGGAGATAGAAATAAAGGATAAATCGAGTGAGTAGATAGGCTTGGATTGATTGACAAGATTGGCTCAAAGATGTAAGACAAAGACACGATGTAGTCCAATAGAATACGGAGAGGATGGAAAAAGAAGATGTTTAAACTTTTACAGGTGGTTAGCTTAGGTATGTGCGTGGCATACAATGTACCTATGTAGCAACCATACCCAGCAGGCGGTAGACACCAGACGCATAGGTGTAGGTACATGTATGATGCGGTATCATTGATACTTACCTCATGTACATACGTTGCAGCTGCATGATGTTGTGGATTGTTCAAGTTGTGGTGGGATGTAGGGTTAGAAAGAGAGGTACCTCCCAGGTAACGCTTTCTAGTCACAACAAGCCTAAAGATACCTAGCTCGTACTTCGCACGAGTAAGGCATGGATTCGATCGTAGCAAGGTACATCACTTTCTCCCCCCTCCACCTTAACCCCCCCCCTGGCAGCCCCTCTTACCTTCTAAGGTCCATCGCCGCCCACTAGTAGCGGTACTATGGTAGCTACGTCCTCGTACATGCTGCCTCAACTTGGGTACACTTGGTAGGTTGTTACCAAGTCTAAAAGCCTATGCCAGCACCAGTGTTCTTTCGTAGAAAAAGCCATACCGTAACAACCCTTTTTACCTTTAAAAAGAACCAGCTTGGCCACTCCCAACCTTTCCCCCCCCAAATAAGTTCTGGAAACTCTATCCTTTCTTCTTCTTCCTTAATCCTGTCCCCCTCCCAAAAAGCTTCCCTCAAGCTCACCGCTATTGACTTTCGTTTATCGTTGATACCCTGGGAAATCCATCTAGAGCTAGGGAGAAGAGCGAATCCCGCAGTTCAGGCCAGATAATACACCCATATTCTTGCTTTGCAACACCAAGCTAAAGGCAACATGTGGTATGTGAATTCGATCGGAATCCTTTTTATCCCGCTATCCTCGTCGCTCCTAAGGAACGAAAATGGAGCTTTGTCCTGTCCCCAAATCTGGCGGTCAACCCACTTCATGGTTTGAACTACGCCCTCACGGGTTTTCGAACTTTGGGATGAAGCTGTTGGGATACAAGCAGCTTTGGAATATCAAGTTGTTGGAATCAATTCGGAAGTGCTAATTCGAGTTTTTATAATAGTGGAATTTTCGGCTACATCAACTACCTGGTCGAGAAGGACCGGAAGTTTATCCTCGACACATTGGTAAACGGTGAGACGCGACAACCTGCCGCAACCCGCTCTCCTTGATCTGTTGTACAAGCTGTCTGCAAAATGCAGTCCAGGTTTACATATATCAAACAATTATAAATTGAAACACTGAAAACTGACATGTAATCTTTTATTAAATAGGTCTCTCTCGTCTAGAGTACCGTGGATATGACTCGGCCGGTATAGCTGTCGACGGCGACAAGAAGAAGGAGGTGCTCGCTTTCAAGGAGGTCGGCAAGGTTGCTAAGCTCAAGCAGCTCATTGACGAGTCCAAGCCGGACCTCACCAAGGTTTTCGACTCGCATGCCGGTATCGCCCATACTCGATGGGCTACTCACGGCCCTCCCTCTCGGCTGAACTGCCATCCCCACCGGTAAATACTTTTGCATAGCAGAGCTTACGAGTCCCCTTGCTAACCCGACCGTCACACTTCTAGATCCGACCCCACATGGGAATTCTCAGTCGTCCACAATGGCATCATCACCAATTACAAGGAATTGAAGACCCTCCTTTCCGCAAAGGGCTTTAAGTTCGAGACCGAGACCGATACAGAGTGCATTGCGAAGCTCGCGAAGTACCTGTACGACCAACATCCCCACATTGACTTTGTCGACCTTGCTAAGGCCGTCATCACCGAGCTCGAGGGTGCCTACGGCTTGCTAATCAAGTCGGTCCACTACCCCACGAGGTTATTGCTGCTCGCAAGGGTTCGCCCCTCGTCATCGGTGTGAAGACCCAGAAGCGCATGAAGGTCGACTTCGTCGATGTAGAGTATTCCGAGGAGAATGGCGCCTTACCCGCCGAGGCCGCCTCGCAGAACGTTGCCCTGAAGAAGCAGAGCGACAACTTTCTGGCTCCGAGCTCCCTGCTTGGCGCTCCCGACAAGTCCCTACTCCACCGCTCGCAGTCTCGAGCTTTCATGACTGATGATGGCTTGCCAATGCCCGCCGAGTTCTTCCTCTCATCTGACCCCTCGGCTATCGTTGAGCACACCAAGAAGGTCATGTACCTAGAGGATGACGACATTGCCCACATTCACGAGGGCTCGCTGAATATTCACCGCCTCAAGAAGGCTGATGGTAGCTCGAATGTCCGTAACATCCAGACTCTGGAGCTCGAGCTCCAGGAGATTATGAAGGGCAAGTTCGACCATTTCATGCAGAAGGAAATCTTCGAACAGCCCGAGTCTGTCGTCAACACCATGAGAGGTCGTCTCGACATAGAAAACAAGACTGTTACCCTTGGTGGCCTAAGATCGTACATAGCTACTATTCGCCGATGCCGACGTATCATCTTCATCGCTTGTGGGACAAGTTATCACTCTTGCATGGCTGTTCGAGGTATCTTCGAAGAGCTTGCGGAGATTCCAATTGCCGTAGAATTGGCTTCCGACTTCCTCGACAGAGAGGCGCCCGTTTTCCGTGACGACACATGCGTGTTCGTTTCGCAATCTGGCGAGACGGCCGACTCCTTGATGGCCCTCCGATACTGCCTAGAGCGCGGCGCTCTCACTGTCGGTATCGTCAACGTGGTTGGTTCTTCCATCTCCCTCCTAACTCACTGCGGTGTTCACGTCAACGCCGGCCCCGAGATTGGTGTTGCTTCCACCAAGGCCTACACGTCGCAATTCATCGCTATGGTTATGTTCGCTCTATCTCTTAGCGAGGACCGAGCGTCTAAGCAAAAGAGACGCGAGGAGATTATCGAGGGTCTCGGCAACATCTCTACTCAGATCAAGGAGATCCTGAAGTTAGACCAGTCTATTAAGGAGTTGTGCTCCAAGACCTTCAAGAACCAGAAATCCCTGCTTCTGCTGGGACGTGGCAGCCAGTACTCGACCGCTCTCGAGGGTGCCCTGAAGATCAAGGAAATTTCTTATCTTCACTGCGAAGCCGTCATGTCTGGTGAGCTTAAGCACGGTGTGCTGGCTCTGGTTGACGAGAACCTCCCCATTATCATGATCTTGACCCGTGATGATCTATTCAAGAAGTCGCTCAATGCTTACCAACAAGGTACGTGATTTTTTTTTATTTTTTTTTATTTTTTAAATTTTTTTTTTTTTCAGTTTAATCTTAGCCGGTTCTAACAAGTATATAGTTGCTGCCCGTGGCGGAAAGCCTATTGTTATCTGCAATCCCGGCGACGAGGAATTCCAAGCGAGCCAAGCGCAGAAGATCGAGGTTCCCAAGACTGTCGACTGCCTTCAGGGTATCCTAAACGTCATCCCGCTCCAGCTTATTGCCTACTGGCTAGCTGTTATGGAAGGTCTTAACGTCGACTTCCCTCGAAACCTGGCCAAGTCGGTCACCGTTGAATAATCTTGTGCGTCTGTACAATTAGACTGATCGTTGGCGGTTTATGAGGCAATGCGGGAGTTTTACTACAAAACGATATCACGGTGGGCAGTGGGTTTTTAGGGCTATCGAGAGCGTCCTTCTTATATAACATGGTAGCGGGATTATGATTTGGTAGGGGGCTCGGAAGAGTAGATAGCTGCTATCTTCCGTATTCCCCGATGATGCATGTTGGCCCCCACGCCCACTACTGACGTGGGACAACGTACTGCAGAGGAGGTAGATAGACGATTAGCCATGTACACCGGCTAGGTCAACCTAGACGACGAAAGCGAGGAATAAAGAAAAATTAACAATTATATGGTGCTATCTGCTTTGTATCTGAAATGCATTTTAACTACTACCTTTTGTAAAATTTCGTATCACGATATGAAGAGTTGTCAGCCACGGTGTAGTAATCGATTGTTGTGAATGATGTGGGAGGTGTTCACACAACGCTTTCTAATTTACGTTTTTGGAAAGACGGAGACGTTGCTAATTGTATACTATGGGCGCATCATCATCTTGGATTTGTAGCAAAATAGCACGGAAATACTCGTCAACGCGATACCGACGTTCATGTGTCTCTTGGCTCTAATGTTACAGAATCTTGCTACCCTATTCTTCCTTTTCTTCTCTATAGTCGACCGGAGGGTAACGAAACTCTGGAGCAAGTGAATATCCTTTATTGCTCTCATTTGGATGGATAGGTGACGTCGTATCACGCCTGGCCCCTCCTTCATGTCGACGAGAAGGACGGCCTTACGCCCTTATAACACTGCGTAACGGCAATCCTAGCCGGCGGCAGCACCCTTGATAACTAGTAGATGTAGACGTAGACCTCGGGGTTTGTACGGCGAGTAGTAAGGAGGATCGGGGGCGGTTATACGGTCTGGGTGCCGTAGCCCTTGATACGGTCGGCGAAGGCCCAGCTCTGCTCCTCGAGCTTCTCGTTCTCGCTAAGGTCGATGCCGTCCTTGGTGACGACGGCGAGGGAGTACGAGTCGAGGGAGCGGGCGTCGCGGTAGAACAGGACCTTCATGCACTCGCGGATGACCTCGACGGCCTTCTCGCGGGTCAGGTTGGCGACCGACTCCTCGTCGGGGACGTACCGGCGCATGATGGGCTGGGCGAGCATGCTGCCGAAGCCGGTGGCGAGCGAGGGCGAGGAGAAGGTGGTGCCGAGTAGGTCGGCGGCGGCGAGGAAGGGCTTGCCCTCGTCGTCTAGGCCGGCGACGAGCAGGTGGTTCCACAGGGGGTCGAACTTGGACCGCCGGCCGTAGAGCAGCTTCGACACGTACTTGTGCAGGCTGCGGGCGTTCAGCGTGTGTGCCGTCTGCTGATAGGCCTCGTCAATGCTGAGCGCCGTTAGGTGCCTGTCTAGGTACTGCATGTCGGAGACGTCGCCGCCGAAGCCGATGATGGAGGTGTTGGCGAAGGTGCGGATGCGCTTTACGTCGGTGAAGCGGGCTAGGGAGCCGTAGGAGGCTGAGGGTATATATTAGTATTGGTTGTGATTAGGAGGGGGGTCCATAAGTGGGAGGATAGGATAGGATATGTGCGTACCCAAGTTATCTGCTGCCATGACCACACCGTCCTTGAACTTGATCGCCACCACCGATGTTCCCGTTACGACGGGAGATTGGGTGTGCTGGTTGGGACCGTTGGTCTGCATATATGAGGCATCGTAGGCACCGTAGACATCGTCTCTGGGCTGTATGAAGTCGGGTTGTTAGCTAACTCTGGTTATCGACTCTGGAGATGCCGGCTACTTACACGACCCCAAGCTTGCGGTCGATGATCCATATTTGAATTGAGTTGGGCAGCGGGGATAAGGTTCAGATGCCAAAGATCGAAATGACCTCAAAGCTTCGTTAATAGTGTATTGCTAGTATAGAAGTTGTGGCTTCTGAAATATGAATATGTATGGTTGATATTGATGGGCCTAAACAAAGCTCCAGTGCCGTTTGGACGTTGAACCTCTCTGGAGCTTAGAGCTGCGCGTCAGTTCTGCCTTCCCGGACCAGGCTGTTGAGGTACGTACTTTACATCTGGGATGCCTGTCGGCTGTTTGGCAGCTGCGGGGTTCTCAGCACTGTATTGAAGACCCACTTCGAATTTAAGATACGTACCGACGTCAACTTGTGATGAGCAACTCACTTCATCGTTTATCAGATGATTGTCTGGTAATCTGACTCGATATCGGAATACTATTTCTTGCTTTTAAAATACTGCCTAAGCCAACGGTTTTATATCGTTTATAGCTTCGAAATGGCACTCGTGGGCTACGAAAGCAGCGATGAGGAAGAAGAGGTCGTGCAGCAGCCAGATTCAAAGGTATGAATAAGAGCATGAGATAATATACACACAATTTGCACCGGTAGGCATTGGACAGCACTGATTCTGCCGAGGCCAGCCACTGAAACAAACTCAAGATACTACTGTGAGCCCAGACATAAAACCAGGTAAGCGAATCTTTTTTGTTCATCTCATTTCTCTACGTGTCTTCATATCTCTAACAAGTAAATAGGCGTCCCAGCAGAACCCAGTACAGCCTCGCAAAAGCAGGATGAGCAACCAGGAGCTATCATCGGGCCGCAGATAGGCCCAGCAGCTGCCGGTCCCAGCTTCCCTCCGTTGGAAGAAGCGCCGCTAGAAGACGACGAGGACAGCGGCCTAGGCCTACCCCCAGGATCGCCGTATACGGCAACACGCGCGCTCCTGCGGGACCTCACGCTGCCCCCGGTCCCAAACACAGACATCCCGCCGTCGCCTCCGGGCTCACCGCCTCCCGGGACCAGTGCCAAGTTCGAGCGATTCCTGGAGCTCAAGCGGCAGGGCGTGCATTTCAACTCACGAGTAGCCCAGAACCCGTCCCTGCGCAACCCGGCGCTCACCGACAAGCTATTGTCGTTTGTCGATCTCGGCGCTCCGGCTGACCAGTACCGGACTACTTTGCCTGCTGATATCTGGGACCCGACTGCGTTCCCGCGATGGGCGTACCGCGAGCAGCTCAAGCAGAGCCAGGCCGAGGTCGAGAAGGCCAGGGCTAGGACCAAGGGTGCGCCTGTGGATTTCGTCGCGGCTGGAGAGGGTCAAGGCCCTGCACAGCAGAGCAGTTCTCAAGGGAGTGTGTCGAAGGCGAGTACGGGGAAGCGGAAGACGAGGTTTGACGCCTAGGACGTATGCACTTGATTATTACAATGGTACCCTCATTTATCTATCTTTAACGAAGATAGTATATATGTGAGTCTTGAAGATACCTGGTCCGTGTTTTCTATAACTTTTAGGCTCTAACTATTCTTAGATAGTTGACCAATTTCAGATACCCATTTTCCCTCACTTATTTGCATAATTCGTGTTCATATTTGTTTTTATTTATATTTATGTTATTTGGTATGGTATAGTAAAGACATAGGAAAACTCTCATATGGGGCTAGTAACCCCAAAGACTAGACTACCTAGGATATCGTGTCGCGATAGAATATACAATGAGTGTGGTTCCTAGGTACGTCGAAAAGCATCCTAACCCAATTCAATTTGACCTTTCCCAAGCAAAACGCGCGCCCCTTCGTGATTCGTCATGTATCAGCAATGTGCTCAGAACCTTCCATGAGCACGATCGCATTCCTCCAAGAATTGGTAGATCCCTTCGAGGCCCTCGAAGTCCTCCGAGCAGTGCTCACCCGAACTGACTGGCGGCGACATGCTCTCATAGCCCTCCAAGTCTTCGGATAGTGATACCCATGGATTATCTTCTATATCGCTATAGTCCTCTTCGGTAGGGAAGAAACTTCCTTGAGACCTTAGCGAGCGACCAGGTGAAGTGAGCGTCCTTGTGCCATTGCTCTGGGCACCTGGTGCGAAAGGAAACTTCAGTGCCATCGAGACGCCTGTTTCAGCCGCGAAGTCTAGGTCCTCCCTCACGACGCCCCTGGTCAACCCGAGGTCGTCACATAAAGACTCTACTGTCTCGGCGTCAACGCCTGGGAAGCGAACCCGCAGTGTATGTCCTTTTTCGAGCTGTATTGGAAGGTCGCCTAGCGAGGAGAGTTTCTTGATATCCGTCAAGGTCGAAGTGAGGTCCTTCAAGGCACGAGCGAAGTCAACCGATAGGACGTCGAGGAAGCCGTCGGTGTTGAGGGTCGTGGCATCGAGGGCAGGGGCCTTGAAGCCGGCGGAGGGATAGGGGAATGCAGCAGCAAGAGGGCTGAGAGCGGTGACGGTGGGGCTCAGGTGGAAGTCGATGAAAGAGCCTGGAGCGTTGCGTCGTGCAGCCGCCATCTTGCGGGTGGTCTCATCTTGAAGAGTCGAGACCGCACGGTACTTCCTCTCGCCGCGGGCGGTAAGCCCGTCAAACTGTGCCTTCTGGCCGGAGATCCAGAAAGCCCTAACCGCAGCTGAAACGTTCTGAACCACCTGGGCTTGGGCTGCGGGTGCGTGGGAGAAGTAGCGAGCTCCGCCCACACGTCCAGATCCGAGGCCGTATCCACCGGCGGTACGAGGGAGGGCGCCTCCGGTGAGGTTCGGTCGTAGGGTGCTCGCGAAGGGAGCACGACCGGTGATCTGAGCGACAGCACGACCAGTCTGCGTGTTGAGGAACTTGGACCGGTCGACCCGGGGTGTGGCATCGAGCCGGCCTGTGCTCATGAAGCGGCGGATCGCCGCGTTGATGGTCTTGTATGTAGTCGTGGTCTTGGTCGAGTGCCATCGTCGAGATCTCTGCTGGCGCAGGAATGCGGAGGGATGAATAGGCTGGCGAGGGTTGGGCGTGTTGCGTACGAAGACAGGTTCGAGGGCGGTGTTGGCCGGGCGAGCCGCTGCCGCGAGCTTGGCCCGGATCATCTTGCTCGCCTTGAGGGCGGCAGTACGGACGACCCGCAGCGCGACGGGCGCCCATATGCCGCCTCCACCGAGAGGGGCGAGCATCGTGTTTTCCACTTGGAGTTCGTCGCTATGCGGCGAACTGACGAGTGAGAAGAGAGGTTGGGTCTAGAGGAGAAAGAAAGGGTAGGAGGGATATGGCGGACGGTGACGAAGCCTATTTACACCCGATAAGGACCATTAGATAAGCAAATGTGGCGCAGCCCCGCGTTGCCACACACTAAGTAGCTCAGGCACCAAGTCTCAAAGTGGAAGTCTCCGAGGCGGGTCTAAGAGTTCCCCACCCAAGCAATTTTTAAATTTTTATTGTTATTTTCTTCTTTGCGTCCTCAACGAATCTTTTCCTTTCTTTCCAAACAATTTTCCAACTTCACCAAGCTCTTGAGCTTTTGTGGTAGCGATGGAATGCCAGTCACGGATCTTGAATTCATACTCATAGCAATCATTCAATCATGCTATGTTATTATCAGGTTAGTTGCGACTCTCTACATCTTGCTGCTCCTCTTTGCCGTGACGAAGGAAAATTTGAACAATCCAAATCTTACACCACAATGGGGATCATAGTCTCTAGAATTACCCTGAGCAAATATCATGAGGATGCATTTGCAGTACTACTATGGCGATCAATTAAATGCTAACTCGGATTAGATAGGTATCTCTCGACCATGCTGGTAACACCTGCTATGATTCCAACATATTTAATAAAGGTACGTTCTTCTGGTTACAACGTCCAAGAGTTATGCACATATTTCCACCGAGGGGTGATGAAGAAATCGACAAACCTAGGGAATTCCTCATTCCGAATACATCATGTAGATTTGTTTAGTTTCAGCCTTGTCTGACCTCATTATTTATTCTACTCGTTGCTAGATGATCTGTTTGCGTACAATGCTAACTCGTCTACTCGAATAGGTACGGATCATTCTACTTTGAACTCATCCCCTTCACATGAGGATATCTTGAACGAACGGGCGGACATAAATGAACCCTCGTCCCTTCTCTCGTTCAAAGCGAGGACGTACAATCCTTGTGGGAGAGGGATCGCGGGGGATTCTTGTTGAGAATTCGTCAGCTGATTGTGTCTTGTCGACTGAAATGTTTTGCCGTCATTGGGTCCGAGACGTAGCTAATGTTTCTTGGCAGGTATTATTATGTCTGTCTCTTAGTTATTATCCTCTTAAAATGATGATCATTATTCACACTGTTTGATCCTGTCCAATGGGCTTGGAAATGAACATTACAAAAAAATTCTGATTTAATGAGGTATGTGCTCTCCACGAGACTCATAACTAGAAACAAAGCTAACATGAGTAGCCTGATAGCTTCTATTCATACACTTTGCTCGTTGTGCGCTCTGGTTGATGTAGCTAACTCGATCGTTGCGTTAGGTAACGTAAGTTATACACGTATAGTGAACATATTGTCTTCTGAAGGTCAGTGGTTTTTCCCCCCCATCTAGATGTAAGCCTCGCGGATGATAATCTTCTGCACAATGTCGGAGTTCTTCATGACGAAACTTTTCCGTTCTATCACCTTGGAGAACTGAAGAGGCTATAAGCATGTCTTTAATCTCGCATGTCCTAAATAGACATAGCTAACACGTCTAAAATAGATTCCGTAATTGTTTAAAAGACGGGGTTGTGTGAGCTCTTACAAGAGTATCTATCAAGCTATTGAATCTGATAGCTACTTGTGTATTTGCCCTTTTGGTACTTGTGAGGAGGAGGAAAGTAGTTTAGTAACTCTTTCGACTAATTATTAATATAATGGCACTAAAAAAGTGTTATCAATCCCATAATGTATGTCCTTAATCAATTCTATGCTTGCTGCCTGAATATTTATCATCACTAACTAGCTAACGAGTCAAGACCTTCTAAGCGTAAACGCGGATGGCGTGGATTTTCTGGGGAAAGTGGATCATCTAACCAATTGCCGGGTCGGCCGGGTCTGGACCCTGTTGCATCATGGATCCACACTACCTTTACCCTTCGGACCTCCTCAGCTTGTGTAAGGATAGCTTTATGCTTCCTTCTTCTCTTATGATTCACATGTGTCGACATACGTCTTGCTATTACCGTTTCTAATAAACTGGAACACTTCAAGGTCTAGACCTAGCTCTATTAACATTTTCGTGTCATTTTTCGTACGATATCTTTGTAGACTCAAGATTTGCTCACATTGTCCGATACGACGAGTCAACCCCACTAGCTCATGTATCTTATTGCATCGCCAACGGGACTTACATGTTTGATGTATGTATGCCTCAGACAATAAGGTAGGTGGTGTCATTCTCAAGCCACCGATTAAGGCAGCGGGGAGTGACAATCGAAACGTTTTGATTCGATCCTACTATTGATATGAGCCTCCGAGATCTCCTTGTCTTATTACTTTGCGGGGTAAAAGAACGTCGTTTTGTACATCGCTCCCCCATCAGGTAAGGATCGAGCTATACCTCGTCTATGACGTTGATTTGTCTGAACGCAATTGTACAAGTACATCCATTCATAATACTCCAAGTACTGTTATTGCTCTGTTACTCATGATCTCTATGTACTGCTACCTTTTCGGACGCCCGTCCATAACAAAGAAGACTAGAGGTCGTACGATCTGAGCAGCGAGGAATTGAACTATTCCACTATAACCGTAGGATGGTCGACCTAACGTCTTAGCTTATTGGTAAAGTCGTCACCGGGATTCTATCCCCGGACTCTGGGTGGCTCCCCTCGCTGATCAATCAAGCTGCCCCAGACAATGGAGGAAGTGCAGTAGCGTTGGTGGTATCTAATCATCTTGCGTAGTAGTCCCGGTAGGTAGGGTAGCTATTGCTAATCCTCGTTGGCTTCTGCTATGGTTTGATCATAAAGAGTCGCCTGGTCTGTTCGGTACGCCGAGCCTACATAAAAGGCATCGAGCCTTTCCCTCTCCCCCTTTCATCTCGTCTTCCTATTACCCCATCCCACTCCAACTCTCAGACATCCCACGCCTTTACTACGTGGAACATCCCCTTGTGCAACCATACCATATCAAATATCAATTTGATCGACATCAGCAACGACTACTGTCTTTCGCCGTCTTCAAAAACCAGCATCATGGACAGCGACAAGGCAAACCAACCTACCCCAGCAGGCCCTTCCCGACGACGAGTATGTTGTCATCTTCCTCTCATAGGCGTTTATCAGTCAAACCTCGTTGCTGACATGTGCCAATTCTAGGGCTCTGGACCGACCTTCGACAGCCTCATGAACCATAAGCGAGCCAGCGACCCCAACTCTCTCGCCAGACGTGCTAGTCTACACGACCAGAAGCCTCAAGCAGGTTTCTTCGGACAGATGTGGCACAAGTGAGTCCCTCCACGCCTTCTCGGGCTTCATCACACCATATAGAAGAACATTAAGCTGACCATGGCTAAACTATAGCTTCACGCGCGGCCCTCAAAGCCCCACGAAATAAACTTACCTATAATGAATACCTATTATGAAAACACAGATTGAAGGACGCATCATGAAATGGCAAGTGCCAACGACATCGTACTATATACCACTTGGCGAGGTACGGGTGCGTCGGGGTTCGGATACCAATTGCTGGTAGCGGCTCATCAGCCTGACTGTAGGATACGCAGGTAGTCGATCGCGATGTTTGAGACGGACGGGAAACAAGACAGCAGGCGTCTGCTTAGCAGTGTATCATCGTTATGAATACCAACTTAGCAATATCACAAACAGCAGTTTACAAGTACTAAGTTTACTCTCGACGTTCTACATTTTTTGATATAAGTGTTTGCTGATATGTTATCTGTATTGTCAATTGCCCATGGAATATACAGTCAAACGATTCGTCTGCTGGAAGAGGTCCTACTGCCCTGTAAATTGAATAAAACCACATCGAAATAAATACGCCAACCTGACTGACCTGTCGTGCTTATCAGAAAGCCCGCCAGAGACATCAAATTGGGTTAAATCAATATCATGAGCGTTCAGTCGATGAGTCTCACCTGTAACTACGATGTACTCCGATGGTGTACTAGATCCTCAATTCCAACACGGCACAGCAGATGAACCCGATAAGAAACAAGTGGAAGCAATGTCTGGCTTGAATTTAAGCTATCCAGCACTAAACTAAGCAAAAGAATCCAAAGGTATCCCACTTGGACGGAATCCCGCACCAGCTGCCTCCATTTGTCAGTTTTCCTTATTTTTTTTCTTATATATAAGTTTCCTTCTTTTCTTTTATAGTAAGCAAGAGAAATATGTATCTTAAAAATTGAAATAGATTTTTTAAGGAACCTGCCACGTTCCCAACCGCGGGATGATCAAGCCGGTTGTTTCATATCGCCCGGATCTGACGCGTTTTCAATCGAGCCGGGGGCCTTTGAGACAGTGCGGGCGAACCCGCAAAACCTGTCCGCTGAGAGACGCGACCAGCCCAGCCCCAAGTCGCAAACCGCCTACAGAAACGCTGCGGCGGAGGGACCTTTTTGCCTTCCTACCAAAGCTTTTTCCCACGCCTCCGGGTGGCTTCGCACTGGTTCCAGGGATAAACATGGAGTTGGTGCGAAAGAGGCAGCGTTAACGACGCGGGAAGGGTTCTCCTCGGCCTAGTCCGAGATGCTGGCTCCGGAGCAAAGTAGCTTCTGCCGAGGTTCGCTAGAGAGACTGATAATTGCATTATCTTGACAAGGAGTCTCTCGCGTTCCGGCATATTGCCCTTACTATCGCGCTTATCTCCTTCAGAAAGAACCCAAGCATATGGAGGTACAGACAGCCGTTTACCCGGGCTCGGGGCGACGCAGAATTATATTTCTCGTCTCAACACCAACCGAGCCGCGAGGGACCGTCCCGCGATGCCGGCGTTGAATGCCGAGGCACCGCGGCTGTATAGATCAACTCGATTGCTAAAAACTTCGAACAAAAAAACGGGTACTCAGGCTCCCCTTTCCCCTATGGAAGATCCCCAACAAAGAGAAAAACCAAAATCCAGAGCCACCACGTAGGTGGTACATAGATTGATTGGATTTGACTAGTACATGTGTAGAGGTCGTATCCCTAACTGCCATGAGCGCAAACGAAATTTTCGGAGCGCTTGGCGTGAAGCCAGCATTGATCATGATATTATGATATCATGACAAAGATGCTGGGTTCACAAAGTGCAGCAACTGAAGCTCTTTAGAGGAGGTATAGTTGCTGCGTCGATGCTTACGAACGTTTTTTGTCCGTGTCGTAATTTGCGGGACGTCGGTAGCCCTGGAATATGTATATGAAACAGCAAGCAATAGCCTCGGTGTTTTGCATTACAGGTTCAGGATCAGCTGCGACGTTCCGATTTATCATGGAGTAATCCTTTGAACTCCTTGAAAGTTCTCTGTAGGACTGCAGTCCAGAGAAAGTCGTCCGGGTAGTGATACCCGGAGTGAAGAGGGCCGTTTATCGTCGTGCCCAGGACGATGATTGTGGAAACTACCTTGAATTGTATCCGGATCCTCGAAAAACGCCTTGAATGCTAGGTCGTACAAGGAAGAAATTTGCGGTACCGTGTCTATTTCCATAAGGAGACGCGGCTATTACCAAATATCCATCGTTACCGTCGTACATGCCGAATTTAAGCTTGGGCGAACGTAGAACTCTAGATCATACATCTGCCCATCAAACATGTTAATTGCTATTTAATCATATTGGTCATAGAAGTAGCACTTACCTTTCATGGCGAACAACGCCACATACACTCTAAAATGCCGATAAAATAATAATCGTGTGGAAACTCGTTATAGTCGTGCATTCCATATTGGCCATACATGCGCGATGTTGACGCCCAACGTAGACGGGACATTACCATACCAAAGATGCCTTTGAAATGTCCTGTATAGGACTCGGTATTACACCAGGATCAAATAGACCCCGTGGTTACTTGTAGGCCCTTTTTCGTCATTGCGTCATGCCTAAGACCGTTAACATCGAGAGCCTGTGTGCTCTGCGACCACTTGGGCCTTTTTCCGTCCTGCCCAGGACGATACGACGTGGCAAGAAACCGGCTTGTTGAGAGAGGATAATGCGGGTTACATCATGTAGAGAGTTTCCCTAACGAAAGTTGTGGGATGAGTGGGGCTGTGTGCCCGAGACTCCCCAAAGCCGCATCTAGATGAAGCTCATGTTAGTTTTGTATATTAGATGCCGATGACCAGGAAGGAGGAATGGACTTACCATACCTACTTTGACTATGGCGCGTCAATTGAGATATATGGTTAGGAGATATGGCATTATAGTATCATCTTCCAACGCGCCATACTCACCCTAGGTATGAGGGGAGCGGGCAGGCAGCAGGACGCGCCATCGATTAAAGCCCCACTGGATTGACGTAGTCAACGACTCGTGAACCCGAGTTTAAGAACCGGTCGAATTATGGCAATATAGATGGCCCAGTACGGGCTCGACGAATAAAAAGTATGAAAGCCGCGTATTCATTGTGAAATGAAGTGTAAAGTGTGGAATGTGAAAGTGGAAGATAAGGCTTTTAGGTTTGTCGACCCGAGCATCTGCCTTATTGGGTTTCACTCATTACGTAATGGAGATTTGTCATACTGGCGGGGGAGTATGTTTTTTTCCGAGCACCGGGTGGACCCGGGATGATGCGGCTCAACTTAGCGTAATCCAGTCTTAACGACACTCGATGTCTAATAGAGTAGAGTAAATGAATAGGAAATAACTAGAACAGGATATCTTTGATTTCTTGTCAAGGGGACATTGGTTTTATATGTTCTGTGCTGACTAGTAAATAAAACCTTCAACCTAGCACTTTTCTTGCACTGGCTTCGTGGTTTAACATTTTTATAAAATGTCAAACTCGTAAAAGTCAAGCATAGTGTAAATTTGTTATTAAAGTGCGAGCTCAGTAATTCCAATCTTGTCATTGAATTGGAATTTCGGAAAATATATTTTTGTTGAAAATTAAACTGCAGACCTCTTAATCTCACTGGGTCTTCATTTTCTTGTTTGCTTTGCTCACTTGTTTGGCTTTGTTCGAGTTCGCACTTAGGAAGATCATGTAAATGGTAAAAAAGAGACCTGTGCCGTAACCTCCTAATTCTTATACATGTTCCCAATAAAAGCCGTCTGAATTATTATTGGAATTGATACTGCGTGACACTGAATGGACTGTATCGCGCTTTTAATTAATGGAGGGGCAATTTGGCAGACGCGGCTGGCTGCCTTGGGTAACTGCACCTACCTAACTAAAGGTTATATGGCCTAAAATCAATTCGATCTTTCACCGGGGTCTTGGGACGCCAAGGCCTCGTAGCTCAATGGTACCATTACGAGCTCTCCTGAATGCCGATAGGCGCACTCTACCTTGCTTGGACCTCCCCGCCCACCCGCTTGCCGGCCTGGATCACGGATGCCGAAATACTGCTATATGCGCTACGTAGGTACGGTCCTAGGATTGTGACAAATACGCTGAAAGCCAGGAGGCGTTGTTTTTTTTTATAGATTTTTTAAACCTTTTTCTTTTTTTGGTCCAATGTTTGACGAGAAGAAATGGGTAAATAGAAAAAAGATAAATGAAATGAAGCTGTTCGATCCACGTTGGTGCACTCTTTTTTTTTTTTTTTTACAATAAACTTATGACAATAAAATTTAAATATTTTAGCTAGTTTAAATAGCATACTTACTTATTACATAACCTTGGTAATAAATAATAGTTTTTTTTTATATTAAAAAAACATTTAAAAAATTTATTAAATAAAAAAAACATTTCGTATATTATTTAAATATATTTATTAATTAAATGTTTAATTTAATATATCATTTATAATTAACGTTTTAAAACATGCGGAAAAATATTATTTATTAAATGTATTATTATTTTCGTAATTTATTTAAACTTAATGATATATTAAAAATAAAAAAAAGTTAAACGGGATTAAATTTAAATTTACATAATATATAATATATAAAAAGCGTTATACGTTTTCGCTATTAATTAAAAACGTTAAACGTTAATAAATTTCTATTATTTATTACTTATTATATAACACATTTTCTTTTTAATTTATTTTTTCTTAATATTTACTATTAATACGTAAAAGTAATTTAATATATAATTTGTTAATAACCCCATTAATTAATTTAAAATACCAAAAACGGGTAAATTTAAACCGTAATAACAATTAACTAACTTTTTACAACATTTTATTAAAAAAATTTAACTATTTAAACTTTTATCGATTTTATTCCTTTAACATTGGAAAAAATTTTTTATACACCCACGCAATTATTAAAACACAAACGTTTAATAAATTTCCATATAAAATCCGTACTTTTATATTTCGAAAATTAAAAAAAACCTTTAATTACTTAAAAAATAACCTAAAATTAACTTAATAAAAAATTTAACGTTTTAACCCCCGTTTAACGTAATAAAAACAACATAATAATAAAAACTTTATTTACCGTTTTAATTAAAATTAATTATAAAACGAATAATTAACGTAAAATACTAACATTAATCGTTAAATCTTTAAATAATATAATCTTTTTATACATAAAAAATAAATAATTTATAATATTAAAAATTATATAATATTTTTTAATTTATTTATAATTAATTATTTTTATTAAAAAATTATTTTTTAATTTTACAATATTTAATATAAATATATAAAATATAAATTTTTAATCCGGCACGTTGTTAAATAACACCATTAAATTTTTAAAATTTAAAAACTCCGCGTTTAAATTTAATAAATTAATTAATATATATATTACAACTTTAAAAAAAAATAACATAATAATAACATTAATAACATTAACAATTTTTAACAAATTTGCAATTTCGAAATATTTAAATATAAATATTAAAAAAAAAAAAAAAATATATATATTTCTTAATTTAACTATTTTTAAACTAATTATTATAAATAAAAACATAAATTAATTATATTTTAAAAAATGTTATTTATAAAAAATTAAAACTTTCTTTAACGGATATTTTTAATATCCATTATATTATTACCGGTTTTACCATATAACCGAAAAATAAAAAAATTAAAAAAAAATTTTTAAATTAAAAAAATACCGTTAAATAAATTATTAATATAAAACGTATTAAACCGTTAATAAAATGGTATAATTATATAATTCCCAAATACCTATCCATGTTATATATTTTAAACGGTAAAATAATTAACATAAACCGAGTAATTAAAAAAAAAATTAAAATTTAAATAAAAATTACTTTAATAAATATAAAACTTTTCAAATAAAATATTAAATTGTTAAAAAATACTTAAATAATATCTTTTTTAATTAAAATTAAACTTTTTAAATTATTTAATTTAAACACTTTATCCCGTTTAATTAAAAAAAAACCTTAAACGGTTAAATACAATTTAAAATGTTAAAATTAACATTTAAATAAATATTATGCAAAAGCGGTTAAATGTAAAAATTACGGAAATTAACTAACGTTAAAATATATTTTATTATATATAAAACCATCGTATTACATTAATTATTATAAACCTTAATTAATAAATTACAAAGATTATTTTATAAAGTTTATTAAAAAAAACTATCGATTAATTTATCCAATTAAGTAAAAATTAAATAAAATTTAAAACGCGGGCATAAAATTATATTAAAAAATAAACCTTTTATTTTTAATATTTATTATCGATTAAAAAATTGAAAAAAACGTTTTAAAAAAGCTTATATTTAATACAACCTTAAATTTAATAACTTAAAAATTTTATAATAAATTTACGATTATTAATCCCATTTAATTATTTAATATTAACTTATATTTAAATGTTAAATTTAATATATAATTTAATATATTTTAAATTAACTTTAAATTTAATAAAAAAAAAAGGTTTTTAAATAAAGTAATTTAAAATAAAAATAATGACGTGATTATAAAAATAAATACGTTAAAAAAATAACCTTAAAAATTTAATAATTACTCGAAAAAAAATAATATAACTAATATAAATTATATTTATACATATATTTAAAATACCTTTAAAAAAATACAAACATAAACGCCATAATTAAACGTTATAATTTAATATATTATATATTATATAAATTAATGTTAACAAAAATAACGTAGTAAATTTAATTTTTTTAATAATTTATAATAAATAAAATATCGATATAATAATAATTTAAAAATTATAAATATTAATAAATAATAAAAATATTTATAAAATAAAAAATTATATAAATTATAAAGTTTTCTTTATTATTTATGTATAAATAATATATAAAAATTACTTTAAAATAATTATATATATTTAAAAATTATTTAAAATTAAAATTTAATAAATTTTTTTAAAAGATTTCTAAAATATTACTTAAATATTAACGAATAAATTAACTTTTATAAACATATACCGGTAATTAAAAAAATTAAAAAATACAAACATAATTAATACTTTTTTAAAATACATACCGTTATAAATTTACATAATAATAAAAAATTTTAATATTAAAAATTTAATATAATAATTAAAATATATTAATCATATAAACGAAAATAATAATATAACGTATTAAATAATTTTATATAAGTTTTTTTATATTAAAAAAATAAATAAAATAATTTATAAATATAAAAACGTTTTAAATTTAATTTTTTTAAATATTTTTTTCGTAATAATAATAATAAATAACATTTTTTATCCAAGCACCAACCACGCCATAATTTTAATAATAATATTAATAAAAAAAAATATTTTCTTTAATTATATTAAATTAATTATTATAAATGATAAATTAAAAGATTTTTTAAATATAATAAATATAAAAGTTTAATTTTTATTAACTTTTACAAACAACTTTATTTTAAAAAAAATTAACTTTATTATATAAAAAATTATAAACTTTTTAAATAATATTTTACAAATTATAAATAAAATCTTTAAAATAAATAATTTTAATATAATATAATGGACCGAAAAATACAAAAAAACCTTTAAAAACCTTTAAAACGTTTAACGTTTATAAAAAACCTTAAAATGTTTAAAAAAATGTTAAACTTTTAAAAAAAAAATTAAAAACATAAAAAAAAAATATTAATAAAAAATAATAAATAAAATTAAATTTAATTAAAATTTATATTAAATAATAAAATAATATAAACTTTAACTAAAAATACTATCCTTTTTTTTTAATAATTAATAATAAAATAATAAAGTTTATAATAAATAAAACATAAATTTTATGTAAAATTATTTTAAAAAAATTTTTAATTAAAAATAACTTAAATTATAACTTTTTATAAATTTATATAAAACTTAAAAATATCTTATTATAAAACCTATATATATCTTTTAAAAAATTTAAAATAATTACAATTTCCATTAAAAATATTATATTAAAAATCGATAACATATTAATACATTTATTAAAAATAACATAATAACATATAATTAAATTAATAAAATACCTTTTTTAAATTAACCTAAAAACGGGACATCATTTTAAACTTTTTAAAACAACTAAAATAATAATACTTAAAAAAATTAAAAAAAAAAACTACATAAATACCAAATCGTAAAAACCCATCGCTTTTTTATCGTATTTTAACAAAAATTTAAAAAAAATAATAATTAAGCAAATCGCTATAATTACTTTCGAACATAAAATAATTAATTTTTAACAAATTAAAACGTTATTTAAATGTTTAATAATAAATTTTATAACGTATTTAATATATAAAATCGAATACGTTTTCGAATTAAAAAAATTCGACATTTTAATTACGATAAATGTTATAAAAACTTTCAACTCCGTATTACGTAAATATTTATTATTACGCATAATTTAATAAAATTAACTTCGAAACTTTTTAAATTTAATTATTACGTTTTTTATAAATTAAATGGTTAAAATTTACTTTAAAAATTATATAACTAAATTTTTTAATTTTAAATATAATTTTTTATAAAATTTACTTTTTTCTTTTATATTATTCCTATTATACATAATAAAACTTTTTAAATAAAATACTTAATTCCGTTTTAAATACGTAAATAATATTATTTTATATAAAATAAATTCCAATTAAAAAATTATTATTAAATTAATAAAAAAAAACGTTACCCGAATCTTATAATAAAACATTAAAATAAAAATTAAATTCGATCTCGTAAAATGCAAGTTAATATATTTCTTAAAAAATAAAAAAAATTATATCTTTAAAATTAAAATTTCCAATTTTGATTTCATTATAAAATAAATTAAAATATTAACTTTTAAATAATTAAAAATATAATTTAACCGATATTTATTTTTTAACGAACATATAAATAAAAAAATAATTTAAACGTATGCCGTAACGAAATATATTAAAGATTTATTTAATACGATATATAAATTTCTTTTAAAATTTTTTAAAAAAATTATTATATTATACATTATATTAATATTAACGTACGTAGTTAAAACTTAATATTTAAAATTTAAAAAAACGTTTATAAATTATTTATAAATTAACAAATAAAAAATTAATACTTTAATTAAAAACATTTTCATTAAAATAAATAAAATACTTAAAATAATAATAAAAGTTATTTTCTTAATATAGAAAATTATATTAATCTCGTATTTATATAAAAATTCCGGTATACCCATAACAATTATAATATTATAAAAATATTAATTATGTTTTATATTTCGTATTAAAGTAATAAACTATAAATACTTATTAATATTAAAATTCGAACTAATATTTATTTTAAAAAAAAAAAATATTAAAAATTTTTAAAAATTTAAAACTTAATTATAAATAATAATTAAACTATTTTTAGATTTCTTAAAACTTAAACTATTATTCTTTTATTATATATTAAACTTTTAATAATTAATAATATAAAAAAATAAAAAAAAAACTATTAAAAATTTTAATAATTAATATAAAATAATTTTAAATATTTACGTGGTAATTTTTTTAAATAAATTGAAATTTTTAAATAATAATATAAATTACAAATATGCAATTTATAAAAAATAAAAAAAAATTATTTAAAGTTAAAACTACTTAAATATTATAAAAATTTTCGATAACGAAATTAAAAACGTAATATACGATTTTAAATATATTATTAAATTATATTATAATAATATAATATATATTTGTTTTAATAATATAACGGTTATATATAAATTAAGAAAAAACCTTTTTAAAAACTTTTAAATAATGTTTTTGGAATTTTAAAATATTTCCATAATTTACAACGTTAAAATTTAATAAGTTTCGGGTTATATAAATATAAAAAATAATGAAAAAATCGATGTTTTTATAAAAAGAAATATTATTTTTTCGGAACTTACCATTAATGGTAAAATTATATACGTAAAAGTTAAAAAATTAATTAAATTAATAGTTAATAAGTTTTTTAAAAATTAATAAATTATATAAATTTAAAAACTTAATAATAATATATAAATTTATATATATTTAAAATTTAAAATAAAAATAATTTATTTACTTAAATTTAAAATTTTTATTAAAATTTAATTATATTATTTTTTAATTATTAAATTAAAATACGGTAATTTTTATTAATATTATATTAAGTTTATATATTAAAATTATATTAATTATATATATAATAAAATTAAAACTTTTTAATATTTAATTTATTACCGAAAAATAATAATTATAAAAAAATAATAATTAATAATTAAATTAACCTTTTTTTTTTGTAAAAAATATTAATAATAACTTTTAAATAATTTAATAAAATTTAATAAATTTTTTAAAAATATTCACTTTTATAAAAAAATATATTATAAATATAAAAGTTCGAAAAAACTTAACATAACCATTAAATAAAATATACCCGTAAAAGTTTATAATAATATTATAAATAAAGTTTTTTTTACGGAAAATATTAATAAAATTTTTTAAGTTTTAATTAAATTTTATTTTATTTTACTTTATTAATTTATTAATTTACTTTTTTAAAATTACTTGTAAATGTTTTTTATAAAAAAATATTTAATTAATAATAATAAATAATTAATTTAAAAACGAAATTTAAAATAACAACTTCGGGTTAATAAATTTTAAATTTTATATTACTTTATTTTATTATAATATTTAATTTTAAAATTTATATAATTAATTATAAAAACTTTATAATTTTATCTTTTATAAAATTTAAACGTTTTTCGAAAAACCGAAATTAAATTTATTATTTTTTATAATAAACTTTATTTTTTTTTTTTTATATTTAAATCTTAATTTATTTTTTTATAAAAGGATTAATTATAAATGTATTAAAATATTAAATATAAGTTTAAAAGACGGGATAAACGGAAATAGTTTAAATATTATATGTTTTCGGGTTTGATTTATGGAATATATAAATAAATATATAAATATATGTACGTATATTAGATAGTTCCATACGTTGTATACCCTTAAGGAGGTTAGGTATTAAGTGCCCTCCGGCGTTAAATATACAACAACAATAATAATAACCTACTATACAGCAGCTATGCTGCTGCTTCCAGTACTTACTCTACGCATGACCTCACTCACGGGCTCACTTCTGACATGCGTTTTCAACTGATGGAGGGGCAATTTAGCAGGCGCAGCTGGTTGCCTTGGGTAACTGCACCTACTTAACTAAAGGTTATATAGCCTAAAATCAAGTCGATCTTTCACCGGGGTCTTGGGACGCCAAGGCCTCGTAGCTCAATGGTACCATCACGAGCACCCTCCTGAATGCCGATAGGCGCACTTTCCTTGCTTGAGCCCCCCCGCCCTATCCATGCTGGCGTATGCCACACAGGGTCACCGGATGCCTCAGTGTAGGGTTTTAGGATCGTGACTAATACGCCGAAAGCCAGGAGGCATAGTTTTTTTTTTAATGATTTTCCCCTTTCATTCTTTTATTTTATTTTTATTTTATTTGTTTTCTGCCCCGAAGTTGATGAGGGAGAGAGAGGGAGGGAGGCTATCCGTTCGATCCACGTTGTTGCACTCTTTTTTCTCTTTTTTTCCCCTAAAATATTTTGCTAGATAAAAGGAAAGTTTCATATACGATAGATATATATAGGTATCTATCAGTGCTATTCCCGTCCGTACACTCGACGACGCACTCCCAAAAGCTGCCTCACCGACCGAACTTGTGTAGGTATACAGAGATCACTAATATGCGTATTAATCAAATGTTTATTTTGATACGCACATAGCGCCTCGAAACATGTAGAAAAGCATTATTTGTTGGGCATATGATTATTCTTGTAGTCTGCCCAAGTCCATGCCATTTCATAGGTACATACATACTACCTACCTACCTACTACCTATATACTTTACATAACAAGATGTGTATACATACAGACAGCCTTGGTGGCATCCTTGAAGCTCTGCTTCTATTCCATGCCTTCCATGAGTTCAATGTGCGGTATCTCCCACTCATACTCTTTGATCAATCTGACCATTGATTCTAGTCCTTCCTGCTCTGCTGCATGTAAGCACTCGGTTTCGTCCCAATCATATAGCGGTGCTCCTAACTCCACCAACAGCCGGAAAACTGATTCGTTCTCGCCTTTTACCGCCTGTAATAGAGCGTCGCCCCAATCAATCGTATGGTGAACACTATTTTCTAGTAATAACCGCACTATGCGAAGATTTCCATGCAGCGCTGCCTCCTGGATTGAGTTACTGTCGGCTATAAATCCCTTCTCCAGCAGATACACGACTGCATCGAGGTGGCCGTGTCGTGCTGGTCCACCAAGTGGGCTTCGAAGTCTATACTTCCTGGTCTTATTCATATCTTTAACCGACAGACCGAGCTTCTCGCAAAGTTGTATAACATGTTTTACCAGCGGTACCTTGCCAGCCGCAGCAAATAGGCACATTAACTTGAGAAGGACGCTGACCTTGGTCAAGGAGTTGGTGCAACTAGGCCGCAAGGTGGTATCGTGAATATGATTGTCTCTGAGCAAATCTACGTCTCTGTAGATATTCTCATCGTCGATAAGGCATTTTTCGTCGTCCACATGTAGCCTGTAACGTTCATACAAGCGCTGGAAAGCCTCGACGCTTGTAGCAGATACGAAGCCGTTTAAAAACTCCGCCTCCAAGATCCTGCACCAGCCGAACCGGTCATCCGGGCCGATATTCAAACCGAGCCTGAACATATCAAAATCGTTCCTTTTTTGTCCGTGGAGGAGAATAATTCCGTGCCCTATTGCGTGCTGGCAGCTATGTCCGCTGTTTTCGAAGACGAAGTTCAATAATGTAGAGGCTACTTCATAATTCCCATTGAACGCAGCCCCTTCCAACGGGTAGCCGAGGACGGGACTAGAAGGGTGAAGTATTAGCGCTGTACGTTACCTCAGCCTTTTCGGGACCACGGGCTGATAGGCATATGACTCACATTTCGTACCCTCGTATACGCGGGGATATTAAGGTCGTTGATTTTTGGAAGCGTGGAAGCAGCTCGTTTACCAATTGAATCTCGTTCGTAAAAGCTGCGGCCGCCAAAAGCGCTTGCATAAAGTCCTCGTCGTCCTCGGAAATATCGGTTGGTATATCAGTTCTTTGTGGAGCTATTAACCAGGCTCTATATATCAGATGACCTTCTCCGCCGTTCATGCAGACCTTAGAAATCTCGCAAATACAGTCTCTCATTCTCTCATCGCAGATATCTTCACCACGGAAAGCTAAAATGCGCTTTGCAACTTGGCGAACAATGAGAAACGGGCGGACTAGCGGTTGGTCCATGCGCATTGACTTGCCTATAAGATATTGAGACCAGAATGGGCGGCAAATATTAGGACACAGGAGTAGTCCAGGATCATTGAGGATTCCCGACTGAAGGATCGCGTACATGGTTGCGGCGTCCCATAGCCTGCTAACGAGTCGTAGTCGAAGAACGCGTTTAATATCATACCCGGTAGCGCGCGATAGAACAGCCTTGACAAGTATCTCCTGGAGTAACTCGTTGGGGAGGGTAGAGAAAGACATCTTATTAACTACTTGGGCTGAGTCGAGGGCTGATGTTTTGGTTGATGATCAAATACGTTATTATCTTGTCTATCTGGGTGGTATTGACATAAATAATGCCTCAGAAAGGTTGAACGTGTGGATTATTGATGTTGTATCAAGGCAATGACGAATAGATGGAGGTGCTTTACGAGAAGTTGAGCGGGGCACCGTGGATTGCTAGCCTTATTCTCAAGATTACAACCATACCCAAGTACAACACTGTTAGAATATTCAAATCGTACTCGTTGTCTAAGAGATATACTGTACTTACATGTGGGTACAGTACCTATTCAACTAGGTATTCATGTGTGCCTCCGCATCTCTGTGTACACCTGATCTATCATATACTTGTCGGGTTCTTTTCGTACCCCTCGTAATGTACCCATGGATATTATGCTCGATTATGCACACCAATGTGTATATTTGTGGTGAGAAGAAGGGCTAATGATTATATAACCGGGACAACTACCTATTAAGGGGGCAAACCTTTGGCATCATTGGGTCGTAAACCATATTGATTGTACTGTCTAAGCTATCTAAAGTAGACTAGTGTAGTATCATCCTTCGTCTCTCAACGTGTAGACACTACGCTCCTTCTCCTACTTCCTAAGAGTCTGACTGTACTTCCATAGCTACAAAACCCCTCTCAATGTGCTCTGCTTGGGTGACGGGGAGAGCATTCGGGTTCTCCATGATTTCTGTGAGAAACTCATGCGACACCTCAACGGAATCGGCCGAGACTAGTCGAGAAGCTGGTGCTCTAACATGTTCTTGAGATCTGCCTCCAACCCACGCCCTAGCCACGTGGAAATATAGATTGACTTGATCGAGGACCTCCTTAATCCACATGGCTTGCTGTTTCTTTCGGCTCTCCGGCTCGGCGGCTGCCTTGTAGTCAGGAAGACCTGGCTTGAACAATGTCAACTGATACCGCCAATGGAGACCTTCCCGTTCCAACTTGTTTATACAAAGCACCAGCCCAGCCCTGTAGCATTTATTCTGCCACCTGGTGGGAATAGGTTCGTCGTTCTCTGCTGCATTCGCCGTGACTGCTTCTACTTCAAAGAACCATGGGGTAAGGAGGCCCATGACATACTGCTTCGCTCCCTTCCCTGTCTTCTCGAACTCAAACTTGGCGTAGTCGAGAAACTCGTTCACCGTGGCGTAGAAGCGAGATTTATGTCCCGTAGGCTTGTTCCACTCCTGGCGCTGCTCGTGAGTGATGAATGCAACAGGGGCGAGAAATAGGGCACCCTTTGAGTTGGGATTCGTCTCATTCAGGGCTGTCCAGCAGAGGTAGTGGCGGATGTCTCCAGGAGGACTCTGATCGGTCGGATACAGCGGCGCGTTCTCGTCGCTATCTTTGTGCTGGTAATCGATGCCGAAGAGCTTGTACCGGATTGTGGTGTCCGCCATTATTGCGACGTCCGACTTACTGAAAAAGTCGGGTGGCCATGAACGAAGGCTACCTTTGAAGTACTTGTGGTTTTTGGGGCCCTCGAGGTCTTCGGGGTCCTTGGGAGCTTTCAAGCCGGGAAGGCGTCTCGTCTCAATGGTACTGTCGACCTTGTCGATTACCATTGTGAAGGCATCAATGGCTTTTGCCAGCTTCGTGGTTTCTTCTGCAGTTTCTTCTGTAGAGTCTTCGCCTGCTAGATAACGGCGGCGTGCACTAACGAACAGAGAGACGAGCTTTCCCAACATCGCAGGCGTGTAAGGAGAAGCTGAAGTCGCCGAATTCCAGTTGGACAGAATGAGGTAATAGAATGATTCATCACCTCGGAAACGAATGTACACATCTTCGCTTTTGATGCAGACAAGGAAGAGCATCCTGACTGGAATCGTGATGCAATCATGGACTTCATCCGGGGCGGCCGTTTTGAACTCAATCGTCACAAAGGGAGTGAGGATTTTGTCGGGGTCCTTGGATAGCCGGCCTAGCGATTCGAAAGTCAAACCTTTCATAAGGCCGAGTGCCTTGCGGAGAGTTTTGGATTCCCTCATTGTGCCAGAAGATTGGAGTATCAATTGGTTGAATTTTATATGAACCATTAAAATTGGCTAAGTAGAAGGACTTCGCGCAATTCCTAGGTTAGTAGGGGTTCTCATGATATGCAGCTAATTAACAGAGAATTTTGCATACCTGATTTGATCCGGGATGGGTCTGGTGGTTAGGGTGGTAGGGTTATGCGAGTATCCCGCCTGAAGACGTTGAACTTGGATGGGTATTGCGCAAGGCAAGTTCATCAACTATGATGAAGAAAGATGCTAGAGCAATGATGCGAACTAGCCTGAGGATGGTAGGAGGATAGTGGGAAAAAAAAGAATAATACCTGGAAATATTTGTAGGGCAAACCAGCGACTGTTTCTGTGGAAGGGAGGAACAGTCTGCGCAGTTACTTCCCTAAGGGTTAGCTTGTAGAGCCTCAGGATGCAATGTGCGTAGTGCGGTCGCTACGAGAACGAGGGGTGTTGCCTAGGTAGTGAGATACTCAAGGCGGTCTGGGCAGAAAATCAGACTATAGATGGAAGTCCACCCGTGTGCAAACTCGCAATGCAGTAGGATCTAAAGCTACTTTGCAATTGTTTAGTGGGCGGTAGGTAGGACTTTTGTATTTGAAGAAT
Source organism: Entonaema liquescens (assembly GCA_902805475.1). Taxonomy (NCBI): domain Eukaryota; kingdom Fungi; phylum Ascomycota; class Sordariomycetes; order Xylariales; family Xylariaceae; genus Entonaema; species Entonaema liquescens. The sequence continues at coordinate 2,294,311 of CADCSX010000001.1, read as the reverse complement.
ACTTTTAGCACTTATTTTCGCTTGCTGGTTGCCTAGGAGAATCACTCAGAGCCGGGCAACGCATCATTAGATTTTTGCTTCCGCATATCTAGACTCAACTCAACTTATATATGCACCAGAGTTTTTAGATTACGCGAGCAACTACTCGAAAAGATTTTATGGAAGCAGTTTAATCAGATTATAATTAATAGGTGGCAGTCAAAATAAGACTTATTCATATAGAATTATTGATCTATCTTCAACCTGCAATTCCCCCAAGCCACTTATTAGACCATGGGTTTTACATAATGGCAAATCCGTGTATAATTCTCGAAGCTATGCAAAGGCAACTGATTTTCTTTTCTACCTAGTATAATTTGGAGACGGCTAGGAACTAGTATTGTAAGGCGGTAGGTGCTTAGGCAGCTTAAACTAACGAAAAGGCTAACATAACGATATGAGAAGTAAGTACTGTACCATGCGGAAAATCCGATAGATAGGAACAAGATGATACTTAGGTAACTCGTACACAAGCCATGTTTAGTCAACCAACCCCCAAGAGCAACCTATTAGGGCGTATATCTAGCTCATATGTAATATTATGGCTTGAGGTGCTATAAGTATGTTGAATAGTGAAGTGTCTGCGAGCTTGTTTCTGAAGCCAAACGAATTCGATTGAGTGAGGAACTCAGATATACGTCGCTTTAAGGTAACCAGACCTCGAAGTATTCAATAGATCTCAATACTATAGACTCAGACAATGGCGGCTATATGATCATTTGAATAGCTACTAATGCTATCAAGAAACGGCTAAACTGTATAATGGATTCGGATAGGGGTTTATGGCAGCAAGGAGGTTGAAGAACTAGTCACGTGACTCAGGGGCTAGCCTAAGTGATTGCTTAGAACTTGGCGGCATTAGATATTTATTTCTAATATTCATACTTATCAACTCGTGGTTATACCTATTGAAAACCAAGAAAAACGTCCGCGAGTGAGATACTTTGATTAAAGCGCCTTGCAAGAAGTGTACGAGGCGGCTATCCGGTAGTCCTTGAAGTAACCTCGCGATGACCCCACATTTCCGGATCCTGCCGATACCCCTTTTCCGTTATAGTGGGGCCGTGCGAACGGCTTTCTTCAACCACCGAGATCCGGATGATCTTCTGCTACCGCTCTCCTCAATACGATATAAAATTGCCACAAGTCAATTAAATTTGGATTATAACGCTCACTGAAATAAAAAAAGCTTGGCGCGGATCGCGGAATATGCCTTTCTAGTGGCAAGTAATTATGAAACTAACTAGGGAGCGTGCTGCAGATTTACCACCTTTACCGTCGTGTCTGGGTTCGTAATCGTAAGGATATTGTTCGGGTCCAACCCTTCATTGGGGCTCCTCTTATACTTGGCCCATGACTGGACCTTGAGCTCACTGATATACTTTGCCGGCGCGTTGATCTTGGCCAACCCGAGTAGGAAGGTCAGCTCGCTGACTTGTGTGGCGTACACCCAGCCTTTAGCAGAACGAGGCAGCACCCGTAAACGCAGCTGGTTGATGTCATGTTCGTCGTCGCGAATCACGGTGGGCAGCACGTTGAAGCGCAAATTAGTCAGCATGTGCGCTCCGGGGCCTGTGTACGTATTTATAAGGAAGGAGGCGGAGTCGCCGACATCAATCTGTATATCGACCTCGACGAGCTGATATTGGCTCACAGTGTCCTGTGTCACAATCACAGAGAAGATGATGTCTTGCGGAAGGTTGTCTTCGTCGAGCTGGATCTCTTCCCAGTGCCCAATAACATTGCTTGAGACGGTAATCTGGAACCTGGGTGATCCCGCCACACCGCGCACTGCCGGCTGGTTACTGGGGTTACTAATGGATGTGGTATCCGGATTATCCCTCTTCAGGGTGAGTATTTCAGGTTCCGGAAGAGAAGCCATGGAAGCGACGGGAAGGGCACGGACGTTGGGGGCGAGGAAGTTGGAAAGTGCCGTGGGTGTGGCAGCGTAGCTTTGAAGACGCTTAAAGGTGGCCCCGTAGTCATCGTCGTCCTCTTGTTTCTTCGTGGGTGCGGTTCCAGATTTGTCACTAGGAACGAATTTATTGACCCGCGCCGTGCCCATGAGCCTCAGCGTCCGGATCTCTGGACTGCTTGAGCCTCCGGGCGATCCTACCTGAGCCACGGTCCCCGAACTAAGGTGGCTTTGAAGATCAACAGTTAGGTTGTAAACGGGATCGTTAAGCTGCATAGCGAAAAGGGCCGATGTGGCGGTGTCATCTTTGAAATACGGCTTTTGCGACCCGCCGTCGCTATAAGTGCCCATCTCGTCCTGGAGCTTCTTGAGCTGTACGGCGGCAAAACGCGGCGGCCAGATGATACGCAAGTCATTCAGTCCGGACCCGGATTTGGCGTCCCAGAAGAAGATGTTGTTAGAGTCGTCGTGGTTATAGATAAGCGGCGGACCGAGAGCGTCATGCCGGCTGTCATCCTTTTCGCGGATGTTCTGCTCGACTGTGTATTGCCGCCGGATATCAACCTTGACTTGCGTTGTGTCGATGCCGCGAGCAACGGCAAAGCGCTGTTGGTGTGCGGGTTGCGTGAAGACGAGACTGGCAAATTGGTCCGAGCCAGGTACGCGGTCCATAAAAGCCATCATAACGCCATCGGTGACAATTTCGTGGCGTAGCAATGGTGCACCAGAGGAAGCGGTAGCTCCATTGGCATCCAGGACTTCAACACGTAGATCCGGGAACATGGTCACGAGGTCAGATCGTAGGTAAAAGCCGTAGGATGGAATCTGCACCGGATGGTCCTGTCCCTCCGGCGTGTGTTTAATGTAGTCGTTGAGCGCTGATTTGATAGCCGTACGGTCTTCATCATCGCCGTAGTGGTTACCTAGCGAAAGAGCACCGTCGATCAAGGCATCAACCCAATTATTGTCGATGCGGAAGAAGCGTAGCCGTTCGGGCTCTAGATACGTTGGGTCAGGGATGAGACAGTGTGCAGGTACGCCCGCGAGAAACATGCGATCGAGGAGCCATGAGAGGACAATCATCCAGTCCGTCGACATTGGATCATTGGTCTCATCATATGTGCCTCCCGTTGTGCTCTGGGCGAGGAATCGCGCCGCCTTAACAGCTTCGTTCGGGAAATATTTTTGAATCAAGGGAGAGCTCAAGGACATGTTTGGTATATCGGAACGCGCGAGACGGGAACGTTTCCATCGCCGTTTAGCACCACCGGGCGAGTATCGCGGTTCACGGATGGGCGTCCCCGGATTTAAATCATCCCTGCCGCCGAGATGAATCGAGGCTAAATTGCGAATGGCTGAACCAATGCCGCTCAGTACGTCGCTACGAGTCCGGAAAGCCGTCTCGTCGATATCCTTCACCGTCTGCAGCTTAGAGGCGGCCTCGGCCGTACTATGGATTGAAGTGCGCAACCGGTTAAGCGCAGCCGTGTAGGCTTCGTCGCCCAGAGCCATGGTGCGACCGACTTGCCAGGCGACGGAATAGGTGATATCCATGATTCCGAGTTGCTTATCAAGAATTTGTAAGTCGACGCCCGAGTTGGAGCTTGTCGTTAAGTTTCCAAGAGGGGGAACATATGAAGGCGTGAATGGTCCACGGTAGAGGGCAACAGTAGATTCTCCTGTCTGGGTACGGTATCTTACGAGCGTGTATCCATCGTCGAGCCGCTTCGCAACAAGCTGCTGCATCTCGTCGCTAGATGTCCGCAGCGGCGCGATAATTTCGTCCGGGGCACGGAGGACGTTCAGAGTTCTGCCGATATCTTCAAACGCGTCTGGTACATTGAGCGTATTTGCCGGCAGTACTGTATAATTCCAGCTGTACAGCGAACATAGCGCCACATAGCGGTGGCTTGACCCGGGCCAAGACATCTGCTCGACGCCCTCGATGGAAACGAGGTGTGCGGTCATAGTCGTTGGTGTCTCATTGTCAAGCGGCCCAGACCGGTTACCGACGACTATACTAAAGATGGCCGTGTCCTCAACACCGGCGAGGGCCATACCTTGGCCGTTGATTTTGCGCACGTGTGCCTGGTATTGGTATTGCAGCGTGTTAGGCCCAGAACCCTTGGAAGGGTTACCACTAGAGTCGCTTGTGGGAAACAGACTCGTGAAAAGATCAGGCTTGACGAAGATGAAGTCGCCTCGACTATCCTTCATGCTATCCGGTCCAAGGTCCTGGGTCACGGGTGTCGTCACGCCTGTCACTTTCCAGAGGTCGTTGATGCTCATGTTGACTGTCATGGTCCCTGACTGTTTGACGGGCTTTGTGACGCCGGAACTTGTATTGCGGAAGATGCTAGTCGGCCCGTCTAGATCCTGAGGCGGTAGCCGCAACTCATCCTGAGAAAAGGAGAATATGACGAGCCAGGGCACGCGGTTGCGAACAGTCTCACCGCTGGCACCTTCTGCCAGAGCCCTCATCTTCATCTGGAGCTCCTTGTTCGTCCCCTGGCTCCGGCTCCCAAGCCTTTCCCATGGTAGATGCGGATCCGTTAGGACTACATGCGGAAGAATTCTGTTTGTGTCAGGATACCCCGGGGGAGGATACGTCGAGTGCACGCTACCTTCAGGTAGCGAGAACTGCGGCGCATCCACGAAAAAAGACTTCTCCGCATTAAGATTCAGTTCCTCGCCCGACGGCGCCTTAATGTTCTGGTTTACGGTGATATTATGCTTCGGACCGGCTTCGAGCCCCGGAGCCCAGTAAGAATTGAGCTTCTGTTCGCCAGGCGCCAGGGGACCAATGCCATCTTCCCTCTCGGCGGCGGTTATACCAGCGAGCTGTTGGACTTTACGCTGGTAAGCAGCAGCGACTCGCCGAGAGTATCGCAGAGTTAGATGACGAGGGGAGTTAATGCGAGTGCTTTTACCTCCAGGAAAGATACCCATAGTGAATATCTCTAGGAATGGAGGAGACGTTAGAGACTATGATTTAGGTTTCTAAAGCAAGTATTGAAAGGTTTCGAGCCGAGTCCTATATGGTATAGCTAAGTTTGCTCAAGAAGTCCCTGTTACACGGGGGGACATAAACCTATTCTCTTGGTGATAATAAGTCACTTGATGCAGTCCGCAGATTAATACCTGAGCAAGGTTGAAAATGCTGAACGACGCGATTTGCTTGCGAACTTCGACTCGGAAACCCCCTAAAAAGAATATCCCCCTTCGCGAATAGGACATACCCACTACTCAGTACGGCACATGCTTAAGCAGCAGTTTTCTTTGGTTATCGTTCGTCATGGTATTGAAGCTTTGCTCCGAACATTGATATAGGTACCCTAAGGGGTGAGAAACGTAGACCTGCAACACGACGCCAAGTCCTACAGTTGCATTCGAGCCCCCACGAGACAGGAAAAATCAAACATAATAATACGTGTGTTCGGATACTGTCCTGGATGATTCGAACAACATGCAATTAACCAGATTCTGACTTTCAGCTGCACACGTAAATGTCACGCTACAACTTATTGCATTCTCCAATAATGCGTTTTGCGTCATAATTGAAAATGGCGGCATTCATGGTGTAGTAAGAATTTAGGAAGCAAGCACTGTTGTGGAACGTGAAATATGGAGGCCCCTTGAGGCGTCAGATAGACCTCACTACCTGTTCTCGTGTTATCTCTAGAGCCTAACTATCTGGGGTATCTGATAAGTTCCTCGTTGTTCATTGCGAAGCTCGTCTGAGAACCTCTCGTGTTTTACTTCTATTTGAGCCAGCCTTCATGATATAATTGAAAATATTAAGCATTTTCCAATCTTGAAAGCACAATATCAAGATAACCATGGCAGCTTTGGCGGCAGTTGTCGATCAAGGCGTGGTAGATGAGAAGAGTATCAGCCTCTTCTATAACACGAGTGAAGCACTGCTTGCTCTCTCCCTACAGTCCGGCACCGAAACTGATAACCAAACGAATGACACATGGGTGACGGCCGACGACTATTATAATAGGTATCTACTGAACCCATCTTCTATTGCAGCAGCATACTACCGCGGACTTAAATTCGTGGTCGCCATGACGATGCCTAGGCAGGGGAACCCAGAGACGGACGTCCAAATTTCTCTAATTTCGCCCATATGTCAAAATCTCGTGTCGGGAACGTTCGAGAACAATCACGTCGCTTTGGGTACAACCCCTGATGGAAACGAATGCTGGTTATATTATCTTGTGTAGGTTATGCCGCTTCTCTCTTTTGCTTCTGTGTGGATTCCTGTTTCGTGCCAGTAGGGGTTGACTGCTTTCATAGTGACGTATCTGCGAATGTCAAGGCGATGAGGGAGTTAGATCTCAGCACCAAGACGACGCAGGCTCTAAATGCTATTACTCAGGTGATAAACAATAGCTCTCTAGCAGCTTGGTACGACCCAGAAAATGAGCAGCGCCATATTATCTACGAGGCCGGGGCTCTTCTGGACTACACCATAGGAGCGCAAAACCGTAAGTAATAAACCCTATATCGATGTGCCACTCGAACGGATATATGTGCGAGAGATGTATATGATTAACACGTCCCAACAGCCGTCACTTTGCCTATAAGCGACTTCGCCCGCAACACTTCCATCGCGGTCTCTTACTCCAGCTCAACTAAGAAGGCCTACGCCTATTACTATGATGTATACCAGAGTTTAAAGCGGTGCATCCATAGCGGGAGCAGCTGGGACCTTCCCACGGCGGTCCCTGGCGCGCCCATGGTAGCAGAGAACAGTCAGATTACCGTTTCACAGGCGAATGGGTTCAATCACATATTCTACATCGCCAAGGATACGGGGACAGAGGAGCCTGAGGGTCAGAGCCCCTTTACACACATTCGTGATACTATTAACTGAGCAGGTAGCTCGTGGTATGGGGAGAACTGGATTTGGAAGTGTCTTAATCACTGTTAGGATAAGAGCCTGCAGTTATCTGAATATTGAATTTATATTTAACTCTATAATTACTTTAACTGGCATTAATGCAACCGTCTTTTCGCTTCGTGCTTGTAATTTTGTAGCTCTGTTATCTTAAGTTCACTAGGTTTGAAGCTGGTGCCGTGAGGCTATGATTACTATACTAGAAAACCGATTATATTAGGTAGTGCGATGACCTGTTTTCTCATAGCATGATGGATCTGGAATGACTCAAAACTACTTGGTCGATTCTGTATTGTTAAGGACGGGCGGGAATCGGGTTACGGGTGTCATGAAATTACCAGTTCCAATGAAAAAAGGGGTAGCCTCTTGATATGCATATATTCGATTCATCTATTTATGTGACTATCCATCAAAACTCCATGCCTACGTGCTCACGTATAGTGTCGACGCCTACCCCGCTAGGGCTCTACGGAGTAGATTACCTTCGTGATAGCGCGTGAGGTAAGCTGGGAATGATAGCTGAAATCTTGTTCTTGCCTGCATTTACAGATGGGGATTTCCCTGTACTCTCGGGATTGTGTCTAGCATCGAGATGTCACATAGCACAGCAGATCGGCGAGATAACGAAACTGCATGTTTCAGCTATCTCGGGGCAAACAATCTCACTTTTTCTATTGTGAAGCGCTAGTCCGGGTCGGCTTTATGTACGCGACGTGTCAAAATATAGACTTGTCCATATGAAAGATGCTACTCCACGCTGCGGGGTTCAGCTCCCATCGGACCGTCGTATGTGGCCTACGTCAGGTTGTGAAAGCAATGAACAAAGAATGGCATCAACAGCTATCATGTTCGTGGCATCGATGTGATACCGCGGAAATGCGAGGTTCATGGGGAAAAGAAGAGGCTCGGCGGTGTAGCAAAAGGTATTCTACGCCGGTTTTATGCGCCAGGCAGATAGCCAGAAGGCTGGGCCCCATAACGAGATATATCGAAGGGATGAATAAACCACGATCATCGAGTAGTTAAGATTATCGGGGTCAACTAGATTTACTTGAGCTTTTGGCATAGTCATATTTCCTTGCGAACAATTTCACCAACAGTCGAAAGACTAAAATTATGGCGGCGAAGCTCCACGAGGCGTTTGGCGAGAAAACCTTCTTTCGCGACGCTTTTAACTACGACTTAACTCAAGCAAGTATTATCCTTCTATTATGATAGTGTAATGTGATACCAAACATCAATCTGCAGGACTAACACGTCGATAGATCAAGAAATGGATAGAGGATTGCGTCGCGGGGAATAAGGGGGGACCGCAGGCTCAAAATCCAGAAGTTCGAGAGCAGCTAAAGCGCGTTTGGATGTTTCTCAAAGTTCTCATGTGCGTATGAACCTAACGCCATCGTCGACGCGAGAGAACTAAAAGCACGTCGGAAAATGTAGCGTCCCTGATGGCCTCGAGTATCTCAACAGCAAGGCTCCACCAAACAGTCACTTCCCACGCAAGCTCAACCCTGCTTGGCCTAAGATCGTGAACAAGGACGACGACCCAGTCAAGTTCATCCTCTTGCATTGGCCGATCAAGCATAAAGGGGCTCTGGAACAAGCTATTGACGTCAAATGGTGGAATCCCTATGACCTGCTTGGCCTCTTCATTAGCATCTTGGGCCCCGCTCCCCTGACGGCTGATAAGAACAACTATTTCTTGCCACTAACCGCAGTTTACGGGCGATGGTGCTCACGCATCGCAGGACGTGCGACCGATTCTTGGGGCTGGAACCCTCGCGGAGACGGCGTGGGGGACTGGCCCTTCATGTTCCAGGCCACGTGGAAAGCGGTGGGAAACGATATTTATTTCTTCCTTGGGAGCTCCGTTGCCGGTGATGACTGGCTAGAGTTCGTAAGGAAAGGCCAAGATCAGAGCAAACGGGTGGGAAAATGGAGGAGAGCAGTGCAGCGTAGCCGATTTGATATGTTCTTTAACAGCCTACAGATGAAACTTTTCGAAAAGAGCCAATTTGACACCTCACCGGTGCAGCTAGACAAAAATACCAGGTCGAATCAACCGTTTGGAAACTGCGGAGAGACGTACCCCTTTATATTCAGCATTCGCAGGTATAAATACTAGCCCTTCCCCTCCCCTCCCCTCCCTTCTTAGCTTCCCCTCATCCTCGGCCGCTGACTCCTTATTTGACAGCTCCAACAACGCAAATCTAAACGGTCTTGCTCTTCAGCGAGACTTTATGATGAAACAGAGCTTGGCATCCTACGACGAGTATTTAAAAAGCGGCAGGACAAATCTTTGTGGACCTTGCGATAACTGCCACCATCTTATCGAGACTGCCGGAGCCAAACCGGAAAACTTCGGTGCGAAAAAAGGAGCGAGCTCGGCCAAAACAAAGCCGAAAGAAGCAACTACAATTGAAACAGAGGCAGAGGCGGCCCCGATGGCTGCTGTGACCGACCCTCCTGAGGGATGGAGCGTGAAGCCCGAAGACTTGAATTCGACCTACTATTGGGGGGCTAATGGTGACGGCACGCTGGCCGCCCAGCGGGTCGGCCTAACCAACCCGACGGGGCTCATGATTGTCGATGCCGAAAGCGGCGGCGACGCATACCTATTTACCGCATCTACCGGAAAAGTTTACCTGTGGAACATGGTCACCGGTGAAGTTTTCGAGTACACGAACCCCGCAGACCAGGCCGGCGTTCTGGCTCAAATGAAGATGCCACCCGGAAAGGGGAAGTTGGAACGCAAATTGCTCTCCGATGTTGAATAGGTCCTTCTATTGTGTCATGGAAACTGGTGTTTTCTTTTTGGAGGATTCTGTTTCGTATACAAATCGGTGTCTTCACGAAGCACCTAGCATCTTCTGGGAATGGGACCACTTGCGTCCTATGCAACCATGTCTCTCACTTCAGCTGTATTGAATGCAGTTATTAAATATTGTACTTTCGAATGATACGCTTTCCTAACTGGAAATCCCACCAAGTGCTTGGAAGACTGGTCACACAATATAATGTGTTTGAGAAATAACAGCATTGATATAATTTCTTTTAGTAGTGGCTTAAACAATTTATAATCTACCTAATATATCCTCACAGTTGACAGAGTTGATATGAAGCCATGGATTGGTAAAGTTTCGTACGTCAACATTCGAAGTATGGGTTACTATAGGTTAAGATGTTACTTGGGCTTTCATTTTCTTTACATCTACTGAGAAACGTGGTTTTCCAGTTGCTCGATAAAGCAAAAATGAGCCTTTTGCTTACATCATATATTAATAGTGGTAGTAATGATCGTGTTATACTTGATGAGTATCTGTAGGAGAACCTCGATAACCATCCTACTGCGTATCTTGCTCTTTAGGCATCATGATGGGATTCCTCAACTGCAAGAATCCCTCGACAGCAGTATACGGACCGTCCTGGAACCCGGGTTTCGTTATATCTCCCCTCTTCTCAATGCCATAGGGATTGAACACAGCGTCGCCATCGCCTTCTCCCTCGACAGCGTACGGCTCGAACCAGCTCCAGTCGCCCGCACCAAGCGCCGGTAGCGGTAGGTCGCGCTTGGGAATGTCCCGGGCATTTTCCGTAGTCAGTAACTGCGCGGGATCGTAGGGAGGAACGTCATTGAGCGGCACCGTTAGGGGGCCCGCGTGGAAGAATGCAGTCATAGTGTTCATGGCCTTCTGCCACGTCCACGACGGCAGTAGTAATTCCGACGTTGGCAGGAAGGATGAATAAGCGTGCACAGGGGTAAACGGGTCGATGATGGCACCGAAGACCGACATCCGCGCGTTGCGACGGTTGTCATAATCTGCTGGCTCGACTGGACCATAGGGAGGTTCCCAAAAAGGTGTGAAGAGCGGGTACTCGTTAGTATTAAGCGGTTTTAGTGGCGCGAGCTCCTTATCGTCCGGAGCGAAGAACGTCCTGATGTAGTCGAGATTGAGCTCGTCGGTACCCGGGGCCGTCGTGTCGAAGTATCCTACCAAACCGTCATAAGCGGCGTCGCGGTCTCCTAGTCGTACCTGAAACTGATAGTAATCCTTTTCGCTCTCAGGGTCGGTCGGTTTTAGCAGATCACGCTCCGGCTCTGCGACCTTGCTCCTGGTGCTCTGGTTCTTAAAAGGAGGCGAGTCGAGCTCGAGAGACCAGCCTGTATTGACGAGGGCAAGCGGTTTGCCCACGATAGAGTTGAGAAATTGAGCATAGTCGTTGGGCGCGGCCGAGAGCGTATCCTGAGCCTTCGTTATCATGGTCCAGAAGCCATAGAGATAATCACGGTCGGCGAGCCTTTCGACGAGGGCGTCGAGCTGGCGCGTCTCTGGAGTCGGATTTTCCGACGTGTTTTGATCGGGACTAAACGGAAGCCACTTAGGCGCGTCTAGCGTTCCGAGAGGTCCTCCGAAGCGAACCTCGCGGTAAAAGGTCCCGTCTGGTAAGAATAGTTGGATACCGTAGTCGGCAAAGTTCGTAATAATCCAGCCCCAAATGGGATTCTCCCACTCCGACGCCGGGCGCCAGGTAGCCGCCCCTGAGGCTTCGCTAGATAGCGCCTTGCGAGCCCCGAAGACCTCCTGTTCGTCGGCGGGATCGTCGGCGATGCGTTTGACAAAGTTGGCATTGAGTCGTGCGTTCTGGTTAACCTGTGGCGGAACTTGAATGAACTCGCACTGGGCGGCGTTGTCTTGAATTACCGTGTTAGCGTAGTCCTTGCCATCCTCGAGCTTGATTGTTTGCGGTTCGTAGAAATCGCTAATGCAAGGATACAGGGGCGGAGGGCCATCAACTCGTGGGTTTTGGTCGATGGGTACTAGGGTCTGACCGAATTTGTCGATGATGTTAAGTTTGCGGAATCTGCCGAGAGTCAGTAAAGGGGAGCAGACGAGAAGGTCTAAAAAAAAAAGTTAGCCACATACCTGAACTGCCCGTGGGTTACGGGTTTGAAGGGACACCATTCACTATCGAGGAAGTTGGCCAAAGCGACATACGGCGTTAATGCCGACTCGCCATGTATCATCTCAATATTAGAGCTGGTAAGACCTGCGGCCTCATTAACAGCCGCGGCAATAGCTGTATTCGACTCAACCCCGGCGTCGATGGTTTTATTTTCGGGTTTAATGTGGCTACCCTCCGCTAGCGTCACCACACCATTGGTAAAGCCAGAGAGCGGTAACGACAAATATGATAACTTCGATACATTTGCCCGTAGGTTGTCACGCTCCTCCTTCGATAGATACTCATCTAGAATATCTGGCGGCGTGTTGTCAAAAAGCTGCGCTATCTTGGCACCGAGAGAAAAGCTCGGCTGTGGTAGGATGAGTACACGGCCAGATAATACGCGCGTATCTAGACTATTGCCTTTCTGCTCGTTAACCAGCGCCTCCCATAGTGGCGGCGGTTCTTGGCCGTCTGCCGAGGGCACGGTAATGCCGTAGCGCACCATTTCGTTTACCGACAGGCGGGCCGTGTGCTCGTCAAGCTTCCAGTAATTGAAAGGCACATGTGTGTACTCGGTCTCCCACTCTACGTAAAGAGGGAACCACGGTTGTCGGTCTCCCCACTGATCTCGTAAAGTTCCGTCTGAAACGGCGGTGTTGGGATCGTGAAATTGGGGGTAGAATGTGCTCGCAGGTGGCTCGCTAGAGCTACCCCCACCTTGTTGAATGACGTAGAATTCGGTTGCCAAAGCGCCAGCAGGCTCCTTGAGAATATCAGGAAGCTTCTCTCTTAGAAGATCGGAAAGTCCCGTTAAGGCGGCAGGTAGATTGGAGGCATCACCGGCGGGAATGGTCTGAGTCGGCGCCCGGACAGCTACCTTGTCCAGGTAATCGGTGGGCCAACCGGAGGGGATACCGCCAATGAGGACCGTCGGGTCATTTGCACGATAGAAGACGGGCATACTCGCCGCCTTGGCTGTCGCGAGTAGGTTCTGCGAACCATCCGTGGGGTTTAGCAGATCATCAATCTTGGCTTGTAACACTTGCATGCGGCCTTGTAGGTCGCTTATATGGCCCGCTAGTGCGTTAACTTTCTGCTTGTATTCCTCGGTGGCGGTCTGATTGCTACTGCCCTCGCCGTTCCCGACGTCGCTCATGAAACCCCACCATAGCGAGAACATATCCCAACGGTACTGCTTCATGGCCGTGCTGCAGCCGTCTAACAGACTCTGCGTCTGGTTTAACTCGGACAGCTTTAGAACGGCGGCTCGCTCAGGTTCGATCGGCTGCTTATCGGTTCCGTTCTCACCGGAGAAGTGGTAGTGTGACCCGCCAGGGGAGCGATTAAAGGACCAATTGTAGATAGTATTCTTAGCCTCGCGCTGCGCTTCGACACCATCATCGCGCGAAAGCAGCAACGACTCGAGTGCGAGGATATCCTCTTCTAATTGGTCGATGTCTCCTTGGCCCTTACGAGCATGACAGTAGGATATAATCGCGTCCATGGGAGTAGTCCCGACGGAGACCGCAGCCTGGGTTGGGTCACTGATGCGCGCGTTGTGCTCGTCTGCTAGAGTCGTCGTAGGTTTTTTGTCTTGATCCCAAACCACGTCGTACATGGCGCCGTGGCATAACGTTCGCAGTTGGCTGGTTTCGTCTAGCCAGCCGCTCCAGTCCTCTGGGTTCTCTTCGACGCCCTTTAGTTTCATCATGAGGGACTCTAAGCTTGCCCCATGCGCGGTAGAGGCAGTGGAGTTCCAGAGAGGGTCGGCGTCATCTTTCCAATGCCAACCTAGGATGTAGTAGCTAGCTTTCGCGTGGCTTAGATACTGAGTTTCGCCACTTTCGTCGGCATACTCAAAATTGTCGATGATGCTGAAGACGTTCGAATTATGCATCTGGAAATCAGCAAAGAGCTGATTGCCACTGCGCAGAAGGCTAATATTAGGAGGCTGGACGACTGAGTTGGGGTCGTCGGGCGTCCATTCAGATAATAGTGTTTTACGCCCGATGAAGACCTCAGCCTGCTCCTCAATGTTGACATCTGAGCCTGATTTACCGGTGACGAAAGGTGCCAGGTCCGTCTGCAAGTCAACATCAAGCGGGATATCGTCAAGTGACCACAAATGGTCGCTTTCCACTATCCACGCTTCGTATTCACGCCCAGTAAATGCCGATTTTGCAGTTTCCGGGTGAATACTGTCGATTTCGATCTTGCGAATTACAACCCAACGCGTGGGTGGTTGAACAAAATCAGGAGTATTGCTAGCGGGCTGTTCGGTCCCCGAGGGTGCGGTTTTCAACCCGTGCCGAAGCCGTTCTCGCCTGCGCGAGGCTTCAGGCACCGTCTTGCTAGACGACACGCCAGACCTGTAGAAGCGCGGCAGGGTCCAGTGGACATAGACTCCATAGCGATGGCGCAGCGGCTGAGGTTCAGGACGCGCGCCCAAATCCATCATGCGTGAATTGAGATCAGCCGGGGCCGTATTGTGTAAGTCGGCGTGGTTTTGAATATCACTCTGGATTAAGAAGTTTTCCAGACGTAGAAAAGTATAGTTAGGCTGCGTGATAGGGCAGATATGCGCGCTCGTGTCGCCATCCTCCCCGGTGCCGCAGACGGCTTGATTGAGGACGAAGGCATCCAGCTTCATGGGCACGAGGAGTGCCTCGAAGTCTTTATCGTTGGACATAGTTGCTGAGCTTGCAAACTTGGGATTTACAAGTTGAGCTAGCCCTAGTAATCTCAAACAATGAGAAAAAGGTGGGAGAGGGAAATAGGTTTACATCAGAGGCTGTTTAGCTTCACTAAAGACCGGGTTCTGGTAGCCTGACGAATATAGCCTTAAGGTGCCCAAAGTCTTCGTAATCTTCCTCCTGAGATGGCAACTAAGCGCATATCGCGCTTGAGGTTCACGTGAACGTCATCATGCGAGCCAGCGAGCATTGCACGGGTAACATCAGCGAAGAGTACCAAGTCGCCAGCTGAATATCTCCAACTAAGATATCGGCATATCGTTGCGGTCATTATCGGAAAAGAATACCGCATATCTCAGTGCGTCGTATGGTGTTGCCTTTGGTGCCGACATGCGTAGACGTTCTAGCTATTGTAGATCCAATGTGCCGATTCCCCCATCTGTCACATGGTAGCATGGCCATCTAGTCAGATTCGTCGCTCTGTAAATTATCTTGCCGGGTACGTTCTATAGTCTCCCGCCAAGTCAGCGAAACCCTGAACCAGCTAGATGTAAGTCGTCATCTCGTCGTCGAATCGGCGTAGATAATATGAGACTAAAAAGCGATGGTGGGAGGATGCGCGAGACGACAGGCTGTAGATTGTTGTTTGCATATTGTATTACACGAGCTCCCCGATACGTAGGATATGTACGGATCCATGGACATTGGAGAATGTTGGAGAGAACGTCGACGTTTCAGCCCCCTCTACGCTTACCGTGACACGGATACGGATACAAACGGGTCTGACGGGATGATCGTGAGATTTAGCGTCTTGGCGTGCGTCCTTGTTCTGCCCGTTCAGCTCAGCTCGATCGAGGCATACAGAACATTACCATTCTTGGAAAAAAGGAGTGAGAGTCGTAGATCTGATTGGCTGTTAAGTTGATTAAGACGCCCGTAGTCTAGAACCCCCCCATCCATGTACATACATCACACATGCAGCACGTATGCGTCCGGTATGCATGTAAGGCTCAGAATATGCCTATACAAGCATCATGAGTATGAACTGCATATACTCCTAGATCCACACCCATCCAACACGCCCCAGAGGCATGCTCTCAGCGACCTACGCGATGGAAACTGGCGTGGGAGTTTATGACGGATTTCGGTCGCGAGGAAGAAATGAGGTGAAGATGAGGCAAAGGTTCGACGTCTTGTCTTTAGGCCGATTCGTCGCTGGTTGGGGTTCAGTCTTGGCATCCATCTCGACGGATCGCTCGTGATATTGCTCCTACGGGTCTCGTGCGGAAGGCAAGACTTTTACTAACTCGAACTAAGGCCCGAAGATCTACCCGTCGACTATCAAGAGGGGAGCACGGGCGACTGCGTATCGGCACTGAAAAGAAAACTGGTGTTAACTATGCAAAACCGGCGAACGTAGGTGACCGAACGCCTCAAACTCATCATGGGAGCTACGTCTAAAATGTCCGCCGACGATACTCTGGCTGAGCCTTCGACTCAAGCTGTCCAAGGTGACGGGCTCTATTACATCTACGCCAGCTCAGCAGAGCAGGCTCCGAGCGACAACGTCAATGTGCTCGATGAGGGTAGCTCCATAGATACGTTTGTGTCTACCCTCAACGATGGCAAAGTCATCATCCTGTCTGATAAGCCAAGTCCGACGACTAGCTTTGATGATAGCGACGAGACGAAGAAATGGTTTCAGGAACTTGACCCTACAGCTAGCGGCTCAGTCACGTTTGATTCAAACTTGAAAGACATTGAGAGCTTCGAACTGCAGTTCACGCAACCATGGCCGCTCATATTCAGCTCGGCGAGCGATGTGCTTCTATTCACATTCGGGCCGCCATCAGACGGATCGGACGGCTTTAGGATCCCTCCACCCGGAGTCGACGGAGAGGGGAAGATGTTGACGCTCGGTCTCGACTTTAGTAAGATAGCCGATACCGATACCCCCAGCGCCAAGCTCAGCGAACTCTTTGCGTATGCCGGGAGCGAAGGCATGGTCGATTACGTGCCGAGCGAGCTGCTGGACCTAACTGCGACGCTCACAACTCCCGGGCAAGGGGATCCGAAGCGCAACGCTCTCTGGTACCTGCCCGCCTCGTACAAACGAGCCGTGATGCGACTACAGTTCCAAGTGCCCAATTTTGAATTGTTGCAAGGTGTTCTCGGTGGGATTCTCAAAGGATTCACCATCGACAGCGCCGACGTCATCTTCTACAAGGACATGCTCCTAGCGGCGACTGAGTCAGGGCCGGAGCCTATCTTCAGGGGGTCTCTTGCCTTTGGTATTGGGTGTTCCCTTAAGGGCAGCGGCGCCGATGACCCCTTGGTGACTACTACCGCAGGTGTCGAGATTAGCGAAGACAACATGCTTCTCACGTTCCTTTTCGAGTCCAAGGACCCTCTGACGGGAATCCTCAAATGGCTCGGGTCCCTGATCGACGACTCGCTAGACTCGCTCGTCGACATCCTAAACCAGAAAGAAAACGGTGCCGACGTATTTTCCGATTTTAACTTGCGCAGAATGACCGTCAGTCTTGATACTACAGATCCAGACAAGCGGAAACTATCGTCTTTCTCTTTCGACATCGAGGTCTCCGCCAACTTTGGTACGAGCGACTCCGGTTCGAAGCCGGTGTTTCTTATTTCGTATAATTGGAACAATCTCGCAGGAGGAACCGGTCAACTAGCCGGCAGGCTGTGGAATGGTAAGTAGGATAGCATGCCACGAAATAAAAAGAACAAATAACTGATGTAGAATCGTAAGATTTCGACATGTCGGCGACTAATGATCTACTGCCGCACGTGGAGAAATGGTCTGATCTATAGCCGTTGACGCCGTCCCCGGCGGGCTCGATTGATATTGAATCCCTAATCCCCGGCCAGACGGTGGACAGCATCCCCGACACGTTGCCTTCGAAAATAACGTTCGCTTATATCGCGCTGACGCAAGATTCCTTTAATATTCGCTGCTCCATCACGACCAATCCTCCGCCCCCTGATTCTGCACCTCAGCCGTACCTAGGCGAGGTGACGCTTGAAGGTTCATTCGTCTGGGGCAAAAGCAGCTCCTTCGCGCTAAACGTCTTCATAAATGCTGCTATCGAACCAAGCCAAGACGCGCCCGAGGATGCCCTACCTGCCATCATCCAGGGGTCGCTGAGTTACGACTCGGCCGCCAAAGCGTGGGACCTGAAGGCTTCGCTCACCGGACTTGACGCTTCCGCCCTGGTCGAGTTTTTCGACGAAGATTCTAAAGCTAACGTAGGGCCCCTCATAAGCTCGATCGCTATCGACACTCTGGCTGTCGAGTACAAGTATACGAAGACTACCGGCGGAAAATCTACCAGTAGCGAGTTTACCATCGGAGGCAACCTGCTGATCGCTGACCTGAACCTAAAGCTCGATTTCGTATATAAAGACGGCAGCTTCACTTTCTCAGCCGCGCTCAACCCGGAAGATAGATCCGCGAAAGTCGGAGACGTGCTAGCAGCCATCTTAGAATCTGACATCCAACTTCCCGACTTCGTCTATAATACGCAGCTCGTCGCCGACAACGAGGACGTCTTCAGGATTGACTTGGTTAAGATCAAGACCCCAGCAGCCAGGAATTCGTCGGGGGCCGACCAGATCTCCTTCTTCTTCTTTGCGGAGCTCAACGTCGCCAACGTCCACGTCGACTTTGTTCAAATGCATAACACGACCTGGGGTGCTAAGGTGCCCTCCAAGCGGGTTTTCAAGGTTGCTATCGGTGGCTTCACCAACGTAGAGCTCGAACTGCCTCTCATCGGCACGTTGAGGCAGCCTCTCGACGAGCTATACTTCCTCTGGGTACAGGACCCGCCGCGGCAGGGCGCGGCGCCCGGCAAGGGAACGGGACTGACACGTCTGGACTGCGACGAGCTAAACAACGGCCTGCAAACCGCAGGGCAAGACACCATTCTTGTAAATGACAAGATTAAACCGGAGCTGCGAACACCGAAAGATCTGCTACTCGCAGGCGGGTGCCACTTTGGTGTCATCATACGCAGCAGCACGGGCGTGCGTACATGTCTACTCGACTACGAATTTATGAAGCAGTCGTCATCCGGCGGCAAGGCGCTCGCGGAAGGTGAGATCGACGACGGATCCCCAAGCGCTCAAGCACCATACAAAAAGAACACCGGCCCGTTGTCGATTAGCAACGTCGGCCTCAAGTATAACGACAAGGCGCTGGCCGTCATGTTTGACGCAACCTTCCAGGTCGGCCCGATGGGCTTCTCTCTAGTCGGCTTCTCTCTCGGTTTCGTGTTTACGACGCTCGACGGGCTCCCGACGATCACCCCCGTCATTCTGGGTCTCGCAGCGTCGTTTGATCAGCCGCCCCTATCGATCGCCGGAGTCATCAGACACGGCAATGAAGGAGGTCTTGATTATTATGCTGGCGGTCTTACCGTCGGCTGGAAGTTGTACCAGTTCGAGGCGGCCGGCTTCTACGGCATAGTAACGCCGTCGGGCAGCTCCAATAGCTTCCAGAGCGTGTTCGTATTCGCCAAGCTCAACGGCCCGCTCGTCACGCTCGAGTTTGCCGAGATCAACTCCATCTGCGGCGGCTTCGGCTACAACAGCAGCGTTCGCTTGCCGACGGTCGACGAGGTTTACGAATTCCCCTTCATCGCAAGCTCGCAGCTGAGCGGCAGCGGAAATGCCATGGAGGCGCTGCAGAAACTCGTGGACCCGGGTGCGGGTGGCTGGTTCAAACCGATAGACAAGACGTACTGGTTGGCGGTTGGCATGGGCGTCGGCGCCTTCCAGATGCTAGCTATCGATGCCGTCGTAGTCGTCCAATTCGGCAGCGCCGTGAAGCTTGGTATCTTTGCCGTAGCCACGGCCGACGTCCCCTCTCCCATGTCGTCCTTCAAGATAGCCCACGTCGAGCTAGGCATATCGGCCGTAGCCGACTTCGACTACGGCACCCTCAAGATAGACGCCCAGCTATCCCCGCGATCCTATATTCTAGATCCTAACTGTCACCTCACCGGCGGCTTCGGCCTGTACTACTGGTTCGACGCGCCCCACGCGGATCAGTCGGCCGTCGGCCAGTACGTCTTCACCCTCGGCGGCTACCACCAGGCCTTCAACTTGCCCGTTGGCTTCCCCAACCCCCCGCGCCTGGGTATCAGCTGGAACCTCGGCGGCGGCCTCAGCGTATCGGGCCAAGCCTACTTCGCCATCACGCCTAAGGCCTGCATGGCCGGGGGTCGCCTGCATGCCGCCTTCTACGCCGGACCGCTGTCCGCTTGGTTCGACGCATTTGCCGACTTTCTCATCAACTACAAGCCATTCTACTTTAATATGCAAGCCGGGGTCTCCGTCGGGGTCGGGTTCAGTATCGATATCTGGTTTATCCACATCCGTATCTCGGTCGAGATCGGCGCGCAGCTGTACCTCTGGGGCCCGCCGATCGCCGGTCGCGTACACGTCGACTTCTGGATCGCCGCATTCGATATCAACTTCGGCAACGACCAAACCCGCAACGAAGCCGTCAGCCTCCAAGACTTCTACCTGCTGGTACTACAGACAGGCACAAGCCCGGCTTTATCGGCGGCAAACAGTGGCCAGCTCTCTATCGGAGCCGGAGATGATGCGCAGGCCGAAGAAGACGTGGAGATCTTAGCCGCAACGCGCCCGAAGAATGAAGGCCATAATTTTCTAGCCCAATCAGGGCTCTTGAACCCAGAAGACAACCCCGAGCGCGATCATACGGCGCCGTGGATCGTACGCGCGGGCTCATTTTCCTTCGTTGTAGAGTGTAAAATGCCAGTTAATGCCGTCAAGAACGACCCTAACGGGAACGCTGTCCTTACGTACGGCGATATCTACGGTAAGCCGATGAAATTGACTACCACCTTGGCCTCGACAGTTACGGTTGTGGTCCAGCAAGACGGCGATAGTCAACCAGATGATGGATGGCAGTACGATAAGTACCTCAACCGCCTCCCTCGTGGTCTATGGGCGAAATGTAAGTCACTATCTCCTATGCGCGAAGTAATTATTTTTATATAAAGCTAAAACATAACAGACGACCCTTCTACGGACCCTCGCACCAGCGGCAACAACATCCGCGACCTACTTAACAATGACGAAGGAGCTGTCACGCTCATGTCCGGGGTCTTGATCACGACACCCAAACCCACCATGGCCCCCGACCCTTTCCCCCCTTACCAAGTCGCCGACGCGGACCTACAGCGCCTCTTCTCGGAGAAGCCCTTCCCGGCCATCGCTACCGCTGACGACGCCTGGGCGCCGGATGAACCGGCCGCTGGCGACCAGGTGGGGGATCAGTACACCGCAGTACACAACGCATGGTCCTCCCCGGCGCTCGGCACGGGTGACGACGGGCAAAGGGGGTTCGTAGGTATTTTGGCGAGCAGTTTGAAGTGGAGCATCGCAGACGAGATGAAGAGTATCGCGGGAATCCCGGAGAGATTGAAGAATGGATTTATGAACCTGTACGTAGCGGCGCCGTTGTTGACGAAGTAAGTCGGGTCTGCGACGAAGGATTACGGTATCTAGCTTTCGTTTAGTCGTTGGGTATCGCAAGTATTCATTCACCTTAGTGTATCACCACACTCTCCTTGTTAATATTAGATCACCAAGTAGTTACGGACCGGCAGGATTCCGCCAAGCTGTTTACGAAATATCTCAATCCTCTTTTGAGTACCGACGCGACTCGAAGCCAAACAACTGATATTAATTGAAAACTGCAACGCTGACCGTTGTGATTCCGGAGCAATCATTAACTACCTCTCTACTTGATCGAGCGGTATCACAAGCTCTGCGTAATAGCATGCCACTATCGCAGCTCAATAAGCACAGTCCTCCCAGCCTGCCTTAAAGACGACGTAAGAGGCATTTTTGAATGCATTACTTGTGCCGTTTTGAGACACGGGTCGACAGGCAGTTGCAGTATCTGTTTTGTCCCGTCCCCTTTTCGTTGTGGTTCGGCACTTTCCAAACATGATGTTGCCTGAGACATGGTTGGTATGCATGATATTGGAGATGATTACCTTCTAGCATTGATATTATCTGTGATCCTATTTATGGGCGCTTAAATGTGACTGTGAGTGGTGATACAGGATAGACTGCGCTGTAGTGCAAGGCTCGCCTGTTGGATGTAGATCTACATGTATGTACCTCCTAAGGTACCAGGTACATGGCGCTGTATATGTAGGTACAAACACTGAAGGGATGCTGTGCAACCATAGACGTTCATTTATATGTATGTTAGTAATGAGGATCTTTCCCCAGCCTCGCGTCTTCAATTTTCTCTAAAACGAGAAAATAGCAAAAAAAAAAAAAAAAAAGAAAAGAAAAGCAAAACTATTACACTTTCTTTCTCCAACTTTCATTATGACGAACCAAGTTTGGCTTATCACGGGCTGCTCAAGCGGCTTTGGCGAACTCTTCGTCCGTCAGCTGACGGCTCAAGGCGACCGAGTCGTGGCGACTGGCCGTAACGCCGAGACTCGGCTCGCACACCTGAAGGAAACCGGGGCGGCAATACTAGACCTCGACGTCACTCTGCCGCAAGCCGAGATCGAAAAGAAGTTCAAGGAGGCCTGGGACATCTACGGGACGATTGATGTATTCGTCAACAATGCTGGTTACATCCAGTGCGGAGCATTAGAGGAGATTAAGTACGTATTTCATGTTCATCTAGGCACTATGTTATTAGACAGGTGACTGAACTGGTGTGCGAAAAGCCAGGAGGAACTGCAGCGGTCTTTCGACACCATGGTACACGGCCCCATCAATCTCACCCGAGCCGCGCTCCCGTACTTTCGGCAGAGGGGCTCGGGCTGGTTTCTCTACATGAACTCACAGTCGGGGTTCGTCGGTGAGCCGGGCGCAACCGCATACTGCGCCTCGAAATTTGCCATCGAAGGTAGATTAACTCAGCCCTTGTTTTTTATTTGTTCCAGTGGTTAACGCTATCAGGCGCCGTGGAGAGTCTCTCCAAAGAGCTAGCTTGGCTTGCCCCGGGCATCAAGCCGCTTATTATCGAGTCCGGCATCCACGGTACCGAAGTCATGGCCAAGATCCAGCACGTCCCGTCGCGGGTGCCTTTCTGGGAGCCTCTGAACGAGGCGGCGCGTGTACGATCGCGTGGCAACTATGAAAACCCGGCTGGAAGCGCACCCGAAATGGTGGCTAAGGTAATCGAGATCGTCAAGGGTACGGGGGTGGCTGCAGGTCGGGATATCCCATTGAGGATCCCGTTTGGTAGTCACTGTTTGTCCGAGTTGCGTAAGAAGATCGAGGAATTACAGAAGATGTATGACGAGTGGGAGAGCGTGGCTCACAGCACCGATTTGGAGGAGGGGAAGGCTCCAATGCCTCGTCTGCCAGATAAGAAATAGGTACTTACCTAGGTAGCTGTAGTGATAGTCGCCGCTATATGGTTCGCGCTGCACGCGGTGTGATGATTCCTCCTTCTAAATAGATATAGTTCATATATAAATTAAGTCTCGATTCTAATTCAAGCTGTTGTCAATTCACTACCTAAATCATTCTTATTCGTAAATAAGAAGTGTCAGGTCTTGATCTCGAGATTTTCCAACAAGTTCGCCTGTAGTCCTTCTAACCATCCCTTGACAAACTGTTCCTGATAAAACGCCTCGTTGTAACAGATGCTCACCCGCAGCTCCCCACCCCAGGTCCAAGCGTGCACGTACAGCTGCGGCGACAGCATGTGCACGGCCAGAGCCACGTTCCGCACCTCGATATCTCCATATCTCCCCTCTACGTAGTTCTCAAGGACCCCTAAATTGCTTAGGTTTGGCTCCGTCGTAGGCGGTGCCGTCACCAGCATAGCCGTTGCCTTCTCGACGTAAGGCCCCCGGACGAATAGGGCTTCGCTATCCGGCGGCGCCAGTGACTGCGCATAGTAAGCTTGGAAGGTAGACGCCAAAGTACCCCAGGAAGCGGACGGATCAGCGATGAGCGGGAAAGCTACCATGCGGATTGACGGTGCATGGGCCGAGCTGTTGGGCGGCGGCGGGCAGTACTTCCTTAGATCGAAGGCGGCCCACGATTTGTACCTCGCCCCGTGGGCCTTGACTGCTCCTTCTTCCTCCCCATTATAATATCGCGCTGTTTCCAAAGTGATTGAGGCGTGCAGCGCGGCGGTGAGTCGAAGCCCTCTCGCTCGGCACGCCTCCAGCAGCGCTGTCGTGACAGCCTTGGAAAACACCGTCTCTACCCGCACAGTGTCCCCTGGGAGCGCTGGTGTGATGGGCAAGCCGATAGCAGGCGATCCATCCTGGAAGGGAGCAAGAAGATCTTCAGCTTTGCGCACCCATTCGTCCTTGGGAATGGCAGGCATGCCAATTACCGCGTCCAGCGTGGGAATTAGATTCGCTGCCTCGGAACCCACAGCTGCCTCCGTGGTGGATGACGGCGTAGAACTGCTTCCGAGCAGGTCCATAAAGCTATGCAACATCATGATGAGGCCCCGTCCGTCCCAGCGCCAGTGCGAGGATACAATCGCTACCTCGCAACTAGCGGGGACCCAATAGCAAGTAGCATGGATAGACGGCGCAACTGTAAGGTGGCGCGAAAGCAGCTCATCAACAGAGCCTGCTTCTGTGCTGACGCGAAAGGTGGCATCAGTCCATTCCTTCAGAGCCTGATTATCGGTGAGAGGCACATAGCGTTTCTCATCCTCGTGCAGTGTCAATGCTATATCCGGATGGCGGAGGCGAAGAGCACTCCACGCGCCGCGTAGGCGTTGCTCTTGCGCCGCCGAATCCGTAGTGGAAGGAAGCTGAGCTTCAGCCATCCGAACATGAGCCAGTGCTCACGGCCCAGAGGAGCGCCAGCCGCGGCAATAGATTGAAACATCTTATCATGGCAATCGAGGGGCCGACGCCAGTATTCACCTTCGTGCGTCCAAGACATGGCTTAGGCGTGTTGGTCTGTAAGTAAGCTTGAGAGGTGAGACTGCCTGTGAACTGTCTTAGGTAGCTGCATAAAGCTGACGTGGGAGAAAGATTAAAGGAGCCAACATATCTTTATATGCCTAGTATCTTGCAATAATATTCGTGTAACCCCGCTTGACCGAAATAAGGGTATTTAATAAGTATGAGGCAATCAGGTCTTCCTTTGAAGGTTATGCTCTTTACGTAGGTAGGTACTAGAGCTGTATTTTGATTGAATCAACATGTTAGGGTTCTATTCCCAGAACCATAGCATAGCAAGCTTGCTTGTATTTCTCATAGTTATTATCCTGCTTCTGGTCTGTATTTCCCGAATCCCACGTATTAGAAGCCTCTAAACTAACTAGAAAATTCTCCAATTATCCAACCCATTGGAAGTGCGATTTACAACTTGTATTTCCACCCCTTAAAACATGTCCCGGGGCCGTTCTGGGCCCGGGTCAGTGGCATCCCCTCATGGTACCACGCGACGCTTGGGGATCGCCACCTATGGTTATGGCGACAGTTCCGGGTATATGGGTACCGAATTAGGCCAGAGCCCAACACGGTCCTGTTTTATGATCCTACCGCCTACACGGACATCTATAGCATGAAATCCAACGTTCGACGAGCTCCCTTCTTTGCTGCCTTTCAACGAGTTGATAGCGAGCCCACGACACTGACTGAAACGGACGTCAATAAACATGCCAGAAAACGCAAGTTACTTTCCTTGGCCTTTACTGAACAGTCGTTGCGTGCGTCTTCGAAGTTCGATATTAAACATGTCAATCGTTGGACGCAAATTATTGGACAAGAACTCGACGGTTGCACAGGATGGTCCGCCCCTCAAGACCTTGGAAAAATGATAGACGCCTTAGTTTTCGATATTATAGGCGATCTCGGCTTTGGAAAGTCATTTAACATCAAAGAGCCTGGGGCCAATCCCTTAAAAGCAATTCCACACAGCATCGTGGAGTATGTTCGCTTTTGCTATCTGGTATAATCCTTGCACTTATCTCACCAGGTGAACCCGCTAATACAACAGAAAAGGTATGTCGATCGCCGTTATTAG
Organism: Entonaema liquescens; assembly: GCA_902805475.1. NCBI lineage: Eukaryota > Fungi > Ascomycota > Sordariomycetes > Xylariales > Xylariaceae > Entonaema > Entonaema liquescens. Next base: position 2,268,774 of record CADCSX010000001.1, on the reverse strand, counting down.
GTTTATTTATCTGGCTTAAACCCCGGGGACTGGACAAAGTACTCGAGCTTGCTAGCCCACCAGCCGTCCGTGACTATCACCGCTTCATTTACCAAAGCGTGACGGACCGAATAGCGCTTCAGCGTCAGCAAGCCGAGAAGCCGGAAGCCGACCGGCGCCAGGATTTGTTCTACTTCCTTTACGAGGCCCGGGATCCCGACACGGGCCGGCGGGTCTACGGCGAAGATGAGCTGCGGGCGGAAAGCAGCCTCTTGATCATCGCCGGGTCCGATACGATCAGCATCAGCCTCTCAAGCATTTTCTTCTACTTGACGAGCGACCCGCGACGGTGCCAAAAGCTTACGCATGAGATCCGCACCACGTTTAAGTCGGCCGAGGACATCGTGCACGGTCCAAAGCTTCAGGGTTGCACTTATCTCAGAGCTTGCATCGATGAGGGCATGCGACTTACGCCCGCAGTCCCAAGCGAACACGCACGCGAGGTCCTTGCCGGCGGCTTGAATATCCTTGGGGAGTACTATCCAGTAGGTACTATCGTAGGAACGGTTCCATGGGCGTGTTCACGAAATAGCGCAGTGTACGGGGAGGATGCGGAGGCTTTTCGACCGGAGCGCTGGATCGTAGATGAATTGGACGGAGGCACGACCGATGAGAAGCTGGCACGGTACAGATCGGGCTCCCACCCATTCCTTTCTGGACCATACAGTTGCATTGGAAGGCACTTGGCCATGATGGAAATGACCCTCATAATCGCTCGTACATTGCACGGCTTGGACATTAGGCGTGCGCCCGAGTCTAATCTGGGAGATGGTCGGTCGGGTCTTGGATGGGGCGCCACCGACAGAGGGCAGTATTTCGTCAAGGACGGATACGTCTCGCTCCGCCATGGGCCTGAGGTTCAATTCAGGAAGCGAATGTTGTAATAGGTACACATATGTACATAAATAGATGCATATAGTACGTATTACAAGTAGGATTCGTAATGCACAGCGAGTCCATGGCAATGAGGGGTAGCATTAATGATTTCCCAACCTTTAACGTTCTTACAATGTGCCTCTACGACAGTTGCCGGCGATCTTCTCTCATCTGATTGCGTCTACATTGATAATACGAGTATAATTAAAGCAGTTGGTTACTTCTTCAGGCTCCAGTTTGTCTCTTCTATTTTTGTACAAGCTAGATCTTCTTTCTTCTTCTTCTCTTCTATAAGCATGTCCGGTTTGTGAAATTTCGCATACGCGCGCAGCCCGCCAGTGAACCTGCTGTGCAACGAAGAAACATGTCACTGCATGGCAAGGCTTATGTTATGAAACCTAACAACTGCCGAGCTTGGGAATAAAGAGGAGATGAAAATTGAAGAGCCTCATCCCTTATATCGTCTCCCCAATCCTATAACTATATTTGAGCCAAGATATAGGTCCCCAACGTGTTAGTGCTAGGTTAGAGGGCTTGTCCACCGTTGTCACATACCAAACGTTGCTACGCTGCACGAATCAATATTGTGGCCCGGCATATAAAGAAATAAGTCAGAATAGATATTGTAATCCTTCGAGTGAATATCCGCGATCGATAATGTGTTTTTCAGATACTTGCCAGGGTATCATATGACTTTGAGAAGGATAGATAGAGACTGCGTGAGAAAGATGCGTTTAATATGTATTAATGCTATCTACACAAGTTCGACGTAGCATCTTTAAAGGGATGCTGCGTATTAATTAAAGAAACGGGCAAAATTTAGGATTTAACCGAAATATTTCCAAATAAGCGTATTTCCCACGTATTTTAATATATTTTATAATATTTTATAAATTTTTATTATTTTTTTTTCTTTTCCAAAATTAGCAAAGGTCGGAATAACTTCTTATTAATATTCAAAGTTTGGTACGCTATCCCTAATTACTACCCGTTTCCTTAATCAATGCGCAGCACCCCCTTGGGGGTGCTACGTCGAACTTGTGTAGACAGCACTAATAAGTAAGACGAGCGTGTTCACTTCTGTACTACCGCACCATGAACACCCCCAATGAGGATGAACCAGAGAGGGTAGAGCCAGGGTTTTGTGTAACATGGGATTCCTCTCCGGTCAGTGCCTTTACCCCCACAATCAGGAACCGGAGGACATACTGCATGTAAGTAAAAGTTTATGTCGATGTTAAAACTACCTAGGTACCAATTAGGCTACCTAAGTACTATTTCGATACTGATTGATACTACGGTGGCTAGAATGCAATTGTCGCTAAAACAAGCAGTGATTTCTTCAATTACTATTATTTTCTTTCGCGCATCTACCGGGCAGGTATTCATTTGTACAATAAAATCCCAATACCACTCATTATACATTGCCCCTGGAAAAATGTAACCACTTGGGGTTAGATATCACGTTACCTGAACACTCCTCGAGACCAAAATTGAGCGAGAAGGGATATTGCCCAGTGGATACTCATCAACTAAACTATTTGTCGAGGCCGAGGTAGCATGCGTACCGCTCTCCGCCTCGTTCATGAGATAGTATTCAGAGCGTTTAGCTGAGTCCTTGGTGCTGGGTCCACTTCCGCTGCTAAGAGAAAAACTTTTGGACACAGTATATCCCAAGGTATGCTTTACCCATTTCATGGCTTTGCGTGAAACTGGGAGTAAGGGTCCATATGTGGGAAGACAGGCGCATAGGACCGCGAGTCCTAGCTGAATCGTTGAGAGGCTCTGGACTTGAGAGATCTTGACAAATTCGTGGTTCTTGGGGTTCCAGATATATGTCATTCGAATGACACTAGCAATACACACTCTATATTTGGAGAGTAGGTTATATGTGAGTCAAAAGACCAGATAGAAAACAGGTAAAGTATCACTTACAGTCCACCGAGGAGGAACATGCTCGCAACGGACCATTTCTGCACTGTGCGTAACTGGAGACGATGCACCATAACCACTGGCAAAACCAGAACTAGCACGTCCAAAAAGAAGTTGGTCAACTCGTATCCCAGCCAGAGCGGTCCGCTCGCGATACAATATTCCGTAGAGCCGAGAAACTCCCACAGGGCGCTGGGAGGATTACACTGAAATGCGTCACAGAAGGTGTAGACAAGGAACCAGACGATACACAGCCCGGAGACAGCCCAGTTCCATCGCTGAAACGTCTTGGAGATGGCGAAAAGCTCACGGTAGAAGGTCAATATGGAGAGCTTGATCACAGTGATGGCAAGTCCAAAGAACAGGTCTCCGACATATAGCTCCTTAGTATCATTAGTCAGTTGAAGTATAATGATGGAGACAGAGAGAGACGGAAAGACTAGACGAAATGTATGTTGACGCCACTCACTTTCATCATTGCAGTAGCCCACTCCGCCCCTCCGTTCGCGTAGTTCGCCATAACTTCATCGAGGTCATATGTTCCTGGCCCGGGGCCGTCAACGATATCTGTACGGCGTCCCGACAGTTAGACTTCCTCATTGATATAATCGCTAGTGCTGAAGGATATAGCCAGTTAGGAAGCCTTACACTGAATAATCAAACCGGTGTTTACGGCTACTGTTGCAAGACCAAATAAGATCAACCAGTCTGACCATGATAGCGGTATTTTCCCCCCTCTTCGAAGCATCAACCTGATTGCAACGGATATAACGGATAGTGCTAACATAGACACTGCCGACCAGAGGTTGAGTGTGCCACTCCTGCTTAGTTCTTTCATAATGATGTGGTGAAGACAATTACTGTGTAAACATTACTAACTTCGAATGATCGATCGTGTCGTCAAGGATAATTTAAGGCGCTCGTAGGCTCATTCCGTTGGCTCATGCGATAAGCCATAAGATTTGGCATTTCTTAGACACATTGGGATGCGGTAAAAATCTTCACACCAACGCTTACGTACTGGCACAGGTACATGCGATAGGATGTCTCATATGTTACATATCACCTGAAACCTACCTAGGTACATCATACAGTCTGTGTCCATGTTGGGAGGTGTGTATGGCGTACGTTAAGCGCCAGGGCTTTGTGGCACCCTCTCGACCAACGAGAGGTGCATAATAGGAAGGATCAGGGTTTAAATGACTTACATATTGTTAGACCAATATTATATCCAGCCTGCAGGCCAAATAGTTACACGAAATGGGGTATTCGGGGGCTTAAAATCAAAACTCCGCCTTTTCATGCCCCCCTTTTCGTTACCTCTAATACATGTATGTATTCCATATCCATCACTGGGTACTAGATACTAACCTCGACTTTATGAGTACCTAGAAGGATGAGTTTACCCATTTATCTACCCAGTAATTACATACTAGATAATCCGTCAAGAAGTCACAAATGGCGAGAATAGCGAGGTACTGGTTAGATAACAATATTGCTCATGTTATACTGGGCATTGGCTGTCAGAGATGAGCCCGTGAGTGAGGTCATACGTAGAGTAAATACAGGAAGCAGCAGCGTGGCTGCTATGTGGTAGCAGATAATAATAGTGATCTATTAACGCTTAACCTCCTAACTAATAGCGAAGGCGCGGAGCGCCCTTTATATATAATATATACTATAAATCTATCCTTAATTCTAACTAGCTATCCTTAGACCTCTAACAAAGTCTCTTCCCCCCAAGTACTCCTGTCCTCAAGAACGATATATCACTTTTATTATTACGAGGTAACTGTGGTGGCGCCGGAGGTGTCTGGCGGGTTCGAGTGAAATATTCACGCTTCTTATAAGAATTTCGTGAAGACGGCGTGAATTATCTCGTAATCCCCTCGTTTTTAATATTAGTTTTCTACGTATATATTACCGCCTCCTCTCTATTATCTCCCTTACACTACTTCCCAGTAATAACTATATTATCCCCCTCGTCGTTATTTTCCGTTTATTATTCTTAGTACCAACATAGCCGCTACTTCGTTGCCTGTGTCGTTGCTATAGCCCTCCGCCCTATCCCTTATTGTTGCTGTTTAGCCTCCTTTATAGTTTAGAAAGGTCAAAAGGAACAGCCGCTACGTCGTTATAAGGAGGATAACTGTATATTTAACGTATTCTTTCGTTTTTCAGGCGGTAGCCGCTAACTCGCTAAATAGCCGCATCAACTAAGTGTACCCATTACCGTCACTGGGGCAAAACTTATAATGACGTAATTTCTCCCCTTATTTCTACTTTGTTTTACTTGCTTATATGTCCTACTAACCCACCAGTATCCTAAAATCTCGTAGGATAAACCTTTGGCGCCTCCTAGATGCGTGCGATAGTGTTATTACTGTAAATCTGCCCCTACGTGTTATCTGTCGGTTCGCAACTAACTCGCTATTTAGTAGCCGGAAATTCGTAACGCCCAAATCCAGGTGAAGAAGGCTCTTCAGGGTAAGAAGAGCAAAAAACAGCTTTCTACCACCCGTCTTACCGAGGTTACCGGCGAGGAAGCGGCGGAAAATCAAGAGCGTCGCCTGTTATTCCAAAATCGCGCAACCCGGGCTGCGGAACGAGCTGCCCAAGCGGCTAAGCGAGCTAACCGTGCCCTCGAAGCTTCACTAACTGCCCAACAGGCAATAACTAACTCTTTAAACCGATTTTCCACCGCGTATAAGAAAATTGTTAGTAAATATCTTATTATCGTTTCGTCTAATTCACCTGCTAATTCGCTACTTTGTAGCATCGAAATACACTCCAAGCAGAAAGCAATAACGAGACTAAGGACGGCAATAGTAATTCCAACGAAGATGCCAGTATAGAGGCCAGTAGTAAGGCCGACGGATTAGGTAATAATTAAGGTGTTCTCCGCTAATCTTCCCTCAGCATTCCTATATCCTATACTATTTTGTGCGCCACCTATAATCCGTAACTAATAAGCAGTTATTCCACTAAGAATGAACTTATATTACTACTTACCTTTCTCGTTCCGGGAGTAAATTATATTATCCTATAATAGGTTCTTTGTTTCGTAAGTATGTCCACTCTATATAGATATGGTATTCAACACGCAGCTACCTCGTTATTTCTTCCGTTCTAACCTTATCTCCTTCCTTTTTATGTCACTTTTATCATATCCAATCGATTGCGTCCGGTGGCTTATCAGCGTTATTGTTACGCATACGCTCGCTAAAAACCCGGTATTAAGGAGGTACGTTACGTATCCGCCACCAATATATCTATCCCCCCGTCTGCCCTCGTTTTTTGCTAACCCGCTACCACTTAGATACTTCAGCTAAGTATCAGCGCTATAGTGAGGCAAAAAAGTCTTATAACCCTATTTATGGCAAGGTTAAAAAAGCCGTTAAAAAAATGCAATTAGTTACTAAACAACATCCCAATTCTCGTCCAATAAATTCGCAGTCCCAGCCCTTCTACTTTTGTCTGCTTCTTACTAACTCCTCCAGAGTGCCGTTATCCGGGTTCAAAATAACCTAAAAAAAGCCTTAAATACCGCGAAACAGGCGCGAAGCGAAAATGGTATTCGTGCGGAGCAGAATCGTCGCGCTGCAGAGCTGGACCGCAAAAAGCGTTTAGTCCGGGCTGTTAAAAGAACGAGGTCGCAGCTCGCCCGCAACGTATCTGTCTTAGATAAGGTGCGTAACACCTTCAATCGCTTTATTCATTTTCGTATTACAGTAAATAATATCCTTCTTATACGTAATTCCGTAACTAACTCCCTGCAGAGTCGTGACCCCGAAGAACAGGACCTTGATCTCGAAACTGAAGAGGATTTTCCCGCCCCTTCTCCGGGTAATAATCAGTCTATGGCGAGCTCGCTAGTCGACGTTAAGAACTAACGCTAGCGCTAAGTTCCCGTGGTCTTTCTTTTATCTCGTAATTCTTATTCGTACGCGGCCTTCAGCTCTTCCAAGACGTCCTCAGCCTTCTCCCAAAAGTCGTCGGTGCTACTATAGCCCAACCACCTAATCAAATACTACCTATTTTTCCCCAATCCTCTATGTCCTAAGATTGCCTCTACGGTAAATTCGTTGTTATCCACTAATATAACCAATTGCTCCGCTAGTTCTTCGCCGGATCTCTCAATATATAGTTCTAAGCAGCTTACATTAAATACGTCGTGTATTCTGTAGCGTGTAGGTAACTTTAACTTATAAACCATGCCGTATTCTCCTATTACCTCAATTACCTCAAATAAGCCTAAATACTTATCCGCTAACTTCCTGCTAAATCGCCTCTAGTTTATATACTTTATAAATACCAGGACCTTATCCCCTTTCTTGAATGCTTATTTAAACCGTTTCTTGTTATACCATTTCGCATATGCTTCGTTCGACGCTTTAAGCAGTTTAGCCGCAGCGAACCTTACTTCGTATATTCTTTCGGCTACTTCTACGCCTTTTGCGCGTTTCTTCCAAGTCGCGGCGCTGTTAGGTTAATGGGGCCCCTAAGCTAAAAACCTATGTGGATGTACGCTAAGGTCTATCTGTGCGCTAAGTATACTAAAGTGTTATATACCCATTCGACTAGTACCAGCTTCTCGGCCCAGTCGCTCTGTTCGTAATTGCAAAAGGTTCGTAAGTAGTGCTCCAGGTTCTGGTTCTGGCGTTCAATTTATCCGTCTATCTGTGGGTAAAATAACGTGCTTAACTGTCGGGTCACCGCGAGCTTGTGGCAAAGTGTTGACCAGAATTTGCTTATAAACAGTGATCCCCTATCGGAAACAATTCCTTCCGGCAGGCCTATGTATCTGAAAACATGTTCGAAAAATACGTCCGCTAGGCCTGGGGCCGTAAGCTTCTTCGTCACGGGTATATATAGCGCGTATTTGGAAAACCTGTCAACGACCACTAATATACTATCGTAGCTTTTCCCCATTCGTGTTGAGGACGTCAGTAATCCGGTAATAAAATCAAGCAAGATCTCCTTACCCGGGCCGCTAGGTATGGGTAAAGAGCCTAACTCGCCGTAAGGCAAATGTCTCCGTGCCTTAGTCCTTTGGTATATAGCACAAATGTTCACATAACGTTTCACATCTTTCCTCAGGCCATCCCAATAGTAGCAATCTGCAATTCGCTAAATCGTTTTTACAACTCTTTGGTAACCTGACAACGCTGCGTCGTGGTAATTATATAACATTTCCTTCCTTAACGCCGGGGGAACGTATATCCTACCCTTGAACCTTAGTAGTCCATCTTCTCTTATCTAAGGTAGCGTAACTGTGTTACAGCTTCTTCGCTATTGCTAAACTCCCGATTGAACATACTCATCGAACACTTGTTCCTTACGTATTTCCTTTAGAAATAGTACGCCTAGATCCTTGGTATCTCCCAGGGCCGTTAGCACGTACCCGCACTCGCGGGACGTCGGTCGGTTTCCTTTATCTCCTACTTCGGCCACGCCGTTGCTACCTGTCGTTGTTGGAGTTCCTTAGCTATTCTTAAACCTCCTCAAGAACCTCGGCAACACTCCTCTTCCGACACCACGCACATTTGACAGTAGGGTACGCACTCCCATAACTACCTCCTATTCGCACATATCTGGGTTACTAACTACCAGTTAAGATACCCCCTAACTATTCCAGAACCTCCTCTAAAACCTCAGCAACATATCCCATCTGGCCTCGTTTTTCCCTTCTATATCTACGTAATCTGGTCGCCGCAACGTACTATCGGTTGGATTCAGGGTCCCTAATCTGTACACGATCTGAAAATTAAAACCCGCCAATTCTTCCACCCACCGGACCTGCCTACTACTTAACTTCAGCTTATCCATCAGGTACTACAAGTTCAAATAGTCAGTGATTACTTCCACCGTTCCTAGTAAGTAGATTAGGTAATGTTTCCATTTTTCAAATGCGTCGACTATTGTTAGCATTTCCGCGTCGGGCGTTACATAATTTACCTCGGCCCCTCGCAGTTTCCTTAACGCGAAGGCTATAGGATGCTACTTATTGTCATATTTCTGGAATAACACTGCCCCAATTGCCCATTACGAGGCGTCCGTTTCCAATCTTGTAAGTAACTATATGTTAAAATGTTTAAGTATAGGGGCTTCCGTGAATTTTTTCTTTAGGGTCTCGAACACTTCTACTACCTCCTTACTTAGTTCGAAATTAAATCGTCTATCACCCTTTAATAAGTTTATTAATAAGGCGGTCAATTTCGAATAATTTTTAACGAATCTTCTATAAAAACCCGCAAAACCCAGGAACGTTTATATATCGTGGACGCTAGTAAGTCGTGGCCACTCCATAATTACGAACACCTTATCCTGGTCCATTTCTATTCCTTCGGTTGTAATTGTGAAACCGAAGAACGTTACCCTTACCGTATAAAATTCGCATTTCTAAGGGTTAGCATATAATTTCCACTCCTGTAACTGGGCTAAGACGCTGCGAACATCCCGGACGTATTGTTCCTTATCCTTTAAGTAAATCAGGATATCGTCAAAGTAAACTATACATATCGTATCTACCAGACCTGCGAGCGCGTAGTTAATATAATTCTGGAACAATGCTGGGGCGTTAGATAGTCCAAATAGCATCACAAAATATTCGAAATGTCCGTACTTCGTTCGAAACGCCGTTTTCCACTCGTCTCCCTTGCGGATGCGTAGCCGGTGGTACGCGTCTTTCAGATCCAGCTTCGTAAAATGCTTTGCTCCGGATAACCTATCTAAAATCTCGCCAATTAACGGCAAAGCCGTCCTATCCTTATGGGTAACCTTATTAAGTCCTCTGTAATTTACACATAATCGTAACTTACCACCTAATTTGGGGACAAATAGCACCGGGGCACCGGCAGGGCTCCTAGATGGTCGTATCCATCCCTTCTACAAAACGCTATCTATATATTCCCTCAATTCTTTTAATTCCGTTTCCGCCAAAGAGTATATTAGTCCAAATAGAAGGTTCTTCCCTTCTTCGAAGTCGATAAGGTGGTCCCATTGCTAATATTCCGGGAGAATAGAGGCTTTGGAAACGTCGAAAACTTCTACGTATTCTTCGTACTCAAGCGGGATCGTAACCTCGCCACCACCTTCCCGCAAACTAAAACATTGCCCGCGGGTGTCGATTCCCCCTATTGCTTCTAACGCTAGCATAACCACCCCCTTTACCTTTTTAAAGGCCTTCCTAATCTCCTTCTTCCCCTGCACCAGGCAAGCTTTTACTACATCGATACAATAGTGCCATTTTCGGTACCGTCCTTTTAAAATTGCGTCGGCGCTCGTAAGTTAGGGTATTCCTAAGATAACGTCGTAACCGAAGTTCTGGTTTACCACTTCTACTTCGCTAAGGATACTGCAGATAACGCCCTAATCGTCTCTTGCTTCTACGAGCGTAAGGCACCGGGCTAGCGTCTTACCTACTCCAAAAAACCTTTTAAGTCTCTTCCTAGTAAGAACTCCGCTGCTACCGCTAAGGGTACGCATCCTACTCGGACCAGATTAAAATCTACTCCTGTGTCTATCAAAGCCTATAAGGTAATCCACTCGCGCCCCATCTACAGCCTCACCGCTACCTCGAATCTGATGCAGGTCGGGGTAGACCCCTATTGCAGGTCTTGCGCTCCTCTGCCCAATATTAATGTTTAATTTGCGTTTCCTACTGCTCCTTCGCTTCTTCCCTCTAAGCAGCGGTTTACCAGATATCCTAGGCCGTTACATTTCCAGCATACTACTTTAAGGCAGTTATACTTAAAATATCCTTATTCTCCGCATAAGGCGCATTCCCTAAATTGCCACGGGCGAGTGGCAAACCGATTATATGTTTGGTCCTTATCGGAGAAACTATCTTACTTTAACTTCAGATAGTCACTCAAATAGCGTATTCGCGGCCCACTCACCGGCTGTCCCTCTTTCGATTCTTTTCCTTCTCCTGTTTCTTTTACTTCCTTATTCTCCTTCTTTTATCCTTGTATAATAAGTTCGAACGACTTAACTCGGCTTTTTAACTCGCTTCTAATCTCCGGGATAAAGCCTCTAACGCACTCTGCTTTTAGCTCCGGAATAAAGCGAACTAGCAAGTTAAGCACTTTCGTCCTTTCGAAATAATACTCTAGGTCTCCTGCTTTTAGTGCCTCGTATTTGTCCAAAAAAAGGCGAACGGTTCGTTAGTTCTTTGGCGGAGCTCCTGCATTGCTATAAGTGCGTCGAAAGCCCGCGCATCCTCATTTCCGACCATATTTCGGAACCACTTTTCCATTTCTTCCCAAGTGTATTCCTCTAATCCCCTTCGTTCGGTGTCGAGGTAGCAGTGCCATCGCCGCGCGGCTTTTCCTACCAAACAGGCCGTTGCAAACGCTATCTTCTCTAAATCTATTTGGCAATGGTTCAAGGGAAACTGCACCTTTAACCCAGCAATAAAAGCGATTAACTCTACTCCCGTCTCGTCTTTCTCCCCCTTATATTATATGCTCGGGAAGGAAAGTTTGTACAACGCCGGGCTCCTACTGCAACTGCTCTTCTTCAGTCTCTCCTCTTCGTGACTTACAGCAGGGTCGCGGCCCTCTTTTAAGACCGTTAGTCGTTCGATTTTCCTCTTTCTCTCATATTGCCTCTCCAATTCTTATAGCTATCTGTCGAGTTCTTGATCTGTGAGGGCTTCGAGATCGGCGCTATCTTATTGTAGGGTTATCGATAAAGCCGTTGACGTTGGCTCTACTAATGTAAAATTTGCGCTGCTTGCTGGCTAGCTACTGGGTACTTGTAGCGTACTCGCTATTGTATCGCTAAGCGACATTATATCTGCCGCGGTCGTTCGACCTCTTGCTGGTCGAGCCATCTTTCTTTGTTAGTTTAGGTGCTGCGTTACTTCTAATAAACGGTCTACGCTAATGGGCAAAAGCGTTAAACTGTTAGAGATGAGCCCGTGAGTGAGGTTATACGTAAAGTAAATATAAGAAGCAACAACGTGACTGCTATGTGGTAACAGATAGTAATAATGATCTATTAACGCTTAACCTCCTAACTAGTAACGAGGGCGCGAAGCGCCCTTTATATATGATATGTACTATAAATCTATCCTTAATTCTGACTAGCTATCCTTAGACCCCTGACATTGGCAGTATAGACGCCATGATCTCGACAGATATATATATAATTATACTATGTATGTCAGTGTCACAATAGAACTATCAGCGCCAATCCACGGATAGAACTAAATGTACCCAAGTAGGTAGATATGGGTAGGTATCTATCCGCAAATAATATTCCTAGATCGGGGACGTGGCAGCAGTCATAAGTAGAGACTATAAAATCACATCCAGTAGCAGAATCTACGGCAAGATACTATGTAGCAATCAGTCCTTAGAGCTCCCTTTGTTATCAACCTACTGTCAGGGGTCTAAGGATAGCTAGTCAGAATTAGGGATAGATCTACAGTACATATCATATATAAGGGGCGCTCCGCGCCCTCGCTACTAATCAGGAAGTTAAGCGTTAATAGATCACCATTACTATCTGCTACCACACAGCAGCCACGCTGCTGCTTCCTGTATTCACTCTACGTATGACCTCACTCACGGGCTCATCTCTGACACCTACCTAGTACTTAAGTTATACGAACGTTCGTAATGGATCAACTCGGAGCCAACGGTGACTTGAGTCTCTTGGGAGACACTACAGCCGCTCAAGCTGACCGGCTGGAACCCATTGCCATCGTTGGTTTTTCCATGCGCTTCCCGGAGGAGGCTACATCCCCAGATGGCTTGTGGGAGATCCTCTATAGGGGACGTAACGTTATGACTGAAGTTCCTCTAGACCGATTTAATATCAATGGCTTCTATCATCCGGACCCTTCGCGTCCTGATACCGTCTGTGATATAGCTATGTTTCCTGAGGTGAGTAGAAGGGTGCTGACGCCGATATAGGTCAATGCCCGAGGTGGTCACTTTTTGAAAGGGGATATCGCTGCTTTTGATGCGCCCTTCTTCTCAATGAACCCATCCGAGGTAGAAAGCATGGATCCGCAGCAGAGGATATTGCTTGAGACATCGTACCATGCTTTGGAAAACGGTATGTTAAGCTAACTTGGCAACTAGTTCTGGTATTTCTTCCCCAGTTACTGACTTTTTACCTTGCGTTCAGCTGGTATACCAATCCAAAAGATAGCCGGATCAAAGAGCTCTGTCTACGCGGGCAGCATAGGCGTCGATTATAATACGCTTTTCGACGTCGATGAGGAAATACAGCCTACCTATAAGGCAACAGGTAACGCTGATGCCATTCTGGCAAATAGAATTAGTTGGTTCTACGACTTAAGAGGTCCCAGCATGACAGTTGAGACAGCATGTTCCAGTAGCATGGTGGCGCTCCATCTCGCTTGTCAAGGCCTTCGCGCAGGCGAATCAAAAATGGTAGGTTCTGCTTTATAGCCGACTCCTTCAGGTACTGACCTAAGGTAAGCATATATTATTAGCAGACAGGCTGATCTGGTGTAAAGAGTCTCGTCGTTGGCTCGCAGCTGTACCTTGAACCTTTTACAAGCGCCATCTCGCTATCATCTCTCAAATTTATGTCGTCTGACAGTCGTTGCCTCAGCTTCGATGACCGAGGGGGTGGGTATGCAAAGGGCGAAGGCTTTGGTGCCTTAGTCTTGAAGCCACTCAAGGATGCCTTGACCGACGGAGACACTATCCGTGCCGTGATCCGCTCCACCATCACCAACCAGGATGGTCGGACACCGGGCATTACGCAACCCAGCCTGGCTGCCCAAGAGGAGCAGATCCGTGACGCTTATAATATTTGCGGCCTCGATCTCCGGAGCACCCGGCTCTTTGAAGCTCATGGGACCGGCACCGCTATGGGCGACCCGATTGAAGCCGAGGCCATCGGAAGGGTCTTCCGGGAGTATCGTAGCCGCGAAGAGCCCATGTACGTAGGTGCCATCAAATCAAATATCGGACATCTCGAAGCGGTTGCCGGGATAGCCGGAGTCATCAAAGTAATTCTCTGCCTCGAAAGGGGTATTATCCCTCCAAATGCCGGCTTTGAGATTTTAAACCGCAGAGTGAAGGCTGATGAATGGAATCTACGATTTCCTACCGAGCCTGTTCCGTGGCCTTGTGATGGTCTCCGCCGTGCGTCGGTCAATTCTTTTGGATACGGAGGCTCTAATGCCCACGTCATTCTTGACGACGCGTATAACTATCTGCGTGAACGGAATCTCCAGGGTTTTCACTGCACCGTGAAGGCGCCGCCAACAGAGATGAACTCCAGGGAAGGCCTGTCCAACGGAAACCTTGGAATTGACACTTCAGCACTGAAAAATATGTCCAGTGACGGAACACACTACGAGCATAATGGAAACACTAATAATAGTGTGGTAAATCGCCTACGTCTTTTTGTATGGTCAACGTCGGATGCTGCTGGTGTCGAAAGACTTGGGCAAGAGTACCAACAGTACATGTCTCACCGACATCTTGTAAGCGACACACAGGGGTTTCTTCGGGACCTTGCCTTTTCGCTCTCGGATAAGAGAAGTTCTCTGCCCTGGAAGTCTTATATACTTGCGCGCTCCTATGATGATTTGGTGGAAAGACTAGGGCATATTCCAAAGCCTTCACGGTCGTCCGTGCCCCCCAAGCTAAACTTCATATTCACAGGCCAAGGGGCACAATGGGCGACAATGGGCCTAGGATTGCTCTCTTACCCCGAGTGAGAGATTGCCTTATGCAGGCGGACCAGTACTTCAAGTTGCTAGGTAGCGGCTGGTCGCTCGTGGAAGAACTGCAGAGGACGAATGAATCGTCGAGATTAAGTAACCCCGCCTTGGCTCAACCGGTTTGCACAGCTCTACAGGTTGCATTAGTCGAACTTCTTGCATCCTGGAACGTGCATCCCGAAGGCGTGGTTGGTCACTCGTCCGGTGAGATCGCCGCAGCATACTGCGCCGGTGCGATTGATAGAGAGGCAGCTTGGGCAATTGCCTACTTCCGCGGAACGCTGGCTGCGAAACTTGCCGCTAGGTCCGTAGACCCAAACGGTCGCGGCGCTATGATGTCTGTACAGCTGTCCGAAGCGCGACTTCATCCATACTTGGAAGAGCTTGTACGAAGTGGGCGAGAGGGCGATGTGGATATTGGATGCGAGAACAGCCCATCCAATCTCACATTGACGGGGTCAGAAGCAGCAATCGACTTCCTCAAGGAGCGTTTCGATATCGACGGGATCTTTGCTAAGAAATTAGCAGTCCCAGTTGCCTACCACTCAACCCATATGGAAGCAATAGCAGACGAATACCTCGTTCATCTTCAGTCAATACATCGACCACAGAGCTCAACGAAGGAAAAAATAAGACACGGCCCACTCTTTGTGTCATCTGTGACAGGCAATGCAGCCTCCTTGGACCAGCTCTCGCAGCCGGAATATTGGGTGAAGAATTTAATTTCACGGGTAAGGTTTGCAGAAGCAGTGACCCAGCTACATTCGGCTTCTCCTGATATCTCTCTCGACGGTCAGGCCAACTACTGCATTGAAGTTGGTCCGCATCCTGCCATGCAGAAACCAGTTAGAGATACGTGGTCCAACATAGGGGGCACTGTACAATACGATACTACTCTTCGACGCGGAGTAGATACTGCGGAATCACTTATGGATTTGGCAGGAAGGCTTTTCGTGGCGGGGTGCCTAATCAACATTCAGGCAGTCAACACGTATGGGCCAGCGAGCAAGCCGGCTCGGATGATACCAGACTTACCAAAGTACCCTTTTAATCATTCTCAGAGGTTCTGGTTGGAGAGTAGACTCTCTAGGAATCAGAGGCAACGTACCAAACCCAGACACGAGTTGTTGGGCCTTCCCGTCACCGATTGGAACCCATCGAAGCCCAGATGGAGGCATACGATTAGGAGTAGGGATCTCCCTTGGCTAAATGACCATCAGGTAAGCGTTCCACGCAGATACTTTCAAATATTTTATACTCACATGAATATAGCTTAATGGCGCGTTGCTCTATCCAGGCGCTGGAATGTTGTCTATGGTCATTGAGGCTGCGAGGTTCATCGCTAATCCCGAGCTCGTTGTTAGGGGGTACCGTTTCCGAGACGTTACGATCCATAACGCGCTCATGATCCCGTCTGAGGCTGACGGTGTCGAGGTCCAGCTTTACATGCAAAAGCAGAAGAATAGCCGCACGACAGGAATCGCCACGATCGAATGCAGGGAGTTCTGCCTGTCTTCGTACGCCGATAATGAATGGACGGATATCTGCACAGGCCTTATCACCACAGAATACGTCGAGAAGTCCAGTGGCGTATATGACGTCGAAGAAGATATGCGAAGAACAAGGGAATCTTTACAATCTACAATGCAGGACATAATCAAAAATTGTCCCGCAAAGGCAAGCAAGGAGCGTGTGTACCAAATGAGCAAGCAGATTGGCTTCGAATTCGGCCCTACATTCCAAACGCTGTCAGATATTTCATACGACCCGGCTGGACGATACTCTATCGCAACTATAATATTGGATGAGTGGATGACGAAACTGTCGGAAAGACAAGTAGTTGAGGCTCATGTGATACATCCTACAACACTTGACGGCGTGTTACAGACAATGTCGCTCATGATCACCAAAGGTGGAAGCGAACTAGGGCCGCTACACGCTCCGACGCAGTTTCAAGAGATATGGATATCCAACGAGCTTCTTTTCAGATCTCCAGACGCCAAGATTCGAGTGGGTGCGAACGCGACTCGCTTCGCGGTCCGTGACCTCGACGCCTCCATCACTGCCCTCTCCGTGGAGACAGGGGAACCAGTTCTCACTGCCAAGGGCTACCGAGTGACCATGCTCTCAAAGCAGAGTTATGAGCCGTCGGAAAGATGTGATCTATTCTATGGCCTGGAGTGGAAACCGGACGTCGAGCTACTTGGTCCATTGGAGACGAAAGAGTACTGCATCGAGGAAGTGGGGACGCGCCTTGATTGGGATCCTGCGAAGAAGATGGTGTGCTTGTACTATATAACCAAGGCACTCCAAGAGCTGACCCAGAACGGTTTTAAGAACCCGAAGCAACATCTCCAGAAGTACCAGAGCTGGATGCAA
Organism: Entonaema liquescens; assembly: GCA_902805475.1. Classification (NCBI taxonomy): domain Eukaryota; kingdom Fungi; phylum Ascomycota; class Sordariomycetes; order Xylariales; family Xylariaceae; genus Entonaema; species Entonaema liquescens. Next base: position 2,251,829 of record CADCSX010000001.1, on the reverse strand, counting down.
CGCCATTTGGGAGGGCTCGGTGGCGATAACCCACTTCTTCATTCTCCCTGGAAAGAGAATTTCTCGCCAGAGAATAGAGATGGATTCCTGGCTGGGTTCGTCGCGAAGGGACGGGTTGAGAGGGCTTTGCACACATTCTGCTCTCAACTGCCCCAGATCGTCCGGAGTGAGGTAGATCCGTTGGATTTACTCTTCAACCAAGACCTAGCAAATGACATCTACTCCGATGACACATTTGTTGTCACAGGCAAGCGGGCAGCGGCCTTCGTAAAACTCGTGGCCCATAAGAATCCAAATATGGATATACTAGAGATAGGGGCAGGCACCGGGACAGCCACACATCCCATCCTCGCCTTGCTCTATCCGCAGGGCGACCACCAGGCCATTCCAAGATACAATAGCTACACTTTTACCGACATCTCCCCGAGCTTTTTCGAGAAAGCGGCAGACCGCCTCGCACACCACGCCGATCGTATAAGATTCAAGACGCTAGACATCGAACAAGATCCCACCGAACAAGGATTTGAGAGCGGAAAATATGACATGGTAGTCGCCGCTGCAGTACTCCACGCCACTGCTAATATTAGAGAAGCCCTAAAGAATGCTCACTCTCTCCTCAAGCCAGGGGGCTATATAGTCTTAGTCGAGCCGACAAACAAATGGAGCACGGTCTCGGATAGCGTTTGGGGAACACTACCCGGGTGGTGGAGGGGTACAGAAGACGACCGCGAGCAAGGTCCCCTCTACTCCAAACCGGAGTGGGATACCTGTTTGAAAGAGACAGGCTTTACTGGTATCGAGCTCTGCATTCCAGATCACGAGGAAGAAGATCATCATACTCTTAGCCTCATTGTCTCGAGGCCAACCCTCGAGGAAGAGTCTGTGGCACAAGCTTCCAGTCGTCAGACCATGGTTATCTTAGCAAACACCAAGCTCCAGCGTGAGGTAGCTTCCGAAATCGTCTCGCGCACGAAAGATTCGGAATACGTATCCAGCTGTGACATCGTCAGCCCTAGCTCCCTGCCTTCTAAATCGGGCAAGATTGGCATTTTGGTGGCTCTATTAGAACTTGAAGGCCCATTTTTTAGCTCAATGACAGAGCAGAGCTTGGCCATCCTCAAGACCATCGTTGGCTCCTCGAGTCAGGTCTATTGGTTGACCAGCGGCGGCGGCGCCGATGCCCCGCAACCGGAGAAGGCTATGTCTTCCGGATTTAGCCGTGCTGTCGCGCAAGAATATCTAGGCCTTCGCTTCGCCAATGTCGATATAGAAAACCCGGAGACGGCCGCCGAAGCATTCTCAAAGGTGTTCCGGCAGAATGCGAGAGTGATCGCTCGCGACGACTGGGAGCCCGATTACCAGCAATCAAACCGGACTATGTTAATCCCGCGGATGGTTGAGGCAGGCGAGATCAATACTTTTGTACACTCACAGACAGGCCAACTCCCAATCGAAACTAAGGCGGTTGGTAAGAAGCCGACCGAAGCGCTAGAGCTTCAGTACAGCGTCGGTCAGCTCGATGGTTTCCGCTTTGTCCGCGACGAATCGGTGGACGAAGCCCTTCCAGATGACGAGATTGAGGTTGAGATCAAGGCGACAGGGGTCAACTTCATCGACGTCATGGTCATCCTTGGGCAGCTGGCTGGTACTCATCTGGGCTGCGAGTACTGCGGAGTAGTAAGACGGACGGGATCAGCCGTCACAACACTTGCACCCGGAGATCGCGTCTGCTTCCTTGGAGCAGATGGCTTCAGGACGTACGTCCGATGCAAAGCCTTCATAGCCGCTCGGATCCCAGACTCTATCCCCTTCACCGATGTGTTTCCGGCCGTCTATCTTACCACCATCCTCAGCCTTAACCACGTCGCCCGCTTACGCAAAGGTGAGTCCATTCTAGTCCACGCGGCGGCTGGCGGGGTCGGACAAGCGGCGGTCCAGTTGGCACAGCACATCGGCGCCGATGTTTTCATCACGGTCAGCTCGACCGAGAAGCGTAAGTTAATGCAGGAGCACTACGGCATTCCTGACGACCGCGTATTTTATAGTCGCAATCTCTCCTTCGGAAAGCAAATCATGCAGGTGACCCGAGGCCGCGGGGTTGACGTAGTCCTGAATTCGCTCTCGGGCGAGGCGCTCTCCGAATCGCTGCGCATCCTCGCTCCCCTGGGACGTTTCGTGGAGATCGGAAAGCGTGATATTCATACCTTTCAAAACCTCCCCATGCAACCGTTTCTCAGGAATACGTCGTACCACGTGGTCAACACCAAGTCGGTCGAACAATACCATCCAACTCACTACCGTGAAATTGTGCTCGAACTGGAAGATATGCTCGTAGCAGGCATCTTCCAGGCTCCGCGACCAGTGAGCATCTTCACGAGAGGTCAATTCGAGTCTGCGATTCGATATTTGCAGACGGGGAGGCACATAGGCAAGGCCGTTGTTGACTGGGAGGCTGAGGCCGAGATCCCCGTAGTGCCAAGCCCCGAACCGGCATACAATTTTGACCCGAATGCTAGCTATGTGATTATTGGCGGTTTGGGTGGTATCGGCAGGAGCCTCGCCGCGTGGTTCGGGCGCCGCGATGCGAAATACCTCATATTGCTATCACGCTCAGGCCCGACATCCGAAGCCGCGAAGAACCTGATTAAAGAGCTCACAGAGCGCGGCGTTACCGTCGCGACGCCCCGTTGCGATGTGAGCGATGCAGGGTCCCTGAAGGGAGCAATTGATGATGTCACCAAGACAATGCCTCCTGTCAAAGGTTGTATCCAGGCTTCTATGGTCTTGAAGGTACGCTCACCTCACACTTCAAGGAAAAGCTTAACTAATCCAGTTATCAGGACCGGATACTCCAAAACATGACCCTAGACGAATGGCAAGCCGTCCTTGCCCCCAAGCTTAGTGGGACATGGAACCTCCATCGAATCCTCCCCGAGAAAATGGACTTTTTTGTCATCCTCTCCTCTGCAGGCGGCATGATCGGCTCGAGCGCTCAGTCCCAGTACGATGCAGCCTCGACGTTCCAAGATGCCTTCGCGCGGCACCGCTGGGCCCTGGGTGAGCAGTGCGTCTCGATCGACGTCGGTGTCGTCCAGGACGTGGGCTACGTGGCCGAGCACGAGACCATTTCCAAACGTTGGAATGAAGAAAAAATCCAAGTCCTCCAGGAGAAGCACTTGCTCGGCATCGTCGACTGGGCGTGCAGTCGCCCGACACGTGGCCTTTTCAATCGTACGAGCATCAGTACCGCTACGGCATTGTCTCCATGGTCAACACAGATTATCACCGGGGCGGGACCGTCATGTAAGGTAGACCAAGACGCCACGGAATTAATGCCGCATCTTAAACAACCCCTATTCCGTGCCCTCCAACAAATGAATGCACACAGTGGTAGCGGCGGCAGGGCCAAGGCCCGGCAGGACGAGAAGATAAACTACGGCGCGCTTTTGCGGGAAGCCGGGAGCATAAACGAAGCGGGGGCGATTATCGCGGGCGCCCTGGCAAAGAGATTGGCACGCGCGCTGTCCGTGCCCGAGGAGGATATCGATGTCACAAGGCCGGCTCACTCGTACGGAGTCGACTCGCTAGTAGCCGTAGAGCTTCGGTTCTGGTTCTCCAACGAGATGGAGGCGGATGTTTCCGTGTTTAATATCCTGGCGAACGATACTATCTTGGCTCTGGGACGGTTAGCCGCAGGGAAAAGTGAGCATTTGTCGAAAACATAGATGCAAGTTCGCCTTTCATCAAGATAGTCCCGTTGCTTGCGGAACGACCGAAGTAGTCTCAACACCAATCGTCAGAGACCAACTAGTATTAGCATCTATACGTCGTACACTAGCCAATCAGTGACCCTTTATACCACCCCATAAGTACCATTGATATAACGCAGGTTCCAAGTGAGTGATAGTGGCTCGACAATAAATATTGGCAATCTTTAATGCGATTATCTTCGTTATGGTAGTGACGTAAGGGACGTAGAAGATTCGAACCCCCCGGAGCTAACCATTAGCGGTTAGTCCCGTACATTTTTAGAAATCTCCCAGAATCTCAGCTGGACCGCCTTGCGTAGGTGCATTCGAAAAATGAGGCCAATTAGGGCTGATCCGATCTCCCGCGGTCTTTAGAGAAACGGAACCGCTTATGGCAGACCATATGTACCACTTTGCCAAAATCGATTTTGGTCGGCCATTAAACTAGATTTAGTCAAGCGTAAGTCGATTTTATCGGTCGGATATTTGAAATTTAATAATTAATATTTATATTTTATATATATTAATTAAATATATTATTATAAATTATTTATTAAAATAATATTATTTTTATAAAAAAATAATATATCGTTTTAAAAAAATTATATTTAAATAAATATTTTATATAAAATTATATATAATAAAATTTATTTATAATATAATTTATAATATAATTTATATTATTTATTTAATATAATTTTTTAAATTATTAAATAAATTTATTATATATAATATAATTTATTAAATTTTAATTTTCGTATAAAATTTATATATTTAAATATTTATTTATTTTATTAAAAATAAATAATAAATTAAATAATTAAATTAAATAAATTATTTACGTTAAATTAATTAATTATTTAATTAATTATTTAATTAATTATTATTTAATAAATTAAATAAATTAAATAAATTAAATAAATTAAATAAATTAAATAAATTAAATAAATTAAATAAATTAAATAAATTAAATAAATTAAATAAATTAAATAAATTAAATAAATTAAATAAATTAAATAAATTAAATAAATTAAATAAATTAAATAAATAAATTAAATAAAATTTTAAATAAAAAATTTAATTATATATAATTTTATATAAAACGTTAAATTCTTTATTATTAAACTTAAAATATCCATTTAACTATTATATGCGACTTGAAAAGCGCATAAGTAGACGTAATGTATATGGCTTATGCGTACGTTAGGGATAAATTACCCCTTACAGCCAGCCAAAATCGATTTTGGTAAAATGGCTCCTATGGTCCGCTATACCGCCCTTCGCCGCCTCACCTCAGCGGCCATGTGGCGCTCTCGTGTAACGATATCACATTATGTACCCGCGATAATGTGAGCGACTTATGTCAGCACTGTCACGAGATTTCTCGTATTTGAGTCCGCTTCTCGCTTTTTTCGGGCGTTTTCCTCCAAGGCGCAGTCAGCCAACACGGGCTCACGTACTGATGCCAATCGCAGAGGATCTAGGGAGGCCACAATGAGATAATGTGCTGACAGCTTGGGTTATCGTGATCATTTTCGTAGGACTCTGGTTTTTATGCTCGAATATAAGTAGAAGGCATCGTCTTAGCAATAGACAATATTCTCATCTCATTATTCCAACTCAAATAAACTCAAAGCCCACGAGTAAGACTATAAATATTATTCTACCGGTACCCATCATATTAGGTGCTCACCATCTACTTTCAAAATGTATAAGCAAATCATATTAACCTCCGTCCTCTCCCTTCTCTCCCCGCACTCGCTCTCCCTCTCGAGCCCCGAGACACACCCGAATTCACGATCACTAGTCTCGGCGCTACTTTCCCATACCCGGGAGTGTACGGAGTCGATTCCGTTAACTCTTTCGTCAATGTTGCCGTAACTTACCCGGATGCCTCGTCAACCAGCGGCGCCACTCTCAATACAACCTGCAGAGTTGATTGGCCTGCCGGCACCAACCCAGGGCCAACTGAATGGACCGCATGCGCCAATCCGGCGTTACAATTCCGTTTACCAACCGATGGATGGACCAGAACTACCAACTTTCGGGTTGAGCTGTTCGAGGAACTAGCTTCTGACGGGTGATTGGGATTTTCTTCTGTAGGGATAAGCAGTAGTACTAACGAGGAACTTTCGCAGCTCGGGCTTGTATGCCACACAAATTCTCACATCGAACCCTGGCAATCCAAGCGATCCCAATGCATACATGTTCTGTCTCCAGATGGGCAAGTTCAACCCCTTAACTTGTACCCTAACTGGCCCCATGGGGCAGTCCCCAAGGACGGTAGTTATGTCTACAACCGAAGAGAGCGCAAGGCCGAATTAGAGATAATAGTAAATAGGATACTTCGGGGAAGTAGGTGGAAGACAGAAAAAGATAGACTAGAGAATCATTTTAGACTGGAGTAGAGTCACACGACATGCGTTAGATATACGCAAATTATAATGACTTAGAGACAGCATGTTAGGAAATATTAGTAGTACTATAATTAAAATTATTTACACACAAATTACCTCCAGCTGCTGAAGCAGATACCTAACATTGGATGGTACCAAGGGGAGCAGAACCGATCAATGATTATGAAAAACAGCGCGTAGGGCTGAATACTTACCTATGTATCAATGCCAGAACTTCCTCGGCGACGCGCATGCCGGCATCCTTGCTATGCACAAAGATATGTCACGTCGTGCGCATTCGATCGGTTGATTCCAGGTCGCAGTATCTGCCTTCAAAGATGCTTCGGAAAATGCAACTAAGGAATGTCAGTAGAACACCTACCTATTACTGAACATATAACCTTTCCGCTTTCCCACCACTCCATGATGTCTGCTTGGGGGGCAGGTGGAACAATATTGAATGAATGAATGCGCCTGCTGCGAAGAAAAGACCTTCATTCTGCATTTTATATCACCATAACAAATATGCCGAAGATCTTACGCAAGATCCATTTTACTGGTAAGAGTTAGGTGGTATTGTAAGATGTGGGCCATGTAGTTAGGTCCGGTGAGTGGCAGATACCGCTAAAAGGAGAGCAAACTAGACGAGAGCCGATTGGCCTATCCTTAGCCTAATCCGGACCTGCCAATATCCTATTATTTTTCCGAGAGAATAGAAAAGCCCAGCTTTTCTTTTTCGTGATGGAATTTTCTTGAGTTGCGTGGTGGTGTTGTTTATGCGCAGGATGGGAGGTTGCCCCATCCAACTCTGAGATCCCGGCTGGGTATCGAATATCTTCACTTAAACCGTACAGTGGAAATTTAGTCTGAACGGCCCCGGGCTAAATTAGTATAGGTACGTAGACTCCAGAGTAGGCAAGCTGAACAGATTAAGAGGATCAAAATACAGGACTGCCCATACCATCTCGGATGAGGAAGTAGTTCGCATGGAACTCTTATTATCGACTTGCAAACTAGTGCCTCCTTGCGTATTCGATTTTTAAAGGTAATATGTCGCGCCAAACGAAATATATAAACTATATGCCTTGATAATTCCTGTTATCCTGCTTCTTTAGTAATGGTAATAAGTCCAGAGTATTTAGTCCAGGTCAGCTAGACCTAATATGATAAGACGTCCAGAACTTCCATATGCTGCCCCGGTATCATTTCCTTCCCGAAAATCGCCTCCCGTATAGGAGCTTGATTAGCAGGGACTGGACAACCGTTGGTACTGTTGCTGGGAGTCGCATTTGTCAGCGTCCTCCTTCCTTGATTTGTTTGAATCTCATCATCCCTAAAGCGATGGGCGTCGGTGTTCGGCCAATTCTTAATAACTTCGTTCGACTCCATGCTCGGTTGGTTTGGCAGGCTGGAAGAGTTGTGATATTCCACTCGAGAAGGTAAGCTACACTAAGCAGCGAACTCATACTTGGCCTGAGGCCGTTCAGCCTAGACTTTTTATTTTAAAGCTTACTTGAGGATATTGAACACCTAGCCGCGATCTCGTAGTTAAGCAAAGCACGGCTACTAATTGGATGTATACTGGTAACAATAGATAGGAATAACCTCACTTTATTCGATATATCAACAAATAAAGTGATAAGCAAAACGGGTTTATCCAAGCTCTTGAAGATAGGAGCTTCATAAGTCCAGGCCTATCGAGACCGCCGGCCATACTACTAGATAGCTGTTCCAAGCCGCATCTTTCACCTTCTAAGCGCGTAACATGCAGTTCCATCCTAAAAGATTCTACTAGGGGCTTGTATAGCACGATAACCATAGGTGGTATATGCGTAGATCTTCTATTACAACAATTATCTAGTATTAGGTAACCATCCTCATAGGCGCGCTACTCTTTAATGTCATCTCCACATACTAGATACATGTACCTCTATAGAGGTGCGCAAACTATGTAGGTAACCCGACACTTTTATGATACTATTTAGATCCCCCTATTACTCCCGATCCTATCCGGCTATGTGTTACAGGGCTTGGAAGGCATGGCGTACAACTGCTGCCACGAGATGACGCATGGATGAAGGAGAAGACTTGCCCTATCAAATCCTTGCCTCTTGGAGCTGCTTCTTTTGTGTGTGCGGCAAGCGCAAATGTGATATACTTTGCACTACTAATGCATATCATCTTGTTGGGGTAAAGGTGAAACTCGATCAAGCGTCACGCCATTCCATAGACAGGAAGTAGCTATCGGGGGACATGCAACTCACCACAGTCGCGATGCACATGTAGCAATCGTCTCGCTGTCTGCGTCGTGAATTGTGCCGCAACTTATGTAGCTAAGGACACAGATTGTACTCTTCGCCTACGAAACCTCTTACGCTTGCTCGCATAGCTCACAAGCAGCCATTTATAGCAGCTCGGAGATAGGTGTTGAACCTGTACAGCCTCTAGTCCCCGCGAAACAATTCCCGCGTGTACAATCTCACAACGTGAGGCTCTATACATCAGTCTTATCACGAGCTCCCCCCCCGCTGACTCAAGATGGACTCTTTGAACATGGCTTCCCTGGACCTTCCGTCCGGTCCTGATTATGAACCCACACCAGACGTCCCGCTGGTTACGGGGCTCATGCGAAAGATGCTATTTATCCTGGACAACGGCACCCTAGACGACTTGAAATCGGAGCTGTTGGACATGGCAAGTTATTACATAGACGCAGACAATACGCCTGCGTATATCAGCATGTTGCTCAAAGAAGAGCCCGTTGAGAATAGATGCCAGGTGCTCCTTCACAGCATGCCGAAGAAGCTGATCCGCGGCGTGATCCTCGGAGTCGTAGCGGCGCAGACCAATCTTCCGTCTAGCCATGAGCTCCACGTAGGGCGGGGCATGTACGCTAGTGATGGTCCCGGTACGTATAATGCGACGATTACTGTTATGGGACGGCAAGGCCGGTCGTTCACGGGGAGTGAGCTACAGAATATCCTCAAGGACCTCGGAAAGTATCTAGACGCGGAAAGGTCGTGTCGTAAGCTTCTAAGAGCCACCTCTCCTAAGACACCAGAGGATGAGGAGCTAGCTGAGTTCGCTGCTACAATCGATGGCTACTACGGCAGCAGCGAATTTTCAAAGACCATGTTCATAGAGCGGAAATCCCAGCGCCCGAAAGTCTCAGCTATGCTCGAAGGCCTCAACATCTTGCTAAAGTCTATAAAGGATTACGACTTGCCATTAGCGCAGAGCTTCGCCTACTATGGATGCTCCCGAACGTCCATCTCCGCCCGCGGACAGAAACATCTGCCCGAAAAAGGATGGGTGCCGTCTAAAGGCAATTATGCCTTCTGGTTGTTGATGAGCCTCATGAAGCATAACAATTTAGAACCTAGGGTGTTTGTAACTCCGGTAATCAGAACTTGGGAGCCTGGTCAGCTTCCCACTTCCGAAGTGGTCGCCACCATGATGGGCATGGGCGGCTCACTCGTGGAGGGGTTGGGGCTGAACGTGGCGGCGCCGGGAGGCACGCCAGACCTCCCGGGTCGATCCTTCCACGTGGACGAGATTTCCGCGACGTGGGAGCGGTCATATCTATTAGACAACATGACAGAGACCGTGAAGGAAGATGAGGAGCGAGAAAAATATATGAGGGAGATCGAATCATACGACTTTGATGCCATAGAAAAGGAGACCGACGAAATAGTGCGGCAGTCTTTCAATGACGTGGCGCGAGCGAACCAGGTGATTGCCGATATGCATAGAATGAAGGAGACCATGGATAGGCTCAAGAAGAAGTGGGACGAGGAAGAGCAGCGGCTGAAAGCCATCAACAGAAAATGTGATCGGTTGATGAGGTTTTATTTGGCGTTTAATCAGTTCCTAGACCTTCAGGAGGTATTCCGACGAGTGATCGCCAGGGAGCAGGCCTTGAAGGACAAAGGCTACATCTGAGTGGTGCTGAAGAGGGAGCTTGTTTGGTCTCTGGGTGCTTCATATTGTAGCTTTGCAGACGACGCCAACGTCTCGAGTTAGGTGACATGGTGCCTACGAGTAATTGAAACTATCTCAAATTGATCACCGTCGTACACTATTCCGCGCTCCGTCCACGTGATATATTTCTTTCCCCCCCGTGTCGTACCGGTAGACTCGTACCGCTGACTACTATCTCCGTGGAGCTCAATGCTCTTCCGCCGTGTCTATGTATTTACAACGGATTCAAAATTGAGCGCCTTTGTAATCATTAATCACCTGGGCGGTCGTCTTACCGGCTTCGACCTGGCTCATACTTACATAAGCCAGAATTGACGATGGCAAGTGTCTCCGGGCCAGTTTATTCCTGCCGGGCACCCGACATCCACGTGTACGTACCTCGCGCACCGTAATCTGATAGTCAAGCAGACAGGGCAGGGGTGCCTCCAACATACTAAGTAGATCATCGACCGGATCGGGAGATGGTAAAGATACCTAGGTACTAAAATCATCACACCATGGTACCTACATACCTATGTATCTCCAGCTACATGTAAGTAGGTACCTAGGTAGCTTTTACTCGGCGCGATCCTGCTGCACTGGATACCTAGCCGCCAACGTGAAAATCCCATCTAGCACTTACAGTAAGCACGACTTCATTGTATCTAGCTACCTACCATCGAGCCATTTCGAAACTACCTAATAAGATGTTTGCTTATAGCTGAAACCTAATGCACCTCTCACCTGCCTGTTGTTTAGGACATCTCTTAACTTCTGCGTGCTAGCAGGAGGTAATCGGCCAGAATTAAACAGACTCGTTGCGATTCATGGAACTCTGACACTAGCACCGACGAAGGAAAGGAAAGGTCGAGCCATACGCTGTATACTTACATAGGTAGATATACAGGTGCTGTCGGAAGGCACTGTATGACCCGTCTCATGGCTGTCGCTTGATAAGGTTTCAACTGCTAGGTAGTATACTCCTGCTTGCTCTTTACACCCTTCTGACTGGTATAATCTACATGTACATATAACACTTACATAGTATCAACCATGCGTTACTTACCCGGAGGCATATAGGTACCTATGCAATTTATATGGAATACAGGAGGAAACATACCACCGGACCCAAACATAGGTATGTTGGTATTTGGCGCAACGAGCCTTCGATAAAGTTTGTGTCACCAGTACCTATACCGCTTCTTACGCCATAGGTAGACACCTCGGGTGGAGCGGCATCCAAGTGTGCCACTCTTTCCAGTTCTACATGCCCTCACCTGCATTATCATCTTCATGTTCTATGAATTGGAAGTTGCCGAGAGCGTTGCTTGAAGTAGGTGCAGATGCTGCGCAGGGCGGCTACTTCCATTATTCCATGTTAAATGCGTGTATGGGTTCAATGACATGTACATGTACCCCAACTACATGTATACCAAACCCAATGTGGTGCAATAAGAGCAGATTGTTCGGCAGTACAGGTGCGAGCACTGTGGGCCTTCCAGGTCATGGTCTACCTACCTACGTATCGCGACTTCCCTAAAGGTACGTTCTCGCCCCAATTACCTCGATACACACCACGTACGAGGTCAATAGCTCTTACCGGTAACAAACAGGTACATACCACCTATACTGCAGAATCTTGAGGTATCGGATTTGCAGCCCTTACGACAAGTCTATCGCAGCCTCATCCAACACTATCGCCTCAATCATTCACGTTATATTTCTAAGGTACCAGCCTCATCTATTCAATCTTAATAACTATACTTGACTTTCCCTCTCCACTATCAATCTATTCCATCATGTCCACTACACAAGCAGATGGCCAGCCTGACGAGGATGAGCAAAACGGCTTAAAATGGCGAAAGTATATTTCCAATATGGACTTGTATTTTCAGGAAGAGTACTACAAGAAGAACACATCCATGTCCGCACTAACCTTTTTCCTCGAACAAGGCCTTCATATGATCAATTCCAGGGCGATGATAGCTGCCTCCTATTCCCACCTAACTCAAGATTTGAAAGAAGCGACCGAACAACTGGTCGTCACAGGGGCCCAGATGTCCAGTAACGTAGAAGAGCAAGGAAAGCTCTTCAAGATAACACCGCACCTGCAAGAGTTCTCGGGTTGTATACCACACTTAAAGAACCTGCTCGGTATCACGCCTCAGCTTAAAGAGCTCTCTTCTACTCTACCCCAGCTCAAAGAGCTCTCTTCTACTCTACCCCAACTCAAAGAGCTTCTCAGCAGTCTCCAAGAGCTGAAAGGCAAACTAGAGCGCCCTTCTGCCGACCCCTCTGCAGATGCCATCTGAAATAAGCGGGCGTGACCTTTCAGCCCGGATAGGGTACCGAGGAGTATCTTTACTCCTAATGTTTGGCAGTATCCAATACTCTTAGTACAAGCCCGTCTCTTGGGTTTGGGTGCAAGAGACTACAGTGTGTGAGAAGAAAGTCTGCCTGCCCAAGGGGGCACCCTGTGGCTGCCAGGGCGAGCAGACCCCCTGCATGCTCGTAGAAAGGATTAGTGGTGGTACGCTAAAAGTAAGGATGATATACGCGGACGGGAAGCGAATATGATATAATGGCTTCGTAACGGTTGCTTAACGTGGGGATGGACGTCGGAGGGGAACATGAATAGGCTGGCGCGGCTTCGCAATCATTGGTAGAAGTAATATACCAAACACATCGTACCACAGGTTTCTTGCTGCTTTTCCCACACGCTGCGACGGTCGGGACGTGTTTCGTATCCAACATTACCCCTTACGGTAACCTGGCGTGTCCCAATCGTACATACGTGCGGTGCTAGGGTTCCGTTTTCCAACTGCCACCCAAGCTTCGAGCTCTACCCTCCTGGATCTATCCTCCTAGTTGTATGCTGCGCGGTCCGCGATATCGGTCCATCCCACAAGTCTGCCTTGGTGCGCAGACGGGGGAATAGTCGCAAGTGGTCAAACAGCCACTCCGCTAATACCTACCGGGAACACGTATTACCATCACCACATCTCTCATATTTTCCCCCTGCTGCGTAGTATCCTGGATGGCTAAAATACAACTCTTACGCTGAGTTCAAACCACACAAACCCTCCACTTGTGGATTTGTGGTTAACAGCCCAGACGTGTTTTGCTTGGTCGGGAAATTATCGTAGGTAAATTCGACTCTAGCTGGGGAATAACTATCCCGGTCCAGTACAGGTTTGTGGTGGGGCTGAATAGTCGTGCGATGAAGGTCGTCAAGTCAGCATATGGCTAGTATTTTTGTTTAGTAAGATCCGGCCATTCAAAGTCGATTGCCACTAGATATGGTAACGCTTTGGACAGGCCCGGATGCAACAGCGTATCTATGAGGCGCAGAGCTCCTTCGTAAGATGATAGAAGGTTAGGTACTACTAGATTACTCTTACCCTACCCTCGCATCCGCCCTACATATGGACTGTATCGACGGCAACTCATCCAAACCCTAGATGTACCTACCATCCTGACAGGACGCAGCAAATAAAAACCAACACCATTTCTCACTTACGAGGTACTAGATATTGATATGGTCATCGGTTTCATTATCATTCAAACCCAAGATCCGTGCGTCGGACCAAAATATCTTTCCCGTCCCACGACTCGCAATTCCCATACCAAACAGCCCTTACATCACTACCGTACCCACGAGAAGCCGCCGCGACGACACAAAGAGACCGATAGGACACCGGAGAAGCCTATCTGGTCGTTTCAGGTACCATTCAGACTCGCCGCCCATTGCAAGGCAATATTACACCGCCATGGATAGCCAACGCAAGTCGCAATCTAAGTCGGCAGCCCAAAGCCCCCTGCATCTAGAAGCCATCATGCAAGACTTATCAAGCGCTGTGGATAAATCCATTCGAACGAAAATTGGAAAGAGCGTCAAACAACAAGCTGCCTGCGAGAAGATGACGACCTGATTACCGCAATGGAGGCGCTGGTGGATTACCACGAACGACGAGGACGGGCAAAAACTTCACACACGTCACCAAGATCCACAGAGGACCTATCTCCATCTTCAAGAAGCTGTTCGAGCATCTGCATAGAGATATAAAGATGGAAATGAGGAAGCCCAAGTCGGTAAAGGATATCTACGGGAGAGCAATCAGGGGTTATGAAAGTTGCTATTTAAAGGTTAAAAAGAAGAGGTCTACAGTTAGGTTCTCATGGGAATCGAGACGTAAAGCTCCTTAGCATCAGAGGTCATGTAACCTAATCCATCCTACTAGGTCCCCGAAGGCTTGTCGGGTATGGACCTAGCCTATAATGAGAAACCCAATACAGGAAATACTTATATCTTGTGCAGCACTGCATATACCTATGTAGTATTCCCAAATTTGAATCCTTCAAGCGAGCATATAGAATCCTGTTCTAATTGTGAATGGCATTGCTACTCGGCATTGATCTCGTGTCCCTTTTCTTCCAGTCGTTTAGCGCTCTCTAATGGTTATTAGGCATAGACATGTCAGATTATCGGACGGGTTAGGACGGGACAGGATGGAATAGAAATGGGAATGAGACAAATAAAAACAGGACGGGACGGGACGGGACGAAATAAGAGTAAAAATAGATGTAGAACAAAATAGGAATAAAAATAAGACAAGACGGGACAGGTATCAGAAGTGAGCCCGTAAGTGAGGTCATACGTAGAATGACTACTGGAAGCAGCAGCGTAGCTGCTGTATAGTAGGTAATAGGTAATAGAGATCTATTAACGCTTAACGTTTTTAACTAGCAGCGAAGGCGCTGCGCGCTTTTTATATATTATATATATCACATTATTATGTTTATTATCTCGTTATTGTAAATATAAAAGTTTTAATAATTATAACGAAGTTATAAAAAGTATATATATATGTAATATTATATAATAATGCCGTTGGAATAAAAAAAATAACGATGTTTTTATCGTTTTTTCGAATATATATATATATATATATATTTTTTAATTTATGATTTTTTTTTTAAAAAAAAATAAATTTTTATGTTTTTTTTTAAATTTTATTTAATATATGGTAACTTTTATTTAATTTTAAATTAATTTTATTTTATTTCAATTTTAAAAAATAAATTATTAATTTAAAAAATAAAATTTTTTTTTTAAAATAATAAAATATTATATATAATTTTAAGCTTTTTTATAATTTAAATATTTTAAAATAAAATAATTTTATTAAAATATAATTTTAAAAATAATAAAAATATTAAAATAAAAAAATAAATAATATATAAATAATTAAATAATAATAATAAAAATATATTTAATATTTTAAATTATAAACGTTAAATAAAAGAACGTTTAATATTATTATTTAAAAAAAAATTTAAATAAAAATTAAATTAATTAAATAAAATAATAATTAAAAAAAAAATTAAATTTATAATTTTTAAAATAATTTTTAATAAAATAATTTAAATAATTTTTAATAAAACGGGTAAAATTATTAATTATTATATTATTATATTTATTATTTTATTATTATAAATATAAAAGTTTTAATGGTTATAACGAAGTTGTAAAAAGTATATATATATGCAATATCATATAACAATATACTTATCGCGTAGATTTAAGCTTAATCCCGCTTAAGTCCTTTTTACCCCTGACACGTATATGACTACGTCCGAGAGCCTTCCCTGTTCAAAGCCGACTATTACAGCGTTATACGTAGCAAATCGAATATCTCTCATATCACGCGAGATCGTATCTTTACCTCCCCCGAAAAACGTATTTTAGAATTCCTCCGGACATACCAGCGCAAAGGGTACAGAGGCTCATTCATCGTCGTCCTTACTACAGCCCGTCTAATCTAATGCTCTGATTGGCCAGATATGCTCTCCACATTCCTAAAATAGAAATATCTTATTTTGACCGCACGGATGGCGGTTCACATCCACTATTTTGCAAAAGGATCAGCAAAAGTCATAGCTACTATTTATGTATCAGTTGTGTATTGTATTCCAGCTCAAACCTAATGTCTATTCTCTTAATCACATAACTTAACCGCCTGCCTGGGCCTTCATCGCTAAGCACGGTGGCGAGTGGCCTCTTTAGCACCAGATAACCGAGCATCTTGGACCGTTGAATGAAAAGTTTCGAAGAAAGCATATCTTGCATCTTATGGGTAGAGTTATCTGGATTAAAGGGGTAAATTCTTTTTAAAACTCTTAATAATAACCTATTTAAGGTCACCATAAAGTACCGTTAAAATAACTTGGAAAAGTTTTTTTTACAAACGATTATATATTAAAAATTTAAAAATAATTAATCAAAATTAAAAATAAATTTATAATATATATTATATATAAAAAACGTTCCGTATTTTTATTATTAATTAAAAAATTAAATATTAATAAATTATTATTATTATTTATTATTATATAATAATTATGTTATTATTTTTTATATTTATTTTATATATAATTTTATTTATAAATTTATTTTTAATAATTTAACATTTTTATTTATTAACGTAAATTATTTATTAAAAATAATATAATATTTAAATTAATAAAAAAAAATAATTTAATTAATCAAAAATTAAATAATTATAATAAATATAATATTATTTAATAATATAATAATAAATATATTATAAATATTTAATAATTAATTAATAAATAATATAAATTTTATATTAATAAAATTAATATTAATAATTTTATTAATAATTTTATAATAAAATAATATTAATTTTGAAATTTTTATAAATTAAAAATTTAATAAATAATTATAAAAATTAAAAAAATAATATAAAAGAAAAAAAAAAATTAAATAATTAATAATTTTAAAAAAAAATTACAACTTTATTATAAATTATAAAAAAAAAAAAACTGAAAAAAAGGAATTATAATAAAAATTTAACATTGTATAAATTTTTTTTTTTAAATATATAATATAAAAAAAATAAAAAATAAAAATAAAATTAATTATTTTTATTATTAAATTAAAAATATAATTTTTTTTAAATTATTATTAAATAAATTTAAAAAAAATAATATTTATAATAACTTATTTAATAAAAAAAATCGTGTAATAATAATATTATTATTTTAATATTAAATAAAAAGAATTAAAAAAATATATTTAAAAAATAATAAAAAAATGGTTTTAAAATATAATTAAAAATAAAAATGTGTAAATTTTTAATGTATTTATAATAATATAAGAATTCTGTTAAAAAATTAATAAATTATTTATTTTTTTTTAAATAAATATAAAATATTAAAAATAAAAAATTTAAAATATTATTTTAAAAAAATAAAAATATTTAATTTATTAATTTATTTTATTTTAAAATTAAAAATAAAATATATTAAAAATTTTATTTTAAAAATTAAAAATAAGTTAAAAAACCAAATTAAATTATTTAAATTTATTATATAAAAATAAAAAAAAAAAAAAAATAAAAAAAAAAAAAAAAGAAAAAAATTAAAAAAAAGATAATTAATAAGTAAATTATAAATATATTATTTAAATAATTATTTAAAATTAAAATAAAATAATTTCATTAATAAAAATTAAATATATAATTAATTTATTATTTATTTATAATAATTTAAAAAATATATTTTATATAAAAAATAAAAATATTTTAAATATAATTATTTTAAAATAATATATTAAAAATAAAATAATTTAAAATATTTAATAAATTATTATTTAAAAAAAAAATAAAAAAATAATAAAAAATATAAATTAAATATTAATATTAAATAAAAAAACGTAAAATTTATAATAAAGATTTATTTTAATTTATATTAAATTTAAAATAATAATAAAACTATAAATAAAACATAAATAAATTATTTTATAAGTTTTAATTAATATAAAAATAAATTTTAATTTAATTTAAATAAAATATATATTTTTAATGATAATAATAAAATTTTTATTAAGAAAAAATTTAAAAAAATTTTTTAAAATAAATAAAATATTAATTTAATATTTTATATTTATAAAAATAAAAAATAATTAAAATATTATTTATAATATTTTTAACAAAATAAAAATAATAAATTAAAATTTTAGTTATAATATTATTTTAAAAATATTTTAATTTATAAATATTAATATAATTTTAAAAAAAATAATATTAAAAATAATATTATTATATTAATATAATAAAAATTTATTTAATATAAAAAAAAAAAGTAAAAAAGTTTTTAAAAAAGTAAAAAAAATAATTATATTAATGTTAAAAATAATAAAAGAAATTAATATTTATAAATAATATTTTAATTTATAAAAAAGTAATAATAAAATCATAATCCCATTTAAATATAAAAAATATATAAAAATTTTTAATATTTTTAAAATCTTTATTTTCTTAAAATATCAATAATAAAATTACTTTATTAACTTTAAAAAAAAGAAAAATTTTCTATTTAAATTAATATACTTTTTAACAAAAATAAAATTAAAAAAATTAAAAGAATATATAAATAATATTTTATAAAAAAAATAAATATAATTATTTAAAAATTTTATTAATATTTTAATATTATTTATTTTTAAATTAAATAATAAATTATAATTATATATAAATTATAGAAAATTTAATAAAATTACTTATAAAAATAAAATAATTTTACCATTAATTAATAAGATTTTAAATAAATTATTTAAAATAAAATATTTTATAAAATTAAACTTGAAAAACGCGTATTACCAACTACGTATCCGTAAGGAAAATAAATAAAAAATGGTGTTTCGAATAAAATATAAATATTTTAAATATTTTATAATACTATTTAAATTATTTAACGTTTTAATATTATTTTAAAATTATATTAATTATACATTTATAAATCTAATAAATATAATAAAAATAATTTATTTTAATGATGTTTTGATTTATTTAAAAGATAAAAAATAATATATTTAAAATATTCATAACGTTTTAATTTAATTATAAAAATAAAAATTATATATTAATTTTTAAAAATTTAAATTTTATATAATAAAAGTAATGTTTTTTAACTTTATAATTATAATTAAAAAAATAAAAATGGATTAAGATAAAGTATTTATAATTATGGAATAATTATAATTTATTAACGTTTATAATATATAAACGTTTTTAAATTTTATAAGTTTTTATAAAAAATTTATTAAAAATTATTTAAAATTAACCGTTTTATTAATAAATTTATTAAAAGGTAATAAATAATTTAATTTTAAATTAAATAAGGAAATAGTAAAAATGTTTAAAATTTTAAAAAAAAAAATTTATAAAACTTTTTATATTTAAATATTTTAATATATAATTATTTATAAAATTAAAAATAAACGTTTTATAATAAGTAATTAAGGTAATATTATTTTAAAAATATAATAATAAATGGTATTTTATAATTTTTATATTAAAGAAATTATAAAATATTAAAATAAATTATATAATATTTAATGTAAAAATATTAATAATAATTAATATATTTAAAAAATGGAAATATTATTTGATTTATTTATTAAAAATAGTAAAAATAATTATTAATTATTTAAATTTATAATATTTAATAAATAAATTAAAATTAAATAATAAGTAAGTTTAGTAAATAAAAAAATTAATAAGTTTTAATTTTTAAATCGTATATAAATTAAAGATTTTAAATTTAACCGATGGTACGTTGTAATAATTAAATTATATAAATATAAAAAGGAAAAATAAAATTAAATAAAATATATTATTAAAGTTTTAAAAAAAGTTTTGAAATAATTAAAGGATATTTTAATTAATAATTAATAATTTAAATATATGTAAATAAAAAGTAATTATAAGAATGTGTATTTTATTGTTAAATATGTATGGTGTTAAAAAAGAAATATTATTAAAATTTTTAAAAAAATTTAAAAATAATTAAAGAATTTTAATAATAATAAATAATAACGGCGTAATTAAAGTAAGAAATAAAGAAAATTAATTAATATTTTACAAATGTAAGTATATATTAACAATTTTAAGAAATATTAAAAATTTAAATATATTATTTTTAAAAAAAATATATAAAAAATAAATATTTAATAAATATATTTAATTAAGAATTTAATAATAGCGAAAAAATTATAATATAATTACGTTATTTTAAATAAAAGAAAATGGATTATTAAAGTTTAAAAATAAAATATATATTCCTTTAATGTTAAAAAAAAATGTTATATAATTATTATAATATAACATTATTAAATTATTAAAAAATTATAAAAATAATTTAACGAATTATAAATTATTATTATTAAAATGGTTTAAAAAAAATATAAAATATTATATAAATATTTATATTATATATTAAAAAATTAAAGTATAAAAATATTTATTTTATAATAAATTAAATTTTTTACTTATATTTAACGGTTTAAATAAAAAGATTTTATTTAATTTTATTATTAAATTATTAACATTTTTAATATAAATAAAGAAAAATTACAATAATATATTAATAATTATTAATAAATTTTTTAAATATATATTGTATATATTTATAACGAAAAAATTTATAATTTTAAATTTAACGAATATATTTTTTAAATATATTTTTAAATATATAAATTTATTAAAAAAAATTATTTTTAATAAAAGATTATTATTTATAAATAAATTTTAATTAATATTTTATTATAAATTTATAATAACTTAATAATTAAATATATCGTTTCATTTATAAATAAATAAATAAATTAAATATTAAAATTAAAATTTAAAATATTATTTATAAATTTTTTATAATTACAAATAAAACGATTAAGTTGAAAAATTAATGTGAATTAAATAAATATATAATATTTTAATATATTTAATATATAAATAAATTTTAATATATATTTATATAAATTTTTAATTTAAAGGTTTTATTAATTTAATAACGTCGTAATTTAAAAGAAATATATAAAAAAACATAAAAATAATTAAAAAAATATATAAAATAAAATTTATTATAATTAAATTATTTAAAACATCAAATAAAACATATATAAAATGGTATAATAAAAAACAATTTAAATAAATATTTAAAAAAAAAGATAAAATTTTAATATTTATAAAATATATAAATTAAAAGTGATTTAATAAAAAGTTAACGGATAAATATTTAAATTTATTTAAAATAATTAAAATAATAAGAAAATATAATATAATTTATAAATTAAAGTTATTTATATGTTATAAAATATATAATATATTTAATATAAATTATTTAAAATTATATATTAAAAAATTTAATAAAAAATTAATGGAATAATTAATTATATTAATAAATAATAATAAATTTATTATAAAAATAATTTTAAAATATAAAGAATTAAGGAAAAATAAGTAATATTTAATTAAGTGGTTAAGTTATAATAATATTAATAATTTTTAGAAAAAAATTAAAAACGTTTTAAAAAAATTAAAAATTATATACGAATAAAAATTATAAAATAAAAGAAAAATTATAAGAATTTAATGTTAATATTAATTTTTAATATTGATTAACGAGTTTATTATAAATTAATTATTATTTAAAAAAAAAATGGAAAAATGTTTTTTAATTTTAAAATTAAAGTTTTATTTTTTAAATTTATAATTTTATAAAAAATTAATTATAAAATTATATATAAAAAAAATATTATTTATTATAATATAAAAATAAATAAAATAATTAAAAGTATTACGTATTTTATTTAAAATAAATATATTACAAATAAATTATAATTTTACTTTTTTAATAATTTTAATTAAATGTTTTTTACGATTTGATTTTATAATATAATAATTTTATTTTATACGAATATTATTTTTGTTTTATATTTATTTCGTAATATTTAAAGCTTTTTTAAGTTATTTTAAATTTAAATAATAATATTTTAAAAAAATTAATAAAAAATAAATAAAAGTAAAAAAATTAAAATTATAAATTTATTAAATAAAAATTAAAATATTATTTAATAATTAATTATATTTTTTTAATGGCTTTTTTAACTTTATTATAAATAAAATTATAAAATATTTTTATTTTATTATAATATTAATATTTAATTAAAATATTTAAATAGTAATAAATTAATAAAAAACGAAAATAAATAAAAAGATAAATATATTAATAATAAATATATAATATATTTCCTTAATATTAAATTTTTAATAAATATATATATAATAATAACATTAATAAATTATTAAATATAATTAATTAAATATAATAAAAATAATATAAAAAAAAATTTAAAACGGAAAAAATAATAAGATAATTACGTATTAAATACCATATTTATATAAAATAAATATATTTACAAAATAAAAAATTTATTATAAAATAATATAATTTATTTTTAAAATAAAAAAAATAAATAATAATATAAATTTATTTTTAATAAAATAATTATTTATTAATTACGAATTATAAATAACGTATAAAATAATATAAAATATAAAAATATTAAAGAAAAATTAATAAAAAATATTTTAATTATTATTTAATTTATTAATTTTATTATTAATTTTTATATTAACATTTTCATTAAAATTATTATTACCATCTTTAATTTCATTATTACTTTTTATTTAAAATATATTTTAATATTATAAAATAATAAATTAATAAATAAATTAAATAAAATAACAATAAAATATTTATTAATAATTTTTTTATATATAATAAAAAATTAATTTAAAAAATTAATTATTATTTATTAAATAATTAATAAAATTTTAAAAATATAATTAATTTATTTAATTATTTAAATAATTTATTTTATAATTTAAATTATATAAATTTAAAATAATAAATAATATTCTTAATTTTTTACTATTTTTTTACTAATAATTTTAATAAAATAAGTAATAAAAAGTTATTTTTTATTTTTTTTATTTTAAAAAATTTTCTTTATTTAAATTTAAATATTATAAATTTTTAATTATTAAATAATAAATTAATTATAAATTAATAAATAATATATAAAAATAAATTTATAATAATAATATTATTATATATATTTAAAAAATATTAAAAATTTATTTTATAAAATTTTAAAATATTAATAAATTAATAAAATATATAAATAAATAAAATAAAATAAAAATAAAAAAAGAAATTATATTATTATAAATTTTATTTTAATAATAATAATAAATATATTTAATTAATATAATTATTTAATAAATTAATAATTATTTTTTTTAACTTTTTTAAATTATAAAAAAAATTAAATAATAATAATAAAAAATAAAATAAAAAATTATAATAATAATATAAATAATAAAATAATAATTATATTAATATTAAAAATAATAAATAAAAAATAATAATAAAAAAAATAATATAATTATTATTAAAAAATAATATAAAAAAAATAATAAAAAAAAATAATAATATATATATAAAAAATTAATATTAAAAATAAAAAAATTATAAAATAATTTATATTATTTTTATAAAATTTTTATAAAAAATATAAATATTTTATTCGAATTTATTAAATATTTTCGATATTATTATAATTATTCCGTAATAATAAAAATATTTAAAAAAAGAAAATTTTGTTAAAAATTTAAAAATAATTAATTAAAATTAAAAATAAATTTATAATATATATTATATATAAAAAGCATTTTACGCTTTCGTTATTAATTAAAAAATTAAACGTTAATAAATCACTATTATTATTTATTATTATATAATAGCTATGTTGTTACTTCTTATATTCATTCTACGTATAACCTTACTCACGGGCTCATCTCTGACACTACGTATGTATGGTGGCACCTGGTGACTTAGGTACCCCCAGAACGATGGACCTAGCGGGAGGAAGAAACTAATCATAAGCCTGAGTCACTTCCTCTTATATTTTATGAGGCTCTTCCATATAACCACCTCCCCCGAGCTCATGCCCTATTCCCATCCATCTAGGTTTGTCCAGGTGGCTTAACTCTACGACCAGAAAATATACTGTAACTTTTTCGCAGACGACCGTGCCCCCCATTCCGATTTTCTAGGGTACTTGACCGAGGCGTCTCCTCAACTTTTAGTATACTTCTTACCGTACGATCTCCTGAACTCTATAGTCCCTCAATTCATAGACCCATACACATAAATGGATTTCAAGCTTCCGGGCAATCCTTCCAGCGAGTCGAACACATCCGCCGCTCGAGACGCCGCCCTTGTGTGAATTCGCAAGGCTGTAAGGCCTATCTCTTAACTCACTTAGTAATTAAGATGATAACTACCTACCTACGGGGGCATTACCAAACATAACATGCTGGTTCCTGATTACTTGCTAGATAACAGACACGCAATGCATACACTTCAAGCTAGCACTTCACTAGTAGAGGAAATGAGACAACCTATTAGGGATAGAAACATCGTCGTGCATATATTTGCCCATCCAACTTAGGTTGCCAAGTCCATAGAAGCAGTAGTGTGGCCCGGAGTATCGTCTACAACCCCCAGAAAGGATACACACCATCGTACAGCGGCTCTGATGTTCGCACCAGCCCCCTGACACGCGCCTGTCACGCAGAAAGGAACAAAAAAGGAAGAGAGATGACTCAACAGTGGAGGAGTACGAAACAATCAATTTAACTCCCAAGCGGAAGAGCAGGACTGACAGCATATATAAGGAATTTTCATTAAAGATCGAATAGCACCATATTTGGAACTTAAACTACGTAATAAACGTGCTGTATCGCCGGAATAGAAAATATGGAGGCTAATGGGCGTTTCTTGGGAGCTTGCAAACCCTTGCCCCCACAGTTCGTCGAGCTTAAGATAACTAGTTCCAATATCGCGTTGGAACCGACGTCAAATTAGCTCAAACATGTCATTTTGAATTTTGCTATGTAAAATGTGAACCCAGGCAATATCATGGCTACCTAGGCTCGCCGGCTATATGCCGTACGGAGAGCTGAATAATGACATCGGCGAAAAGGTCCACGAAGTTCGGGTGTGGAAGGCCAGCACGAATGAGATCGCACAGAAACAGCCAAACCAATTCTAATTCTTGCCAGACGCTTAACAAGAGTATCTAACATTGCAGACATCCTAAACGTCTGTGAGACTCTTCGTATTGTATGAACTTGATCAATTGAGAAGAGAGAAGCAAAGCGTCTCCATGGATAGGTAGCTACAGTAGTAAATGTCCAGAAGGGGCCGCCCTTGAAGAGCACATCATTCGAGCAACCATAGATACATGAGAGATGCTATTGATACGTATTGCCTCTCAGTGCCTTTGTACCAAAGACCGTTATACCTTCCCCGTGACTTTGCCGTCCGCAACAGCTTCTCCAGTAGGTAATATCCTATTGGCACCAAACCTACTTGCTACCATCTTGTGGGTGCAACGTTCTTGTTCCACCACACCCTAAGCCTAGGGTCCTCCTCGAATAGTATGATATCTTGAAATAAACCTTTGTTTGGCGAGGGGATAACACACCTAGAATCGCCCAACATTCCCTCCCTGCATTCAGCTGCGACGTCAGCTTCTACCATCTGGATGGACCGCCGCTTTAGATCCACTATTAAAACAGACCTATCCTCCTCCTCCACAAGTACCAGGCTCTGATCCAAGACGTAACACTGGATACCCGCTATACTCCTTAGCTTTTCCACTATGACAAGCTTCTCCGACTGGCTTCCTTCTTCTTGGTCTGATAGTATTATTTTCAGACTCGCAGACCATTTAGAAGTTGTGAGGTACTTCCCTCCGTTGCCGAACTTCTGCGAACCCTGCAGAGGAGCGACACTGGCCAGTGTCATCACTGCTATAAAGGCCGCTTCGGACCTTTCCCATTATTGCTGGCTCCAGGCCCTTGCTATCAATTGATAGTAGCAAGGCATTTGAGATTCTATTTCCCCAGTGTTCGGCGTTCAAGCTTAATGTGTAGGATATACCTAGCGGCAAGCACCGCGCAGTCGCAATTGTCGAGATGAGTGTTATAAAGGAGTCCCTTCAGCATAGCTGCATTGTAAGGAACCGAGGCCACCGACGCGGCCGTCGCGTACATATTGTTCTTTACCCATGGTCCTCTGACCTCCCACGCCATGCCCTCGGACACAGCGATAAGTTGGTGCAAATCTATTTCGTTAAACTTCTGCACAAATCGACGCCAACCGTCGTACTTAACACGGCCGCTCATATTCATAAAGAAAAAGTTTAGCCCGTCATCGATCTTGGTTAGCGAGCGATGGTATTGTCCCGCGAGATTATTCGATGTCTTTGTTGGTAGGGTCTGCTTGTAGGTTGCAGAGTGCTCCAACTTAACAAAGCTCGGCACTTCTGAGAAGTTGAAGTTGTAAAATGAATAGATAGCACAATGTTTGGTTGGTGTGCAGGCAGCTCAATAGTGAATAGTAAATAGAATGCGCGAAGGATAGTTGAAGGTATAATTAATTGATAGAAGAAGACAATAGGTTCCGCGTTAGGCGACAGGTTAAATAGAGGGAGGTATGATAAGGGTAACAGTAAATAGAGTTGTTGTTACTGTTGTATCTTGTAGCCTGTAGCAGAGTTTGAAGTTGAAGAGTTGAAGTGGAAGTGAACATATGTTGTTATCATTGTGTGCAGCAGCCTGTACCTAAATAGGTTATAAACTGTGCAGGATGAAATGGAAATAAGTATAAGTTGTTAAGACTGAAGACTGAAGACTGAAGACTGAAGGTTGAAGACTGAAGGTTGAAGACTGAAGGTTGAAGGTTGAAGATGGAAGATGGAAGATGGAAGATTGAGGGTTGAGGGTTGATGGTTGAAAGTGGAAAGTTAGGAATTGTGAATGTGGCAGCCTAGGACGGAGATATTTATATGTAGCTCTTGCCATTCTGCCGCATGGAAACTTAGCGGTGTAGAGATATGGTTGCCAGGCAGCCACCTATGCGCAACTACCTGTTGAAGGTAGTTGCTAGGCAGGTAGGTACCTATGCCTATAGACCTAGTTGGATACCGTAGGTAGACAACCGCCCTCAATGACAACCGCCTTCCATAGCAACCGTAACTTGTAGAGCCTTACCTGCTGCACGAGCTTGGACCTGCACTTTCCCATTGTATCGTATCTGGGTAGGCATCCTCAACCCCGATTTGGGGTTGGAAGGTCTTCTTGTGCTTGTACATTCGGATCTGGGGCTCAGTGGAAATAAATAAGGAAGGAAATACATACATACCTAGGTAACTTCCAATACACCTACCTATGTACCTACATGTAGTCCCCGAAACTCTGGGTAGGTACCTACCTATGTACCTATGTATGTACCTACAGCGAGGCAGAAGAAGTCACCGAGGACAACGATAACGATCCTGTTGAGAATAGCGAAGCAGACAACTTCGAAGACGACCAAGACGGAGCCAATATCACCCAAGAAGACATCATACAAATCATGTATGAACTTCGAGCTGATCAGGAGAGCAAACTCCTGGCTATGGAAATACTCATGGGAGAAATGTCCCACGGATGGAATACATTAAATGAAACCATGACAGCAATCAATGACAACGTTGGAACGG
The DNA here is from genome assembly GCA_902805475.1 of Entonaema liquescens. Lineage (NCBI taxonomy): Eukaryota > Fungi > Ascomycota > Sordariomycetes > Xylariales > Xylariaceae > Entonaema > Entonaema liquescens. The sequence continues at coordinate 2,224,242 of CADCSX010000001.1, read as the reverse complement.
TGCGAACTTTGGCTGAAGGAATTCATCACAAGAATGTGACCGACTTACGTAGCAGATTGTATTACATATGTACCCTCGTAGATAACTTAGGTAGGTAAGGTAGGTAGGTACCATTGATTCTAGGCTCGTAACTACTACCTATGTGGCGAACATAGGCATTGACCGAAAAAGAGACGAGGTCATGAAGCTTAGGACCTACCTACAGTTTGGTAACTTGATAGTATAGATACGTTAACATAATAGAAAATGTCTATACAGTTATCTTAGAGTATACCTATAGAAAAAAGATGTGTAAGATAGGTATTCAGGAATGCTAATATTGGAGATTAGAAAGCCTTTAACCAGTAGATTATAGTCTATAGAATCTATGAATGAGTGAGATATATTATAGGATTGATACCTAATTTAGACTTGGAACCAACAGCACTATACCTAGTATAGGTAGTCATGTCAGTAATATTTGAGGACTATATTCCTTTGCTAAGACACAAATTCATCAAGAACCTGATAATTTCCAACGTTCTGTATCCTAGATAGGCGCTCAGCCGATTAGGTGAAGTATCTATTTGTAGGCGAAGGGTACTGGAAGAGGGAATCGCCTGGTATGGCTTGAATCGTTAAGGGATATCGAGGATTTGTCATTATATGGATCTCCGCTCGTTAGATCTCATATAGTTTATCAATATAGTGTAGATAACCCATGGCTCCATTAGAACCTCTTATAATCGAATGACGATCTACAGTTGAATGCGTTTAGCCACCTAGTTGACACGCAACCTGTCCGCTCCAGGAGTCACCCCAGTCCAAATCCAAGCCACGAGCTACGCGTACAGAACCTCTAGTCAGGAAGAAACACCTGTGTCTCTCATATTCTTTGACTTCAAGCTTAGAGACCCCAAGCGAGTCCGCATAGAGAATGGGCCGGGCTGAGCTATTTATTCTAGGTAGAGCATACGTCGTATTCTCATTATAGAGTTATATGAATCCCTTGTTCGTTGAACACCATGCAGTAGTCGCCTAGAGGGCCGGAGACGAGGCCATCGGGTAAGCCAGGCCACTCACTTAGCGAGGTCGGGTTGATGCGGAATACGAACAATTCGTCGTGTGCGCGGCCTAGGTCTTCGTGGTCCGCGTGGTAATCTGGGAGGCGCTGGAATAGTAATTACATCAGCAGGATATCCAAGAGTATAGAATGGTTTCGCAGGGAATAATATAACAAGAGATAATCAAAACAGGGGAGGATATTCATACCACAGAGTACAAGTTTTCAAGGCCGCCCCAGCGCGGACGATCCTTGCTCGGGTGCGTGAGGTACGAAGTTCTGCGCTGGAAGGCTTGTTATACGGCTATTGCGTTGAAGACAGCGAAAAGGGAGTTCGGATGCGGAAAGGTGTAGTACTGCCATAGTCTTATTAGCAGCTTCTCGTAAGTGACGAATGCAAGAATTTCGTAAGGATACCTAAAGGGCAAAGCTTCTAACCGGTAGTCTGTACTTCGAAACTGGTAAAGGGGTATTCTTAGCGGCGCCTACGGCAGCGAGTCGGTTTTCAGAATTGTCGTAGTTTCATTCGTCGACATCGTCTCGCTTCCAGAGGAGTAGAATAGTGATCGTGGTAGATCGGTTCCGTGTTTCGGGAATAGGGCTGCTTGCGAAGGTAGATGCCTTGTCGTTTGGCGATTCTGGCGCGATTTGATGCAAGGCGTAGCAAATGTTAGGAAATGAGACAAGAGAATAAGAAAGGTATAGGGCGTCATTTAGATTCGTGTCGGTGTCTGAACTATCGCAGCTTGTAGTCGGAAGACTAGTCCTTAGAAGGTAGGAGACATATGCAGTCGGGAAGCTTGGAAGGCCCAAAGCAATGACGGATTGAGGGTTGGACGATCGGGCGACGGGCTCTCCGATCCGGTCAGGTGGTGTACATGTGATAGAACATTTGTGGCAGAACGTATACCAAGTCAGGTGGTTTGGTTCCTGATGCCTAAGGATCCTATGCGCGGACGCCTATTTACGCACGAGATGAGGACGATTGTACGAATGTTTTATCTAGTGATTGCTATATCCTTGGTTCCTCTCCGTCGCTTTATAATAGTAGTAGCATTTCTCGATTTCAGAAACCAAACAGGTAAACGAGGTAGACCATATAGAATAATACACATTACGCTTCGTCGACCTAATCTACAACAATGATATCCCGATCGTCCTCCTCTATCTTAATCTCCTTAAAATCGAATCTCGACGGCACCGGCTTAGCCAACACCACCGTCTCGATACCAACTGGGCTCAAATCCTCCGGCCCCATAGGCAGATCCTCGACGTCGATCTCCATATTCAATAGCGCCTTGATGATGACCGCGCTTCCGGCCTTGCTCATGACCTCGTTAGCCTCCTTGCAGAACTCCGAGCAGACGCACTCCGGACACCCCGTCTGACAATGGCAGTGCTGGACCCGCTCTAGGGCCCGGACGAGGAGCAGGTCGATAAACTCGAAAGCTTTGGTGCTGATGCCGGCCCCGTTCGCGCCACCCTTCGCGTCGTAGAACGTCAACCGAGCGGGCCTCTTCCGCGAAGTTTCCTTGCGCGCGAACTCCTTCAACCCCGATTTGCATTCCGTCCGGACGTCGCCTGGCATGCTAATGACGAAGTTGGGCATCAGGCTCATGATGGCGTGCTCGGCGGCGTGGATAGCTCCCGCCACGTGGAGACGACGGTCGACGAGGATCTCCAGGGCGCGCTTCGGGACGTCGAGCCACATGCCTTTGCTATGCCTGATAATGGGAGGGTTGTCCACCTGCACGGCGTCGAGGATGCGGCGCTTCTTATCGACTTTGAAGTAGCCAAAGACGTTCTGCGTGATGCGTATCGAGCCGTGAAAGGCGCGGGAGGGCGAGCCCGGGATTTTTCGCGTGGCCTCCGTCTCCACGGGATCCACGTCGGTAAAGTCTCGCTGCTGAGTGGTCCATTCCACCTTGACCTTTTCTACCTTGGCGATTTTTCTGTCCGGTTGGAAATCACGCACCAGGTACGAGTTGCCCTGATGTAAAAAGATTGCGCCGTCGTATATAGTAAAGAAGGCCCTCGACGCTTCTAACTCCTCGAGTACCACGTTCTTCCCGTGCGATATATCGACTATCGCGAAGTGATCGTCTTCGGTGTCTCTAATCGCCACATATCTAGACGGCATAGGTCTGAACCTGTCGTGGCAATGGTAGTACCCGAGTTCGTCTTTGACGAGACGCTCTTCCGCAATCTTCGCCAGGTCTTTCGAAAAGTAGATGGCGTCATCAGCGGGCTTGATGGGCATCTCATATGCCGCGCACTGGATGTGGCCCTCTAAGACGAGCATGTTGCTCAGATCAACCTGGAGCTCGCAGTTTGGCTTGGTGAAGAGCTCGTCAGGGTTCTGCATGTAATGCTGGTCGGTTGGAAAGCAATCCCCTACGAGCACGGACAGGGAGTCCTTATTTCTCCTACCGGCTCTCCCGCTCTGCTGCCTCAGATTTGCGATAGTGTACGGGAATCCTAGCGTGATGACGCAGTCCAAGGTCCCGATATCGACGCCCAATTCCAGAGCGGTAGTCGCAACGATGCCCATGAGCTTGCCCTCGAACATTTCGCTCTCGATCCGTCGACGGTCTTGCGCGGTATATCCGCCTCGGTAGCCCATGACGCGACCCGTGCATTCCGAGCGGCCTAGCGATTCTAATTCGCTCCTAGCAGCGTTCACCAGCTCTTCGCACTGCTTCCTCACGCGGCAGAACGCTATCACGCGAACGCCTCGTAGGATAAGCTGGCAGAACAAGCGGGCGCATTCGGCTACGGCATTTCCGCGCCCGCTTGTGGGATCGGCTGGATCTTTATAGGGCGTGTTCCAACATAGAAATTCTTTCCGCCCAGATGGCGACCCGTCGAAATCGACCAGATGTACGTCGTCAATTCCAAATATGGTCCTAAAATGTTCTCGGGGATTTGCCACGGTGGCAGAACACGATATGAATTTGGCCTTTCGGTTCCCGACGGCGGCGCATATGCGTCGAAGTCGTCTCATGATGAAGGCAACATGCGACCCCATCAAGCCGTTATAGTAATGCAATTCGTCAACTATTCGAGAGTTAGTCACGCGACGTATTTTTCCGAGTGAGGCTACTTGCCAACAACATAGCGTAGGTGCTTAAGAAAAGTTCGCCATTTATCTTCCTGGGGTAGAATCGTCAGGTGAAGCATATCCGGGTTCGTAAATATGATTCGAGCCTCGTCGCGGATTTGGTTCCTATCGTACATCGGAGTGTCCCCGTCGAACGTCTCGACGAGAGGACTCCCCAGCTCTGTAAAGTACGCGAGCATGTCTTTCAGGCTCTTCTTCTGATCCTGAGCCAACGCCTTCGTCGGGAAGATGTATATAGCTCGAGTATTAGGATCTTGCTCCAGCGCGTGCAGGACGGGCAGTTGGTAGATGAGGGATTTCCCCGAGCTCGTCGACGTTGAGACCACGACGTGACGACCGGCGTGAAGGTTGTTGATGGCTTCGGCCTGGTGCGCGTAGAACTGAGTTATTCCCTTGGCATTGTATAGTGCGTTCACCATATCCTGGCTTAGCAGAAAATCAAGCTCCCCAAAAACAGGATCCTGGGCGTCGAATACGCGGTGCCCATCCGGCACGACTTGACCGGTATACCATGAACTATCTTTGAGTTCCCGGATGATTTCGGGAATGTTCTTCCTTTCCTTCGGTATCGACGCGGGTATAGTGCTCGGCTCGGGCATCGGGGTGGGAGCCCGCGACACGGACGGGACTGGAATGTAGGCCTCCGCTTCTTGGCGGATCATCACCTCCGGGTCCAAGTTCTCCTCTACGCAGCGATTTATAAAGGAGCTGGCCGCATTCGTGAATTTTTGGTTACGCTTCTCGATCAGCGTCGTCAGCTGCTTCTGGCTGAAAACTGGCATTTTGAGGTCGTCGTTTCGAAGCCTCCTATTCGGATCGACGGGCTCTCCCGTCTTCTTGCTCTGGACTTGTCTTTTGAGATCCCCATCGACAAACTCGAAGTAGAGAACCTCTTGGCCGCTGGGTGGCGAATCGTCGGGATGACGACTCCCAAGTTCCTCCCTGCCGGTAAATCCGCCAACGGAGGCATCCGGAGCCGGTCCCTGGGCTGTGATGATCCTCGATCTGCCGCTCTTAAACGTAGAGTCTCTCTCGGCTCCCTTGATATCGGTCTGCAGCATCACCTCATCTACGTAGGCAAAGTTGATGCCTTCCGGTCGCAGGGCCACGATAGCTGCGACATCCTCGATTGTCAATTCTCTCTTCGTATTGGACTCCACTGCTGATTTGATAGTATCAAAAGTCGTCGCGAGATGCCTGCGTGTAGAACAAAAAGTAAATACCAGGTTTAGAGCTCTGTGAGTCTTGTCTAAATCTTTAAACACCCGAGGCCATTCGATTTGGCATTCGACATCCGCATTAGCCTTCTTCTTGCGTTGAGACGCTACATTCTTGCTCGATTTCTCAACACCAAGTTCTTCGAGAGTCTCTTCCGAACCCTCCAAGGGATCGTCCCCTTTGTCTTCTTCGGAAGCTTGCCTCTTCCTCTTCCGTCTAATTACTTTATTGGAAACCGTAGCTGCCTTGAGAGCAGACATCTCATCCGTAATCAAGATGCATGGGGACAAGTGTGCTTGGTCAGAAAACACTGGCTTCGAAATGCTTGCTTCGCGTTGACGTAGTCGATGCCGTCTAGTCGCGCTTCTTATTGCGCGAAACGTGGGCGAAATCACGTGGTCATATAGATGCATACCTAGGTACATATGACGTAATGCTGTATCTTACGTAACATCTACATATCGTACCTATTCTCATCTCCCGACCGCGAAAGGAGCTTAAAGGGGCAGACACAGATAATAAGAAATGAAGCCTGCAGACGTGTATAGAATGTTACTATGTATTAAAGAATGTATGCAACTCCTCGAGGGTAATAGCGGCCCAGACACTACACTGCGTCCTCCGTTATAAGAGGAGGCATTTAAAACGAGTTTTTATTTATGAAAAGCAAGCAAAGACTAATCCAATGCAACACCGTGATGGGCTATCCCATAGAGCATTTCGCGTAACGGAATGGGATCCGACATTTACACGGTAGGGGTATGAACTCTATTATCACAGAATTGCCGCCGACAGATATCCATGCCACCGTCATTCATCTATGCCTCGTAAGCGTACGACTCTTCTAGAGTACTATGCCCATGCCTCCCCTGAAAATGCTTGATGCAAAACTCCCTTGCCATATCTAAACGCTTCGTCGAACACACCTCACGCCTGGGACCGCTTCTCGAAAAACGAGGACGCATCGAGCCTCTTCTTCCTGGATCGCGTCAGAGGGACCTCCAACTCTGCGGCCTTACGCTTAATCGAAGCCCCAGATGAAGACCGGCTTTTAAAACTGGAGCCATTCGGTGCCTCTTTGCGGGGCTTTTCCCCTCTCGATCCCTTGGGTAACGGCCGGGACGAATGATTAGGATCATCATCAGATTCGGCATATGGTGACAGCTCCTGCTCCGGTACGGGAGCCTCATTATCAACTTCTCTATTCTTCTCCTTCTCTTTATTACGTGCCTGTCCCTCAGCATCGACATCGAGAGCTTCTGCTTTGGCGCTCTCGGAGCCGGACGCCTCAGCAATCGAAGTCGGACCAGCAATGGTTCCGTCGGCTGCCTAAACCGACTGAAGCTCACGCTGAACCTTTCCGACTTCGTTTAGGAAGCTTTTGGCATTCGCCGCGTTCATCTAAGAGACGGTTAGCACTTCGGTATATCTTGTAGCTCGTGATACGTACCTTTACTTGAATGCTGACGGCGCCCTCGTCTTCTATGGCGGTGAAGAGAACATACGTCGCCTTGGCCGAAGACTTCTCCTGGAAATGCATAGCCGGGATTATGACTGTGTTTAGAATGACGCGGTGGGTGGAATCTTGCCGCATGATTAGACGGACTACTTTAGACTCGGCGCTGTCGAGAACAGACGCGTCAAAGGATCCGGGAATAGCTGCGCCAGTATCCTCGTCGATATCGACGCAAGCTATGGGCACGTTGATCTTCAGGTTCCCAGCGCCCCGCTCTTTCCAAGAGGCGCTAGCTTTATCGAGGTGGAAGATCTTCGCGCGGACTTGCAAGATGGTGGCTTCGCCAGCCTCGCCGTCGTCGATGACCACTACAGAATCAGTTAGTACTAAGCTGATTGGGTGGCGACGTCCGATAACTCACCTCGCTGAAGCTTTGGCTTCTTCTTGTCATCCGCCGCGGTCTTCTCTTCTGAAACTTCTTTTTCTTCGTTTTCAGCCTTGCTGTCGTCCCCGGAGTTGCCACCCTCTTCGTCGTTATTATCTTCCTCTTCGCTCACGGGTGCTCCGAACGGCTTAGCCGGTTTGCTGCTCTTAAATGTATCGCCGGGCTTGCCGAAGCTGCTGATTTTGGCTTCGCCAAACTTGCCGCTGAATGTTGCGCCGAAGACGGTGCTACCGAAAGGTTTTGGCGCTCCTCCTACCTGGCCGAAGGGAGAGGCGCCGTTAGATAAGCTAGAACTGCCGAATATAGAAGTCGTAGATGTTGAGGCGGTGGTGCCAAATGGTGATTGCGAGCTAGAGGGACTAGCGAAAGAGGATAATGGCTTCGAGCCGCTCTGTAGAAAAGGCGACGCCTGAGAAGCGAACCCAGCGATTCCCGAGCTGCTGAAAGCCGAGCCCGATGTTGTGCTTGTATCTTTTCCCTTCTCGTTTTCGGAATCTTCCTTTGCCGCCGCTTGCTTCTCGGCACTCTGTGTGTCGTCTTTAGCATCCGTCTTAGCTTCGGCGCTGCCTTTGGAATCAGAGGAAATCTGTCGATGGTTAGCAGGAGGCTCGAAGATTAAACCGACCCGGATGCTCTTACAGCAAGCGCGTCCGCTTTTGCCTTGTGCTCGCTCGAGACGTCGCGAGGACGTTTCTTCTCGGGCTCAGAGATAGCGGCATCGGCACCGATAGGAGATACGTCGCCGTTCCCGTCCGAGGCGGTGTCGTTCGGGTCGTCTACCTCGTCGCGCGCCCGCTTCTTCTTCGGTGACGATACCTGATTCCGTAGGGCATCGTTGCGAGCCTCGAGGGACTCGCGATCGGATGTGGAATCTTGGGCCGATGGCTTATCACCGCTCGTGGCGGCGTTGGGCGCGGGTCGACTTTCGCGGCAGACATGATAGATAAGTCGGGCTTGTCAGATATTACAGTCTGTCTCAATTCCTTGCGTGCGGCAGCTGTGTCCGGATCCTCAAGAGAAGGACGATCCGGTGTGGGACTCCGTTTGTTGGTAGCCATTAAATAAAATTATACCCTAAGAGGTGTGTGCAAGGTTGTAACAAAAAGCGTTGGTGAAACTGCAGCGTGGAAGAGGAAAAGAGGAAAAGAAGAAAAAAGTAAGGGCAAAAACACTGAGTTGTAAATCTTTGTTGGATCTGATTGAAAATATAAAACCGGTCCACAATGTCGGGGTGCTGGGTGGATAAGACAGCTGTGTAGATTGTGCGAAAGAAGTTAATCGTGGTTGAAGTTGCAGATGCAAGTTGCAGTTGGGTTAGTTCGAGGAAAGCTGAGGCTGCGCGTACTTTGTAGTGACGATTTCGATGTGGATTGTGCCCATTGTAACCATGAGCTGCCTGTACCACTGAAAAGGTACATATATTAGGTACGTATGCGGGTATAAGGTACCGAATGTTTAAATTATGGGGTCGGATAAACCGGGGTTAAACGTGGTTAGGTGCTTCCACCTGGGCAGTTGTCTTGTACCTAGGTACGTGCCTTTTAGGTACACATCGTCAGGTTAGGTACCTACACATTACCTACACATTACCTACACGTTACCTACACGTTACCTACACATACCTTTATAAGGTATCCAGATTCAACTTATACCGTACACGTACACGTAAGAAATATCCCATTGGATCCCTAATATCCGGGATCCATCTGATGCAATGCAAGATGGAGGCTATCTTTTTTTTAAATGACGAGTATTGGAATCCAACCAAGCAATATCGGTCAACTCCAAGCTGGGCTGGCTAATATTAGAATGACCCGACCCAGCAGCGTAGCAGATGTGGTGCAGCCATGCAATGCAGTTGCTCGACGACGATTATTACGAGACTACCAGCCAGGTTTTTATATGCATCAGTAAGCATATGAAGCACAAGGCGAGCAGAATGGTCGGTGCTACCACACCAGCATCATCTCCAAGTCCTATGCCTCATCGTATCTTGCGTATAGGTCGTATTCGACGTCATAATCGTTCAGGCTTCAAATCCGCTTTGAATATTTACTATATTAACGTATATCCTGGTCCAAATATTTGACAAACATAAAAATATATACATCTCATGTAGAGAGAGAAAACGCGACTATATATGTGCAGATCGTTGGAATTCTAAAAGACTAGTATATTCTTGTCATTCCAGCACAGATCCTTCAAGATAGAGTGAACACTCTTTTCAAGCGGCTCGGGTCCGCAGATGAGTACTAGATCCTCGTCGTTAATGCTCTGGAAAGAGCCAATTTCCTTCACTAATAACTCCTTATTGATTCTACCCCTAAGACCAGCCCACGACGGTCCGGGTTGACTTAGTGTATACAACAAGCGGCACTTGGAATTATTGTCGGCAATCAGGCTATCGATATCAGTCTTGCAAAGGATATCCTGTTCGACACGATTGCCATCGATAACCAGGCAGGTAGTAGGGTCCTCCCGATCCGTTAGCACGGCGCGGAGGACTTGGAATATCGGTGTGATCCCAGACCCGCCGCAGATCATGACAAACCGCTTGACCTTCCGCTGTTGCCCCTGAATCGAACACAAGCCTCGGCCGAGGTATTCGAATTTCCCTACCGGGCCTTTGAAGTCGACAAAGTGGCCGACGGGTATCGAGTCTAGCGCCTGTGTCATTTTGCCGCCTTTTCTGCCGGGTATATCGTAATAAATCTTGACGAGGACGCGTAGCTTCCCTTTCTCCGTAGTCTCTGAGATAGGTGTGTAGGATCGTATGATGGCCTCGCGTGTAACCGGGTCGCGCAATCGCATCATCAAGTGCTGGCCTATAGGAAGACCGGATGTTTGATCGGCATGTTCGAGATTAAAAGTGAAGATTTTGGTATCGTCTGATATCTTCGTTTTTGCAGATAGGATAGCTTTCGTCCATGCCTTGGATTGTAAGAACGTTGCTCGTGGTGCTGAAGTTGTCTCGGCGACTGCATCACCATCGGCCAGCGTAGTTCGTGAAGACTCATCGAGCGAGCCTATGTGGTAATCCACAAGCATCGCCTTGGCATTCTCACTATCTATTGATAGGTAAGCTTCAATTGTTAATTGGAATTAGACCTTGCGGACTTACGAATGGCAAGAAACTCTTCGCTGGCATCTTGTCCGGCGGCACCGATGATCGAAGCCGCTCCGCCGGGATGTCCTTCCAAGAATTTTGTCCCGTCGTAAACCTGACCGTTCACCACAAACCACGGCTCGTTTTCTCCGTCGTGTTTCTTCAGCTCGTCGATACTAATTGTGCGAGTTATGTCCTTTCTCACCATACATATCTCCTTAACCTGCTCTTCTTCAACTGTAGCCTCTTCCTTGCCAGATATTTTCTCTCCCCAGTATCCGTTAGATAAATTTCCTCCGTTCTTCTTAACACGCTCCATCCAACCACCGGGTATCAATGCTGGCTGGGTCGGATGTTCAAATCGTAGCGAGTGACCCTCCCTATGTATAACAACTCGGAACCAAGGATTGTTCATCATGCCCAAAACGCTCCAGTACATGTCTCGCGGCTGCACCATCATAGACTCATCCATAGCTCGTACTAGGATATCGTCAGCTGCCTGTAGCTGCGGCAACGGAATGTCCAAGTACCAGAAGCACCAGCAAAAACATGACTCCCTCCAGGACATGTCTAACCGCCCACCAAACAACTCTTCACCCTCGGGCGCGAGTCGGTATTCATCTTCGGGATATGAAGTATTAGCAAGAATCCATGACTTCCCCTTGTCAAGAGTTACTTCGACCCTAGTTACTCTTTTACCCCCTCCGGCGTAAGCGTAGCCGCGAACTCGGTAACTTTGGACGTTCCCAGTCAATGCTAACTTTTCGTCATGTGCTGGATAGCAAGTAGCGCTGTTTGTGTTAAGATCGTAAATAGCATAACGTTCGTCTCTCCAAGCGTCTGGCATGTTTGCACTCATCTCAGGGGTGATCATTGTGGGTAGCACTCTATTATCGTAGATATGATACCAATTATCGCTAGGCGCCGCTGTAATGATGATCCTCTTAAGCCACTTCACGCTCCGGCCTCCGATCTGCCCAGGCACGATAACGCGGAGAGGCTTCCCATGGTCAGGAGTAAGCGGCTCGCCGTTCATCCTATGAGCGACCATGATCCCACGGTTAGGGTCCATAGCCCAATTCATCTTGACGCATGTCCCATAGTAGCCATTTGGCAACTTATCAGCTCCCTCGAAGCATACATACTTGGCCCCGCGCTTAGGTCTTGCTGCTTTCAGCAGGTCGCCAATCACAACACCAGTCCACAATGCCGTGGACAAGCCCGCCGCTCCCCAAGAGAACCCCTTCGTTTTCCTTACGACGTTTTGCTCTTTTCTTCGGTTCCCGGCACAGACGAGGGTGACCGGGTAAGTGACTTGCTCGTATTCGTCGATGAGCTGTGCCAGGTTCATCTTAATGGGAGTTTCTACCATGCCTTCTATCGTGAACTCCCAGTCCATAGTTTCAGAGTCTTCCACTCGAGGCACTGCTCCATGATTGCGAACGTAATGGAGATCCTTCGTTGTTATGAAGCCCTCGTTGAAGAGTTCGCTTAGTGGCGCTTCGACATTGAAAGGATGGGCGCCTGTAAGACGTATTAACCGGGGATCTCTGACGACGTGATGGTCTGGCGTCTTGAGATCCTCCGCTAATACGTTATTATCAGGTCTACTTCGTGGCGGGAGAGGATATGTTCGGGGAATCTCATGTTTCGATTCGTGGACATCGTGTGGCAGCTTCTGAAGCTCAAAGTCACTACTAGTAATGGAATCTCTTCTCGAACTACTCTGCGTCGCCGGTGGAGACGGAGGATATCGAAGCAGATGCGCTGCGGGTTGTTGCTGGCTCTCGATAGGTAGATTTAGGATTTCCATCGTGTATGATAAAGTGTAAGTTGGGGTTAATAGAGACATTGGTACGCAGCCGTTAGATATAGGATATATGTCATCATGCATGCAAAGCTCCCACGTAAGACAAGATATTCTTACACTGGGCTTCGAAAAATCCCGTGAAAGGGGTAATAAGACACGATACTTAAAACTAGTGGTAAACTTATACGATAGATAGATAAGACTAAAATTTGAGCACGACGAGCGATAGATAAATAAGTAAATAGCGGTAACGTTCGATGGAAAACATGCGCCCCCATTTTGAGGAATTGTGTCCATAATAGCAGATGAGAGTCGCTAAACATCAGCCCACCAGATCGACTACCTTCTCCCCAGTTCACGAGCAGGGTGCGAGAGAGCAACTCCGACCTGCTGCCACCCATTGATCTGCAGACAGCCGCCTCAGAGACGGACCGGCTAGAAACTGTGACAGTAAAAGTATAGTAATGATATAACGTTGGGACTTGGGAGGGGCTTACACATTATGCGGCACTGCAGGTAGGAGCGCTTCGAGAAAAAACCAGGCCAGTTATCGGATCAGTGAATATTTGAAGCGAGGAGATGCATCAGTCAGTCGAAGAAATCCCCGCGGATTTGTTCGACAGAGATGCTTGACGCGGTCTAGGCCTTATCAGAAGCAATTGGGTTTCCTTTAGCAAGATTGACGATGACAGCGAATCATGACCAATGATAAGGGTAACAACTTTGGCAGTCAGCGGAGATATGAAAATCGCCTAGACTGGAAGGGCAGGCTGGGTTACCCAGGCATCAGATCGTGCCCCATCAAAAACCATCCGCTAGTCCATATGGAATAGGAAGTCTTCTGAGCGAAGGGGATAAGACCCTTCGTGCTTTACCCACATCGGACTTCTAGCGCAGGATTTTGGTCCAACACCAAAATATTATCTGGTGACGTGATATCAAAAGTGATAAACGGAATCGAATGAGCCGATAAACCGACGAATTAATAAAATACGTGACGAGGCACGAATATCGAGAACCGAAACTCCCGATTATCTCGGGACTTGTCCCGAAGAAAAACATTCGGATAGTCGATTTGGAGTGTTATAGGTCAAGTAAGATTAGGTGGTTTGGGGGGAGGGTCTCCATTTCCGCCTGTTTAACAGGGAACGTGGAAGACGGGTGTTTTCTTCGCTCCAGAAGAATCTATCGTGATAAATAGACTCAGACGATCCACTTTGAAGATGATCTTACGGTAGTCAGTAGTCTTTATAGAAGTTAGCGATATCTTACAGATGGTATTCGTCTAAGTAGGTAGTTATCATTAGTAAACTCAAGCCCCTTGAATATGTGATCGAGCCGTTGAGTTGAGTATTCTGCATGAAATTCCGAAATATCATATTGTACTGCTATTCGTAGTAAGAGGATAGAGGATATAACAGCCGACTATAAAAAAAAGAAAGAAAAAGACGATAAAGAAATGGCCTCGTGATGAAGTAATTGGATTGAATAAATAAACACGGGTTTCGCTCAAACAAAAGAGCAGAGTAGTTAAAGTTAATTTCGAAGTTGAAGATTGAAGACAACTGCCTATACGATCGTAAGATGCGCGAATATGAGATTCTGCCCCCTGCATGAACTCGTACATAAACAAATTATCCCCTACATTACACATATGTACATAATTTATGTGTGTAGTAGTTTGCCGTCTGGTGGGAATGATTCGCATGCATGAATACGTGGTGTAGATACCTGCCTTGTTTGATTGAGTTTGGAGTTTGTAGTTTGAAGCTTTCGGCTCTCTTTGATTGAAGACAACTGCTGGTACCTACCGGCGGTACCTGTGAAGCATGCATTTAGGTACACATGTAGGTACTCCCTATTCTAGGCCTATTAGGGATCTTCGTGGGAAGCCCCAGTGCTTTCCAGGGCATTTGACAGCCCTAACTGTGCGACAACGTTCCTGCGTCCTTGCGTGGTGCTCCTCCCTTTTTGTCTTACTTTTCCAGCTTGTAGGTTTTAGCCTTGGCACTAAGGTTTACCGTACGGACACTGGACACCGGCTGGGCAGCTGTACGCGAGGCTGAAATTCCAAGCCCGTCTACTGCACGCTGCCCCGCCAAAGTCACTCTCTGGAAAGACCAAAAAAAAGGCCTATGATTCCCCGAGATTTTGGCGGAATCCAAAGAAAGTTCATCGCGCCGTTCTTTCATTGGACGGTTTCGACATCATTCACTCATTCACGGATACGCCTCGATTCACCACTAGACCTTAGTCCTTTGACTTTCGCCGTCGCAACACTACCAACTTTTTGAACAAACCGCATTGACCTAATAATATTCCTGTCTAAACTATCCACTCCCCTTCGAAGGACAGGCTCATGCGATAGAGGACAATCACTTCCGCAATCTGGAATCTACAATCCATCCCGACTGTTGTTTTGCTTCCTTTGCGCAGGGCAGACTTGCTGACTTGTCTACCGATGCCCACCAAGCCTAATTCACCGCGTCGCTTCCTCTTCCGGGGGCGATATATCCCTTAGCAGGATTACTACCGTGGCGAATGTAGCAATTGGCTCACCAAATATTCTGATAACCACGAGCGGCTATCCGACATGGACCGCATACGAAAACGTCAGTCCTCACATCATCCCGCTGACCGTTATCCGCCCCCACTAACATCTGATCTCTAGGCGAGCTGCTCTCGCTCAACCAGCGTGCGTGGGATGGCGAACTAGGTATAATCTACCTCTAACCCAACCGAAATACAGGGCTACTAACGTCGGGATAGATGTCCTCCCCGTAAACCCGCCGCTCGACACTTCTCTACGGAAGAATACTGCCTTTATCAAGCGATTGAGAACTGCCATCACCCCCGCGACGCTGAACACGTTTCTGCAAGATATACGAACCTTAAGTCTCACCAAATACTTATCCGAAATCATCTCGGCATGTTATGAAGGGCTGAGCAAGCTTAAGACCCCGGGGAAATCGATGCGGCTGTCGAGATTGTTAGCGCCCTACACCAGCGATTCGGCCCTTCCGAATTCACGGAGTATCTAGGATGGCTGCTTGGTAAGGGGATGGCTACGCCGGATAAAAGTTTATTAAAGTCACTTGCCCCCGAGGTTCGCGAGAAGGAAGAGAAGGAACGTCTCGTCCGACAGCGAGCTCTTTTAAGAGTCATTACCGAACTGTGGCTTGTGGGTGTCCTACGAACCCTCGACGATGTTAAGCCGGATGACGCCACACGCAGCGCCAACGGAAAGAATGTCGAGCTCAGGATTAAGTCGACCAGTTCTACGAAAGGCGGCGGGGCTGAGCCTTTTCCTCTTGAAGTGCTTAAGGATCTCCTGGGTTATGATCGAGAGCATGTGAATTTACCCCTTTTAGTCATTTTTGTCAAATCTTTTGGTTGGGATATCTTAGGGGTTAAATCTGTCGGATCAGAGGGCCGCAAGACGGTGGAAGAAGATGGTGCCACCAAATCTGCGGAAAACTCCGAACGAACAGAAGGCCAGGAAGAAGCTGATGCATTTAATCCCGATGACCCTCCATTTGCAAGCGCCGAGTTGCGAGAACGGTTCAGAAACATCCTCAAACGCTACTTCGAGGATGTCAAGGCGCACCTCGTGCGGGATCAAAAGAACATCGTAACACAGCGCGGCAGGAACTCGGAGGCATACGTCAAGTCCGGGGAGGTGTTCGAGGATCGCCAGGCCAATTTCGAACGACAGTTGAAAGCCCAAGAGCGACTCGTCAGCAATGCTCAGGTCATAGCAGATGCGATTGGTGCCGAGATGCCGGATCTCAAGGAAACCGGAGACGGCTTCTCGGCCACCAATGGGGCTATCGGCCTGGTCAAGACTGGAGAGTATCTGCGCGGGCAGAGCGAAGGCGCTGGTATCTGGGAAGACGAGGACGAGCGCCGCTTCTACGAAAACCTGGTGGACTTGAAAGGAAAGGTGCCCGGCATACTGCTGGAAGATGGCAAGAAGAAGAAATCCGACGCGGACGAGCAGGTCGGGAAGAGAGCCGATTCTACCGAAGCTCCAGAGCCGTCTAAGCCTTCGGACGCAAATGACGATCAGTCGACCGCCATCGCCAATAAGACCATCGGTGCGCAGGTAGACGTGCTACTGACTCGACTACCCGAGCTTACTTACAAAGACGCGGTTGATCAAGCAGCTATCGATTTCTGTTTCCTGAATTCCAAAGCATCCAGAAACCGCCTTATCAAAGGGCTTACCGAAGTGCCCAAGGGACGAACAGATCTCTTGCCGTTTTGGTCCCGTCTTATAGCTACGCTTGGCCGATATATGCCTGACGTTCCTAAAGGTGTGGTGGAATATCTCGATGCGGAGTTTCGCAGTCTCCAGCGGCGAAAGGAGAAGGATTTCCTCGGACAAGTACGGTTGAGCAATATTCGATACTTGGCCGAACTCACAAAGTTCGGTATCGTGCCCGAGCATGTCGTTTTTCATTGCCTGAAAGTCAGTCTTGATGATTTCTCCAGGATGAATATCGAGATCATCTGCAACCTCCTGGAGAACTGCGGCAGGTATCTGCTCCGTAACGCAGATACCTCGCCTCGCATGGCAACCTTCCTGGAGACTCTCCAGCGCAAGAAGTCTGTTCAGCACATCGGTCAGCCCGAGCGCATGCTTATCGAGAACGCGATATATTACGTCGATCCGCCGGAGAGGGCTTCGATCCAGCAAAAGGAGCGAACTCCTACCGAGCTCTTCATCCGCAAGCTCATTTACATTGACTTAACAAAGCGTAACTATACCAAGGTCCTAAAGCAGATTCGTCGGCTCCATTGGGAAGAGTCTGATGTATGAAGATAAGTCGAAATTCTTCCGAGGAGCGTTAATTAACCCGTAGAACAGGTAGTAGCCATTCTTACGAAGGTGTTTTCGAGGCCTGCCAAAGTCAAGTACGGTAGCATCCATATTCTTGCGATACTACTCAGTGCCATCTACCGCTATCATCCAGATTTTACAGTTACGGTGATCGACAATGTTATCGAATCTGTAATATTCGGCCTGGAACAGAACGACTTCAAGTTCAACCAGAGGCGCATTGCGGAGGTCAAGTACTTGGGCGAGCTCTATAACTACCGGATGTTGGAGCACCCCGTGATCTTTGATACGATGTACAAGATTATGACGTTTGGCTACAGTAAGTTGCGATTGCGGCTACATCGGACGTGAAATAACCTAATTTTGTTTAGATGGTGTACCCGTCCCTGGCCGGCTTAACCCCTTCGACTTACCTGATGATTTCTTCAGAATTCGCTTGGTAGCTACGATGCTCGAGACTTGTGGCATGTTCTTCAACCGGGGTGCCGCAGGGAAAAAGCTTGACTACTTCCTTTCCTTTCTACAGGTTCGTCTAGTTCAATCTCGCTAGCTGGCCCGCGTTAACAGTCTCGCAGTATTACATATACACAAAACAACCTCTGCCTATGGACATCGAGTTCATTGTCCAGGACACCTTTTCTCTCACTAGACCCCAGTGGAAACTAGCAACCACCCTAGACGAAGCCGCCAAAGCATTCCAGCTTGCGGTGGCGCAGGACCAGAAGAATGCCGGTCTGGACAAGAGCGTCGAACAAGACGAGGCTTCTAGTAATGCTTCTTCTGACGACGAGGGCGATGCCGGTGAAGGCGAAGGCGACGGTGACGGTGATGGTGACATTGTGCTCCCGGAGGCTGACGGGGATGATTCGGAACTAGAGGAGGATGATGATGCTGAGGTATGCCCTTCCAATTCTATCCTCCGTAACTTCTAGGGGGGTTCTGCTGACATACTTGGGTTGGCCAGGACGCGGAAAATCAGCCGCAGTCTCCCCAAGACGACTCGGAAGAGGAGGCCATAGTTGTTACGAGGAAGGCCGAAGAGATCGACCCGGAGGAGGAAGCAGATTTTGAACGTGAGTACGCAAAGATGATGGCTGAAAGCTTAGAGTCGCGCAAATTCGATCGAAAGCCGCTGTTCGATGTTCCGCTCCCAGTCCGACCCAAAACTCGCGATGTTTCTTCGACGGCAGACACGGATGGTGCAAACGGAAAGAGCGCACCGAGCACGATGGCCTTCTCTCTATTAACGAAGAAAGGCAACCGCCAACAGGTATGTCTTATTTGTTATTGAGCCTGTTTCTATATACTCGACTAACGCTTATAGACACGAACCGTCGCCCTTCCTTCGGACTCCACCTTTGCGGTTGCGATGAAGACCCAGCAGCAAGCGGAACGGGAGGAGCAACAACGTATCAAGAACTTGGTGCTAAACTATGACCTTCGCGAGAACGAAGACGTTGATGGTGATACTCTTTTAACCCCACTCAATCCCAACAGAAATATTCACACTTCTATTCGTCCAGGTCACGACAAGCCGTCTTCGTACCACACCAACCGCTCAGACAAATCCGGCAAGGAGCGTAACGGACAGCGCGTCCGCAGATTACAACTTAGTGATGTTGACTGGTATGGAAACTCCAAAGACCGCAAGGTCGAACAAAGTGATACAAATCACAACGGCTCATTTGCCGGCGCCGCCCCTGAAGGGGACTCAACTCCAAACCGAGTGGATGGAGACACTATGAGCAAGCGTCATAATCCCCTGGCAAATTCCCGATCTCGCCGACCAAATTGGCGAGGACGTGGAAATCGCTGAAGGCTTACAAGATACTCAAGATGCCTATGAACCGAAGCTGACGAACACGGCTATTTTCACAAATTTAGGACTTGATTTTCGCCCCTGATCGATCCGAACGAATCATATACTACTCATTTGAACATTGCGGTAAGGAGACTCGACGTCTCCTAGTTATGCGCATGTCTTATGCGGAAGTTGCAACCTTCGCAAAAGCTTGAGGCGGGAGTCTCATAATCTCAGGCCATGTTAGTGTCATAATCGAGGCGCCCGTCACGACGAACCCGAACCCGTCAATGTTGATGAAGTTAACCATGTCCGAGTCGCCGGCGGCAGAAGCCCGACAGAGGGGAGGAGATAACCCGAGGACTCGAGGATGCAAGCCAACAAAGGGGATCGGGGAAGTAGTTGATGCTTTGCTAGCCATCCGGCCGTTCCCGGGTGGTCCGTTTTTTTGGCGCGAACCAATTAGGTTCCGATGCCCAACTCGTCCCGCAAGCCATCTTACGATGGACAACAAACCTGCGGATAGACTGACGAACTGTTATTTGCAGATTGCTTCTATGGCGCTAGCCGTTGCGCTGCCTTTTGTTCTATGTACGCTGATTTATAGCTAAAGTCACTCGTTTTCACACTGGCTTGAAATATGTAACACGACAGAGGTGATATATGTACGTTCTTCACGTAAGATTAGCATTGCGGCTCGGTGTAGATACCTCGATGAGCCCTATGCAAGTTGGTTCTACCGATACTAACCTCGCGACTTCATGATTTTTAAGTCTAACCAGTTGCTGGTTTCGGAACACAGCATTTCCAGTACGTTGTTCGACCTTTAGAACCAGACAGCATAATAGATAGGGTTAATTAAGACTATCCAACAAGTATACATACCCTACCGTCTTTCTCGCTAACTCGCTTGAAACTAACTCATCCCGTTCCAGGCCTACGTAAAATGCCTCTCACCGGGACTTTACGTCTCATCGTAGAAATGAGGTCTCGTTTAATAGGTCGAGATGTTCATTGCTCATCTATTGAACATTGGGGGCTGATCCCCCTGGGACGAACATATCATCACGTTCGCTGAGATTTTATTATCTGTTCATGCTAACTGTGCTAACTGAGAAGAAATATGGCGAAATTTGTATGTTTTTCTCAGCTTCCACATCCGCTCCGTGCCGCTGGTGATATGTGCATATAGGGTTGCACAGCATAAGAGCTTTCCTGACTGGTCCTTACGGCGGCTCGTATTGAAGTCTTGGCGACGCAGCTCTTGCAGCTGAAATCGATAGGTCAGAGACCAGAAAAGTGACGGCCAGAAAATTGTGCAGATTGTATTGGAACTAAAGAAGCCATTGAACCACAAATCCGCACCAAAGCACGTCATGCAAGTACATTTCAGGATCGAGTTCCCTTCCAGCTTTACCCGACAAGCTTCTCAGAGCTCGGATGGGGGCCGCATGGTCAGCCAGAATCAGTAGTTTTCCTGAGCGTTTTTTTTTTTTTTTTTTTTTTTCACTGTAGGTATTTGCTTGGCGAAATCGATCACATCAAGTCTGAGCCAACCTATTTCTCATCCCCCTTTCTTTTCATAACTATTGTTTACGCCTTTGGCCTCTCGAGTCACCCGGGCTATCAGGCAAAGCGGCAAGCCAGGTCGTTTAATCCCACCAATTACGCACCTTTTGGCTATTTTGCAAATCGGGCACCCAGACGAAATATGGAAATCGTCGAGCCCGGCAGCTGTTTCTAAGTTGGGACCGTGGCAAGATCTTCAAGGTAGCCAGGGCTTTTTTTTTTTTTTTTTTTTTTTCTTTACTTCCCGGCCAGAGGGGGGTCCACGCGCCCGGGACAACGCGATCACGAACTTGGCTACATGGGATTGCAAATAGCTGCATATGCTTATACTTAATAGTCTCTCTCGCTTACACCGTAAACGCCATAGATGCCATATTGCCTTACGACAGGTAGGTAGTTTTCGTTAGTCACTCTTCTCGAGATTTTTTGACAGGGCCGACGGGTTATAGACCATGGAGCGGGATGCCGGATAAACCGGTTGATGTCGGTTGGTTGGAAAGGCTGTACTTGGGCTAGGGGGGCTAGGGGAAGATGGATGGGATCTGGCAGTAAATTAACCATTCAGATGCCGCCGCATGCTCCCCAGAAAATTTTATATTGGCGAGACCTTTTTTTTGTTTTCTATTTTCTATTTTCTACTTTCTCTATCCCCCGCCCCCCCTTCGCGACTGCTACCCTCTGCAATATTACTTTATTGCTCTCGTGGAACAGATATTGCAGCTTACGTGTGCGCGCATGGATCTCGGATGAAACCCTACGAGAGATCTAGGCAACGGGATGCGAAGAGTAGAGTAGGGTAGAGTAGAGTAGAGTAGAGTAGAGTAGAGTAGAGTAGAGTAGAGTAGAGTAGAGTAGAGTAGAAGTCTGGAGTTTGAAAAATGTGTTTTGTTGAGATGGTGTATTTCAGCGCTGCGTAGGTGCTATTATAGGTGCTATAAGTGCTATAGGCGCTTTACACTTTTTAGACAGGTTATTATAAAATATAAAAATCGATAGGTCTATCGCTCATCGCACATCGGAGATCTCGGCTCCACCCCGCAACCCCGAACGCGGCTTTTGGCATGTCTCTTACAGTGCACCCCCCCCTTTAGCACCCGTTTAGCACCCCTTCAGCGCTTAATAAAGTTTCGTTCTTGCCTTTTCCGCTCGTACCTGGCGGGGTCTGGGCACGGCACACAGTAACGTGGCAGGCCAATTTCCACCCTTGCAGGGCTACGAAGGACCATTCAAGGATAGTTCGCTTAGATCGACCATTAGCGCGGTCCACTTCCATTCGCCTAGACTTGAGGTAAAGTCCACTACGACGCAACTTACGCTGTTATCCTTTTTTTAAGCCGCGCGTGACGTTTTGACCATATCCCTTTGGTGTTGAGATTCCAACGTTTCTTTCTGGGTACAACATTACTTTCTCTATTATACCTAAATCGCTCATGTGGTAGTCTTGGACCTTTTCACTTGTCATCAAAAGTCTAAACTACCTCTTCGATGAAGCAATCGTGCAACAGCTATAAATCAACCTTTCCATCGAAAACACATGTTGTTATAGCCAGTGGCTTGACTTATCCGAACTATACAACTCCGTGATATCCCGTTCCCCGTACGACACTCGTATTGAAGTACCTTAGGTACTTAGCATATCCCATTTCCTCCGCGTCTTCATCACGTCACTTGTCTTGCAACTTAGGTGCCGTATTGATGGATCCACCCTAACCCATCGATCGGATAATCTGGAATGCAACTAATATGTTGGATTCGCCTTGCAATACATGCAAACAGCCACATGCAAACAGCCTGCCTTGCTGTTCTATAAACGGCATTGTGGGCAGAATAGCAGCAACAAAAAAGCAAACCCGAAATATTAATTGCTTGCTAAACGGCCCGGTACGCAGCCACTATGTCGACGGACTAACGCCAGTACTGCTTCCAGAGCTACTGGCTAAAGTGATCGAGTGCATCTATAATCCACTCGTTTGCGGTTAGGCCACGCAGTCAGACCCCCTCGACTGATTGGATATTCTAGCCAGCTTACGCCTTATGGTGTTTTTATTTTCCCGTCTTTTTTTCTACTCTCCTACCATCAAGGTCGCGGTCGTTGTGAGTACATCTCATAGCTACGATCCGATAAGGCACTCTAAGTATAGCATTCACATGTATTGGTCGTAACTTTCTTTAATGGATACGAGTGTATCATCTAGCAAGTGCTATGATACCAGTCCGAGTACTAAACCACGCGTAGATATAGTATCAGAGGCATGTACGTGTAAGTGTAAAGAGACCTTTAGGTTTGCTGCCAGGTCCTACTTTCTTCTCTGGTTAGTTGAACTCAATCCAGTATTCCATAATACTAGCAAGACCTCTCGCTTCTCATATTTACGGAATCGTAAATAGCAAATACTCCATAGTTACTAAACACAAATGCTCCGAGGCGATTTCCATCTGCCGTGCATGGGGTCGACGACAAGCCTGCTATATCCCTGTAACCCGTTCGGCTTTCTAGACGTTTTCCATCACCGTTTTTGTGCTTCTGCTTCCCTGGTTGTGGTCGACGCGGCCTGCAATGGAAGTGTCCGATCTGGCCAGGTTTAGAGCCCAAAGTCCAGTCATCGGATGCTCATCACCACATTCCCGCACACTGACCGCGTCCATGCTAATTAGCTGTCGTGCGCAGCAGTCTTCTAGCCAGCATCAGTCCCCTGCGACATCTGGTGCCATATTCCGTCTTATACCCTGTAAGTCTACCTTACGAATCTATCTTGCGAGTCCAAGAATATCCAGACCACGCAGAACCCAGGGATAGTGTCCCCCCATGCATGCAGTTCGCCTGCAGGTCCCGCTTACCACCAGCCATTGTACCCTCTCGCCAAGATCCAGGTTCAGATCGGGACCATCGCCCAACTGATATACATAAGAGCTTATCGACCTTGCTAGGCCCAGCTACCCATCTTCCCTACCCGGCGAGCGCTTACTGTCCATCTAAACTGACTCGACGCCTGATATACCTGGAGCACCTCACTCGGTATCGTCGCCGGAGACAGTGACCATATTCGTTCATTCTCACTTACCATCAGTCCTTCATTTTTCTAGCTATATCGGTAGTCGCTATTATATATACCAGCGCCAATTTGGAACACTGCCGCATAACTACTTGTAAACATAATGGGGACGTTCTCGGTGTACTAACCGCCCTGCTACACCAAAGCTTACAGAGTTCGGAATAGCGAAAGTCGGGATCTGAGAGAACACCGGAGGTGGCGAGTGGACAGAACAGCTCAGCCGGTTGTTACACGTTCTAAAATCTTTCTCTTCATTTACGGATTATCGTGGCACTCGCCTTGCCCGTCAAGATCGATAACTGGCCAGCCTATCACTCAGCCAGCAATACTCGGCGGCGCCACCTCATCTCGAAGTCTGAGATACGCCATATATCATAACCAGGCCGTCACAGTACATACCTCGCTATACGGGACATAGAGACGCAGCTGACCTCGTTTCTTTTTTAAAACTCGCACAGCTCAAAGCGAGGGACCCCCTTGCATCCTGCTGCGGGTAGCCGTAAATAAACATTTTTGGTGTAACCGCAACTTGTCACCACTGAGCCCTTTTTATAAGTCATAACGATGCTTGCATGAGAAGCGAGCCACACCCCAAGCCCTTACCCGAGCGTGGAAACGGAAATTTATTTATTTTACGAAACCCCCCCTAACCTTCCTCATTTCTCGGCTTAGAGCCGCTTCCCAACTTACACGGTCGTTTTCAAGATGACGGTAGTTTCCAACGTGGTCCGAGACATCACGGAGACATGGCCGGTTCACGAGGTAAGAAGCTTTGTATTCAGGTTAAAGATTATTGACGCTTAGGATCATGTACTAACGGGAATTTTCAGATTATCTATACCTCGATCGTGGGTGTCGTCATGTTGGCGGCCCTTCTCGAATGGTTTTTATGGCTATCAGCTTTTCTGTACTGTCTGGTAAAGGTTTTCCAAAAGGCGGAACATTGGACGATTAGGGTCCTAGCAATTGCTGTCGGGTTCTTATTCACTGGGCTGCGGTATGTTTCCATATGGCCTCATACTCTGACCGTTGCTAACGGAACGACAATAGTTTTATCTTCTTACCTATTATGATCGTCACTCTACCGCTTCCCAGCCAGATTACCCAATACTGGCCCCCCGATATGGTCGACATCCTTCAGTGGTTTGCCTTTTGGAGTTTCGCAGGATTACTAACAGTTCCCTGGCTCTTCTGCGTGTATCAGCTTGTTACGCACCAACTTGGGAGAACGAAACGTGTTAAGGAAGTACTGGACGAGGTGTCTGCACCTAAAGTCGTCATCGTAATGCCTTGCTATAAGGAGGAGCCCGAAGTCCTCGTTACCGCTATCAACTCCGTCGTGGACTGCGATTACCCTCCTTCATGCATTCACGTGTTTCTCTCGTTCGACGGAGACCAGGAAGATGAGTTATATCTAAACACGATCGAGAAACTTGGCGTTCCTCTTACGCTGGAGTCGTATCCTAAGAGTATCGACGTTTCGTACCGATCAGCTCGAATTACGGTCTCGCGATTTCCTCACGGTGGGAAGCGCCACTGTCAAAAGTCAACCTTTAAGCTCATCGACAAAGTATATAAAGAGTACCTTAAGCGGAACGATAATCTCTTCATCCTCTTTATCGACTCGGATTGCATATTAGATAGGGTCTGTCTGCAAAACTTTGTCTACGACATGGAGCTTAGTCCGGGGAACAGCAGGGACATGTTAGCCATGACGGGTGTCATCACCTCAACCACCAGAAAACATAGCGTGATCACCCTACTCCAAGACATGGAATACATCCACGGCCAGCTATTTGAAAGGACTGTGGAGTCGGGATGCGGTGCGGTCACTTGCCTACCGGGAGCTTTGACTATGCTACGATTTTCTGCCTTCCGAAGGATGGCCAAATACTACTTCGCCGACAAAGCCGAACAGTGTGAGGACCTGTTCGACTTCGCGAAGAGCCACTTGGGCGAGGATCGGTGGCTTACGCATCTTTTCATGATCGGAGCCAAGAAGCGGTACCAGATCCAGATGTGTACTTCGGCATTCTGCAAAACGGAAGCGGTGCAGACCGTGAAGTCGCTGATTAAGCAACGGCGAAGATGGTTTCTTGGGTTCATCACGAACGAAGTCTGCATGTTGACGGATTGGCGTCTCTGGAAGCGGTACCCAATCTTGCTCGTGGTGCGGTTTATGCAGAATACGATCCGAACGACAGCTTTGCTTTTCTTCATCATGATGCTTTCGATAATGACGACGACTATGAGGATCGACCAGCTTCCTGTCGGGTTCATCGCTATTTCCCTTGGCCTGAATTGGCTGATGATGATATACTTTGGCTTTAAGCTAAAGCGATTCAAGATCTGGCTATACCCGGTGATGTTCATTCTTAACCCCTTTTTCAATTGGTACTATATGGTCTACGGCATTTTTACCGCCGGTCAGAGAACGTGGGGTGGGCCTCGCGCAGACGCTGCTACGGCAGATGCGCATACGACGGTGCAGCAGGCTGTCGAGCAGGCTGAGCAGACGGGAGACGACCTCAACGTCGTTCCGGAGACGTTCATCCCAGCGGCCGAGGTGCAGAGACAAAGGAGCAAAGGCAAAGGCAAAGGCAAAGAGACGGCTACCATCCAAAGATCCAAGAGCAACGTGTTACCTCCGGAGAAGATCGCGGGCAAGTTTGCGGCCCCCGAGAAAAAGGCAAATGGATTCTACGCATATCCGGAAGAGTCAACATTCAGCTTCAATACCCCCGGAGCCTCTGGATCTCGTCACGTTCTTCGCGATCGCGATTCGGTAGAGAGTTTCCTGACTACAGGAAATAATTCTGTCTTTTTACCTCGGAGAGTGGAGAGTATTATGGGAGACGAGGATCGGAAGAAATACCAAATGGCACAGGCCAGCCAATATAACCAGTTTGTCGAAAAGTCGAAAAAGTATGCTATACCCCCGCCGGGTCAAGTATACGAATTTTCCGATGTCGAGCTCGAAAAAAGAGGTTGGGATGTTAAGGTCCCAGATGGAAGTCAGCTCGAACGCTATAAAGACGACAGCAATGATAGCAGCCCAGAATCGTCGTCATCTCGCGCGCCTTCACCCGGTCCTTTTTCGTCTCTCTTGGCCGGTCAGGATCCCTCGCGAACACCGACACAGGGACTTGGAGCACCCGGGGGTCACCATCAACGGAGGACTAGGAATGGAGGGAGCCCTCTGGGGAGAGAGGGTTTAGGAACACAGGCACCCGTAGCCGGTACCGTCGAGGCTGGGGAGGAGGACAGGCCTACTTCGGGGCGTAAGAAGTCGCGTAGACCAAGCGGAGTATAATCAGAGAGAATCTTAGAGAATTATAAAAATTATCTCATTTAGAAAGCGGGCCTTGACGGGCGGGTTGCATCATGATGGTGGCAGTTTTTATGTGTGTTTTTTTTTTTTCTTTGCTTTTTTGGAACTCCCATAATAGAAGGCGTTTAAACTGGAAGGAGAGCAAATAATGCATTTATAACGCTGTACAAGAGGGTAGGTTACATGTGTGCCTTTTTTGGGAAACGTATTCCTTAGTTACATTGGGTACAGTTTTATAGTCATTCTCGCCTATTTGCTATAAGGTGAAATGAGATGATGGGCGAGATAGTTATCACAGTAATGGGAGAGGGTGTTATACCTATACGTAGAATTGAATAGCTTCGTTATTTGTATCGTCCTATTACATATAACTAAGGATTTATTATGCCTTGATTATATATGTTAATTACGTAGGTAGATGGTATAGCGACGAATGTGTAAATAGAACATATAAGTTGTGAATCTATAAGATAATCCTTCGTATAACTAAGGTATAGGTAAGATTACAACTATTCGAGGTACGTCACCCTACGCTGAGGGGTTTAAAGTGCATGACAGCTGCGTCACAGCCGGTCCCTGAAAATTAGCACATGTTTCGCATGTAGGGGTGGACGTAAAATACTCACGTGTCAGGGAAGACCTAGTTACGTTTGGTACGTCTGGTACGTCCGATACGCCTGGTAGGGTAAGTTAGCGTGACTGCCGCCAGCTGACAGCAGCAACGTAACCCCCTGACAAAAGGCAGCAAAGGATTAAACTGATTAGGAAACCGATTAGGCAGTTGATTACGCCAAACTCGAATGTGCCTGTGTTCTTCACAAGTCGAACGTCGAATTTACAACTTTTTCGAAACCAACCTCTCAGGTCTATTGATTAAATAGCATCCGAACCTCGAGCGAATAACGTATCCGAAATTCTTTTGTAACACCATCCTTACGCCTTACGACCTTCAACCGCCGATATGGACAATTTCAAGGCTTTTGGTAATAGCTTGAGGTACGCTACCTACATAATCCAATAGTTATCTCATACAACCACCCTCATGAAGATATCTGCATTATGCAGGCTTAGAAGTAGATGCTAATATTATGCTAGCTCTATTGGCTCACAGATTACCCCCTTCGCCTCTCGTACTTTTCAGTACACCAAGGAGCAACTCGGCCAAGCCGAGGATAAAGTACGTTTTTTTAAATGCTCAGGTGGGGGTGTGTGTTGACGAACGTGGTTTAACAATGAATCCGTATAGACCCAACTCCCTCCCGATTATATCGACCTCGAAAAGCGAGTGGACGCCCTAAAGCAAGTCCATCAAAAAATGCTTGCAGTGACGTGGGTAACATATCTTGTCGTGCGCCAAATACTCGCAACTGACGTGCATGGATCTGTTATAGCTCGCAATACTCTCACGAGGCTTACGACTACCCTAACAATATTAAAGAGAGCTTTTCGGACCTCGGCCGTACCGTCAGCGAGAAGGTTCAGCTCCTCTCCGCTGCCAGCACCCCCGCCGAAGCCCAGGCCGCTTTGACTGCGCCCCCCACCGCGAAGCCCCAGCCCAAGACCTTCTCCCACGCCATCGCCCGAGCCAGTTTAGCAAGCTCTCAACTCCTTCACCAGCAGCACACCGGTGCCGGTGAGGATCCCCTCGCGACCGCTCTCGAGAAGTATGCGCTGGCCAGCGAGCGATTGGGCGAGGCCCGTCTCGCGCAGGACGCCCAGATCCAGAGCCATTACCTCGCCGGCTGGAACACTACCCTGAACACAAACTTGATGTTCGCGACTCGTGCGCGCAAGAACGTCGAGAAGGCGCGCTTGACCCTCGACTCGGTCAAGGCCCGCCACAGGGGCACCACCTGGAAGATTGGACAGCAGCCGCGTGAGGACCAGCACGCCGAGGAGCTGAGCGCCGAGGCCCAGGAGGAGATTGAGAAGGCGGAGGACGAATTCGTCACTCAGACTGAGGAGGCCGTGAGTGTTATGAAGAACGTAAGTTATACCTACAAAGGTTGTCGCTATTAATTATGGATTTTCAACTAATTTCAATTATTATTAGGTTCTGGATACTCCCGAGCCTCTTCGTAACCTTGCTGAACTCGTCGCTGCCCAGCTCGAGTACCACAAGAAGTCTGCTGAGATCTTGAGCGAGCTTGCCCCTGTCATTGAGGGCCTACAGGTTGAACAGGAGGTTAGTTGAAGAGACTTCCTACTCTAGATCTTATCTTTAGAAGCGCTAACATGTCATTACAGGCCAACTACCGCAAGAGCCGCGAGAGTGCTTCGTAGATGATTGATACCCGCGAAACCCGCACATACGATGAGACATGTCGGTTGTAGGGTTTTGCAAAAACCGGACGGAACCAGGCTATTCCAAAAAGCCTACGAGGACGGTGGCAGATTTGTCAGGATTCTATTTCCTTTTTCCCTTTTTTCGCTGCTTGATCTGACATGGTGCGTGTTTGAGCAAGTGCGATATAGAACTAATGGAGCAGTTGAGAGGGATTCCCTAGTGGAAGTTTCTTGATGCTTCATGCTCTGCTTCCGTTCGGGAGCCCATCAATTGATACGATTTTTGCAAGCTTGAAGTTCGTACGTGTGATATCTAGTCACGTAATGTAACGTATTTACTCTTGATTTTAGTGATTGATGGGATGGTCTTGATGAAATATTATCTTGCGAGTAGTTCAGATTACTCTACGGTATCTGGAATTTACGAGATAATTATTCGATTTCAACAAATTTAGAATGGGTAGAATCCAAGTCCTGGGATGGGCGTAAGTTTCTAGCAAGACTGGCTATCGGTAGAACGTAAAGGTAAAATGGGTGTTTACGAGATCAAACCCCGTAAGAGGTGGACTAGCATTCACGATGTTAAGTGGTGCAGAAATAGGTTCACACGAGTAACGTAGCTATGCTAGTCAGTCAATCAAGATCTACCTACAGTAGCTACAGAACGTACGCGCAGTTTTAACGCGTCTCAGCCCATGTGTATTCACTCTAGGATCATCTTCCTCATGGCGATGCGCAAGGCATCGAACACAACGAAAACGTTTCGATTCTTTTTCAAGAGTTGAAGAGAGCAAAAATTGCGCCCGCTACGATCCACGAGGGATAATAGAAGAGGGTCGACTCCGCGCTGTGCAATGCAGGTCTTCCCCCTTAAGGGCCCTCATGCTTGAGCGAGGGTCCTTCGAACAAGGTAAGTATGAAGAAAGAAAGGGAAAAAAAGAAGATGGAAATTGGGAGAGGGAGACGCGGGCTTTGTACTCGGAATTCGGGCGGTGACGGTTGGTGGGGCGGCAGAATTTTGCGTGGTGGGGTACGAGGTAAGGGCAGGTGCTGCACGAGCAGTGGGAAAGAGCAGGAGCTGGGCCCAAAGTAAAATAGAAGGTGGGCCCAAACTCTAACCGCATTCGGTAGCGAGTATACAGGTCAACCCTAGTGTACTATATCCTTGCCCATCACCCCAACCTCTAACCCGATTAGGCAGACACAGACATTTGAGTAGCCAAGACTCAAGTAAGGTCTCCACAGTAGGATGAGCTTTAGGGCTTTCAAGCGCTGGAAATGCGCCAAATTACAGGACGTAACACTCACTAAGTACGCTATAATCACAGCGCGTGTCACTCATTAAAATTTACATATCTTATTTAATCGATTTTTAATCGATTACCATTTCATTGTTTTTAATTTTTAAAATTAATGTATAAAAAAATGATTTTATATAAAATATAAAAATTATATTAAAAAAATAATAAAAAATAAAATAAAAACTTAATTTAATATACGTTAATAAAAACGTTTTACCGTTTCGGATTAAAAATTAAAATAATACGTTAAAATATAATTAAATTAATTTATTTTTAATTCGGTAATAATGGAAATAAATTTTAATTAAAAAAATTATATTATACCGTTAAATTTATTTAATTTACATTAAAATATAATAATTTTATATTCGATTTTTATTATAACGTAATAATAAATAAAATTTAAAATTTATATAAATTAATAATTTAAAAAAAAACGTTTATTATCGTAATTTTTTTATTTTTTTAAATTAATTTATTACGTTATAATTATAATATAAAATTATTTTAAATTAATAATATTTTTAAAAAAATTATAATTTAAAAAATTAAATTTATTAACGATATTTACGATTTAAATTTTAATAATCGTTAAATTTTTAATATTTTAAACGTTAATTACGAATTTAAATATTATATATTTAAATTTAAAAATAAAAAATTAACGTTTTTAAATATAAATAACGAAAAAATAAAACGTTATAATAATTTTAATTTTTATATATATTATAATAATTTTCGTATATTAAAAATTTATAACCGTAAAAAAAAATTTAATAAAAATAACGAAAAATTTATTAATTATTATTACGAACATTATTAATATAAATAAAATGTTTATCGAATAAATTATATAACGTTTACGTAAAATGTTAACGTAAATACCGAAATATTATATCGTACGTTACGTTAATAATATATTTAAAATTTTCAAATTAAAATATATTTTAAATAAATTAAAAAAAACTTTTCGTTTTTTATTAAATAATATAAAATTAATAAAATTAAACGGGAATAACAATTACGGTTTTAATAAAATTTTAAATAACGTTAAAACGTGGTTTTAATAAATTAATTTTATTTTAATTTTTAATTTAAAAAACGAAAATTTATTTTTCGTAAATTTATTAATTATTTAAAATAATAAATAATTAAACCGTTTAATAATAAAATAAACCGTTAATAATGTTATTAAAAAAAAATTTATTTAAAAAATAAAATATAAATTTTTTTTTATAATATTATAAATAAAAAACTTTACATTATATTATTATTTTAAATTATAATAATTTTAAATTATTTTTTATTTAATATAAAATATTATTAAATCCACGTAATAAAATAATTTTTAACGTTTATATAAATTTATAAATTTTATAATAAATTAAATTAATAATCGTTATAATTATAAAAATTAAATATTATAATAAAATAATAATTTAAATTATATTTTAAAAAAAATTAAAAATTAACATAAAAAACGTAACGATATAATTATATAAAAATTTTATAATAATTTTAAAATTAATTTTATTAAATTATTAATATTTAAAATTAAATTTTATATAAAAAATTATACGTATTATAATTTTATATAATTATAAAAATTAATTAATAAAAATTATTAAAATTTAAATAATATAAATATAAATAAAAATTAAAATTTAATATTATAACGATAAAACGATATAATAAAAATTAAAAATTAAAAATTATTTATTAAAATATTTTATTTAATTTTTTTTACGTATATAATTATTTTTAAAATAAATAATATATTTAATAATAATTACTTATATATATTATTAAATGGGGTTTATTTAATATAATATATTTATTTTAATTAAAATTTAAAAAATTAATTTAAATTTTTATTTTTTCGAAATTTTTATAATATTTATAATTACGTTAT
This sequence comes from Entonaema liquescens, assembly GCA_902805475.1. Lineage (NCBI taxonomy): Eukaryota > Fungi > Ascomycota > Sordariomycetes > Xylariales > Xylariaceae > Entonaema > Entonaema liquescens. The sequence goes on along the minus strand of CADCSX010000001.1, from coordinate 2,191,948 downwards.
TTAATAAAAAAAAAACTTAAAAAAATTTAACAAACGCATATTTAATTAAATATTAATATTTTATTTTTAATGTAATGAAAAAGATAAAAAAAAAGTTAATATTAATTAATTTGGAATTGCGTCTTTTGATGGACGTGCATGATACAACTTTCAGTAGCCATGGTGCACTGTAGTTATAGAGGACTTAGTGAGCGCGGTGCCCTATATTTTAGCGATTGAAGATACTGAGTCCAACCCAGCATAAGAAGCTGCCCCATATGTTACCACATCAAGTTAGAGGTTAGGGTGAACTTTTGAAGCAGTTTGGCCCCAAAGTAATTAAGTTGTAGCAGGTCCGGATAAGGGCATATCGGGGACTTAACAATTCGATAACTCTCATTGGGTGATATCATGTGACCTTTGGAGCTCTGACGTTTTCAAGCTGTAAACCTCTCACAAGAAGATAGAAACCGAATACCACCAATTGGGCTGGACTTCTCTTCCCCTAATTCCTGTTCGAACAAGCAGCCAAATACACCTTGCGCACGATGCGGCGGACACTCCGACTCTTCGCGGCCGTCAAGCCCGCGCGGTACCTCGAGCCCGGCACGGCGACGGGCCTCACGGGCCTGCACACGCACCCCTCGCCGCGATCCTCTCTGCTCTACCTGTACACGCGCACGCTCGAGAAGCTCCAGGACATCCCGGAGTCCTCGCTGTACCGGCAGTCCATCGAAGCGCTCACCAAGCACCGACTGGCGATCGTGGAAGCAGCCGAGCCCCCCGGGTACGCGGAGTGGGCGGCGCGCGCGCGCAAGATCGCCGAGGAGAACCCCGCGCGGTTCCGCGTGTCGACCGTCGGCACGGCGACCCCCGCCGAGGGCTCGCTCGCCCTCCAGGTCAAGTCGGGCGGCAAGTGGTTCGTGCACCGGTCCGTGCCGCCGCCGCAGGACGAGCGGTACGACGAGTGGAACGGCGAGCGCGACGAGGGCCCCGGGTCCGAGGGGTTGAAGGGGCCTGAGGATAGGCAGGACCATGAGTTCTTGTATACTCGCCCGCCGACGGACGGCCCGGATGCCAAGGTCAAGTGGGAGCCCGAGCCGCAGTTGACTGCCGACCAGTGAGTTGTTCCCCTGCTTTTGTCTTTACATAGGTACACTTGGGTAGCTTCGGGCTTGCTGACGTATGGGGTGGCTAGGATCGAGGAGATCGAGAATAAGATCGGAAGTGGCCTGATTGAGGAGGTGGTACGAGTGGCTGAGAACGAGTTGAGGCTGGTGGATATCATGCAAGAAAACAAGGTGTAAGTTACTCCTCGTCGCCTTTCTGCGGGAGATGCGGCGTTACTGACTAGGACGACAGATGGGAGGAGCTAGAAGAGAAGCCCGCCGAGGGCCAATGGACCTATTTTGAACGGGGCTCGCAATAGACGAATTTGCGTTGTCGGGTTTTACGCTACAGCAGAGAGTTTCCGTAGATTTGCTTCCGGAGATATCGTGAAGCAGGTTTATAGTAGATAAAAGCATGTACATACGGAAGGTGGTTTACGTTTAGGACGTTGCTAATGCTACTACTGCACGAAACAATAATTAAGTGCCGTGCCTATTGCCTAATTATTCATGAGATGGTGACCCTGTAGCTCAGAGGGAGTCTGATGCTGGGTTTACTCTCAGTAACCCCGTCTCATTGGGCCTGGATTGACACCCGGGAGACCCTTATAGATTTCAATTCATCACCACGAATAGGTAGATGATTATACTTACCAATCAAGCACGCTGTAACTAGTAGTCAGGATTCCCTTGATTGTTATATTACGAGTGGTCATGGTATGCCTCAAGTATTATAGTCTAGTCCCTTTTGAAAAGTTGTTTGAATATCCAAAATTGCCTCCATATATCCACGGCCTAGATATTGTATCATTATGTATTTCGCCCAAGTTTTGCTCAGACATAATGCATTGAATTTATACGCACAGACTAAGAAGACCATAGTATAACTACCAATTACGACTTTTAAGAACGAAGAACACAAGCATCAATAACCACCACATAGCCTAGAATTTATTTAAGAACCATCACACAATTACCTACATGACGATTAAGATTATTTTAAAAAGAGTCTCATGAAAGGCGACGATGATGGTGATGATTGTTATGATTGAGGATAATAGACGCTAATGCAAGAGCGGCTCGGCCCGCCAACGCCCTGATAGCGCAAAGCTGAGAAATATTGGAGCTGATTTCAAGTTCGAGGAACACAACACTAACAATTCTATCCTTCCCAGGTTAACTAAAAGGTTTATACGAATTAAGACATCTCTGCAATTGGTATATGACTCCGAGAAAAATTACATATAATCCCGATAGAACCCTGAATGCACACGTCTACGTAAAAGTGAACAAAGCATCATGGGACCTTTCGCTCTCCCGGTGCCGGGCTATCGCCTCGGTGCACAACACCGCATAAACAAACGCAAAAAGACAGAAGATAATCAAAAAAACGAAGAGGAGGTCTGGCTCGAGTCCGAATGGAACACGCCCTCCTCACGTCTCCCCTCGGACTCCATCAACCCTCTCAGCCACAGTCCAGATACCCTCCGGCAGCTTGCCGTCGCTGGACTATCGCCCGCGGATGAGATCCCGTCCAAGGCGAACCCCTTATTCCCACACAAGCCGCTTCCACCCGAGGGCAGACGGCGCAGGAGACGCGATACCAGCAAAGACGACGAAAGCGGCGCCGAGAAGCCCGACGAGCGCGCCACGTCGAAGCAGCACTCGGAGCGGCTCAAGCACCTCAGCACGCTGACGGCGATCCTGCACCGGTGTCTCGGGTCGGGCGACATCGCGCGGGCGAAGCGCGCCTTCGGGCTCCTCGTGCGGACCAGGGACGTGGATATCCGCCACGCCGGGCTGTGGGCTATAGGATCCGAGATCCTGATGCGGGACGGGGAGCAGGAGCAGGAGCAGGAGCGGGAGAAGGAAAGGGATGCGGATTTCCGTCGATGGGGCTCGGCCGCTAACGTCGACAGGGTAAAGACGTACTTCGAGACGCTGGTCCAGCAGCACCCGCACGACCCGCACCGCCCGCACCTCACCAGCGCGCTAGATTTCTGGCCCGCGCTCTTCGGCATCGAGGCGTACAATGTGGACGCGGAGATGCGCGCCGCGATGCAGCAGCGGCGGCGGGAAGAAGAAGCGGAAGAAGAGGAGGGGTTTGGTGGTGGTGGTGGTGCGGATATGGTGTTTTCGGACGAGGCGTTCGAGTCGCATAGGGAGAATATGGAGGAGGCAAGAAGGGAAGCCATGTACGCCGCCCGCGACGAGATACGCGCTCGCGCGCTCGCTGCCGCCGAGGCAATCGCCAAGCAGATGGACCAGGTGATGGAGAACGCGCCGTACGGGGCGCACCGCGGACTGCTGCGGCTCAGAGCGCACTTGGCGCTGTTTGTGGGGATTTATGTCTGCCAGCACGACTTATCAACGACGACGACGATATCTCAAAAGGTGAAAAGAAAAAGAGGAAGAAGAAAGGTAAGGGTAAGAGCAGCGAGGGTGGTCTACGGATGCGTGCTGAGACGGCGGAGGACCATGCTGCGCTGGCGAGGAGGAGGGACGAGCAGGATAGGGCGAGGATGCTGTTTCGGAAGGTGTTGGACGGGGGAGGGGAGGGAGAGGCGGAAGGGGAAGGAGGAGCGGATAGTTGGGTAAGGAAGTTTGTAGATGAGAGTGAGGATGAAGAGATGGATGGAGGTGGCGCCGGGTGGTAGTTGTATGGTTGTTATTGTCTCTTCAGAGTAGATACCCCGAGAAATACGAACCATTATTTGCACGAGCACTACGGAGTTTTCACTACATGTCTACTTGCATAGGATAATCATCGAGTAAGATATACGCCACTATAGGCAAGAAAATCGTAGGCACAACACCGAAGGAAGCACCTTATTCCATCTCGCCGCACTCTAATACCATAAACGCCAGTACGTATAATCCATCACGACGATAGTCGTCAGGTAGATATCATAGCTCATAGTGAATAGCAATAATTATGCCACAGCTCATTTTGATCATACAACGAGACCTAGAGTACAAGCAAGCAATCGCGCGATTCGAAGAGAAAAGATAGCTATAGAACCGTTGTACATAAGATACCGCGCGCCAGCCCATGCAAATCCACATCACGATCGGCTCCCCGACTGACCAACCCATCTCTACTACACGCGCGGCGCCTAGCTGATGAAACAAAGACATCCCAGTCCGAGGTAGAACACGAATAGGGGGTAAACAGCGATTCCAACGCGGTTCTTGACGACACCGCTTCCACCCAAGATGCTGACACCTGCAGCCATCGACCAGGCTACCAGCACGAGGTAAACGGGAATTCTTGGGATCGTAGGGAGACCTAGAGCCGACATGAGGGACGCGAGGACCAGCGGGAACAGCGTATATCCGATGATGCACACGCTTTGCGCAAACGAGCTGCCGTAATCTATTAGCACACTTGTCTCTCCATCCTGCCATCTCAATCTCATCTGCGAAACCGAGGCAAATGAGGAAAAAAAAAAAACACTCACATATTCCCACCCAACAACTTAATCTGCAGCGTCACCACCGCCTCCCCAATCCACACGATAGCAAAAACTCCGCTGAACACGATATCCTTCTGGCCCTCCGCCGAGCAGTAGCTCAGCAGCGTGGAGAGCACCAGGCAGAAGATCAGCGGGCCCCAGAGGTCCCAGTCGCGCAGCCCGGGGCTCATGTTATTCTGATTAAGCAGGCTCTCTGGGTCCATGACGCGGCCAGCCAGGCTCGTCAGCTCCTCCCTGGCGCCGGCGAGCCCGGCGCCGCGCAGGTTCGCATAGGCGCCGCGCAGGCCGTCGGCGCTCTCGAACATGGTCCCGCCGAACAGGTACCGCGGGTACAGCACCTCGCGCATCTTAGACCACACGGCGAGCAGGTCCCGCCGCAGCGTGTCCCAGACCGACTCGTCGATCGTGTTTTGCGGCGCTCGCCGGTCCTCCCCGGGGATCCGCGATGTTAGGAAGTTTTCGTTGAGGGGCCGCGATGACGAGGAGCCGCTGATGTTGCCTGTGAGAGGCTCGCGCTGCGATTGTGCGTGCGAGAGGGGTCGTCGAAGTCGTTGAGGTCCGCTGGGCTGGTGTCAGTCTGGCGATGGAAACAGGTACGGTATAGAATCGAGCTCGATGCTTGCTCCCTGTGGCATGGAATAACTCACCATCATCAGGGTCGATTAAGTCGTCATCTTCGATTTGAGGACTGTCATAGTGATGGCTAGCCGATGCCATTTTGGGTGGTATGTGCTCGATAGCAGCCGCAACAAGCTACTCTCTAAATATCACAACAGCACCTCCGATCAATGGTCTATCGTTTCCTATCGCAATGGGGAGGGATGATACGCTTAGCTCTCGTTACGTCAAAAGTCGTCGATTACATGTAGTTGATTTCATTTGGAGAGCTTTCAGGGTACCACCGTGTCAATTCTAAGTCTAAGCTACCTCAAGTGGTCCAAGCTCCCACGTGGACCTTCTCAATCTAATCTGTACCTATGCATGTACCTACTGTACTTTCGTATTTTCGTATTTTCGTACCTACCACATAAACGCATGTACGTAATGCAGATACTTTTATCAACCACAAGAGTTCCATGGTTCCAGTTTGTTTCAGTCAATGTGCCACTGCTGCATTTCGTCCGTCTATTTGCCGTGAAAATCAAAGCAAAGCAAGAAGGATGAGTTCAAGCGAGGTATCACGCTGAGCGGATCACCGAGCCGTTCGACCGATTCAAACCCACCAACACCAACTCTCCGCCTGTATAACCCATACAGTTCGTGGTATCCCAGCTAGATGAGGAAAGTCACATATGGGAATCCAACATGCCATGTCAAGTCAATCTCAAATATTGCATTATCCTTTGCCAATTATATGCGACAACATATCCCATCCGGCGCGGGTATCTCGAATTTTTTTTTTCAGCGCCTGTTGTCCGCTTTTCAGAGCCTGGATCTCTGTACTATAGATGTTATCCTACCCTTCAACATCCACCGTAACAATCGTGAAAAGCCCTCTTTGTGATATCTCCCCCGAAATTGCCTCGTATGTAAATTCCATCTCTCGTATGAACCAGGTTTCGCGTAATACGATAGCCATTAAAACATGCCCCCCCGCCTTACTTCATGCTTCATGATTCTCCCAGAACGCCTAAGCGAGGCTGAACAATTAAGCCTCTACCCATGGTGACCGCTTGATTAATACACAAAAGTTCAAAATAAATGCTTTACGGCCTATGGCCACATGCTCCTGTAGCCTCGCGGGTTATCCCTGAATCCGCGTGCCTGCGTCGTGGGTATCGCGTGATTAGTCGTATGCTGCCTAGCATACGAAGCTGATGCTTCTGCCCACGGCTCCGCCGCGTGCGGATTGAATCCGGATGACGGGAGCTGAGGTGGCTGTTGCGTCTGTGGGTATGCTTGCCAGGGTTCGAGCGCAGGCGTGTACGGCCCTGAGCGCGGCCACGCCGGCATACCCGAGTAACCTGGACTTCTGTTGTTCAACTCTGTTGGAGTAGGACCGTAACCTCCCTGTGAAACCTCGGCATTAAAGCCAGACACGTAACTTCCGTCCGAGGGCATGTTCGCTTCGATTAGGCGACCCTCCGACGGAGAACGGCTCCCCCAATGTTGGGGTGGCTGCGACTCAAACCCGCTGTGTGGTGGCATCGGTGCTTTGGAGCCTGGTGCTGGTAATTCGTCTTGGGGCTGCGAGCTATCCCTCGGTATTCCGCGTCCGTACGCTGCATAGTTCCCGTTGATGCCTACCAGTGCCCATGCGAACACGGCCACGTCTCGGATCGACCTCATCAGCTGTTCGACTGGTGGTCCTCCCGCTGCTTTGACATGTTCCCGTAGAGGCATGTATTGCGGCAGGAGCGGTGGTCGAAACGTGTAAAAATGTTCTGGAGGGTAGTAAGGCCGAATGGGTTGCTCGCTCCAAGGCGCAGCAAAGAGCCCATTCTCAAAATCAACAGGAAGCAGAGGCGGGTGGAGAGAAGGGATCGGCGGTCGAGCCTTTCTCAGCACGACCACTAAACCGTCCGAAGTGCATGACACGACGGCCTCCAGCTCAAACGTGGGGATCGGGTTTCGATTCCTCCTCCGCCGTCCGTTAGTCCGCATCGCCGGGGTGGGAACCCTGTGGCAGGCTTCTTCTGACATTTGATACGCCCCAGAAAAGATCTCAGCTTCTCCGTTGGCGAGAATGGCGGCTTTGGAGATCTCTGGGCTCACACTAGCTTCGGTTTTTATCTTGATACCGAAACTTTCGTCGTGGTCTACATCCATAGCGTTTTCAGCATGAATGTGGCCATTTAATTTCTCGTCATCCTTAGTTAATTCGCCATCTTGCTCGTCCTCTGTTTCCTCGTCATCTTCTTCGTCGTCGTCGTCTTCATCCTCATCCTCAAAATCTTCCTCCCTTCGAGGATCACGATACCAAAACCGCAGATAAGCAATAGAATCATTAGCCTTAGCGCTTTCTAAGCACTTGATAGCATCTGCAAGGCAGTTTTCTGCGATGCATTCGTAGAAACTCTTGTCCTTGATCTGATCCGGTCTCACCCCGAGAATCGACGAGACTGCGTTAGTCGCGAACATAACCGACAGGGTCCTGGTGAACCTATTTAGTATGAGAGCAGCGCGTGGTTCCCTCTCCATAGGCTGCATTTTGAATTTGGGCGATAGATGTTCGAGCATATGATATCGAGGATCCCTCGGCGAGGATGAGAATATTCGCCGGATCTGGGGTGCTTCTATGGCCCGTCCTGGAAGACCGTCAGTAGCTAGCACGACCTAATCTACGACGTGATAAGGCATCTGGAACGTACTCTTACTTCTTTCACCACGTCTGTAGATACTCGTGCAAGCCACCAGAACGTCGTGAACTATCGTAAAGCAGCACTCGCAGCTTACCCATTGGCCGTCGCTCGACATGATCCGGGCGTAGTGCAAAACCGCAGCTTTGTCGAGAAGGACGCCCCTGCTATGTATGGAGCGCGCGAACGGGACCTCCTCCGGGTGGAAGTAATCGAAGCATGATTTGCCTTGCACATCTTGCGGCTGGTACCCTAGAATATCGACGACGGACTCAGAAACGAAGAGGATGTTGGCGTCGGGCGACAGGTCTGTAGAGTAGTAATTATTAGCCGCGGCTTAGCTAGCGGAGTATCAACGGCGCAAGGTGGAGCGTGTTGCCTATGTAGGAGGATCGTGTCTCCGTCATGCCTGAACATCAAGGGTACTAACTGTGGATGGTCATAAATGTCTGCTCCATTTGATTCGATGTCCACTTCTGAAGGATGCTACTGCTGTTCAACGGAAAAGATCCAACTTCGACCCATAAGCCAAGACTTTTCTTTCTTTTTTTTTTTTCTAATAAGAGTCAACCAGCACCAGCTAAATGCTTGTTTCGGAGGGCGCCAACAAAAACCCGGGGACGAACAGGACGTCGTGTCCCGACAGGGCTCCAAAAGCGAGTCTGATGGGATGGCAAGTTCCGAAATTGGTGCTTCGCGACTGAATTAGTAGTCGCCTGTTCAGGACGGTTACGGGAAGGCCCAGGTGGACGAGCCAACGAGGTGTCTCTGGATAGCCGAGTATTGTATGACCAAGATCCCGCTGTCACCGTCGGATAGGTGGGCGAGTCATACAAGCTGGCCCTAGAACAGGTTTCGTGTAATCTCCAGGAAAAGAGGATGGCGAGATTGAGGCGGTCGTCTCGCGCGGAGGACCGTGGTAGAAAGGTAGAAACCAGTCAGGTATCTCTTACACACGTCGCAGCGACTTGCCAGTTAAGAGGGACGTTGCTTTGTGGTGTCACAACGGCCTTTAGTCTCTCGGCTCGGTGCAGTGGTGAACAAGGGCCGGCATACGCAATGCGAGAGAGCAATGGTAGCCACTGGGTAAGTATACCGATTATGGGGTACGGGGCAGCGGTAACCAGAGGGGACATCAAGAGCGACCAGCTTGTCATATAGCGTAGGGCTGGAAGCTAAGTAGAGGGCCTATATCACTTGAGTACCTAAGAGTAACCAAGTGTATAAGTCGTTTTGACGTATTTTGACGGAGTTCGGGTGACGGGTGACGAGTGACGGGTGGCGGGGATAATAAGTCCCCAAGTCCTTATCTTAATGATCGGTCCCGTTCTCCTCGGGCTTTAAAGCTTGGGCTTTCGAAGTGGAGGGTAAAAACGGATAGAGGAAAGGTAAGGTCGGTTCGTAGTGGCCCAAGGGATACCGAGGAATATACCGTTATTGTTTGATCAGCCGTTAGTGTTTAGTTTAAAGGGTGTAGCTGGTGTAAAGAAGACTGGTGAAGACTGGCAGAGACGGGCAAGGTTAGAAGTCCGGCGTCAAAGCACATCGGGTTGAATTCGAAGAGGTTGCTGTGTTGTCTTTAAGGCTCTTACACCAGATTTGCAGGACGCGATCCCATTTGCCAATGCTACCGGCAAAGCAGGCGAGCCAGTCTAAGGCAGGTTCTAAGGTAGCTACGACTTGACAAAATATAGTTTCGCTAATGTACAGTTTAGTACTTATATGTAAGTTAAGGCTCGGCAATGCAGGTAGCGTAACGGCATTCTCTAGCTGCGTTCAAGTCCAAGCTCAAAAAAGTTGCTGCTTCCACCACGGATGGTACCATAAGAGAAAGTACTTCTATACATCCAACTTGTATTTACACATGTACTTACCTACATATGTACCTTCCTTTTTACCTGGCTTTTTTACCTGGCTTTTTTTTACCTGGATTTTACTGCATCTACTAGCATCTACTAGCATTTACTGGCATTCGTTACTACCATACATCCAATTCCCATAGGTGACCCCATGTATTCCATTATGTACGTTGCAGATGCCCAACTTTCCGCTTGTTTCGCACCCGTGCGTTCCGTCCAAACCTCCCCTCGGTGCCCAGTTTATTCGCAAGGGTCCCTCACGAGCGAACCCCTGGGGGAAACGACCTAACCGTTGTCTTTTCAAAGTCTAGGCTCTGACAAAAGGGAGTCCACGACTTTTTCTATCATGTACCGCCGGCAGCTTATATTCGGGCCATATTACTGTGCAGCATGCGCTGCGGGGGCCAAGGAAAAAGAAGACTAACCGTCTCTAGCAGGCAGGACGGTATTCTAACTGTACCTATATTCCTGGTACCAGTATTTTCTTTAACCTTATTTCTCCATTAACAATTTAATGCACGTACGTAAACCGAACTTTTTCTGTTAGGATTTGTTTGCGTAGTGATCGACAGTCAACCCACGAAAAGCAAAGCAACTAGGTACCTAGGTAAGCATCTCAGTAATTGTTGCGGATCATGTACATACGAATATCCCTGCTACACTTGCTTAACCCCATACGATACATGTACCTGGCGTACCTGCCGTTCCAAAATTTGGTATCTTCAAATGTACTAATGCGCGCTGACAGGAAGTTAGGAAAGCACTATGTATCATATGTAGGTACATTATGCATGTACATAACATTAAAATTTCAGGCCAATTCTGGACCTAGTCGGCATTCATTCCGCACGACGGAACTCGCATCCGAAAATCTCACGCACACACGTCATAAATTTAGCTCATGATAAACACCTGATGAATAGGAGAGACATTCAATTATTTTGATTTTTATATTATGTGTAAATAATACGTAGGTATGTATACATTCTTTTCTCTTCAATAGTTATAAACTATTTTATATACTCTTCTTCTATATATGTAGTTTCTTATATAGCTATTTGAATAGTCAACCCCGAAGAACATACGCTTATTCCTACAATTCTACACGCGATCAAGAATGATATCAGAACAAGCAAGGATCTTCATAACAATTTAGGAATTGCTTGCGAGATAGAGGCTCGTCGCAAGGATCTAACGGAATTGATAACCATTTCTAGTCCTTACCCTAGGTACGTACACTTTGCAAGCAAGGGCTGAACTAACGTTGCGGGAGTGGTTTTTGTGGTTATCAAGTTTATGAAGCCGACCCAAGTTTAGTGCTTTTCGAAGCCTACGAGAACTAAACGATCCCGAATTGGTAAACTAGGTCCCTTGGGATCTGCTGCTAGGATTTATTACAACCTGGAACTGAAGACGGCTTCCAGTTTTGTTCTCTCGGCAACTTCTCGGCATCGCACGTGGTAATGTCGCTGTTGTCGTCGAGAGTTGACGAAGACTCTTGAAGCCTTGTTATGGTACAATCTTCCTCCCCATACTAAGTGGATACGAATAGTAGCGTTCTATTTCGTCGCCATCTTCGGGAATCGGCTTGCTTTCGGACTCCACGGGACGAGCCCGTAAGTAAGTGGTTTATAATACACACTGACGAAGAAGGTGGTCCTATCATGATTCTGTTTACATAATAGCAACTTAGGGCTTCGCGGTTCACAAATAGACAGGATTGCTTACTATTAACAAGTTGATAAATCCATCATTGCTACACATGAAATCACGGCAACAGTAGCATCGCTCTAACTAACAAGTCCGGGATATCAAAAGATACTCTCCCTACAAGTTCAAGGCTAGTCCAACCGGGAACTCGTCCAGCCGGCCACGTTATCAAATTCCCCTTATTATCATAAAGGAGATCAAGTCCGGCAGACAGGGGTAGACGCTATTAAAAGCTCCCATCAGAGTTTATGATTTCGAACTGCCCTGAACAGTTTTGGCCATCGGCGAGCACTGATTGGACCGTACTACCTGGTCGTTTTCTTAAGTGGACGATGTGGTCATATGTAGTTCATCCCTTGATGGCGTTATTGTGTAGTTTGGGATTGTCAGGTACCTGCATCAGTCCTGATGGCTTGCTGAATCATTTTCGCGCGTAGACTCAGTCAAAAACATATCTGCTTTCCCACGCTTGCCAGGATATGAGCTTGGTATGGGGATATTCTACAGGGGCGCTGCCAAGACGGAAAAATCTAGTAAGGGTATTATCATCAGCATCAGCCGTGCCTATCAACGCAGACTGCAAGTCGTAAATGAGGGCAAAATCCAAGAGGAAGCTACCCAAGTATATCGCAGCACTATTGCGTCCCCTGTGACCATACATAGTCTCTGGTTTGCATGCTATTTTCATGGCACGACGTCGTCGTATCTCCCAACGAAGCGACGAAGCAGAGCAGCTTGCATTCGAGTGAAGCGACTTTTATGCACTACATACATCATCTTTAGACTCATAGGTTGCTCGATTACAACATTTTCCAAGCTGTTGCATGTGAAATGCGGCCTATGCAGTTCGATTGCATTATCAGTCAGCATGACTGAGTCGCGCATGCAGTATCGCACGTCGTACATGGCGAAATGTGTAGTATTGCGCTCTTCGCGTTTCGTTCATGGGTGTGTGTCAATGGGCGGATTCGCCTTGCCAGGGTCCCCTCCAATACTAAAGACCACTAAGTTGGCGGAGTCTGGGATTGCTCAACCAGTTTCTTGGGCGTCATTGCAAAGCTAGCGGCTGAAGAGCTTAGGGCGAATTACAATTGGATGAGAATTGGGTACTCCAGGTTGGAGACGAATAAACCCTTGGACCCTAAGAGGGCCACCCCAGCATGACAAGCAGTCAAACGGCCGTAACGATGGAGCCCTTCTGCCCGTTCGAAACGACATCCAAAAAGAATTTCAAAAGTTCCAGTAGACGTGGAGGTCTGTGCAGGGTTTTACACAGTACCCAAAATGTAGTGTCGTAAGGTATACCTCGTAAAAATACATACCTGATGCGTTCCCGTCGAGAGAGATTACAGGTGACAGTGGTAGTAAGTAGGTATACTCGAGGTATTCGAACCGGTCCCGGTATTTGGTACGGGGAACTTGTCCTAGAAATTCAAAAATTCACAGGTAATTCCCAGTTCTTCCCCCGTGTACTTGCTTATGTAAGAACGTGCGTATGTACAAGGTAGAGGCTTCCTTAATTCGAAGCTACCCTTTTTTTATACGCAAGGGTAAGCAAAAACGACATGGGAGCTCCAGCCACAACCTTGTCTAGCGTTTATTTGGTTTGCGGCTTGACGTTGTGGAATAATTGATTACTGAACACTGAACACTGAGCACCTGAATTCAAAGGTACCTTCTCTCAAATCCACAATAAGCAATAAGTTCGAGAAGCTATTCAGATGTTGATTATTGGTAACCCGATCCCTACAAAGATGTCAAGGTAGTAGAGCATCGAGGTTCCACGATCAACGATCAACGATTAACGATTAACGATTAACGATTAACGATCAACAATCACGCAGCCAGCGTCATATCTAAACTATTCAAATTAGCACCTGGGCGAGTTCAGCTCTCACGAAGGTCCGCGTATCCACTCACACCCGACCAACATCTAGCCACATCTTGGGAATGACCCCTGAATGGTTCAATCCCAGCTTCACTTTCAAACCATTCGGTCTTAACTTCTCATCACTCTCTAACAAACCCGCCCCGCTTAGACCGGGCCTATCAACTTGAGAGATAATTATGCAAGACACTCTTTCGAGATGCCATCCGCGATCAGCAGTGACGAGTGGGACCTCCCACGAGTGAAGGCCTCCATCGGTTTTGAGGTGAGGCTTCTCCAAGCTGATGGTGCCTCGGACCCGGACTTGGTTATAGACTAATCCTTGCCTCATAGGACGATTCCCAAAACTTGGCATCAGATGACCAAGACACAGGTGAGGCATCTCTTCGACGCTATCGAGGATTCTCTAACATGTGCTAGAATTCTTCGATGTGAAGTTCTACCCATATGGGGACGTCACACACGATCCGGTGTTTGCCGCGGTCAGCAAAAAGCATGTCGTAATATATCGACTGTCCAGCAAGATTACTCCTCCTTACGAGCTTGTTCAGCTCTTCAGGGACGACGACGTAAGTTCGACTGCAACTTATGTTACGGTCTTTATAGCTTATGGAAACGTAGAAAGAAGCACTGAACTGTAGCTGCACTTGGACTAAAGATCCCGAAACGGAAGTACCGTACTTATGCGTAGCTGGGAGGGACGCCAAGATCAAGGTCTACGACGTTGTTCAGGGTAAGCTAGTAAAGGTCAGATATATTTCAAATGTAATCGTAACTACTCCCCAGCTAATATCTTATAGGTCCTCGTAGGCCACGGAGGAGTGAGTTCGAGAGCAAGTTAGCCAGGATGTCAGACTGACGATATTTGGAGGAAATCAATGATCTTGCTACGTGCCCAACGGATTTCCTTTTGATCGCATCGGCATCAGAAGATACTACTGTTCGAATATGGAGTCTCGATCCTGCGCACTCGAAGCAACCATGTGTCTGCCTCCTTGCCGGAGAAGGGCACTCATCAGGACTGTTGACCGTGGTATGTGTCTGGTCGTTCTAATGGCTTCCTCAGATATTGACCCCTCTTAGGCATTTCATAATAGCGGCCGTTATGTTCTCTCCGCAGGGCATGATAATGTTATCTGTCTGGTAAGCTGTTCGATATTCTAGCTACTTAACGCGTTTGTGATCTTATTGACATACTATAACTAGTGGACGCTTCCTAACTTGCCTCCTGAACCCAGTGGCAAAAATCCCGCAAAGCCAATTGTAATACATTATCCTCATTTCTTCACTTCTGAGGTGCATAGCGGCATAGTAGATTGGTAAGTGGATTTATAAAATCACAAGGAAAACTCTAACAAGACGATAGTGTGGCTTTCTTTGGTGATCTTATTCTCTCAAGGGCCTGCCACGAGGACATAATCGTGCTATGGCGAATCGAAGGGTTCTCATCTCGCGATCCTCCCCCTGAAATGTCCGAGGCGCCTACTACGAGCGACACAGAACGCCTAACCCGTTCTGCCTTTGCTCCGGCGACAGCATCGGCATGTCCACCTCAGTATACTCGCCTATTAGAGTTTTGGACGCCGCATTGTGGCCACCAGTTCTACCTACGCTTTAAGCTCTTCCACGACAAGGACAAGCACCCGATCTTAGCATTCGGCAATGCGAAGGCTATGATTTTCTTCTGGGACCTAGCGCGCCTGGGAAGTTATCACGACTTCATCAGCGAAGTTCGAGACCCTGCTCGTGATAAAACCCAACCAATTCAACGTCCAGGATGGTTAGCGCCCATTCAGCATAGACATAAGGGAGATGCCGTTAGCAAGCTTAGGGATGCAGCTAGCGACAGAGAGTCCGTCGCGTCCGGACGCACAGGTAGCGTAGACGTCGAGACGCACTTTGATCTCAATACGAATTATTCCCCAGAGACGTTGGAGCAGTGGGAACTGAAATATGACATGACACGCGTCGAGGAACCCATAAGAGCACACTCGCAGAGCAATGTTACAGTTAAGGACTTCGTTGGACGCCAAGTTGCTTGGAGCACCAGCGGTGAATGGTGCGTGGTTGTGGGCAGCAAGAATCTGGCCATCATCCTAGACCGGTGGCATAGGAAAGATCGAACAGAAGATAAAGAAAAGAAGCCAAGCCAAGATCGACCCAGCTGAAGATTGGATATTACCTTAATTAATTAGATGCTTTATAAACTAGAGAGGTGTTGGGTTGGAGGATCACTAAACATTTCATCATGGGTGAATAGGGTTATATAGCATTCAAGGAGCGTATAAATTTAACATATTTGTTCCAACTAACTTAAAGGAGTGACAGCATTGACGGTGTATCGTCATGTTCCCTTTTCCTATACCAACCGTTCATAGTGCCGGTTCAGACCACGTAAATTTACACCACTCATCAATTTATAGTATGACGAACTCTGCCTGATAGACCTAGACTCCCTAGGCTCGCTCCGCCGCACCTCGATATTAAATGCAGTACGGCAGATCGTTGATGTATTGGCATGTAGTGCCTGGGGGGCAATTCCCTCCATCCTACGTGGAATCGTCAGCATCAAAGGAAACAGGAGAAACTTATGGTGCTATTTACGAGGAAGATGCCATCGACATTACAAACGAGCCAACCTGAGAGGTCGGATTTGCAGGCGTAGTCTATAGGCGTGCATTGCTGGGATTGCTGGGTGTCTGAGGGGTCGACCCCATAAGGAGTGGCAATGGCTGCCGTGGCGAAGGCTAGAATCGTGAAGAACTTCATTTTGGAGTTGAGTAGCGAGAAGCTGGATAAGTAATGTATAAGTTTGGTATGTAGCTGATGACTATAGGATGATGCTGTTGGTAGGAAGAACTTGTCTTCGTCTACGCCCTTATTATACAACACCAGATCTATACGAACGGACTCCTACGGTACACATCATGAAGCTCTCATCTCAACGCGGCTCGCCATTTGTTCTTTTCGGAGTTGACTATAATGTAGAAGCTCGGCATCCGTTTAGAGGGATGCATCATCCTCCGGCGCAATGAAACGAGATAGAAGGTAACTAATGATCAACTTTCCAGTATGGATAGTCAATTTGCGCAACTCAATCCTCAAGAACCCCTTTGGATTTCTCCGCTTCAGGCCTCGAGATTTAGGTCATATGGTCAGACGCGGGTAAGAACCATTAGACCACGATTATCATCGTAGAACCAGATTAGTAGATGATAGCTATACGGGGCAATGAAACACTTCTACGCAAGTTGGCCATTCATACCGGAGTAGCCAGTTGCTATGCTGTTCAAGTTGAAGCGTACTTAATCAGACCCGGTCACCCGTGGAGAAGTCCTATTTCACATGACTAGTTCGATGAGGCTCACCCCAGCCCCCGGTTCCGTTGAAATTAGAAGCTAACACAGGAGTATAAGTTCCTTAGTCTATCAAGAGCGGGTAACCAAATTATAAGGGAAATATCTAAGATAATTTGAGTTGAGAACCATTGGCGGCATTGAGACTAGGTCACAAACGTCACTGGCTATAGTCATGGGTACACGGACCGCCTATGTTGAAAGTTTACGTCTAGCTACGGACTTGACATGATTGGCATGCGGTCAGACTCTCATCATACTACTAGCTAAACCTACATTCGCTTTAATATCATATCTTCATGACAAATAATGTAACATATAACGTAGAAACTGGCTATCGCAGCACAGCACACTTTTGCTTTTCATCTTGCTTAAAAGCTAATATTCAACCCTCCATACTACGTTGCACTTGATAATCGAACGCGTCAAGTCACGGAGAGAGTATCATGATTTTTTTCGCCATCTCTGCATGTCCTAGACAAGCAAAACTTAAAACGAGGAAATGAAGATCGAGCAAAGTTCAGCTCGAATACATATCAAGGAAACACCTTTCGGCCTCACATATATCGACGACACGATAAATGAAATAAATTGAGCCGTATACCCCATCAACCCGAGTCATACTCCAACTTATTTGATGAGATTAGATGTATTGCACCAAGCTAGCAAGCGTCAGCGGGGGTTGACTGATGGCTTCCGGCCGTGTCTGATCAGTCAGGATCAAATACACCATCGTCTGTTGCGTGTTAGAGCAAACGAGGACGGGTGAAAGAAGAAATAGAGAAATCCCATTGGCTTGCAAGAATCAGTAGAATTTTCTCTTCACTAAGACGCCTATGTTTTCAACTAACGGCAATATGAATGGTTTCTAACTATAGAGAGTCTAAAAATCCAACTCTTTAGCCTTCACTATCTATATTAGACTATACGTATGAATGTGGCCTCTGAAGGCAACAAAAGCTTCGCTATGCTCTACATTTATCTCATATTTATGTCATATTTAAGAATGGTCTATCCATATGATCGTGTAATGGCGATATAGCATTCCATCATAAACGTTACTCGAAGTATATTCGGCATTGCATACATATACACTTAGAGGCATTGGTTAATACTCCTCCTAGGGATTTATATATCATATGCGACAATTATAGTACGACAAGGCGTAGGAATAGAGGTCAGGGTCAGTAGTAACTCGTTGCTAGCCTCTTAACTTCATAGTCGCTGTATCTGCATATATGTATGTGCGAGTTGATAAGCGTGGGGTTAGAGGGTAACTCCACTAATCGCGCGCACAAGTTTTATAAATGCAAAATTCAAATCTATTGTCACATCATCCACCAGCTTGTGGTTACCTGGGCTTGTGGTTTAGTGGTATAATACTCCCTTAGCATGGGAGTGGTCCGGGGTTCGATTCCCCGCGAGTCCAACAATTGAAGGTTAAATTCCTTCTGTACCAGTCTCTTTTTTTTTTTTTCTTTTTCTTTTCTCGCTGTTTCTCTACATTATTTTTATACCCGTATTGTAAGAGATGAACGTGAGAAGTAATCCTCGCTTCTGTTATTCCTAATCTCTTGCGTATGATTCGGAGACGCGATAATTATTGCTACGCCTGATCTGCGCAACTATCCTACGTAAGATCTTATGTCGTCCGAGTCAAAATAGCATTCTGCTGTGATACGCGCGTGAGATTACCCTCATTAGCAAAAACGACCATCGTATGACAACATGTGCTGGACTCGGTAGTTTTGTTAAATGTTACTGCATCATCTATGTAGAATAGAGCATGTTGTCCGCCGTATTGCCGTACGGACAGTGTCATTTTTCTCTTGCCACCGCAGTTATGGCGAGAACGTGGCAAGGACGGGAGCAGACAACCTTGTTTGCATACTGACGGCGGGTTCTTACGTTTGTGATTGCTCTGGCCAAACGAGCGGGCGCTCTCACAAAGCTGAGAGTATGTGAGACTATTGCATAATACTGTCCGGATACACGATCTGGCAACTGGCCGTTAAATAGTTGATACGCTGAGCTAAGCCTCAGTATGAAGTATGAAGTATGAAGTATCAAAGAGAGATATGAGATGATTGTTCATCTAAATGTTGCTTTGCCAACGATGGAAGAGCGGAAGAGCGTCTATTTCATCGAAGGATACATGTATCACCTATTGGATAGTTCGCTGCGTGTTGGTAATGAATATATTGCGCGGCTATAGAATTATTAGTTTCACGAGCCTACGATCTTAAGAATTATCATATTAGGCCGTTGAGCAGACCCCTTCTATCAGTGAGTCTTCAGAGTCGACTCTTTTATTTCAACATCAACAGCATTCGCGTACCTTACCCGTAGCTTTTTGGTGAATTGACTTCATAGTGAATAACCATACATTGACAGATGATAAAAATAGCCCCTAAGCTAGAATTAGAAGTGAATACCTGCTTAGACTGGGCAAGTAAGCGACATTCGTTGTAATCGCGCGGTAGAGACACATCGGGCGTCTAAGGGCAGAAATAGGAAGTCCAGAGGCTTTTGTTTCATGTTTCAGGTGTCCCGGCGGCCCTGATGAGAAGCTTGATTTGAATTAATAGCCAATCAAACGTCGTCGCTATCTCCTTGCGTGGCATTTTTAGATCACCAACATGGAAATCCCTGTTACCCCTCGATACCCCTGAAAATCCATTCGGCGATCCATACAGATTTGATAGGCTACCGGTTTTGTTTTTGAGCTTCCGCTTTCTTAAATCCATTCTCGGACACCATCGAAGTGCTTCTAGCGTAAGCCTTAGAATTGTTATGTCGATCGATGACCTTTCATTTTCTAGCTGATGGATATAAACTGTTATAGGATTGGTGCTCGATTACCGTGAAAAACACATAGTAGCCTCCACACGGAGTCGATCTAATAAAATAGATGGTCTCAAGCCTCCCCGGACGAATATGTCAACCAGTCCTCATGGCCTAGTCGGCATAGGATGCCGGTGTCTCCTAATGAATACCAGGAACACACCAGTTTCCTATTGCGAATGCCAATAAACGCGATTCGCTACGTCCATGGTAATACAACCACCCCTTTGTGTGGCTGTGGACCACGTCCAGACCACGATTCCTACGAGATCTGAATAAAAGCTTATTGTCCCCCACTTACACATTGTGATGGTCTGTCACGGACAAGTTCCTTATTCCAAATCACTATCCATCCTTTCTTTGGTGTCTCTTGTCAAGTCAGCGTTGATTGTTCTTTCTTTCTATTTTCCTTGGTCGTCGTTCCTTTCTTGGCTTGTTGTAGATTTAGACAATCACTTAAACAGGCTATTCTTCTATTTTTTGTGCATACTTACAGAAGTTCTGCCATTCTATCACTTTGATTCTACAAGACGACATCGTCATCACTTTCTCCATTCGCTTCTTACCTTTTTAAAATTATTTCGGTCCTTTACTTTACACCTAGTGTTCCCCTTCGACATCGAGAATTGGAAGTACAACGGATTACAAGACGACACTTGCAATTTCCCATTATTTATAAAATTTGAGTTCGCTGCGCGATACAGTTTCCTTCAGTAATTCACGCAAACATGTTTATGAAATCGGTCAACACGGCCGCTACGCTGGCAGCGGCATTCGTAGCGCCGAAAGACCTCAATGTCAAAGACCCAGGTATGTGCTTGTAACATCTTGATATTACACTAGACGACGTAGACTAATGAGTTGCTTATGCTTAGCATCTATCCGCGGTGTTTCTAGTACGCTTGCGCATGGTCTCATGTCATATTACTCTGGAAACGTGACAAACACTCCACAGGTATGGAATACCATGATCCCCCAGTCCTGTTCTCTTTGAGTTAGAGCTAATGTATTTCCTTTAGACTATTGCAGTTTTCCCCGAACCATACTGTAAGATTTATCAGCCTACTTCCTTGTTTCTTACCCTCTGAACTACACTGACTGGATTGTTAGACTGGTGGGAAGCAGGTGCGGCCTGGGGAGCTATGCTAGATTATTCCCATTACACGGGTGATTCTAGCTACGATGAAGTCATTACGCAGGCCTTACTATCACAAGTCGGCCCCAAGTTTGATCTTATGGCGCCATTGCACTTTGGCTCCGAAGGAAACGATGACCAGGCCTTCTGGTCTTTTGCTATTCTTAACGCCGCTGAGCGGAACTTTCCCCAGCCTGACGACAGTATTCCCCCTTGGCTTGACATCGCAGAAAATGCCTGGAACACGATGGTCGTGAGGTGGAACGACACTAATTGTGGAGGTGGACTTCTCTGGCAAATCTTTGAGGATAACCCGAACGGCATGACATACAAGAACAGCGTTTCCAACGGCGGCTTCTTCCAATTGTCAGCACGCCTTGCACGGGCAACCGGCAACGACACGTACTTTGAGTGGGCGAAGAAGGTATATGATTGGTCTGAGAAGGTTGGGTTCATAGACCAGGACTACATGGTTTACGACGGTGCCGGTATTGAAGACAATTGCGCTAAGATCAACAAGCTGTCATTCTCGTACTCGCAGGGTATTTACACGTATGGAGCCGCCGTCCTTTACAACTACACGAATGGAGACAAGACGTGGGGAGCTCGAACGAACGGTCTCCTGAAGGCAGCAGACTCTTACTTCAGCCCGTACCCGAACGCGACTAACATCATGTTCGAGCACTCCTGCGAACCGTACGAGCTCTGCAACACCGACATGAAATCTTTCAAGGGCTACCTTGCGCGCTTCATGTGGGCTACGTCGCGAATGATGCCTTCGACGTTAAACCAAGTGTACTCCTTGCTGAGCGCTTCCGCTACTGCGGCTGGCAAGGCTTGTTCCGGAGGGGAGGACGGTACTACGTGTGGACAGAAGTGGTATACCGGTGGTTTCGATGGGGTGACTGGACTAGGTCAGCAGCTGACGGCTCTGGAAACCGTACACGGACTGCTCTCTCATCAGACGCGACCGCCGTTCAAGGCCGGTGAGATCAAGCACGTCAAGGGCACAGGCAAGGTGCCACCGAAGCCGGCTGGTCAGTAATTGTGACCCCTGCGCATCCACTCGTTGACCTGTCGAATCCGGCCGGACACATCTGTCAAGGCCTTGCATGATGGGATTATTTTGGATAAGTTAAAACGGGCATAAGCATAGTAATTGGCGTTTGGGTTTCCTTAGCTGCGGGTTGATGTTGATATTATTTTAGAGATACACAAACACTTGGGGAGAAGTTTTGCTTCGTTCTGCAAGGAAATTCATATTCAAGACCAGATGTATTACTATTGGATTCTTCAATCTTGAATGTGAATGAAATATTAATTTTTATTTAAATCTTGTAGATTTCGGCTTGTGACTAGGTAATAACCTAAAAACACCGGTTACCTAGGTATGTTTGACTTCAATACATGACTAATGACTAATGAAGCTGAGATACGGATCCGTACATAGACTAATATAATATGCGTTCAAGGGCAAGAAAAGGGGGGTACACAAGACCCACCAAAATGTGGAGGCCGTAACCCTCCGATCGGATGGCCGATTCAATGTTGCAATATGACGGATGATACGAAAGATGCTAAAAAGATGCTACTAAAACAAATTCCTTAAGACGAGGTTCAATTTAAGTAGTGACTCAACTATCACCTATAAAACAAGCCAAGAAACTAACGAGTTGGACCTGGTTATACATACAAGTGACTTCTTATTCATCGATATATCTAAACATTTTTTTAGTTTGAAGAATATCAAGAATATTAACGGAGTATTTGTTGAGTATAGTCTGGACTATCATGTCGCCTTTCAATCTTGAGACCTGTGCGAGGCCTAATATTCTGGCGTTGGAACCATACCGCTGCGCACGAGAGTAAGACCTATTCAAAAACCAAATGCCATCACAGGCGAGTACTCACGTGTATTATAGTGACTATAAAGATGATGGCACGAACATTCTTCTCGACGCAAACGAGAACGCCATTGGACCGTCCTTAACACCAGAGGCCGTCTCGGCTGTGTCGAAGGGCGCCGGGGTCGACATAGACTTCTTAGGACTACACAGGTATCCAGATCCTCACCAACGGGACCTAAAGCAGCTGCTCTGCAACCTGAGGAACACTCACCACCACACAGACAAGACCATCACACCGGACAACCTATTCGTTGGTGTTGGCAGTGATGAAGCTATCGACTTGCTACTGAGATGCTTCTGCGTACCTGGTCGTGACCGTATCTTGGTATGTCCTCCAACGTACGGCATGTACTCAGTGTCAGCCCAGGTGAACGACGTCGGCCTAGTCAAAGTCCCCCTATTACCGGCGCCTGAATTTGGAGTCGACGTAGCCAAAGTGCTAGAAACGCTCTCAACGGAGCAGAACATTAAACTCATCTATCTGTGCTCTCCCGGGAACCCAACCGGCTCACTTCTAGCCAAGGAAGACATAAAGCAGGTTTTGGAACACCCAACGTGGAATGGTGTTGTTGTAGTTGACGAAGCCTATGTCGACTTTGCGCCGGAAGGTAGTTCGTTGGCGGAATGGGTTGCTGAATGGCCGAATCTAGTCGTTATGCAGACGCTTTCAAAGGCATTTGGCATGGCGGGTATCCGGCTTGGAGCAGCATTCGCCGCGGCACCGGTCGCACGTCTCCTCAACAACATAAAAGCGCCGTACAACATTTCTAGCCCTACTAGCGCGCTAGCATCGTACGTCGCTTCGGGTGAAGGTTTAGCGACGATGCGCGCGCACAGGGAGAAGCTTGTACAGCAGAGGGAGAGATTACTTAAGGAGCTGCCTAAAATTAAGGGTATAGGAAGACTACGCGGCGGGACGAGCAGTAATTTCCTACTGTTCGAGATGTTAAATGCGGAGGGTAAGCCAGACAATGTCACGGCGCTGGCGGTGTACGAGACACTAGCGGAGAACAAGGGCGTTGTCGTGCGGTTCAGGGGTAAGGAGCATGGGTGTCTGGGATGCCTACGAATTACGGTCGGGACAGAAGACGAGGTCACTAGATTCCTTAAATCTATAGAACAGGCGCTTGCCGAGGTAAACGGACACAAGACAGCGGTACCAGCGGACGAGGCAAAAAGAGAGACCGAGGCGAATGATGTTGTAGCATAGACGGTTCAATGGCTAAGGCAAAAAAAAAAGTTCAGATAGAACAGGATTAATCTATCTGGAAGAGGGAGTCTGCTTTCAGGTTCTTGGTTGAAATCTATGCATTCTATGAAATAGACGAGCTCTTATAACTAAACTAAATAGAAAAACGGCATACCAAATATTTCTACCCATTATACTCTACATGGAAAGCAAGTGAGATTATTTGGCTTAATTGCATAATATTCCCATTGAATTGTAGCCAGGACCCAATCAAACGGGCGCTAATTTTTGTGAATTGCATATACCGACGTAATTATGCCTTGTGAATTCCATGAGCTTCCTCACTCACTTGAGAATAAAAATCTAGACATTTTGTGAGATTGGCTGCCTCGTGGCGCTATTCTTATTCAAGAGGATTTATTGAGTGAAAGTTTAAAAAGGACAATTATAAAAAGTCAGAAGCGACGAGGTAGTCACTCATAATGCGCATTGAAGAAATCTCGGACGAGGTTGCGGAGCGCCTCAAGCTTGAGAAAGCTGAGCGCGAGAAATCCGAATCGCAAGAGCAAGAAACACCGTCGCAAGATGCATCTGCGCCCATATCAGCAGCTGTGTTCCCGGAGCCGGAGCCCGGTAACAAGAAGTCTATAGATGAGATCGTCGCAGACCTGAAGAAGACACCATTTTTCATGACGGAGCTAGAAGAGAATGACCAGACAGAAGCGTTCAAGGCACTTGCGTACGAGGGGACGCCCTTAGAGAATGGTTCCGAATTTAAGGAGCGTGGTAACGAGTGCTTCCGTGAGAAACGCTGGGCTGACGCCAAGGAGTTTTACACGAAAGGCGTGTTAATACTTGCAGCTGAGGAGCGCAAGCGGGCTAGAGGCGAGCGAGATCCAGAGGTGAAGGAAGAGGAGATCGAGGAGCAAAAGCGCGTGCTGGAGTCTCTATATGTCAACCGCGCGGCTTGCCATCTCGAGCTGAAGAACTTCCGCAGTTGCTGGCTCGACTGCGCTGCGGCCTTGCGCCTCAATGACAAGAATCTCAAGGCGTACTACCGATCGGCAAGGGCATTTCTGGCCGTCGGACGCATTGCAGAAGCAGATGATGCGTGCGCGCGGGGTCTGGCCCTCGACGAGAATAACGGGCCCCTGAAAGCAGTCGCGCGCGATATCGTCAAGAAGCACGAGGAAATAACCGCCAAGCAGAAAAAAGAAAACGAAAGACTGGCGAAAGAGAAGCGCAGAGAGATCCTTGTCAAAGTAGCTCTGAAGGGCCGCGATATCAAGACCCGAACTACGGCGCAACCGCCAGAGATGGAGGACGCAGGTATTAGACTGGTGCCGGACCCGGATGACCCGAAGAGCACTCTCAGTTTCCCGACGGTGCTGCTGTATCCCGCACACCTGGAATCGGACTTCATCAAGGCGTTCGAGGAGACGGCGACGCTAGCGGACCATCTGGGCTATGTATTCCCGCTGCCGTGGGACGCGGCGCATGAGTATACGCTCGAAGGCGTCGAGTGTTACATGGAGACGGTGACAGGCGGACTGGTCAAGGTGGGCAAGAAAGTGCCGCTGCTGAAGATGCTGATGGGGGGCAAGGTTGAGGTCGTGGATGAGGTAGTGAGAATCTTCGTGCTGCCGAAGGCCAAGGCGGCGGGCTGGGTGCAGGAGTTTAAGGAGAAGAAGAAGGCGGAGAAGGGAGGTAGTTAAACTATCAAGGTAGCTTGCCTGGATAAATATGAATATGTCGGGGGAAAATAAAGGGAAAATAAACCACTTTAACTGTCCAAGATTGTATGTGTTGATATGGAAATGGATCTGGCTCATTCAAGCCATTGACTTTGCTTTTACTATTTTGCACCTGACTCAACACATACCAGGATAATACACAGGCCAAAACAACCGCCTGTCTAGATACACTGGGTTAGATTGCCGCCGTCGCCATGTCCTATTCCTCCCTCAAAAGCGTACACAAAACCTCCAAATTCCCTTCCCCAATTTCCGCCCCGTCCCATGTCTATCCCAGCACCAAGAAAGCAAAACACCAAATTTATCCAACCAACCACACGTCCGTCTCCCTAACTATCTACCTACCTTACCAAGGCACTAGCTCGCCGGGCCCGTCTCACATCGAATTCGACCTCACCCTCTTGACGCGGGGAAACGCCCTGTCGCCTGGCGAACTTATGCCTGACGACGACGAAGGCGACGTGGTGGTGGCGGTGGTAGTCGTGCTGCTGCTGCTGCTATCGTTGCTGCCCTTGACCACGCCCCGCGGGTGCCTGACGCTAAGGTTCATCAGGAGCAGCGCCGCGTTCTTGTCCGCACCACCTATCGCGGGGGAGGCGCTCGGCGACGGCGGCGGCGGCTGTTTTATCTTGCTAGTAGTGGTGCTGTCACTGTTGCCGTTGCTGTTGCTGTTGCTGTTGCTGTTTTCGTTGTCTTCTTCCACGTGCTCAGCCGACCGCTTGCTGCCGCTCCGCCAGGGGTTCGAGGTCCGAGGGGTAGCGGCGGTGGCGGTGGCGAACCGCGGGACGGCGCTGAGCCAGGGGCTCGGGCCCGGCGGGTCGTAGTGGTGCTGGTGGTGTGGCGGCGGCACGACGTTTGCTGGCGTCCAGCCGCTGCTCGTGGGCCGTAGTAAGGGCGCGGATAGAGGTGGCTGCGACGGGTGCGGTTGGATGGGGGAGAACGGGTAGTGCGCGCGGTGGCTGACGATGGGGGATGCGTCGCTGTCCGGGTCCGTGGCGTACGGGCTGTTGGGGGTTGGGAGAGCCTTTTGTATCGGGCGACGACGGTGGTAGTAGGCATTATGGTGGTGGTGATGGTGGTTGTGGTGGCCGTGTCGGATGTCGTCGTAAGGATTTCGGAATCCGGGCCGGCGGTCTTCGGTCGGACTGATTAGCCCGCTGTTGCTGGCGACGGCCGCCGCGTTGCTGCATATTCTGCGGAAGTGCTCTGCTTCGCGGGTAGATTGGACCACGATGGCCGGGTCGATGGTCATGCGGCTGTACTCTGGGGCTTCTGATGGCGTGCAGTGCGAGGGGAAGTCGGGGCCGAAGATGGGTATCAGGGCCCCTGCGATGTTGTGGCAGAATGTTGCGCATACGGCTTTGGCGGAGTAATATGGCATCCAGTAACCTTTCCAGTAAGATACGTGTAAGTCCATGCTTAGTTAAAGGGGTCTGCGAATAATACGTACCTTGGGCCATGATGGAGCCCCCTGTAATGCTGTGCGTGATCTCCTTAAGCCCAGGATTCAAATTTAGCATCTTTGCCGGCGTCGTCTACGATTTTTGGTTAGTTCTTTAGATTTTAAACGAGTTCCTTACCTGAAAAAAATATTATTGGAACAAACTAACCTTGGGGTATTTACAACATTTGAAGAAAGGGGTCATGCGGACGAGGCCGACATTGTAATCCCACATGACGGTATATTCGGTCTCGTCCCCGGGCACCTTGAAGGTATACTGGAAGACTACGTTTTTGGTCAACAAATCGACTATCGCATCTCGGGAGGGATTATGGGTTTGTTGGATTTTTCTATTTCTTTACCTTCGAAGCTTTCTCGTCCTGTCTTTTCGAAGAAACCCTTCTTCGTGCTGTTGTAAGGGATGTGCCGGGACTGGTCCTGTATGTTCCCGAAGGGACGGACGCGAAATTGCCGAACTTGGCGGAGCGAGGCCTCATCCAGGTTTTCGAAAGGGGGGAAGTTGACCACCCCCTTGGGCCTGCTCGTAGGCAACAGAGCCGCAGTCTTTGGTATCTTTTGCTTAGCCATTACGCGGTCATCTAGAAGGCCTGGTTCGTCTGAGATGGAAGCCGTTGGGGAGGACGACGAGGCTGGGCTTGGGGGAAACCTGTTGATTGGTGGCCCTGGAGGGGCGGGATTAAGAAGAGACGCCAGTGACAGCATGGCGGTGAGTAGCAGTGGGGACTAGATGTCTCGAATACGGATGGAGAGTACTGATGCAAGCAAAGTTGCGGATGGTTATCTACGAAAAAGGGTCCGTGGGAAGAGCTAAGTAAGGAGACTCAAGACAGACAGGGCTTGCAGCGGCAAGTCAGAAAGGAGAAGAGGAAACCAAGTCTTTTTGAACTTGGCAAACAGACGAACTATTGAAGCACGCCCTCGCGAGACGGCGAGCCCATGCTGGTACAAGGGGACCGAGATTGCTTCCTTTCTTGACTGTACCCAGTCATGCAGCTCCTCTGCAGAGCACTTGAGCGGTGTCCGGTGCTGCCTTGGTGATCGCGGTATTCGGTGCAGCTTTCTTTGTTCAAGATGTCTTGGAATCGACCCGTGAGAGCAGAGGAGCTCGTTTGTGTATACCCACCGCTCCTCAGGGGATCGAGGTTGAAGCCACCAAAGTGAGAGTTGACGAGAGGAAGCCACGCGAGGGAGAGGGCCGGCAAATGGGTTCTAAGTCACCTTGTACGTATCGACGAGGGCGGATCCGGGATGATTAAAAATGGAGACGACAAGGAGACCGCTAGCCGGCAGGACAGAGTCGTATCTGAGCAGCTTCGGAGGCAGGAAATTTAGATTATTAGAGATGCGTTCGATTCCGGAGCCTTACCGACGAGATAGTCCAAGGCGGTACGAGATGTATTACGTCGATCCGTGGATTATAGGACGGAATCGAGGTAAGGTAAGTTTCAATCCATCTCACCAGCTCTGACTCCGACCCAAAAGGGGTGACCACAGGCGACCGCATGACGCATCGGACCTGTAGCTAGAGACAGCAAATGAGTTTGACGCAGCAAATACTTCAGCACAGAGACCCCCAAACAAGGACCAGGCTTGTTTGGGAATCCATATGGGAGTTTTGACAGAAAGCAACCTCACGGGAAGCTGCAGATAGTGCCGTCCAAGTTACTAGGGCTAGGCGGTTTCTCAAGAGGGTAGAACAAAGAAAGGCCAGTGATAAGCATATTGAGCCCTAGACAACGATTGCCAGACTCGACACACGTGTACCCAGTGCTTCCAATGTGCCTCCCATCCTGCCATCCTGTATGAGGGTAGGCCTAGGATGTCACCGCGGAACATGTCACCCACGCCATTCTTTGCTGTTCTTTTTACTTAAGACAGAGAGCGAGGAGAAAGTCTTGGGCTTGACCGCCGCAAAGGCGACTCACTCGGTGGAGAGCTCTGTGCCTATCCGGGACCACGTAGGGGCTCTTTCTTTCGGTTGAAAGAATTCCCTGAGTATATTTCGAGAAGCAACTGAAGCGCTACAAGGGGCTTCCCGTCGGCAATGAGTGTCATGAATGCGGAGATTGCAGCTGTCACCACGTCTAGCTTATGTTATGTTCTCTACCAGAGCCGAGCTGTCTACGGGCAATAATACTTCCCAGCGCAACACAGAGGCGGATCCCGTCTCAATAGTGCCCCCGTAGAGGTGTAGATGGGCTGTGTCATTGATAGTCTATTGAATAAGGATCAACGCTTTGGCTGTGGGGGGTTGTTGCGTAACTAGAATACATGTGACAAGACTCGCAGAGAGGACACCTAGTTGGATAAATGAGCTTTAGAGATGATTACGGCGCACCTGGACGACTTGACGAGACTATTAATTACCCCTCTTCTATCTGATTCCGCGATCGTAGACTAGACCGACTGGTAATTGCCCTGTTCACCTTATAAGCACACCCGGAAACCTCAATAGGAGCTGAACCGTCGGTAGGCTACCTTCGTGGGACGCCTAAGGCTCGAGTCATAACGCCCCCTGGACCTGTCTCTCAACAAGTTGTGGTTCTGACTACACTAGAACCTGCGGGTTTCCGCTATA
Source organism: Entonaema liquescens (assembly GCA_902805475.1). Taxonomy (NCBI): domain Eukaryota; kingdom Fungi; phylum Ascomycota; class Sordariomycetes; order Xylariales; family Xylariaceae; genus Entonaema; species Entonaema liquescens. The sequence goes on along the minus strand of CADCSX010000001.1, from coordinate 2,162,403 downwards.
CCACTAGACTCTACTGTACCAAGCAGATTGCATGATCGCAAATGCAAATCTAACAAACAGGTGTGGTAATCAGATAGCTTGCCGCATTATATATGCTTAAGAGTGGCGGTAACAAGCAAGAGCCTGGCGTGTTAAAAAAAGCCGCCTATTTAGCGAAGTGATATTTCCATGCCTGCTATATTTTACTCTAGTGGTGCTCTTGTACTGTCGAGAAAGCCATGTCAGGCTTGGAGTGCCCCACCGGTTCCGGTAGACGGGAACGTGGAAAGGGTATCCTGGCTATGGTTATAGGTCACTTGAATAGACGCGGATGATGGAACCGGCGGCAAAGAAGGCAGATGGCATGGGCTAAACGATCCGGCCTCGTCGGATTTCTCGCCTCCAGTATTTCCCAAAGGGGGTAAGCCTGAGGCTCACCAAGGCTGGTTTGGGTAAGATCCAAAGCTCTAGATGATGATTGCCATTCTATCTGCTGTCGTACGGCGTAGGCTGGCAGGAGAAGGGCTCCGCGATTCCCATGCGTGGTACGACTTTGCAGCAAAAAAGCTACGGGGACGTACAGTCGACTTCGGGAAATTTACGTCTCGTTACATTTTGGGAAACATTGCTAAGTGGAATCACACGACGCATGCACGGCGGAGAATTACGCACCAATTGCTTGTCGTGTTTCTTTCTTTTCATAAGACACTCTTGGGATACGCCATGTGCTCTGGTAGGACGAAGGGGTAACCGGGTAAGGAGGAGATCACCCGGTCTTAACGTGGACGCCTCCAGCTTGTATGTATATGAGGTTCGAACTGTACCCATTATGATTGGTAATATGAATTTCCGGCTATTGGTTCTTGCTTTGACTAAATTAGTAGTAGACGGGCAATAAATATCTAATTCAGGAGTAGAGCAAAGTTCGAGTGTAGCAAGAGTTTACTCTGAGATACTCTGGCATTCAAATGAAGTGACCATTATAGCTGATGGGGTATATTAACTTGACCAGGAGAAGGGACATGGTATGAATATCCCACGGAACTGATAGATGGTGAGTTCTACGTTGTCAAGTAAATGTAGGTATGTCATGTGTGTAAGTGTACCTAGGAAGTGAGGCATGAGAGGTATCTGTAGTACCTAGGTACATGTACCTCTTATCATCTTTCTGGGGCTGATCAGATGTGGCTCATGCTTTTAAAAGTTTGCTTCTCCCATCCGATGTTTAGCCGCGCCAGAGGAAACGCGTTTGGGCAGCTGCTAATTTTGCAAATGAGCACAGGTACTTTATGTACTAGAGTACTATAGTACAAGAGGTATATCACCAACAATATCGCTAGCCTGTAACAAAAGCCCCACTTCTTCAAGGGACGCGACTACTAGTTATCAAATGAAAATAAATTGTTTACACGCAATAACACGACAACCAAGCACGAGGCTACTCTTCCTGTAACAACCCCCCCTCTCTCTCTCTCATCGCAAAAGGAGAAAAATCAAAAAACAACTGGCTTTTCTGTAACATTGAGCTTTTAATTCTTTTTTATGAAACCCTTGCGTAGTTCTGGTCAATTGCGGCGTTATTTTTATAGTTCAACGACGTTGGGTAAATCCTTATCCTCATTCACGTCGCGTGTGAACGCATCACACCAAACTTATCCATCATGGATTCCGACATTATGGAGGACTCTGCCTTTGACGACTTCGATAACGAGTCAGATGGGTTCTCTCCAGAGCCGGTACGGAGAACAATACCCTTGTTTTTTTTTTGTCTAAAAAAACATATGCTCACTCTTTATTCTGGCCTATCTGTAGTACTAACACCACGCTCTCACAGAAACCCAAGGCCAAGGCCCCCGCAAAGAAGGCAGCAACAAAGCCGGCTGTGAAGGCTGCATCAAAGAAAATGGTTCAGACAACCCTGAAAGCGACTAAGACTGCTCCTAAGAAACGCTCAAAGCCTGATAGCGACGACGACGACGGCGATGATGACGATGTCTCGGGCTTCTCCAACACGCCTCCGAGTGCGAAGAAGCAGAAGAAGGCGCCTGCCGCTAAGAAGTCGAGTGGTCCACCTTTAGGCGAGATCGAGAATGATAGCATGGTGCTCGATGACACAAAACCGTCCAAGAAAAAGACGGCCACCGAGATGTATCAGAAGTTGACACAAATCGAGCACATCATCAAGCGACCCGACACGTACATCGGTTCCGTCGAGCGCACTGAGCAGCAGATGTGGGTCTTCAATAAGGAGACGAACCAGATGGAACTACGACCCAAAGTTGGCTTTGTGCCTGGTCTCTACAAGATTTTCGACGAAATTCTCGTCAACGCTGCAGACAATAAGCAGCGGGATCCGAGCATGACATACATGAAAGTGTCGATAAACCGCGCAGAGGGCCAGATCACAGTCGAGAATAACGGAAAGGGTATCCCGGTAGAGATGCACGACAAGGAGAAGGTCTATATCCCTGAGCTGGTTTTTGGACACTTGCTTGCCGGTTCCAACTTTGACGACAACGAGAAAAAGACCGTCGGTGGTCGAAACGGTTACGGTGCTAAGCTGTGTAACGTCTTCAGTACTGAATTCACTCTGGAATGTCAAGACTCTAAGAATGGAAAGAGATACAAGCAGACGTGGAGGGATAACATGGGCAAGATGGACAAGGCAAAGATAACGAGTAGCAAATCTAGCGACTTTGTCCGTGTCACCTTCAAACCAGATTGGAATAGGTTTGGCATGCCTGAAGGTATCGATGATGATCTAGAGTCGTTGCTTTACCGTCGAGTCTATGATATGGCTGGCACGGTGCGTGGCATCAAGGTCTACCTCAACGACACTCATATCAAGCTAGACTTCAAGAAGTACTGCGAAATGTACGCTAAAGCTATCGCTCTCGAGCGAGGTGCCGAAGAGGGCACCGAACCTACGGCTACTGTCATTCTTGAGGACAACAAGGCCCATGCTCGGTGGGAGATTGCCTTTGCGGTCTCAGACGGCTCTTTCCAGCAGGTTTCATTCGTGAACTCTATCGCTACTACAACAGGCGGTACACATGTCAACTACATCGCTGACCAGATCTGCGACTCGCTCCTGAAGACGTTGAACAAGAAAAAGAAGGGTCATGCGCTGAAGGCCAATCATATCCGTAACCACATTTTCATCTTCGTCAACTGTTTGATTACCAACCCGGCGTTTACTTCGCAGACTAAAGAGCAGATGACTACCAAGCTTAGCCAGTTTGGAAGTAAATGTGTCTTGACTGAAGGATTCCTCAAGAAGATTGGCCAGACGGAAGCGATCAACAACATCATTCAGTTTGCGGAAGCAAAAGCCGATAAATTGCTTGCCAAGAGCGACGGCAACAAACGATCAAGAATCAGTAACGCCAAGCTTGTCGACGCCAACTTAGCAGGTACCAAGAATGGTTGGCAGTGTACTCTGATCTTGACTGAAGGTGATTCCGCCAAGAGTTTGGCCGTGGCCGGCCGTGCCATTCTGGATCCCGACAAGATTGGTGTTTTCCCCCTTCGAGGTAAGATGCTGAACGTTCGTGATGCTTCGATCGACCAGATCATGAAGAACCAAGAAATCCAGAACATCAAGCAGTTCCTCGGGTTGAAGCACAAGACGGTTTATACCGATACCAAATCCCTTCGGTATGGTCATCTCATGATCATGGCCGATCAGGATCACGACGGTAGTCATATCAAAGGTCTTCTTATCAACTTTCTCCAAGTTCAATACCCTTCCCTTCTTAAGATTCCAGGTTTCTTCCAAGAATTCATCACACCCATCGTGAAGGTGTGGCAAGGATCGAACCCCAAGAAGCCCCTGAGATTGAAGTCATTCTTCACCCAACCTCAATACGAGGAATGGAAGGAAGAGCACAAGAACGAGTTGAAACGATGGGAATCGAAGTACTACAAGGGTTTGGGTACCAGTGACAACAATGATGCCCAAGTCTATTTCCAGGATCTTGATACGCACTTGAAAACGTTCGATGTGATGCGTCCTCAAGAAGCCGAACTGATTGAGCTCGCTTTCTCCAAGAAGAAGGCGGATGCTCGTAAAGAATGGCTCGGTAACTTCGTGCCTGGAACCTACCTCGACCACGGCATTAAGCAGGTCACATACGACGACTTTGTTAACAAGGAGTTAATATTGTTTAGTATGGCTGACAACATGCGGTCTATCCCTTCGGTTGTTGACGGCTTGAAGCCCGGTCAGCGAAAGGTTATCTACGCTTGCCTGAAGCGAAATCTGACCAAGGACAAGAAGGTTGTTGAGTTGGCTGGTTACGTATCCGAACAAACATCATACCACCACGGTGAAATATCTTTGCACCAGACTATCATCGGTCTAGCGCAGAACTTCGTCGGCTCGAACAACGTCAACTGTCTCGAGCCCAGCGGAAATTTCGGTTCGCGACTTCAGGGTGGTTCAGATGCTGCCAGCCCTCGTTATATCCATACTCGCCTCTCTCCTTTTGCTCGTCGCGTGTTCTCGCCTCTGGACGAGCCTAGACTAGAGTATCAAGTCGAAGACGGGAAGAGGATTGAGCCGAAGGTTTACGTGCCTGTCATACCTATGATCTTAGTGAACGGCGCGGATGGTATCGGTACTGGTTGGAGTACTTCAATTCCGAACTATCACCCGCTAGATATCATCAGAAACTTGAAGCGGCGCATGGGACGCATGGATGGCGACGAGGAAAAGCCGTTCGAGACGATGATTCCTTGGTTCAGAGGCTGGAAGGGTACCGCACAGCCCGCCGAGGCCTATCGTTACCAGTTCAACGGTATCGCGAGTGTGGACGAGAGGAGGCCCAATGAAGTTATCATCACCGAATTGCCTATCCGCATGTGGACCGATGATTTCAAGGCGAAGCTCGAAGAAATAATCCGAGCTGAGAAGACTCCTTCATTCATCAAGGACTACAAGGAATTCAACGACCACAACAATGTCCATTTTGAAATCCAGTTAGATGACAAGCACATGGCTCAGGCTTTACAGGAGGGCCTCCTTGAGAAGTTCAAGCTGGTTAAGCAAGTCGCTACGTCTAATTTAGTCGCATTCGACACGCGTGGCATGATCCGCAAATACGAGAAGGTGGAAGATATCCTTGAGGAGTTTTACAACTACCGAATGAATATGTACACCGTGCGAAAGGTAAGTTAATGACGCAAAGGTGTTCGAGCATTTTACTGACTTTGTTTAGATGCATTGGCTCGGCGTTTACGACGCGGACTATCGCAAGTTGCAAAACCAAGCCCGATTTATTCAAGAGATAATGGATGGCAAGCTCGTGGTATCCCGTAAGAAGAAGCAAATCATCGTCGAGGAGCTTCGTGAGCGGAAATACGAGGCCTTCTCCAAAGGGCAGGATAAGAAGACTAAATCGGAAGAGGAAGAAGAAGAGAATAACGAGGATGAAGCCGTTGATGAAAGCGGCGATAACTCCGCGAATGGTTACGATTACCTCCTTTCTGTAAGTTTATATATACCTAATACTCTATGAAACGATCATTACTAACAGACCCTAGATGCCAATCTGGTCGTTTACCCAAGAGCGGCTCGACCGTCTCAAGGAGCAAATTCTCAAGAAGAAAGCTGAGCGAGATGCACTTGATGCGCTCAGTGAGAAGGATCTCTGGTGTAAAGATCTGGAAGACTTTGAAGAAGTCTGGGAGACTCAAATGCGTCTCGAGCAGGAGATAGCTACTGGCATCCGTAGGAAGGGTCGCCGCACGTCAAAGAAGATCGGTGCCGGTGGCGGCGGTGGAAGGGGCCGTAAGGTGAAGGATGAGGAGGACGACTGGGCCCCAGCAGCCAAGTCGAAGCCGGGTCCTAAAGCCGCGCCCAAACCCAAGGAGCCACCCAAAGAAAAGTCTGTTCAACGTTTTGCGGCCATGTTCAATGGCGGTTCCAAGAAAGATACCGCGAAAAATGGTGGAGCAGATTCGGACTCGGATCCATTTTCGGATGATGACTTTGCTAAGCTGAAGAACCCGGTGAAGAAGGAAATACCACAACCAGAGCCCGAAGAAGACTCGGACGTGGAGATTCTACCGGCACCTCGAACCAAACGTGCCGCAGCTTCAAAAGCCAAGAAGTTCGTCGTAGATGATGACGATGAGTCAGAAAGCGATGACGACAAGATGCTTGGTGATGTTGGGGATTTGGTCAAGGGTATTACGAACGGCAATGCATCCGAGAAAACTGGCCGACTTAGTTTGTTTTCCATGTCGCGACCGGATAGCAGCAGCGGTAATAGTACCGGGTTGAAAGTTAAGAGCAAGCCTTCGAAGGCCTTGGATTTGGATGATCACGACGACACCAACTATGAGCTGCTTGCCAAGCCATCGCCTCATAAGACTAGTCGTCGAGACGAGCTGGACAGTTTCCTTTCCGACGACGATTTGCCCCCTGTCTCCAAACCCCTAGGCAAATCAAAGTCTTCAAAGGAGGAGCCTAAAGCCAAGCCTAAGTCTAAGTCCGCAACTGCAGCTGCCAGCACCAGCGAGCCAGCAGCTAAGAAGGTTCGTGGCCGGCCTGCCGGAGCTAAGACCAAGGCCAAGGAAGATCCACCTGCAAAGAAAGCGCCAGCTTCCAAAGCCACGAATTTATCACCGGCGGCAAAAGCCTATGCTGCCAAGAAGGACAAGGCAAAGCCGAAGAAGGATGTCTTCGACATGGACGATGACGAAGATGACGATGTCGAAATGGCTGAAGCTGATTCTCCCCCGCCGAGACCTGCAGGTCGTGGCAGACCTGGTCGGGCTGCGGCGGCTAAGTCAAAGCCAGTCTACATCATTGACGATGATGATGAAGACGAAGACAGCCTGCAGCTGGACGACAACGACGATGATGACGATGATGAACCGAGTGACGCATTCGCTATGGACGATAGCGAGTGATTCTCGTAATAGCTAGCTTCGCGCACACTTGTCAGTCAAGTAGCTACCACTCGCAGCAGAAATCCGTTGGTAGGATACGAGAATCATTTCATAGGTGACAATCCTGATTATCATTTCCATCTTGGTGTCGGCGAGGAACGAAGGCGGTATGAAAACATATACCTAGGCGGACTCGGGAAGGTCAGGTCGAGGGTGACGATTAATTATGAGGCGTTGGTGGTTCATCTGACTTGGTCGCTAATTGCTGATTTTTGTTGCTTCGCCCTTGCTGATAATACAGTATCCCATTTATGTATATGTACACTAAATAGGAGACGACTTCTTAACAAATTTATTCATAAGTCTAAATCGTGCTGGTAGTGCTGTCTGCGTAGTGAAATGCCACTATACATATATGTCTATCTTATATTTGAAGTCTTCGAAACGTATTACCTACGTGAGACCGTAACCCGAGGGATAATGCCATAGATGCGTAAGCGGGATATCTATTATTGCCTTATTTAAGCTTAAGTTGCGGCTATTCTAGTAGTGCTGAGTCGGGTTTACAACCTGCATATATACTCCAACCTCACAAGTCAGATGTTGTCGTGATACCATACGAAATCGTAAACGACTAAGCGCCAACAGACTACAAACGCATTACATCGATACGTCCAAAACATACATAGTACAGAACTCTATCAAGCAAGCAACAACCAAGGTAGGAAGGGAAATAGTCGAAATTACTATCTTACTAAGCTCGGGTTCACCTCTCTCCTCTGCACTGCACTGCATCATCGCACTATCATTTCATACCATCGCGTATCCCCGCCACTCACGTAACTAACACACAAACAACATTCATCGATGGTACTACTGCTACTGCAAAAGCCATTCTCGTTTCGTTTCATCCATCCATCCATCCGCCCCCTTCACTCACTACCGACCACTGAAAAATACCTATTTACCTGTCCCCCTTAACCTAATCACGTACCACTACTCTCGACCATTTCGTTCTCGTTTCTCTCATTCTTACATCGTCCACCGCCGCAGTCCACCACCTATCCTCAACAGCACCATTTCAACGCCTATCGCAATTCAATGTTGTAATTGTGTCCGTATGTCTGTTTGAATGCGGCACCGACTAACTAGGTTGAACAGGAATACCGTTGTCACAGGAGAGGATTGCCAAAGTCGGGAAAAAGAAACACAACGATTCGTTTAGGCAAGTTAAACCGTTAGCCCCACGTCAGAACCAAATACCACCTAAGGCGGCCCATTGTTGTTGTTGTTGTTGTCAAGGAAAGTCGTGGGCGAAAAGAACTATTTAGGCCCCCATCCAGGAAGCTTTAAAAATTCCTTAATGTCTCATATCTATACCGTGAGTCATACCAAGTCACCATGCTGTGCCAGTCGGATCCCGGGAATAGAGGCGGGTAACAAATTATGTATCTAGAAGAGGGTCGTCGGTCACACCGCATAGAACTCGTCTAAGCAGAGATCAGAGGTTCCTCCTCATCCTCGGACTCCTCCTCCGAAGATTCCTCCTGCTTCTTCTGGAAGGCAGCCTTGGGCGCCTGAGGGAAGTCGGAGTCTTTCAGGTTAGTCTGAGGGGCTGGCTTGGATGCGGCCTTGGTTTGGCCGTGGAGTATCTGCTGGGCCTTGGCAGTGTAGTCGCCCACGTAGTGCTTAGTGATCTCAGTTGCCTGGGAAGTGTGCTTGCTGGCAACTTCACGCAGCTGCTCGGTTTGGCTGTTGATCACATCAGAAGCCTGCTTAAGGTAGTGATCAATGAGTTCCTGGTTGGTCGAGTAGATCAGAGGGACGAAGAACAGAAGCGTAGTAGAAATCAAGGCGAGACCCCAGTACGGGACAATCTTGACCAAGTAGTAAGAAAGGAATGCCCCAATAGCAGCCTATTACCACGCTGTTAGCAAGATGTGCCTAGAGTATATGCTACGGGCCTGGGTATACGTACGACAACTGAAGCGGTGACATTCTCGGCAAAGAGGATTCGCTGGGACTCGATAACGAAGAAGTTAAGGAGCTCGTGGGCATCACCGATCAAAGAGTCAAGGGTCTCTCGGGGAATGGTGTAGTACTTGCGGGGTCGGAACTGAGTAGTAAGACCGTTGCCAAGGATGGCCTTTCCGGAGACTTCAGCAAGGATGGTAACGGCCAAGGCCATATACGATAGCTTGAAGGTGTATCGGATGACGTCGAGGTATCTAGCCACGAAGATCGCCGAGACGACGGAAGCATAGGCGATGGCGGAAGCTCCTATAACGGTTTTTATCAGTATGGTGGTCCGATAAGAAGAAGAAGGCGGTCTAGAACTTACGAGGGTTGTTCCATGACAAGAGCTCCTGGAAAAACGAATGATAATGGGTTAGAGGCTGTCCGGTAGCAGCGGGCTGCGAAGGTGTTTGCCGGGCATTGGCTAGGTTGGAAAACTCGGCAGATGTCTTTGCAGACTGGTCCTTGACGTTCTGGGCCACAGGGCCTAAGATGTCACTATTAGCCATGAAATTGCTCCCAAGTTAAAAAGGAAGGGAAATGATTTAACATACCGTTTGTGATCTGGTTATAGGCAGCTTGAGCATCTACGTCAATAGGTATTAGTTTCTATGATACAAGCGGTCCGACGGGTCCGACGGGGCCGAGGATGGGAAATAGCTGTTAAGAAATACTGTACACGGTATGTCAGTTAGCCAAGTGTTCTCGGGATCGCGGGGTGGACACAGAATAATCTTTGGGATAGATAGACTTACCTTACTGCCTTTCAAAGAGTCAACGGAGCTGCCATTGGCAGTAGGATCATTAGAGGCCATGGTGAATGATCTTTAGTGATAGGAGTTGCTATGTTGTTATCGTAGCTGAAGAAGATCAGAAGATATTCTACTCGGAGTGTCGGATGTCTTTTCTGTTTCCAAAATTGTGGGTGAGCTCCAATGTTACTTGGGTCCGAGTGTCAATGACAAGCGAAGCAAATCACATACCTTGTTTCTTAGGTCTGTCGTCGATGTTTGTATTGTTGCTGTTGTTGTTTAAGGTAAAGTAGAGAGGGAAAAAAGAGAAGAAAAAAAGGAATCGTCAAAAGCAACAGAAGATAAGAAGGTCCTCGGACTTTTCTGCTGCTTGTTTGGTGCGGGAGGAATTTCAGGTTTATTGGTAGGGAAGGTTAGTGGGATTGAGCGATCTGGTTGAAGCAAAGGCCAGGCAAATAAAAGGAGTGATTTCATCAAGACTAGACCCAGCGGAGCTGCTTTACTGCATTACTGCAAATGTGGCTAGTGGCCTGGTCGTTATGACGCCACGCCAGGGCCAGCATGATGCACCTGCCTGACCGACCAACCAAACCACTACCTAAAACCACCTAGAAATCACCCGCTCCGAACCACCTTGATAGCAGGCAAGCAGGTGCTACGGTAAACAGCCACATCTAAGGGGGAACTTACGGGCTTCTTGAAGATTCCTCCCCCTACTTTAGCTTCGTAGCTACAACGTTTGTACACGTGCGCTACCCGTTAGTTGCAGAAGGTAGACGTACCCCGAAGTCGCTAAGCTAGGTAGTTTGTCTTCTTTTTTTGCAAATCCTGTCAAACGTCATGCTTCCGTCCCGACAAGTCACAGATTTAGAATTGTTAAACACCGATCACTTGAGCTCTATTAAAAATAAATATATTGTCTTGCATAGGTAGGTATGATAATAATTTGAGACTTCGTCCCTCTTACATATCACAATAGACAATATTTTAATATCCTTAAAAGGTGTTCGCATCGTTCTACCGTATCTCATGCGATTCATTTCTAATCCGAAACATCCCTCGCGAAACTAAAGAGGCCAAAGCCACCCATGTCGTCACTCTGCGATAGCGTCTTCACCTTGCATGTGATTATCCGCTAAGAGCACACGACCACCTCCGGGACCATGCCCAGATCTTCTACCATTGTAGATTGAGCTACCCGATGGACACATCCCACCTTAAGTGTGATGGAACCCGTATGACGCATTCTATATCATGACCAGTCATCACGGCCTCAAGATCATGCTTACTTAGACCTCGTCATCACTACGGTAAATACCCTTCCTAGCGCGACCCGCCTATGTATCTAAGGCCTAGACTGCCTCTGCTTAGTTAGATATTGTTGTGCTATAACCAAGAAGCTAAAGGTGATCTAGATATTCATGACTATACGATTGTACGATCGAATGCTGGATACTATAGTAAGAACCTCACACAAAATTGAAAAATCCCGATAGCGACAGGTAGGCAATGTTATATTTGGATATCATGAAGCCCTTCTTGCTACTAGCCATAAAGCAAAAGCAATCCGCAACATGCCTTTCCAAGCTGCCGCTCTTCGGCGCTGCGCGGTGTAGGTATTCTAAGCTCGCGTATAACTTCTCAAGCTAAGCAAATGTCGAATGGCAAAGGAAAAAGCCGCCCAGCCAACCCCCGTCTATATACACCTGGCCGGGATAAGTTATTATGATAACTGAGATAAAACATAATGATCCACCGCCCTAGAGATGTAATCTGTCCTGATGAAGTCGACATAGAAATGCATATCCTTCTTCCGCCTTTCCCTACAATACTCGCTCGCTTTCAATGTGAGAAGAGCTGAGTCCCAAAACCTCCACCGCGCAATGCCGTGCGCTATTTGATCCGCTTCCGCCCACAAACACGGGGCGGCCCTTACCGTCGCCAGCCCCAGAAACTACCATTGTTAGTGGCAGGTGCCGGTGTTGTGGCGGGAGCGCTCTTAGCACCATTGCCCGCTTCCGAGACTGTAGATGTGAACCGTCCAATCATACCCATCGCAGTTGAAGTCACTGTTGGAGCAGAAGAATCGACTGGACCAAGTCCATAAGTCTTCCGTAGGCTTTCCAGCTTCTGCTTGTACTCGTCGGCCTCCTGGCGAGCCACCGCTTCGGCAGTTTTAGCTTGGACCAGCTCCAGGAGGAGAGCGTCATGCTCATTTGGCACCATTGGTTCCGTTTGCGTCCTTACTAGCGACCCGGCACGCTGGCCAAAGGCCGACTGTGTGTTGGGTGTTGACTTGCTACGTCCGAGCTTTAACTCCCGGAGACCACGGTTAGCCCCGCCGCCGGTGGCGCTGTTAGCGGTCAGGGAACTCCCCGACGAGAACCACCCTCCAGACTCTGGCCCGCCCGTCTCGGATGAAGCTCGCACACGCATAGTGTGGACCTGTTTCTCGAGGCGTTGCTTGTCCTGATGGAGGTTGCGAACATGAACGTGACTTTCTCGAAGTTGTTCGCGTAGTGTGTTCGCCTCCTGTCCAAGTTCCTCGATGCGACGATTGAAGTCTATGGATTTGGACATCTCGATCTTGAGATTCTCTTTGGCCCTGGCTAGTTCGTCACGGAGTTGCGATTTGGTTAGCACCGACGACTCGGAGCGCTCGCGTCCTTCTTCAGGGCCAAAACGACCCTCGACTGTTTCTAGCAATAGAGATAGCTGATTTTGAGTCGGCGTCTCTCCTCCCTCATTTTCATCTTCTATTTTATCATCTGCATCCTCATTATCTTCGGTAGCTTTGGTCGCTTCATTGTTGATTTTGTCCTTCTTCAATCCATCCAGTAACGACCTGACGGCCTTTTTATCTTCATCTCTCTCTTCCCTTTCTTGTTGGAGCTGCGTGGCCAATAACGCGTGATTTCGCTGGAGTTCGCTAAGTGCAGTAAGGAGATCTTCAATTTGAGTGTGCAGGTTCCTATCGGCGGCGTTACGACTGGATTGTTGTTTCGCGACGACTGGTGTTGATTCGCGAATGGACGAATCGTCAGCATTGGAGGTGGAATCGCGAGAGATGGTAGTAGCGTCGGTGGATGTCGAGCTAAGGACGCTAGAAGAGCTGGCTTCCATTGAATTCAGCGTGGAAGCCAGGCTCTGTTTCGATGCACTTCGGCGCAACATACTTAAGGGTCTTAAAGGTGCGACGAAGCCGGGAGAAAGAGTTCCAGATTTCGGGGAGGAGATGCTAGTAGCCCATAAGCGGCCCAAAAATCGGGAGGCAGCTGTGGTAACATCGGCCGTTCGCGCGGCATTGGCACTGGCGATCTTTTCCTCGCGATACCCCTGCTCGAGTTGGGCTAATTTCTCTCTCGATACGACCCCAGATAAGCTAACGAAATCATCGACAAATTCATCAGCATTGTAATGATAGCAGTCCCACAACCCACGAGATAAAAGGAGCTGCATGACATCCTCCATCTCGGTACAGGCCAAGATGCGGCTCTGGTTCTTTCGCATAAGCGACAGGGCCACCCGCATGATTGTTTCCGACGCGCCTTCGGCAAATATTACATCGTAGATGCGAAACAGCATTGGCAAGGGGCATGTCACTGCAAAAAATGAGAGGAACCATTGTGAAACGTAGGCCGGATCGACTTGGAGCTCCTCAAGATGGTTCGATAATGTGGGTAAATGCTGCTTGAGCAGCTCTCTGAACTGGTAGATGCGGACGTGTAGACCTGACAAGTCTGGAAGGAAACACGATCGTAAGTCGTAGTATTCCATTAGTCTAGTTTCAAACAGATTGGATCAGCTTAGTCGATTCTCGAAAATAGATTCTTGGGATGAGGACTTACCGGACTAAGACGCAAAAGGCTTGGCTATCCGGCATGTGCATCAGCAGAGGACCAACTAGGAAAGCGAGCCCTTGGCAGTATCCAATCTTCGTATCGTAGAGACTGAAGCATTTGAGAACTCTCCCGAGCATTCGCTGACCGTCGCCGTCCGGGTCTCGGAACATATCCACCCCAGGAAAGCTTCTGCCCAGGTCCTTGCCGATGATACCTTCATAAGGACTCGACTCGCCGCTGAGCCTATCAAACTCTTCCAGGAGAAAACTGTCGCGAGCACCGGCCATACTCTGCCACACAACACCTCGTAGCGGCGGCGGTACTCCCTTTCGAATCTTTTTAGATAGCAAGGTGGGAAGACGAGCAGCGGTCTGCTGGTAGTCCTTGACGAGAGCCATGTAAAATTCAAGATCGGTCATCGGTGGAGGGGGGAGAACAGAGTATCGTAGAGCCATTGGGGGTGGTGCGTTTACCATATCTCGCATTTGTGCCATAGATGGTGGTCTCGGTCGACGGGCTGGGGGTTGTTCGACAACCTTGACTTTAACGCTTTTTGGATTCGTAGCAATTTTATTGTTCTCTTGTTCGAGTCGTGCTAATAGCAATGCTGTGGACTAAAAATGTGAAATATCATGTTAGCATTATCGTCGTAGATCCAGCCTTACTTGGAAGTGGAATAATAAAAATAAAAAAAGATCGTATAGGTAGGTATGCATGTAACATACATTATCGTCTTGATCTTTGACTTCTTCATCTTCTGTCTTTTGTAATTGGTCCCAATTGACCTCTTCTGTATCGGAATCTTCCATTAAGTCGTCTTCGATTATTTTTTCTTCTTGAGCAATCGTTGTAGCTTGGGTAGCTTCGGTATCTTGAAGCTCCTTCGACGAAGATTTAGGGCTAGCAGGCGATTTCAAATCTACTTCAACATCGTCCATGTCTCCTTCCTCTACTTCCATTACAGGCGGTACGCTAGGCGTGGTTGCACTAGTTGGTGTACACTCGTGTCCCCAGATGCTCTTTCTAAAAGGCAAAGGGTTTAAGGGAAGGTCCGTATTCACCGATAGAGAAGGAGGTTCCGACAATCGAACTGTTACCATCGAATCGTGTTCCGGCATCCTACGTTCGATTTTCTCGACAGGCGATTTTATCGAGCTTGACTCTGCCGGACTCGACGGCACATTAACTGAAGAACCTTCATTTTTCTGCTGGTTTTCCGAGTCCCCCTCCATCACGTAGGTGCTCGAATCGAAACGAGGGTGGTCGGTTGGTGACTGGAATGGTCGATCTTACACTCCAGTGTCTCTTGTCTCTGGTCTCTGATCTCTGGTCTCTGATCTCTGGTCTCTCGAGGCTTTCAGTTGTGATGGCCCCCTTGACCTCTAATTGTCTTTAGTCTCGTACGACGGTGCATCGACAGCGGACAGCACACAAAAGCAAATCGAACGGCTTGAAAAACGGTGAGAAGCGTTCTAGTGCAAATCGAGGTAACGGCGGTGTATTTTACACGCACGCATGAAAACTCGAAATGGTTTCGTTCAAGCAACCTACGGCATCTAACCAGCCTTTGGGTGCCGCCCGCCAAGGAAACAGGGGGAGTCGGGGACAGAGTGGGCTCGCTTCAGGGATTCGGGTATACAAATCAGCTTAGACGTTTTCCCTCTTTGGTCTGTCTAGGGTCGAAATCGATACTTAATACGATGGGTTTGGTCTAGAAGAGGATATTTCAAGTTT
This sequence comes from Entonaema liquescens, assembly GCA_902805475.1. NCBI lineage: Eukaryota > Fungi > Ascomycota > Sordariomycetes > Xylariales > Xylariaceae > Entonaema > Entonaema liquescens. The sequence continues at coordinate 2,147,183 of CADCSX010000001.1, read as the reverse complement.
ATGCAATGGCAGCTGTTAGTCTTGCTGTCTAGGTAGGGGCCTGTCAGTTTGCTGGTGGATATAACTAAAGAAAACATCTGATGGGGGTGTGGTAAGGAGTGGATAGCCTAAAGGATTTAATGAGGGTCAAGAATTATGAACGAATGTATGTGGTTTTATGAGCATGTAGTGTATACCTGCTCACGGGTTTGATTAGTATTATTATTAATAGTTAGGGAATTAGTTAGGGATATAATGAGCGAATAAGAAATAGATCAAGACGAAACACGATGATATCAATTAATAAGGGCCTAACGGTTAAGAAGGAGGGCATTCACATTCACAGGCGGCAGGAGGGTAAAGAGGGGAGGCGCCAGCTTAGGGCCCAGCTTAAGGCCCAGCTAAGAAACCAAAACGTACCAAAACGCACTATACCGGATTCTCCAATTCCCCTATCACCTTAGGTTGCATTCATCCCGTACCATTGGTTTAATGAGTTAGACCAAACCTTCGACGCGTTTCTCCAATTGGAGCGTGAGTCGTTCACTAATACACAACAGCCCCGTCCCTGCATTAGCCGCTATTTAACAATTTATTTGACCCCAAATCCCAACGATCCCCCTTGTGTATAAAATAAGATATTCAAATCGCCACTTATGTGTAAGCCCTATCCGCCCTATCATGTGAATTATATAAATTACATTCTTACCTTCCTAAATATTTCCATTTGCTATCTTCATCGCTTATCTAGGTACCTACGTACATGCAATCACAAATACAATCACAATCACCTCAAATACCTGCTACGTAAACATCTACCACTGGTGGCTGGGTTATGGAGATAATATATGTACGCTCATGTACGCTCATGTACGCTCTAGTTTGTGGAAGGCGGTCTAGCATATAACTTATCTCATATAGGCATACCTCCTTACATGTATTGACCAGTATCGACGAACCAAGTTAACTCGTCTGCGGTCCTACCCCTGTTTTATACATAGAATTCCAGAAGCGACTTGCTTTGCATGATTGGGTCATCTTAGAGCCGCTTTCTCGCATAATCCCGCGACCTTAGCGCATAAACTTCTCCACTTAACACTGAGTCCAACCTTGAGTCGTGCAGCTCAAGCTCTATCATGTGTCCGCCTTACCGTGCTTCTACTGTCTATGGAAGCTTGAGCTCTTAAATTTACAACACAGCAAGCCTGACATCGAAAAGTTCTAGTCAATAAGGTATAACTATGCTTATTTGAACTAACTAACAGTATTAGCCAAGTTTCGGTCTTTATAGAATAGAATTGCTACAAGGCAGCAGTTCAATCTCCCACCGGAATATACGACATTAATATAACGCCTATAAAACTGAGTAAAAGCCTATATCGCGACTCAAGTGACCATTATATATGTATCAAGCCTATATCATCCCTTCTCTCTCTATCAAAATCCAAATTCTTTCCTAAGCCTATTGCCTGGTATTAGATTTCATACATACATCGGTCTTCATTTGGAGTGGATATGATATACAAATGTGAGAACATAAAATCCGAATAACAGGTATCTATTCGGCATGAACTTTTGAAAATCTTATACAAGCTACACCAATATTTCGACTCTGTTATATACCTTATCTAACAAAGGTAAAGCAATACCTTTTCCTAAAGAGTAACGCCGACGCCCTCGAATTCCTCTTCAAGGCCCTAATATCACCATGCAACGTCGATCGTAGCGGGGTATTTTCTATACAAGATACAACGTAGCGAAAAATGCCTTCCTTCATAACATGAAGCCAATTCGCTCAAGCCTGATCTTTCAAGGCCCGTATACTATATTGCCCCACCAACTTATATTCAACCCTGTCTACCTTCGAATACTTCATCGGGCTAGACTCCTAGGGCCCGGCTGCTATATTCATGGCAGAAGATGGGGGCGCCGAAGTGGCCATTTTTGGAGTCTGCTGTCCTCCTGGGCTAGGCTGACCTGGCGTTCGAGAACCTGGCTTCATTGCTTGCTGAGCGTTATGCCGTCCGGAGGGAGCTGTAATCGTTGGCTCCTTATTCGGATCAATGCCTGGGTAGAGGGCTTGAAGCTTTTTATATAAGTCTTGGATGTACTTGGCCGTCTCCCCCCGGTCCGGGGCTTCTTGATTCTCCGATCCATCTGGGCCTAACATCATCCTTAACTTGATACTTGTATTGAGCGGCGGTGGTTTCAAGTAACTAGGACACGGCCCGACCGTGACATTACCTTTTTTATCTGCCAGTGCCGCTAAATATGTTAAGTTTGTCTGGAGTCTTCGCATACAGCTACAATAGCACGTTAGTTTATGTCTCCTGCATATAACAGCGTACTCAAACCTACTGGAGATAATCTTGTGCCAACATGTCCTCGTCGGTGGGCTTCTTCTCCGGTTCACTCGCGACACCATCGGTACCATTAGCGGCTGCCTTTTCTTCTTTCAGTATCCGTTGCGTATTTTGTATTTGCATGGCCTCTAATAGTAGCTCGTTGTTAATCTCCAAGATCACGCCAACCCGTTCCTTGTCTCTGGAATCAGAACCCGGACTTAACGGTGTTGACCCGGATGACGCGTTGTTAGGCCCATTATTTTGAGCTGACGTCGGAAACGTTGGGGTTTGCGGCGTCGGAATATTATTAGGCGGTGGTGGTTGCTGCTGCGGTTGTTGGTGCGCGTTGTTCGGTGTCTGGTTTCGGGGTGTACTATGCGCGTTTTGCGGCGTTGACAACGGATGTTGCTGCGTGTTCGGCGCGTTATTTGGAGTAGGAGTATTCTGAAGATGCTGGTTTTGAAAAGGCCGTTGAGGTGTAGGAGTTGACATTCCTGGTGTATTTGCTGGAGGTGGTTGCATACGCTGCATCATTTGCTGCTGTGGATTCATCCCAGGATGCATAGGAAACCCAGACATAGGCATGCCGCCCATCGCGTAAGGTGGAGGGACGTTCATCTGGGGCGCGACGGAGCTGGGTACACCAGCGCCATAGGGTGAGTTTGTGTACGGTGGTTGGTAGTTAGGCACTATGTAGGTTAGCGAATCAACCCATTACTACAACAAACATTGAAGCGAATAAACACCAGTCCTCGTGTCTATTGGAGCAGCAAGGGAGCCGACGGAAGCACAAAGACTACGCGACCACTGGTGTCTTCCGTGCCGGGGGATTATGTGTGAATCTGCTATCAGCCGCCCTAGACAGCAGCATAGAAGGTTACGGGGAATGTAATGTGGCTAGGGATACAAAGAAGCCCGACGGCAAGGAAAGGTGCTTACTCGGACCACTAGCCGCGGCCATGTGCGGCATACCGGTATTTTGCATCATTCCTGCAGGACCAGGACCTGACATCATGTTAGGAGCGCCGGGGAAACCAACGCCGGGTTGCGCGCCCATGGGAAACTGCTGATTGTACATAGAAGCCTGGTTGGGACCTTGACCGGGCTGCAAGTGAGGGTTGTGAGAAGCTGAGTGTGGGGCGCCGCCATTGTATTGTGATCCCGCAGGAGGAACGGCATTGGGAAGACCATAGTTGCCTGCGTACATGGCTCACGATAGGCTAGCACCACGGCTGACACAGCTGGCAGGGCTGGGCGGCGCGGGCGTGACGTGGGCGAGGGCAGATCTGGGACGGGACTCGTTGGGGCTCAGATTTGTTCACCACAACAAGCGAATATGGTGTGTCGCGCGTTTGTGTGGGGTGCGTCCGAAAATAGCAAGGGTGTATGACGATGAAGTGCCAGCTATGCACCCCGAAACCCTCTCCCGAGCCAAACAACGAGACCTTGGTGTCACTCTACTAAACGTTAAACCTTGAGCCAAACTGCTCCTGGCCTATAGCGATAATCCTTTCTTTCCCAATCGATTGGTTTGGGATGAACGGCGTCGACTTGGGACCGAATTGATTACCCAATTCGAAAATCGCAAAAGGGGGTGTACAGCGCGATTCCAACGTATGTATCGTATGTATCGTATGTATCAACCTATGTATTGTACCTTAATCGACGAGAGACTGGCACAACCTTTCAAAGATACCTTGAGAAATGGTATAGATGTAGGCCCGAATAGTTCTGATGTACCTATGATTGTACCAAAACAGACTGTACCGTGTGTATAGGTAGGGTAAGAAAAGGGCTAACGCCAGCTAAGTCCAGGTTACTCCTTTCCCGAATAGACGTCTTTCCGAGCGTCGTCTCTCGTACGTAGTATTGTCTAAGACGAGAGCCAAGGGTTCGTTATGAGGATGAGCCAAAAGCTAAGACAGGTAATAAGAGCGGGACCACAAGTTCTGCGTAATAGGCGTGGGATAGTGCCAATTCGCCAATCTGAGAATATCACGAGTTCCCGCGTGGGCCAGCTAGGCTGTCAGAAGCAGTAGCCAGGATGCTAGGCGCGAATGGAAAGACTGCCCGTATCGTACGTATGTACTTGAGGTCAGGTATATGTACGTACTGCGTACACCAAATACTGGGTAGACGCCAGACGTATTGAAGGCTCTAACGCCTGGTCTTGGAGGAGCCAAGCGTCCGTAACTAGAGATAAACTACTAATAAAGGTTTGGTAGGGGGGAAAAGGCTGTGACAGGACGGCCCTATGCAGTCGTAACAAGGATTTAGCTGTGGGATGGAATATGCGTCAGAGTGATGGATGCTTGTGTTCCCATCGGGCTATCAGAAAAATAAAATAAAACAAAACGAGGTTTCGTTCGGGGGTATTGTAGTTCTGTACTTCGTAGGTAGCAATCAATGGATTTTGGGCTGTTTTGGGCTGATTTGGGCTGATTTGGGGCACACAGGAACCGGTGGGTGCGTCCGAAAGGTTTGTGACTGGAAGATATGCGAGGAATCAGCGGGAAATCAGGGAAGATTTAGAGAGCAAATGGGAAATGCCTTCTAGAAAGGTGCAGGTGCTGCTCCCTGCGGCAATTAACTTTCTTGTGCAATTACCTGTCACAGGCCAGTCAGGCACATGAAAGTGGGGGCCTCTAATTGTGCTTATCTGTGCGTACCCTGGTATAGTCCACTTTTATATATGCACCATATCCTAATTCAACCCTCGACCTACTCGCATACTCCTACCTAATCAGATGCTAAACTCCCACTTCTACAATACACTTCTACAATACACTCGAGCCAGTTCGAGAAGTAATGTTCCGGACACGAAGAATAAAAGTCATCTAAATTATGACAAGTCATGGTCAGCTCTATGCTACAGGTCTCGAATTATATCTAGGTACATAAGACGAACCACAAGGAAGCTTCTCTGGATATGGACCTTAACCAAAGACGAATTCTCTCCAATTCCTACCCAGCTTTTCAAGCCCTTCGCGTAATTCCCATCCCTTGATTTCGCATATCTTCCTGCAGACTTCCTCTAGATACCTGTCCATCTGTTCACCTGCCGTGTGTAAATCACTCTCAACCAATATACGATCATCAGGAATCGCGCGGATTGCCTCCTCGGCCTTGTCTCCACCCCCTGTGCTCCAATTTATCACAATTGAAAAGGAGAAGAAGACTTTTGCTGGTACCGATGGATGAAGATATTGCCTAACAACGTCAACTGGGCCACTAAAAGAATGCATACAAATCCGTGGGGGGTACGGCTTCGGCCCCGGCTTGCTGCGACCCGATTTCGCTTCCTTTTCTTTCCGTCGGTAAGTAAAGGTGGTATACTCCTCATCTTCGTCCGAAGATGAACTAGAGAAGTCCTCTGCCCCTTCAGCAATTTGTTTCCTCTCTCTTCTCGATGTTACTGGTTTTTCGTATCCTTTCCAGAGTTTAGCTATGGTGTCATATACCACACCATGAGCCTGGACTCCGTGAACACTGACAGCGCGACCCATCTCTCCCGCGAGTCGCAATTGGGCTTGAAGGATCGCAGCCTGGTGTGTTATTTGTACTCGGTAAGGACTGAGTGTTCTGCCTTCGCGGCCACCGGGCGTGAGTCCGGCATCACGCTGAGCTTCATGGGTTGAAGTCCAACTTTGGGGAAGCCGAAATGCTTTGTCTAAGCCGACTTCGCCAACGAGAGCGAAAGGATATCGTTCCAGACGAGACTTGGTCTCCTTTAGAAATTCGGAAAGTGGCCGCGGTTCTGGAAGACCCTCGCTAAAGGATACATCTTTCGATGAAGGTGACGGAGTTAACACTTTATCGTAGTGTGAGATTTTACCAGATGATGTCCCATCATAGCTTGGGCTAGTAGAAAGGTCGTCGTAGAATTGGTAGGAAAACCATGGATGCCAACCAAAACAAGGAACTAAGTAGCCCTCTGCAGGAGAAGACGATGTAGCAAACGAATCGGGATCTTGAATACCATGTTTAGAGGCTACGTCGGCCACGAGTTCTTGGTCCTGGGCTCGTGTAGACATGACGGTCAAGACACGTGCCTTCATGTTCGGTATACTTGCTATCGACGTCATTGTGTCGGTTGGATGACAGTGGGCGTCGAATACTCCAACGTCCCAAGGGAAAGGTTCAGACACACCCGGTCCATCGTGCCCTGGTGGTTCCAAAGCAGCGGATGGTTCTTCCCCGCCTGAATGTTGACACATCCTTCGACAACCCCCAAGGAATTATCCAATGTTTTCTAGGTCGTGCTCGAGAAAGTAAAACTATATCATGCAATCGCGGTTAGGCGATCTCCTACTGAAGTGCAATATCGTAGCCTAGGCCAGAATGGTGCCCGAATTTTGTCTAAACCAACAATATTTGCACCTTCGAACAGTCAGGCTGAATATTGATATTCGAGTATCAGGCAGTCTACTCTTTAAACTTCAAGCCAACCAGTTAGTAACTTCGCTATTTTTGTAGTAACTAGGCCTAAACCTAAATCTAAGTTAGCAGCTCCAAGGGCATGGCTCTTCATGATAAGACATAAATCGAGTAGCAAGCAGCTTGGCTTGTAGGTAGTTGTGACTCACATGCAAAGATACGCAGGGTACCATCTAGAAACGTAGCACACGGATGAAAAAAAGGATGATTCGATATACGATTTTCGTGCAGGTCTGGGTCGATCTGGTACGATTGCTCAGGTAACTTTTTGTGCCTCTTTACCTTGGCCTCGAGAATATTGGCATTCACCAATGAGTGTAGTGCATACGTAGATTCAATTGATAAATTACTAGTTACCTATAGCATGTGAGGGGTTCTATTCGGGTCTCGTGACGTCAGATAAGATCGCCGCCTTACTCCTCCTATGGGTAGGGTATCGCACGCATATGTTAATGTACGACGTGCATAGGTAGTCCCTAGGTATCCACAGCTCCGTAAAGTCGGGGCGGAATGGGGATTTTAGCGGAAAGATATCGTGGATTAGTGCCGATCGATTGCCTAGGCATTTATCATAATTGGAGGGAATTCAGCCTTCGCCTTATCAATTAGACAAAACAATGCATTATAAACGTATTTATAGAGTCATGCAAATATACATAGTGCTTCGCCGGTGGCATCCCCCAGTATTATACATGTTAGTGGGTGCTATGGTTAGGTAAGTAATATTATCAATTATCAGATGTTCCACCCGTCTTTGCAGCAATTGAAGAATTCCACTGGCGGATTTAAGGTACATGTATTTAAAGAGGGACTCTTTGATAAAGGATTTGCTGACGGAAGTATTCAAGTACCTTACTAAAACACACTTTAACTGCGCGGGCAGTCTTTTACTACGGGTGTCTTCGGCATGTGAAAACCACCCGGCCGCTCGCCGTTATAACTTTATAATTTTACTATGGGGATATGGTTGCTTGTGGGCTTTATAAGGAAAATTTTGCATGTATCTTAAGGTTAATCTAATTTTGCGTTAATATATAAGCTATTATATTATTATAGAAATTTCTATAACTTATATTATATAATTTAATTTTATAATTAATTAATATAATTATTAGATTTTTTTATAATAACATTTTTACGTTAATTATAAAAAAATAAATTAAATTATAATAATATTATTAATTTAAAATTAAAAACGGAAAATTTTATACATTAAACGAAAATATATAAATTTTAATAATTAAATTTTAAAAACATAAAATTTACGAAAATAAAGTAAAAATAGTTAATTTAATAAATTTATTTAATTAATATATAATTAATAATTAAAAAATAATAATATAAAAATTATAAAAAGTAAATAATAAATAAAAAATAATAATAAATTATTTTATTCGAGAAATAATCGAAATAAAAATAAATGAAAAAAAATAAATAAATTTAATATAAAATTTAAAAAACCAAATAAATGTATTAAAAACTACGATAATATAAATTTTAATTATTGTAAAATTAATTATAAAACGTTTAAAAAATAAAAAATATATAATAAACACTCGAAAAGTTAATTTAACGTTAATGTTTATTTAAACCTTTAATAATAAATTAATTTTAAATATATAATTAAAACAATTTTCGGAAATTTTATTAAATATAATTGTTTCGAATTTATTTTAATTTTTTAACTTATAAAAAATTTAAAAATTAATATTTAAAAGTAAAATTTAATTAATAATTAAAGAAAAAAATAACTTTAACGATAAATAAAAAAAACACTTTAAAAAATTAAAAAATAAAACGTTTAAAGTTATTTTTAACAAATAATTAATAAATAATAAATTTAATAACGAATCATTAAATTCATTAAATTTAAATTTATCAAGTTTAAAATTGTCAAATTTGTTAAATAATAACTTAAAATCAAATAATAACTTAAATACCTTTTATAACCGAAAAAAATAAAAGAAAAAATTTAAAATAATTAAAAAATTAAAAGTAAAAAAAACGTCATCGAAATTAATTAATTATAATATTAAATTGAAATAAAAATATTTTAACTTTTTAATTAATAAAAATAATTATTTAAAAAATTAAAAAAATTAATAAATATATAAAAAAATAATTATATTAACATTTAAAAAAATTAAATATATTAAAAAAATAAAATTTATAAATATAAATAAATTAAAAATGGTTAAAATTATTATAAAAATATATTATTATAATTTATTAAATTTAATTATTAATATATGAAAAAATACAAAAATATTATAAATGTTTAATTATATATATATTTTAATAAATAAAATTTATTAAAAAAAATTTTAAAATAAATTTTTAAATAAAAAATATAATAGTAAAAACTTTATTTAATATAATTTTAAATGGTAATAAACTATATAAATTATATAAAAATTAAAAATAAAACTTAATAATAAATAATAAATTATTATATTTTTAATTAATTATAATAAAAAAATTAAAAATTAAGTAAAAATTATATAAAAAATTATCCGATTTTACAAATAAATTTTTATAAAAATTATTAATAATTTCGTTAACAAATTTTAATATAAAAAATTTAATTAAAAAACCAATAATTTAATTTATAATATTTGTAAAAATACGAAAAATAAATTTATAAAATTAAAATATTTAAAAAATAAATTAAATTAAAATAAAAAAAAAGGGTTATTATACTTTAAATACGGCGAATACGGTTATTATAAAAAAAATTATTTAAAAAATAAAAAAACCAAAAATTAAAATTATAATTATAATTATTAAATAAATTATATATTGTAATTATTAATAAAATTAAATTAATATATAAATATAAATAATGGTATTTTTATAATAATAATAGATAAAAAAGTTATAATAATAATTATTAAAATATATAATGAAAAACGTTTTTAATAAAACTTAAATTATAAATTTTAAATTTTAAAAAACTTTAAACTAAAGCTTTTTTACGCGTTTAAAAACATTATTAAAATGAATTATCATTATATATATTATACGTATTGGAAAGATTTTTTTAAATATAAACGCGAACGTATATATTATAAATATTAAAAATAATTTCGAAGAAAATATAATAATTAATATTTTAAACAAAAATTATATTATAAATACCAAAAATAAATTTATATTAATAACGAAAATAAAGATAATAAAATATTTATTATAAAAACCAAATAAAAACGTTATAATAATAATATTAAAATATATTTTCTTAATTTAAAATTTCTTTATTAAAATTTTTTTAAAAAAGTTTTTATATTAAATAAATAATTAAATAAATAATCATTATATATATAACGTTAATAAAATAATTTTTATAATTATAAATATTTATAAATAAAAATTTTATTTATAATAATATAATAAATTAAAATTAAAATTTATACCGTTTTAATAATAAAAATATATATTAAAAAAAAATATAAATATTAATAATCAAAATCATTTAAAAATATTAAACGCATTTAAAACGTCATTAAAATTTATTAATAAAATAAAAAATAAATTAATTTTATAATATTAAAAATTATATTATTTTAATATAAATAAATTAAAATAAATTATTAATAAATTTATAAATATAAATATTAATAAAAAAATAATTAAAAACTTATTTTATTTTATTTATAATTAAATAAAAATTACGAAAATATCTTTAAAAAAATCTTAAAAATAAGCTTTATATTCGGAAAAAATAACGTAATATAATTTAAAAATATTATAATTTATTTTAATTAAAAAAAATAAATATTTTATAATAATTATAAATAATAAAAGTTTATAGTAATAATTTATAATATATAAAATTAAAAATAAAATAATTATAATTTTAATAAAATATTTAACTTAATTATATAAGATATTTTAAGTTTTATTTAATTAAAATAATAATTTACGAAAATAAATTAAAATTTTACGAATTAATGGCGGATAAAAATTTAAAATAAATTAATTAAAAGTTTTTTATTATAATAAAAACATTAATTTAATATAATTGTTATTTTATAATTAATATTAAAATAATGTAATAAAAAAAAATATATATTTTTTATAAAATAAAATATACGTTATATATATTAAAATAAAAATATTTATTTATTTTTAAAATTATATATTTGGAATAGTAATTTACGTTTTAAATAAGATAAATGTATTAATAAAAAAAAGTATTATGTTTATAAAAAGTTATAAAATAAATTTAAAATTTAAAAAAAATTATAAATTTAATAATGTTTATTTTTAAATATTTAAAAATTATTATATAACTTATATTAATTTAAATTATTAAATTATAATAATTAAAAAATTAAATATTAAAAACATTAAAGTTATTTTTTTAAAATATGTTAAATAATATAATTTTATAATATAATTAGTTAAAAAAAAAAGTTTTTTATAATATTATATATTATTTTTTATGAATATATTAAAAATGACGATATAATCTTAAATTCGAAAAACGTTATAAAATTATTATTAAATTATATATAAAAGTGTTTTTAATATAAGAAAATTGTAAAAATGCCGAAAATAAATGTAAAAAATAAAAATAATAATATTATTAACGAAAATATAATAAATAATAAATTAAATTAAGTTAAATATAAATGCGGGAAATTTAAAAAATTTATACTTAAATTATATATTTACAAAATATTAAATGAAATAAATGATTTTTTTATAATAATTTTTAATTAAAAAAACGTATTAAATAATAATAATATAAAAACTATTATTTATTTTAATATGTAAATTGTAAATAATTTATTATAAAGTTTAAAATTAACGTAAATAAATAATTTAAATTAAAAATATTTAATTTATTTTATATATACGAATAAATTATTTTAAATTAATATAAATGAATTTATATTAAAAAAAATAATAATAAAAAATAAATAAAAATAATAATTTAAAACTATTTTTATAAAAATATAAAAAACCTTTAAATAAAGTACGTTTAAATTTATTTAATTAAAAAAAACTTTTTATAATTATTAAATAAATTTTAAATAAATATTAAAAAAAAAGTTTTTATTAATAAAATTTTTAAATAAATTTAAAATACATATTTACGTTTAAAAATTTACGTAATGAAAAAATATTAATTATAATAAAATAATAATTATAACGGTTAAAACCGTTTTATAACGCATTTTAATAATGTTAATTATTAATTTAAAGTTTTATATATTATAAATTAACTTTATAACTACTTATTTTAATAAAAATTTACGAAAAAACATTTTTATATTTTTTTTCTTATTATTAAAAAAATATTTTAATAAATATTTAAAAAAAAAAAATTTATACGAATATTTCAAAAAAGCAATTATTTAATTAATAAATTTATTATATAAATTAAAATAATCCGAAGTTATATAGTAAAAGAAAATACGTTATATATTTAAGAAATTAAAATATAAATTATTTACGGTTAACAATATTATTTATATAAATAACGAAATAAAAAATTTAATAATTTTTTATATTAATAATTTTATTATATTTAATTTAAACTTTAAACAATTAAAAAATTTAACTTAATAATTTCGTAAAAATATATTTATTACGGATTTTAAAAACGTTAATTAATATTTCGAAATATAAATTATATAATTATCATTTATTAAAAACATACGTTTTAATTAATAATAATATATTAAAAAAACTTTATAATTTATAATATTTAATAAAAGCAAATTAATTTTAACTTTATTCGATTTAAAAAAGTAAAAAAATTTATTACCGAAAAATTTTAATAAATAATAAATTAATATTATTAAAATATTTAAATATATTTTATTTATTAATAAAACCAATTTCTTTACGTACGTTACAAAACTTAACATTAATTTCGTAACGTTTATATAAATTTATTTTATAAATAATTTTTTTTTTAAATATTTTATAAAAATTAAAAAAATAATAAAATATTTAAAAAATTTAATAAAAAAATATATATAATATTAAATGTTTAATAAAAACCATTTATATTATATTTATAATAAATTAAAATTACACGGTGCGGTCGATAATAATTACGTTTTAAATTTAATTATTAATAAATTTATAATTAAATATATATTTTTTTTAATTAATGCGTTTATATTATAATTATTTAAATTATAATTAATTATTATAAAAAACTTAAAAAAAGCCAAATATATTATATTAATTTTAATAATAATAAACGCGGCGTAAATATGTAATTTTTTAAAAAAATTAAAATTTATATTTTTAAAATTAATTATATTATTATATAATAATATTATAATGATTATATAAATAAAAAAAACGGTAATAAATTATTAAAAAAAACATATAAAAAAAAATTATTATTATATAAAATAAAAAATTAAAAACAATTACGTTATAATAAAAAAAATTAATAATAAAAAAAACTTAATAAATGGTTTTATAAAATTATTAAATAAAAAAAAATACCATAAATTTATATAATTATTAAAAATAAAAAATTAAAAATAACTTTACGATTTTAATTAAAAGGCGTATGGAAATATAATTACCCGTAAGCTTTATAAGAAAAACTCTACATATACCCTAAAATTAATTTAATTTTGCGCTAATATATGGGCCACTATACTATTATGGAAGTCCCCATAACCTATATTACATAGCTCAATTCTACAACCAACCAATACAACTATCGGATTCCCTCATTTACATAGTCACTGTGGGTAGCTTAGAATCGAAAGTTTGCTACACCACACCCTCTCATGATCGAGGCTACATTCGAATAGAGTGTCTTAGTCTTAAGTTTCTTCATGTCTTATTACATATTCTCCATTTCTCCCCCATTCTCCTCATCTGTGTTACCCTCCGCCGGCACTCATCTTGATCCTTCTCTTCTCTTTTCCTATCAGGTTTTCTAGTTCGCCCCCAACGCTAATAGATAGCCCATTCCATCTAAGACATATTTGGCCTGCCCCAAATCGCAACAACAATGTGATCCGATAGATTCTTCGGCTTGCCAATTATTACTACAGTCACGCGGACAATCCCGCCGAATACAGCTGCTAAGATATTATAATGGCGGTTTTTAGTCCATTACAACTCTTCATTTTTCCATTCCTCTTCTTCGTTGCCCTTCCGCTTGCCCTTTGCGCCGGCTTCACGACCATATTAGCATTTATGGTCTTGTTCCTGCGTTTATTCCTCGTGTATTTTGATGTCGGACTCGAGACATTGCGCTATGTGTTGGTTGGTCATGCTGCTCACACTCGATACATGGCACATCGGCGGACTCCATCAGGTACTCCGCCACACTCGTCAGAATCCTCCCCACCGTCTTCGCCCGAGGCTCGGCATCGGCGCCGACGCAGTAAGATACAAGGCAGCTTCAGTAGCGGCTCTACCACACCTAACGGTGGCTTTGAGAATCTTGCTCTGACCCCTACTGCCGGATTTGAGAGGGACTTTGAGGGTGTCGGCGGATGGAGATTAGAAAACGTGGATGTCGACGCAGATGCCGCGGACGACCAGCAGTGGTACAGTCTCAATTCACGGCTCGAACTTCCAGACCGTCGCCATCATTTCAGATCACAAAGCGGGGGCGCCGTGCTATCAGGTAACGGCGGGCTAGGTCTTAGCATGAAGGGTGCGAATGCGTCGACGATGTATAGTCCGGAAGGACTAAGAATATATCCATCGCCCAATAGCTCCAGGTCAAGAACACCAACAAGTGGCAGGCCACGTAGTTTTACCAAGCTTGACGACGACGAATATTTCCCCAGGGTAGAAGGAAAGCATGCCAGAATTGGTCGGTGCTAACGAAAGAAGGAAGAGAAAGGGTAAAATGCGCCCGAGAGTCTAATAAAGGCATTTGCCAGATATAATTCGTTTGTGTGAAGACGATCCTATTGGATAGAGAGGGCTGGCGTTCTGTAAAGTTATTCATGCCTGGGAGAATCAGGGGATACTGTCACAAAGGTCAAAAGTCAGGGACAACGGGGTTTGATCTCGATCACTGGGCAAAAATAGGATTGGGCGTTGGTTTGTATTACACCTCAAAACATGTTTTATAAATGAATTGATATGTGTATAAAACTCGATATAAACAGTGGTATTCCAACGATGAAAACGCCTAACACCATACAATTAACCTTCATAAAGCTCATCCCGCATAAACACCCCTCCGTCGGTAACTCTGCCGAGGTCACGGTCTTAAAGCGTTTGCCAAAAATAATTGGCGTAGAAGAAGCGCGAGAACTTCTTGTCCATATTTATAACATGAACATCACCCTTGCGATCGTTACGCACAATGGTCCTGGAGAATTCGCCGTCCTTCTCGTCCCGTTCCAAATCGATGCCTAGGCTTCGATATACCTTTAAGCGCAGCAACACCTCATCGTCGACTGGGTCCCTTCTCTTTGCCGCCTCTTCGGGTGATCCTTCTAGTCCTTGTAGTTCAAGCTCTTGTAAACGAGCTGCTAGATCGGCCTGCTGCGACGATAGACGCTCTGCTTCCATCTCTAAATCGGAGACGGCCTTCGCGATGCGGAACTTTTGTGTGTCGAGGCGCGAGATCTCGGATGCATGTGCGGCTGAGGAGTGTGTTGATGTGAGTTCTTCATGCTGTGCTTGAAGGGTATTAAGGGAACGGCCGAGTTCTATTTTGTTTATGTTAATATAAAGCCAAACTATATAATTAGATAATAGTAGGATCATACTCTTCAAAGACGATTCGGCTTCTTTAATTCGGAGTTCCCGTGCTTGTTTTAATGTGGATAATGAGTCGCCGATGCGCGAAACGGCGAGTTTGTCTGGACCAATGTTGAAATTGTTGATTGTATGGTGGATGAGCTACAAGGTGTTAGTAACCTGAGCATGAGATCGATTAAGAGTGGAATTCCTTACGGTAGCGGGATCCTCGTCGAGAAGCATTGTGAATATATAAAATAAGTTAATCTTTCTTGTTATGATCGTTGGGAGGTATCAAATCGTTCAGGACGGTTTTATGTATGAAACTAAAAGGTTGGAATACTTAATCAATTAAATCACGATCGAATGGGGAAGTGGACAAAACAAACCGCGGGACCTATCACCAGGACGACTTAGCGTAGAAAAGATACATATGTACAATACATACTAGATACTACTACTAGGTACTTGGGTACCCCACCTCTTATTCTGCGTCATTGCGCCACACATAGGTAGCCTGCCCGCCTCCAGGTGACGAGTTGAGAGCTCCCGCCACATTTGAAGGTTTGCCGAACTTATTAAGTACCTAACTTTGCCGTCGCTAAGACACATCCTCAGCAATACTTCTCTCTCGTACGTTACCCTTTGAATATATACCTACTCACTGTACAACAAGATATACAACTCAAGCGCAAATCATACACCCTATACACCCTATAGTGTGTACTCTTACTCTTTCTTCCTCCTACTTGACGACGACCGCACAATCCGTTCTATAAGCTAAAAATCGACAAACAGCAACAAGATGACGGCTCTACCTTGTAAGTATACCTATCCACAGAGGTTGCTTTAAGTCGCATAGGGAATATGATTATGCTAAACTATACTGTTTTTCTTATTTCTAGATGCCGTAGATGCGGAAAGGTATAGTTTCTCTACAGTGCTCCCCCGCGATCTGACTTATTGGCTAATTTTTATTGGGATAGCCCGCTGAAGGAAGCGGAACTCCAAACTCTACGCGCACAATATGAGAAAGAGGGTGATATGGCTGGTATTCAAACAAAATTCAACTATGCATGGGTGCGTCGCCATACGCCTTTCCACGAGATCCGCTTCCCCACTAGTGGTAATGTACTCACCATTCTTTACAGGGCCTGATCAAGTCGAATACCCGAAGCGACCAACAGTTAGGTGTCCGTCTCCTCTCGGATATATTTCGAGTGTCACCCGACCGCCGCCGTGAATGCCTCTATTACCTAGCCTTAGCCAATTTCAAACTTGGAAATTACGGAGAGGCAAGACGCTACAACGATTTGCTACTGGATAAGGAACCAGCCAATCACCAGGCGGCGGACTTGCGCAGATTGATTGACGACAAAGTAACAAAAGAGGGCCTAATGGGCGTTGCGATCATAAGTGGCGTTGCTATCGCAGCTGGTGTGGTTGGTGGAATTCTATTCCGTGGCAAGAGACGGTAGAAGCTTAGCGAAAGTCTTCGCAAGGAAAGCTTAGCAATAGAACATATCATCGCAAAGGAGTTGCTGATACGGGTTGTATTGAACCGATGGCGTTGTGTCGGCTGGGTGTTGGACAGCCGTATCCCTATCAATACACGATATGGTAGTCTACTTAGGATGTAGGCGTAGTACTAAATTTCGAGGGCAAGGGAATGGTTTTACCGAAGCACTAGGGTTTGAGATCTAGCGTCGTGGCATTATGCTACAGTCCGAGTATGTTGATTTACATATGAATCATCCAGCTCTATCTTTTCATTGGTGTCGAGTTCAACCACTCTTACAAAGAGGTCTGTCTTAGTGTTGATGATATCCAGACGACCTCGCGTGACCTTTTCTTAAGTGAAATGCAACCAGCTTTACTTAGCTATAATTTAGAATTATAATCACGCCCAACTCCCTGATAGCCAAGTATTCCAAGTAAGAGATTTGGATACATGTAAGTTAATTCAGTAAGGTGATAGCCTTGGAACTCTGAAGATGCCAAAAGAGCCTAGGTACGTAGGTACCTATAGCCCCAGCGTTCCGCAAATTACGTAATCAGTCTTACAAAGATGTGGCCGTGCAACAGTACTTACCTAGGTACAGCTCAATAAGAACAACTTTGCCCCGCGGTGCGCATGGAACTAAGTACCTAAAGTGTAATCTTCACCTTACACGTACCTTAGGTAAAGTATCCACCAGCGATAAATGACGAAACGAACCGGGGGAACTGGCTGTTACTAATTAGGT
The DNA here is from genome assembly GCA_902805475.1 of Entonaema liquescens. Classification (NCBI taxonomy): domain Eukaryota; kingdom Fungi; phylum Ascomycota; class Sordariomycetes; order Xylariales; family Xylariaceae; genus Entonaema; species Entonaema liquescens. Next base: position 2,129,485 of record CADCSX010000001.1, on the reverse strand, counting down.
AGTCCCGTCACTTTCAACATTACCTTTCAACGTCTTCAGGGCGCATCATTTAACATCAAATGTCCTCATAACACGAAGACTCTTTTCGACTAATAGTATACATAATAATCACCTCTCAATATCGGATGATCACCACGGAAGCTAAAGCAAAGGGGCGACTGGGGACTTTGACAGGATAAAACCCCAGTACATATGGACTGGACTTTGCATCTCTGACTTTCTATCGGATTTTGACTTCTGTCACAATTCGCTGAACTTCCTCGTCGGCGCCAGTGGAGACAAATATCCAACTTTTTCTTCCAACATCTTTGGGGATTCCCCCTCTTTAATATCACACTACCGATATATACAGGTGCAACAACACTTGTGTGATATTCCGTGGTATCCGCTGGCGTATTCGCATTCGTAACTGGTGCTTAACTGAGAGGTACGCCATAGTCAATACCGTACAATACCATTGATTTTAAATACAACTGCTAACTGATGTATAACAGTCCATTGCAAGCCTTCTTTCAGTAAATATCCTGCCGTTGTATTTATTACACAAACTAAAATACGCCTTGCCAAGTATATGATCAACCTAACGTTGCGGCCTGCATGCAATCTACCACATCGGACTTCAAACACCCCACGTCAGCCTCATCCAACCTCCCAACTTCAACCGAATTCATTACTTCAGTCGCCACTAGCCTAATCAATCTAAGCCCTTTTTGTACGGGCGCGATAACCTCAAACCATCCAAATTTGTCAAGCGATTGATAAGTCTAGCCTACCTTTGCTTTGTCAGTCTGGCGTTCCGTGCCTTTCGAGCAGCCGGCCTAGCTATCGGCCTTGGAGCCACTGCCCTCCTCGCCTATCAACAATCCAGACAGGGCCAGATGGCGTCTAGAGACCACCATTTAGACGCGACGGGCGGTCGCGAGGTGGTCTACTGCCATAGTTGCAGCAACGAGTGGTATCGAGATGAACATCCAGACAGCTTAGAATGCTCCCGCTGTCACAGCGAGATCACAGAGATAGTACGTTGATATAAGACATTGTTCCTAATCGTTTTGCTAATCAGTAAGCAGGTTTCACCTGAAACTGATCCCCGTAACCTAGATGACGAATCCCTACCTGATTTCGCGCAATACCGCCGTTTTCATCATCCTCACTTCGATTCCGACGATGACCCAGACGAAGATGTACTCGATGAACACATATTCCGCGGTCCCGGAGGCTTCTTTGGTCACCGATCTATATTGCGATCCCCTGATGGCCGGGGTCTTAGAACCAGCCCCAGAACGGCTCCTGAGAACACGGACCAGATCATTCGTAGATTCACCGAGATGATATCAGATATAGGAGGAAATACCTCGACTGGCCGGTCCGGCCCAGACACGCTTTTCGGTAGTTCACCCCCGCGAGTTACGCTTCAGAGATTTTCTGGTCCCGGCTTTACAGGTGGTGTCAGTAGCTTTACCATTACGTCTAGTTCCGGACGAGCCCGTCCTAGTAATCCTAGCCGCGGACCTGGTCTTGATTCCGAGGATCCATTTCAAAGGTAAGGTTTCTCCCTAATACTTACGTTTGAATATCTCAAGGTAAATGTAATTTATATCATGATTTACTAACGTACATGTTAGAGTCTTTGGGAATATAATGGGGGACCTAAGTCCTCCTTCTATGGGTCGTGATTCTCCAAACGGTCCAAACCAAACTGGTGGCGAGGGCAGTCCCCGCCAGCCGGCGGATTTCTCGCTGGCTCTAAGTCAGCTAATAGCGAGCCTCATAAATCCTCACACGGTTCATGGTGATGCGGTCTATTCTCAAGAGGCACTGGACCGCATCATCACGAACCTAATGGAGGCAAACCCACAGTCTAATGCGCCAGCGCCTGCTTCGGAAGAAGCCATTGCAAAGTTACCGAAGAAGAAGCTAGACGAGGCCATGCTAGGACCTGAATTAAAGGGTGAATGCACTATATGTATCGATGAGGTGAAAGTAGGGGATGAAGCCGTGATTCTACCGTGTAAACACTGGTTTCACGAGCAGTGCGTCGTCTTATGGCTGAAACAACATAACACCTGTCCTATCTGCCGTGCATCTATCGATGGCGAAGCTGCGGGCCGTCCCGTCGCTACTGCCTCAAGTTCCCAGCCTGGCCCGTCCGGTACCGCATCTCAGTCCCGAAGACAGGACGACGCTCCGCCATTAAGTCGTCTGAGATCTGATCAGACTAATTCTTCTACTCGGCCACAGACATTCAGACGAGACTCGAACTCGCCTCCGACGCGCTCTGGTACAGCCCCAGCTAGGGTTAGAAGCCCTTCCCCTTCTAGTCGTCGTTCAGCACAGAGTGATAGGGCACGCGATGGAAGAGGATCTATCAGCGGCCCGTTCGGTTGGTTCAGGGACCGATTTGGGGGAGACAGACGCTAATAAATGTATTTTCACTCGATCCTTTCGGCCTTTCAGGACCGCGTTCTGGATGGAGCGTTTTGACATTATTTGTTGATAGACCAAAACGCAGCGCATATTTGGCGGGGATCATGGGTGTCCTAGTTTTGATGAAGGTTCATGAAAAGGCCACGATTTTATGAATCACGTAGTCAGGCTCTTTTACACAAAAACGAAATGTCCATCGGGTCAGATCTGGGGTTTATGAGTCGCCCAAAACCACCATCACAGTATCTTCGCGCGGTCCCTCTTCAACGGGTGATTTCTTTGCGGGGCTTTCTAATTGTCCGGGCCTGTGGATAATGAAGATTATCAAAGTAGACGGGCTTGTCAAGGGGGTTTGGAACAAGACCATTGTCCACACAGTCTTCAAGGTAGCAAAAGTGGATCAGGGGACCTTCACTGGGTTAATAGATCTCCACGCGTTCATCAGTATTAATTCTGCGATGGATTAATATAACATAAGTCTGTATGAATAGTCTCTGCCCACCATAGTGCTAAATGTGATTAATTATTTTCGTAATCTCGTGTCCTTACTCTATATGGTCTATGAAGACTAATTACGTAGGTAGTTTGCTTCTGGTTACCTGACAAGATCACAGTTCACGCGCAAAACCCTTCAGTAAAAATACCATGAGACGCCTAAGGGCTCGATTATCCGAAAAATGGTTCAACGGCGTAATACAATCGATTCTTCACGAGCCGATGAACAATGAAATTGATGGTTCTATAAGTCTTTTGTATGATGGAATAATCCTTTATTTGTCTTATATAGACGACATTGTTCTATACCGTTGAGGACTAGTTGATGTCTTAGGTAGTACATGTCCGCAGATAGAGCCTTTAATCCATTGTCTTCGATAATCTATATAACTAGCCTACAGTTTGCCCCGGAGTATGCCGAACGAAAGATGGCTCAGGCGGACAATCAATGGTGAGCAGTTATCACACTGCGAGCTATTGAGAGTTTGCCTTTCATTGTATATACTTTATATTTTCTAATGTTCATAATATGACGAGTTCTGTTGGTATTTGGTTATGACTTTACGACGGATACGACGGGTATGACGTGTAGGGAATTCAACTATCTCGATCAAACGTTTACGACTTAGAAAGAATGGTAAGGTGCGAAAGGATTTCTTCATCTACACACGCATCGAGGGGTTTGAAGAAACTTTGTAGCGGGCTTTTTTTATTGGTTTTCTACGGATTTTCTAAACTAAGAGTTGGTAAGTCAACAGCAGGAATCAGCTGATAACACTCACCAGATGGCCAGAACATTACTTTGCAGAGCCATCGGGATAAAACTCTTATACGAGCCCCGAATTCTCCAGGTTTAAATTATCTCCCAATACTCACCCTGTGGGTTCCCACCCGAACAAAGGGGATCATGGGCTAAAATTACAGATGTCGGCAACTTACACTCCGGCGCAATGATCTACGGCCCTACCTTTATCACGCCGCCGAGAATTAGGGAGGTAGGTAGATACGTTTCTCACCTTTACAGAAAGACGAGAAGTCGGCGCAGACTCACTATCTACGACCGGCACAGCTGCCGGTACGGATAAGCCAGCATCCGGATCCACAGCGGCACCCAGGTATCGACGGTAATGTCATAGTCGGCGCCCAGCCCCAACTCGTGGCTGCTGGTATACCAGAACCCGTCGTACCCCAGGAAGTAGTACTTACCATTCAAGTGCCCGATGCGAGCGAGCAGCCCCGGCCGAAGAGCGGACCGCCCGCTGGGAGGGTTCGTAATCAGTATGCCCTCGAGCTCGGCCAGCTGGTAGATGACCGCCGCCGAGACCGGCTGTCGGTTCTGCTGCGCCTCGGTCACCCGCCGGCGCACGGCGGCCGCGTCGCCCGGCTCGCCTTGCGGGCGGATGAATTGTTGCCGCTGCCGCCGCTGCTCCCGACGCTCGGAGCGCCGGCGCCGGTGCGCGCGCTCTTGTCGGTGGCGGCTGCTCTGGCGGCCGGAAAGGCGGCGGATTAGCTTACGGAAGCCACCGGGCGATGACGACGAGTCGGATGAGGAATCAGCCATGGTTACGAATATCGAATACCTAAGGAATCGAAGCAAGTCCTTCCTTTTTCTTTCGTGAGTTTCCGTTTTTGTACGAGTATAGGTACGTTCTCCTTTGGAAAAAGTTTTTGGAATAGGGGTATGATTTGAACGATGAGATGAGATGAGATGAGGTACGTTATCGTGTTATGATTATGAAAAGAAAAATTCATGAGAAATGTGTTTACCTGACTGGGTATATATGGAAAAAGGAAACATAGCGCGTACATTGCTGCCATTGCAGCACTAGATGGTTGCTCTTGGAGGATCGGAGTTGGTGTTAACATTATGGGCGTTCTCTATCTCGAATTTTGGTAACGAACGATGGTAGTCCGGGGAGGCCGGTATACAGCGTTATGGAAGAAAAATGAACGGATTGTTAAGGGATAACGTTTCTATATCTTGTGTATATAACGGTGGACTCTTCTCATGGGGTTTTGAGGTTTAGAGTGGTTCACTGGGACGGGTATGGATCAGCGTTTGTTTTATTATACCTTCTTGTATATACTATATGTAGTTTCGGGAGTATTCTTAGGCTATTCCTGGCATGAGACCATATGAGGAAGGTTTGGATCACGAGGAACTCTTGGTTTAGACAGAGATATGAGGTTTTCCTATTCCTATGGAAATATATAGGTGCTTATATATATAAAGTATCACCTATGATGCATTTCAATCTGAAAGGGTAGGTACATTTGCTGGCCCCTAATTGCGATTTCTAATTAGAAAAAATGTATCTTGCCTCAGGGCTTTTCTTAATTTCTACACTAATACCCGCGTTGACTGATTCTGAATCGAAGGCCCAGTGAGCTCTACGTTCTGATGATCGAAAAGCTGATGTAGGAAAACGTTTGAAAACTTGTTTATTCTGTATGGCCTCTAGCTAAGCGAGAATATAAAACTACGACCTTTTCATATTACTTCTTCTAGCTTACGGCATTTGCCTCATTCATTCATAGCTAATCTAGGGTAGGCCAAAATTATCTTACTACGTTTTTGAGCTACCTGCTACCTCCAATTTATCCTATGGGATTATATAAAGCTTACATATGGATACTGAAATTATCCTATCAGTTATATGTTGAGAATGGATTCATTACTGATTTAAGGACACTGTACCGGGTGAAAATATCTGTTTATAGGAAAGTAGAATAATTATGCTATACTCTAATAATTACGAAGCGAAGCGTTACTCGGAACTAGTAATTAGTTTATTCCCAAGCGAGTAGCCAACCGGTGCCGCAGTGTTGTTGTTACTGCCGATATTCCAGCCCCCTTACTTCTTGGCCACATCCTTAAGCGAACTTGACGCGGTGCTAGTTGAGTTACCGGCGTGTCCACTCTCTCCTCGCTGTATTTTAGGCCCGGTGGAAGTGGTCGTAGTGGTGGTTGCTACGTTCGGCACGGGTTGCCATCCGCCCTGTCCTAACTTCCATCCCTTGGACGACTCGTCGCCTGCCATGCTATTGGTAAAAAGAGCCGTGCCGAGAGGTAAAGGCGATTCGATGTGGTTTATAATGTCTGCTGAGAGGTGGGAGGTAAAGGTTGCTACAGTGGTGCTATTCTTGTAATCAGACGCCTGCCTAGAAATTTTATAGAGTTCTATGTGAAGCTATGCTAATAATTCATCTATCAGGAAATCTTCGGCGAGATATTTAAGCCATGAAAATCAGATTCACAATACATCAAGGCAGTGATGTTCGAGTCACAGAGTCTGTCACGAGGCAAACCAACAGGTGAGGAAACAACTTCGTTATTCCGCAAGGAACTCCAACTAAGATAGCTCTAAAATCAGAGCTATACAAAACAGCTGCTTTGTCCTAAGGGGGTCTCAAGCGAGACCCCTGACAGAGTCATGGATGTATAACCTACACTGTATTAGGACCCAAGATGAGATGCCTGGAACAAAGAATCTATTTAGTATGTACAGTCGTAGGCTTCCATATTTTAGGTAGATTGGGGTTTAGAGCCGGAAAACGAAATTGTTTCCATGCTTCTCACTGGCTCTTGACACACTGTAACAATTCCCTAGATTAGCTCATAAGATATGGGAAGCTCTTCATTGTTCCGAAAGGAGGCCTAACCCTAGAATATGGGGATGAGTGACTTCAAGAACATACTAAGAGCGTGTTTTTTTCTTGACCACTTATTCTGAATCCTGACAAAGTTAGAAAGAGCGCAAGATTAGAATCATATAAAAATATTAAGCCATGAATCCCACTGGCCCTCCTTTTAACCTTTCCTGAGTCTAACCATCAGGAGACCACCAGAAACTTGGACATGATGTAAATTTTCAACGACAATGACAGATACGTATGGATAGAGCGTCTAGTTTTCCTATTACTGGCTCACTAGGCTCTAAACGATGGTGAATAGAGGCGACATTACACATGTGAATGTAAATCTGAAGATATTTGAATGATATATGATTAAGTTACAACTATAGAGAGATCTAATGAGAGCAACAAATTCTGCGAGAATATTATCATCCACCGAAAACGTGGAAGTGTATGAGACGCAGCGAACCTGGGCGAGGAGGAAAAGGGGCAAGTATAAGCCACGATGTGGCTGTGCACATAGTTGCTGATTAATACCAAAACTACCCCTATTCAACCCAACCTTTGGGGGGTATTCCTTATTGGGACATGTTCCCAGCTTGGCCATCATAAGCAGGGACTCCATATGCTGCAATTATTATGGTAGTATTGCATATTATCCTTGACGGTTTGTATTCCTTGTTTCTTTGATTCTCGACTATATGATCTGAATAATGAATTAAATTAGGCAATATATCTCCGTATGATTAAGGATAATTATTCATCTTCTATAAATACCTGTATCGTACTATAAGTGTAGTCAAAAAAAAGCCTCTCGGAATATCGGCAGAGCCATATAGACGATAAAGTTAGAGTTATTCGGGGAGTTGTTAAGATGGATAGTGTAAGCTAGAGCTAGTGACGATTTGTCTATGCAACAGCCCACCCACTGTCTCCAATTAGTCTCGAAAATTCTGTCAGATATCACGAGTAGGTGCATCGCCTCGACCTTCTGCTTGGACTCATTAAGCTACCATGCTGTACTCCAGCTTTATATTGCTGCTTGATGATACCTCGTAAGCAGCCGCCTTGGGGCCTGGCCAATGCGCGCCCTTCCAGTCAATTTCAACTGCCTAGAAAGATGCAGGCCAGCACCACAATGCAGTGTCATCTTACTCTTGCTTGGAACATCATTGATATGAAAGTTGGCATTGCTGGCGTAATCTAAGGGTGGAGGTTAAGATAGTCTCCAACGCCACTACTGGGAAACCCAACCAGAATGGGCCTACGGTCAGCAGGGAAGGGCGGGATGCATCAGCATTGACGTCTATGCCTTGGCCCTGCCCCCCCCGGAGTCGATCGATCGCGAAAGTCTAGCCTTGTAGGATACCAGCGATAATGGCCCGCGGTTAATCCAAACGGATTACCCCGGACCTGGGGGTTGAAACAGTCCGTTGCGGCCCAACGAGGGATTTCACATCATCCCCAGCTTGCTACCAGCAACTTGGACCGGCCCCGGCATGCCAATATGTGACTGGCCCATTCGTAGACCATCTTACGTGCATTTTATTTCTTGGGTGAGGATCGCTGTTAAGCTTCCGATTGATCGCTGTACTATCCGATGTGCTGGGAGTTGATGTCTCTACCCTGATGCATCGCCCTGTAGCCGCGTACCAATGGGATGGGCAAGTCAAGAAAAAACCGTTGGCGGTCCACGACGGCAGGCCATAGTCGTGGTCCTCATTTGCAGATATTGGTATACGAAGTGAGCTGTCACTTTTGGCATAGTGGGCCAGTGTGTTCTATACCTCGGTATGTATGGAGCTATCCCTGAGCTGCTCACGAAGTGATGCAGGCAGACGTCCTAGATTATATTGAAAGATATTGAAAGATATTGCTGTACCTGCTTGTAAATCACGGTCCCGAGATGGCTCTGTTGGAGACCCTGTTCCGAGCCCTAGGCTGGATCTTGCATGATGTAGTTAGATTTTCTTAGATAGAGCTCCTTTGAAGCTCCCCACTAGTCATCTGCTTAGACTTCTGTAGCAATTCAATTGGTGGGTGATCTAGTTTCTGAAGAAGATAAACGGAACATCCCGAGTCAAGTCAAGCGAGTAGAATTCGAACGATCTTCAGGCTGACTAGTAGTTTGATGCGTTACCCCTTAATATGGGGCTTATGCGAGAGTATGTGAATGTCTAATAGTTGGTTGTATTATCCCAGCTGGCATACCTAATTCATCTTGAATATCAGTTGTACTATGCACCACAGCTACGCGCCGAGCTGCCTCAGTGTAACTTTCAGATGCCACTGGATAGATAATTATTTTACGCTTTTTGGACGCCGGGAACTTAATGATCATTGATAATTGTTATCATCTAACAAGAAGTTCGAGGCGCAAAGAAGCTTGATGATGCTATCTCATAAATGTTGGCCTGCCTCTCAATCTATAAAACGCGCAAGGTATTATAGATCCTATTAAGACGTCTTACCTTTATAAAATTCATCAGAGTCCGAACGGACGAGCGTATCACCTAGGCTCGTTCACCGCCGCCGTGGCAAAAGACCACAGATGGAAGACATGGCTTTCTCTCACACCCTCCTTCATTACCAATCCCCTCCGAGCTAGGAAGCCGACTAACAGCTCAATATATTTGATATTTAATTGAGGCGTCGTCGTATGAGCTTGAACCATGACTGCATCAATATCGGAAGCACAATACGGTTACACAGAGGTAAAATTTGGCGTTGAAGGTCGTCTATAGGCCATACGTAATTCAAAATGTACCTGCCAGGGCGCAATAGCGGCGAAATATCGGAGTTGAAGCTGTATTGAAGGTGGCGACTCCCACTCAATGAACTGAGTTATGGCGATCAGTTGGATGATGGCCTTCTGGCGAGGTTGGGCTTGGCCAGTAATTGTATGCAGCTCATCTGCCTCTCCATATCAAGTATAGAGGTCCCCCCCTACTCCGCACTTGATTAAAGGCGACGTTGAAAGTTAGCCAAGGCAAGATAATGCGATCAGTCAAAGACTGCGAAATTATTCAGAGTTGACGAACAGGCTCTGGGTTGGGAAGGATAACACTTATTCGGCATATAATATCGGTGTTTTATTTTTAAACCGATGAGTAATTCGAGGGAGTCTTATCATTCGTTGATGGCACCATGGTTAGTCAACCCGACAAATGCAGAGTAAATGCAGAAAAATGCAGAAAAAATGCAGAACCTGACGCAAGTCCCAACTTGGTAGCCCGACCTTACCGTGAGGCCGGCTCACTACCAGACGGTCGGGCACGAAGTCATTGGTCGTTAGCGCTTAGTATCTGCGAGGCTATACGATGCCTATAGCCAGACGAAACGGCGGGATTTGATCAGGCTGACGAACAAAAGCCGTTTTTACAAGAATTGGAAAGACTCGAGAATAGCTCTAGAAAACCGTGCCTGTCAGATTGAGTCGTTCCACGTAGTCGCCCGCATAAGATTGTACTTTCTCCATTTTCCTGACATGCATAGCCAAGGTCGCAACCAAGGTCGCAACCAAGTCTCTTTCGTGGCTCACGGAATAATCGCATAGAACCGGAATGCAGGTTGGGGGCTTCTTTGGGGGGGACATGGTGTAGAAATCTTACTAATTATCTTAATAGAAAGGTCAGAACTTAACTCACGAATCTGTATGACAACAAGTCTGCGCCCTATCATATTACGACGCCCTCCAAAAAAGTATTGACGTAATCTCGTTCTGGACTGGGTTAGCACGAGGTCCTTTGATTCAAACCCCAAGATTGGATATTGATTTCATGGGGAGGGGAGGGGGGGGTTAACCGCCTATAGTTACCAAACTTGAATAGTTATATGTTGTAACTAAATGAAGGACAATTGATGTTGCGTTGTTGTTTGAAATAGTTGGTTAACGTTAACTAGTTAGTCTTCTTTCAAGTTCCATCTTTGACTTGATAAACGCGAAGATATCTCCGACGCCCGAGTTTAATAATACCCGAGTAACAATACCCGAGTAACGATAACTTCGGCCGGTAACATAACATGTAACAATCCTGGTCTTCCGTCTTAGCCGAGAGATATCATACATGACATTACTAACCTAGGCATGTACATTGCAACTTATTATTATATTACTTTTCTTGCTCACGATACCAGAACGCCGATGGCTTGGGGAAGGCGACCGGTAAACTAAACCATCCTGTCATCTTGTTAGTAGTTAGTCAGTCGATCAGTCAGTCAGTCAGCGCAAGGTTTCGGCATTTCTAATCGTATCGCGCATGGTCTGCTGCAGGTTCATGTCGCCCTTCCGGTTTTATGCGACTTGTCAACTTGTCATCCATGATCCATTCAATCATTCAATCATTTAATCATTTAATCATTTCAATAATCCCTACCTATTTTCCACCGTTTCCCACTCCGCGGGCTGGCGGGTTAACCCACCCCCCTACCCCTACCCCTACCCCCTGTTCAACGCTACGGCACCCCTTCGGCACCTAAAGAGCTTAGCTAGACTGCTTGCGGGGGGAGAAATCCAATCAGGTATCCAATTAATGGGCTTAGATGTGCGATACCTTATAAAGTTACATTTTATTAGTGTAATACACCGACATTGCGTCGGATTTCGAACTCAACTTTTTACCTACTGCGGACGTATGTAGATATTCTCATACATTCATTAGGTACTTAACGTGAAGTACATGTTAACAGGCCAAGGCTTATTATATGTCATATCTAATAGACCAGGTTAAGATGTGACGTACCTAAGAATTGCTGCAGTAATGGAAGTGAGCCAAGAGGAACGGAGAAGAGGAAGTTTGAGTTCCGTGTAATTATGTCGGTATGTATGTACCTAGTTACTTCCAATGTTATATAAGTGTACTAATGATATAAAGTCCATAATCCATATAATAATAAATATAAGGTTATGTATGTATTCGGTAGCTTACCTTACCTTACACTTTGGTCTTGAGAGAAAGAGAGAGGGGTGTGTGTGTGTGTGTGTGTGTCAACTGACATATCTAATATGATATATACCTAATGATACATTTTACCTTTAACCTTGTTATTCATCACCTCTTATTCCATAAGATCTTCTTATTATTCCTTAACTATTCCTTACCTATTCTTTACAGTACCTTATCCTTTAAACTTTAAACCTTACATTATTCGTGCCAACTCTTTTTTCCCAGTCTTTTCCCAAATCGAATTCCCCAGTCGATCCCGTCTTCCCCAATTTAATTTTTAAAACCCTCGAGAAACTGAGACCCAAAGAAAAAAAAAAAGTCTTGGCTCTTCTTCTCAATTGTCACTTTTTTTTATGTTTCTTTATATCCATCCATTCCCATTTTCCGCAACCCCCCCAAACCTTGTCTAATCGATCAAGCCTCATTAGACGATCGGACCTTATTCCCGGATGCGCCACCCGCAGTTCTTGTCTTCAGCCTCAATTGAATCCTCCCAGACATACTGCAGCCATTGCAGCCGTTGCAGCAGCGTGCCGCGCCAAATACCAGAGAAGATAGGAGCAACGCGCATGTCGTCATCTCAGGTTCCGACGGAATTGTTGTACGGCAGCGGAGGATACTCTGGAAACTCTACCAACTCCGCAACCTCGGGAACTTCTGCTCTATCGCCACTTACAATACTTACCCCGACCTCGGCCAGTACGCTGTACGCCTCGCCCGATTCGGCAACTCAATCTTTCTTCGGCCCCAAATCTGAACCTGAAGATGGCGACGGCACGAGTAGCGGAGGTAGCGTCACCGCCGTACCCCCATTTCCCGAACCCCTAAAGAAGAAGCAGAAGCGCAACAAACCTACCTTATCCTGTTATGAGTGCGTCGAACGGAAAACGAAGGCAAGTAGAAAACTACAATTCTAACAATTAAATTATTTTTATTTTCCGACGCCACGTTCTACGTCTAGCTAGCGTTAGACCAAATTGATTTATTCTTTCCCGACCGTTGCGTCAGTATCACGTAGCACTACGGAGAAATAAATGCACCTCCAGTTATCTAAAGCTTTTATGCTTTTCTTTCTTCTTGATTCTCTTTGATTTCTTTTCAATTCGGTGGTGTTATGAGAGAAAATGATAAACGACGGGAAACTAACGACTAGATTATAAGCCGTTGTGGAAATAAGTTTCTGCGGAAAGAGGAGGAATAGTAGTAAATCGTCGCAAAACCTCGGGGTTATGAAGGGGGATATCGTCAGCATTAGCATGAGTTGTATTGGGACCGAATCTAGTGTGGTTTGAGAGAATCACCTTTCTACCTTCAGTGCGACCACTATGGCTCTATATCTGCAACTACTAACATATCCGGCTTCGACTCTAGTGCGATCGAGGTAGACCTCACTGTTTAGCTTGTAAGCATATTTACGAAATTTGGTCCTCTTACATGATCTTATGTTTACGAGGTCCCGTCAGGTATAAAACGACAAACGGAATGCAAATATGCGCACGTGGCAAACCTCCTCGAGTAAGCCTCAACTGTCTAGAAATAGCTTCGTTAAAAGGAAGCACCACGACTAACAAGTCTCAGAGAGACATCACGATCGGCCACCAATGGTCGTAGGATGACGAAACCGCCGAAGAAGAAGGTGACGATGAGCGGGATGAGACCTACGATTCCCAATATAGCAGACAGAGGTATTCCCATCGGTCGGATGGCATCTCGTGGGTCCGTCGCACTGTCAACAGGGCTCCTCTCTAACGTATCTCTATCCCACCCAACAGCATCCAATGTCTTTGGGGTAGGTTCAGAACACCCCTTCACCAACTACTGGACTTGCGAGGGTGGGCTTCCCGAGGTTATCGGGGTCCTGCCCGACAAGTTGCAAACCGATATCCTCATCAGCCAGTACTACGACTGCGTTGATCCGGTTTACCCCATAATCGATCGCCATACCTTCTACCTCGAGTACGAGCACTTCTGGTCCCTAAGGGATTCCGAAAAGACCGATGCCGCCTTCGTCGGTCTGCTCTTTACCATGATGGCTCTGGGGACGCAATTCGTGTTGACAACAAACCCGAAAGACCGCAAACAAACCGCCGAATTCTACGCCTCAGCGGGCAATCAGGCGCTACGCATGTCCTCCTATTTAAATACGGCTTCACTACGCTCTGTTCAGGCTATGGTTCTGGTCGGCTATTTCTTGATAAATGACAACCATGCGTCGGACGGTTGGGCATTTTCGGGCTTGTTATGTACGTCCACTCCTAAATGCCCAGAATGTCCCCCTCTCGTATCCCCTATTTAGGAAAAGGGGCACAACCCTCTCATTAGGAATGATTAGGAAACCCTCACGTTTGTTTAGCAGTATACATACTTCAAAACGGTCGCACCGGGCCTTGCGCAGATTAACATAAATGGGGAATTACTAACTCTAAACGTTACAGTGAGACAAGCGTACGCAATGGGTCTACATAGAGATCCAAATATAGGTAGGCCTAGGTAGCTAGGAACGATGGTGCAATCTGAGAGGCTAATATCGAGCATCTACTAGTGGTTCCTGGCGCAACTGAATTCGAAAAGCAGCAACGGCGCAAGTTGTGGCAAGCTGTCCTCGTTCAGGACACCTTCTTAACGGTGCTGCTCTCACTGCCTCCTAACGCCACGCACACGGACGTTAAAGTTGAGGACTTCGTAGACGACATATCTGGATTCGGGGAGTCGAACCCTATTGACACGGCATACATCCGTGGGTCCTGGATGCTAGCAAATCTAGTGCAAGAAACTATCTCTAGCCCGCGCTCGCTCGATGTACCCATCTGCTCTACGCAGCGGCAGAAATCCAAACTCGTTGCTGACTTCCGCGCCGTATACCGCTCGTTCCCGGACGTGTTCCGTTCGTGGGACCAGGAGAGCATTGCGCAGCTGGCATGCACGAATAAGCGCGTTGTTCGACAGACACTGTTTCTGAGCAGCAATTACTACCACAACCTCATGCTCGTGCACGCATCCGAGAGCCCTGACGTCCCCGTCAACGTACGTGCGACGCTTGAAGCAGCGCATGAGGCCATTACGTGCTTCTTTGTGCTATGCACGCTGTTCGACCCCGAGGCCAGGGTGTGGTGGGTCTTCCACCACAGGGCGTTCTTGGAGGCGCTGTGTATAGGGAGCGTGCTGCGTGAGGCGGGAAGAGACCCGGCGACTGCAGACCAGTTTCTAAGGGATCCGTTGTTTGCGAGGGCGAGGGCCGACATAAGTACGTTGTCCCCCTCGGGTTTAAAATTCTTTTTTTCCCTTTCTATCCTTGAAAGCTAACGGCTTCTTAGCGCGTATGGTCCAGATCATGAAAATGATGGCAGATGGGGAGTGGGGTTCTGACGATGCGAGGACGAGAGTGGCGGTTTTGAGCGAGTTCTTGTAGAATAGCGGTAGCTACGTAGGGTGATTGGTGAACTTGTATATAGACTCTAATGCACATTATGATTATTATACCTATCTTATACTTGTTACTTTACAGTGATCTAGGCGTGTTGATATTCATGATGTACTATATTAAGAACTATCACTACCTTTGTAAAGGACCTTTCCTATGCTTAGAAGGGTACAGTAATTTGGTTTGAGAAGGATATCGTTTGCGGTATTAGACCAATATTCATATACATGACTGGGTTAACGTAAGTGTAATCCAGCTTATTATCAATCTTGATGTGATGCCTATTGAGCATCTTAGTCAGTTTGAAGGTACTAAGAAGGGGATTTCGGAAAGTCGTTGCTATGTGGTTTCACAAGGTATCGCTACCAATTGGTCTTAGCTATACAGTGGCTACGATATAACATACTTGTAACGCTATTATGCTTTGACTCGTTACAACTTCTGGATAAGCATTCAACAATATATCATGATTAACATTATTAATACATATTCCGCTGGGTTTGACTTCAAAACCCAAGTATATCTCTTACACATTGGGAACATGAAGTGGGCGAGGCCACGGCGAACGAAAGAAAGGGGCAAGAAGCAAGCACAACTTATTGAACATAGTTCACATACATTCGCTAGTGTTGGCTTTTGTGCCTATTAAGGAGCACCCGATACGTATCTTGTATTATGCCGTCTCGAGTCTAACCATACTTCAGCTCGCAGAAAGCGAAGGAATACCACACCAATGAAAGCGAGCGCGATCGATTTAGCTGTTAGTCGTTAGTGCTGACAACGGTTGCTAGATTTAATCTATTTACTACCGGGGATTCGACAACAGTCTTTGACCAACAACAGCTTTTAGATGAATATGACCACATCTACTCTCCTTGACCATCCTCTTAGTGTGTGAGAGATTCACTCAGTTAGGCATACATCGCTATTGAGATTATCGTCTACCTGCACATGTAAGACGGGATACCACCGAGGGCGGAGCTTGTTTTCCAGCTTCGGGGTTATGTGGCGATCCTTCTAAGAACTTTGTCTTGTGGATGGTTGGACACTCATTCGTTGGCCAATATAATCCATATTAAAGGTAGTTATACACGGTTGGTAGATTTATCTGGTGCAAATGGACCAACTCTTATTCTGCGCTTCTCCTCTATTACAGGCCATAGGCCGTCTGAGTAGTCCCAATATGTGTTTAACTTGCCTCGACACGACATGAGAAAGGAAGACCTCGATACGGGAAATATTCGTCAAAGTCAGTCTAGGGGGCAACCTATTTAGATGATGTTTTCCAATTACGGATATTTGAGGTCCAAGAGTCTTATTTAAATCATGGACATGTAAATCCAGGCTTACCAGTACGATAGACACCTCTTGATGCGCTATACTAAATTCAGAGTTTCTTTCCAAGGTAAGGGGCAGGAATGGGATGTGTTGAGAGAACAGCAACGAGCCCAAACGGGGGCATACAAGTGTAATTCTTGAACGACACGATGATGTCAACACAGAACTGCTTGAGCAGTAAAGGGTTAAGCTTCAATACACTCGTGCCCCCGATAAAATTACCCATGTGGCAGGTATCAGTATCCCGCACGCCCTCACGCGTCCAGACACACTGAACCAACACGACCAATTTCCCAATCACAAGAAATAAGAAATATCCCACGCGAAGAGAGCCGCCGAATGACTCACTTCACCTAATCGGATATGTAGAAACCCGTCTGACAGCCCAGCCAGCCAGCCAGCCAGGCCCTTCCGCGACAAGCCGCAAAATCTCGGATCGCGCACCGGGCCTTCGCGAAACGGAGGAATCGCCCGAAATCGCGACACAACCAACCGCAGCAGTGGGGAGCTGTCGGTAGATATTAAAACAGCAACCAACAGCATCCTCCTCCTATATCATCCCCGCGCTCAAACTTTCCTTTTTTTTTTTTTCTTTTCTACTATGGCATCGAACGCGGGGCGGATCCCAGGAGATTTATCGGCGTTGGCGTCTGCGTTCCTCACTGCGCCGCACGGACCGGTGGTGGTGGTGGTCCCTAATCGTCAAACTCAACTCGACATATCCTCTTCGCCTCACGAACGCACCACACAGCAACAACACAGCACAACCCTATTTTCAAATTTCGGGACGACCGCCTCGGTATGTGCAAAAGGTAGGTTCGCCAGCTTTCACCTAATCTCTACGTAATTTGTTCTTCTTTCCTTTCCTTTTCTCCTTTCCAATATCCGCTAGTCCGAGCCAGACCGACGCCCATTTCCTTCGGTTCTTCCCGTCGCCAACTAAAAAAAAAAAAAAAAAAAACTTGGCTCGAGCGTAATAAGTCCCGGACCTATATATATATTACCCAGAAAAAAACAAAAAGGAAAGTAACATACGTACGGGGGCCACTACTACTACTACTGGCGCCCGCACGCGCATAGTGAGGCGGAACGATGACCGTGGGCTGCTGTGGGTTGGTTACGCCAGCCAGCTAGCTAGTCCAGCCCAACCTCCTAACGAACTCCGTAGACTCCGATATAGGTAGTAGTAATAGTAGTAGATTTCCCCCCTTACACAACCGAATCTCGGTCAGTGCCCAGACGGGCCGAATCGGTATCGCAAAATCGGGATTCTCGATATTTGTAACTTTCGGGTACGTATTGTGTGATACGGAGATTTTCTTAAGGTTGTGCTCTGCAGGAGCTGAATATGTTCATAAGATGTACGTAACATTACATAGTTAGATGTACTAACAATACTTCTTGTCTTATCCTCGTATAAAACTTAGGTAAGGTTATGCAGAAGCTTCACCTGTCTGTCCAATTAGTACGGTGTCCCCGCATAAGCGGCCGCACTTTGCTTGCCACCAACAACGGCCCTTCCCGTCCCCTTACCTTATTCTGACAGCTCGTGGATGACGCTCGATAATCGTGGTGTGTATTCACACATGATCGACGAAACATGAAACGATAATAGGAATCCAGACAGTCGAGTCCGAGCAAAGTATCTCACCACAACGTAGACACCACAACGTAGACACCACAAAGTGATACAGTTTTTAACTAAATATATTATTTGGCTTCTCGTAATTTACCTAAGGGTTTTCAGCCCCTCCGTAACAAGCATTAGCGAGTAGGTCTGCTGTGTCACCTTTATTCTCCCGAAAAAAAGCCCCCAGCTGCTCATTGTGAAAAAAAAGAGTGGCCGTATATCCTGCATTATTTGACCCGCCCCCTCCAGGCAAAGCTGAAAAAGAGCGCATTGATATAGCCTTGTATGTACACGCTGTGTTGGCCGTGATTCCCGTAAAGTCGTCATAGAGCGATTCCAGATGAATTCAAACCCCGTCTGGGCTGTTGGTTGTCAAATATCAAAACTTCCCCTTATACCCCAACTCCGAGCACATTGTAAGACTCAAAAGATATGTGCATGCTTTTATCTGTCCACACCCCAGATGAGTAATAAATAAAAACTATATATAATTTTTCAACATGACATCTCAAAATTTGGGGGTAAATATAGAGTCCTGTCGCGATAGCATCCAATAAAGTCGACATTCTCTGTGAGCCGACTCCGCCGCGATGCCGCATGCGAGCAAACAATTTTGAATAGGTTGAGATGTGGGTTGTATATACGTAAACGACGGTGGTAAGTAATAGTAGTAGTAGTAGGGAGACTGTTTAATGCGCGTGCGCATGACGCATAACAAAGCAAAGGGACCTCGTCATTCTAAGACGTGGGTCCATCTATTTGCCCTGTCGGTTTGGAGACCGGCGGGTAGTCGTCCATATCCTGTACACCCTCATCCTCCACTTCTATCACGTTTTGCTTGACAACTTCTTGCTTGGGTGATGTCTTCATTGCTGGTGAGCCCATACTCTTTCGCATTGTTGTTGGACGATAGCTCCGGGACTGAATGGGCCATGGCGCGGCTGGCTCGGGAGTGTTATCCGTTTCTGAACGTACCAGTTCCTTGTCGGCAGCCTCCTTCGTCAACGCAAGACGCGCTTTAATCTTCTCGACCTCTTCGGCGCAGTCACCGTCCCGGAGGAATTGATGTGCTCCTTGCTCACACATGTTCTGGACGTATTCGAGCCCTTTGTCCAATTCTTCCCAGATATCGCCCCTGTCTTGAAATGAGCCCAACCCACCATTGAGACCTGATCGAGTCACTCGAGCACTCGCCCTGCCTGCAGCCAGGTTCCGTGGTCCCATTTGTCGAGTGCTTTTGAAGCGGAGCTTAATATCTTCCGCCGTCTCTTCTTTACCTTCCGTGGCGTCGGTAGCGGCGGCAATGAGGTTATCCCTAGGCTTTAATTCGCCGTTCCCTCCCCCGGGGGTTTCTTCTTCGTCATCAGGCATCTCAATCTCGGCTAATCGTCTGATGCGAGCCACTTTGGCAGCCATCTTAGCTTTACGCATGGCATTGCGCTGCATCGATACAAACTTGACAAGCTCTTCAAAAAATGACTGTACGTAGCTATCGTAGTATACGATGATCATGTTCCGCGACCTGTATTTTTGGACCGTATTGTCATTGCTCATCATGGATTCGGTCTTCGGCTTCTTTCGAACGACGGCGCGCGCTCGTCGCTGTGCCGTCGCCATAACCTCGTTGGTCTGACGTTGGAGAGATGTGGTTGATTTGGGTGAGCTCACGGGACTCGAGGGTACCTCAGCGCCGCCATTTAACTGTCGAGTCTCGATCGGGTTCATGGGAGGTGGCGTCGAGACGCGTACCGTGTCTAGTATTTGGCCTTCCGCACCCTCATCACGCGGTCTTAGAGATTCTGTTGATCCCTTATTTCTAATAGATCGAGCTGACGACTTGGGCTGGTTCTCAGGCAGCATAGCCAGATCCTGCTGGCGCTGATCGATTTGTCCATTGAGCTCGTCCAGGCGTTTGAGCCAGTCGGGGATGTTAGTAATTAGGGCTTTTAGAGAATCGGTCGCCATGCTTAATAGACACGAATGTAAAGATGCTGTATTTGATTCGATTGAAGCTAACAAGTAGATATGTGACCGTACCCCGGCATCAGACTCCTAGTTGGGAGGTAGAGGAGTCGGTGAGGAGGTGAGCAGGGTAGGGCAAAAGGGAGGCTAGGCGGTTGTTAAGTTGATATGCCAATGGTCATGACATCTAGCCAAGCCCATGCACGATGGGCACCTGAGCTACCTAACCCAACGAACTCGACGCTGCAATGTTACTACAATTCAGACCTGAACAAGGCCGATTCGACGTCTCGTCTCTCGAATATTAGCCAATTAGGATATAGTTTAATCGGTGCAATATAAACGTCACAAAAAATTGATCAATTGCTCTTCGAATCAAGAAAAAGGATGGATTTAATTCAAGCGGATATGGCGGGGAGGAAAAGGAAGGAATCGGATCGAGTGGAAACAGAGTTGATATCGAAGGAAGATTATGAGAATTACAAGTTCTGTGGGGTATCGAGATACATATGCTGGTTGGTTCAAAAGCAGCTACGATACGATTCAAATTCTGGGCTGGCCCTGGACTTGCCTGGGACCTGGATACATGTATATGTTTGCTTTTAGTATTTGTACAATGATACGTACATGTATTATACCAATTGATCTTAGCCTGGGCATTTGCAAAGCCGCGGTATTGTTAAGTGCCCAAGGCCCCAAGAAGACAGGGGGCAGGGGGGAAGGGGACGAATTGTTAGGCTAGAAATGTAAGATAGGTGCATTAGGTTAGGGTACTTGATCGGGACTCCACGGGTGGGCAGGAGCAGGCGATGGGATGGGCGAGCTGATACCTTACGAGGTATATTTGTACATTAACGTACCTAAGTGTAAAGCTAATAGGTACATAGATACCTAGGTAGACTAATACGTAGATGCAACGACCAGGGCTACCTAGCGGTAAGGAACCCCCCTTGTCTGCTGGCTCCCGCCTGCAAGTTCTTCTCCTTTAACAGGTTGATCGGCGACTAATTAACGGGCTGCCGTTCTAGTTTATTAAAAACGACTTTGGCCCTCACTCGAAATATGGACATTCTCTCGTTTTGGATATTCTCTCCTGTCCGTGGTAGTAATTCCTATGGGAGCAGCTGGAAAGAATTATCATTTTCGAGTTACACGAAACCTACGAAAGGAAGCGAAAACTGTTAAAGCTGTAGCGCATTTTGACACCTTTTCGGTCGTTCGGTCTGAAAAGGGAGCGTCCATATGGCCGGTGTGGTTTATGCTTCACAACTTCATACCTAGGTAATATGTAACTAGCCAAAGCTGAAGGAGGGTATCAACGTGGCCTTAGTGATTAACCTATCGTCTTATCTGAGTAATGCGAAAAGCTTGTTCCTCAATTCCTCCAGATGCGTCTCCATTCTAAGTAGTTAGATCGGGGAAATCGTTTCTAATAACTTGAGCTCTCTCTCGCCTGTTACTGATCCATATAAAGCATCCATAAAGCTCGTAAGGTCGCAGGGTCGTTAAGCAGCTTTTGGGGGCCGCTACAATAATGCGTACGTGCCTCATGCAGCACACGGCCTTCTTTGCAGATTAGAGGCTGGAGACACGCATCCGTTCACGGGATTTCATGTAAATAATGAGACCATAGTGGGGAATGATTCGAAGACTCCCATACAAAAAGTCTTACGACAAGCGACAAGATTAGAATAAGACTTGTTCGGACCCCATCGGAATACGCCACTGCCAAAGGGGAGGGATTCGAAGCCCAAGGATAAGCCGGCCGCATCTGCCTTTGGATCAACGAGTTGCAGTTGACAATCTGGCGATTGGCAGTACTCGGCGCCGGTCATGATGGAATTACTCGTATGGGGTCCATAAGAGGTCGCAGAGTTTTGCGCTAACTAGTGTAATACGATGCATGTCACTGCACACGCGGGACCGTCTTTAGCGGTTGGAGCCGTAGGTAGCTACTACTAGTAGTGTAAAGCTGGGGGCACAATGTGGTATGAGCATAAAGAGAGACTTGTGTACGTAGTACCTATATATGTGTGTAGCACACCTGGGCAGTCGAAGTAGTATTGCACATGTAGCTGCGGCATAAGATGGAGAGTGACCGGAGATACAGTGCCTAAACGGGATATAACAATGAGTTGGCTTGCATCGAGAATGGCTCTTATAGATCAATGAGACATGTCACCTACATTTACATACATGATAGGTTGTTTATCTATTTGCCTCGGTATTTTGGGGGTGAGATATACGATATACTAGAATTGAGAAGCTACATAAGAAACTACATAATAAAGCTGATAGTTAATAGATATGGTAATAATGTTTCGGCCACGCGGGCTATATCTGCTATAATTATTGACAAGTCTTAATAATATGACAAGTACATTATAAGTCATCCATTCTGCACAAGTACTCTACTTACATCCAGTCACCTAACTTATACGTACTATACAACTAGTCAAGTATAAAACTACCTAAGTATATACTTGCATACAGCCTCTTACATCACCCAAGTAATTATTCATCGACGTATAAATTGTAATGCCGACGCAATTGCCCAATATGGTTGGGGAGCCACGCATAGGTATAGTTGGCTTTGCATATACATGAATTAAGCGGTGAACATATGCACAGTTCATCCTACGCCATCAAATTCATATCGGATTGGCCTATGCTTGAAACATGACCTAGCCATACGTATAAAGTGCATAGGCCATACATTACTTTACTGCTTCGTGCCAAAAAACCCCGCTCGAACATCCGAAATTCTACCTACTTCTTCTACATTACATGTAAGTAAGCACACATGTCTTCGTGTCATATCGCAGTAAAATTCGCCTCATAAGGGGGTTCACGAGGATTACACGTTCACGTTATGATCGTCGACAGATTTTGTTTCAATGTGACATTACCTAAATTTCGAGTTTCAAGTTTCGATTCGAATAATCTAACAGAAAAACAACGCAAAAAGCTCCATAGGACTCGAAAAGCAAAGCCCGTTAAGAAGAAAAGAAAAAAAAAAAAGCATTCCCCGAATTTTCGATCACGATGCTTTTGCCTGCCGGTTCGTCGGTGGGTAAGGTACCTAATGTACTTAAGCCTTGTAGCTAAAGCTAAAGAGAAAAAGGGGTTGCAGTCGGCTATGCGAATTCCGCATCCGGAAACAAAACATGGCGAACAAGAAGCAAAGAGCAAAAAGGTAATCGGATAATTACTTTCAAATATGTATATAGACACTGAAAAGTACATGTTATTTTATAGCCCAGCCTCATAATAAAACATGTATCGCCAAGACTTTACGAACAAGTTCGATTTGTAGCGGTCAAATAATCGAATTGAACCTACACCCAACCCCTTCTCCTTCTCCTTCTTTCTTACCCGCCCCGCCTCCCGTCTCCCCATTCGGGACGGACCCCGGGCTGCGAACACGTGGGAAGTCGCGATGGTGGCCCCCATGCTTGAATTGAAAACTTCGAAATGGAAACATTTTTTTGTTCTTTTCTTCCCTTCTTCCCTTCTTCCCCCCCCCCCACTCTTGGGAAACTCGTACGCTAAAACAAAACATCCGGTCGATGCTTGTGTTAGATCCGAATGCCTAGCGTTCAAGGGTTAAATACTCCTACATCGAGAACACCCTCTTAGCCGCTGTAGGGTTTAGTACCATCGTGAAAAAGATTGGAAATAAATAATATCCACAATTGTCTTTCTCCGATGGTACTAGTAATTCGTATCTAGGTCGAAAATAATAATGATTAACTAATCGAAATGTACCATCTTTCACAAGCGCTGCAAAAAAAAAAAGAAGCATCGGCCATAAGCACTAGACGACGATCCTTCCCCCAGATTTCTCAAATTCGGTGTCAGAGTCGGAGTGTAAAGTAACTGTACGAAAGACATCCTTATGCCCACCGGACGTGGTGCGATAGAATTCCGACCGACATCTACCTCCTTGTATGTAATCCTCTCATCGGCGCGGAACAAAAATGTGACAGCTCAGCCAGGGCAATTTAAAAAACAAAAAAAAAAATAAAAATTCGCCGTTATTTACTTACCCCCTGCCCAGCCTCGCACCGCGAGGTCGCAAAACCACAAGGCTAAATATGGGATCATCCAGCATTTGTACGTATTGTAGGAATGAATTCCGCGTTTCGCACCTGGCGTTAGGTAGTATGCCGAAGAGAGAAGGGGTACCGGAGTTGCAAGGTTTAATTTGGCACGCGGCATCCCGTCCTTAGAACGAGATTGATTGCCATGTGTTCGGCCCGGGAGGAAAATAAATGTCCTTTTCTACTTCAATCACATCACACACACGCTCGAAACTTGCAGGGCTGTGGCAGATCTGGCCATGCCAAGACTCCTACACATGTATGTATGTAAGTACGTAAGTGTGCATACGGTAATGCCCGTAGGTAAGGGGTAGTAGCAGGACCTCGGCAGGATGGAGCTATGTAGGTGTGTACACTACACTACCATGCTGTATGTAGGGTCCATGGCCCTCCTTCATCACTCGGGGTGACCAACAAGGTAGTCAGTGAGGAATTTCATATTAGGAGGCTTCCGTACCACCAAGGACATCTTCTATCTGGTAGTCATGTGTCAACTAAGGCCATGTTTCAACCTTTTCCCACCCATCTTCCACCAGTCCTCCCGCTGTCGTGGATTCCGATTTACTCCCAACGAACGTATACAGCCACCTGCGGCCGCGTTCCGGATCGCTCAGATCAGTACGATCGACTCCCTCCGGCACAATAACCACGACTCTAAAATTCGCCCTCGCTACCTCATCGTTCAGATCCGTCACCTTCTGCCCCAACTTCAGCCGATCGTCTTCCACCGGCAGTGATACGGGTGTTCCAGGAGGCGGGTTCCGGAACGACCCTCTCATTAGGGGACTCAGGTTACCGAAGTGTGCCGTGATTTCCCGGCTGAAGCTCCATTCCTTGCCTGCGTCCTTGCGCCGCATCCGCGATGTCAGCGTAGATATCACCTGTTTCCCCTCCGATGAGTCCTCGACGTCCGGGGCGAGTACATACGCCTTGCCGCGGACGCGCCACTGAGTGCCCGTCTCCTTAACCCAGAACACGGCCTCGACATTGGCGCCGCCCCCTGAGCCCCGGAGTTGCTCGTTAGCCTCTTCCACGCCGAAGAGCTCTGCCATCTTGTCCATCCGATAGTCCGTCGTGAATGTAGGGAAGTCAGTCTCGTAGACATCTGGGTTCAGTTCGGCGTCATTCTTAGGGTTCACCGGTAGCCCTGCGAACAAGCCGCGGAAGACGCACGTGCGAGCCCGCGGTGAGTAGGCTGTGCCTGATGGAGAGGAAATCTTCCGAATTGTGCTCAAGGTAAATTCGGGCGATGACATCGTCTGAACATGTTCTAGGAAGAGTTTCCTCCAGGGTGCTGGACCCAGAGGAGATGGCGATGTTGCCATTGCACGATATGTGAGTGATTCGTAAGTAGGATAGTATGTAAGTCGTACGAGCCGCAACGATGAGGTGATTAGGTGGTAGCCGAAGCGGTTCATCAACCAAATGGAACAAGCGTAACGATTATGTTTAACTAATTCTTTTCTTCAAAGTAGTTTTTGTATGCAATATTTAATATTTACCAATTGCTGTGAGATAAATCATCGGTGGCTGAATATCCCTATTAGCGCGTTTATGCCTATTGGAAGGCCGGTTGGCTGTTGGAGAATATAGATATGAAATGTTAATATACCTAGGTACTTATTATATCATCATATCACAGCTAGACTAGGCCTTTCCAATTGAAAATGGTTTAGTCACTGTTGTGGATACAAGAGGGGATGAGCTAGACTTGAAGGCTAGACTAACTTAGGTACTTAGACAATGTAAATACAAACCAAAAATTAACACACATATGACAAAAATAATGATAATAATAATAAATAACTATATATCCAACGTACATACGTACATACGTACGCACATTACATATAATATATACAATATATACAAAATATAGTACAAAATATAGTACAAATATACAAAAATACATATATACGCCGTGCCAATGCCTTATACGTTAATCATGCACTCATAAATGGCGTGAGCCTAAATGGTATCTAATGCAGTGTTCCTATCTATACGTCGAGTAATTTTGGTAAACCTTTACGGAGGATGGTTACGAAGTAGCTATCTAACTTTTGAGCTCCTATTATGCCCTATGCTTCGTCGGTATATAAACGATTGCCTCAGACAGGAAGGCCGTCGATAGATGAAAATATACCGTTCTCAACCGGACATGACCAAGGCCAGCAGGGCCATTCGGCAGTAAAGACCGTACCTCATCTGGAGACACATTAGTAAATGCTTATAAAATGTAGAAACTCTTTCAAACACCTACCTGTCTGAAATAAGCCGCGCGGTGATCATAATCAACTTCCTCCGCAACTTCCTCGTTCCTCGGCAGGGGATGTAGCACGCGAGTAGTCTGCTTTGCATGCTTAAGTGTTGCGTTGTCGATTCTATACGAATTCTTCACCTTCTCATACTCCTCGATGCTTGGGAAGCGCTCCTTTTGAACCCTAGTGCAATATAGCACGTCACTCCTCGACAGGATCTCTGGGGTAAGTTCCTCAGATTCGCAAAGCAACTGTCCAGATTCCTTTAGAAGGCTGCGAACGTCCGCCGGCAGCGCTAGCGACTTCGGTGCGACCAATTGAACCTGGACCTGGTAGTGTCGTAGCAGATATACTAACGAGTGCACCGGTCGTCCGTAGAGGAGGTCACCCACAAAAGTGATGGTCAAGCCTTGTACGGTACCTAACTCTTCGCGGATTGTGAAGAGGTCAAGGAAGGCTTGTGTGGGGTGCTCCTTGCTGCCGTTACCGCCGTTGATGATGGGAATCTTGCTGTACTTCCTCGCAATATCTACCGACTTCTCTTCTGGGTGGCGCAGAACGATAGCATCACCGTAGCATTCGAGTGTCCTGAGAGTATCTTGAAGCGACTCTCCTTTCTGCACCGAAGAATGAGTCGTAGTGATAGGAATCGTCCTGCCTCCTAGACGTTGCATAGCCGCATCGAAAGATGCCGAGGTACGCGTAGATGGTTCATAGAACATGGTGCAAAGGACTCGGCCACGCAGGATACTAAGGACGCCTTCTCTGTCGACACCAAGACGCATCTCTTGGGCCACAGTGAATAGAAGATGAAGATCAGACCGTGTATACTGCTTTACGGAGAGCACATGAGAGTTTTTAAAGGCGGATGGTTGCATAAGAAGGTCGTGCAAGGAATCGACGAACGGTGCTCGTGCGGGTCCCGGCAAACTGAACTCATCTGCAGCCGCCACGTTTCTTGACACAGGTCGCTGTTCGTCTGCCTCACCATCGGTCAGCCGCGACAAACCCGCTGGCCTACCAATGTTAGAGAAGCGTCGTGTCCGGAGAGCATCGAAGGGGTGTGTTTGCTGAGGCATAGGTGGCGACATAGGCGCTGGCATGCTGCCATGAGTAGACATATCCTTTCCGAGAGGTGCCAAAGGAAGAAGCTCTCCGTCAAGGCAGACTGTCTTGTTGTTGAAAGTAACCCTTTGCACCGCACCACGCATGATCTTACCAGCGAATGGTGACCACGACGCTGTCTGGGGTATAATGCGCGGTCGGTCAATCTCGATTTCAACAGAGGTTCCAACCTGCTCGTGGAGCTCGAAGATCTCCTTTGGATTATCGTACAGGCGCGTCTTGACATCATCCAACGTTAACCTGCCTTCCGTAACGGAGGTTAACAGAAGAGGCAACGCATCAGCAATGCCGACTGTGGGGTCGGCACTAGACTGCATAGCATGCGCAAGCTGGTACGGCAGGCTGCCGATAGAGAAGACGTCGATTGTGCTCAGATGATCCCAGAGCGCCTTCTGGTCGGCGGCTGTGGGAAGGCACTGACATTCTGGGAAATCCTTCTGCGATAGGTACAATGAATAAATCGAGACGTCGCAAGTAACGCTTAAACCCTTCTCTTTGCTAAGAGCAATGAGGCGGATATCCTCCTTGGTCGTAACGCTAGTGACATGGATACGCCTACTGTGGAGGCTGGCAAGTAACAGAATGGAGGCAAGGTCCGTAGTCTTAGCATCCGTCAGGATTGGCTTATGCGTAGGCCAAGAGTCGAAGTGCGCGGTGACTGCGGCAACCTTGCTGATATTATCTGACAGGTGGTTGAATGGGATGAAGAGTGATCCAACTTCGCTGGTTACTTGGCTGATCTGGTCGGCATTGTCAGATGTAGCCGTTACGGAAAAGTTGTAATCGCAATAACCTCCTTCTTTGTTGCTCTGCTGAGCAATCTTCAGTGTCCTCGCGTCAGTAATGGAGCTTTCAATACCCAAAGGCATAACCCGTATCATGCTGAAACCAGAGGCGATTGAAGCTTTTGTAACAGCCTGAAGGTCATGGCTACCCTGAGTACCTATCCCGGGTACGAAAGCCGCGATGTTGATCAATCCCGGAAGAACAATGGTACGATGACTTGTCTGGTAGTCACGGCTGCTAATTTCTAGCTCAAAATATCTCGCAATAGCCTCGATTAGAATTTTAGCATTCTTCACATTCGTTACCAGAGGAATCTGGTAATCCACAGCCATTCGTCGGGTCTGGTAGCCCTTACTCATATAATTGGCGGGGCGGCGGTACTTATTGTTCGACGGCAAGTTTATGTAGAGATTGATCATGTTCTTGGCCAGATGTTGTGTGAGCGAGAACTCGGATCTCTGGTCGTCTTCCTCATTACTAAGGACCTCCAGGAATTGGACAGGGATGCCGTGCTCTTGAAGGAAGTCTGCAGTACCTGCAGTGGCAAAGAGTTTATATCCCATCTTCTGCAGTTTCTGGACAGATGGAAGCATTTCCTTCTTATCCTTGTAAGAACCAATCGATAAAAGAATATTACTCTTTGGAATCTTAAAGCCAGTTGACATTAACGCCTTAAGATACGCTTCGTATTTATCCATACCGAAGCAAGCAACCTCTCCGGTGGAAGCCATCTCTACACCCAATACTGGATCGGCACCAGACAGTCTCGAGAAGCTGAATTGCGGGACTTTCACACCGACGCAGTCCGGCTGAAGAGTGGTTGGCGGGTATTCAGCAAATGGAACTCCCATAATTGCTTTGGTTGCCATCTCAATAAGGTCAACTCCCATGACCTTCGACACAAAGGGGAACGAACGCGAGGCTCGGACGTTACACTCAATGACCTTGATATCATTGTCCTTCGCAATGAATTGGATATTGAATGGGCCAGTAACGTTAAGTTTAGCGCCAATCTTCCGGGTAGCCTCTACAATGCGTTGGATCGTAGTTGGCTCAAGATCCTGCGGCGGCAGAATAAGAGTCGCATCACCAGAATGGACGCCAGCATTTTCGACATGTTCGGATATGAAATGGCCCACGACATTTCCGTCCTTCGCAACAGCATCCATCTCAATCTCCTTTGCGTTCTCAATGTACTTTGTGATCACCACGGGATGCTCACGCGAAACCTCTGCAGCCTGTTGTAGGTATAATTCGAGATCTGCCTCGGAGTATACGGTGTTCATTGCAGCACCTGATAAGACATATGAAGGTCGAACTAGCACTGGGTACTCAACCTTTCGGCAGAAACTCCTGGCGTCCTCGAAACTTGTAAGCTCTTTCCAGGTTGGCTGATCGACAGCGATTTCATCAAGCATACGAGAGAACTTGTAACGGTTCTCAGCCCTGTCGATCATCTCCGGCGACGTTCCCAGGACTTTAACACCTGAACGTAGCAGGGGCAATGCGATGTTGTTGGGGGTCTGACCACCCATAGCACCGAGAACTCCACTGGCGGATTCCATCTGATAAATATCAAGAACAGTTTCCAAGTTGATGTTCTCGAAGTATAGACGATCCGCCTCGTCATAGTCGGTACTGACGGTTTCGGGATTATAGTTCACCATGATGGTCTTGAAACCAGACTCTCGAAGTGTGCGGATTGCTCTGACTGAGCACCAATCGAATTCGACAGAGGAGCCAATACGGTAGACGCCAGAACCAAGAACCATTACACCGTGATCATTAAAGTCGATATCATGTGCCGAAGCGTTATATGTGAGATAGAGGTAGTTGGTATAGGCAGGGAACTCGGCAGCAACAGTATCGATCTGCTTAACATAAGGAGTTATTCCTGCTTCCAGCCTCATACGTCTCACGGCCAGTTCATTGGAGTCCCAGAACTTCGCCAATTGGCGATCACTAAATCCAAGCCGCTTGCCCTGAAGAAGCAAGTCAGGGCGGCCAGAAATTTGGCCCGTGGTGTATGTGGCCATCTCCTTGCTGAATTGGCTGAGACCCATGAGCTTGTGCAAGAACCACTTGTCAATCTTTGTGAGCTCCCATATCCTCTCCGCCGAATATCCAGCATGCATAGCATTTGCAATGGCAAAGAGACGCTGATCAGATGGAGTCTGCAACTCGTCGTCAATTGACATGAGAGCTTTGGTTTCGCCAAAGCCAAGGTTGTGGAAGTCAATGGCTCTAATTGCCTTCTGGATAGCTTCTTCGAATGTTCTTCCGATACTCATAACCTCGCCGACACTCTTCATCGACGAGCCAAGTTGTGTAGATACCCTGGTGAACTTCTTCAAGTCCCACCGGGGCATCTTAACAACAACGTAATCTAGAGAAGGCTCAAAACAGGCACAGGTCACTTTTGTGACTGTGTTCTTGATTTCTTTTAGCGGAATGCCCAGTCCTAGTTTGGCAGCGATAAACGCAAGGGGATAGCCTGTAGCCTTGGATGCTAAGGCGGATGATCTTGACAGCCTGGCGTTGACTTCAATGATACAGTACTCCTTTGAAAACGGGTTCAAAGCGTACTGAATATTACATTCACCGACCACACCAAGATGACGGATAACATTAACTGCTGTTGTTCGTAGCATGTTGTAATCTTCATCCGATAGCGTCTGCGACGGGGCCACGACGATTGAGTCACCCGTGTGAATACCGAGAGGATCGAAATTTTCCATGTTGCAGACGGTAATGCAGTTATCCTGAGCGTCCCGTACAACCTCGTATTCTATTTCCTTCCAGCCCTTCATACTTCGCTCAATCAGGACTTGTGGGCTTGCTGCCAAAGCCTTGTTGCAGAGATCTAGAAGCTCGGCTTCGTTATTCGCAAATCCACTGCCCAATCCACCTAGAGCGTAGGCAGCTCTGACAATAACAGGGAAACCGATGTCCTGGACAACACGCATAGCCTCATCTACACTGCTCGCAGAAGCGGATTTGGCACACTTCTCACCAATCGAGTCCATACTACGAGCGAAGAGTTCTCGATCTTCTGTGGTAATAATCGTGTCGATAGGCGTACCCAGCACCTTTACGCCGAGATCTGCGAACTCATCTTTGAGCTGAATGCCGACTTGGAGGGCAGTCTGACCTCCAAAGGTAACGTATATCGCATCCGGGCGTTCGTAGATGATAACTTTACGAACAAACTCAGCAGTTACAGGAAGGAAATAAACCTTATCAGCGAGACCTTTCGAGGTTTGGATCGTCGCAATGTTAGGGTTTATAAGGACAGTATAAATGCCCTCTTCTTTTAGAGCCTTTATGGCTTGGCTTCCAGAGTAATCGAATTCACCTGCTTGCCCGATGCTGAGACCACCACTTCCGAGAACAAGGATCTTCTTGACATTGACACGCGGGTGCAATAGCTCGTTTTCTTCGGCGGTTCCCCCAGGGAATTTGACTGGGGAATCCAGAAGTGTCTGGTCCTTGGCGCAGTCGACAATAGTATTTATGAAAACGTCAAAGAGGAATTCGGTGTCACGAGGGCCAGGTGTACTTTCAGGGTGGAACTGTACACTGAAGTATGGTTTGTTGACGTGCATGATTCCCTCATTGCTACCGTCGTTGGCGTTTACGAACAACTCCTTCCATTCTGATGTAAGTGTTTGTGCGTCAACCGCGAAACCATGGTTTTGCGAAGTAATATGGCACTTCCCGGTAACCATGCTTGTGCAAGGGATATTGTGTCCACGGTTACCAAACTTCATTTTTACGGTCTTAGCACCAGCCGCCTGGGCAAGCAGTTGGTGACCAAGACAGATGCCGAAGACCGGTGTTCGGTTGGTCTCCATTGCCTTGGCAATCTGCTCTACGGGTTGGCGCATAACAGCAGGGTCTCCAGGTCCGTTCGAGATGAAGAGACCATCGTATTCAGTCCCGGCGCCGCTAGCAAAATCATGGTTCCATGGGCATACGAGCACTTCAACGCCTCTGTTTAAGAAGCATCTAAGTTGATTGTTTTTCATACCAACATCCAGGCAGAGTACACGAAGCGGGCGCCCAGAGGGGTGTTTTAAGGCCGTGGCGGGATCCGGCTTGTAGAGTTGGGGCTGTTTAATAGAAACTGCAAGCCAATCAGCATCATGATACTGACAGCCTGTCTATAAGGGGGCACTTACCCTCTGCTACAAGGTTTTTAGTATTGGGATTGACCCAATCGACTGATTCGAAGTGAGGCTTCCAGTCATTCTTAATTTGGTAGCCTACTGTGCCATTGCTACCGTTGGTAGTTCCATTTGTTAAATCCTGCTTTTGCAGCAGCATTCGACCTAGCATGCTACCCTCTTGACGAATACGTTCCGTAAGAGCTCTCGTATCGACACCATACATAGCGGGAACTCCCTGTTCCTTTAGCCATGTCCCTAGAGATGAGGCCGCGAGGTAGTGCGAGAACTCTTCGCCGGCGTAGGATGATACCACGAGACCAGCAATATGGATCTGGGACGACTCGAAATGTGCAGGGCGGTCACGAAGGAGTTCGTCCATTGTTTCTCTTGAAGGCACACCATAGTTTCCCACGAGAGGGAATGTGATTACGAGAATCTGGCCGCGATACGAAGGGTCTGTTACCGACTCTGGGTATCCCACCATACCAGTCTGGAAGACTAGTTCTCCAGCGATGCTCTTCTTGGCACCGAAGCTGTAGCCTTGGTAGGAAGAGTGGTCTTGAAGGTCAAGGCACATGAGACCTTCGTCTTCTGAGTCGACTATCCGCGCAGAAGCGGGCTGGTAATGAATTGGGGTCGCCATGTCGACTCGTGCTGGCCGCGAGCTCGAGAGGGGGGTGTCTGAGCCTAGACTTGACGATAATGACTAGAAAAACGATGGAGGGGCACAAGGAGGGGCTGTCTGGGAGCAGCAATTAGGAGGCTCAAGGGCGGAGCTCTCTAAGGCCGCAAAACAGTTGTCTAATCAATATATCATGTCGGCTTAAAGCACAATTGACAATCGTATGATAATTGTAAGAATTGTGTAGTATGAGGAAAAAAAGTTAAGTTTGACCGAAGAAAATTTCATCGAATATTGATTTGTACCAAAATTTTTTTTTTTTTCCTTGCTCGTCCCTTCTTGTTCGTACTATGTACAAGCTCCCGCTCCAAGTGCTGCCAATTGCAATGCAGTGCTACGTAAGAGTCCCGCCTTGAACACTGTGGGGTCCAATCAGCGTTGAGTCACGTACAACAAGCACCAGTGGGACCAGGATCTGGACCATAAGTACAGGAAAATCTCGTCCTCTGACTGGCTCATACGGCCTAGACTCGATCTGTATTTTCAAGTATCTGGATACCTACATCATGTATGTATCTACGCACATGGGGGTTGTAACGCTCACCTGCTTTTCTTTCTATTACGTGTAGCTTTATTATAAGCTAAAACTTTCCCAATTTGATGATTGTCTATAATACGAAGTCCTAGGTGAATCAGGAACTTCACTACTAAGTAAACATAAGAGATCCTTGTTCCAAATGCTTTATGAGAGCGACTTAAATGAAATGCCAATTATCAGTGGCAATTTTCACCAGCATCATAAAGTTAGGATCTTGTTCTAAAAACATACCCAACTGGTATAGAAGTCACGCAACTGAGATTTTAGGTAACGAATTGAATGAAAAGATACAATAATAATGTATGGACGAATTAGTGAGCTACACTTTGGATAACTTATAGGATAAAGAATAACTAATAGATGATCCGAACTTATAAGATGTATCGTATTACTTTGGATTATATAATGGTCAGCGAGAAGACACCTAGGACCAATGATTTTGGGTTGATTTACAAGTATGACGAATACTTTATAACTAGATACCTAGGTAGGTAGGTAGGTAGCTATCCTTAAGTAAACTCAAAGTTGCCCCTTGATCCATCTAATTATGAATTTCTCATGTGTAGGATTGCCTATTATAATAATAGGTAAAACACCTGTTGTAACACCAAGCTATTAAGCATACTTAGGGGTTTATATAGTTAGACGAAGGAAGTTTGCGTTGTTAAAGGAGGAGAAGTCAGCATAATTTCTAGAAGCAAATACCTACCAACAATTAAAATAGAATAGTAGTACCTTAGACGTTCGACCACATGGGTAACATGTAGTATTGACACGACCTAAGTAATATAAGAAGTTAAATCCATGAACTCTGGAATGTAATCATATATGCCTCTTAGCTAGGTAGGTAGTCTATTGCTAATAGGGTTGTCTATATGTTGTCGAAAACCCATTGAATACCATGAACAAAAATAGATAATAGAATAGATGTGCATAAGAAATATATTGAAGGAAAAAGGGGGGGAATTGCCAGCCTTCAAGTTACAGCATATGAAGTTCCAGTTGCTGTCAAACTCAAATATAAAGTTTAGATTGGAAGTGTTCCTTGTAGATGTGCCTAAGTTTAGATGTGCCTAAGTTCAACTTGACAGAAACTTTTGCATACCGATACCACAATTGATACTCCATCGGTACACTGGGCAGGTATTTATAACCCTCCATGTCGCAACCTACCGCTGTGTCAGGATTTCTCTTTATTTTTTAGTGTCCTCGATTGACGGCCATCAGATGAGATATTCACCTTCTTTCGATCGACGACTTATACACTATGGGTCAATCTTAACCCTACCTGGAGGTGATGGCTTCCCTGACTGGATTTTCATCTCTTTGATTCAAGATCCCTACCAAGTTACTTTTCGTGCGCTATTGTTACGATGATAGTATTAAGAATACTCGAGGTCTTGAATTAATTCTAACCTTGAACCTGAGATACTGAAACCACCAGCATAGCGTGGGTTTTAGTTAGGTATCACTTAGCTGACGAGATGTTCTACTGCTTCAGATATTCTTAAGTCAACCCTGGGAGTAAAGTCCAGAAAACTATGCCAGCCGTTGATACGGCTTCTACTCTGTCTGTCTGTTGCCTCTGGATTTCTATCTTCCGTCTGAATGTGTCTTTCGATAAAATTTTCGGCCTAGAGGAGCTCGCTTTATGGTCGAACGTTAAAAAGTGCGTATTTACATGCTATGGTTAGTAGAACTTCCGGGCTCCGAGGTTGGGGGTTGTCTGCATCCTTAATCTCAAGGCTCGGCCCTGAACCATGCTTGAACTTAACATTATCCCGAGGACCAGCTATGTCTCACCTCATTGATCGATGCATTACGCGGCAATCTCCCATATCGCAAACAAAGAATCCCATCTTGGGGATAGCTCATTTGTAAATCTTGGTATTATACATGCCACATGTATGCACTTTTGCGTGATCCGGAATCCATGGGTCTTAGAAACGTGGGGTAAAGATATATCTCAAGGGTCTCGATGCGAGGCAATATGCTCGTCATGTGCCACTGCCGACTATTTCAGGCTAGCTAAGTGTAACCCTATAATTGTACCAATCAGAAAGGGTAGACTTGAAGAGGGTTGAAGGAGCGGTGAATATTCTCGATGGGGAGTTCGAGAGGGGAAGAAAAACATTCGTCTTTGTGGTCTATTCTACATGGTGAGGTTCGGTGGTACGATAGACTAAGTGTGCATGTCTTAGGTTAGTATGTTCTACCCGGAGATGAGGCGCTGCAATTGCTTTGACCAATGAGAATGCTGAGCATATCTAGAAGTTCATGGCCTTAGTGAATCTTGAGAATAGCGCAGCATAGACGGGAACGCCGTTTGTAAGTGGCAACTGACTCATTGAGGTGTACCTAGAAGTAAGCGCGCTTAGATACGCCGATGAATATAGGTACCTATTATCGTTGTGGTAGAATTTTCGGAGGAAAATTTTGAAAGTTGCATTCTTGTAATGCTGAGATGGTGGGTGACGGTAATATCGTTGCCGATCATCGTGGTGAAGATGCAAGCTCCCTCACCTAGATGTTCAGGTTCCGAGAGATAACAAAACCAATGAGCGGGTCTTGTTAATCATGCGGGATGCCTCATCGGTTTTACGTACATATATAGATGCATGTGAGGTAGGTCAGTCTGCAGATCGATCATCCGCGCAAGTCGCAATAAGCCGGACATCTCTAGTAAAACACGACCGAAGGAGGTGAGCTTATACCCACGCAGCCACGCGCGGGATAACATGTGAGATGAGATAATTGCCAATGGCTTGGGGAGGTGAGCGGTGTGAAGAAGAACTAACTAACCCTGGTATAATTGAAAGAACTACCTAGGTATAATTGCGCGCGGGGCGCTTGGATCGACTACACGGTACCTGTACCTAGCGGAGTTACAATAGTTGGTACCTAGGTATTGAGGGATGGGAGCCTTTTGAGATAGCAAAGTGCTGAGTGACCAATTGACTTCCTTTTTAGTGGTAAAGAATGGCCCGAAGCGGTAACTTTCTATAGGCGAGGTTCAAGGTTTATTAGTATATGCGAAGTACATCATCCCATGATGCAACCTGCATCTGCAGCTTCCTGCAAGCGAGAAGCTGAGAAGGAGGGAGGGCGTACCTTAGGTAACCATGTAATTACCAGACTTGACCATTGTATTTGTATTTGCACTTGCACTTGCATTTGCATTTGCATCCTATCTTTTTTCATCTCTCACCATATTCGATAACTTTTTTTTTTTTTTTTTTTTTTTTTTTTTTTTTTTTTTTTTATAACCAAGATTCCTTCCCATTCCCACTCCAACCATCATTCCTCTTAGATGGTACTGTATATTAATGTAGATTCTACATACTGTCGTCATGGAATTCTTGCTGCGATACAACTCAAATATCTCATCTGCGCCACTTGAACAGCTGCAATGCATTAACTGCCAGTTACGGTTACGCCTGACCTAAGAGACGTTGGGGTGAGTGTCATTCGTGATTCATAAATGGTGTGCACTAGTTACCAGCGCCTCTTGCACGCAGTAGTGGACGGTAGACGGTTCCACCTCAAGTTGCCTACCTACGATACATGTGTACCTCATTCGCTACCAGGCTGGCAGGTTACTAGTTATCCCTGTTAAAGTTAGTCTAGGGTGGATAATGCTGATTTCCTTGTCGGTGTCAATATCAATGCTAGCAACGCTAGTCGCGATCTTCGCAACACCCTTATCTTTTCTCCCTTCCTCTCTTTTGTCCCGTCATCTTGTCTTTCCGCGTAACGCGGGCAAGTCTCCGTGCTGCATCACTGCACACACAAGAGCAAGTAAGTTAGGTTGGTCGACAAACCTGTTGTACTTGGCCCGTTTCTGTCCTCCCAATGCCTTTATATCTTTCTTAAGCTGTCGGCGCGGAGGTAAGGGGAACTGGGAACAACGATGGCCGCTCCCGCGAAGGAGATGCTTTCTTCGCTATTACTACGACCGGGACAGGCCGCTCAGCGCGTCAACTTAGCGCGCTTCGATTCAAACGATAACACGGCCTCCCCGACCCTATGAGCCGCGACTATGGCCAACAGCGACGTGCTACTGCCGATTTTACTGAGGCCGACGAGGACGAGGATGAGGAAGAAGATGAAAATGTAGACGATTTCGATCTCAACGATGGGCCGTCTAGGCGTCGGTTGAGCCGACCTTTTCAAGAAACGAATGCCCGTAGAAGCTCGGCTTCTCTTATACCATTGTTCTCTACTAGCTATCTTGGTATGTTTTTGGTGGACGTACACTGCCTACCGAGCTTTAAACTAACAGCTTGAGATAGATTCCATCCCCGTTTATAATGTTGTTCATGCCATTAGGATAATCGTCCAAGCAAGAACCGAGACCACACTGACATGGGACCAAATTCGATCGCCCCAGGTTTCTCAATTCCTAGTCAAACCCATGCAACAGCAGATTCGGACCCAGCATTTTAGTCGTGTAACTCTGTACGCTTTAATGGCAAACTGTCTTCAATTTGCGAAGGAGGGACAGCTATATCCGGGTAACGTAGGGACTAGTATGACACGGGCGAGAGTATGCGAAGTTCTCGCCTTGAAACTGTTAAAGGAATATAGTACGAGGGAGCTTATTGATGCTTTGTCCTATGACTTCTACCCGCTTCAAGGAGCCCCCGAGACACCGACGACGCATGCGAAATCCTCCGATAGTAAAAATCGCCCAGGGGTAGCCCGTTCTTCGACGCTCGAGGTGGCTATCCGTGCTTCTGCGAAACACTTCCTTGCGCATCCGCTCGTAGTCCAACAACTCGAGGCCATTTGGAACGGTGCCATCAGCTTCTATTCGTCACAAGATAACCTTCATCGAATTGTATCCAAGCCTTCGAGTGAAAATACGCCAAACGGCCCGGTGGGAGTTCGAACACCACTTCTTAGCCACCAACCTCCCAAAGAGCAGCTATCTCAATTGCCGTTACATCAGATACCTGTACGACGAACGGTCAACTTGTACGACCCGCGCCAAGCTTCTCCTTTGAAGTTATCTCGTCTCCGCGTTCCTCGTTATAGGCAGTTTCTGTCAACGTGCTCTCTATTTGCCTTGATTTGTCTGTTCCTAGCGGTCCTGATAGAACGCTCCAGTCGCATCACAGAACTAGAATTAGTTTTCTGGTTTTGGAGTGCAGGTTTTATGCTTGATGAAGTTGTCGGTTTCAACGAGCAAGGGTTTTCCTTGTATATCATGAGCTTCTGGAACATTTTTGACCTCGGCATTCTGTTGCTGCTCATCGTATTTTACTGTTTGAGGGTCTATGCGGTGTTTGTCGTTGACCCCAATCGTTGGAACGAGATGGCGTACGATGTTTTGGCAGCAAACGCCATACTCTTGTTGCCACGTATCTTCAGTGTGTTAGATCACTACCGATACTTTTCTCAGCTTCTGATAGCCTTTCGGCTCATGGCGGTGGACCTTGCTGCTGTTTTTGTCCTCGTACTAATTAGTTGTTCTGGGTTCTTCGTGTTTTTTACCCTTTCCAGCAACCAGAATGCTGCCCCAGAGGTGGCTTACAAGATCTTCCAAATTCTTATGGGATTTACACCTGCTGCGTGGGATGTGTACGTTTGGAGGTACCGTGGGATCCTCGAGACGATATGAGCTAACAAATACTATTAGGTGGCCGGAGTATACATTCTTAGGCAAGACGCTGCTAGCGGCTTTTCTTATTATTTGCCATTTCCTCGTCGTGTAAGTCTATCTTGAGCATGAAGGCGGTACAGTTCTAACTTGTGATAGTACAATTTTGATTACCGTACTTACCAACTCTTTCACGGCAATCGTATCAAATGCGAATGAGGAGCACCAGTATGTAACCACGTCTGGCTTAATCTTTAGCTTTGCTTACATTTGCCTAGGTTCTTGTTTGCGATCAATACTATATCCATGGTTAAGAATGACGCGATGTTCTCTTATGTTGCGCCAGGCAATATCCTCGCTTGGATTTTGACGCCATTGCGATACGTGATGTCTATAAGGCAATTCGTAATCTTGAACCGTACTGTTATAAAGTTGACACATTTTCCTCTCCTATTTTGCATATTTATTTATGAAAAATACTTTCTCGCTCCGTCGATTTACGAGCCAACGGATTTGGTCGAGCACCAAGGACGCCGCAAGGCAAGAGGAATATCATTCACGGACCTTGCTAGTAGGGGAACTGCTCTTTTCAGCCCAAGCATGAAAACACGTGAGGAATCGATTGCCGGGTTTCAAAAAGACCGTGCCCTGGAAGAGGTTTTCCGTCGACCGCCCGATGTTAGCACAATACGGAGCCAGAGAAGACAAGAAAGGAGGAAGACACAAACGGCTATTCGCAATTGGATGGAGCAGAATGACGAGATCGGCGAGCGTCTCTCTCATTGGCCGACGATTGACAGTCGCCCGAGTCTTTCGCAGCGACGAATGAGCATGAGCCGTGATTTTCCTAAGAGGTCTAGGCGCATCTCTGATATTCGATCGGCTGCAAGTGACCCTGCCGACCTTGTATCGAATAGCGGCTTTCCTGGTTCTAATGTTAGGGAACTCAATGGTCAAATTGATGAGCAACAGGCACAATACAGGGACCAGACGGGAGCAGATGGCGACGACGAATTCGTAACAAACGATGAGGAGGAAGATGAAATGGTGGCTGCAAGTCGTCATAGCAGCGTTGCTAGCCCACGAGAACGTGAAGACTATTTTACGTCCTCTCCGGACTTGAGGCGTGAGGTGTTAGCTCCGTCATCTTTGAGTTCCTCCTCACACCATCAGAGCATGGCTGTCACGTCACCTAGAACTAGCAATACGCCTCGTCGTCAGGGTCTTCACAGCCGCACACTCTCCACAAATACAATCCTTTACGCTCCACAGGGACCCAATCACTTCGAAACGAGTCCGTCCTTGATCTCGGAAGAGCCATCAGGAGTGGGTTCTCATCCGCGAACGAGCCGACTAGCCACGGCGACAGAGTCATCTATGCCAAGCGGCACACGCTCGCCACGAAGGACGCAAAACAGACCTCCCCCGGTGACCCGGCCAAGACCGATCCCAGCAAGGTCGGCACCTAACCGCTCCATTCTCCTCAACGCTGCCCCAAGAATTCGACGACTTTCGTCTGTTGACGGGGGCATCAGTTCGGATATAGGGTTAGATGCGACTAACGAATTTGGCGCTGTGCCATCTTCGTTTGCTACACAAATGGCTATGGCAACCGGTCAGCTAAAGGCACCGAACCAAAGCGGCCAAGACCGCGAGGACTCCGATAGGATAAGCCGATTAATTCTAGCTAGGATGAAGAACCTCGAGGAGAACTTTGCAGATGCCATGAAGGAAATTCGAGCACGAAGTACAGTGCCCACGGCACAGAATTCAGACGATGAGGGCGGCTGGAGAACTGGCACAAGTGGTGACAGGCCATCAACCGGCAAAATAAAATCGGGAGGGAAGAGCAAAAGCGAAGGAAGTCGACCGGGGAGTAAAAGGGATCAAAAAGATGGTCTGGAGGCGGGTTTACCAAGGGGTCATCGATTCAAGGGGAAGGGGAAGGAGGTCATGGGGGCAATAAGCGCTGGTGAGCCGGAGGATGAGCAGGCAACAGAGGTACCGACAAGGGGAAGTTCCGTATAGGCGGCGCCTTTCTGCCCCATGTGTGGGTCTCACAAATGATGCATTTTGGCGTTTTTGGTTTGCCTTGAGGCTCGGAAGGCAACGGTAAACAAAAGGCCTGAGTATTTTTGGTACGGTATCCAGGGGGTGGTGGTTGGGAGCATATACCTATCAGCTGTGTCTGATGTGGGCATATGATGCGATATGCCGAATGACAGCTTATAATGTACTATTAAGCAGAAGTGGATTGTGCATAAGACGGCTTATCAGAG
Organism: Entonaema liquescens; assembly: GCA_902805475.1. Taxonomy (NCBI): domain Eukaryota; kingdom Fungi; phylum Ascomycota; class Sordariomycetes; order Xylariales; family Xylariaceae; genus Entonaema; species Entonaema liquescens. The sequence goes on along the minus strand of CADCSX010000001.1, from coordinate 2,088,088 downwards.
CTGACTATTATTCATAAAGCTTTTTTCAAATTTGCTTAACATTCTTTTTTTATTGTATGTTTTTAAGTCTAAGGGTACCTAGTTAGAAACAGAGAACGCCCGCCGTTACGTCCATCCAATCATCGTATACGCATATACGTCTAATAGTGAGGCGTGTATATATAGCCTTTTGTCATGATAGATCGATCCCAACTGTTACCGTGAAGTTCCCAATTATTCCAGCTGACATTATCGTGCCATGCGAGGTAGGAGCTGTTTGCTCTACCCATTCATAATTCCCATTTATATTTTCTTTTCTTTACCTCCTAGTATATATCGTCTTATACATAAGCGCTTTCCAGGTTGGTCTAGATGCCGCCGCCGCTCCGGTCGACGCTCACGTAGAAGTTGGGGTTCTCGGGCGAGTTCTTCTGGGCTCGCTCGTTGCGAGACAAGACGGATCGCCGGTACTGGACTGCTACTGCGATACCGGCTGTTGCGACGGCGGCGAGGGCTAGGCCGGGGTGTCGGGATCTAGGGTTTGAGGTTAGTCCGGGGAACTATGTAATGCGCTGATGAGCGGGATTGGAGGTTGGTATACTTACAGACGTCCTCCGGTGGTCATCCTGGTTGCTCGGGTGTGGTCCATATTTTCTTAGTTAAGAGCTTGTGTAGACTCGGTGTTTGTAGGTTATGCTAATAGTAGTTATACAAAGAGTATTTGATCAAATTCTGGGATTCTTATAGAGCTTCTAAAGTTTGGTTGTTCGTGATAAAAGGACAATAATAAAGTCTCAATTTTATTCTATCAGTAGTAAAATATCAGTTCTAGAAGTAGGTAGCACAAGAACTTAAGAAAAGCAACGAAGCCACTTTCGAGAAGATCGCCGGGCAGAACAGGCAGACTTATGTATGCAGCAGGCAGGTTAGAGCACTATCCGTACTGACCGCTACATACCGAAGGGGGTGTCTAATTGATAAGAATGATCTCCAATTTTATGTCATACAAGGGGGGACCGTTAGCGGAACATAAGGACAGGCGGGTTCTAGATTCCCCAGATTTTCGGGTAGAATGGGCAGACGCTGATGAGGTCAGTGGTGCGATGTTCGCGCGAGACGAAAAGTTAAGGGAAGCTTGGCTCTTTTTTTTTTTTTGGGTTGCCCTAGGCTTGACCGGTTCGGGATAAGGGACACGCGAGCGAATGGGGTAACACCTTATCGGGAGGATTCCGGAAACCTAATACCTGCCTAGATTAACTAGGGTAGGTATGCTTGATACTCTTACTAACAGACTTTCTGGGCTTGCATTAGGGCACATGTAATGACTAACTATAGGTATATGTAGTAGATAGTAACTACATGTAACTAGGTAGTACATACATACTTAGGTAATGTGTGTAAGGGGAGTTGAAATTGTTGGGGCAGGAGGGGCAGTGAACCACAATGCGGGGATTAAGAATTTAATTATTACTTAATGAAGTACATAAGAGGCGATAATTCTACAAGATCGAAGCTTCTCAAATGTCTAATATCCTAATATCTCGTGTCTAATATACATGTATCGTAATGCACCTCAGTTATGTTGCTGACTTGTCAAGTCTCACAATGATAAAGCCACCACCAGGCAGAAGCCTACAAGTCAACTTGATAATTACGTGTATGATTTTTATAGTAATGTTAGGGAGGCAATCTGCATATGAAGTCAGACAGCAATGGAAACACTTGGCCCTTTTGACTGAAATATCTTTTTTCAAGAATACCTGTAAATTGTCATCTCGGCAATGTCTCTTGCATGCGTTGGTGTGTGTACACTGGTGTGTGTACATTGGTGTGTGTACATTGGTATGCTGCAGATGTCACAGTACGAATAAAACCGTGGTTATACTGTCCCGTAAGGCTTATCCGTTGATCTTCATCGCCTACTTCACATGCCCAGCAGTATGTTAGCCAATTGGGATATAGACATAGGGGGGGGAAGTATGTGGCTTGAAGAGGCGCAATATCAAATGGTAAATAGTACCTACATATACACGTTTACCACTTATAATTATACCTAGTGCTAATGTACCTATACAATACCCATGTGTGCCGCGTGCAGCATGGAAGCTTGCATATAAGCAGGCAGTCATCAGTCAGAATATCAAAGGAAGGCAACTACAGCCTTATATTTAATCTTTTTTAGCTTTGATTCGTTTACTAAATACTGACTCCTCTCCAAACTCTTCAGGCAGTCAGTCATCCAAGTCAAACTTTCCTCTTTTACTTCGTATCATTATAGGAAACACATTGCGTCCCACTTACTCTACTTCTATCACGGTAGTTAGCCTAGAGCCTTGCTCCCGTAGCGACCATGATCTCACAGCAACTAGCTCAGCTGAGAACAGAGTCTCAGGGACTTCCTCCTCCTCCAACGCAGCCCGATCCTATACCTCGTGGCTCTTTGATCGATGCCGCCATCAACCAGTTGCTTGAGGATCAGCCAAGCGAAGATGATGCCAACTACAGTGCAAAATCTAGAGAGAAGTCAGATCTCACTAGACTACTACACGTTCACGTCGAGTGTGATTCCGGGGATACTCTAGTTATCGTTAATTTCCCTCCAGGCTACCCGAGCTGTAGAAGGGAACAGGTTGGTAAATTTCTAGTATTATACAAGAGCCTATAGTCTACTTCTTTGTAAGCGAGGCGAGTCTGCTTGAGCTTACACCAAGCTTGTTTTCATTACATGACTTATACTAGATAGAGGGCTTGTGGAGTAATTGTTGTCTCTTCTCGATGTAACTGATCAACTTCCGGTACAGTGGACCCCAAAGCGCTTCCTCGTTCATTCGGAAAAACTTCTCGCTACTGGTTCCAAAGTCTTCGCAAATTTATTGTCGCCTAAGAAACAGGCTCGCTTCTTGAAAAGTTTGGAACTTGCTGGTGAAACTGTTTCGCAGAAGTTTGTTATTGATCTCACCCCTTCAGGCGAGGGGGACGAGCTAGCTGCCCAGCTTATGGAGTTGTCTTTACCTCCTGGCGTTACGGATTGGTGGACGTCACAGGAGAGACTTGGTATTTCGCAGTATCTAGTGTCCGGTCACGATGACCACTGCCCTTATCACGACGATGTTCCCCTGGATTGTAAGAAGAAGGACTCATACATCGAGCATGAATTAGGAGGACCCAGTGAACGTCTTCCGAGAATTGACTTGGCTGACATTGAAACTCCGGAACCCCGGGCTATTGATGATTATTGCCCTATCCGTCATCGCGTCAATATAATTCGTCTTCTTCTGACTATAGAAGGCTACGATTTGGTCTTGAACTCGGCACCACGGGTCTACACGATCGCAGGCATTGCCAACATACTAGACTGTACAAGTGTTATTGTAAGTGGAAATATTTGGAACTATTTATATATTTTACTAACTTTATATATTGTAGCGTGATTCTGTGTATACTTGGCTTTTAGCGGAGCCTAACACTGAATTTATTGACATAAATACCGAAGTCGCGTTCAAAATTGCGTGGATGTTGGGAATAGATTCCATCACCCGAGCCGCTTTTCGCATTCTTGTAGTCGAGAAAGCCTTGGATACTCTAGCTGCTCACCCTCCGGCACAAAAGGAGCGATATACAGTTTTCGGCCGCCCTCGTGTCGATTTGCCTGACGATCTGCAGACTGTTGTTCAGTATGCAGCACAGAAACTCGCCGATCGTGCTCAACAGACAATGGCAAAGTTAAAATCGGACCAGTTTTACAGTGTGTTGAAAATTCAGGAATACCATAAGTTCATAGAGGCTGGCGACGTCATCCGCACGGCTCTTTCTACTGGCTCAGGCCCAAACAACAGTCTCTCAGCCCCGGGGGTAGATATCTTACGCGATCAACTATTAAATGGATTGTTGGATTCATTCTCTGTCCTTTCCGCCAAGCTGCAAGAGTATAAGGATTGGATCATACAGACGGCATTGCGTGCCGTAGCTGGATATGTCCAGCAGAGCGACTACGATCGTAACCGCCGGTGTTACGTGGAACATTGGAGGCGGATTCCTGGTTCACTTATCATCAGCGATTTTTCTGAAGCTCAACATCTCCTTACTCCATGGTTCTGGGAACATCTAGCTTCATACCCTACGGATCGTGAGGGGATATGCTATCCTAATCGGTTTTTGGCCGAAGACGTGGACGATTTCAACGACAAAGGAATTAGAGCAGCAGTTTACCTCTACGGTGGAAGCCATGAGAAATTCGCCGACCTCTTCGATTTCAATATTGAGCAGTTTCGTATCGAGCTTCACGAGGCCGTGGTAAATTTGTGGAGTACCTGGGCAAAGTGCAAGCCGGAGGTTCCGCTCACCAGAACTGAGCACATCATCCTGGCGCTGTCGGAGGAAGAGTTCCAGTACCTCCCCCTCTGGGCCGGCGGGCTCAATGACGGGAGCGGCGGCGTTTTTCAATCTGCCGTCCCAGACGCGGATTTGGGCCCCATCGGACCTGGACCGGCTTATCGTACGGGCAATACGGTGGCGACAGATACCTCGAGTATCTGCCAGTCTGACAAGACGCCCAGCGAGGTTAGCACCGCCACCCTGACCGCCGGACGGTCTGTAAACGCCGTGCCCTCAAATGTAGGCCACAGCACCATCCACGACGGCACGTCTATTTCGGATAGCCGCGTCTCGTTCACACCCGCGGCCAGCACAATAGCATCGACGGCTACTATGGATAGAGACGATAGTGATGGCTATGAGTCCGATGGGAGTGATGAAATTGACGAGGAGGCTTGGTCTCAAGTTGAAGAGCCCCTGACGTAGCAGTAATAGTAATAGGCCTACATATTATTAGATGATGGCGATAGTATAAATACCTAATTATATAGATAGGAGGCGGAGCTCTGGTAAGTAAATGAGCAGGCATGATGGTTAAGCTACCTAGGTTTACTTTTTAGGGGTTAAATTCGTCTCATCTGGGGGAACGAGCTATGACGAAACAGATAAGGGAACGCCCTCTATTGGAGTATATCGTACCTTTGTCACGATACTTAGATCGAGTAAAATAAATAACAAAGAATTTGGCAAAGTTAGGTGTTGAGAGATTGGTAAAACCTCTATTTTATCTAGGACTTTCCGCATCCCAGGTATCTGAAGCGGGTATATAGTTTGCTATCGCACTGAGCAACCCCTGATTAGGTAGTGACTCAGCATAGGCTCATAGTACAGGAAGCAGATCAGAGGTATCGTTGTGAAAAGAGAAAACAAAAAGCAAAAAAAGGCAAATCTGAACAGCATGTCCTATTTGATTGAGCCCCCCTTCCCTTGCTTGATAGCAGTACACATTCCGAAAGAGTAAATCCCCACAAATTCCGAATACCATAATGTCCGATATCCCCTTTTCTCGCTCTCTAAACGCCTGTTTTCATGCTCATGAGTGTAACCCGCCATGCTGTGTAGTAATGCAGCACTTCCCGTCCTCTATCCCTTTGTATGGCGGGATGGCTGTCTGTGATTACGTTTATGTATAGACAAGGGTATAATGAGGAGGTATAATGGAGAACTGAAAAATTATGTTTATACCGTGGAAAACTCCGGGATTGGTGATGATTTTTATCAGACCCACTCCATTTCGGCTTCTAACCCTGCCTCCACTACCTCCGTGCTCTGCTTTCGGGGCCGGCCCCGAGGCCTAGGCTTGGAATTAGACCGCGCTCTTTTCTTCCGTCCTCCGGGTGCGGATCCTGCCTTTCTCTTGCGGCCGCGGGGGTCAACATCGGTTACATCTTCGTCACCTTCGGCATCTGAAAGCGTTGGCTCGCCATCAAGATCATATTCTTCTTCCTCGTCCGGTACCTTAACTTCGCTGTCCACGTTAAGAAGCTCAACGAACGCCCTGCACTGCCCCATCATGCGTTCCGGCGTATCTAGTGCGGACATGATTCTGGAAAGGTCATCCCAGACTTTGTCTCCGGTAACCCCTTGGACTTTTATTGGGGCTTTTGTGAGATCCTTCGGAGCACTTTTCCCTTTGTTATTCTCACGTCGATTGGAGCTAAGACCATATGATCGGCGTAGGTGAGTTCGTACCTCCCAAAGAGTAAGGAGGATGGTCGAACCAGCTGCTAATTGGTGAAGTCGCTGTCGATCAACAGGAGGCGGCGCAGGAGTCACAGGCTGCTCTTCGCCGCCAGCGGGTTCCTGGGAGGTCGAGGCTTGATCCATGCGTACCTGGAAGATCTCAGACTCGATAGCTTGGGCAATACTGGACCCTATCGCAGTTACCATCTTCTCCATTGCAGTGATTGTAGCCTGCAACTCGCCGACAGTGACGAACTCGAAGAATGCAATGTTCTCAACTATAAATCGAGAAAACTCGACGTGTGGTGACAACGCCTGGTCTACGGGAAGTTTTGCGTGGTCAAATTCGACCTGGCCAACAAGCTTCTCAAGGAATTTAATGCGATTCTTGGATTTGCTAATTTTCAGGACTTCAGTAAGAAGATGAAGTTTCGACGTAAACGGATGCTCGGTCGCGCCCCGCGGATCTTTGACAACGTCACGTTGATACTGGAAGGCTGAATGTATCGCTTTTGCATACTCCCGCTCAAGCACGCTTTCGTATTTCTCGTGAAGCGCTCTGTGCTCATGGTATGCGAGCTCCGAAATTTTAGGCACTGGGCAAGTTTCGAGTGTAATAAGGGTGACACCAGTCTCCTTCGGGTGCACCAAGCCCTGTCGATTGATACTTGCCAACACCTCCATGGCTAGAAAGGCGTGGTCGTCGTAGGTCGATAGAGTAATACGAGTGATGTCCTTAAGAAATCGCTGCGTGGTCGCGCTCGCCACGTCATCGAAGCTAGTACTACCCATAACCTTCAAGTCCTTCTTAATAGACTCTTTGCCGGTAGCTGCTGACGAGGCCGCTTGCTCGGACCTTTGTTCCTCTATTAAGAGAAATTCCTTGAAAGATCGAAGTATCATTGACTCCAAAACAGGGATACGCTCGTCGAAGGCCTGTTGGAATGTCGTATAGACATTGGCGGCAACGTAGTTTCTGGGATTGGACTGGCAAATAAGCCCGATAGCATCTAATGCTGGGCGTCTCACATCTGCTGGCTGTGAGGGGTTTGCAAAAGGTACTAGAACGTCGACCATGAGTTTCGATACCGAGCCCTTCCATTTTGGTAGATTGGAATCAGACTTAAAGCGCTCCTCGTGGCTGTCCAGATTACAGTGTTTACCAATCATCCCAACGATAAGAGAATATCGGTCGAACTGTCTGGTTTTCGTTTGGTCGAGCGGTCCCTTCTTGTTTATTACTTGAATACCTTTCATGCATGATAGTACTAGTCGCGCGAGATTTTCGGATGACTGAAGAAGTTCACTGATGATCCATATACAAGCTACAACGTCGTCAAGGAGTGCTCTTGTGACTTTAGAAGTAGCAGGCATAAGGGCCTTGCGAACATCAGAAAGAAATTTGGAATGCACGCTGGATACCTGTGGTAAAACACGACGATATATGACAACGACAGCTCGTGAAATTACTAGGTCCTCACTAGTACTGACACTAGCAATATGAGGCTCTAATTGTCGAATTTGCTCGAAGGTAAACAGCTTCGGGTCCGCTTTTGCGAATATCATGAGAACCTGGAAGGCATCTCTACTAGATGGAATTGATGGGTCGTCCGATTCGGGATTATTAATAAGGTCAACCAAGTTTGCAACAAGTCTCGTACAAACCCTGGCATTAGCTTCGGAGAGTTTGGAGTCTGGTGATAATATCGTCTGGAAGACCTTATCAAGGACCAGTGCGGTGTTTCCGTGCTTGACAGTCTGGACCATAAGGGCGACATGATCGGTAAGAGACTGCTTGAAAGCTACCGAGTCATCTTCCTTATAGAAAGGCGAAATCCAAACTTCCTCTATCATCTGTCTAGCGAGCTCCCGCACGCCCTCGTCAGGATCTTGTGTACGATGTAACAATCCATTGGCAATGGCGCTCCGAACTGCCTTGCTGTCGTTTCCCAAGTAAATGTCTTTAGCCAGCTTCATTGCTCGCTTCCGCACGCCAATTCCGGAATCGATGAATCGTTGTATGACCGTTGGTGTCATCCTCTCCTCTAACCTTGGACGCATACTCATGCACTTCCCTATAAGGCCAAGGGCCGAGTCACGTACTTGGGGAGAGGAATCGTTAGAGCACTGAAGAATGAGCTCGATGAAAGCACTATCGCCGTCAAGGATAGTAGGGTCGGTGTCAAGTACGAGATTGATACTTTTGAGGCTGCGGCTGCGCACGGTGGCCTGGTCTGTAGTCATGGATCCCATGAGTATATTTAGAATGTTTTTGAACGATGCACAGAAACTTGATCTGAGCAATATGATCGAGTGGGAGAGCTTTGCATGATTCGGGACCACGGATTTGAAGCTATACTCCCGGGAAAGCCATTTTGGGTCCTCGATCATGTTACGGAGGCGAAATGCGATCCTCCCAAACTCGCGATCTCTTTCATCTGAATCTTCGCCTTCCGCAGAATCGTACCCGAGACTGACCTGCGATCCCCAATCTGTTATGAGATATGATATAGCTCCTTTAAGGTAGGGGTCGTCGCCCAAACGATCTTGCAGATACTCTAAAACGACGCGATACGGCCCTAGCCAGCTGACCGTCTTTTCCATCGACTTGTTACCCTCTAGAACGTTCAAAGTCAGATCAGCAAGCCATTGACCGAGTTCATCCGAGTCGCTGCCTTCGAAATTGGTGGCAGTCTTCCTAACGTGGGATCGCAATCTTGATATAGCCGCAGCCATAACGCCGAGGAGTTCCAAGGCCATATTCCTCGCCGGCGCCGCATTTTTATCACCATCCATCTGTTGGAACATGATGTACATCGTAAGTCTAAGCAACAGTTCTGCCGCAGGCCAATCAGGGGAATCTAGACATGTAGTAAAGTCTTCTATGAACAAATCTAGTAAATTTCGGTAGGGAGTATCTCCGGACTTGGTCGATTTCAGTGCCCGTTTCACTATAAAGTTGACGACGTACGTAGCATTGCGGTAAGCGCCATCGGTAAGCGGTTTTGAAAGAGCTTGAAGTTCCTGGATAGCTGTCGAGTGTTGGATCGCCGCGGACGCCTCCGTCTTAATCGTATATGTAGTCTCGGGTTTTCCGTTGATGCCTTCGGCGGAAGATATCGGGTCGCTATCCCCATCATCTTCTGCTATAGACTGCATCATCCGACCGCGAAGCTTCTCTTTGCGATCATCCACTTTTCCGGCACTTGCCTGTATTAGTCGCATGATTAATGCAGACACAGGCTGAATACTTTTCCCTTCCGAAAGCTTAAATTGTCTTGCACTCTGCTTGCCGATAGGTAGCTTCTCTAGCGATGTAAGGATTTCATTAAAGATGCCTTCTCGCTGAGGTGGGTTCATCAGAAATATCTGCGACAGCACGTTCATGGCCACTAAGCGAAGTGTGTCGAACTTTTGGACACCGACGACCGATTCTTTCTCTGTATGCGCGTTCTCAACGAAAATAAGACATGATGCCACGAACTCTAGTGTATGCACCACAGTTTCGGAGAGATCAATACTGACTATTAGGTCTGACATTAGAGAAAAAACCTTCTGGCAGGTCGTGAATAGAGTACTAATAGCCTTCTTGTGTACCGTAAGGAGGCGAAATAAATTGCTGGTAGGACCGGTGCTCCTAAGCTCAGCCGTGGGAATGATAATATCCCCTATGACATTTCTAAACAGATTTAGACCTTGTTGGATCAAGTCCTCGGAGTACAGTTGCTTTTCTTCTCGGCCGCCACACATGATGCGGAACGCTGTACGAGCAGCTTTCAGACCCATTTCAATATCGCGAAGCTGTTGAACCCAAAAACCGACATCGGTTTCGCCCCATGTCTCATCCAATTTAAACTCAAGCGTATCTGCATGTTTCAAAGAACCCTCACTCAGATTTTGGATTCGGAGAAGATCATGTAGGGGCGCTTGGCGGAAACACCCAAGGTCAATGGCTCTGCTTATGTGTCTTTGGGCTTTATCATGTGCAGCTATCGTCATAGTAGGTTCCTGCTCACTTGTTAATGTCACCAGATGTGACGCGGGTCCGTATTGATTCGACAAGTGATCCTCTGCAGTAAATATCTCCTGCAAGCATCTGCGCAAGTCTGAAAATGCAGCGTTGGCAAGCTCACGCTGGTTGAGCTCCCCTCCGAGAGGATCTTCAAGTTCTTCATGAGAAGTATGCTTCCTTTTCGCTGACAAATGAGCGGGGATATCAGGCGAATCAGGGACCACAGCAAACTCATTTTTGTTGAAGCTTGTCGCGGGGATTTCGACACTAATTTTACCCTGTTTAGGGTAGCTCGATGACGGGTCGGACAGGGGTTGTTTATCAGTCCTATGAGATGAATGTTCATAATTTCCCGGCGGCTCAAAGTTTTCTGCGGTGGAATACGTCGGTTGAGGTGTTTCGGATTTCACTTTGGTCACTGATGGGGAAGGCACCTGTGGAATTTGTGATGCTGAGAAAGCTGGTGCCTTTGGAGTCACCATCACGTCCGCAAGTGAGACCGTCTGGGATTGAGCTTGCATTGCTGGGGAAGGAGACGGGGCAGGCGGCCTTGTTGACGTATATATAGACGCTGCCGCGTCCAGTTCCTTCCGTGTAGGTAGATGTACCTCGATTCGAGATTTGTTGTGAGCGGCCGCCTGTGCATTTACAGTAGCAGGATTGTGCTTAACAACCTTGGCCGGTTCCTGTCTACGCGCCTTAGGCGACTTCTTCGCAATCCGGGGTGACATGCTGCGGCCATTGGGCGTTGAGGCGTTGGAGGCTTCGGTAGTAGAGCAGTGGAAGGGTATAGATGTATTATCGTAAACCATTTTTGCAAAGGGGGACATGCCATCGGCAAGACTTTGGGACGATCTCTTGGTTACAGAGGTAGCTTTCGGCGCAGATTTGAATTGACTATAGTTACCCCGGTTAGCATAACTAGCTAGACTTCACCTTACAGCCTTTATTTAAGTAGAGCATGATGAAAACACGCACAATTTTGTAATCTTATCGGCCTTGAGGAGGTTCTGTACAAACTCGAGACTTCCTTCAATACGTTTGGTAAGGCTGGGTCCCTCGGCTTCCTGGTTTAAGGCATCATAATCTTCTTTCGAGACTAAACGGGAGAGCGACGGCGCGAAAGGACCTGATCCGATAGTGGGATTGCTGATGATATCTTTTTCGACATTTTAAGTTCTCGTTAGGTTCAAGTTACGGGAAGAGAGATTTGAAGTTTCGAGTTTTGTGCGTGCAGGAAAAACAATAATACTGCAGCAACGGAGAGGGAAGGAACGACTTCAGAGGCTGACTCACCTGGCTCAAAAGGAAAGACCGAGGTGAACGGGGTATAAGGAAGGGCCTCGTTCAAGGTGAAGGGTTTCGGGCCATTCTGTCGTTGATAGACATTGGGACTAGGTTGCGCATAGGCTTGTTGGTCAAAATGAGGCATCGCGCCATTCTGGTCGTGATGATACGGATTCGCCATCGTAGCTTAACCGATACCTTACTCGTATTGTTAACGGTGGACGGCGGTCAAGCTACTCGGTTTCCCGTTGTGTCGATCTCGTTATGCTATTAACTCATCGCAGTCGTCTTTATCGCGAAGAACAGGGCGAAAACGTATATCGTGACATGCGTAGTACCGCGAAACTAATTGAATTACGACCTCCAACGTTAATGCGCTAACGTATAAGAGTTGTGAATTTAAGTACGAAGTAAATATGAGAAGGAACGGCGAAGATTAAATATACAAAATGTTACAATGTAGACGCGAACGGACAGCCTGGTAGCGTAGCCTTGCGCAACTCAGGGAAGTTTTAGGTAATTTGATTGATCCGTTTGAAGAGCGGGTAACCTGGAAGGTCTCATCATTGCCCAAAACCGGGGAACCTACCAGCCTGCCACGCCTTACCACGCCCGCGCATTCCATACGAGGTAGCTTCAATCGTCTTTCACAGGTACAAGTACCTAATGTATCGAGGTAAGGTACATAGGTATGTTCAGACCAGGGGTCTACTATTATCATCTTATCGATAGCGCAATCAATTCTACATAGATCTCTACTTGCATGGACAGGTACAGTGGATTATGCGGTGCATTTTCCAATTAGTTGATACAATTTTTCTTAGAAAACATTGCGAATCTGCTTCTTTATCTACAAGACCACCACAAATCTCATTTAGAACAGTAGACGACAACATAACTCAACAATGGCTGCGATCGGCTCCCTAGTTTTCTGTACCGACTGCGGGAACCTACTTCCCGTATCTAAGGGTAATGTCAAGAACATTTTACATTGCGAATGCTGCGGCGCCGAAAATAGAGGTTCGTTAGCCGCGAGATCGCTACATATCCACTTTGATGTTTTTCTTTTTTTTCTCTAACAAGATATCCTGATAGATACGGCATCGAAGACGACCGTTACCCAGAGCAAACCTTCCGACTTCCCTTCTGTACTCCGACAAAAACTCTCCATCGTACAATCGGTTGAGCGACATAAAATTCAAACAGAAGCCGTCGTCAACGAAACATGCGAGAAGTGTGGACGGACCGAAGTCAAATATTCGGCAGTACAGCTACGTAGCGCCGACGAAGGTAGCACCATCTTCTACACATGCGACTGTGGTCATAAGTATGCTGTTCCTTTACGTAGTAATAAATTGGATATCGCTAATCGGCTTCCTCGAATAGGTGGAACACCAACAATTGAGATCCCCTCAGCAGAGATTATTTACTACGTTTCTCAAGCAGAGGCAATGAACTTGAGAGCAAGTCTATAAATCAAATCATGCATATCCCTTTTTGGTATCCCGTAGCCAACCCAGACGTAACGCCAGTTTCCAACCCACCATCTATGCCGCTACTTTTAGAGCCTCCGGAATGAGCGCATACTCTGCTTGGTTCGATTGTTCGTGGTCAGCCATGTCTAGAGCAACGATGATGCTTTCGCGCACGACCTTCTCCTCGTCGTGAAGGAATCGCTTCAACGTTTCTTCGACGCCTTCCTCCTCGCCAAGACTTCCCAGTGCTTCCGCCGCTTCATGCCTCACCATACTAGCCTCCTCGAGATTGCTCAATGCCGCTGTAAGGGCTGGAATCGAAGCCGGGTGGGAAAGCTGGCCAAAGACAAACGCAATCTCGTGGCGAAAAAGGGCAGACGGGTCTGCAAACCCCTTGGCTAGGGCATGGACAGCCGGGACAGCCGTTGGGAGGTCTGGCGGCGATGCGAGATCGCGCAGTGCGAACATAGCACGGTATCTAAGGAAGAGAGGTTGGCTTGTGTCCATCAGGCTCTTCTCTAGTTCTTGGACAGTCTGCGCAGAGTCGGGCATCGGAGGAGCTGGGTCGACAGAAGCGAAGTCGCTGTTTTTCTCACAGTTAGGATGAAAATAGTCCTTATGCAGATAGTCAATTTACTTGTCAATGGATATGCATACCTCTGGTGAAGCTTCTCCGCCTTTCGTTGTTCCGAATTCTCCCATTCAATCCGGTCGATAGCAATCTCGCAGGTCTCTTTGACGGCGACGTCTTCTCCCTCACGGTCGCGGTACCTGCGTAAAATCTCCAAGTTTCCAGCATCGCCAAGAGCACCTAGAGCCTCTGCTGCTTCGTGGCGGCACATAGGATCCTCTTGTAGATCTGCTAGAACTTTTTGGAGAGGGGGGACAGCGGCCAGGTTGGCCGACTGGCCTAAACAGTAAGCCAACTCATGTTTGAGTAGTGCTGACGGGGATGTAAAGGCGGCGGCAATAGCGTCGATAGCTCCGAGAGCTCGGTCTCCAGTCTCGTGTCGTGCGAGGTGCTTCAGAGAGAAAAGGGCGCGGAATCGGACAGGTAGTGGGGTAGCTTCGGAGCAGAGAGATTCGCGAAGGCTCGCGATGGTCGCTAGGGTATCTACATCGGATGTCATGATGAATCAAAGTTATAAAAACTTCCAAAGTGTAAAATCCCGTAGGATTCAAACCGAGCAAGGGAAGATATAACGAGAATTAAAGTTAATTGGAAGACTGAAAGCTACGGAGGGAAATTTCGGGCAATAACTAAAGTTCGCACCAAAGTTTTGTTATCAGGTAGCGTTGTACAATACGATAATGCAGGCAACCCCTCTACCAAGATCCTTAAAAAAATTCTCCGCACAAAAAGGCCATGAGAGGTACTGTACTGTACGTACCCACATCACCGTCCCAAATGACGCGCCGGTTTTTTCCATTCAAATGCGCTTTACTATATAAGACTTGCCTAGAAGGCATTTAACATTCAGGTTTCCTGGTGTAATGGCTAGCACTGCGGATTCTGATTCCGCCAATCTGGGTTCGATTCCCAGGGAGACCTTCCTTTTTCCTGTTCGTCATCGCGTTACCCGCCATACTATTTTTTGTTACATACGGGTTTGCCTTCCTTTCCGTTAAGTACAAATATGTATAGGAAGGTGTGTGGTTTACGAAGTAGTTAGCTCGTGATTGTTCGCACTTGTCTTATTAATTAAGTTCATCAGCACCTTTCTTACATCAAGTCCCTTAGGTAATGGTAATGTAGTGTACTTGTCGCACCTGCTGTTCCGTACGTTACGTCTACATTTTGGAAAAGAGTGGTACCAACGAAAGGTGAGGCCAGGAAATGCGCTAAAATTACGAGCTCTGCAGCTTGTCGTACGGCCAGTCTTCTCATATGAGCAACGTGATTTCCTCCCCATAATCAAAACATATTCCACATCCCGTCTTAACGTTGAAAAGCTACCCGTACAAACTTTCATGCTCTTGATATTATCACGATTCTTCACAACTGCACATAGGATGGCTTTACACTCTGCGAATGCGGACAGCAAACTAATCTGTGTGTGGCACTACTTTGCCCAATATAATATTTGACAAGTTTACGTGCTTACATATTAAGTAGTTGCTCCCGCGGGAAAGGAGGCTCACGGACAAGCAGAACAATTTACTAGAGGTGTATTAACTCGCTCAGACTTAGACGCAACCTCACCTATTCGCCAGTTTCACAAGTGGTTTGCTGCAGCTCAACGATCCGGCCGCGTTGCTCATCCAGAGACATGTTGTCTATCTACTGCATCGCTTCCCTCCGGTCGTGTATCTTCTCGCGTGGTTTATCTTAAAGAACTGGATGCTGAAGGATTCGTTATCTATAGTAACTTTGGTACCAGCAAAAAGGCTCAGGATCTTGCCACAAACCCATGGGCAAGCCTCACCTTCTGGTGGGAAGACCTCGAACGACAGGTAAGAGTGGAGGGTCGGGCAAGTAGGATCACGCGCGAGGAGAGTCAGAAATACTTCGATACAAGAGTTCGTGGCAGCCGTATCGGTGCTTGGTCAAGTCGCCAGAGCCAAGTCCTAGAACGGAGTCAAGGGGTTAATGGCGAGGAGGAAGATGATGGGCGAAAGATCCTCGAGGGGTGGGTTAAGGAGACCGAGAAACGATTTGAGGGAGAAGAAAGTATTCCGGTTCCGGACTTCTGGGGTGGATTGAGAATAATCCCCGAATCCGTGGAATTTTGGCAAGGTCGGCAGAATCGCCTACATGATCGATTTGTTTACGATAAGAAGACGGTCGCAGAAGAGGGAGTTGATGAGTGGAGTCTCGAGAGGCTTAGCCCATAAGGATTATCAGTCCATATCAAATACACCTAGTATGCCTAGGAAGAAGCATCTACTGAAAGTCCAAATTGTTGTTGTCACTGCTACTTTCGAGCTTCCTCTACATGCAAAGCATATTTTCTCTTACTCCGGCGCCGTCACCGGTCTATCACTAACCAAAAGCACATTCACATGGTTAATCGATCATAATTTGCATGTGATCGTTAGTATCAACCTCTTATTTTGAAGTTTTACTGGTTAGCCTCATATCTTACCTAGATATAGTAACTTTTTCAAATAACATTTAGATAATACGGAGCAAGCTCTGCATGCGATGTAGCTCTCTATGCGTCAACTTACTCTGGATATACACTTTTTCTTCTTCGCCAATTGCTTATACTGATAATACATATAAACCCTATCTATACCTTTTATAAGTTCGACCAATAATAAGACGCATTTACTCATCTTATCAAAGCAGAATGACGCCAAACCAGACGGCCAGTCTACATCGCCGCTTGGGCAACTAAACTAGAGCCTGTAATATTCGGCATCTCTTGCCTCGAACTAAAATAGCACTTCACCTGCGGTTGTATTGGACTGAATATTCACACAACACCCATCGCCGATCTTATCGGAGTTTGGAGATTTACAATGGATCTCATGTGGCTCTAGACGTATTACGGTATGCGAGCAGGCGAGGTAGAGCCGCATCCTCCATTAATTCAAAATTTACATCGGAGATAGCAACATATCTTTGAAGAGCTACTTACTATACAGGTGAAGATAGATTTACGTTAGGATCCTTGAATAAAGCGACGATCACCGCCACACGGAAACCACAATATCAGTAAGAAATTTCAAGCGAGGATGATAAATAGGTTAATTGCACGGTGATCGCGTTTGTAGTGCTAAATCGATATTTTCGTCCGGAGATATCAAAGCTTGGATGTGCGTAAATATTCAGTCTACGCCGAAACGCAGCCACAAGTCTTTTACTTATATCCAGTCGCCACTGAAGGTAGGGAGGCTCTACATGCGCGCACCTAGTATTAGATATGCAATCAGACTTTTCGACCAAGACTCGTCGATATTACCACGTAATGCTCGTCTGCTCACCAATAGGCCCCCAATATAGGTTTTGTTACCATTGGAATCTGATCTAGGGTAGAATCGATTCAAATCCCTAACAAGATTTTTTTCATTCCCAAGCTCGACGAGATAGTCAGTCATATATGTAATAGTGTGTCTTAAATACCTACCTATGTATAGCCCAGGCGATCTTGTTGACATAATACGTAATACTACCTATATATACTGCGCCTATTTCTTACCCCTATTTAGCAAGACCTAACTGATAAGGTCATGGCGCTTTTACGCTCGGCGTATAAGATTGCTGCAGATATTTTGCTTGCTCGCACATACATCCCATGCACGGCATTTCTAATCATCTGCCTCCCAGGCTACTGGGGTATAAGATCGAAGGCGCTTCAATACCCGCGCATCACTTATATAACTTGAAGAAGATATTCGTCACCTAGCTGCGATTTAGGAACGACGGGAACAATACATAGCTACATAGATTAAGCAGCATCGAAATACTAGTGTGGCGTCCTCACGGTTTCATTCAAAATCTCAATGTGGTAACCCGGTGTGTCAATAGAGAACAAGCAAGTCTACCTAAGACTTAAAGAAAACCACATGTTAGCGCCGCTGTCGTCTTCGATGCAATCCCCCGGGATGGCTATATAGCTGACCCTGGAGCACCCCTGTAGAATTCCGACGCATCTCGTCGAAAGCATATCTACGTTGAGATGTCTTCCCCAGACGTAATCCCTGTAAAGTAATCGGCCATTGGTTGATGACGCAGCATAGTACAGAATCTAACGCGTTGATATGGATTCCACAGGCGTCTTACACCGAGGTAACTAACAACATATTCCCAAGGCCAACCTTGTGCCTCGTCAACCCCGGTGGTGGCAGTAGAAGACGATGTCTGTGGGAGTTATGGCGCTCAAACATTTTTATTAGACCAGATTACAGAAAGAGGCTATATCTACCAACTCGTAGTCAACCCACAAGCCGGCTTGAATATAGGGTGGTAGTTAAGGAACTCCGCGATATAAATTTCTACTGCGAACACAGATAATAATATCCTATGCACGTCGATGTACTTGACAGTTCCTAGGCCGCCACTGATCAACCGTCCACTGCCAGACATACAGACGCGGGCTAATGAGTGCTTCGTGGTTGGTTCCTGACACGGGATAAGAGCTACGTTGATAAGCACGCCTCTCTATTCGGTTAATTTCACCTAGCGAGTCATCTTCGACATAACTTCTCAAGTAAATGTATTGCCTTCCCAGTTCGGGTTTACCCCCCTTATACGTTGGTCGTCTAACAGATGCCTTAACAAAACCCAGCAAGAAGGCAGCCTACCATGCTTTTAATTAGACCGTCAACTTCTTGCATGGTTGCTCTTCTTCAAACATTTACATTGCTTCCAACTTGGTTAATTTGGGCAGGAACTTTACATAAAGACAGCCTCCTGGGTCCCTTGTCATTATATCTGCGAGCGATGCTTGATTAAGTTTCTATCCATAAGAATCAGGCACGTCTTTACGTAACAGACATGGTATCGAATGGCCAGTCAAACCTCAATAGAATCCGGGATAACCAAAGGAGATCTCGCGCTCGGCGCAAGGAATATGTGAAGAGCCTCGAGGAGCGATTAGGGCTCTACAAGCGCGAGGGAGTTGAGATTACATCGCATATCCAACAAGCCGCGCAAAGAGTAGCGGAACATAATCAGAAAATGAGAATCCTCCTCAACGCTCTTGGATTTAACGATGAGAGGATCAACTGCTTTCTCCAAAGTGGCAGCATTAATCCAAGCGAAGCTATAGCTTCCAGTCTTTCGGAACCAAGCACTCCTATATACAACAGCATTGGTACAAATATTATCGACCCCTCAACATACGACCAAGCGAAGCTAGAGGCCCTTGCTGCCAGCGTCAGTGAATGCTCTCACATACACGGCGTAGCGAGCCCAGATGATTCAAGATTCTTATTGTCACAAACACCCATAAGCCAAACTCAGAATGAATTAACGCCGTATACACAAGACTTGGATCAACTACCTCACGTGCCCTTAGCCAACATCGACCAAAATGACACAAGCTCTAATGATCAAGATATCGCCGTCTATAAACAGTATTTTGAAGCAGGCTACACAGCTGATCCATATTCATGTCTACCTCATGGTTCAACTATAGCTGGAAGCGGACTCATTCCTGCTTTGCAACACGGTCGAAATCAACTAGATTACTTTACTTCTGAGGATTACGTCGCAAACAATAGTGACAATAGTAGTTGTCTACCCTTGGCTTCCAATATATTCTTTTATCATCATGGCAGAAGTGTGCCTTTTTAAGCTGCCTGGAATTCATTATCAGGTGCACCTTGTAAGTATGTCTTAACTTTTTATAGAAGCAGAAATTATGGGCTAAATTCCTAGCAGGGACTGCTCTAGTTGCGGATTGCTCCTATTCCCTGGAACATTCCAGAGCTATTGTTCATCACTGTAAGCCGCATTTGGCATTCTACATCCTTACTAGGTCATACACCTTTGTTCTGTAGCTACTGAGACAATTATCTGCAAGCGACCGTAGCGTGAAAGCAAACGCCGGTGCTGGCCTAGTCGCTGTTTTCAGCGCGGGAGTGCGTAGGATCTGTATTTTACAAAGCTGCCCATGGACTCTTTGTCTAGGTTCCTATTATTTACACGATAAAATAATAGACAACGTCAATTCGATCCTTCTGATTCTGGAAACCCGAATTAAGCTTCAATAATTTTTTCGTTGTAACATACTACAGCATTCTAAACTACTCTTCTCAACTAGCTTATAAAAACATATATATCTACTACAGCTTGACTTGCATAGCACTGAAGTCGTACGTCCATTAGACACAGAATAAATCAGTAAATTTTCCGAAGCCGGAGCAGAACCTTGACTGGACAGGAAGTTCATAGCATACTAGAGCGGCTCTCGCCGTTGCGTATTTTTCGCCATCTTATCCTAACTGACTACATAATCCAATATGGATGTACCCGGGGTAAGCATACTCTATGCGAATATATACTACGTCTTAACTACATTGGAGTCTGTCTAACGAAGCAAAATAGGATGATTATGGACTCGGCCCGTACTCCGAAGGGAATCGGTCAATTTCTCGGTATAATAGGCCGGAGCCGGTCCATATTAACCCCTTTAGAGGAGGGTTGAGTGATGACGAGGACATTGAAGATGTTCCAATGTCCGGCTTAGAATATCCTCTAGCTAGCATGGCCACGGTTGCTAACGACGCTACTCCGCCCAGAGCGGGAGTTTGGTATGGCCCTAATAAAGAGAAGCTGGCTGTCAATAAAGAATTTCAAGATATCATTCAAGAATGTGAGAGATACTACAAGGTGCGCCCAGGATTCGATGGATCATCTGCACAGTCGGCGAGGCTTTTCAAATTCATAGAGAGGGCCCTCGATGCGATTGGTATGCAGCAACATATTGATCTTTTCCGGTCTAATGAGGATGTCGACTCCAATCATCAACGGAATTTTTCGCCTCGCTACGTAGATCCTTCATTCGACATGTCTGCCATGAGTCAGGAACCCCTTGGTCAGAAACCATCCTTCAACGATGTTAAAAGAAAATTAGGGGGAGGTGGGTTCGGCAGACTCCGGGGTGGTGGTACTCCAGTCTCTTCGGATGTAGGCTCTAGTTCAGGGGAGCCTAAGAAGAGGAGCCAGGATCTAAAGAACCGACTTGGTCTCATGTGGACGAAACCAAGACAAATGTGGGGAGAGTCCAGAGTATGTGCAAACATGGAGACATACGAGATTGCCGACAAGCTTGAAGATCTACAATCCAAGGGGCCTCTGATGTATCCCTCTGAGGATCTGGATGATAAAACACGCAATATGTGCTCGGCTCGACTCACTGAGGTGATGAATAAGCGTACTCCGCAGTATGAAGATGCCAAAACGAATCAAAACATCGAACAAATTAGGGCGCTGATGCAGGAGCTTGGGCAGGTGGTTGATACGGGCAGGCTCAACGGGCTAGCATTTACCACGCGATATATTAAGCCCCGTAATGCTGGCCCTGCCCGATATATTGAATTCCTTAGTAACCCGGACTTCGCGAACGACAGATTCACCGAGGCACTAGCGGATGTTTTCGACGATATGGTCGGTCACATCATTAGGATTCTCCTCTGCAATAGGCTCCTGGACCTGGATCCAGATAATACAGACATTGGTGATTTGTTGTATGAGGAGAGGGGATTTCTAGAATGCCTGAGGAGGCAAGAGGAGATCTGGGCAGAATTTGATCGATACCGGCTCAGCTGGCACCCCCCTTCGCAGGCCCATAAGGAAATCGTCCAAAGCCGTCTGCGCTTACGAAGAGCGCTAGATGGTTATTGGGTCGACCTCATTGCGCAAATCGACGACGCAAGCGCGAAATACAAAGCTCAGGGGTTGGATGCGTTCCCCGAGTCACCACGGCCAATACGGAAAACCCGACGTACAACGGAGAGCAAGGTCAAGCAGGTTCAGGGGGTAGCCACACCACCCCAGACAAGCCCGGCCCGGCCAGAGGAAGGTGTCCTGTCAACAGAGGAACAGAGCGCTGACAACTCGGGCACGGATCCAGAGATTCACGCGACCAAAGAGGTTGGAGAAGCCGAGACTCCAACAACATCACCAACTAATGTTCCCCCAACCCAGACTGAAACACCTACGAGCGTAGGACAAAGTCTACGAATACTCCATAAAATGCGTCACAGATACTTGGAGCGTCTCCAAGAATATACCGACGAGAATGACGAGCTCGACGGAGGCGATCCAGGCGACGCACCGACTATACAAGACAACAACCTTCAGATCCAGTCATACAACAAGCTAATCTGGGACTTGGACACGGAAATCGACAACTTAAGAGGTCGAAAGTGGGAGGAAAATATCGGTGTGGGTACGGAAAACGTTATCCGGCGGCCACCACCGGCTCACGAGATTTATAAATATACCAAGAGGCTCGAAGGTAAAAAGGATATTCCTACCTATATCTTAAGTTGGGCACCCGGTAACTTGCCTGGCGACCATCCGGCACCCGGGATCACCAGAGTTCTCGTGGGCGCTCCGCAAAACTTCGGCGAAGATCCTATTCCTTCAGACGTACCTGTCCAGCAGAATCAGGGTACCATCAACACATCCCGAGGTACCGGGTCTCAGGTTGCCCAGGCTGGATCTCAACCTCGTAAGTTTCAGGTTCGGCCTAATGTTCGGCCTGAGGATCAAATCGTATATCCTTTAAGTGCGGGCCTGTCTACTCGCACCGAAGATCAGCCTCAACAAACCAGTCAACATCGTGCTGGCTACCCCGCTGTCAACTTGGATCAAGAAGAATCTGGGGCTGAAAGCCCTGACCCTCCTCATCCACCTCGTCCTCGTACGTCTCGTTACAACAATGCCGGTCGACTCCGGCTTCCTTCCGAAAAGGGTGGCTCCGTCGTTGACTTGGCGGCGGAGGAGTCTACACCACCCGGTGGGCGTACATACCCTGCCAGTTCCCGCGTAGTCCCTTATCGCCGACACCCTCTCCGGGGCCCAAGGACCAACCCGGCTCCAGCAACTCCGGCTAAGACTCCCCGTACTAAGCGATTGGCGGAGACTCCAAGCTACCTCCGTAGTTGGTCTTGGAATGAGATACCACAGATGACCTTCGAACAATATCTTAGTTCCCTGCCGCCGCGCCTCCGACTCGACAGAGTAGCCGCGAAGGCAAACTATGATCTTATCCTCCAATCAGTAGAAAAGGGTAAAAAAGGGCACGGTGGGCCCTACAAGCGTCCCGCTTATCTCGACGAAATGTTTAAGAATATAGGAACCTCAAGCCAGTCTCGACCCAAGGCTAAAACAACTCCAGCCAAGCCATCGGTGTCGACGTCTTCGAGTGTCAAGCCCCCTATGGACCCTAGACACTTTAGCATGGCAGATATTGCGAGTATGACGTTCTTTGACTATTACAACGCGCTCCCGGGAGAAAGAAAACCAACAATGAGTCAGGCTCAGAGGGACTACGGGATTATTCAAGCTTCCATAAATCGTTTATCAGGCATCCCGGTTGAGGAACAAGAACCTGAGGTCCCCTCAGAGGCGCCTGTCAAGGAGTCCACCAGCCAAGCCGGGCAGAGCGCATCCACCCCCAAGAGCAAAACTTCAGACAAGAAAGCAACTATCTCCGGAGGAGTGACTAAGCCGAAGAACCGGAAGAAGGGCTCGAGATTATCCCAGCATCCTACCAGCTGGGACTGGAGTGACTGGGCCGGCCTCGTAGACGACAGGTACGAGGCGTTCTTGAAAACGCTCGACGACAAAAGCAAGTCGGACTGGAAGGGGGCGGAGGACCAATTTTACAAGATCAGACGAGACGCGCTCCGATTTCATTTGATGTCTAGGCAGACGAAGGATGAGGACGAGGATGAGGACAAAACAGGTAAGACAGCTAGCATTCCGTTTTTATGATTCTAGTGATAGCCAACTGATTCTAGATGGCGCCGCTCAGGCAATTAGTAGCGTCGCTCAGGTTTTCGACGAGGATGACGACGACGACGACGACGACGAAGAAGAAGATGAAGATTCACTCACAGACACCGGCCCAATAGCCATGACCACTGCCTTTCTTAAGTATTTGAGAGCCAAACAGATACGAGAAGAAGAGGCCCAAGCCAAGTCCCCGAAGAAGCCCGCCAACAACTCACCCAACAACACTGCTCCCACTCATGCTTATCAGCCGAACTCGACCGTATTGCAGCGTGAGAAAAATGACCCGAATAGCATATTCTACAACCCCACTCCCCCGACTACCCTACAGACACCCAGAGGGGGGCCCGAGGTTCTCCACCAAGCGCAGAGCCCAGTAGAAGGGACATACCGGAACATGCAAGGCGAGCGGGGCCCGGAGCGGCGATACATCCCCAGCTACCGGTCACCCAACCCGCAGCAACAAGCCACGGTGCCCATCATCACGCCCACCAACCTGACCCCGGTCCTAGGCCCGCACCGCGGTCGTCTTTTCGACCAACCGCCTACCCCGAAGCCGCAAGAAGGGCCCATAAGACCGACGGTCCAGCCCCGTCCGATATACATGCCGCAGACGGAGCCGAACCCGCCGCCCCGACCGGGCCCCCAGCCCAAAGCGGAACCGGTCCTGACGCCGCAGAAGCAGACGCCCGACCGTCCTTCGCCGAAGCGCAAGCCGACGCCGCGCACGGAGCGGCGCAAGTCGCTCTTTGTGCCTCTACCTCCGGCTCCCGCCACAGTCCCGACCACAGGTCCCGGCGGGCGGAACGTCGTGAAGCTGGACGTGGACCGCAAGCGATCTCTCGCGGACTCGTCGGACGGGGCGGGCAACAAGCGGTTGCGCAAGTCGGACAGCGAGGGGTCGGACGCGGGGCGCAAGCGCACGCGCCGGGGCAGCAAGACGAAGGAGCTCGGGCCGCCGATCCCGGGAAGCGACGGCTGGCCGGACCTGCAGTACCTGATGCAGGCGTACCGGCGGGCGGCGCTCGCCCAGAAGCTGTTCAGCCAGCTGCCCGGGCCCCGCGCGCCGCTCGCGGTGGCGGCGCTTCCTCTCGAAGGCACTATGACGGTCCCCGCATATGGCCAGGGTACTAATGTGGCATGGATATAAATAAGGTCGAGGCTTGTGGTGAAGGATACGGAATGGGACGGGGGGGATGGGCAGTTTCTTTCTTTATTAAAGGGGGTTTATGTAGGTAGTAGCTATACCTTGTATAGACACGAGGGGCATTGGTTGGAGGACTATGGGTAGGTGGATGGATTGGATGGATTAGACGCTCGTCGGAGACCTGAGTAACGCATACATTATATGAAATAGGAGAGATGTTAGGACTAGTAGGAGTTTATGGAGTTGAGTTGGGGGGAGTGTACGATGGGGAGAGATTGCTTAGATATTGTGCAGGAGGCACTTACACATCTACATAGTAGAGCTTTTCTTGTTTCCTTTGTAAAATGAATAAATTTTAGTATTGTTGTTCCTTAAACACTGGTTCACCTTGTCCTGTTCACTTGTGACGAAATGTGCTGGGTAGTTGCATAGGAACATATCCTAGTATAATTATCTGGATATCTTCGTTGAATCTATTCTCATGGAGACCAGAATACGCCAATTCATTAATCCGAAAACTGTTTCTTTCTTTCATCTGTCACCGGAACTCCGCCAGGTATCGTACCAAGGAGGTAAAAACACTCTTGATGTCCGTGCTAAGCGGAATGCTACTTTCGTTTCGTTGCCAACCATTTCGTATTATACAATCCAGCCCTGACGCCAGGAACCCCTATAGGAAGTAATCTGCTACCGGCTTCTTGGCGGGCATACCCCTGGAGTCCTGTGGTGCGGCCTGAAATACGCGATATCTCCTTGCTGGGCCGCTCTTGAGCCTCTTCTCGCTCTCCATCATAACACCTTCTACTCCGCCGTCGCTCCGGCCCACATCTCCATTGTTGCGTGCGAAGAAGCTCTCTCCAGTCGGGTCTTCGGACAACTCTAGAACAGCGGCCACGTTGCCGCATCTGTAACAGTAGTTGGGCGCCGACCAAACTGTGACAATGCTTGCATCAAACATTTCCTTAAATCCTTCCATAACAAGCTGATGGGCGCGCGCAATGAGCGAAAGGTCGTTCTTGTGGTTGAAGACCTTGACAATATCCGCGCCAAATAGAAAGCCTGCGCCGCGCGGTGAAAGGCCCCAGCCGTCAATCTCGTCCGGATCAGACCATAAAAGGTCGCACATGGCACCCTCATGAGGTACTTCTTGTTTGCGATCTAGTAGACGGATCTTATCCACCGTATCGATCAAAGGCGACAGACCGCCATGCACACATAAAACCGCTCCGGTAGGATTTCCAATGGTGCCACCACTGGCACCTGACGCGCCGGACCCTGGCGGGCCAGTCTTAGGTTGAGTTCCGTTAGGACTCTTTCGTTCGCGGTCTATGGACTGATCACTGTTTCGCCTCGAAAACCGGCTCATGATATCCCCATCCGCATTGCATACCTCAATCTCAATATCTTGCTCGGTATATTCTGCGCTAGGTGTCATCTCATTGGGTGGCGAGAGGGTGTTCGACGCGTTGAGTACTATAGCTCCTAGAGCGAGGTAGTCAAAAACATCGCAACAATACCTCCACACATTAGCGCTGCCATACTTCCGAAGGCACTCATCGTAGAATCCATAAACTGTCGTGATCTGACGAGATTCGTGGTTGCCCCTAATCAGGGTCATACGATCGGGATATCGGACTTTTAGGCAGAGAAGTAGGAGGAAAGATTCTAATGAGTAAAAGCCACGGTCGACGAAGTCACCTATATGAGTAAACTAAGGTTAGAGATGTCGTGTGGTAAGAGATGGAGAAGGAGTTTGGAAAATATGTACCCATGAAGAGGTAGTTTGTATCTGGTGGATCGCCTCCAACCCTAAAGAGTTCCATCAGATCGTGAAACTGTCCGTGAATATCGCCGCATATCTACGCGCATTATGTCAGAAATATATCTGGAATTATATTATCGGGTTGGACTAAGGTGTACCGTTACGGGAGCCGCGACTGTAACGACATTGCCTTCCTCAATCAAGAGCTCTCGGGCTTTATGGCAAAGTTCCCTAACTTGCGCCTCTGGTATCGGACGACATGCTCGGAGTTGAGCGATTGCTCTGTGTATATATACATGTGGTTAGCACACACCACACATACTCCGCGGCTGCGTCAATACTCCGGAATGAATCGTACTTATCGAGGTCGCTCATATCTACGGTTGAGAAAGTTAAGGGATAAAACCGAGGCTGCAATGGAAGCTAACGCCGAGCCAAGGGGGAGGTTGATTTTCGATATTAAATCGTCGTTTTCATAACATTATCGGAATAATTAGTAGACCTAAGAAAGTGTATGTAGATGTAGACTACTACTTGTGGTTGCGATATGCGATATGTTTCTTCTCTTATGATATGCAATGGGGGAATACGGGGGGATGGCGGTTCGCGACAGGTTCGTCGCGTGCGGCATGTCACAGTCGACAATCCAAAATTAGAAAATATGTATTCCGGGCACTGGGCGCGAACTGGCACCGGCACTCAATTTTCTGAAGTCATTTCAGCGGGTCCCTCAATTGCCTGCAGCTTCCCCCTTGCTAGTCCTTCCTAACCTTGTAAAAAACCCGTTACTGGCACCTGGTTTGTACCTATGTTTGAAGGATTATGTAATTGTATAACTATCTTAGGTAATATACTATGTAAAAAAGTTGATAAGTCCCATAAATCGTCCCACTATACTAGCATCGCTCAGTCTAACTGGCAATTCCTCGGGTGACGCCGCGAATCGGGTCCATTGGATTTGGTATTGAAGCTTGAGTTGATGTAGTTATTTCTTCTATGAATGCATTACCTTAAACAACGGCGACGAGAATCGTAGCCCTCACCTATATCCCCGCCTCCTACTTCCAACCGTCATGCCGTAAGCCCATATAGGCATAATATAAGTATGTTTTTAGCTCTACCAAGCCAATTGACAAATTTTAAGCTTATATCTATAAAAGAAGACTAGCCGCTAATACATCTTTCCCAAGTTATAGCTTGACTCCTCCCGCAACCCGCCCCAAACTATGCCGCCGCACCTACACCCGCGGTCGCGGATGACCTCCTCGCTGTTCGCCACGACCATAGCAGCGAGCTTCTTCGTCGTAACTCTCCCGCACATCCTACCTTGTCCCGCGCCGCGGGTGACCTATGCCGACTCAGAAATAGCCGCAGATGGTACGAGGCGGCGGCGGCGGAGGAAACCAGAACCTGCCGTGGTAAAGGACGGTATAGTCCAGTTCGAAAGTCCAAGCGAGGATCTGGAGCGCGTTGCTACTGAGACTGGCGGCGTTGCTACGAGGGCGAGGAAAGAAAGAGAGTGCCCTGTGCCCAAGCCGGGCGGCGTCATTGGTGAACTAATGGGGTTCAATGGCAAATCAAAAGCGGGAGAAGGCAATAAGACGAATGACAATACATAGAGAGCAGCAAGCATCAGGTTACAAAATTTACGCTCGCAATGTATATAATACTACTACGCAAAGAATTCGTCACAATCACCTGTTACTCCATGCTGGAATTGTTGGTAAAAGGTGAACTATTCTATATCATTTCCGGGAAAGCTGAGGGGCAGCACCTAGCTTCAAGAATATTTCAGGACTATACAAGCAAGTAGCGCAAGTTGTTGCTCTCGACTAGTCCACTATACGAAACACTATTGTATGAATGCAATACACGTCTTCAAGCCCAAGTGTTCAAGATGTTTATCTTTGGCTCAGTACATAGCCTAGGGCCAACATAATCGTAGACTAACAACAGGTTCTGGCGTCATTGTCAGAAATGCAATTAAACTTTTATTGACCATTAGCTGGTAGGTTAGTATCCGGCAGCTTTGGTGACTCCTTAAAACTCCTTTCGTATTTCCCCATCCTCCTAGTAACTACCATGGGGTTGATAGCCGTAAAGACCAAGCCGTCCCATCATCATGATGAACTTTATCCACCTCAAAATACTGCTCAAGATTTTGACCGTGCCAATGCGAAAGGCTACCGCCGCGAGTTCCTCGTTCCACATCAACTAATTAATGAAGCCGTAGACCTGCCCAAGTCCGATATGCCTCTGCATCCTCCTATCACTGTATTTGCGGAACAATGGAAACTAAAAATTAACGCAAGGAAAGTCGTGAGGGGATAGTATTACAGATAGGAAAGAGACGAATAGCAAAAAGGTATCACTGAACGTAAGCGAGAAGGTTCCAACGCTACCCCTTAGGATGCAGATTGAGGCGTCGGCACTTCTGTTTCTTCGACTTTAGGCTCGTCCACGTCCAGCTTGGGCTTCTTCGCGGCACGCTCAGACTCTGATTCCTCTACCTTCGTCTTCAGTTCCTGGTTCTCTTGCTCCATCTCATCCAGTCTTCTCTTGAGGATGTTCTCTCGCCTATGGCTATCCTCTAATTGTCGCTGTATCTCTTCACGTTGCATGCGCTCTGTAGCAGCTTCTTTCGCAGAGTTCTCGGCAGAGTGGCGGTAATTGTCAGCGGTCTGCATGTCCTGTTCCAACTGTTGTAATCGGCCCCTGTACAGCTCGTTTACGAGTTCAAGCTCGCTAACGCGCGTCTTGAGGCTGGAGTTGGCGGCAATTAACTGTTCGTGAGTCTGGGGGACATCGGTAATATGCTGGTCGCCATTCATAGGGGACTGGTGGCTAGGGGAGCCATCGGGAATGGGGTACTGAGGTAGAGTATCCGACTGGAAATGATCCATAGCTTGGAAAGCAGTCAGATGGGGATCATATATAGACGGGGTCGCAGTGCGCGACACGGGCGAGTCTGTACCGTGGCCGTTTGTGGCATTGTGTTGATTCGCGCGAACAGCGGCGAGGGCGGCAGTTGCATTGTCATGATTAAAATTGTTACCGTTGGTGCTGGCAGCTGCAGGAAGGCTTTGCTGTATCATGTTGTGAGCACAATGCGAACATCATTACGCGGGCGGGGTTTTAAAGGGGGCGTATTCTTTACCTTTTTCTTGACCTGCATATCTGGGCGCATTGTCTTGACGCGATTTCGGCTCTTGATAACATCGGTCTTCAATGATATCGGGCGCGGACGACCGTGCAGCTTCAAGAATAGACCGCAGGCATTGCACAGGACGGATCCCGTCTCGTCGCGACGCCATAGAGGAGTGGTTGAAGTGCCGCAATTCTGGCAGGTTGGCTGCGTAGATGGAGAATCACTGTTAGCGCCTGCAGCCGTCGTGGGGTGTGAGGCCATCATCTTGAAACTCGAGTATTAAAGCTTTCAGTTCAGAGAGGGTTATGTCGGGGGATAGAGTATCGCGATGGGAAACTGGGGAGATAGATATCGATAGGGAAGGATAAGTTGATTGATAGACAGATAGAATTGATAAAACTGATAGAACTGATAGACGGGCAAGATTGAAGAATTTCTAGAAAGTGGGTGCTGATAAGGTTGCAGCCAATCATAGCGCAGTACAAACCTTGTCTGTACAAGGGTACCTGCGATTTCCCAAAAGTTCCATGTCCGAATTGAAGGGGGCATTTCCACCTTTCATGTTAACGGTAAACCTTTTGGTTAAAAAATCAACAGGTGCAGAATGCAACATAATGCAACATTCCACTTACCCTCCAACTATACATAACTTGATTACAAAAAAATATCGAGCCGATATGCGCGTCATGCTCAAAAGGGAAAAAGAGAAAATATGGTGATATAATAGAACTCAGTAACTCACCAAATTACCCGACGCTGTCGGAGCGTGCGCTGCAGGGGAGGAATTCATCGGAGGTGCTGGTGTATTTGTTGCTCTGTATATGGTATCCACAGGTTAGAATGATAGATAAAGCCAGTGTATGCTATGTTCGAAAGCAAGCACGTTCTTAAGGCCAGAGTTGCGACTAAATTGCCATGAACAGTTCGATGCTCGTGACTCAGGATAGAGAAGTCCGTTGTCAACATGTACGTGGAAGCAAGTCAACAAGACCTGCACCATTGGCAGGACACATATTCGTTCCTAGTGACTAAGGGGTACGATGATAATACCGCCGCCAAGTGTACACTTAGGTGTTGAATCTCTATTTTGTTCACTCTGGCAAGTCGCAAACCTTCCTGAGATATAAAACCATCACTGTAATAATTCCCCCCTTTCCCCCAAAGGACTTTGGTATATGAAAATTATATGTGATGGTTTAAGGTGTAAAACTCACCTCAATTGCGGCGAACTAGTTGCTGATCCTGCTGATCCTGCTGCTGCCAACGCGGAAACTCCTGGAAACTGTGCTATCGAGGCCGTCGTCGAAGAAGTCGAACTTGGACGCGATATAGGGTCGATAGTCGCCGGTAACGGCACCGCCGTACCTTCCTCCATGACTGATCTGATAGGTGGTAATGCTGGTGATGCCGTACGTGTCGGGATGGGTGAGGTGATTGGTGGCAGATTGCTATCTGCCTGTAATGATGCCAGTGTGGAGGACGCCGTGGTGGGTAAATTTTCAAGGCCCCGAGTCTCCTCGGGACGAACAATCACGGTAAAAACAAGAATCGAGGGTGGGTATTAATCGGCGCGAGTAACGGAAGCGTCACACCTTGACCGCCAATGATCTGGCGGTATGAATGCGACTTGGTGTATGTGGTTGCAAAGAAACAGCACGGATAAGGTACTGTAAGAAATGTACTTAAAACCCACTGTATAATGGACCGTAAATCGTAAATCAGAACCAACCGATTGGCAGTTCGCGAACTCGAGAGTGGAGCAGTCGACAAAAGGTTTAAAAGGTTGCGACTGATAAAAATTCGACAGAACAGATAGTCATGAAGTAATTAACATCAGTCAATCAGTTAATCATCGCAATAGGAAATTATACGGAAGAAAAAAAAAAGAAAAGGAAAGGTATGTGAGTAAGATGGCACGCGCCAGGAGAGAATTAGAATCCCCTGAGCCTGAGCCTCAACATAGACACGTAGAAATTTGATAAAAAAAAATATTATTGTTGTTATCTTAAGATACGATGTATATCCTAGTAGATATTACTAAGGTAGGTACATGCTTCCCCTTACTTGCTTTTTCTTGTTACGTTTATCTACATAGATTAGATTATATTTTCTTGGCAACGGGAAAACTGTTTCTAATCTGGAGGCTAAGGATTTTTAAGATCATCTAGATTGCAATTGGCCACCTTAAATTCCCTTGTCAAACTGCCTTCTAAGGACGTATTTTTCTACACCTGATTGAGTAGAACGTCTCTACTATTCTGCTATTGTAACCACATAAACAGCTTTTGCTCAACAACCTGATAAGGTAAACATACTTAAGGAATATTTAACGGCATCAACGTGATAAAATAATCAACATTTGAAGGGTCTTCAATACGAATTGTCATTTTGAGAGCCTCTCCTCACTGCTGTGTTAATGGTAGGCAGAGTTTTGTAAAGCTACAATGTGCTTAGGTACATAAGTCAGTACCCACTTCAGCTCGGCCGCTGGAGGGGCTAAGAGTCTCCATAATAAACTTCCGGCTGCCGATATCTAAAGTAAAAAAAAAAGTCCCAATCATTCACCATTGCCAATCATTTACCTTCATTCGCATTATAAACCCAAGTCCTATATGACACTACCACCGTCACAATGCCGTCTACGCATAAAAAAGATAAGCCATGGGATACAGATGACATAGGTTCGTACTCATAAAGGTATAAAACATCATATTCAGAGTATCTAACATAAGAATTAGATAAATGGAAAGTCGAACCTTTTAAGCCTGCAGATAATGCCGGTGGAACATTCGCGGAAGAGTCCTCATTTGCGGTGTAAGTACCTCTAACTTAAATGCAACTAGTGGTCGTCAGGTACTAATCTCCCATCAGTCTGTTCCCTCGATATCGTGAAGTTTATCTCAAGGAGGCATGGCCTGGTGTTACGCAGGCGCTCCAACAACATGGCATCGCGTGCACCCTGGATCTTGTTGAAGGTAAGGCATCACTTTTTTCTTGCCGACTGGATAGGTTCTGACCAAATCATAACAGGATGCATGACGGTTAAGACAACGAGAAAGACATACGATCCCGCAGCTATCCTCAAGGCCCGCGACCTTATAAAATTACTAGCGCGTAGCGTACCTGCACCGCAAGCCCTCAAAATACTTCAGGACGATATGGCCTGCGATATAATCAAGATAAGAAACCTAGTGCGCAACAAGGACAAGTTCGTAAAGCGACGGCAAAGAATCCTCGGGCCCAACGGTCAGACGTTGAAAGCCCTGGAGCTCCTCACACAGACGTACATCCTCGTCCAAGGAAACACCGTCAGCGCTCTGGGTCCTTACAAGGGGCTCAAAGAAGTGCGGCGAGTGGTGGAAGACTGCATGGCAAATATCCACCCGATCTACCAAATCAAGGAGCTCATGATCAAGCGAGAGCTAGCAAAGGATCCGGAACTAGCACACGAGAACTGGGAGCGGTTCCTGCCCAACTACAAGAAGCGCAGTCTGAGCAAGCGTATGGTGCCGTACAAGGTCACGGACAAGACCAAGAAAGTGTATACGCCTTTCCCGCCGCCCCAGGAGAAGAGCAAGGTCGACCTACAGATCGAGGCCGGCGAGTATCACCTCGCGAAAGAAGCCAAGAAGCGCATCGCCCACGAGGAGCGCATGGAGAAGCAGAAGGTCAAGCAGGAGGAGAAGAAGCGCCAGCGAGAACAGGATTTCGTCGCGCCGGAAGAGAACGGGCCGTCAGAGAAGAAGAAAAAGAAGCGGAAGAGCAAAGACGACGAGTAGGAGTAGGAGTAGTAGTAGTGTCGTTGCCTGTGCAAGGGGTTTATGTATTACTACTTCTAGCCGTGATCTTTTTCTTCGAGAATCTTTACGATACCCACGAAATTCTAAAAGTACATCCATCGCATCAGAGTTTCTGTCTAGCCCGACCCTTGCATACCCACCTACCTATATACCAGCCACCTTCGTTGTGTGTAAAAAATTTTAGTTGCACGGTTACACTCCAAGGTAAAAGTTGAGCGGTCCGTCGCCAGGCCCCCGACCATTCATGATCTGAAAGGATATCGATCGAAAAGGCCATGGCCTGGTATCTAAAAGTGAGATGGTGTAGACAGAATGCACCCGCCGCGTTTTTCAAGGGCATGTTTAAATACGGACCAAGCGCTGGGCGGAAATATAGGTCATCTTTACTAGTTTAAATGGCTCTTACTTAAAGTTCTCTCGCGCTTCTTTTCATGGTATTTAGAGCTTCGATATGAAAATTTTCGGGAGATTTGGGTCTAATCTTGTAGATAGCCTCGCTATAGGGACAACGCAAACATCTGGTGTTAACAAATAACTAGGTTCCTATTAATAGGCCAACAGTATACGATAGGGTTGATGGTCATATACATAGCATACACGAGGCAGGTCAGTGAAAGAGCAGTGAAGACTTAAAATCGCAAATATATTCCTGTACGAGCATGCGAGCCCGGAGTAGAACGCCTAAACACCAATATGCTTGTCCGTATCTTCGTTGGTATCACGTCTAGCACGATTAACTACCCCCAAGATCATCCAGATTTACCCATCGACCACCATCGTGTCATCCCCGTCAAATGCCGGGCCCGGTTGCTCGATTGCAACTCCTCGGCCACGTCCAGCTAATAGTTCCCTCCGGATTTCTGGCCCGATCTTGTGGTGTCCGTGAGTCAGTAGCAGGTCCAGAAGAGCTTCTCGCTGGTCCTCCGTGATCTCGTTACGATACCGCTGCGCAAAGGCTAGCAGACATTGGTGCCAGATTACCGGGAGCTTGACTTGCATAGCTGCCCGCTCGCTACCGATGTCCATTGGAGCGCCTTCCCTGATAGACGCTGGGTCTACGCTCCGGAAGCGTAGGAAGTGGAATACGAGAGAGTCGATGACCTGGTAGGGAAGAGCGTATTTCTTCTCTAGGAGGGTCTTGATGAAGACGTTCGTGGCACCTCCACCCTCTGTTCCAGCAGAAGCTTCTCGCGCTGCAATCTCGCACAGCCCCTTGATAGCCGCACCGGAATGCAAAACCGGTATGGAAACCCTAGCCAATACAGCCGAAATAATTGTCGCCTCTCTTAGCGTACAGGTACCGCTTTCTACGAGGGGAAAGAGGAAGCCCTTGAACCACGCCGCGGGCTTGTAAAGGGCTTTCTTCAGGGCATTGAACAGATGTACGTTCAATTTCTTCGTCTCATGGATATCATCTCTCACGCGCTCGAGGAGGATCATCTCCATGAATCTTCGGACGACGATCGGCTTGCTGGAAATGAAAATCCTCGTAGCCTGGTAGCACGCGTTTGGGGTCCATTGGTCAGGCTTCGTGTACTCGATGATATCTTCCCAGTGTGGTACAGTCGGTAGAATCTTGAATGGTTTCGGGAGCTGGCCGGACTTGTATCGCGACAATATCAACCCGATCCTATACAATGTTAGCGAGGCTAGACAGACTCATCGCAAAATCTAGTCAACCTACTTAGAATACACCTCCACAATCTTTGGCGGGATCTCGTAATCATCATCCGCAGGCCCTATTTCTTGTCCTCTGTCCTGTCCGGCTTCATGTTCCGCGATCCTCGCCAGAATCAAATCAGCAAGGTTAGTCCCCGGACCTTGTTGCTGCGCAGACGCTTCGCCTCCCCAGCCGTGTGTTAATAGAGGATCGTCGTCTGTAGGTAAGAATTTGTTGAAGGTGTCTAGGTCCTCGGGTTCGATCTCAATCTCCTCTACTATCTCATCTTCGTCGCCCCAGACCTCTTCGTCCTCGAACGCTTCGTTATTTTCGCCCTCTTCGTCAAACCGAGAGTCGAAACCGAATGCGTTGTTCTCCTTCGGTGGCCTTGGGGGCGCGACATCAATCTCTTCTGCTAACTCTCTTCCGATCTTTAAAATTTTCTTAGACGCCTTAGAGTCTATGTAGTGTTCTTGGTCATCGTCGTCGTCGTCGTCGTCGTCGCCGCCGCTTTTAGATTTCCTCTTGGGAGCCTTTGCGCGCAAAGGACCGGTGGCTACAAGGTCATCTTCTAAGGGGTTGTGTCGCCGCCCTTGGCGGACTGCAGTTGGTGTGGTCGCCTTCGGCATGGTGTTCTTGAACTAGTTAACTCGGAATGCTGAATTCGAGTATCACGACGTGGGGCGCAAATTAATTGTGTGAATAAATTTCCAAAAGAAATTCAAAATTTTTGAGGGGTGAGCGGAACCAATTCCGTCGAGCGGATTGGCTCTAGCTCAAGTCAGCTACAGTACGTACCTGCATAGTACCTTTGGCTAAGTGCATTTTACTGGAACTGGCTTTTTAAAAAAGAAAGTTACATGTCTCGCTCGTCTCGCTCGTGCTTGGGAGGACATAGGTATTGACTGATATTAAAATAGTTAATTTTCACTTTGCCGTGTTACATGTAGACTTTTGAAGTTTCCGGGGAGAATTATCATGATATTTCTTCGAGATAAAAAGAGACCCAGCAGAGCAACAACATGGCCTTGTCTGGAAAGGGAAAAAAGAAAAAAGAACTGTCCTCGGTGAGGTTCGAACTCACGACCTTTGGATATCCCCATTCTGGTGAACTGGGTCATAGAATAGTATGAGACCAACGCTCTAACCTTCTGAGCCACGAAGACTGATATACCCTAATTTGAGCAAAGAAACTTTTGGGTCGCCGAATGATTTTATCGCCTTCTTAGTGAGACCTAAGTACCGATCTAGTATTTTTAAGTAAGTTTTAAGTAAGTTGTGCGGGAATATTCATAATAATTTCGAGTATCTTAGATATCAAACTTATTTATTATTACATTAATATGGTTTACTGCATTTAATACTATGGATATACGCATTCAATCAAGAACACACACGTCATTTTTGCTAAGCCCCTCCATAGAGCTGCACAACCCCTCCAGCCCCTCCAAGCCTATCCCGTCGCAAAATTCTTAAGTAGTTGATAGGAACATTTTCTCTGCAACTTGTAACAAAGACACTCTAATCTATACACTGTACATGGTCGCATATCACTAAAATGCCAACTGAACTAGAAGAAGTATACTTACGAAAATGGTGTTGCTTTATTCTTTCTTGCTAATAATGTATTAGCTGGTCGGCTTCATCGCCGATCCTAAACCTGAGATCCGCGCTCTTGCGACGGAGCATCTAGTCCCTTATTCGACATCTCAGCCTGGCATTTTCAAGGCGGATGACTTCAAACCTATAAAAAATCTGAAACTTTTAGTAAAAGATCATCCGGTATAGCTCCTTTTCTTTATATTGGAAGCATCTAAGAATTATAACCGAACTAAACATATTATAGAAAATCGCCGAGCATGTTATAACCATTCTCATCAACCTTGCGGCTGATCGAGAAATTCTGGAAAGCTTGGCCACGGATGAGAAATTCTTGGACGAAGTCCTTAGACAGATTATTGTTAGTAGAGAAAAGCGTAGCTGGCGGATCTATTCAGATCTCAGTCGATTTCGCACACCTAGCTAATGTGTGCATTAGATCGCGACTGAGCCCAACGCAAATCTCCTTTCCATGCTACTAGCAAACCTTGCAAAATGGGATTCTATAAAGCGAGTCTTAACTAAGAAGCAGTCATCACCAGCCGAGCTTGGATCAAATGAGCTTGTCTTGAACCAGCTGGTTGATTTGTTCGTTAAAGGCGCGGACGGGTCTTACAATAAGAACGCAGACTTTGATCATTTAGCTTACCTCTTCGCTGACCTAACAAAACATGCCGAGATTCGACAATATTTTGTACGGAAGCAAGATTATGATGGAGTAATACCCATCACGAAACTAAAGGTGTTCACCGAGTATAAGTCGAACGTCAGGCGTAAGGGAGTCGCTTCCACCCTAAAGAACGTCGCCTTTGATGTGCCTTCACACCCACTGTTCTTATCGGAGGACGATATCGATATCTTGCCATATCTCCTATTACCCATAATAGGAAACGAGGAGTACGACGAGGAGGAAATGATGTCAATGCTTCCCGATCTTCAGCTTCTTCCTCCTGATAAGCAGCGTGATGACGACCCAAACATCATTCAGACGCATGTTGAAACGCTATTGCTTTTATCGAGCACTCGAGAAGGCAGAGATCATATGCGTAATGTGAAGGTGTATCCGATAATTAGGGAAACCCACTTGCGTGTTAACGATGAAGGCGTTCGAGATGCCTGTGAGCGGTTAGTTCAGGTTCTAATGCGCGACGAAGCAGATCCAGATAAGACAGATCGCGTCAAGGAAATTGGACAGGACGGCAACGACGATGATGACGATCAAATTGTTGAGGTGTAGGTCGCATAATATTTGTGAACTTACTGATGCCTTATCGGTAAAGCCAACTCATTGCCTGCTTGGAAGCATTGGGGCTTAGGGGTTATCCGAACCATTTGGCTCCCCCTATCGAAGTGATCATTGGTGATCTTCTGAAAGCAAGTTGCTCTGCTTGGATTCTCTAGAGTGCACCGCATCAACAGTATACTAGGTATCCGTGCCCCCCCCTAGACTTCTCGGGCTATGCCTCGAGATAGGGAAGTGTGGCTGACGGTTGGGGGGACAGCATATGTCACGCCCATTCTAGATGGGATCTGTTGCATCAGCCAAGGCGAATCACGCGGTAGTAGCCCGTCTCCTCCGATTTCTTGGAAATCGTAAACTTCTAAAGTAGAGGACTTACTCGAGTGGGTTCAATGGCTAGCGTCAGGCTTCCAACACGAATATAATACCAAAATCGATACCGAGGGCATTCTTACGAAGGCGACTTACACGTGATAAGTTTATCTAGGGATCCAGCCACCCGCCCGAAAAAAAAATAGTAATTTGATTAATCCACCTCTGGGTCAGTTTCTAGTATTCAGAACGTCTAAAAGTCGGGCCCTCGCAATATCGAAAATCGAGTAAAAAGACCTATACTAAAAAGCCCCTCAAGGAGCAAGTTAACTAGTCTTCAAAATCGGGGGCTGAAGGTTAACGAAATTCCACTGAATTAGACCTATGATTGGCCAACGTGTTTAGATTTGGCTGGCGGTAGGCCTTAATGTTAAAAATCCTGGAACTTCTTGTTCTACCTGCCCGAGAGGGAGCCGTCAAGTCATCGTCGTAGGGCCCGGAACAGATCAAAGATCGAGAGCGTGGACGAATGCTCGCACCTGATTGGTCTAAGGGAAACTAGCCACTAAAATATACAGAAACAGCTCTTACTCATTAGATATTGGTGAAAGGCTATTTTAGTTAAGAACTATACGATCCACCTGCGATTTGGAGCAAGGCCGGTCAGTCGACAAGTCCTGGTGTCTGCTCATTTGCAGAATCTGGTCTGATGGAAATTGATAATATCGAAAGGACGTGTGACAAATTTCTAATATAGCCGAGCCAAAACGAAACCACCTTAACCGAGGGCCCCCATCGAATACCTACATGTAGGTTTCAGGGGGTCCATAGATGTGATGGGGAACATGGAAGCTTATAACGTATTAATGGTATGTTGACGCAATTACGGGAATCGATACTAAGCATTTCTTGCCGTCTTGTCGTTGAGTCTTGGTCTCTTGGTGAAGTCTTGTTTTGACTTCCTGATAGCTTGGCGATATTTAGATCGGGGTTGCCATAGGACTAAAAATGGGTTTATTCAAGGCGATGACGGTTGCAACCCTCTCTACATACTATTATGTACGATCCCAATCCTTCAAAGACCCTTGGTACCTACCTAGGTGTAAGTGCAATGCGAGGCACCATACCTTAGGTACATGATATGCAAGAGACCCCATAATTACAGGGATTATAAGGAATGCAGGGATTCCTATAGGGGGGTAATCGGAGCCCTTACCTTTTACTTCCCTGGCCGCCATGCCGCGACCGACCCGAACAAAACTCCACTGATTTACGAATCAAGGCGTCCTTCAGGGATCTAAACATCCTAGCGAATCAGATCGTCGGAGCCTCAACATGTGCTCTAAGCTACAACTCTAATTCGTCTTCAATCACCAACAGCATTTACTTTGA
Organism: Entonaema liquescens; assembly: GCA_902805475.1. Classification (NCBI taxonomy): domain Eukaryota; kingdom Fungi; phylum Ascomycota; class Sordariomycetes; order Xylariales; family Xylariaceae; genus Entonaema; species Entonaema liquescens. Next base: position 2,048,804 of record CADCSX010000001.1, on the reverse strand, counting down.
TTGGATAGAATTACTACCAGTTCGACATGCTCGTACATGTTTCAATATGCCAGCTACGACTGCTAAGCCGCTAACATCGAACATTTGAAGCTTCTCATCAGCTTAGCCTCGTTCCCGCGCATATTAATCATGTAAAAGCGTGGGCAAAAAACTGTCAGCTTCGGTTCCTCTTCGATTTAGCTTCTATGCATTGGGTCTCTCGACGTCAAAGATGATTCATTTCTCGTCGGTCCTTTTGAGCGCTAAACAGAGTCTCTTTTTGAAAACATGCTTCCTTAAAGATCTACCATCTCAATCTAGACGTTTGTCCGTTAGGGACCACACAGTCCCATGTACGGAATATAGACGAGTGCTTCCGTAGCTGAGCTATAGTCAAGACTAAATCTCACCAGTCTCGTCTGATACCTCGAGACACTCCCACGCGCGGGATCGTCATCTCGCACGGAGATAATTGGATCTATTTGTCATGTCTCTAACCGTATTAACACCCGTGGGGAAAATGAAGACCAAGTAAAAGTACAAGTAGAATCAAGGAAAGTATACGTATTCACAGGCGTACTCGAGTCTGCCCAGTGCATCAAGCATGATGCAAAAGACCAGCCGCCTTTCTTATATGCATTATTATGTGTAATAGGTAGTAGTCGGAACTGCTTGCGGACACCGACGTAATGGATGAATTATCCAAGCCTGGTCCGGTCTATAATATTGCACCCGCATTGCAGAGTTAACTAATCCATGCAGCCTACGTTTTTTTATCTCATGTTAAACAGACTACCAATAGGCGAAGCAGATCCGGAGGGACCGCCCGGAGTGGTGGGATTGTAATGCCTGGGTCCTCGTCCTACTGTGTGAAGCATTACATACGGCCCGCCCTCCTCCCACTTTGTATATTCTTGTACGTACATCTCGCATGTTGTTGGTTAGCTAACTCGGAGTCCCCTATTACAAAGAACTCGCCTTAAATCGCTGCTTGCCTAGGAACCAGGATCAGAGCTCGGAGGGAGAAAAAAATACAAAAGCATAGCACGTCCCTTCAGCTAGATAAATCTGCTTTTTTGGTTTCTACTTGTCAGCATCAAGTCCCTATCGGGTGACAGGCCCTCCCTTGTTTCCATCTATTGCCCTGTCGTTTCCCCTCGCGCATAGGTTTGCAGAATCTTAAACCTTGACCAACCCAGATCGAGCACGGACAACAATTCTCATCTCATAAACCATGGCTGACGCCGCGCCCGATACGGCGAACCAAGCGTTCGCCTCGAAGACTTCGGGCGGCAACAACGCTTATCACAACTTTCACAATGACTTTTTGCACATCCAAGATCCCAACGAGCGCCGTCGTCTCGCGCTCGCTGAGATCGACAAGGCTCCCTTCGGATGGTACCATGTCAGGTAAATATCCATTCCCCGCGTCGCAGTAGCTAGTACTGCGAGAAGCTAATTATTTGGTGTGCAGGGCTTGTATCGTCGCCGGTATTGGTTTCTTCACGGATTCCTACGATATCTTCGCCGTCAGCTTGTTGAATACTATGTTGGGAATCGTCTACTATCCACAGCTGGGTAAATTGCCTAACTCCTCTGATAACGCTATTAAGCTATCGACATCCGCCGGTACCGTCGTTGGTCAATTAGTTTTCGGTTGGCTCGCGGACCACGTCGGACGAAAGCGTATGTATGGTCTAGAGTTGATTATTATCATCTTCGCAACCCTCGGCCAGGCCCTCAGCTCCGGTTCTCCCTCAGTTAATATCGTCGGTCTCATCATCTTCTGGCGTGTCCTCCTCGGAGTCGGTATTGGAGGAGACTACCCGCTATCCAGTATCATCACTTCCGAGTTTGCTACCACAAAATGGCGAGGGGCTATGATGGGCGCCGTCTTTGCTATGCAAGGTATTGGCCAGCTTGTCTGCGCATTTGTCATGTTATTCGTCACTCTAGGTTTCAAGCAAGCACTCTCCGTTGCACCGACAACTAAGGACTGCGACGGATACTGCGCCGTTGCAGTCGACAAGATGTGGAGGACTCTAATCGGTTTCGGTGCCGTCCCAGCTTGTATTGCTCTCTACTACCGATTAACCATTCCGGAGACTCCTGTAAGTCATTTATACCGAGACATGATATACAAAGTTTGCTGACGTGAGTGTTAGCGTTACACCTTTGATATCGGTCGCGACGTCGAGAAGGCTGCTGATGATGTTAAAGCCTACATTTCGGGCAAGCGCGAGGGTCACCCCGACGACATCGCCCGTATCCAAGCCCGTGAGGCTGCCCAGGCCCAGATGACCATCCCGAAGGCTAGCTGGAGCGACTTCATCCGCCACTATTCCATTCCCAAGAACGGTCTCCTTTTGTTCGGCACTGCCGGCTCGTGGTTCATGCTCGACGTTGCATGTAAGTTGTTTCTAGGTCTATAAGAGTCTCGAAGGAAAATCAACTAATAATTAATCTAGTCTACGGCTTATCATTGAACAACGCTGTCATTCTAGAAGTGATCGGCTATTCCACCAAAACCGCCAAGAATACCTACGAGATCCTGTACAATACAGCTATCGGTAACCTCATCATCGTCTTGGCCGGTGCCGTTCCGGGATACTGGGTCTCGGTGGCGACACTTGATACGCTCGGCCGAAAGACAATCCAGATGGGCGGCTTCATTATCTTGACTATTCTTTTTGTAGTCATGGGCTTTGCCTATAACCACATAACCAGCAACGGATTACTCGCCATCTACGTCCTTGCGCAATTCTTCTTCAACTTCGGTCCCAACATGACCACATTCATCGTCCCCGGCGAGGTGTTCCCTACCCGCTACCGATCAACCTCGCACGGTATCTCAGCCGCCTCCGGCAAGATCGGCTCCATCATCGGCCAGGGCGCCATCTCGATCCTCCGAACGCACGGGGCCACCAAGGACAACGAGAACCCCTGGATGGACCACGTGCTCGAGATCTACGCCCTGTTTATGCTTCTCGGCATCTTCACCACGCTCTTCATCCCCGAGACCAAGCGCAAGACCCTCGAGGAGCTCTCGGGCGAGGACCAGCCGGCGCCTCTACCTGCTGCCGAGGGTAGCAGTCAGACCAAGACCGCGGAGTCGCTATAATCTTTTCTTCTTCTCTCTCTTTTCTTAAGAAATCTTTTTTATGGCTTGTGCGCAAAACGCTGTGATGAAGCTGTGGACTGACTGACTATGGCGCGGTGAAGCTCTAGAAATGAGTATGTCTATCTTGTCATGCAAGGGGAGGTCTAATCGGCATACGGTGACACTGATACGAACAACATTTGATCCCTTGTGTTTTTGTATCAATATAGATTAATATACCCAGTTCAATCGTTAGGTTTTTTCCCCTCTCTTCTATTCGTCTAATTAAGCAGGCACTTGCTTGCCCCTTTTTGATTCTTGCAGGTAGCTCTGGTATAGCTTTTATATAAAATTTCCTGGCGAGTAATTGTAATTTTTACTAAAGGTGATTTGTTACATTTTAGATAAGGTATAGGCATAGAGGATGAAAAGTGGAAGTTTGAGGTTGGTAAGGTGAAGTATTATATTGGGTAGCTAAACTACCTGCATAGTGCTGACATGATTTCGCGTAAGTTACTAGTTATTAATAATTTGAAGCAGTGATATTTATTATCGTTTACTTTTATAGCTATAGATATACCTATACTAGGTGTAGTCATTTCCATACACACAGTTTCCACTAAATACTACTGGCGCTTTACGCACGCTAAGAGCTCAACACAGCAGTAAACGGGATTTACACTGCTGTCACGTCCACCTTGGTTTTATCTACCCTCAGAATTAGACTTATATCATTTACAGCATCTCTGCACTAGGTAAAACCTTTTATGCAACTAGAGAAAACTTACAGAAAGCAACCCAGTCTTTGATATGCTTCGCCTTGTCAAACGGCTCGGGGTAATACCACGCAGCGTTGGCGAGTTCCTGGTCTATAGAAACATGATATTAGTAGTGCCATGGTACTACTCACATCGTATATAGGATATGTATATACTTACCCCCGACTTTGATCGAGTAGTAGTCCGCGTCTCCTTTCCACCCGCAGTGCGTGTGCAGGTCCGTCTTGCTGAAGAACTCGGGCTTGATGGCCGACGGCGGGAAGTACACGTTGCCCTCGACGAGCTCGTAGACGTCGGACTCGGCGACTACGGTGCCGTTCACGGTGGCTTGGACGTGACCGGAAGGCATGGTTGTTTGTTTACTTGCGTTTGCTTTTAGGTTCTTATGAGAGCTGGGTGAGTGGGTAAGGGTTGAAGTAAGATGTAAGCTGGGTAAGCTACCTATGCTATACGAAGAAAGAAGAGTATTTGTGTGGTGGTACGATAACGGCGTTACACGGCTATTTATTATAGTTATTATATCAACCTATCTACTTACTTGTCTATGGTGAATATTAGGTGCTTTGCTGTGTTGCGGGGTAGTCGGTCAGCTTAGAAGAGTTCTAGAAGGATTCCCGCGTTGGGATTTGTAAGAGTCGTCGAGTGATGAAGATCTATGGTGGGTGGTACATGAATGAATTCCGTCTATATGAGAGGTATCTCGGTAATTGCTTTTTATGCATCAATTGAGTATTTTAGCAGAGCGGGATTGTGGGGTATACACTCATAGTATAATTACTATACAATACTGTCCGAATTGACTGTGCAGTATAAAGAGCAGAAAGAGTAAATGGCCCCGGCTAACTGGATCCACTAGCGAATAATGGTCAACATATTTCCAAGAGCGGGCATCTAAACCCCGCTAGATTTTCTCCCGACGCCCGAGGCGGATCCACGCTGCTCCACCGTCTCCAGGCTTTTCTCCAACCCGCTCGGCCCTCGTTGCGACGCTAAAAGCTAGTCGCTGTTTCCGCTGACGAACCGAATGTCGGCAGTATTTAATCCTGTGAGAGCCTCAGTGGCTAATTTATTTTTTTTTATCTTGCATGTGTAAACATACGGCGTTGTCGCATTGGTCGATTTTAATTTGACTTTGCTACGTCTTTTGTAGTTGTTTATATATTATTATTATTATTATTACTATTAAGGTTGTACTGTGTTGCCAAAGTTCTAACGTAAAGTTCCAAGTACAAACCCCTATCGAATTGCGGTCACGAGACGTTAGCCGAAGTACGTCATTGAAGGAGTTTTCTTGAAGCGCGTGTGTTCGCGATGGCGCCGCTTTCTGGAGTCGAAGTTGCTAAACATGACAGCAAGGAATCTTGTTGGGTGGTAATTCATGTAAGTTGTTTAAATACACATAGTGGTTCATGTGGAAGATCAATGTCTCACCGACTTAATTTTATAGGGAAAAGTTTATGATGTCACGGAATTCTTACCTGGTTAGTAGTTTACAAGTTTCCATATATCAAATCTACGGAACTAACTCTTTTTAATAGAACATCCCGGTGGAATGGGAATTATCTTAAAGTATGCGGGTAAAGATGCAACTGAAGAATTCGAGCCTATACATCCTCCAGATACCTTAGACAAGTATCTAGACAAATCAAAGCATTTGGGACCTGTCGATCTGAAGACTGTCGCCAAGATCAAAGAAGAAGAGGACCCTGAGGAAGCCGAGCGACAACAACGGATTGAGGATAAACCATTATTATCACAATGTTACAACTTAATGGACTTCGAATCGGTTGCTAAGAAGGTTATGAAAAGAGGTGCTTGGGGATACTACTCCAGCGCTGCAGATGACGAGATAGTATGCCCTTACTGATACCCAGGTCTTTGAAACAGACGCTAATTAATTTCACAAGACGCTCCGAGAAAATCACGAAGCCTTTCACAGGATATGGTTCAGGCCCAGGATTCTAGTCGACGTCAAGAAAGTAGACTTCTCAACTACTATGCTTGGCACTAAAGTCGACATTCCCTTCTACGTTACGGCAACAGCATTAGGCAAGCTGGGACACCCGGAGGGTGAAGTTATATTAACCAGGGCTGCTAAGAAGCACAACGTCGTGCAAATGATTCCCACACTAGCCTCGTGCTCATTCGACGAGATTGTAGACGCCGCCGAAGGAGATCAAGTACAGTGGCTGCAATTATACGTAAACTCGGACCGGGCGATTACCGAACGCATCGTCCGACACGCCGAGAAACGCGGGTGTAAGGGGTTATTCATCACGGTCGATGCGCCGCAGTTGGGAAGGAGGGAAAAGGATATGCGCACGAAGTTCACGGATAAAGGATCTAATGTTCAATCCGGCCAGGAGACAGATAACTCACAGGGCGCGGCTCGCGCTATCTCGTCCTTCATCGACCCTGGGCTCTCGTGGAAGGATATTCCCTGGTTCCAATCCATCACCAAGATGCCTATCGTGCTCAAGGGCGTGCAGCGTGTCGAAGACGTCGTCAAGGCCATCGAGTACGGGGTCCAGGGAGTCGTCTTATCGAACCACGGCGGCCGGCAACTGGATTTCGCACGGTCCGGCGTCGAAGTGCTAGCCGAGACAATCCCAGTCCTACGAGAACTAGGGCTCGAAGGCCGCATCGAGATTTTCGTAGACGGAGGCGTGCGGCGCGCTACCGATATCATCAAGGCGCTGTGCCTGGGCGCCAAGGGCGTGGGTATCGGCCGCCCGTTCCTATACGCCATGTCGGCTTACGGCCTGGACGGCGTCGACCGCGCCATGCAGCTCCTCCGCGACGAGATGGAGATGGCGATGCGGCTGATCGGGTGCACGAGCGTCGACCAGCTCAACACGTCGCTTGTCGACACGCGGAATCTCGGCAGCCATGTGACGGGTGTGCCGCGCGACCACCTCGGCCACAAGGTTTACGATCCGCTTGTTACACCGGCCTTCAAGCCTCCTAAGTCATCCAAGTTGTGAAGCTGTGAGACTTGGGGGCGTACATGATTTTCCCTCAGATATTGGCGTCGGTACTTATCTGGCACATACCCGCGTGCCGTTTGTTTCTCGTCGTGCGGATATTGGATATACCGGTTTGGTTTCTTATATGCGGGCTCAGATTGTACATACGCTTGTGGCAAGGTCGCTGTTAATTTTGGATTTCCTTAAACCCCTTTTTTGGACATGGTCAATAGGTGTTGAATTCTTGTCAGAGCTGACTTCGCATCCTCTTTTCAATTTGGATGCCTCACTGATAAGTTGTGATACTTCACTTTTCTTAAATCGGCAGCGCCGCAATTGGCTTTCGAGATATTATCTTTGTATGAAACCGTGTAACCAGCCACGTACAGATAACTTTCTATAATTATCCTCACTCCCGGTTGCTCTACTTTTCCTTTTCTAATGTTCATTCTTTGGGAGTGAATTCCATGACTATCCGTATAGACTTGAATAACAGGGCTCTCACATCTCAGCAAAACTCGTCAGTATGGACCATCTTCGACAGCAAGCTCGCAGTCTATTCCTTCAGCGCGTCGAGGTTCGCAGTGACAAATTCCAAGTGTTCGAGGTCTGGGGAACGGATAGCCAAGTCGTTCATTCTGAGAGGGTAATGCCCATTGATGAGGCGCCGTACTATCTTAGACGCCACCCGGGAGTGCCAGTCCTCAAGCTTGTCCAGTTCCCGGTCAGGATACTCTATAAATCCAACCGCCAACCATATAAACAGCTGGCATGGGTCCCAGATGTACTTACCGATCTAGGTATCGAAACATATGTGATCGGACTGTTGACGCGACGCGTAACAATGTTTGAGGTGGTGGAAAAGGATAACCGTGGATCAGGGAAGGTTCTTAGTATATTCATGAATGGTAGTGATTCGCGTATACTAGGTGAGTTAGCGTTATATATACAACAGGTTCTAGCAGTAGCTATCTTTCGAACGCTCCCTTTTCGAGCTATTATAGCCACTACCAGTCTATATCTGCCCCCCTTTTCCGACGAGACTATAGTCTGCTAAACAATATTTATAGCATCTTATAACTTTGCCACTGAGTCTACAACGTGTCTGCTATTTACGCTAGAGGAGGAAAGCTCAGATACACAATATGAGCGTATGGCGAAATTCCTAAGACAGAGCGGCAATCTTTACAAGAGCAGCTGCTTCTTACCTTTGCTCATCCTAGTCGACCGTATAAACCTCGTTTTAGGCGGATTTGGCACGTTCTTCGGCTACGACGTACAGCACATCAAAGAGACGAATATCCACGACTGGGAAACGTCCCGGAGCAAGCTTCGGTGGGCAAAACGTTATAACCACCTCGCCCACGACATCGCCGGTTACTTGCGGAAGAAACTAGACGAAGAAGACGCTAGACTTGGGATCCCGACTTCGCTACGCGACGACGCTATCCGTGCCCAGATAAGAGACGCATTGAACATGTTGCAGCTGACGATTGATCCGGCTGCTCGAGATATTGAATGGTACTTGCAGACGATCGAGGATCACATGGGATACGTATGACCCCCTCAACCTAGTGACAGTCCAGCTAGCAATGTCTTCAAAAAAGAAGTATCACCTAACAGGGAACGTCACTTCTAGATCTCTCGTAAAATGATGCGTCAAGATACAATGGCCAGCATCAAGCTGAGCGAGGCAAGTATCAAGTTGACCAAGATGGCGACGTTCGATAGCTCGTCCATGAAAGTGATTGCGATAATGACGATGGTATTCCTGCCGGGCATGTTCTTCTCGTCTTTGTTTTCGGTGCCGCTGCTTCGCTGGAACGAGGAGAGAGTCGTGGCGGATAATTTCTGGGTGTACTGGGCGTTCACTATCCCTTTCACCGTGCTGGTCGTTACCCTGTGGTTTGTTATCACGCAGCGCGAGATGAGAGGGTTGTTCCGCGTGGGTAAATAGTAACGGTTTGCTGGACGTTAACACTTGAGAGCTATACTACGCTAGATATATCTCACAGGAGGTGAACTGAGTCCACTAATAATAGTAAAAATTAAATATAACAGTTCCAATGAGCAGCTCATACGTAGACTACCTTGGGTACCTAATTATCCAAATACTTTATTCATGTCACACATTTCACGGCATCCATATTCCCTAATATTCATCACGAAACAGACATCACATTTGAATTGAAAGCGCTTATCCCATATATATGACCCATCATAAAACCCCTATGTTACCAAAGTAGACTCGCATCTCTATTCTTCATCTTCTGAAGCCTCTTTGCTTAAACACCCAACGCAGCATTGAAGGCATCGGCAGCAGCTTGTCCGTCAAGCGAATCCGCCGCCTGCGCGCCCTCCTCGCACTGCGCCACAGTTGCGTCCGAGGCGCCGCACTTGCTCTTGAGCTGACTGCAGATGAAGTCGGTGATGACGGCGGGCTTGAGCGCGGAGCCGTGGTTGAAGTCGGCGCTGTTCACGGGCGCAAATGCCTCCTCGTCGCCGCGGTCTTGCTGCTGGCCGAAAGAGATGGCGGGAGAGCCACAGGCTCCGGTGTCGACGGACTGGCGGCGCTTCTTGCCGTTCTGGGCAACGCACTGTTGCTGCTGGGCGTCGCAGTCGGCTACGCTGATGGTCTTGTCACCTCCGTTGGCAGCGTTGGCACAGGCGTTCTTCTGCACGTCGCAGGCACGCTGGATGGCGGCGCCTTGGTTCAGGAATTCAGCGCCGTTGACGGAGAAGGGCTTGTCGGCCGTGGAGCTGATGACGGGGACGGGGGCAGAGCCGACGCTTCCGGTGAAGGCGTTGACGTTGACGCCAGTTGTAGCGGTGCCTCCGTTGTTGTTGTTATTGTTGTTTCCGTTGTTAGCGTTGTCTCCAGCGTTGTTGTTGTCGTTGGAAGAATCGTCAGCAGAGCCATCATCAGCTTCGCATCCTGAATATTCTTATTAGTACTAGGCTCTAACAGTCGAGGCTCAAGGTATATAACCCACCATCATCTTCAGCGTCATCAGCGGTGTCGTCGGCGGCATTGCCAGCGTCGTTGTTGGCGTTGTCGTTTGCAGAGTCGTCAGCGGAACCATCATCTGCTTCGCATCCTATCCAGTTCCATTACTATTAGCAGTTATACTTAGTGATTGAGACATAAAGTCTGACATACCATCGTCTTCAGCATCATCGGCGGTATCATCAGCGGCATTGCCAGCATCGTTGTTACCGGTGTTGGCATTGCCACCAGCGGCAGCGACAGCAGCGTCGATCTCATCGGCAGTAGCATCCTCAACAAGGAGGTTCTGGGTAAAGATGCAGCCCTCAGCGTCGTCAGCGTCGTCGCAGGTGTTGCCAGCGCCGGTCTGATCTCCAGCCTGGCCGGGAGCAAAGGTTCCGGACTGAAGGGCGAGCTGGGGATCGGCGCCGATCGAAGCAAGCTGGACAGCCAAGTCGAGGGTGATCTGCTTGTTTAGCTCAGCGGCGCCCTCGGAGGCAGGGTCTTGATGTTGCTGAATAGCAGCGATCTCGGGGTTCTTTGCGGTCTCAGATGTGCACAGAACAGAGGCCAAGCCAACCGAACCAGTGTTCCTTTCCTAATGGATGTTAGATATCGTAACAGAACGCCGTTATGAGTGTGGTACGTACAAGAGCACGGTAGATCAGCGCATTGGTCATGCCCTCGACGTCGTTGGCTGCCTTAGCATTGGTGAAAGCCTGGTCAGCTACTCGCTGTTGAAGACAGTCCAAATCCTGAACCTGGCCAGCACCCTGAGCGGCGGCCTTGTTTCCAAGGAGAGCGAAGACAGGGTCTTGGACCTGGTCGACGTTGTTCAGGTTCAAAGCTTGGCCGACACCCCTAAGGAACTTCTCGTGCGAATGCTCCTCTGCAATTGTGTTAGTCTTATCCACCGGTGTGTTCATCCACCATGAAACTTACGAGGAACCTCGCGCCTGAACTTGGCGGATGCACCAATAGGAGCATGAGTCTTCCTGAATAACTTCACGGCATCAGGGCGGGCAGATGCCACGCTCAAGAGAGCGAACAAAGCAGTACTCGTCTCAAACTTCATATTGTCGGATTTAAGGGTATTAACGACTTGTTCGTAACTACGGGGAGGTTCGTAAAAAGTCTACTAAGGAGGCCCTGCCTAATAGGAATATTATATGCCGAAGCGTAAAATGTAAAGAACGTTAGAATTAACGAAAAAGAAGATAGTTCCCAGAACTAGAAAGAACGTAACAGGGTCAGAAAGCGGTGTTGTCGTTGGATGAGCAAGAACAGAAGAGAAAGGAGGGTTTGCATAGTATAGGGAATGCCATTGTCCCTATATACCTAAGCAGCATGGAATAATAGAAGTCGTATCGTAGACGCCAAGCATGGCCCCTGGCTAAGGCATACAGGCTTTGATGAAGCTCTAGCGTAGTATGCCGGGGCGGGTTTCTCTCCTGTCGCCAAGAAACGTCCAAACTAACTGTCTCACCAGAAGAGGGTATATCGACCCTGGCCCCATAGATCTAATCGCCTCCCCAAGATGAGATGTTGTTGGGTTGGAGAAGAAACATCGTATCGTCCTAATCTAGAATAAGTACTTAGGTCAGGGGTGACGGATAGCTCGCATCGGCTCGAGTAGAAGCCGGAGGAGAATGAGCTGTCAAGGGTTGGGATGAAATGCTTTGCATATGGCATTTGCAAGCAAAAGATCAGACCCAGGATGCTATTATCTATGCTGGGTTTAAGGGCCGGCGAGCCGTTCGCGATATACAATAATTATGAAGCGGCTGTCAACCAAAAAATAAATAAAATAAAAATAAAAAGTAGATCAATAGCCTTGTAATCAGCTCATCTTTTTCTTCAGGGGAAGTTTCCCATCTCGGATAGTCAATTGATGATGCCTGTGTCAAGTCGACTTAAGTTGGTGTAAGTGCTGGGGGCTAAGTGGGCACGATAACACTCATTTTCGGGTTTGAGACCGACAAAGTTGGGATGAGACTGACTATCCAACTTGAAGTGTCTCAAAGTGGTCGAGCCGCGTCCGGGGGGTTAACAGGGGTTATGATAGGTCGGGCTAACAGCTAACAATACAAAATGGAAAACCCCCCTGGCGCCACTCGGATCGCCTCATGGCTCAACTCCACACAAAACTCCGGACGTCAAAGTCTGTTCTCTTAAACCCGGACTTCATGTGCTTATCAAGGACCTAATACAAGGGGTTTGAACTTGTCCATATGTATACATTATACATAGATCATCAAAATGTAAACCATTTCCTAATTCATCTAAAATACAATACGAGGTCGACTGATCTTAGATTATTTATTTCATAATTGAGTAATCAAAGCTGAGAAAATCTAAGGCGAATCTCTCCTGAAGGATCCATAGTTATCTTGCCTGCTTTCTTGCTTTAAGGTCTATGAGATTGACAACTCAACATCTATACAATGTTTGCTAGTTCGTTAAGTGATTATATGTTTACGTACAAAATCCTATTTAGCATTTATAAAAAGATATATCAAAATCTAACAACCCCCGCAACCCAATATGTGAGAATAACGTCACCTGCGACAAAGCCAAGTTCAAAAACTCAGATTACCGCCCGGCAACGATGTTCCCCGGGGGTGTAGTGAATCTTATAATGTTGAATAAGGCTCCATCCATAGGGCCATAGACTCCTACAGAATCTCGCACCAATGCCGCTGCTGGGTCCCTCCCCGCATGAACTTATCTTGTGTTACTTTGACGTGTAGCATAAGAATGTCACCCTAGGGTTCATCTGGTTGTCTGTTGGGATTGATTGATCGCCGCTTAGTGTCTCATCCGAATAGGCCTTGCGGCTCTTACGTAGTCTACGGAGCTATCTGATCAGAATTAATCATCTTTTTATCATAATCTGTCAGATATTGATATGATAAATATCCAGTTCTATGTCGGAACGCATGACTTGGCTTTGAGCATAAGCAATAACTTCAGTATAAATAATTTTTAACACTCGTTAAGACACCGTCTTGATGGTAGCTCTGATAGCTTTCGTACGTTCTTCTCTGTAATCCGAGTAATAGGGTTAGACGGCTGTGTTTATGTGCAACAGGCTATAAGTTGATGGGCCTCAACTACTCCCTGAGTTAAATATGGCTATAATATGCATACCGAATACAAGGAACAGTCCTGGAAGTGGCGATATTTTCTTAAATCTCGACAACGTTTCGAATTGTTTGTTTGCTTGTTTGTACAGATTGGCCGTGCCAAGGTTGATGTATTTTCTTTCTAAAGAATGCCAACGATGAACCTCACACAAAAAAAGAGCCATCTTGCCATTACGTCTATCAAATGAGGCACGACCCGCCTGCCAGTCTAGGTAGTAGGATGATTGATTGTAATTGTACAGCAGCAGGGCTCGCTCTTAACCGATAATCAACTTGTCTTCCTCGGGGAACTCGTACGAGGGGATCTCGAGGTTGAGCGGGGCCGGTCCTTTCCTTATACGTCCTGAGATGTCGTAGTGCGATCCGTGGCACGGGCAGAACCACCCGCCGAAGTCTCCCGCCTCGCCAATGGGCACACAACCCAGATGCGTGCAGACACCTATATTGGTACCCAATTGTTAGCATATAATTTACCCTATAGATACCTTGACCCGACAACCGAGAAAGCTATCAAGATCTCGGTGCATAACGTAGTAAAGAAAAGAAGTAGTCGTACCCAACATGACTAGCCACTCGGGCTTCTGAACACGGTCCTCATCGGCCTGAGGATCTCGCAGCGACGAAACGTTAACCGAGTTCGCCTCGTTGATCTCGTCTTCGGTACGGTGTCGGATGAACACGGGCTTTCCTCTCCACTTGATAATGACGTTCTTGCCCTCGGGGATGGCGTTGAGGTCGACCTCGACCTTGGCCATGGCCAAAACGTCGGCGGACGCGGACATGTTCTTTAGGAATTCTGCATTACCGAAATAACATTAATATTATGCATTTTCACTTATGCTTGCAATTAAACCATAACCATAACCACAATAACCGAAATCCAGAACGACAGAGAACCGTACCTTGCACAGTAGACTTGGCACCAGCAGCAGTAATAGCACCCATAGTTCCGACCATGAAGTACTGGAAGAGCAGATTCGTGTTGGCGCTGCCCTTAGCCATGTAGTGGCCGAAGTCGGGGATCTTGGTAGACTTGGGCTCGCCCTTGAACGGGCTCGAGTAGGACCCGGCGGCGTCGTTGAGCTGGGTGGTGGTGCTGAGGGCGCGGGCGGCATTTACACGGCAGCAAGATCTCGCTACTCCTCGCGCGAGCGCGCGGGACGCAATCGTCAGAGGCGCCATGGCGTTGTGAGCGGGTCAATTGGATCGGAGTCGGGGTCGCAGAGGGGAGAGGCGTGGAAAGGTTGAGGTCTTTTTTTTCGTGATCAGTTATCGAAAGACTTCGGCAATGTTTCCAAGCTAATGTGGTTCTGCGAACGTCCCGTAATTGGCCTCAGGCAGGAAAAATTCAAGAGCTGTGAAATTCCTGTCGAATGATTGGTTCAATTCTTCGGGTTAGCCCAATATCATCCGCTGAGTCAGCTATATTCAAAGTCATGTGATCAGACGTAGACATATGTAGATCAAGTACATTCTATTATTGTGCATTTACCCAAGTGACGTCGCTTGACGCAAATCCACATTTAGGTTAGGTTAGGTACTAGGGTACTTGTTCGTCTTAGTTGATTAACCCTCTACTGACTGCGAAGACACTGTCTATTAATGCCAATAGCTTCTTGTTACCATCCCATATCTTATACTACAGGCAAAATAAAAGCTTAGATAGGATCATAAGCTTGTAAATAGCAGTGTCAGTCATGTCAGTATAACGCCTGAGCTGGCCTACAAAATCCTACGATCCACAAGTACACCAACTATTCTCCTGAACTGAAGATACAGGGCAGCCTTATACATATAGATGGAAGCTTGTCCCCTAGTGAATTCGTTTTAATTCTTCGACAAGATTCCGCATAGCCTCGACATCAGGACCCAACCCGGCACATACCTCCTCTTGCACCTTCTCGTCGATGTCCAAGAACCGCTCAAGGAATTCTCCGTCGATGAAGCGGAATGGCCCGTCTGACTCGCGCGCTTCGTTCCGAAAAGACCGGTATCTGGAGAACAGTATATTGCCTGTAGTCTCTATAACCTCTGCGAGTCTGTTCTGGAATCGGATCAGTAGATCCTGGTACTCTGATGCAATAGTTCCGAACAAGTAGACGCCCCCTTCGACCTGTGATTCCATCTGTTAGCTATTATACTCGATTTATATAAGACCTTCGGGGAACTCACTGTGCCGAGAAATGCGCGCGGAATAACGACGGCATTCTCGCTAGCATCTACTACAACCTTGCGAATCTTATTCACCATTTCGCCGAGGTTGATCTCGCTCGTAATCTCCATACGCCGCTTGTCCTCTATTGTGACACCAGCCAGATTTCGTCTTAGTACCAGTAAGTTGCCCTGCGCATCCGACTCCAACCATGACTCCTGGTCTACGTGGGATATGGCGGTGGCCCAGAAGGCTTGGTAATCTCTTGCAACTTCCACGAGCTTGGCCGCTCGGCCATTGGCGGGTGGAACATACTCAACTAGCGTCATGGATTTCATCAGGTCAGCGACCGCTATGATGTTACCCTCGATCGCCAAATCAATAGGATAAGCGGCTGGTCGATATGATGCAAGTTTCCTCAACTCTACAGATGTTGACGATATCTCATCATATGAGTACACGAGGACTGTCTTTGCTAAGGCTGCAACGACCATGTCCCCATGACACTTAGACACCTACAAGCACCTTTCAATTCTTTGGTACCGATTAGGTAGGGGTTCTTTCACTGTCAACCCCAATAATTAGAATCCTGCCTCTGATAAAGTCATCTGGTGTGTCTTGCGCTTTGTCGAGAAATGAAGTGCCAACCAAAAATCTTTCAACTGAATTCCCATACGAGTCGGGAAGTTCCGCTCGAATGACAGTTTCGACCGCTTCAACCCGTTGTAAGCTACTCAAAAGAACATCACTTCCGAGCTGCTTGAAAGCAACTTCATCTACTAGCTTAAACGAGCTAGTGATAACCTCCGCATTATTCTTAACTTCCCTTTTCAAACAGCCTAGGCCAAAAGCCCGCTCATTGCGGGAATAAGCTATGCGACGTATGGTTTCTCCCATCGGTAATGTCTGCACGTGTGTACGGCGTTCTGTGTCTATTTGCGATATTTTGATTTCCTTCTCTGTTGCAACAGCAATGGAATCTGGGAAAGCTTCGGTATCGAAAGGACATACACATGTCGCGTCGTCAGCCGTGACTGCTGAATATACTATTCTACCCTCGGCCGCATAAATCATGCTAGGGTGCTCGCTTGTGGCGAATACGTTATATATTCCTCCAGCACGAGGAATTAGCTGTAATCCAGCTTGCCGTGTTCCTAAAACAACACTCTTCCGTCCGGATAGGGAAAAGTCCGCCTTGGATACGTTAAAGGTGATGACAAAACCATCTTCCATGGCTATAAATAGCGTTGGGCCAGCCAAGTGTGAAGGAAGAACTTGCGCCAGCACGATGTTCCGTGGTATAGAGGCGTTGTTATCTTTTCGCCGCAAGTTCTCCCCGTGGATAGACTGCAGTGTTTGTAAATTAATAATAGATATCATGCCCGATTTCCAAAGCCGACGACGCCAATGGAGGGATATTCCGGAGGAAGGTGTACACAGGCGACTTGATCTTTCTCGTCCAGATCATTATACCCAACCCGAACCAGATCCTGTTCTATTCGTATGGATAAAAGGACTGATCCGTTAACGGAAAGCAATATCCATTCGTCGCTTGCAGATACGTTTGTTATGTGTCCTTCGACGGGCTTCCACGTCGAGACAACGACACCGCTCTCCAAATCCACAAGCAAGGCATTAGTCGTGGTGACCTGGAGTATTCGGCCATTTGGCAGATTTCGGGCCAGCAACGTCTGCTCATCAAATATCATTCCTCCAAATTCGTCAAGTTCTTCAACCTCGCCGCTGGGTGTAAACTTGAATATTCGAGTTTCCGTTAAGAAAGAAGCAACTAATGTATCTGTCTTGGACGCCCCGTGTGACTTGAGGGAAAATAGTGCACGAACGTCTTCCATGTCGGAAATAACACCGATATCATCAAGTCCAACGCCACTTCGTACACTACGTAGACTACCATCTTTGTGGGCGCCGCTGCCGGTGACAATTCTTGCTTGACCAGAGGAGTATTCGTTTGTAGTCTGTCCCTCCCCTTCACGATTTCCCATGTCCATTATATTGAGGTCTAGAATCGGGGAAATGCTGTCTAAGGTCTGGATTAAACGTAAGGATTTCGCTTCGAGGTCGACATGGAAAACTTGGGAGTCTCCATACTGAGATCCTACGAATAAGACATTATCCCCCACGTAGACGAGAGTATACGCTCTTGAAGTCTCTCCGATTTTGGTCATTTCCAAACCAGTCACAACAGGCCCATCGAGTAGAATTTCCAAAAGCCACATCGCTCCGTAGTCGTCCCCAATAAAGTAATGCGAGACGTCGTACTCGGTCCATGCTACAAAGATAGAAGACTCCTTTAGTGGAGTCTCAACTTTCTTCTTTGCGGCGTCATCATAATATAATAACCTGGTCTCGCCAACAACAATTACCCCACCAAGTTGTGCCCGCGCAGTAGAAGCGTTTCGTATTATGTAGCGTTTCTGGTCCTCTTCACCTTTACCAACTGGGATCAAGATTCTCGCGCCAGGATCTGGGATTTCTAGACGATCAACCTGATCTCGGGCTTCGAATCTTGAAACCTCTGTATTTTTGTCATCGGCTGTTAAGCGATATGTGACGAGTTGGGAGTCGGGGACATCGGTTCGGGTTTGATAGAGGAATGCGATCTTTGGGTGGCCAGTTTCGACGTGTAGGAAGGTTGCGCCTTTGATGTAAAGCTCTGATACCCGTACTTGATCCATCCAATGAAGGTTCTGTCTCTTGCTTTTCACAGTGTGCATTCGTAATACATTAATAACGCCTTCCCAAAGGAAGACCACCATAAACCGCCCTGTCGGATCGACTACGCACATATCTTGGCTCTGTGCATCACGCATATGCTTTTCGTGAATATCAAAGAATGAATCTATCGTTTCTAATTTTTCCGTTGTAGTATTCCATCCAAAGGTAAAGTAATGAAATCTATCGGTTCCAACAAAGACCAACTCGGTCTTGGTATCTCGAGGTTGGAGTTTCTGCAGTATGGAGATAGTACCGTTCACTCGCCTCGTGTCGGTATGAACCAAGGTACCAGACTCGTGGAGCTTCCATATTTCTAGACGATTAGTCTTCCTAGTAAGTGTCAGTTTTCGCATGACCAATATAATGTCCATTTGCTCAGGCGGACGCACGCAAGAATCAAGCACTCATCCTCACCGGGGAACAGGTTGACACGCAGTGCGTGTCGCACACTGTTAGGCCGGTGGATAGGCGCTATGTATGCCATTGTCGCAATATTCTCATTGTTCGCAAGGACTAGGCCATGACGAAGTTTGAGGGATCTGAACACTACTT
The DNA here is from genome assembly GCA_902805475.1 of Entonaema liquescens. Lineage (NCBI taxonomy): Eukaryota > Fungi > Ascomycota > Sordariomycetes > Xylariales > Xylariaceae > Entonaema > Entonaema liquescens. The sequence continues at coordinate 2,030,408 of CADCSX010000001.1, read as the reverse complement.
TGACTCTTGAATTGAATCTTGGATCTTTAATAATTATTAGAAAGATGATGCAAAGGTCCGGCAATAAGCAACTGCATCGCGGGGATTGGAGATAAGCGATAAAGCTTCATTGTGGGTCCGACAGCCCCTGTCGCCCTAGCTAGCGTGGCGCTATATCTTTTTACTATTATTTAGCATAGTTATGGGAACTCAATGGGTAATTCTAAAGTCCTATCTTATAACAAAAATGTAAATATACAAGATACCACATGTATGTCTTTAAACCCACTAACCTTAATGCGATAATATAAGTAGCTAGAAAATAATTAAAGGATGGCTAAAATAGGGGTGAATGATGAAGAGTGTTACCTATCTTCTACGATTCATATTGTCTTACTAAAAAGCGTTCGTACCTTATGCAACTCGATCCCTCACTATATCAAAATCCGAATTAGGGAAATATTTTATGATCTCTGTCCTGCAGTTTTATCAAAGTAATTCACTTCATAAGATTACCTAACTACTATATAAATGGCTCGCGGATCGGCTACGTGGAAAGAAGACCTACATCGTTACTCTTGTCCTAGTCTACGTTGTCATAGTGAAGTACCAGATCAGTCAACCCGTTGACATTTCGCACGGGGGGTACCTAGGTTCAAGATGATTTGACCATTTTCATTCGTACCAGTCATACCTTTCTTTGAACATACAAAATTATCTCTTCTTTTCGCCCGGCACATATGCTCGTAGCGCCACCTCCTGACTGTTATTAGCCTCCAAGAAAACTTCAATTCAGGACAGATCCTAGTACTAATATGTGGTCAAAGGTAACGTATGGATTTATCGGGCACTGCAATCAATCCGGCTGGCACACCTCCCAAGCCACTCTATCAATATGCCTTCATCGCTGGCACCCGGGACTTTCACGATTAGATGGATTCCGTCTGTATGTGGTGTCCGCAGTACCTTTTACTATGAGTAAGAGATTATGACCAAGCCCTAATCCGTCATCCATTGGAAAACTGATACTTTATAATATCAACAAGCTCTAGACCCGGCCTTGGTTTGCTGTATATCGAGTGAGTACTCAACAATCGTCTAGGAACAAAGGGAAGACTGTTTGATCTAGTGGACCTAGCATTTTCTGATGTCGAACTGCAATGTCTGATTGTATTCTATGGATATGAAGTAATGTGTGGCGAATAGATTTACTACGTATGACTTCAGAATACTTAGAGCGTTGCTTGAGTGAATATCAGCAAGGCGGCCATCGCATCAAGACATGTTAGTAAGTCCGTAGGCACTTGCTACATAATGCGGGGGGTAGGTTATGTGAGCATTAAGTATTTAAGGCACTTAAAGGTTGAAGGATGACACGATATAGTCTTTCTTCCATTGCATTCTTGAGGTTCATCTTGGTTTCTCGATGTCAGGACGGTAAGTTAAGCCTGATATATTAGGTACGTAACTGACCATTCCCTTCACGAGAAGAGATTTAACTGTACTTCACGTTTAAATTCTCTTGGAGCACGAAAGTGGTGTCATGGTCTAAGATTCAACGACGGCAAGCTTTGTATATGCCGCTCATAGTCCACGAGGGCCTGGGCAGTATCACGTTAAGACTTTGAGCGGAATAGGATAACTTCGGAGGAGTTCAAAGCTCCTTCTCAGGTTGCCTGCTTCTCATTGTAATCACATCTATTATGTACAATTGACTAAGACCCGAACCGATTGGATTATATAATCAAATCTAATGCTTTGCTGCTTTCTCGTCCGCATCGGCTTGCTTCAAGAAGTTCCTATTATCGTTAGCCATGGTTCGTCGCGGGATATCCGGGGTAATATACTGGATGAAGTCGGCCTCGTCAGGGCTTGATGCGTTGATGGGGGGAGTCTGGGTAGTCTTCTTGCTTCCGCCGCCGAATCCAAGGTAGCTACCGGTGAACAAGGTAGCGAGAACACCCATTGCAAGCTGGAGACAGGAAGATAATTAGCATTTTTTGTGTTGACTATAGTAGGGATATGTTGCGACCCACGTAATGGGAGCCGATCTGGCGGCCGAAGACATTGTACATGGCAACCATCTTGACGGTAGTAAGGAATTGGCCACGAAAGAATGGATGCAGGGAGCTGTACGATGGGAGTCGACGAGGGCGTAAGTGTCGAAGTGGTATTTGTATGTATCCGTCAAAATACTGCGCAAGAAGCTCCGAAGTTGGAATCCCCAAATCTGATCTAACTTAGAGACGTTAGACTAAGGTGGGTCTTAAGGCACTTTGTTTGATTCGCCAGAGAGTGAAGCTAATGCCGAAGTTTATCCTCAAAAACATCCCGGACAAACCCCGGCCTGGGCAAACGGATCTCGCAGAAGACAAGCTTTGAGCCGGGGGTAACGGGCAGGGACCGTCCGAATTCCGATAGGTAGCGACGTCACCAAGATTATCGATGAGCTTCCACACTTACCCGATTTAGTCATATTTAAGTATGCTGGGTCCCCATTTTCACCAAACTTTGATATTCGACTTTGTGGCTTGTAGATTATTACCTCAAATAACTAGTCTTATACTATAATACAAATACATTGCTGCTTTAGTACCTATCTAGGTAGTCACGATGTTCTGGAGTAAAGGACCAGACAAGACTGAAGCCGCAAAAGATAAGACGCCGGCAGCCCCGCCATCCCCAGCAGCCAACACCAGCTCACGCAGCGATGTCAACGAGTTTGATCCTGATAAGCTCCCGGCACAGCGCAAGCTGCCGAAGGACTTACAAAAAATCGTTGATAAGTCCGAAAAAGATGAGAATTTCTTTGACGAGCTCGTAGAGGGATAGTATGTTGCGCATAACATCTATCTAGTTGATACATCGTTGGGCTAATATACTTTTGTTCAGTGCGCCCGACTCTACCGAGTCAAACTTGCGATATGCGGCCTACGCAAACCGACTACGAACTATTATGCTTTCGGCCCACCGTTATGTAGCATATACCTCGGATATTGGAGAATCCTTCAGGCCAGTCGCACATCCGTGGCTGGTTAGAAGTGCATACGGTGTATCGTGGGCTTACATCTTAGGTGATGTATCGTACGAAGGATATAAAGCCTACTGGCAAAATCAGCGGACGTTAAACCCGCAGTTAGTCTTGTCGGAAAGGCAACAGAAAGCTACCGGGCTATCAATCACGGCGCCCTCTGATGCCAGGCCCGGAGTCGTGTCGCCCTTGGAGGATTACCGAACCGTCATGGTTCAGCGAGGTATCTTCCAGAGTGTTGCTTCGATGGGTCTACCCGCCTTCACAATTCACAGCGTGGTCAGATATTCGGGAAGGGCCATGAAGGATGTTAAGAATAAAACACTCAGAGTTTGGGGTCCTATAGGGCTTGGCCTCGCCGTTGTACCCTTCTTGCCAACGCTCTTTGACAAACCGGTCGAGAATGCGGTTGAGTGGATGTTCCATAAGGGATTCGAGGCATATGGTGGACATGAGTATGTTGGTGAATCCCCAACGACAGGACGAGAAGCTGCCTTGAAACAAAGGCCAAACCCGCAGTCGAAGGAAAAGGAATTGTAGGATATGAATATCAATAAAAGATAAAATAAGCATATATGGCGTAAAGGGGTTCGTCTCCACTCGTCGGGGGCGTGTTTTTTTTTATATCACTACGAAGCCTGGGTTAGGGCTGATAAAGGATCACCACGGAATGCGTGTATACATTGCGCTTCAGGGCTATATCTATATAGCAACTCCATATATATAAATTATATGCTCTGCTCCCCCGTTTATAAAGGTATCTTCGTTCCGCTCCGAAATGCACTTCTTAGAAACGCCGTTTAAAATGCAATAAGTCGTAACTCGTAAAGTTGGGTTTACATCTCGATAAGATCAGGCGGCGGCCCTATACCTCGCAGTAACACTATCGTATTACCACTCACAAGCGCAGAACCGACCTTCTCATTGAATTCCAATACTCGTCCACCTTCGACATGGAATACCCGAAGCTTATCTCTCTCCTCGGAAGATTGGTTGTTGACGTTCTCAATTTGTAGGCTCTTGGCTGCGGCATCCAGTACCCTGCCGATGACCCAATCCTTCGAATAGAAAAACTCGCCCTTGTAGTTTTTGGCCGTAGTCGTCTCGGCCTCTGCTTCCACATATAAGTATACCCTCTTCTCAGGTGGCAGCTTCGCATCTCCCTTAGCAACCTTCTTTAAATTGTTAACAGCGACGAGGCGTGCTGATGCCGACGTAGGCTTAGGCTTCGGGAGTGCCCGGCTGGCTACTTCTCTCTTAGCGGCGCCCCAGGCCTTCAGCTTCGCGAATGCGGATTTCGTTTGTTCGGAGACGTCGAACTGAGGGCGCGCGCCGATGGGAATCTTGTTCTTGCAGTCGTGCTCCTCTTTTAATCGGTGCTTAAGACAATAGTCTCGATTACAGGACGCGCAGTGCACACCGGGGACTAGGGATGTTCCGACAGTAGTCTTGCAATCCGTCGCGGCGCATGGCTTCTGAGAGACGAGGTCGCGCATGCGCTTCCCCTCGCCCGCTGATGGCTTTGCCAACTGAGCTTGGCGTCGCCGCTCAGCCCACGCACCCGCGTTGGCGCATTTGTGGGAAGTCTCGGTTCGGTGGTCGAGGCAAAACGTCTTCTTGCAGCTTTGGCAAAAGAAAGGTAGGAAATCGAGCTGGTTGCAGTATTCGAGTTGGCAGTGCTTGCCGATAAGCGACACGTCGGATTCTTTATCCATTTTGACGTAGCTGGTATCTTCGGCTTCGGCTGATGAGGACGCCATTTTTAAAGTCGGTAAAGAAGATGCTCTTATGTACTTTTTCTAATAGTAAAAGAATGTATAACGAAATGAAGGTAGGCAGATGGCGACTCGTAAGCCTCGAGGATGGCGAGGCTGATGAATAAGATGTTGCAGAATAGTCTGGAAGGAGCTGTGAATTAGAAGTGGCCGATTTTAGGTAAGTTAGTTAGTTTAGTGGCGGGGGCTACAGGTACTTTTGCGGCTGAATTAGGCGGAAGCTTACGCTAACCCGATAGCCTAGAAATCCCAAGGGTTCGTCGAGATCCGTCAACTAGTCTCATTTAAGAATTAATTGAACCTTAAATAGAGCCTATTTGAGTCACGGGGTTTCGCGTTTCGGCGATTCGATGACGACAATTAATTCTTACTTATACAGGGAGGCGTCGCGATCGTAAAAAAAAAACATGTACACTACAGCGCACTTTGATTTTGATTCACCTTCTTTATGTTATTCCCAAGATGCCTCCCTTTGTACCGCGCAAGCGATTGCGAACCCCACCAGCAGACCGCGGTGCTCCGGCTGCGAAGGAGTCGAATAGGGGTAAAAGCACACCGGTAGCATCTGTGCCGCCTCGCAAGAATACCTTATTTGACGACCTGGATTCAAGTTCTAAGAAAGGCTCAGCGGAAAAGACAAAATCAGCTATACAGCAAATGCATGAGGATGACGACGATAGTGATGGTAGTTCCCTCACGTCTCTTTCAGATGCTGATTTCGAGGATGTACCAGCTGCTAAGCGACAAAAGGTGAATTATGACCCGGAGGAGTCGGAAGATGAAGATATGGAGTTTGAAGATGTTCCCTCCCACGATGTTCAGCAACATGATCCTGATTTGGGAGGTGACTTGGAGTTAACATTACACCGAGAAAACGAAATTCCATTGACTAGTGAAATGGGCAAGAAAGGTCCCTCGAAAAAGGAAAAGGCAATCCGCATTTCAATACACTGTATGCATGTTCAACTCCTACTTTGGCATAACGCTATTCGGAATTCTTGGCTTTGTGACAGAGAAGTTCAAGCTATCATGATTTCACATCTACCTCCCAGATTATGGGACGAAGTGGACCGCTGGAGACGAAACAGCGGCTTAGATATCCCCGAAGACGTCCAAAGCAAACCTAACAAGGGTAAAACTGACCTGAAAGGAAAAGGGAAGGGCAAACAGCGGGCTTCGGGGTCGACGAGAAATTGGAGCAATGCAGCAGATCGACTCGAGAAAGGCGTTCCTGATATGAGCCACGGTGATCCTTTATTAAGGCTTATGAAATGTCTTGTATCATGGTGGAAACAGAGGTTTCGGATCACTAAGCCAGGATTGCGCAAGGTCGGTTATATGAACGCCAGAAGATTAGGAAAGTTAAATTCGAGCTTTGAGGCGGAAGGTGATGACCCTATTCGATTCGGGGAGCGGATTAATGATCTCGAGGAATTTAGACAGCGTGCTCAGGATTGTACTGGCAGCCGTGACGTTGGAGCCCAGCTCTTTACTGCGTTATTAAGAGGCCTTGGACTGGAAGCGCGAATGGTAGCAAACCTTCAGCCACTTGGGTTTGGATGGAGCAGGGTCGAAGAAGCAGATGATGAGAACAGTGCACAAAAAGCCCAGGACGATACGAGCACGCCTACTGAATCCACACCGAAGAAACCGAATGGAAAGAAGAGTGTGAAACCAGCAACCCGTCGAGCAAAGAAGAATGATAAAAATGCCTTGAAGATGGATTTGGATGATTCGGATGAATATGCCGATCCCCTCACAGATGAAAGCAATGATGACTCGTCTGTAGTAGAGGTTACAGATGCTGTTCGTCCAAAGCGAGCAGAAGCAAAGATTTATGATAAAGACCTTGAATTTCCTCATTATTGGTCGGAAGTTCTTTCTCCAATAACGAAGAAATATCTTCCGGTGGAACCCGTCGTGAAATCTGTTATAGCTAGCAGTAGAGAGTTGGTTGAGAGCCTGGAACCACGAGGAGGTAAAGCTGATAAAGCAAAACAAGTAATGGCATATTGCATTGGCTTTTCCCAAGATGGTACAGCTAAGGATGTTACGGTGCGGTACCTCAAGAAAAACATTTTTCCTGGTAAGACGAAAGGATTCAGAATGACTGAAGAGAAAATACCAGTTTACAACAAACATGGCAAAGTCAAAAGATATGAGCAGTTCGATTGGTTCAAATTGACTATGCGAGGCTACACCCGCGGTGATAAGAAGCACCCAATTACAGAAGCGGATGAGGCGGAAGACTCTACTGATCTTAAGCCGGCAAAGCCAGAGAAGAAAGAGGTCAAGGAAGGAGAAGAGACATTACAATACTATAAGACTTCGAAAGAATACGTTTTAGAGCGGCATCTCAAGCGTGAAGAGGCTCTCCTACCCGATGCTACCCCTGTCAAAGTGTTTCGGAATAAAGGGAAGGCATCTAAAGTCGACGAGGAAAATGTATACCTTCGAAAGGATGTTGTAACAGTGAAAAGTGCCGAAACTTGGCACAAGCAAGGCCGAGCCCCTATGGAAGGTGTCCAGCCACTCAAGCATGCTCCTTATAGAGCGGCCACGACCAATAGACGGAGAGAAATTGCCGAGGCCGAAGCGGCAACGGGGCAGAAAGTCATGCAACCCCTATACAGCTTCGACCAGACGGATTGGATCATACCTCCCCCTATTCAGAATGGAGTAATTCCGAAGAACGAATATGGGTATGTAAAATGGTTAACCTACTACAACATAGCCAATGCTAATGCTGCCGTAGAAACATTGATATGTTCGCAGAGCACATGTGCCCAGAAGGTAAGCCGTTCAGTGCAGGACATCAAATCCTTAGTTAACAAAAATATAGGGGCCGTTCACGTCCCATATCGTGGAGTTGTTCGTGTCTGCAAGCGATTGGAAGTCGATTACGCGGAAGCGGTGGTCGGGTTTGAATTTGGTCATCGGATGGCTGTGCCCGGTATACCCTTTCTGTCCTCGGTTTACGAGTCCATGTGATGGCTACTGACTCTTATCTGTAGTTATTCAAGGCGTAGTCATCGCCGAAGAAAACTATGAACGCGTAATGGAACAACTTGAGAAAGACGAGGCAGAACGCGAAAGGAAAGAGAACGAGAAGCGGCGGAAAGAGGTTCTCACTACGTGGCGAAAGTTCTTGATGGGTTTGCGGATCGCAGAACGGCTCAAGCAGGATTACGGCTATCTGGATGAGTCGGTAGAAGTATTCGGGCACGCCCCTGACAACGATAAAGACTTCGAAACTATGCGTGAGAGAGACGAGGACATGGCCGGTGGATTCTTGCCTGAAGGGTATGAGGAAGAGGAAGTGGTAGAAGAGATAGAAGAGAAAGAAGCGTCTCGTCAAACCTCCGGGTTCTTTAAAGCTGGTGGCGATGAAGAAAACTCGGATGAGGAGGAGGACCCCTTCGAAGTAGACTACGGGAAACAACAAGAGATAGAAGACTCTCCTATTGAAGAGTCTCTCGAACCGGAAGTCCCAACTAAAGCAGCGCCTAAAAAAGCTGCTCCGAAACCTAAGGCTAAGCCAAAACAGTCTACGCGAAGACGGACTCGAAGGAGGCGTGCTGTGCCTTCTGATGAAGATAGTGAGCAGGATGACGACTTCGTGGCTGATGACAGCGACTAATGTTTATATATAATGTTGAACGGTATCATTGGACAATATACGTAGCTTGCAATACGGTTCTCATCGTTACGCATTAATCCTCAAAATACATTGTGTAATGACTGACGTATGAGCCTTTACTATCTGTTCAAACAGAAGGACATTGGTCAACTAGCTATCCTGAGACGCCTAAAGGACTTTATCGATAGTTTATATAGTTAGGTCCTCATGTAATAATTTGAAGAGGCATATGATAAGTTCATTAGAAAGTCTATCGCGAGTTAGTTCGCAGGCGCCTTGTTGATTGTACCATAGTACGGAACCGCAAGCATTTATACCCCTATACGATTGATTGCATTGTACGCGCAATAATCACAGCACACCTTAGCACGACTAGTGTAGAAATAAAACAAATACAAGAATTAAAAAAAAGTATTTTAAAATTAATGAGTGGTTAGTAATAAAGCCACCATAATTGTGACTTTTAGATATGCAAAGGCGATGTCATTTTGGTACGATTCAAAGCCAGTTTGCGAACAGCGGGGAATAGTTAAACGCACTCCAATTTTATCTATTGATCAACGCACGCACATGATACTTTGGTGCTCGGAAAGATATTCCTCGGGTATCTAGATGTGATTGTCCGAGATACAATTATGTGATATATGATATAAATGCGCGCAGGACGGCTGAACCGTCTATTCGGGAATCCTACCATTAGCCACGATCGACCTCGCCTTGAGTTCGGCGGAACATGCCTATGGCGCTACTAGCTTTCCTGCGAAGGCAGAGTGGGCAGAACCAGTTCGTATCGGGTGGTTGCAGGTCGGATCGTGTCTTCGTCCCATGCTGGGGGCCGGGGTGGGAGGCTGCCTCTCTGGTACTTGCAGGATCTCGAAGAAAAAACGGGTTGGCGCCTGGTGTGCTTGGATTAATAGTACTACTATTAGAATCCCGGGAAAGCAAGGGGGGAGGGGGGTTAAGTTATTCCCCAGATCTCGGTAGGGGTCGCACAAGGGGGTGAGTACAGGCCAGTCTAATCTGACATCGAAGGATACCTGATCTCGCTTGGCGATATTAAATGCGTCCAACGCATGTAGACTCATGTAGGCCTATGTAGGGCACGATCTACGCTGCACTCAGTATCATGTAGCTAGTTGGATAGTGAACTGCGCTTGGGTAGGTCCCTGTCTCTCCTGAGCGACAGTATGCGTACATGTTCGGAGGCCCAGTCCTCGACGAATATTTTTTACAGCCCCTGAATATCTAGGTCAGATAACTGACACTTGCTGGATGACTACTAAGCTTGCATGTGCCGCATAATGACGGGCATTATTCATGTAGTGTGTCGTATCTTTGTTTAGGATTTTGTTATTACTCGTGCTTCTTTTCGTCTGGGTGTCTCAAGAGGCAATATTATGGACGGGCCGACAATAGCGGCTGCATACACAGATCATCTCTGGAAAGTTTTGTTATTACATAGATGATTTTATAACTCCTATGCCGCCTCGTCGAGATATTATATGGTAAGTCCGGCTTATTCCATGGGCCTCGGAGATGATACCGTAATGGGGAAGCCGGATATTTGCATCTGCAAGAGCCAATCGTAATTCAAGTGACGCAACCATTTTACTCTCCGAAGAGAACTTCGGAGACAAGCGAACACTCTATGAATGCTGATAGAAAACCCGATCCCGACAGTTTTAACCATGCACCTAGATGGACGGTTGCCTTAACTATATAAAAAGACGGCCATACTACGTTCCAGTTGGCCCCCACCAAGTCCTACAGTTTGAATATAAGTGTATAGTAGTCACTATGCTGAAAGTAATACCATACATCGTAAAGCCCTGAGAGATGTGACTTCGGGATGTGGTTGCCTTGTGTCAAAGCCGAACGCTCCTATCGACGGCTTCCCCAAGCCAATCCCACCTCGTGGCACCGAACCACGAGGCTTGTGCATGTTAGAGCAGTGTGTAAGAGGCCATGTGTAGTGTAACGAGATACATCCGTAGAAGGTTGAGTCCGTGTCTCTTTAAATATCCTTGAACCTTGCCAAGTATATATGATTTCTATACTGACCCATACACAAGACTTTACACTACATAATCTTATCACACCTCCTTTTCTTTCAAACGTCAGCAAATATACATGACTACTTGAGAAGATAAGTGGTCCCGCTCGTTCTAGGGAGTCCGCCATAAGAGATAAAATCAGCTTTCTTACAGAAATTATAAAAATAAAATAAGGAAGTCTATTGGTACTAACAATCTACTCAAATTACCGACTCTATCGACAAGCTTGTTAAGTTGGGTTTAAAGTAAATATAAGAGACTATAATTTTAGGACTTATCAGAGATGATCAATCCTGTAATTGCCAATAAAAGACGTACCCAAGTACCCAGTATGGATACACAACACTCGAGGACTTAGAGTGGCCCCCATCATAGCAACCTAAGGCTCAGTACGGAGGTGACATCAAAGCCTCCTCATGACTTGGCTATATTATACCTCCATGTTGTACCCTTTTAAACACTTTCAACCCCTGCCCCGATTCCGCCAGATCAAGAGACGCGCAATGGACGGTTATGTGCTACCTAGGTGAACCACGTCCTTTGCTTGTCTGTGAGGGCACTTGGCCAGTAGCTCTTCCTTCTATGGGGCAGTAAATACACGAAAACAGCCTTCGTGTCTACGTAAAAATGGTATCTGGTGGGATATTATGCAGTAAGCTATGGAGGCTTGAAGTGCTGCGCACACCGCCCCGTATACTACTATCTTAACTATTCTCGTTGTCTCAGCCCTAGCGAGCTACAGATTTTGAAACGACAGTTGCGATTAGAATAGAGCTATTTGGTAGTTCAAGAACTTGAGTAACCGCCTAGTCGAGTATCCAGACCATCAGCTCGCATGCCGTGACGGGGTTCCCCTTACCTCTCGAGCTGTTGTGCCAACTACAGCTTTTTGAATGCTAACAAGACTTCTGTCAGTTTTCCATACACGACGTCTAGAATAAAGTATACATTCAGTATGTAGCCACTCTATTCTACTGTTAGGCTAGAACTCGTTGCGGAACCTCCGGGTTGCCTCATTACCTTTCATTTGTTCCACTTCGTGATGGATCTTATATATGAAGTAGCTTCCTGCTTGCCTTCGAGACATGTCTAGCTTTTCAATAACGCTTTTAGTGTAACGGATGTCTGACATATACCCCTAAACTCAAACATTTACTGCAGCATACAAGATTTTCAATTATGTCTTCGATAACATACCTGACTCTGACCTGTCTTCTGGCGGCATGTCTCTCTCACATACTCTGGAACTGGTATCGGCTTCGACATATTCCAGGGCCATTCTGGATCTGTTCTACTAAAGCCTGGCAAATTACGACACAGATTAAAGGAAAATGGTATCTTGAATTGAGAAAGCTTGGAGATCAATATGGTATGTTGCTTAACACTGTTAAGGAGACAGCCCTTCTCCATCACTCCTATGTTTTTGTTAACAGCTGCAGGTGATCTCTTCCGGATCGGCCCAAACCAGCTCATGACTACTGATGTTGATGTTATTCGTCGAATGGCCCATTCTAAGTCAGCTTATACAAGAGCTCCATTTTACCAAACGTTCAGGTTCAATCCTACTCAAGACAACTCTTTCTCGCTTATCAACGACCATGAACACACACGCCGCCGGACACATTTAGGACCGGGCTACGGAGGTAACGAGCATGTGGAAACTTGCATTACTGACCAGTGTGTGCGCTTAGTGGATCTGATCGAGCGCAAATTTATTTCAACTTCCACCGAGTACCGACCATTGGACTTGACAAAAGTGACATTCTGCTTCTCGATGGACTGCGTAGGTGATCTATCGTACGGCAAGCCATTCGGGTGTCTGGATGAAGGAGAAGACGTGCACAAGTTCATGAAGTGGAACGAAAACTTCTTCAATACCGCCATCGTGATCGCAAACTTTCACTGGTTGACAAAGATCTTTTTCAAGCCCCCCTTCAACAAGATCTATCCGTCGACTCAGGACGAAGATGGCGTTGGCAAGTACATGGCGTAAGTTAAAATATAATGCCCAGAACCGCATAGGATACTTAAACTAACCCCTGAGCTAGGTTGGCGCAAGCCGCAGTTGAAAAGAGTTTTGCCGACGGTGAAGACCGGCGAAGAGATATGCTTGGCTCCTTTCTTGAGCACGACGTTACTCAGGAAGAAGCCACTAATGAGTTGATGCTGCAAGTGTAAGTCCTTAGCCTTCGATAACAATGCCTGAAGACTATTTAAACTAACAATTTCATAATAGTGTTGCTGGAACAGACTCAACCGCGACGGGAATCCGTATGACTCTTCTGCTCCTCGTCGCTAACCCCGTGGCATACGATAAGCTCAAGGCCGAGATAGACGACGCAATCGCGAAAGGAAACATCAGTTCGCCTATCAAAGACAGCGAATCCCGAAGGCTACCGTACTTACAAGCTGTTATCAAGGAAGGTCTACGCACGTTTCCCGTCGTCACGGCCACCTTCTTTAAAAAGGTACCCAAGGGAGGAGATATGATTGACGGCTATTTTGTCCCGGAGGGCACTGAGGTCGGCCACAATGTCTTGGGCATCATGCGAGCGAAGAAGTACTGGGGCGATGACGCGGATGTCTTCCGCCCTGAGAGGTGGATTGAGGCAGACGAGCATACGTTCGAGATGATGACGGAAGTCCTGGAGACCCTGTGGGGAGCAGGACGGTATAAATGTCTCGGCCGGACGATTGCCCAGATGGAACTTAACAAGGTGTTTGTTGAGGTATGTTCTGATGTCCTGTAACTACTCTTTGTCACAATGCTAACCGAATTTGTAATAGTTACTTCGACGCTTCGACTTCTCCATCGTCACTCCGCAGAACCCCGTCGAGATTGTGAATTCCGGATTCTTCCTCATGTCGGAGATGAAGATGCGAGTCACGAAAAGGGAGATTACGAAAGAGTGAAGAAACTTGAAGAAGACAAGACTAGACTGAGTGGAGTGTGATGTGACAATTTCTGCTATAGAGTTGAGGGCTATATCTTTCAACATATAATACGTCGAAGAGTTGTGGAATATTATACCCAATTGATGTTAGGAAGACAATCATTATACCCCATAGTCGAGCATTAGAAGCATTTAGATACCTGCCTATAGTTTTATTTACGGCGTTTATTGGTGACTATAAATCTTTTTCTTGACAATACATCTAACTAGGACAAAGGATACTTCCAGTATGTATATCCGCAAGTTCCAATAATTCAGTTAAATTTCCTCGCGAGATAACAAAATTGTTTCTTTAACTAATAAGCAACTTAAAGTCTATTTGGTGCTTATAACGAGTTAGTACTGACACATCACCTCTAGCCATCAAACATCAACCGTCAAACTCCCTTCAACACGACCACCGCCGTCCCACTCAACCACAAACTCACCATATTAACACTTCCATCACCGCTCTCCTTACGTATGCTGGTAGTCACAGTCTCAACCCCTATATCACTCTTCCTCCCCATCTCCACGCCCTGCGTAACCCTAAACGCACAACCCATCCCCACCTCATACAGCGTAAGATACGCCGCCAGCGCGGACGCCGCGCTCCCCGTCGCCGGGTCCTCGAACCCCATCTCCACCATGCGCGCGCGGATCGCCCTCGCGCCATGTTCCTCGCGTCCAGTATCCACGTAGTAGTACCTGCACACAAAACTATCCCCCCACGGGCCCTCGTCCAGCAACGGCGTCGGCAGATTGTCGAAGTCGAGCCTGCACGCGGTATTCACCTTGGCGAGGAGTTCGAGCGAGGGCAGTTTCACCAGCACGAACGTCATCCCCTTGACGACGCTGAACACGGGGGCCGCGAGCTCCGCCGCGCGGATCTGCGCGTCGGGCGCGAGACCCGCTCCGCTTGTGGCGCTGCCGAGCACGTCGCCGAGCGTGCGCGCGTGCAGGTGCACGTCGTGCGGGATCCTAGCGCGGACCTGGTTCTCGCGCTGGGGAAACAGGCCGATGGGGCCGGCTTTCGTGACGAGAGTCTGCACGTGGGGGTGGAGGTGGTATTTGACCAGGACGGCAGTGCCGATAGTCGGGTGGCCCGCGAACGGGATTTCCCTCTCGATAGTGAAGATGTCGATATTGCGCTCTTGGTTCTCAGTATCCGACTCTGAAGCTTCGTGAAAGAATACCGTCTCGGAGAGATTGAACTCTTGCGCAATCTTCTGCTTCGTAGCTTGCGTCAGCTTGTCCTTGAGCGCCGCCGGGACTGTGACTACGGCTAGGGGATTGCCCTGGAGCCGGTTGGACGTGAAGACGTCGAGAGTGACGAATTGAAGATCCATGTTTAACTACCTAACGCAGTTATTCAATACTCAACCCTTGGATGATAATTGGCAATCAGCCTCTATCCTATTACGGATACTAAAGTCGGGCATAAATGCTTATATGATAAATTTGACTTCGATGAGCTGAGTCAGGATTGAGATGAATTGCCGCTTTCGGAAGAACTGGTGAGTCTTATAGGTTGGACGCACTAATAAGCTGCCTATTAAGAGTGTGGGGATGACGATGTGGTTATGAAGTCCAGTAAAGGGCGTGAAGACCCACTCATTTTAGTATAAGGGGTTCGAATACTCTCATTATAGTTCTGCTATATCTTAGGTAGGGAATAATTTATAGCTAGTTAAGTCAAGCGGTTAAGCTATTCTTGTAAATATACAGCAAGTCGATACATCGTATTATGCTCATTTTCGATGGAATACTTATGGTACATGCAAAAGTAAGCCCTATTAAACTGGGTACCTAATGATACTGGCTAGTGATGCGAAAACATCTATATGTTACATAAAGCACAGAACAGATACGCATTCTGTACGGGTATGCTCATATTGTGGTGATTATAACCCTCTAGGAAGGGTTCCTTAACAGCATTTCCTGTGCGGAATGCATATATCATAAACTCTTCTCAAGTTCTGACAGTTTCGATACCGGCACCAGACTGTAATGCAACGACCAAGGCCGTAAGCCGATCAATCTTCGCCGTCAACTCTGAGATTCGCACCTCAACGTCGCTCGGTGCTTCTCCTGCATAATCCTCGGGAACTCGTGGCCGAGCCCTTGGCTTATGGATTACTTCTGCACTAGTAGCGCGTGGTGTCGGCATACGCGGTCGGTATCCCGATTGTGGTCTACTATCTGGTCGATCAGGGGGTGGTGCGGAATGTCGTTTGAAAGAATTCTGTCGTGGACCTCGGAAGTTGTCAAAACCGTCGGGATTGACCTTGTTGGTGAACCACTCATAAACCTGGATGGCTCCGACGATTGGTGCGTGGGTTGCTCGGAGAAGTAGAATGCGTGCTTGCCGGAACTTATCGTCAGAGGGTAGGAATAAACGTAACGGCCTAAATATTCCTAGCGCAATGAGATTGAATGGCGCTTATAGTTGAAGTTAGTATAATGGGTGTAGGTGGATGACAATGCAATACTCACGGTAGAAATGTGTGAGCCTATTGCTAGTTGATGCCTCAAGTACGTATACGCTGTAGACATATAGATACTCTTCCCGAGCGTGGGTAATCACTCTTGAGAAACTATTGCTGAGCATACCTGTTAGGGAGCCCATGAGCAATATCGAACTCAGTGTTACGAAGATCAACATAAGAGGAGGTCCTAGAAGAGGGTATTAGAAGAGATGTTCCCGTTCATCGGAAAAGGGGGGAATACCGAAGATTGGGTCAATCTCTTCCATAATGTCAAACCCAACGTAACTGGATCCAAAAAAAATCTTGGTTACGATCATGGCCATATGCGAAAATGAAAACGCTTCTCTTCCGACAAGGGAAAACGTCGTCAAGAACCCGACATATACAACGACTACCAAAACCATGAATTTCAAAAAGTCCTTGCCCATTTCTTTGAGGCAAGGAATGAGAGTACCCCAGTATGGGGATAAGCTGAATATTGAGCAGACCCTGGGTACCATGAACAAGGCCTCCAGTGATAAGACGTCAAACCCAATATCCACAAGAGTATAATCAGCCCTATATAAGCCAACAAATCCTATCACCAAAGATTAGCCTGTACCTACCCATACCCAAATAAAAGGTTATAAAAAGTGCTTACTCAAAACTGCAAAGACAATACCGATGGCAATCATGATCATATCAAATAAATTCCAAACATCCGCAGCGTAGAAAATCGACCCGGCGTCAAGATATTCGCTAATCTCATCATAAAAGAATGCGGCAAACCAGACGTAAAGTAATATCTCTAGCGGCGTAATCGCGTAACGATTCTGCTCGATCAACACACTGTAGTAAAGCATTAAGAACCCGACGAAGAAGGCAACCTCGTAAGCTTTGAGGTATTTGGGTACCCGAAGACGTGAAAAAGGGTCAGCTGTGCTTGGATTATAAAATCGAGGTTTCTTCGCCGAATGGACTGAAAGACGATCCCAGAAGATGATCTCGCCATTCCAGATACCCGTAATGATTTTTTGTACTACGTGCTGGCTAAGGAATCTCTTCGCATCAGCAATAGCCGCTATTTCTAGGGCATTGAGATTTGTAAATGGTTCGGTGGGGTCATCTTGTAACTCTTCGGCCTCACTTGTATGTCGGCTTATGGTCAATTTCGAGATAGATTGAAACAATTGGCTCCTTCTTGCTGATCCAAAGCGGTTACCTTCAGAGCGGCGATCTGGCGAGGGAGATCTAGAAGGACGATGTAGTAGAGCAGCACGCTCATTGCTCTCCCCACCATCTGCAGGCTCTTCGGCGGGAGGTACATCTTTTGACTGCTATCTGGAATTTCGTAGAGACAAAATTCAACAGCTTCTCGTTCCGATAGACGAGTTAAGAACCGCCAAGCAACGATCTCGCAAGCATTTGCACGAGCCTCGCTGACACCTCGGCCATCGCTTATCGAACCGTAATGCCATCTCAATGCCCTATATTATTATCAGTAACAGTTTCACGATCCACAAATTAACTAGCTCGTTTGTTCAAAAATTTGTATTGTTACATTACAATACCGCTGTGAAGGCTTGGCAAGCAAGAATTGAGCAATCGAGTAAGGAAATAGGTCTGAACACGACGATTTAAAATGATATTAATGAAGCATCTCACAGTAAAGCGTTCACGATTGCGGGATTAGTGACACGGGTGCTAAGATGGTCAACAAGGATGTGTAGATCATCACCGGCCGATGTGGTTCTTAGTTGTTCGAAGGTGCTTGGCAAATAGACCACTCCGGTAACATATCTTTAATATTAATTAGTGCAAGTTTAAAGTGAGATGCCGAGCAGAACTATCCTACATAGAAAGTTTCTTCACGACATCGCGGAAAGCATCTTCGTGTGCGATATCAGGGAGGGGGACTTCTGTGGGGGCGGAGACAGGCGACAAAGCACGATCCGGGGTCGGTAAGTGACGCGACTTGACGCGAATTGGCATCCTGATCAGATGCTTAGGTCGACGTTATCACGCGTATAAACTTTAGAAGATCATTGTTTTATGAATTGGCTTTGTATTAAGTTCAAATAAAATCAATGTGTTGAGGGAGAGTATGAACGTGAAAGACGAAATGCGGAGGTTAGAACTGGATACCGAATACCTAACTGTGGGATTAAAGACATTAACGGCCCGTGCCCGATTCCTTCATCATACCTGGCTTGTCTAGTATCTCATCACCTACCTAGAAGGGTAGATTAGCACTTTCACGATGGGGTCAACCTGTAGCTAAAAGTTAGCAACTTTCAAAACCCCCCCGCAAAACTTGATATCGTCATGAAGACCCTTAAGCTAAACATGGCACCTGGTGGTCAGGTGAAATATCGTTGGTTGAATTAAATATGCATGTCTGCTGCAGGGTTACCTCACTCACTGAGCATCTGGTTTCTTTTTTAGTAAGTACCTAGGTAGACCTAGGCTTGTTGCCACACCCGCCACGATTAGCCTATCGTTCTATGGCTGTGCTATGTACATCTCGGTTCCCGGAATCATGAATCTTCAGGTTATTTAGTATTGTCCGCAGCCAACCTTGGAAGTTTGCCCACCACTTAACACTACAACATTTAACATCTTTCGTGAGTAACTCGTAATAGAAGGCGACAACTCTACTTCAGCTAGAATTTTCGCCTCTCGACTAACGAATAACATTCTTCCAAGTTGTAATATCAACTAGGTATTTTACCAAATAGAAAATGCCTGCATCCCCTCATAGATTTCGTTTACGGATGGCCAATGGTTAAGACGCTAGATTCGGAATTCTTCGTATCCATTATCCCATCACCGCTTATTTCATAGTAGCGTCAGTCTGCGGGTCTTGTCTTGTCTTGTCTAACGCCCATCTAGATTATCGTCTAATCGGATAATTGATCGACTTAGCTGTCACTTGCGATCACGAGTACGGTTGACGTTGATTCTTCTCCAATGGACATCCGCAAAGGGGTCCACTGGATTTTCGCTCCACGTTGCTGTACCACACTATGCTCAAAGTTCGCAAGTAGCGGCGTTTAGCTATGCAGATGGTCAACAAAACGTTGTAATAGCCGCCATCTACGCATGGCATATAGTACGGTAGCTAGGTCATTGCGTGGGTTCCCGATAGGCTCGGGGCATCGCATGTTCCACTCCAAAGTACACGCATCGCGAAGTACGCGGTCTGGTTTGAGCACACCGATTCTCGCTGCCAGTAACTTGATGCCATTTATCGAGGCATTCCCGTCTTCTGCTATACTATTGCTGTTAAGCACAGCTAAGTCCATGCAGGTACAAATGCATCCTACAATCTACCTGCATTATACCGGGTGGCTCAATACGATCGGTCTAGTATCTTGGGAGATGCTGGACCTTGTGCCCGGGTAGTTGGCTCAAGATAAAGTTACCTGAAAGGTTACTACAATATTCGGAATGATTTAGGTTGCCCCAGCTGGCACCCAGAACTTCCTCGGTTTTCATAGCCAAATTGACTCTTCACGGGAGACCAAGATGCAGGTAGGCGATAGTTAACAGCCCGGAACAACCTCTGATACCGTTCGGCCGGTATCACAGGTACACCTTGTTTCACTTTCTGTGATCTAAACAAACACCGAGGCCGCAGAATTACTAGTCCTAAATGCCATATTCTTGGTCGCGGAATCGAAGACCGAGCTGCTCTAATCACATAGAAAGTGTGACGACGGCGAGTATCCGGGGTTGCGTCCCTCAGGGTTACAGTGACTATGTCATTGATATAACAAATCTAGACCACAAAAAAAGATTCTTACCGAAGTCGTCGAAGGGGCAGGGTTTAACATATCCCTGCATGCCTAACTGGTCTGTCACCCCTGGAGCTCTTTTATCGTCTTCCCGCCCGTGGCTGTGCGCATTCTACCACATCTTACCACATCTACCTTAATTGGTCAGAAATGTCTATAAAAAGCTATTTTAGCGAATATACACTTTGTGATTCGTCATAGCCTTCCCCATAAACCACCTGGCGCCAGGGCCCAGGTTCCCGCGGGCGTGTAGCAAAGAACTCTGGGACCGATTGGCTTTTTCCCATAGATGCGCCGATCGCTGATATCTTGTGTTAGCGAACATAGAGGGAACTTGATTCTGCCGGTGGCAATGCCTCTGCCACAATAACCGTTGATAGGCATTCTTCAAAAGGTCCAAGAGAATGTTTTAATATTTTCTATCTTCTTCAGTAAGTATCAGATAACTAGGACCGACACTCTTTTCTATTTCTCGTCGAACCTTTTTCATGCACAGCTTACAAGACTTATGTCACCTGTGCTATGGATAGGAACCACTAGATGCTGTCAGACAACAGCACACTATAGGTACCTATTTCTAGATCGTGCAGACAAGAAGCACTCTTGAGCAGGTCTCAGCCTTGTTGTGTGACACCCCTGATCGTGCATGTGCAGTAGTTGGCTGCTACATTGCCTTCGCCTCTTTTCCTTTAAAGAAAGTCCCTTTTCATCGACATCCATCCTTCTTGTTCCCCTTCTTGATCTTGATGCCAATTTGGGTTGAAATCTCTTGTACTCTCCTTCGATCCTAATCTGGCTGGTTATCTGGCACTGGATTTGAATCATGGCTCGCTCAGTTTCCAGCGCCGGCATTCTACGCCTACCGCCGGCTGCTGCTGCTCTCCTCTTCAGCGCGGCGTTTGGGTTGACGAATGGTCATGCGCTTCCCAGACAGACAAAAACTGTTGAGCTGCATGAGTTGAATGTTGTCCCTTTTCCTCGGCCAACGGAAGCTCCAGTCTTACTTTCCGACTTGTTACGAAGGCAGGGACAGAATACGGTATGCGGCTTTATCGGGGGTGATCCAAACCTACCTGCGACATGCTCGGTAGGGTCCCATTGTGTATTAGAACAGGATCATGGTGTGGTAGGCTGCTGCCCAGACGGCGGAAGTTGTTCGACGGGTATATTTACTGGTTGTGTCGACCGGAACAGCGACCTGCAAACTGAAATTAATCCTTATGTGTATACGTGCCAAGGATCGGACGTGTGCTACAGGAATCGGTTTGCTGGAGGGTATTTTCAGTTTGGCTGCGGAACTGCATCGTCACTAGGCACCACTGTGGAAACATCTGTCGATGGCATGACAAGCTTGGTGTTCGAAGAGACGGCAGTGTCGCTGACGGCATTGCCCTCTATTCTTTCCGAACCAACTTCTATCGGGTCGCAACCGTCGAGTGCGACGGACGACCCTAACCCAGATCCTCCCCCTAGTGGGTCTGATATATCTGATACAGCCTCACCAACGCCACCAGCATCCTCAGATACAATAGACCCTTCACCTACCTCTGAATCTTCGGCTTCATCATCACGGTCTCCCTCCAAGAACCCCTCGTCTTGGCCTTCATCTTCACGTACATCTTCATCCCCATCGTCATTGTCATTATCATCGTCATCGTCAACATCCTCAACGTCAACTTCAACTTCATCTCTGCTTACATCTTCTTCCTCGTCCACCACATTTCCTCTATCAACTACGAGCACAAATACCTGGCCGAGCATAACATCCTCATTCGGCGCAGAAGGACCCACCGATTCCAGCTCGCCTACGGCAGTACCAGGAGCTAGTGGAACTAATAGGGGAGCTATCATTGGAGGTTCTATCAGTGGAGCTGCTATTCTAATAGCGATAATTGTCGCATTAGCCCTCTTCTTCCTGCGGAAACGGCGCGGCAACAATCGCCAAGGTCCTGGGCCCTTGCCAACAGACGCACCGCCCAGGACTGGTTATTTTAGGTGAGCATCGAGTCCTGAAATACATTCCAAGAATTTGGCTAACATATTATACAGTCCAATGGCAAACCACGGCGCCGCATTCGCACCTCTTCCCTCATGGCAAGAAGAAGAGGAAGATAGGAGGCCACTGACTCAATATAATAGCCATCAATATCGCTCGGTCCCAGAGCCGCCACCACCACTACCACCACCGCCACCGCCACCACAAGCGCAAACAGCGATGGCTCCAGTGAGAATGGCTCCAACAAACCGTGGATTTACACAACCTCTGAGATACCATCCGCCAACGATACGCCTAGTCCCCTCCATGGGTGTAGGAACAGGGCTCACGCCCGTAGCGGAAGAAGAAACGCCGCACGAACAGGACAGCGACCCCGAGTACGAGTCTAGCATTAGCAGAGGCCCGACGCCGTCCGAGATCGACGACTTTTCGCGCGCGTACATGAGCGCCGGGATCGGCACCCAGGAGCTCGAGGAAGACCGGCAGCCGCTTACCGACGGGGGCCCACTGCGCTCGGGCGCGACATCTCCCGGCGGAAGCCAAAGCCCTCCGAGGGGAAACGGCATGGGGAATAGGCCGCTGTGGCAGCAGAACCGCCAACAGGGGCGGAATCTTATGTGGTTGTAATCGTAATTATTGGGCTGCTACAGACGTACATACGTAATGTTTTTTTTTTATAATCCGTTCGCTACGAATTGGTTATTTGGTTTTTTTTTTCATGTCCATTTTACGACACGACACTACGCAATGAGTATTTTATACATATATATCAACAGGCGTTCCAGGTATACCTAGGTTGGATCAGGTTGGTCTGGATAGAGGCAGAGGGGATGAGGTAGAATGGCTATTGGGGTATTGTATCATGACGAAAATACTTATGATCCTTAGGGTACCTTATTAAGGTACCTATTGGCTGGTTGGGTGGGTTCGTGGGTGTTGCGACTTGCATGCTTGGGGCGTTTCGGGGCAGAGACACACATACATACTTCCTACATGTCTGCGGCTGTGGCGGCATCGGTTTAACGGGGAAAAGGGGCCTGGTTGGTTGGGGTTTTTTTTAACGTATTTATTACACATATACCATCCCTACGCGAAAGGGCGGCGTTCTTGGGGGTTAGATAATTACGGAGTTTTGGACTTGGATTTGGATTTGGATTTGCCCTGATGTTGAGGCTATCGGTTTATTACCTGCTATATTATACATCTATTATGATAATAGAAAATGAAGTTAATACCTAGTTAGTTAAGCTTTATCTTAGCTTCGATCTTACGTTGGAATTTATCCCCTGGTTAATGCTTATACTTGTAACCCATGCACGATGGAGATATTGAATATTCATTAATCGGATTTCAGACTTGGAGCTCCTTTATACCCTAAATAGGGTTAAACATGCAAGTTGGGCATACGCGCTCCTCACCAGGTTGAGGATCATAAACGCCTAAACTACAGCTAGTTAAAAAGACATATGGTATCAAAAGCGATCACAGGATGGACCTTGAGCATAGGTATAAGAAGCATAAATCAAATGGTATTAAAGCCTATCCGAGCCGGTGATGCACACGCCCTGCTCGCTGTCTTTCTGCCTCTCTTTCTTCCTCTCACTCCCACCTCCTTTCACCAACCTTGCGTGCGCGCGAGTAGAGCGTGTAATATTAAACAAAAGAAAACACCTTCCCTCCTTTGTCCCCAGAACGACAAGCCGAACGCCGATATCCCATCCTCTGTAACCTATAAATCAACTCAGGCCTTTGGATCTTTCTGTGGGTGTATGCGGGTGTGATTGCGCATAGTGTGTAGGCCTGCATCGTTCTGCGCGACAGTAAAAAGAAAAAAAAGAAAGTCCCTAACGCCTCATAGCCCCTGATTTCGTGACTTTGGTCATAGTTATACAGACAAGAACCCCTGTCCTAGAGTATGGTCAAAGGACCGACTGGGAATAAACTGGTATCGGCGGGATGTGTTGATAGTTCATATGTGTTGGTAAAGCTGACGTTGCCAGGTACTGATGTAATCATCACCTTCCTAAACGACTACATGTGTGCTCATGTGCTCTACTGACTCCTTGATGCTTCGAAGCATGCGCTGGTTGACGCAGAAGGGGCATCGAATAGGGCGGTCAGCACCACCCAGGGCGTTTCCGCTTGAAATGGGAGTTAAGGTCAGAGCGGGATCTTCAGGTCCGGCGGGAGTGAAGCGTGCACTGTTGCGTTGTTGAGGTACGGGTGTCTGCAAGCTAGGCGCAATAGGAGGAAGTCCCTGCTCTTGTCGTTCGCGTTGCTCACGAACGGCAGCAGCCTCTGCCTCAGCGTCCTCCTCTTCTTGCTGCATGGCGCGTAGAGCATTCTGAAGGACAACCTCGGGGTCCTCGGTGCCTGCAAACGCGTTGGGCTCGGTAGGGTTGATAGTTGCGCCGGCAAGGGTGGGGAGAGGGGCCGGAGTGGGGTTCTCGAGACGACGAACAACTTCGTCGCGGACCTGAGCACAAGTCGAGAGGCTAGCTTCTACACCGACGACGCGAAGAACCGCATCACGAATGGCAGCTGGACTAGTCTCGGCACTGATGTTCATAAAACGAGGTACCGCGTCGATGAGGTAAGGAATATCATCGGCAGGATTAGAGGCATTTCCATGGCGACGTTGGCGTCGGATAAGCAGTCCGTAGCGTTTTTTAAAACGATGGATCCAACCGGGGGAGAATTCAGGAGGTGTCTCATCCTTATAACGAGGTAACTGCTGGAAGATAGACTTGGCCTTCTCAGCAAGTTCTTCATTAGAAGGATTGCGACCAGAGGCGACGACTTGACTATGCCAGAGAAGAACCAGCTTCTCTACATCAGGCCAATTACCAAAACGCAAACGTGATCCGCTGAATTGATTGTCGTTGTCAAGACGCGCATATTTGGGAGATAGTGAGTGACTGATAGTGCTCTGGCTAATATTTTGACCATATTGGCTGTAGAACCATTCGATGCAGGCCTTGTGGGAGGGTCGGGTAGTTTGGGAGTGTGCCCAACGACGAAGAGCGCGTCGCTGATCAAGGGTAAGAGAATGTCGTTCCTTAGGCGTGGTCGCGCCGGTGGGAGTGTCTGGGACGTCGGGGACAGCGGGAACGTCCGACATATTGGATAGATCGGTAGTCAGCTTTTAGAAGGGTTGATGATGTAAATTATCAATTGATTCAATGATATTCGCCGGCTAATCCTGTAAACGAAGCGCGACCCGGGTTTTGGATGTAAAGGGGGTTAATGAAAGAAGAAGAAATCGGGGTGCGAAGTTTTGTGGTTTGAGAGGTTTTTTTGTGCAAGCAACCGGAGCGGGTGTGAGGGGAGCAGGGGCCATCTGTGATTTACATCCAATCAATATATGGGTCGACAGAATTATAGGGCATAAAAATTAATGGTCCGTGCATACATTGCATTGAGCAGCTTTATGCTTTAATCTTTCAACGCCCACAGCGTTATTTTCTATGCAATCACTGTCAAGATACACCGATGGGACCCTCAGTTAGAACATGTGCCCTTAGTCACGTACCTGATAAGTAGTAAGGTATATGAGGCAGGTACGAGGTATTCGCGATGCATAACTCGCTACACCGTTATCAATTATGCTCACCTAACCGTACATTGGAATAGGTAAACCTAGCACAAAAATATCGCCATAGAAGAACATTGTATGTATGCCACCCCCTAGGGAGTCTGAGACTGCTTGCATCTCCTCCTGCCCGGAACTAAATGTGCAATTAAGCAAGATCAAAGGATTCACCTCGTATTTTACTTAAACACACCGATTTATAAGTAATGTTTACGGTTAAAATGATTTGATACTTCTTCATTTCGACATATGTGAAAGGACTACATATAAGGTATTTGCAAGATATGTGATATATACAATATCATCACCAAAAGTAGGAAATAGCCTTTACTTAATATTCATTTCCATTCGTTCTAGAGCTATCATAAAGCCATCTTGAGGTAGGAAGCAAACATTCGTTACTCCGTAGCTTCCTGCCAACTAGACCCCCGACTTCCTCGTCCGTTTGACCAAGGGATTACCTGTAGTTCCCCCCATGCTCTGAAGGGCCTGTCATATAACGTGCCCTTCTCCCCTGGGCTCTACTAAATGTTTTTTGGCCCTCCTGATAGCTCCGTCCCATCCCCTATTCCATTATCCCGTTCCATCATTTATCCATACTTGAAGGGGGGAAAGGGTGCTGATAAAAGAAGTTCAGAAGTTGTAAATATAGCTTGTAGAAGAAAACCCGAAGGATAATTGTTCCCGTAAGATGACAAACCAAATCACTCCAAACCGTAAGGTATACCGTATAAAAAATATAAAGGAGGGCTGACCTATAAATACCATCTTCAACCGGTACTAGGAGAACAAAAAAGATTCTTGAAGATATCAGAAGAGAAAAGACCGATGGAAGGCCTATGACATAGAAAATGGCATTAGATAGTCGCAGTAAGAGTAATTCATCTCGAACCATTCAGTCATTCAACTACCTTAAGCGGATGCGCGTACCACTAGATAGCACTACTCTAACCACTATAACGCAAATAATTGTTATTTATTCCAAAAGCACAAATAATATTTGTGTACTGCAGGTTTAGGTAGGCATGCTAGGGTAGCTTGGCTAAGGGTTGCCAGAAGATGCAGGATACATATGTCCTGCATCCAATTCGAAAGCAGCTGCTGAATCGTCGGGTGTAAATGCTAGTAGAACAAAGCGCATTGGGTATATTGTATATGGAAATATTCTGGGGGTATCGACCGTTCCTTAATGCCCTATACCTGTTCAACAAAAACAACTAACTTTTCATTATGCTCTAGAGCATAGTCAAGATCGTTGTTGCTCAGGAGACTGAGCTTGTCACCACTCTGCTCGTCTCGGTAGAAGAGCTGGATTTGGTCTCCGCTGGAAACCTTGGTTCGCTCTCTAATTCTCTCGTATAATTGTTGAAAATTGGTGTCAGATGGCACCCGAATCAAGAACGTGTCATCGTTGAAGTGTAATTTGACCTTAAGAGATGGTCCTCCCTGGCTGATCCCCGGAGACAAAGATGTTTGTGACGGCTGGGAAAGTGACGATGCTTGTCTAGCCATTTGTGGCTGACCATTTTGCATCTGTCTTGGAGCTGCCGATAACCCGGAGTATCCATTCCCATTCAGATTGTTCTTTGAGGATTGCCGCGAGTTATCATCCCTCGGCGAGTCCACCGACGAGCGGGACCCGCCGGATAGTCTGTATTCATCGCCGTTGGGCTCTATCTCATAATCCCCTTCTCTTGGCGCGAAGAATTGTTTTACTAAGTTGCATTTTGCGATATACGCCGGCTGTCCCAGGAGGTTCTTGACATATGCATCCAAATTATGCAGTCGTCCCTCCGTGATTGCGTCGGTCACGTAGTTAACAGGGCCAGGCATATATGGTAATGTACGCTTATGTGTGCCGGTGTTTCCAGCTTCGGCGGGGAACTCGGTTAGAAGGGCGATTTGGAAATCGTAGAAGTCTTCGTAGTAACGCGAAAGCTCCCAGTGTCGACCATCTTCTAAAACTGCTTCAATCACAAACCAATACTTGTCCTCGGCGAAGCAATATCGTGGTATCCGGGCTGATATCGGCGCGTATAATTGCGAAGTCGATTTGGAAGCATACTGATTCTGTTGCACAGCATTTTGGGGTTGCTGTTGGGCTGGTTGCTGGTATCCGTTGTACTGCTGTTGCTGCGGAATTATGTTAGCACATTCTGATGCGCACGTGTAGAAATTTACAAATACTTACGAGTGAAGGGTTCTGTTGCTGACTCTGGCGATTGGGACCTGGTTGCAAGCTCATACGTTCCATGCCTTGTTCCAGACCCGGTGGGCCACCAGCCTCAAATTTGCCTAACGTGATACTACTATTCTTGTAATCTGCTGCCATCTTCTTCCACTCTTCGACTTTAGGCACACCAGCTCGTTTCACAGCCTCGTGGGGATTTGGGACAGCCGTGTCCGTCGACATATCTCGAATTTCTACGAACGAAACAGGAATAAGGCCGGGGCCTCCTAGGCGGCCGATCGGTTTTGCGACGAACCATTCGGGATTAGATTGCGCGATCACTATAATCGCTTCCCCAGCTTTTGCTTCTAGTTCATCTGCCCTCTCTGCCTGAAAGTCATACATCACTATTCCATAAACCATAGCTCCATTTTTAGTGCCCGACTTAGAACTACGCTGGCTCAGTGCCGGGGTAGGGGGCACAGTTGACGAATTAGTCTCGGAGAATCCGGAATCGTGGTCTTCTTTCTTCAAGGTCAACGGGCGACCCGGGTCCGACCCACCACTATCCCTTTCAGTGCGCCCTAGGGCTTGGAAGAAAGCTACCGGAACGAGGCCTCGAGCGTCAGGAAGCGCGGGATTGCATGCCTCGTACCAATCCGAGTCATTTTCGCGACCGATAACGTGAAAGAAATCGCCTCTTGAGAAGCTTAGCTCCTGGGCAGAGGCTGCCTCATAATCATAAAGGGCTCGAATGACCTATAGATATTTCGGGTATTAGCATCGTGTTCAATATGACAAAAGTGGGTCGAAAATAAACCAAAAATGGAAAGAAAACATGAGCAAAACAGGAGCGAATGTCGCCAACCTTTTGGGGGAACAATGGCAACTGCAGACTTGGGAGCGATGGAGACCTGAGGCCTATCCTTTTCGCCTTTGATGGATCTTCTCAGAGCCTGCATAGAGCGCATAACGTTAGCCACGGCATTTACGGATGCGACCAATTCGCCATGTAGGTTGGAACGCGACATGATTGCGACCGATGACCAGGCACGTTTAAAGGCATGTTTTAGTAGAAGGGAAAGATGATCATGCGATGAATTCAAGACAAACAGAGGAGGGGTTCTTGGGTTTAATGGCGCACCTTCATCGTTATACAAATTCGGAAGCTTGTGGATTGCGAAGTCAAGCAGAAGGAGGCGGATGCGGCGAAGGAGGATCCAAGAAGGAATGGGCGCAGGCCAGAAATGGTAGATTGGCCTATCCCCGAGGTTCAAGTACGGTTACGCGAACACAGCGGAGTCTCGCGGTCCTGTTCGACGGCGGGTCTGAATCAGTGTGACTATGTGTAATCGCAATGAAGCGAAGAAAGTCGCGGGAGTTCAGCCGGTGGAATCGAAGTAGTTGTGAGGTGCGTCAAAGTAAGACCTTTCGCAACGCAATGGACGAAGAAAAAAAAAAAACACAAATCTTCAAAAGTTTGGGTTCCCTTTTTTTTTTCTCTCCCCTGCTTGTCGGCCAGACGGTATCGAACAAATAAGCAGCGAAAAAAGGAACGATTGCGATTGTCTCGTTATACTGGGCCGATAATGGTCACAATAGCACTGCCTACCCTGCAATGGCCTTTTCACTATTTCTTTCTTTTCACGGATTCGCCGTTTCTTTATCTCCTTCCCAACAGTCACAATAGTGGGTCGGATATTAATTGTTTTGCTGGTTAATATGCGTGGCAGACACGCACGCACGCTAGACTTGGCTTCCCGCGTTTATGCTAGTATCGTGTTTTCTGCTGTCGTCTGTCGTCTGTGGTTGATTCAGCTGTTGTCGTTGTCGTTTTGTCGTTGTCGTCTTATCGTCCCGATAGTGGAATGCAAGAAGTTTGTCGACAGGCTATCTTTTGGAGATTGAAGAAAGTCAGGAGGACAGAAGAAGAGGAGGAGAGGACCAAGACTGGCTAGATTTGAGAATGACTTGACTGCTTTGCGCTTAACTGGGATGGGTGGGTTTGAAGTGACTGGCTGAGAGAACTAGGTGGAAACGTCGAAAAAGTGGGATAAATTAAGTCGGGCGTTAGCAGATTGGGTAGGCTGAGTTGTGGGTGCTCGTGGGTGTGTGCGCGCCATGGGTAAATAAGTGGCCCTTTGACGGACATGCCTGCCCTTCAATGCATTTTGGACGGGCGGATAGCCTGCATGCCATACACGTCTAAGCAGCATGACTGCGTGAGCAGCACGGGGGCAGCACGGGGCAGGGAGTACGTACCGAGCCACCGTGACCTAAACAGGACAAGGGAGAATTCAATGATTCGAAAAGAACTTTCACACATGGTTTAGTGGGGTGCTTTCAAAAAGATCCGACTAATAGAGAGCTAGGGCGACCTAGACTGCCGGGTAGGTACTGCTAGAAGACAACCTTAGCGCGTGCTCACCCTGTACAATACATACCATCAATAGTAGTAGTAAGATTACCTGAGTACAGAATCATTGATATTTTGATATTATCAAATATATATAATTAGAAACATTTGTATTTATATTTAACTAGATGTAGAGGCGAATATATCAGATTCATCATTGACTCATGATTTATGAGTATGTGCTGATGTATAATGGTAGGTGGAATAGAGAAGGGGGTAAAAGTGACAAGGAGTCTGTAAAAAGTCCGCTGCGCTGCGCTGCGAACCGTAACCGAGTATCGCATGACGGGCAACCTCCCATTCCAACAAAGTGTGTTAGGTACTTGAAATCCTTTAAGTTTAGCTACCCGTAGTGAAGCAACTAACCCTCCGTTTAGTACCCCGAAATTGAATATTTTAGAGCTTGTTTTCAAGGTTGTTTGCCCCTCCACTCCTTACTATGTACCTTAGCCCCTCACCCCGCCATGGTTTACTTGTGGTCACATTCCCCTCTAATAAGAAAAAATAAAAAAGGAGGCCCCAAACAATCTTGACAAATCTTAACAATCCATTCTGCTTGATCGACTGACGACACATGGAGATCGCATAAATCATTCCGAAAATCGTACACTTGTCGAACAAGATCCACGTACTAAATTAGTGTATATTCTAGATCATGATTCTTTTGTTTTTTTTTGGTTCTTTTCTTTTACTTATTTGCTTCTTGTTAGTTAACCAATTCCCACATCAGTTACCCAAGAACTAGAAAAAAAGCGTAACTCCGATAGGCTTTTTCATCACATCATGGCTTCGTGGAGTTTCCATTCCGTTGGGCAATTGGGCATTGTTTTAGGCTCGGAGTAGCCTTCAAACCAGGGGGTACCCTAGAACAGCATCCGCTTTTACTGTTCTACTGCTCTACTACTCTACTACTATCACAGTAATTCTAATCCCCTAATCTTCTTTTTTTTCTTTCCTGTTTTTTTTTTGTTTTTTTTTTTAATAATCCGCCAGTCGGAGTCAAACATTTAGAAACGAAGCCACATCTCTCCAATACCGGTAGCCGGGGAGGTTTCCTTCAAACTCGGTCCTTCAACCCAAAACACGACGTCGCAATCAGGACCTTACCAAGGACGTCGTGCTCCACGCCCAGCAAACAGAACCCATAGCTTGGCTTGGATGCCCGAGCTCCAGGAACCTTCCCTGCGGGTCCTCCACGACCGGAGAGATCTTTTCGCTAATTTCGATATCGATAATCGTACCTTGCAGCGTGCATGACCACTTACGTACATGTAGTACAAATGCGTCTTCACGGTGGAAACCATCGTTGAGAATCCAATTCCGTATTCCGTATTTCCCAGGATCGGATTGAGTTATTCTCCCTTGTAATGGGTATCAGAGTCTACTATGTACAGATGACTTCTTTTTTTATAGAAAATAACAAGTGTTATTGCCAGTACTATAGTATCTACAACCTCCTGAGAAACATCAGGACTATCGTCGATGCTTTTTTTATGCAACCTAATAGACGTGAGACTTGAAGCAAATGCGACTATAGAATATGCAGGGCGGCCCCTGAAACAGCACATGAACCTGCTACACGCACTCTTCTATTCGTCTAGTCGCTGTTCCTGCATGCAGCTTTTACGATTTATAACAGCCACTTAGATGCAGTGCTAAATTACAAGTTTGATATATTATTAACTATTGGCTATTGGCTATTGGCTATTGGCTACTGAAAACTTGCTAATCATTCGCCAACTTCGCCAGCTCCGACAGTTCCCTTCTGTAGACATACTTACTAAATTAGGGGGGGAGGCATTATATCGATTCTTTAGGAAGCTTAATTTGTTCTCCTCTGTGAGGTTTCACGCATGTGACACCGCACCTTGAGACTTATTCTGGAAGACATTACCCATATCCATACCCAGGGATAAATGCTGGCGTCAATAATCCAGTCATTAAATGACGTATCTGACCAACTACGCATTATTATGTTATTATGCTAATATTCTTGGCTACCCAGCGTTCTAATAGCGTCCATGTAGTAATGCATGAAAATAGCCCTTGTCCGGACCAGCTCCGGCCAACCCGGGACCCCTCCGGAACACTTCCAGAATGTCTAAGTGCGGTCAACAGCTACTAGAACCAACACGTACTAGGAAGGTAATTCATCCTCTGCGTGGCACATACATAGCTTAATAACTCCAGCCGCATACATAGTATACACACGTGAAAAAGCTCCTAGACACGGAAGAGAATAGTTCGGAAACCTACACCAAAATATTTTTAATGCGTGGAAGCTCGGATCATCTCCTCCCGACAGCGAGTCCCCGACATCGTGAAACTGGACCAAGCGCTGAAACAAAGTGCCGGTGTTGAAAAGAGACGGCCCGTCTTCGTAGGAATTTACGCAGTGAGGGATGGATACATAGTATGCACGTCATTAGGTTGTTCCCTATCCTCCCATCCTATCCCTTGATAGATGCGCTGCATCTGCGCTGCATCTGCGCTGCATGCCAACCAGCTAAACTGCCCATTATCCTTAAGAGCAGGATTGGAGATCTTGATCTTCTTGCATGTGATGTAGATTATCAGACCACGCGATGGATCTCACAGATCTCTTTTCCAAGGAACCTACGGTCATGTATGAGATCCATCTAGCCGTAGGCAAGACCCCAGACCTTCCCCAATCCCTATCTTACAAATCCTATGTCTATCCAGGGAGAGAGAATATCGAGAAATTTGGAACTTGCCTTCTCGTATCCATCGGACGTTCCTCATCCCCAGAATTCCGTCGCACACCTCGAGCTCGAGTCCTCAACCCAGGCCACCTGCTAAGCGGCCAACCAGGCCTCTCCCTACTCGCACAGAGCGGAAAGAAGCACAAGCTCGAGGCGCACGAGACATCGTACTCGGGCCAACGGCAACTACCCAAGTTCCCGTGTGGCAGGTCGAGCCGGATCAGATCTCGAAAGAAAACCCTACCTAGGTACCTTACGCACATACATACACACATACACACATACACACATACATATTTGCATATGTAAACAAACGGACGGACAGCCTGGAGGCCGCAAAGCCACAGAAAACCCCCAATTTTATCGCCCCTCCCCCTCCTTCTCACCTGTGCGCCCTTCCGTCGCGCTTGTGCGGCGATTTGCCAAAGAGAGCACGGGAGGACCCGCGGGTCGAGCCGGCAGCACTCGTTGGTCCCGACCAGGCCGTGCGACGGTCTCGCGCCTGCGCGTGTGTAATGCGACATTAGCTACCTACCTACCTATTCTATTCTGCCTACTCTACATACACAGATACCCAAGAAACCAAGGTAAGTTCGTCGGTCGGCAGGCAGCACGCATAACAAAAGGAAAGGACAAAAAAAAAAAAAAAAAAAAGGAAAAGCAAAAGCAAAAAACTAGCTCGAGGCGCGTGGGGTGAGAATGAGATCATACGGCATGTCTTAGGTTTGTAAAGTTTTGTCAGCTTTCCCTCTCGGTGAATCAGAGGCGGCTGCTGTTCGATATCCTAGGAGCAGCCTTGTTCTTGCTAGGAGTAGATGGTGTGTGTGCTCTGCGGTCGACGAGAAGAGAATGGGCTGATTGCGAGGCGGTGCGGGAACACGGTACGTTTTACTTGCTTGATAATCACTTATGCTGAAAATACCAATCCGTGTTACTATGGTAGGAGCTAAACCCTTAGGAAGGGTGCTACTTGTAAGGTGTTTGTTCTTATCTTCATTAGCTATTCTGTTTGATGGTTTATATGTTAACCGCAATATTCTCGCAAGTGGCAAGATTCTAAATAGCTTCAGGTTGGTGAATCTCTCCTCACTCAACCTCGTCGAAAATGACGATTCAAGATATCGGCTACGAAGCACAACCGTTTAGAGGTACTTGAGGACATACTTCAAGGTAAAGCTACGGTGCTCTACGCGAACTAACACAAACAGTAACTCGACTCTACGGGAACGGCAGGTCAACGTGTCGGCCAAAACGAATATATCGAAACTCATATTATATTATGGACAGCATGATACATGCTTTCCGTAGGCTAATTTTACGGCAATATTTTATCTATGGCTCAACTGGTTCCCACCGTCGAATCCTTTTGCTAAAACTTTCCATACAATTCCAACCTTACGGAAGCTGACGAGTGACTAATGCACACGACCAGTCCCTATCGTATGAGGGTATCGGTAAAGTAACTAGGCCACTCGGTCCAGAAACGCCAAACTCCATACATGCTCAGAGCAGAAACCAAACGCCCCTCAACGACGATGACCGGGGTCCGTGAGGACCTTGTGCCGCAAACCTCATCTTCACGACCAACGCCGACATCGAAAAACGTTGACCGCCCCTGATCAAATGTCCCACCTGACACCTATGCCAAACCGGACCACGACCGTTTTTACTGTGATTGAAAGTCAATGTAAGATATTCCGTGGGTGAATGTGTTGCGCCACTTGAGATCGATCGTATGAGATGCTCAATGGCCGCGTCACAGATTCATACTCGGGAAAAGCCAAGTTCGATATCCAGAGTCGCCTATCTCGAACGACATATCTCGTTAAAATCAACGAATGCTGCTCGCCGGAAATGTGGGAGGGGATATCTACGAGGGAGGATTGTGTAGTGATGCGATATAGTCAGACCAGAAATGAAGCGTCGTGTCGGAGGGAGAAAAACAAAAGATATAAAGAGAATTTGGCAGACGGATCAAATCTGGCCCTTGAGATCGACTCTACGGAATGCCTCTGTTCTAGCTGTCTCGAATAGCACCCCAGCCTTTCCGGTTAGAAAGGCGATATGGTCTTGCCGTTCTTGAAGTAGATCTTGGCCGTTACAGTCAATAATGAACTGTGCAGCTTCAGCATCGGACTCGAAGGCTAATTCCTCAGTAATATAACGAAGCTTTAAATCTGGCTTGAATCTGTTGTTAAGGTTAGCATTCAAGCTCTCCTCTCTATAGGTAAGGATAGTTACTTACGCCTTGCACATGTTTGCGAGTGCAGCAAGTCGTTCACGTTTGACAAACATATCCATTAGATATGCTCCCATATTAGGAACGTCAAGGTATAACTGGAAGAATTTATGGTAGTTTCCTAAAGCGAGGGCTGAACGTACGTCCAGTGCGTGTTTGATGGGTCGCTCCTCTTTCTCTGCTGTGGTTAGATCTGCAATGGCGTCATTTAACGCCGACCGGTTTGCGGTATGGATGAAATACAAAATACGATACGCCTTAAACTCGATAGAATTGCCCTTCAGACCCGACTTGTAAAGGGCACGTAGCTGAGTCTGGCACTGATTATACTCACCGAGATCCCCCTTCTCCAAGGCAATTCTGGCATGGATTTCATAAACGGAAACAGTGAAGTCATTCCTAATGCGCTGTACTGTCAGATCCTGGCGCAGCGATTTAAACTGATCACAAATGTAATTATAGTTGCCGTCCTTGCGCCACTTCTTCTTAAGCAAGTCCAGTGTCTGGTGTAGAACACGTTCAGGTCGGACATCGGCTGCCTTTGGTGCAGCAGTTAAGCGTAGATATCTCTTCTCTAGGGATTCGTTGAGTCCGACGATGGGTCCGGTAGGGGGCGGCGGGCTAGGAGATCGGTAGGTGGACTGGTATCCACCATCCCCGCGACGCTGCCGCTTCTCGGCATTCTTCTGGAACTTACTTTTGGTCGGTAATGGACCCTCCATTGACGGCTTGGTAATTCGATCTTCGAGAGTAAGCGCTCTGGTGCTACGCCAGGGAACTTGGGCGCTATTGGTCTGTTCGGGTCCGCTGAGATCCGTAGATTTCCTCTTCTTTGGGTTAATAGGAGCGGTAACGGAGGTAGGAGTTGCCTCTGGCATCATGGGTGGCGCCATAGACTGCATCAACGCTTGTTGGCGTTCATTCTTGATTAATGTTTGTGGTAAAGGCATATTGTCCCAATCCGTAGTGTACATAGTTCCACAATCCTGGGTGTACCTAATAGTATCCTTCAACTTGGCTTCCATCTCGGCACGGGTTACGGTAGGATCTAAATTTGATGACTGGAAGGACCTCTGTACATAACTGCGCACTGAATCAGGCCAGTCAAACTTCTGCTGCTGGGGTTGCTGATCCGATGAAACAGCCATCGCGGTGGTTGATTGAGGATTAGCAGGAGCGGAATAGTTATACTGAGATGGAGCCTGGTATGCTTGACCAAAGCCTTGACGAACTGGAACGGGGGTATATGCGGTATCTATCGAAGGGGGTCGGTATTAGCATCAAGCATATTTGAGGGATGTAGAAGAGATCATGAGATAAGGTCCAAAGCACATACTAATGGTAGTAGGATAAGCATAGGGCGTTACTTGGACGCCAGGCGGAGGTGGTGCTGCCCAAGACATCGTGGTCGTGATGATTCAGTAGATATTATTACTGAGAAGGATTCGGAAGCAAAAAAGGTTAGTAGTAAACCCCAAAGAAACCCTTTAAAAGAGAAGGATATTAAGAGGTAAGTTAGTCTTATCGCGTTATAGACTCGATGAGTTTGATGGACAAAGACATTCACAGGCGCAATGATGCGGCATGTAGTATGTTCGGTGATAACAAAGGTTGGATAGATGTGCGTGTGAATGTTGTGTGAATAGGAGGAGTAAGAAACAAGGGCGGGAGCCACGGCAAGATAATTTTGGCGGTCTGTTAAAGTAGAATGGCCCGAGCGTCTAAAGTACATACATGGTACTTGACGTGTCTACATGTGTTGGCTTTACATGCATAGTGCAGGCGCGTTACCAAATGACGCTAGCCTACGAATTTTAGTTGGGGATAGGTATCGTCGGAGAATCATCGGAATGGATATTCACATGGGTTCTACGTTGCACGGGCCAAGTCAGGTACTTTCATACATCTCCGCAAAACTATAATGGGCCCGATACCTACCTAGGTATATACATCAGGTACTTATCAAGGTACCTTATTATCGGTGATCTCAGCTTGCGTCAGTTCAACTATTTCAAACATCTTCCCTTACCAAATTCATTGTCAAAAGTATTCCCGGCTTGTTGTCCCAAATTTTAGTCTCTCACTTAAACTAACCGATATGACGAATGTTTTTAAAACAAATCGACCTTACCACTGCCCTCAGGCCTTCCTATCTTCCCGACGAAGTGCTTCTCTTTGTCCAGGACAACGTGGGGCTCTATGAGGGGTGAGTCTGCTGGTGATCCATGATCCATAATCCATTATCCAACTATTGATTACGACGTAAATATCTATGGTTCTTCAGTCACTAATCATCATTACCGCATTCGTCTTTATAGGAAATACAAATTACCGAACCAACAGAATGGTCAGGTTTATCTGACTTCGCATCGAATATGCTACGTGGACAAACAGGAGCCAAGAAAATACTCGGTTGCTTTAGACTTGAAAGATGTAGAGAGATATGAATTCTATGTAGGAGTTGGGTCATGCCTTCACGAAAGGGTATCTTTTTTGCTAAGAGCTTTCTTCATAGGCTGGTTTTCTAAAATCTTCTCCGAAAGTGACCCTTTTCCCTAAGCCAGCGAAACGAGGTTCTCTTCAGTCTAGAGCAGCGGCAGCCACATCCAACGTCTCCCGTAGTAGTGGTGCGTCACCGTTACCAGCATCCGAGTCTGCATTTCGGTCACCCTCTACCAATACACCACAGCCAAGTTCAGCAACATGGATTTGTACGATATGCAGCTTTCCCAATCCGGTTCCATCCAATTTTGACCCGACAACGGCAAACGCCCATACGCCGTTACCATCATGCTTGGCCTGTGGTATCAAGCCAGCATTAACACATATGCTTAAAGCCGCTATATCAAGTGTTACTAGTAGGCAAGTAGCTTCTTCGGGCTCTACCCCACAGTCGCCATTTACACTGCCTTCTCGGCCGCAAAGTTTAGCTCTAGCCAACGATCAATCTCGGGGTTCGGAAGCAGGTCTTTTGTCGCGGAACACTGCAGTCCCTTCGTCGAGTTCCGATGGCTTTGAATGTCCGCGCTGCACCTTTTTGAATCATCCCTCTCTCTTAACTTGTGAGATATGCGGTGCACCTCTCATTTCCCATGATGTTCCCTTAGCGGTGGCGCACGACCAACCCAGAACGGATTCGCCGGGACCTACACTCAATTTGTCCAGTGCTACCGGCTTAGAGAATCCTGAGAGTGTCAAGTTGTCCTTTCGAAATGGAGGGGAGAAGATATTCTACGAGAGGCTTAAGAGCTCTATGACCCAGCGTAAATGGCTTTTGCAAGAAGCGCCCCCTATTCCCAATGGGGGTCCTACTGACCCTCGCGCGGACTCGTCAACATCAAGACCTGGTGCTGGCCGAAACAAGACCGCCGGTATAGCCGGCCTAGAGCAGATGGGATTGGACAGGCGGAAGAACAATGAACTGGTCATTGGGAGCGCCTTTGAAGACCTTGAGGCTTTGATGGCCTCTGCCAAGGAAATTGTAGCGCTTGCGGAGTCATTTGCCCGACAGGTCAACGGTGGCGCCGAAAACGCGACATCAGAAGCAAACGCATTACTTGCCGAGTCTGCCAGTCAGCTGGGTCTCGTAACCACGAAAGACATCGTTGGCGGCGGAAACAGCTCAGGATCGGAGTCTCTTTACTTGTCCGAATTATCTCGAAACCTTGCGGAGTTCTTGGCAGACGACGCTAGGGGGTACTTCGGAAAGCCGGTGGAATTATTAGTCTGGTTGACTTATGGGCTATGTTCAACCGCGCTCGCGGAGGCGTCGAGCTTGTAAGTCCTAATGATTTTGAAAAGGCGGCCCGTTTGTGGGGCAAGCTGAGACTACCGGTACGGTTACGTACGTTCAAGAGCGGCGTGATGGTGGTGCAAAGTCGTGACCAGACAGACGAGACTACAATCAAGGCGTTACTGGCGTGGCTGCGAGACTTACACGATATACCACCGGATAGGGATGTTCCCTGGGATTGGCAGGAGTTCGGTCGTGGCGTCACCGCGCAGGATGCTGCTGAGCAATTCGGATGGAGCATTGGTGTTGCTGAGGAGGAACTCGAGATGGCCGAAGAGAGGGGTGTTCTCTGCCGTGAAGAAGGTATCGAAGGTCTTAAGTTCTGGGAGAACTATATCGATACGGGGGAATACCGCAACAAGCCGCGAAAGACTCCAGACGCTGAAGAGAAAATCATGGAAGCTCTAAGTGCGGCTGGCCTTCTATAATATCTAGTATAGATGAAATTTACAAGTAGAGTACGTCTCGCGTTAGCTTTCTATCAGATACCAAGTGAATTTACCATTGGATCCCTCTAATATTTCGGAACAGACTATAGCCATTAACCCCCAGGCCCAAAAACCCACCTTGAAATCCCTCGTCGAAACCTGCCGTCTAGTATAAATCGTTTCTTTTGATATCCGCTGTAGAACCTATAATCCGTAACACCATGCCATAACACACTTCCTGCAAAGTGCAACTGCTATGAAGCTGGCTACTTTGTTTCAAGCAAGCTTTTCCATGAAATCTTTTCGTACCTTGGTGTTCACCGTCCCACCAAGCCCAAACGCAGGGACTATCCTACATATCCTCGCCGCAGCACTTATCGCCCAGTTCTTCCGGACTAGAACCCATCGCTCGCGCCAGGGCACGAGGCCCCTTGTCCCTGGTCGGTTGTACATGTCGAGGCCGAGTAGATGCACGGGCGTCGAGATGAGCTGGACGGCGGCGGGGGCGGCGAATTGGGCCACAGTGGTTCCGCTCACTTTCTTCTGCAACGCTGTGCCCATGCGCTCATTTAATATGGGCCCGAGGACTGGTGGCACGTTGAAGGAGGCGAAGATCGTGAGACAGTCGCGCAGCGTGAATAATACGTAGCTTGGCATGGGGACAGGGCGCGGAGGACCACCTGGCCCAAACATCTTGACGAAAACCTGGTCCTTGTAGACGCAGAGCCCGACGTTGGCAGCGCTCGACGCGGCGAACTTCGCGGTCCCCGTCGTGACGTGGGTAGCGGGTATATTCCGCACCGTGGACGTCGCCGTATCCAGCGTATTCGCCGTGAGATACGTGCCTCCGTATAGCATGAAGATGAGCGCGACGGGTTTCGAGAAGAGCATAATATGGGGACGGCGGAGAAGCATCAGGAAGGAGGACCGGAGACTGTTGGCGAGGGTGTTCCGGCCGGACGCATTCTCCATTATGGATCTACAGCGAGGACGTGGTCAGCGCAGATGGACACGGACGGGGCACTGGCAACGTTCCTATCAATGACGGAGATAAGCGGCGCGACCATCGACGCAGCACACGCGGCACTCGTGAAGTCCGCGCCTAGTCTTAACCCTAGGTTCTTCGTGTTCCATCGCTGTTGTAGCTCGGACGACGGCATGTCTACGGCGTCTTTGCTCGGGAGAGGGATGGGTGATGCCGGGTTGACCAGCGACTTTTCGACGCCGACGTCGTTTTTCATCGCGGCTTCGGGTGGTTACTTTACTGTAAATACCCGATAGTATAATATAGGTATAGTCTCTATTGTTTTACTCGTGCGTTCTACTCCCTCGCAACTCGAAATCACGAAGAAGAAGGGACTTCGGGGGCGAGGGGTGAGAGGAATTAAACTATCTGATACATTGGATCTAATTTGAAAAGACAAGAGAAGAGATTGAGGGAATTCTAATGCTGCAGGTTACACCAAGTCCTTTCCGGTTTCTTTTACCTCTATATAATGAAAAGTGATATGTAAAAAGGACATTGATAGGCGCTCCCTCGGTGTACCGAGCTCAGCTCTTGTTTAGTTATTAGTTACCATGATTTCATTCACCCACATACTGGCTATCGTCGGTTTTATTAGCTTAGACCGAGATCGGAGATAGTTATCTGTAAATCTTGATTGGACACTACATAATTTAAGCTTGCTTTTTCTGGGGAAATCTTGACTATAGTGAAAGATACTTTGGTACTGTATAGAACTACACCTCTGTCTTGACCCTTCAACTAACCCACATGTAGGTATCTCTCGAATGTCCTCTTCAGAATACGTGATAGCATTCTTGTAACAGTAACTAAATAGAATGTGTGGGAAATTCTATCCTTTGTTCCCAGAAGGCATGACCACATCTCTAGTTTAAAGGGCTTAGCTGTGAAATTATGTGTGCTATAGTTGTGGAAGGGACCACTAATAACTGTGTCTTAGGCTTGAAAAAAGCAACAAGTGCCGTGATGCTATTCCCATCAATATTTATCTAGAATATTGGATTTAAAATATTAAGTACAGAACCTGACTATCCACTTAACTGGTGTACGACTACCAGTCAATGGGATAGTACACGATATATCATGAATTGAAACTTTAGATACGTGTAGCGTAGGCTCCAATTAGTGAATTAGTGTCATAACTAAGGGGTTTGTAGAGGAACAAGTTATGTTCTGGTTTATCATTCGTCTCTTAGTTTTACATTTTATAGTCGGGCGTTTGCCTAATGCTGTTTATATACCAAGTCATGTTTGATCTAAGCATCAGTTCAGACAAGAAACATGACTAGGCTGTGAAATTTCAGAGACAGAGTAAATTGCGTGATAGTATCTGTATTATATTCACGGCTGTAGCCGCGAGCTACCATACTCTTAAATATTATATATAAGCAAGTTCGATTCTTCATCTTCCTCTCCTTTTTCATCTGGGCATCGCACCATCAAACCACCAACCGATACCAACACTTGATACTAATCAGCAGCAGGCAGAATGGCTCCCCATCCTACCAACAAGCTACTCACACTGACTACACTGGTAGAGGAACATAGACGTGGGAAAGCTGTGCCCAACCATGATGGAACGCAGGCTTTCTATTTCGGAGACAAATGCACAACCAAGGGGCACACAACTCGTTACATGAAAGTCATCGATATCGCGTTCGGAGAATCGAGAGAGGTTGCCAATAGTGCCCGAGTATTTGATGCAGCTTGGCTGCCAGGCGACAAGCCTGGTTTGATAATGACCCTGAACACGGTCCAGGGCCAAAAAAAACCATACCCATATCATCATACATGACATTGATAACCCCGATCATACATGTAATGTCGCCTACTTACATGCGAAAGTAAAGGACCCACAAGTGGTGCGCCTTAAAGATGGTCGTATTGCGTTCGCGGTACTCGGCCCTGTGGGCATAAACGGCGAGCTACGAAATGAGGCAAAGTATATAGATGATGGTTTTACGGAAATGATATATGTCACCGACCAAGTGCGACCAAGTATGAGACCCTTACCCCCTCGAAGTCCCCTTTAGCGACCCCTTTGCTTTGACTAGCTTGATGAATACTAACGTTGTGTGATTACTAGAGGAACAGATTCATCACACCTGGAACGTACTCAATCTTCTATTCGATGCTAAAGGAGTCTTCCTCTAAGTCTAAGCTCAAGTGGAAGCTACAAGGTGCTTTCCATAATGCTCTTGCAAATACAGGCCTCGAGCCGACGTATCACGACATATCTGAAGAAGGAATCGTATTTACAGCCGGGGACCTCAGCGCGGAACACCAGCCATCTCGTGTTGATCACACTTACTACCTCCAAATGGATTCCTTCGGCAGGGCTAGCACTCGCGGGCCTAAGATACCTAATTAAAACACCGAACAGGGGTAATAGTGATAGTGGAAACCCCATATTCAGCTCCGATGGATCTGAAGTCATATTCTTGAAAGGAGGGGGCATCTACATCTACCAGCTTGGCACGCGCAAGACTATTAACGTACTTGATACATTACCGGGTGGGGAGTGGTCATTAACCCCGACCACCATTCACTTTGCCCATAGTGGTAAAGCCATATACGTTAGTGCTCAAGATCATGGAAGAACCGGGCTTTACAAGATTGACCTACAGTCAAATTCAAAGCCCGGGATGCTTTTCCGCGGCGGTACCGTGAAAACTTGCTACCCCCTTGGCAAAGACCACACGGAGGTTCTTATAAGCAGCTCAAGCTTAGTAGATGGATCGCTTTACAGTATTGTCAATACCGACGATGGCGACAAATCTAGAGTGCTTTCATCGCTCACGAATCACGGTACTCGACTTGGTATTATTTCCTCAAACTAAGTCGAAGAAATATACTTTGAGGGTGCTGGCGATCATAAAGTTCACGTATGGATGATAAAGCCTAGCTACTTTGACGAAAACCAGAAGTACCCTTTGGCTGTTTTTGTACACGGAGGCCCCCAGGGCTCGTGGCGAGACAATTGGGATCTTCAAGTATGTTACTCTTCCAAATTCTGTTTCAATCAATAAGCTACTAACCCACCAAATTTTTTTTATAGTTTCCCTTTGCTCTCTACGCTGAACAAGGCCATATTGTAATAGCCCCAAATATCACAGGTAGTCTAGGTTATGGCTCAGACTTTGTGGAAGGTATGTGACACCCACTCTATTATGCCTTATTAATTCAACGCTCACCTTAGTAGCGGCACGCGACAACTGGGCTGGCCGTCCCTATGACGATCTAGTCAAATGCATGGATTTTCTCGAGCAAAATCCCAATATTGATATCAACAACGCCGTTATGATGGGCGCAAGTTATGGAGGATACATGGTGAACTGGGCGCAGGGTCACTCGCTTAGCCGACGTGTAAGTCTTATAATCATGATATATGTTTACTATGTGTGGTTGCTAAAATGTTTTATTGGACTAGTTCAAGGCTATGGTCTGTTGGTGCGGTATCTTCCATCTGCCAGCCTATTTCATGGAACGGGACATATACGTGAACGAGGACTTAGCGGAATTCTTTAGTGGTTCAGAACTTCTATGGAAGAACCACGAAATGTTAGAGCGATCTAACCCGGCGCGACCAGACCTCCTACCCAACTGGAAGACCCCTATGCTCGTCATTCACGGCAACGAGGATTACAGAACTCTAATTACTGAGGGCATAGGTGCATTCCGCACGTTACAGGCTCTGGGAGTACCATCTAGGCTCCTTGTATTCCCTAATGAAGGCCATTCGGTACACAAAGCTAATAATATCCTCCAATTTCATCGCGAAATTCTCACTTGGTTTAATGAGTATACCGGCCAACCGGTGGCGGAACCAGATAGATGCCCTTGGTATCTTGGTCCAGATTGGGGATGCGATGATCAGCATAGCGAGTGCTGAGCACAGCTAACCTCATATTGACATTCTACACAACTAGGACATAGCTTTTAGTTATTAATATATATTTTTACCTCAAGGGAAACACGGGCTTCTCTCTTCATATCTACTTTACTTTAGAACCTTGCCTAATACGTGAACCCAAGGACAGGTCATTCCTTGAGATGATTCATATTTTGCGCACAATGCCCGTACTATATGAGGCTGGTAGATCGACTTCCGATAACTACCTACCTACCTAGATAA
Organism: Entonaema liquescens; assembly: GCA_902805475.1. NCBI lineage: Eukaryota > Fungi > Ascomycota > Sordariomycetes > Xylariales > Xylariaceae > Entonaema > Entonaema liquescens. The sequence goes on along the minus strand of CADCSX010000001.1, from coordinate 1,986,215 downwards.
TCAAACCATGATTTATATAGCTACTTATAAGTCATAAAATAAATTATACAACAGGATAATTCGAAAACCCCCTTTCCAATGTACCTAAGACGCTTAAAAATATCTATTCCCTAGGTGAAAACCAAACCAGTGACGACCATTCAAATCAGGGACCTAGGTAGAAGAAAATACCAAGGTCAAATATTCCAACATACAATAACTATGCATTACTTGTACAACACTCATGCTAGCTAGGAAAATACATATAAACATTCTGGACTAGCTTCTACAATTTCCTAACATATATCAACAGTTTCTCTAGAAATGGTAGAGAACCATATAAACTAACGTTACAAACTACTACCTTGAAGCGGATGATCATGAAATCGAGCGGGGTCAAGAAGATCCCGTGAATAGAAAACTTACCGATGAGAAAAGAAAAGAAAGAAAAATCTTATTGGTTAAATTCAATTCCAGCCAAATACGCCCAAAGGAAACAAGCATTTCTCCTTCCTGGGGGAGCCTCTAGCAAGATCAGCACAATTCCTCGTATCCAATTCAGTATCCAATCTTAAACTATGTAGTTAGATCAATAGAAATACCATGGAACAAACTCGAACAACGATAAGCCACTCCTCATATCTTGAACATGTACCTAGCAGCCAATATATGTATATACTAGGTTAGGTACCTCGCTTGGGTAGATACCACCAAAGAATGCTACCTATTGGTCTAATTTCAGCACGAGCCCGAACCTTTCCAGACAACTCCAGACATTGGAAGGCGCACTTACCTTTCCTTAACCAATTTTGTGCGAATCACGGTTCTGGTCAAGACACTTGACAAAGTTAAATCGCCTTTATGATCTGAAGAAAACAGCGTGATATAAATCACGTTTCCAGTCAATTGAATCACGCAAATATAATATTCAATGGAACTTACTAAGTTCCTGGTATGCTACCGAAGCATAGGGGAGTGCAGTCTACGGACAGGGGGATAGCGTAACACAAAGTCAGCATTAGCGTCTCAAGAGTTTGGGAGCCCCATATTAGATCTCCGTAGATCTACATGGGTCCCTGTATCTCTCCCGAAATCTGGGGTTGAATAACAGGGGTACGTTTTCAAGATAGAAGGAGCGAACTCTTGGAAAATATACATGCATACCAAGTTTGCTCTTCAAATGTGAATTAATGCTACCTAGATATATAATTTTATGCGGCGGCAGAGCGCAAGGTCACTGGTTGACACTGTATATTGGTGATCTTATTGAGGTAGGTACTGATTTGGATTGCTGTAAAGTCGCAATAAACGGATCAGATACAAAATCCCCTGTGCACCTGCTTAATAAAGACGTCGATAAAGATACCGTAGGTGATTAGACTTTCTGTTAGGCAACCGCAACTTGGAAGCAACCACCCAACTGGCAGCTTCCCCATTAGCAGCGCATAATCACCACACCGTTTCAGTAGCAATATATAAGCCGGCTCTCCCTCCAGGCTTCCGAATAAAATTTTGCCGCCAACTTCAACATTTTCTTCCACAGCCAGTCTCTTACATGCTTGAACATCCACCAACATCACGTCGATTAGATCAACACATAATCCAACTGCTCCATTACTCCATCCGACTCATCTTACCATCGCTCACAACAAATGGCCAAGATGTTCTTCAAAAGGCTCCCTGCTTTTGACCCCACACACCCAACGGGCATCGGATCGGCTCCTTAGGACAGAACCGAATTGATAAGCCCTTGGCAGAAGTTCTGCGAACACGTGAGATTATGGTGTCGCAAGATGTTCCCTCGTCCCCAGGTACAAGATGAAGAAGCAAAGTGTAAGTTCATTCATGATCGTGCGCCGTGATTAATTACTGATTGGGTCCGATATAGCGACCAGCCCTAGCACCCAGCCCGAGCCTCATGAGTTGGCGGTGCTCAAACTTGATGCGCCACCAAAACTTGAAGTATCACGAGGGCCCACTCTGAGCGACAGCTTATCGGATACCGGCTTCATCCTGTCTGGCGAACCCCCAAGAAGAAGAGAAAGACGGAAGCATCCATTGAGAAGTTCCGCCTCTCATTCCTAGGCGAGAGTAGCCGTCCTGTGTCCATGATCACAGAGGAAGGGTCCAAGGCAGGATCCAAGTAATGATGTGTCACAACTTGACGCGACTTGCACTTTCAGGGTACGCCAGACAATATATATGCTCTTCACTGAGCTAGCCCTGCGGTCCTTTTGGCTTTGTTCGATATGTTGCCTGAATAGGGTACTGTTAAATAGAATAGGAATAAGGAATATCCACAGTTGAAAGGTTGTGTTGCTTAGGTCTTAATTCGTTGTCGTGCCGCCGCTTATGTTCTTATGCTGCTGCTACTATATAGATAGGCCGTTTCGTTGCTGTCGTTCGGTATTCTTGCAAGCTAGTGCCTCTCTTCATGGACTTTATTTGACTGTTCGGTGCTGAATATCATAATAAGATTCACATCTATCGTACCAGAATCAAGTGTCCAAAATAAGGGGACCTTCCCTGGTCTTTAAATATTAACCGTAGAAATGATTGAAGTGGTTGAAACGGTTGAAGCCCCAGGTCTTGTTTACCTAATGTAAGACTTTTCTTGTGTGTTGAGCTTGATTTTGTGAGCAATTGTTGTCTCGTGATTGTTCCGGTAATTAGTGCTTTTGTTGTTGTTTGGTTGTATTCTGCTTCTCAGGCCAGTTGGCGCAGAACAAAATATTACAAACCGGTTTTGCGTGTATTACAATGGCAGCCTTGCGGCCTTCGGTAAGAGTGAAGCTACCAAACGTAGTTTCTTAATGATGGCTTGTTCCCAATATGTTGTAGGCTAAGAGAGATCCGTCGTAGTTTTTCCTGATCTCACCTCTGCCGGAGTATAGATATGGCATCACAGAAAATGCTCCATAATATCACAGTCAGATAGCTCTCAAGGGATAAAATAAGCCGTCTGGGTACACTGTCTGTTATTATTATCTGATCTAGTTAAGGGTTCATCGAATGTTTCAGCTTACCTGGTATTTAATATGAGTGATACTCATTAAAGTAACGCCGGAGTGTCTGTTGTTATCAATTATTCAGAAGCAACATTGCCGGCCTTGTTCTTGGAATAGAGGCCGACTTATACTGTAGGTTGGTGTGACTGAAGATAAAGAAGAGACAGCAGATATCTGCCTGATGTCCTAGTATGTCATCTAGGATAGGGCTAGTACTCAGTGAGTTTGGGCGCGGCTTATTAGGCGGCGTTTTGGCTGTCTGGTTGACTTGATAGATATGTTATTGTAATCACACATAAAGGTGCGACACTCAAGTCGGTAATAATGAGCAGTATAGCCTAATCACATGCTGATTTTCGGTGATGGGGTAGTCTTGGTAGCACACTTAATCTGACTTGATTGTGTTGGATGTGTAAGGATTGACAAACACATGGAGCCAAAATTGAATGAGGGTTTGTATTTTGCCACAAGCTGCTTTGACGGGCTGCTCACACCGTTTTTGATTAAAATAGGAAGTGCAGGTTGCTGTTGTCGAGACGATAGGGGTTGACAATAGAATAAGTTTGTTGTTTGGTGTTGAAGAGAATATTCGTTGCAAACTGCTCTTAGAAATATATGATAATTACAATAGGTAATAGCTTCTTCTCTTTGTATTGCTTGCCGTTATCTGCAGTGTGTGGAAGAAATAATTGTGTAGAATATTGTTGTTGTTGTGAGTGAGCAAGTTCACTGTCTGCCTCCAGACCCATGCTGTTAAGATTTTAAATACCTCAGCTAGGAGGGACCAAGCTGCGTGATTCCAGGATATTAGGTGCCTAGGTGAATTAAAGCCCCTACCAAGGTACTTATTTCGAATAATCTGCTCAGCACCTTCCCATGTTGTGTCTGCTTAGGATATAGAAGGGAGTAACCCGGGACCTGGATGTATGTTGATATGGATGGAAAGGTAGGAGCACAAGTTTGATGGAGGAAATTACAGGCCTAATGGGAAATAATATTCTGCCTTAGGCACCTAAGTAGGTACCTAGGTAGGTAGGTAAATAGGTAAAGAGCAATTGTGTTTGTTTGTATGTGGTGCCCGCATATAATGACAGGGCTGATAATCGTCATGGTAGCACACAGAAACACTTCCTCAATTACCTAGCTGCACAAACTTGTTTTTAGCTTTAATAACAGTAATAAGAACAACAATTATTAATGCATCATGTCCCTTAGTATTTATAGAGAAATTCAAAGTGGGTAGTATTCAAACGTGTTGTGTAATAACGGAGTCTGTTCCGTCAAAGTCTATAGACTATCGCCGGTAAGTCAACAGACACTCATATAAACCGAGAGATAGCGTTAAACTAAGGAAGCCATAGGGCCATTAACATACGATAAATTTCTGTGAATTATTCCATTGTAAAACCTGTATTAGGAACTCTTTACAAGGACTATACCATCTAGCCCCTATAAGGCTAATCCATGGAGCCGGTCTATAATCTCTCCCCTGACAAACCATAACTATTTATCCTGGGTGTGAATAGTTATCTGCTATTAACAGACATTTAATCTGACATAAGTAGCCTAGAGAAGGACTAGAATAGATCCCAAAACACATTCTAGTTGAGTTGACAGTGTTATATAAGTCATAATTAGCCTGGCTAGTTGACGCCGCTATACAGAGTACTCAAAGCATCCTACATGCTACCTAAGTAGGTAGTTAGCTAATAAACTGCCTGTTCAGTCCCATATTTTATGCTGAAGGAAGAGATGGGGAAGGGAAGTGTTGTAGCTATGTTGCTAAAAGATTATCCTTATTAACTATACCAAGGCTCTTTTGCGTAAAGTCGGTACATTATTTTAACATTACTACTATTACACATGGTAAACACATGGAACACATCAACGCAAGAAGATAATTCAATTCCGGTTCTTCGCATACCAAAGGCCCCCATCCACCTATCCAACGCCCCTTTTCCTATCCCCTTTTACCACCAACTCCTAAAACCCTCCCGTCCCCTGCACCCTTTTCACAGCACCCACCACCCCCTTAGCCCAAGCCAACCTCCCCGCATCAACACCCGTCGCTCCATCCGCCTCTTTTCCTTCCCTATCTCTCCAGATCCCATCTTTCACATTCACCCGTCCATACAAATGGGTGTTTTGATTCCTCCTTAGAGCCCCGATCCAAGCGCGACACACCGACCCGCTGTCAATCAACAGATTGACCTCTTGACTATGAAACCAGCTCTGTGTGTCCTGGTTGCCGTTCCCGACAACGCCGACATGCTCGTCTGCGATGAGTAGCTTGATATGACAGGACCGTTTCTTCTTGCTTGCTACTATGGGAGCGGCTTGGTCTTTCGCGACGTACCAGTACCAATGTAAATGCTTCTTTGCGGTAGGGGAGAGAAGGCTGGTGTAGAGTCGGTGGGCGGTGGCTTCGTTGTGGCCGCCTTGCATTGGAAGCATTTCACCCTAGATTTGGGCACATTAGCATTCTACACACAACGGGGAAAGTATATACATGACATATTAAGGGGTCCATTAATTATGCAGGGAGTTAATATAGAAGGGGGAACCTACCGAGTCATTATAACCCAGACAGATATAACAGTACACATCCACGCCGCGTTCGCAAGCCTCCACAATAGCCGGGATAAGCGGCTCAGCATTCAGCGTCGGGGACTGGATAAAGACGTTCTTCTGCGCGTTTCTAAGAGCTGACAGCCAAGCCGCGTTCTGCGGGTTAGAAACAGAGGAGTGGTTCGGCTGACCGTAAGGAGCGCGACAGACGAGAGCCATTGGGAAAGGCTCGTGCGCTGCATGCGGTATATACGGCGTCATCTCGTCCTGCGGATCGCACTCGGGAGCAGTCCCTCAAACCCTTCGTTGACGGTATGGCTGAGGTGGTGCGATACGGCTTGCATCCTTGTTTCCCCTGGTTTCTGGCTTACAGACGCTTGTATGCGGCGAATTTCCCCAGAGAGATCCTTGTCGTAGTGAGGAGCATCTGATGTATGCTCTGGGAGTAGACCTTGAGGTATAAGGGGGTTTCCCAAGCCGGGGTTTCGCATTGTAGAACCATTTTGACCTTGATAGCTACTAGAGCTGCTGCAATCGCCATCAAGAGAATATAAACTATTCGGAGCCTCTATACTCGAGCTACTAGATCCGCTAACATGGCCACCGTGTTCGTCTATTTGTTTCGATTCAAAGGCGTCCAGGCCGTAAGTATCTCCTCCCGGCATTTTATCCGTGTCAACAATCGCGGAGTAGTCCTTAATGGCCCCTTCAGGACTGAATATGTCAGTATAGCTGGGAGTGAAACTTGGGCTTTCCCTCCCAGCTGCAGGAGAGTTGAGATATGGTAGCGGCGGCTCTAATTTCTTATGCCAACTCAAGAGCGCCATATCGTACAGTGAGTCGACAATAGGGCCTTCCACCTGCACCATCATCTCTACATTATCGCTATCCTGGATATTATTGCTCTGTACAACAGCAATCTCGCGGTCCACAATCATGTACTTAGCATGAAATGTGCCTAGTAATGGACGATGATAATTCATGACTTGCAGATCAATATTAGGAATTTCGTGTGAGGCCGGTAGCCCAACAGCACTACCGGTGTACTCGCTCTCAGGGACCATATAATGCGGCTCGAGGAGTTGTTTAGGGCTCCCTCGGTCGTATATGATCTTCATGACGATTTCCACTCCCCGCTCCCCTGCGCGACGCGAGAGTTCCTTAATCGCATTCGTGATGTACTTGGAGGCCACTCCGTTCTGCCAAAAATTTGTAGCAAGGTACACCTCCTTTTCCGCGCGGACGATGAGGTTGGACATGTGCCTCATGATATCAGGTATGCTTTGATAGGAAATTAGGATGAGTTTCCGCGGGCATGTCTCATGTTGACTTACACGGAGATGATGGTCAATGGCATAGTTCCGCTGCTGCCCATCAAAGATGGACTCACCATACTGCACCCCAAATCATCGTCAAGTGTAGACAGTGCATCATGATAAACCTAGTTGTTTTAGTCCATTTCCTACTATCTAAGTTCCTTTTGTACTAACCCTGAGAAATAAATCGGTGGGCTTTTGTGAGCCCCATTTCCCACAGGCCCGGGCTCTCTCTAGCTCTTTGATACTGAGAAGGTCTTTTCCAATGTCGCGGACGTCACCTTTGGAAGCATGATCATGATCATGACCACTGAATAGCTTCTTCCATGCCTCACTAGGTGTCAGCGACGAATCTTGGGCTAAAGAGGATGAGACGCTCTCAGAAGATAGACACAATTCATACAAGCGCTCACTAATCTTGAACGGAGACTCGGTAGGGACATTCGTGTCTTGCGTTGTTGGCATAGTGAAGTCTGGTGGCTGGCTACCGAGACCGTCTCGAAGGGCATGTAAAGATGACGCAAGATTGGTAGAACGAGATCATCCAAATTCAAGGCATTCGGGATCAAGGGCATTGCAGTGTTTTAAGAGAAATTGCATCCCGTATGGAATTGCGCTTCTATGTCTAAGATACATATAATACATGTAGCCATGAAAAATGTACGACATGTATTCGACTTAGTGTCGGAGGTAAAAACAAGGCCATACGAACTATGATGCCAAGACTTGAGGATAAGTGAGATTTGGGATGGTGTGGCTGTCAAAAAGCTGCAGAGAGCTGCAGAGAGCTGCAGAGAGCTGCAGAGAGCTGCAGGCAATAACGGAACCTGAGTGGGTAGTTCACCGATAATAATGACGCAAGCTCCGGTTCCGAATCATCCAGCTCGGATAATCGGCTTCTACATCTCAAAGAGTTCAGATTCCCTGGAGGCTGGGAACAACCATGGAATTAAAACTTAAAATGGGTTTAAGACTTGAAATTTCTACTCATTCTAGTATAGCAAATTGCGAATTGCATGTGTTAATCCAATACCCTCGTACAAGAAAATGTTCGCTATAGTTCTACCAAAGTCTTTACTATGTGTTCAAACGCCATTAACTTCCCTCGTATGCATTTGATGATGACAATCTCCTCCGTTGATAAAAGCGTAGTTGAAAGCTGTTATCTTACAATTCTCCCATCTCATTCTCCGACTTCAACTTCTCGAAATCAGTAAAACCCAGCTCGTAGACAAGCGCAAGAGTCATTCTTGCGTGCTGGAGCATGTGGTCGAAAGAGAGATACTTAATCACGTCATCGGTGTTGTGAATGTGCTGGTTGGACTCGGGGAAGGTCGATTCAATAACAAAAGCAGAAGGGTAGCCGGCCTTAGAAGCAGACGCGTGGTCCGAGCAAGCGTATCCACACTTAGTCTCAACCCAAGGGACCTCACAGTACTCCTCGATAACCTTCTTGATGAAAGCCGTCAAGCCAGGGTCGACGAAGTCTGTAATAACGCCCACGCTCTCGGGTTTTCCTGCATCAAGCGTTCCCTGGACGTAGCCAGTCATGTCTTGCTGCAACATAGCCTTGACATCGCGGTTCTTCTTGGCGTAGTCTGAGAAGACAGCCTGGCTTCCAAGGAGACCGCCTTCTTCAGCACTGTACCAGTGAAACTCGATCGTGTTCGGGGCATTTCCTTCAATTACGTCCTTCGAAGATAGAAGAACGCGGAAAGCCTCGAGAATTGTGACCGTACCACTTCCATCGTCATCAGCACCAGGGGCTGGGAGTACGGAGGGGAGCCACAAGTTAATCGAGTCCTGGTGGGCACCGATGACGATGGTCGAATTCGATTTGCCGGGAATCGTTGCGATAACCGAGTTCTGGCCCCAAGAGTGCTCAAAGTGCTTAGCATTAACTCCGTGCTTATCAGCACCAGCCTCCTTGATCGTGTCTTGTACCGTCTTCAGTAGCCATTCAGAGGACTGACGGCCGTAATCTGATTTATAGTATCGAGTATGGAAGCTCGAAAACTTCTCGAGATGCTCTTGGATCAAGTCTTTAGACAAATCCTCCAGTAGCGGATGGATTTCAGACTGGAGCTGAACCTTCTCAGGGAATAGGGGAGATGCTTGAGAAGTAACACGTAACTCGGCGAGATCGATATTGTCCGTGATGTCCATGAAACGTAGTCCTTCCTGTAATATATCTGTTAGTGGTTGGAACGCATTAGAATGGATGAGCCAGGAGAAGTAAACGTACGCGACGAAGTTGCCACTTCTCATCTTCGGTTACCCAAGCAGTTTTTCCCGGAGATAGCTCGATGAGATACCGTTCCGGAGCTTCTACCTCTTCTAGGAGGGCGTCTACCGTAGGGAGGAAGCGGCCGGCTTCGTTTGCTTCAATGAAACGAGCACTCGCTGCCGCAGGCAGGAGAAGTCCGATAAGAGAAGCCTTCATCGTTGCAGATCTGTGTTTATCGATAGTCCTGCTGTATTGATGAAATGTTGCTTAGATGTTGCTGGGATGATAAGCAGCGATGATATGAAGATGAAATGGTCCAAAACCCCTTCAACTTGGAGAATGTAACTTGAAGGTTTACTGGCTTGGAGCTGGCACAGCAACAGCTGACTGATGACCAATCTGGAAGCTGACGCAGTTGGGGTAACATCCACTTGTCCCTGAGGCACGGGCCTTATCCCTTATCAGTGCTTAGAATGACGTAGCTTCTACCTCCGAATTTCTGCACGCGCCAAAAACTTATGCATGTACATGCACGTACTATGCAAGGGACGCATGTGATCATGAATTGGGTTGCATAGCCGGATATAAGGGTTCAATAAAGGTCAATTTGGAAGGTACCCTATTCTCAATGCGAATGCTAATGGTAGAACTGTGCACATTCTGTTTCAAAATACATCACTGCAACATGATTGAGAAGAATCAAAGTGAGAATCATTGCGACATTGTAGCGTTGTAGCGTTAGTGTCTTGGGTATTAAACATTGGTCGCAAGATCTACTACTATACAATTAGGAGCGGACAACCCCTCGTTGGCTTGCCGACTTGCTAATATCGTACAGGCCTCATATGTCCATCGTCTGCACTGCATGGCATCCAATCTCGACGAGACTGATGCCTGCCCGTATCTATCCTCATGAATAAGGTGGTAAGTAGAAAAAAAAAAAAGGCATCATCCACAAATCAACGGGTATCAGGACCCCATAAACCGTAGGCGGAAAGGACCGGAGTCTCGAATGCTGTATGATGCCATGGATAAAAAACACACCGCCCCCTGAAAATGCCTCAAATGCTCTCGCGTGAAATCAGCAGCCCTATACTCGGCTTTTCCTGAACGCCAATACGCCAAAATTAGATATCCACACCTATGAGCGTGCTCATTCAACGCTCTCAGATTTAATCGGATGGTAAAGCGTTCCTCTTAGGCACATACGGTCCGATCGAGATTCCTCCATCTTCTTTCCACCTTCACCATTCTCATTAGCTCCTAACCACCGTCGCCACAGAGCACCGCTGAAACCCGCATTGTAGTAGAAACTGCCACCTTGCATGTTGTGTTCACCCCAACCAAACGGACTATCCTGTGGGGTAGGTGGATAGTTGAAAGTCTTGTCCATGACGTCCAGAGGCCATTGTCGGTCAAAGTAAACTGGGTGCGGCGCGTAAACGGCCTTGTACCCATGGTGAAGGGCAACTGTCGGGGGCCACATCTCCGGGAACATGGTGTGGTGCATACGGTACGTTTCCTCGTGCATAGTATTTAATAACCCTCTAGAAAGTCGCGCAACTGTAATGATTGCTACTCGGCGGGAGGTATCTCAAGAGATGTGTTATATCCCGATACGTCCCGACGGAAAACCCAATTTGTCTTTGCCGGATCAAATAGCGGGTCGAAGACAATTAGATCCGCATCTTCGCCTACGCCCCATTCGTAATTATCGTCTTCAACCTTTCGTGGGGGTGTGTTCTCCTTAGGAGACTGGAGCATGCCGGGACCAGTCGTAGGAAACGTTACTGGGCCCCAAACCGGCTGCTCATTCCTCTCTCTGGTCTCACGCTCAACCAGTTGAGAAAACTTAGACCAGGAACCATGAATACCAGGTATCCAGAATCGAGAACTTCTCTCCCATAGTAGTTTTCGAGGTTGCTCTTTTGCCCACTCCGAGATACCATTGTGGAATTCGTAGTAATGGCCGGTGTATCTTAGATCCATTTCCCAGTTCCAAAAAAAGTCGTACTCTTGGTGTTGTTGTGCAAACCACTGTAGGGCGAAGTGAGCGCTTCGGTAAACACCATGGATATCAGACTTGGAATGATTCTCAAAGTTATCTTCTTCAGGAAACGGGCCGGGATAGTAGGTTCGCATCTGCTGCTCTGACCACAACGTCGTAATACCCCAGAATTCTTCAGGCACATTGTCCCTTATTGTCTGATTATAAACCTCTTCAGAAGCCCAGATCGGTATCGAGTTATCTTTGACATGAACAAGGAGATGTACGTCATACTCGCCACCAGATTTCAGAGACAATTCATTGATCATAGCTCGCAGAGATAGGAGTTGGATATCGGTGTACTGGTAGCCGGTCCAGGTTCGTAGCACGTAGGCAGAGCGCTTCACTAGTTTCTTGTCGGTGGTTGCACCGTTTTCACTTGCTGCTTTGGGATCGAATCGCTTCTGGTTTTTCTCATAGCACTTCTTCTGTGCCTTGTCCCAATTCACATTGCGATAATCAACCTTAGTAAACATGTCTTGGATCTTCTCAGCACCTGCATGCGCCGAGTTGTTCGACAGTCCTAGACCACCTTCGGCGGGATTGTAGCTGTAACCGTACGGGCCAAAACGACCGAATCGTTCCCAGCACCTATCTGGTGCAACTCCAATACTCTCGTACGATCCCCAGAACGGTGCGGGCATCCCAGCAGGTAAACCGGGATATGCGAAGATCTCTGGTGCTGGGAACTTTTCATTTTCATCCACGTAACATCTTTGCACAGGCTGGTGATCCTTAAGGTACTCGCTGGAGCTGAAGTCGGGGTACGGATTAACAACAACGGGATCCATAGGAGGGACATTGTGAATTAGAGGTTTGGTTTTCTCTGTGATTTGCTGCTCCGGAATCCAGTCCGTGTAATTCACAAGTGAGCGAACACCATGATAAAACCCACTCAACCTAAAAAGCGCATGTTAAAAACCATTGTTGCTTCTTTTAGGATATACTAAAGACAAATTTTAAAAATAGTTTCTTACCTGGGGTATTTCTCCCAGTGATAAGGGATTCTCTCGTCTTCCTTGGCCTTATCAACGTAATAGCGCCTAGCTCGAAAACTTCCTCCGGCAAGTAGACATAATGTAAAGAAAATAGCGATTGTAAGAATGAACAACTTCTTCGGCGACGTGCGGAGTAAACCTCCCAGTCTTCGACGGGGCGCCGATAGCCCTTTGCGCCAAGTATCCGACATGATGGGGGATCCGTCTAAAGGCGATCCGGCATGGCTTGACTCGTGTGAAGGTAACACCTCGTAAACTATTTTAGACCCCGAGGAGGAGAACCGAAGAGAAGGGATTAAGGAAAGGGTATTTTTATCGCGCCCATCCTAATTATGGGAGATGGGACCAGAAAACGATCGTATCGCGCACGTTAGCACGTTATCCTTCGCGTTGCAGTGCACAAGTGAGTCGCACGCCTTGTTGTTCTTTCAGCATTACGTACGGTCCCACGATAAGTTGAAGAAAATAAAGATTATGTATCGTAGGAAACGCCAACGAAAGGAAAAGGAGAGGAAGAAAAAAGGAACGCAGCCCTGGAAGGCCAAGACAAACTTGAGAGTGGAGGCGATGTGAAATACCAGGGCATTAAAAGCTGGATTCAGAGCAGGGAACTCCACTGGGAAGAATGACGGAATTTCTCCCCTTTTGGTGTGGTTTCTAGTGTGGCAGCTGCCCTGACTTGTCCTGACTGTATGAGTAAGGTGGGTAAGGAAGGCCTGGCGGACCTGGTAGAAAGTCTGGGTTGGCAGGTTGGCGGGTTGGCTAGCAACAAACTTCACCATGTTAGTGGAAGGAACGAACCGTCTTTGCTAATGATCTTCACTAATGATTGCATCCCCCACTAGCACCGACATGGGAAGGTCCCGCCTAGGCAATTAGATTAACTCATCCGTTCTTCTACACTAATACTCCCTGGCAGGTACTTCGTTAGTTGGCGCATCTAGATTTCCTATAACACGGAGTAGGGTTGATCTTGGTGATTTGATTGGTCTAAATAGCCACCCATCTGGTCACTCAATAAGTATCTGCGAGTTTGCACATGACTTTCAATTTTATCTCATCTCTTTTTTTTACATCCCACCCACCCCCAACCAATTCGTACATCTGTTGTCTATAAGTTATCTCAGATTGCATTATTGGTTTATAAGTTTATAAGGGTCAACCACGCGGTTATCAATGCAAAGAATTTGGTAGGATTTATAGTTATTACTCCATGTAAGTGCCGTCTTACAGCGCCTTTCCCGTTGAGGCTCTGCAGCTAAAAAGAAGCCACCCCCACACTTACATCGTGAAGGTCTTTAGCGCTGAAGAAATGTTGTCTCTAAATCAAATGTTGTACGTGAGAGATAACTATAATGTCTTAGACTAGCAACGGCGCTGAACTTTATACAAAATATAAGCACTTGCTGATGATCAACAACCATATCATGATGCCAATCTTATGCAAGTCATGAATAGAGCGTTACTATACCTGCATATTCTTCCTATTTGAAGGATTGAGCAGGGGTTTCTTCACAGGCTGTTCCAATCGAAATTTGCATGGTTAGAAATCCTACGCTAGAAATTGCCGCTCGAGATTGCAACTCCCCAGTAAGATTCTCTACCAGCCGAGATGCATACAACCACAGGCACATAGGGGATGCACCCATGAAGATGGATGAACATGCTACGACAGCCCCTGATCTACATAAACAACATGGTAGCTCACCGCATTCATACATGCTTAATATTTGTATATGTTATATAGGTATTTATGTCGAAACATCTCACGTTCTGAGGTCATACGCACTGCCGTAACTTCAATTAGGGGTTTATATAAATAGAAAAATTACCTAGTGCTAGCTTAATTACCTATCAACGCCCGATGCATTGAAGATTGAAGATTGAAGAATATTAAAAAAGCCCATTCAAGTCTAGGCCATCCCCTAAAGCCACCAGACCGACGACCCCAGTTAGTTTCAACTTTACCCCCCATGGTTGACACGGCCCTTCGGTCGAGTTCCCAGCGGGAATTTGCCCGACCATGCCGGACCCATGTTCACTTGATGTAAGTTCACGGCGCGCTCAACCACGAAATTGGACATCCCAAAGGCGCGCGTCGCATACATGGCCGGGGATGTACTTGTAAGTCGGCATTGTCGAGCGAGTCTATGGCGCAGGCTCTCCAGCAGATGCGGTGTAACAAACGCAAACATACAGTAGGGGCGCATTTGTGAAACCTCGGATTGTTCGACAACTTCGATAGAGATGTAGAGAAGAGTTGTACAAACATCGTATTTGCCTCTCTTGGATAAATATCTAGGATATGCATGTATACGCCAACTTGGAGCGTTGCTAATCAACTCAATTAACTCGTCCTTGATTTACTAGCGCGATAACATAATGCACTACTGTACATGCGAAGCAAGATAAAAGCCGTATCGCGCAAGATCATACACTTAAACAAACTAAATGAGCACAGCCCTGCGGATTCCACGATCTCGTATACAACTTAGCGCAAAATCTATAGTAGAACATTAACAAATGACTTCTACGATGTAAGTAGGTATCAAAAGCCTTCTAGCCACAAAAGTGTAGCCTCCTCGCCGTTCTATGCATCTTGTAATAAGCCCATCGAGCCAAGAATAAACGCCAAAACCAATGCTAGTGTAAGGTAGTAGGACAAAGTTCTATCTAATCCGTACCGCATCACATACTATCCTCCATCTGTCGACTACGCGCCTTCGCCCAGCCGTCCCTCTCCTTTTGCCCCCCGAACTTTCTAGACCCATACCGCGCTCGACCCATTCCTTGCTGGACATCTCGCTCAGTCTCGACAGCGCTCGCGCAAATGCGAAGCGCTCTTCGTCGCCGGAGAAGAGACTCGAGTTTTTCAATTGGTCAATATTACTGTCCACGTCCTCGAGCATGTGCTGCATAGCGTGGCTAGTCGATTCATCGTCATCATCATCTACGGGTTTTCCATCCCTTTTCAGGGACTCCCGTAACTCTTGGGGTGAGATGAACAATTCCGTCAAAGGAACGGCTGTAGTGAGAACAAGCTTGGCGCGAGATTCGTAGACAGCGTCGATGAAGGTGATAAACCGTCTTGCGAGATCGCGCTCTCGGAAAGTCATACCGGGCACGTCGGAGATGATGAACGCATCGTAGCAGCGCATCAACTCGAGGTAGTCAGCCGCACCCGTCGCACGGCCGATAAGTTCCTGAAAGGTGAACCAGGCGCAACGCCCGCTTACCCTCGGAACGTAGATTTCGCGGCCCCAAACCTTTTGGGTTTCTGGGTGAGGCTCTGGCGTATCGGGATCGCCAAGAAACCGGAGCCACTTCTCTATATGCAGTGCCGCCTGGTTGTCGAGCGGCGTATGGTAGACCCCAGATGGCGGCCGCGGGATTTTGCGGTAATCGGTGGGTGAATCAAGATTGATAACATGCAACCGCGACTTCAGAAGGTGAATCGCTGGAATAAAGGATTCGCGCTGAATGCCGTTTTTATACAATTCATCCGGGTGTCGATTTGACGTCGTCACAAGAACAACTCCGTGGGACATTAGTGACTCTAAAAGCCTCCGTAAGATCATTGCATCAGCTACGTCGGTGCACTGAAACTCATCGAAACACAGCACATTCGCTTTTTCTGCGATATCTGCTGCTACGAACGGGACCGCATCTATGTCGTTTCCGTGGGTCATCTTCATCTTATGCAACCTCTTGTGCACATCCTGCATGAAATTATGGAAATGTATTCTAGTCTTAGATTGGACGGAACTCGGCAATGTGTCGTAGAAAAGATCCATCAGCATCGTCTTTCCGCTCCCAACATCACCATACAAGTATAATCCTCGGGGCAGATTGGCTGGAATCTCTTGTATGGCTCCAGTGCCCGGCTTCGGTCCGAACCACGAAAATAATGATTTAGTCGGCTTCAGAGTCTCGAGGTTCGGGTGCACAACTGGTTGCGCTCGGTAGTGGACCAGCTCGTCGTGTAAATTTTGCAAGTTCTGTATAATCCCGCGTTGGTGCTGGTCCTCTCGGAGGCGTCCTTCCCGTACTCGCCGATCGTATTCTTGGATCGGGCCATGATTATCGGGTACTTGACCTGTGTCGAACAAGTTAGCAAAGAAAACACACGAAGGCTATTGGTGTCCTGACCATTCTCTAAAGCAGATGTCGTGACGGTTGCAAAGCGTCTGGATGCGCTTGGCGAGAAAGCGGGCCATGTCAAGAAGGTAGACGACGTCTTGCGACTGGCTGTATAAATGTTGATTGTGTTTCGTCGGCTTTCACTAGCCGTCGCTACCAAGCATCGATTGCATATGTGGCGTTTTGTGTCGAGTCCTGCGATGGCCTGGCCAGAGAGACGTCGCACGGGAGGGGTGCGAAGCGAATAGCGGCGCATCCTGGTCCTCCTCATAAATAGCAGTCTTTTGGAAGGTCTTGATGCATTATAGGCTGATAGTATAGGTAGGTATAAGGTACACGTGAAATTCAAATCGCGAAGTTAATTCTAATATATTACCAGACGAAAAAAAAAACAGAGTAATTAACATCTACCTGTTCATATTCGGAGATCTGTAGGTATTCAAAGCGTTTACATAATGCGCAAATGGCGAAATTGCCGACATTGACCGGAAAGATCCCATTCTAAAGATAGACTATTCTTATATCCCGAGATTTAGACCCCGAAAGTGAATATTTCCGGTTTGACAAGGGCTCGGCCGAGGTTCATCTCTCTTATCGAAGAAATAATGGAACCGCTTAAGCACGGCTATTCTTAAACTCCCGGGCTGTCACCAGGTCACAGTGAATTACACATGACGTATTTAGGACACAAACGGGATCAACTCAACTCTACCTATTTATGTCTTATCCCTGTTTCTTTAATCTATTCATCTATCTAATTATACTAAACATAAGGCGTGTTAGTGGTTATTAAGCAGTGATTAATTAACGAATGTTGATAACACGGGCTAGCCATGCACTTCTATTCAAAGAATACAGAAATCTTCTGAGCAATGCAATAGGTAAAGTAAAGTGCGACTATCCGAAATTACTCAAGATGTTATCCGGGTAATTATACTTGTCTCGTCATTTACACATTAGTTATTTACACTCAAAACTCCAAGCAAATACTAATATATATAATGTAACTTTAGATAGCCAATATACATATATATACGTAAGAACATTATAACTATCATAAATCACAAACGTTGAAAAAAAGAGAAGTTAAAAGAAGTCATAGTTGACATGTAAGTAGATAATAGGGCAGATAGCTTAGGTAACGAACACATGAGGCTCTCTGCGGGGCAAGAATAAGCTTGACTCTGATATTAACTACCCCAATAACAACCACAGTTGTAATACAATATCATCTATAAGAAGGAAGGATTCAGTTGTTGCTCAGAAATACGACATTGACCGCGGCGTACCTAGGGTTGTATGCCAGCAAGATGATGTATATAGTAGACTTGTTATCCCGTAATACTTACGCTGCCGTTGCTGCGAATACTTCTATCCTTCTCGCATTGGTCATTAGTGAAAGTACGAGCGCAAATAATGCAGAAAATATTATGAGAACTCCCAGCCTCGTCGGCTCCGATTTTACCAAATACAGCACCACGATTGAAGAGAGCGGTAGCACAGCCGCAACAACAGTGGTAATGATATTGATAATGGAACCGATCAGTGATTCTTCGTATGCGTATAGCCCATCTCCCACTTCGTTCGAACCGGCTATCTTGTATGTTTGATATACGTTAGCGAGGTTTGTAGCCTACTGGATGGGTTTGAGGGTTTCTTTACCCCAAATTTCATGCCGAACACACGATGGTATAGAGGGAATGCGATGTTCGTAATCCACCTCGAAAGCGGATCTGATGGCACTCGAGGCTTTATAGCGACTGGGTCGTTCTCAGATCTCTCTTACCAAGCCTTGTAGTCAATCCCTCTTATTGGAAAACATCCCATAGAAGGCCTTTCGAACCAAGTGCGTAAGAATTCCAGGTCATTCGGATTCGGACCGTCGAGCTTCGATATGTTGACCTGTTGAAGCAGCGCGTCGTCTAGCATGTTATTATGGAACAACCCTTTTTGCCTTGGCAAGGGTGCGCCGTCTTACTGTATTATTTTAGCTTCTTCCTTATGCAGCATATTTTACGCCACTGCGCTCTGTCTATTCTTCTTTTCCCATGAGCCAACCTCCACCAGTCTCGACAGTACTCTTTTCGCTCGGCATCGGCAGTGTCTTGCTCTACAATCCTGCCAAGGCTCTCTTCGAGATGGATAATTTGGGCTTGCAAATAGAGTAGATTTTGATAATTGAGGCGCTTGAACCGTCGCAGGATGGCAAACTCCTCATATCTCGCCATTAACTGAGCAACTTTCGCATAGCCCTCCATGTTTGATAACTATCTAGCTAAGGGAGTTGTGAAGCAAGGCCACTATATCGATAAGTTTCAACTCCAGAAATATCGAAATGTCATGGACTACTTGGGGTAGGGCGGTGTAGTAAGCGGTACGCCCCCCCCCCCCCCCCCCCCGAGTTTTAAACGACATGACTATTGCACAAGATAAGAAATTGTCCAGTTCATAGCCACTATATCTCTGCTGCATCGCGAGGATAACTTGTGAGGCATACTGAAAGGCTATCTAGATGGTCGCCTCGGTGTACCAGAGCCTCGTTACTTGTCTACGTTATATATAACTCGACGTGGCATGCATTGAAAGTTGATGCATTATATCCTTCCCCCCTCTATATGGAATACGATCTCCCATTCGTTTAGAAAAGTGCACTTTTCTATGCCCAGATCTGCTATAGTGAAGCTGCATATAAAGCAATGGAGCCCAATCCCGTATGGAATAATAATGGCCATCTCTAATCAGGGTCTGGTAGGTATTTAATCGAGCTCCCTCCCACATATCGGATCGATCTAACTCCCCAATTGCAGACTCATACGTGCTACAATAGTAAAGTGGCTGCCAACGCAACGACCCCAACTGCCTTTATACCAGAACCCGCACCTTTCTACATATACGTGTTCAAACAATATGGCCGGTATTAGGGATTCCTATAAACAGACCCATAATATCACGGACGATGATATTGAGCGGTTTAACCAGATGCAGCTTGATACTTTAAACATGAAGGCGTGGGGGGCGAGCTTCTGTGGGGGCTTCACAACCACGAAAGACGAAGCGATTTCTCAAATGTTACAGGAGGAAAAACTGGTACGCAAATAATTCCGTATTGTTTTGAGGGAAAAGGGGGTATTAGAGACTAATCTGTAACATTTAGGAGAAAGAGAGGGGGAGGGAAAGAGAAAAGGAGCAGGAGAAGAAATGGGTTGAGATTTTGGATCCATCTAACGGTAACTCCTATGTTATTGAAATAATTCGGGACAGGTGCTCTGCAGCCAACTTCGTCACGGCTCGTACTGTGGCTAGCTACAGCATCGAAACCGAGCCGATAGAGCCTGCGAACTTCTGCGACGTAGCCGGTGGGAATTTTATTTTATTTGCTACGCAGAAGGGGTCATTCATTGGAAAGGAAAGGGTGGCATGATGAGAAAGGATAAGTTTTATGTGCTCCCGGATGAATCTCCCATTGAGCACGCTCTTGTCGGAAAAGACTTCGACGATGCTTTCGGTTGTTTTCGTATGCATTTCAATAAGTTATCCCTTCCCCTCCCTACTCTCTTCCATTAACATGACATCAAGTTAAAATAATTTCGCATATTTCCTAGGTTTTCGTTTACTGGGGCTCAGTTGCTTTAAATATTTTCTATCTCATTGAAATATAAGCGGGCTGCTAACACAATATCATAATACCTAGTATTAGATTCGCGACCACAAAATCTGATTGCCTATACGGCGCAGAAACCGAAAACTGTACGTAATGGCCATGGTGCTATTTATACTCTCACTGAGAAAAGTCTAGCATAATGAGATTGAAATGATTCGTGCACTGCGGAAAGATGTAGAAGAACAGGTCGCGAAGTCATCGCGGGATAAAATGGTGTATGAGCAGAGCAAGGCTACAAAAGTCGGCAAGTCGGCGTCTCCGAAGCCCAAGAGGCAAACCTCTGGAAAGTGAGCAATAAAATAGGATGGCCAATTAGGGTGCCTTTTCCCCTAGTATTAGTGGCAGATGTCTTTGATGTTGCTTTGTTTGTTATAAAGGCCGATGAAGACAAATTAAAAACACCTACCTGCATCGGAATAGGTGTAGATATGGAAATACCTTCAGTTATATTTATTAGTAGCATTGTGTCTTTTTGTGGAATAATTTTACGATTTTATAATATAATAAAGATTTGGGTGAGTAGGGTTAAGCACCTCAAATATTGATTTGGTCATTTTATAGTTGTTAATGCTTTTACAAGAGCTGTGGGGTTCTATCTAGATCGCGCTGTACCTACATTGAGTGGAGCGATGGGTATGATGTGTGCTACAGAATTTGTACCGTAAATTTAAATTAGTTAGGTAGTCGTTACCCGATTGTCTGGTAAGCTAAGCTAGCGCGTCTTGGTGGGGTAGACCATTCAGTGTTCTACCGCTACCTAATTGAGCATTCTTATAATGTAGTTGTCCTACGTAGCTTTCCTGTTTAGGTACCAACACTTAGATACGCTTGAACACTTGGGAAAAGAAACCGCTTCGGAACTTACATGAGCCCAATCATCATCTATTGCGCAGTGACCTTTCGTTCGTCTGGAATTCTTCCGTCCTCGTCTACGCTCATTCGTAAATTCGCCTCTTTGGCTTCCTCCTTGTTATCTATAATTCCATTAAATTGTATATTTCATCGGCTTGCCTCTCCTACTGGCAGTGCTTACTTGATGCTGGATACTCGGCCGCATCATCGTCATCCTCATTTCGTCCACTGTGGGCGATTATCGGAATTGTTACCGCGAACCTGGATCCTCTCCAAACTTCTCAACCCGACTAATAGTACTTCGGTTTCTACTTCACAACATCCGCTACAGTCTCGTTTCGAAGACGATTCCGTATTAGGTACTTAATATATATATCGAAGCGAACCCATTCGCTGCTTGGTTCTGTAATTACACGAGTTGGGTCACTTTGCGGCCTACAATCCCTCCCAGCCTTAAGAAGGCGTCGCATCGCTCTCGATGTCATCGAAATACCCCCCTAGGTCGAGAAACTTGTATCGAATAGAATCATAGACCAATCGGGCGACTGGGCAAATAGATGGGTGGATGCCGTTTCCACGGCCCCGCTGAAGTTCGGCGCATAACCCAATGGACGGCGGACTGAGAGTCATAACAACGGCTGCACTAGAGCATGCGTTGAAAGAGAATACTATATTTCGCTCTAAGTGGGAGGTATTCGAATTCCTCGAGAAAACCTTCAGAGCAGAACTTATACACGAACACGCTCGTGAAATTGAAGATATTTGGAAAACGGTATATCCGCATACGCCGCCAACACCGGCAAGTGGGTCTTTCGAAGACCTTGAAATCGGCCAGAACCATAATGACGACCAGATACCGGAGAATATAAGTGTCCCTGGTTTCGACCAAGAGGTAAGAGTGCTTTCTTTTCTCGGCCTGGCGTTTGTAAACTTTGCTAAGGCATCCCGATAGGTCGAGCCACAAGTAGTATCAATCTTTTTGCCCGACACCGGCCGATATAGCTATTGGAAGGTAGAGACGCTGAAGCAATGCAAGTGGACATACTTTTTGGGACGGAATTTGAAGCTGGTATTAGACACGCTACACTAAGTCCACCTTCACCAAATGAGGTCGGGGTATCACCAACGGTGGCATTTCCAACCGCGGGGTCAATTGTAAATAATATAGGTAGCGAAGGAATGAGTTCTTTGAATCATATACCGGTCTATATTCGGGAGCAAAATCGGGAGTATTGGTACCCAATTGGTGTACCCGACCATTTGATGAGAAATATCCTGCCGGCGCCTGTATCTCCGACTGTCCCAATGTCGAATTACATGCCTGGTGGCGCATTGTCTCCAGGAGTCGGACATGCAATGAGCACCGGGAATGCAGGAGCAGCGATGCCAGTTCCTGCGGCTTCTACTAGCTGCCCCCTTCAAGATCCTACTCCGAACCGACAAGGAAAGAGGAAAGCTGAAGACGAAGTTGAGTCATGGACAAAGACGAAGCGGTCACACACTACGCGTGCTCCAAATGCTGGCTAAGGCTAGCATACGGTTAGCTAACAAACGTTTTTCTTATTTTCTTAACATTTCATATGTTGAGAATCCAATAATCGGTTCAGGTGTTTTAAAAGAGGCAAGACGGTTGATAATCTGCATCTGCATAGCATTGGCACACTGGTGTTTTTGATTTTTTTTTTTGCTTTGGCTATGGGCATGGTGGTGTTGGTATGGGTAGGAAATGGGGTTTCGGGTATCGGCCTATTTAAAGGCAAGTATGGCGGACCATAGGAGCCACTTTGCCAAAATCGATTTTGGGTGGC
Organism: Entonaema liquescens; assembly: GCA_902805475.1. NCBI lineage: Eukaryota > Fungi > Ascomycota > Sordariomycetes > Xylariales > Xylariaceae > Entonaema > Entonaema liquescens. Next base: position 1,963,611 of record CADCSX010000001.1, on the reverse strand, counting down.
CGTAAGGGGTAATTTATCCTTAGCGTACGCACAAGCCATATACATTACGTCTACTTATGCGTAATACGAGTCGTATATAATTATTAAATATATATTTTAAGCTTAATAACAAGGACTTTAACGTCTTGTACGAGGTTATATATAGTTAAATTTTTTATTTAAAATTTTATTTTAAATAATTTATTTTAATAAATTATTTAATTTATTTAATTTATTTAATTTATTTAATTTATTTAATTTATTTAATTTATTTAATTTATTTAATTTATTTAATTTATTTAATTTATTTAATTTATTTAATTTATTTAATTTATTTAATTTATTTAATTTATTTAATTTATTTAATTTATTTAATTTATTTAATTTATTAAATAAATTATTAAATAATTTATTAAGTAATTTATTAAATAAATAATTAATTAAATAAATAATTAATTAAATAATTTATTAAATAATTTATTTAATTTATTTAATTTATTATTTATTTTTAATAAAATAAATAAATAAATATTTAAATATGTAAATTTTATACGAAAATTAAAATTTAATAAACCGCATTATATATAATAAAATTTAATAATTCGAAAAATTATATTAAATAAATAATATAAATTATATTATAAATTATATTATAAATTATATTATAAATTATATTATAAATTATATTATAAATTATATTATAAATTATATTATAAATTATATTATAAATTATATTATAAATTATATTATAATTATATATAATTTTATTTAAAATATTTATTTAAATAAAATGTAATTTTTTTAAAATAATATATAATTTTTTTATAAAAATATTATTATTTTAACGAATTATTTATAATAATATATTTATTTAAGTTATATAAAACGTAAGTATTAATTATTAAATTTCAAATATCCAACCGATAAAATCGACTTGCACTTAACTAAATCCGGTTTAGTGGCCGACCAAAATCGATTTTAGCAAAGTGGTATATATGGTCTGCCATAGCAAGGCATTGTTGGGAGTTACTGGTGTCTATGTTCATGCCTAATTTTCCTCCAAGGGTATTGATAAACGACGAGAATGAAGTCACTTACCTTCTTGTATATATTATATCCTCATCATATTGGTCAACAGGCGTAAGATTGTCTTCTCTGTACGCCTTGTCAATATTTAGAAGTGATTACATGTAGTATAAACATCATGGCTTATGATCCATTATCGTCGCACTGCAGCCAAATGGTGAGCGCGATAAAATGAATACAGAGCCGTCAGCGAATAATCCCCCTCACCCCCTCAGAAATATTGAGGCGCTGGCAAGCATGGGCGCAGCTCGAGTGCCTTTTATTGGGGTCGGACACTAGGTACATTATGCATAAGGGTCTCCTTAGCAAAACCGACTGAATATACATACCAGCTACCTGGTCTAACTAAAACACAGTAGACATGCGCAAGATTACAACCTAATGGTGATATACATATGAAAGGAAGAGCAATATTATATTATATAGCTCTTTTGTTGTTTCAGGTACGGAATGACTTGACCTATGAGAGAAATCTAAATTCCACTGATTTTGAAGGCTGGGCGCTTTGACGATTTCCAGGAGCTGTATGGTTTTACCCAAAAAACTAACAAGGCAAACATGAGCAGAGCAGAATAACTCACAAGGACTTAATACATCATTGAATAGTTTGATCAGGGCTTTGGTTGACCCATAGAGCCTTTCAGCCTATTGCTGGTTAACTTGAAAGGCGTATCTTTGCGATATAGGTAAAACACGAATCGAAACTCCCGCAGTATCCTTTCAAAACAGTGCTACTCACGAGGAACAGTTACACAACATAAGTCCTGAAGCTCGCCCTTCTATTGTGTCGCCTTCTTCAATGACGCGAGTTAGGCCAATGAAGAGAACTGTGGTAGGTTCGGTTGTTCAAGACGGCTGGGACGAGACAGAGAGGTAACCAGGTACCCACCCACCTCGGCCGAAGCAAAAGGACAATGAAGTATACTAACTTTGTGTTACTTGTTCAAGGTTGATGGACATATCGGAATTATACAAGCGAGCCTGGAAGTATGCATCATGCCTTCTATACCATATGCTGCATCGAAGCTTCAACGAACTCGTAGAGCCTATGTTGATGCCGACGTTGAGCCTGAAGTAGGTCTGCATATCTGAGGATTGTATTGAACGCCTCCGTAAGTCCTTTTCGCGACTTCGTCCCTCCAAATATAGAGAAGCGCAAAGTTGAACGGCTACATCAACTTTTCTGGTAATATATTGCCCGATCCCTTAAAGCCGTAGCTAGGTATTCTCTCCCTCTTAAATTTAGATGGCGGCCTAGATGAGAAAGAAGGTTCTACGACGGCATTAACGGAAAGAAGCAAAGAATACAGTGGTACATTATCCATCCGTTCGTTTAGCGACGACGAGCATATCATGTACTACGATCAAGACTCTTGTGATCGCGACTTTCAGGACTACATTCTCTACTATATGGATGGTAGGTTCGAGCGCTCCGTCTGTGTGGGAAGTTCTTATTTTGAGTAATGGAGGTCCCGATGAGGCACTTTGCAAGTATTGCACCCATAAGAAAATATGAAAACTACCGCGAGCCCCAACAAGAAATGAAAATAGGAAGCACTCTCTTAGTCAAGTTGCTAGGTACGTCTGCTACGCCACAATGGCCAACTATTAGGCATCAACACTATTTCGACCTGCATTAATAACTCATATATTTTCGTGCTATTTATTTCACTACTGATATTTACTACCAGAATTTGGTTGATTGTCCACCGTCATCTACCTATATGCCCTCCCACCTCAAGGGGTAGTGACTTCGGTGATCGGCCAGTTGATGCCCTTGTCTGCCGCGCCGGTATTTCCTAGGCCCGCGCAGCTGTATAGACCGACGGGGTTGTTCTCGGTGGCGCGCATGTACTGCAAGTCAAGACACTCCTCTGTTTGTGGGTGTTAGCTTATTCAGATGCCTGGTTGGGTTGGTTGGCACTTACGAGGGCTGGACTTCTCGACGGCGATCCGACCGTCTTCCATGGCAACCCACTTCTGCGAGTCCGCGGTGTCGGAACACTCCTTGATGTAGATGTTGGCCATGTCCTTCCAGTTAGCTGCGAGAGTTTGCCGTGTTAGTATACTAGGACGGCATCAAGGCTCTAAGGATGGGCTCACATTTCTCCCCTGCGTCTAGACAGAGTTCAGTGCCGGCTAGCTGGATCTTGGTGTTCCCGCTCTTGATGTACCATTGCTGCTCGGGCTTCTGGCTACCGGTTTTGCTGGGTAGTAAGATACGTGTTAGTATAGGCATCCTACAGTGATTGTAGAGAACTGTAGACGTACATGACTAGAGTGCTGCCGCTAGTGTTTGACTTGGGAACCAAGACGAACTTGGAGTCTACCTTGGACGTAATGTATACGGTCTTGTAGCCCTCGGGGGCCTGAGCGAAGCCAGTCGCGACGAACGCGAGCGTAAGCAGAGATGTTACCAGCATTTTTAGTTCTTTGTTATGTAACTAGATCGTTCTCAATAGTACCTAGGACGTGCTCAAGTCTAGCATCACCAGTCCAGTAGATCATAGGGCGACAGATGATGCATGTCGCTTATATACCTGGAAAGCCTAACATATGTAGACCTCCTCAAAAGCCATGCTTTCACAGTTATGAAATTAATCTACCAGCCTAATTGACAGGCCACCTCCCCAGACTGGGGAAAAATAGATTAAAGCTCATTCGAGCCTGGGGATTTTCCCCATTTCTCGGAGCTTGGTATACCTTACCTAATCTGGTCAATTACACGTTAATTAAATTGACGACGACGGGAGCATGGGTCGCATTAACGATCGTCGGCAGATCTGCTCCAGGAAGACGGCCACCAATAGATCTGCCGCTATTTCTATCGCCTCCCTTACCTGTCCCCTCCCCACCTATATCGTCGTCGGCTAATATGTATAAAAGCAACGGAGGCGGCATTGAAATATCGCGGGGGCTGATTGTAGAGATGTCTCTGACGACGCTTTATTGAGATGTGCCAGGAATAGGTTATATTTCATAACCATCTTCTCCTATGTGCGAAGAGTAGACTATTTTTAATAATTAGAGAAATCGCGGCTCCGGTGCTAGACACTAACCTTCGGCCGACGGGACCTCCGAATTGTGGATACGCGCGGTGTTTGATCGGGACGCAGACCGCACCTACCTATAGGTGACGAATTAGGGGCTATATTCAGGTGACGTCAACAACTATATACCGGTTGTTCCCCCTTAAATTTGATGCTACAACAACCGAACTTTGAGGGGCATGACATATTAAGCTTATATATTAGGATTATTATTGTTTTGGTCGTCATCGTTGTTCTAGAAGTTTGCATTGCATACCACCTATTCTACGCTTCGATATATTTCTAGAATAAATTGATATGACTTTCACATAAGCTGTTCGTATGTAAAGGTTAAATGTTTATATTCCTTATAGAGTTAATGCGTTACATTCTATGTTGGAAAGATCATATTATACTTATGACAGTAGCTAGTTGAGTGAGACTTCGTAGTACTAATCGTCGGGTATAGGTTATTATTTACATAGTCATAACAACCTGATACCCCTATACTCCTCTATATTTACCCTCAGAGATAAGTAAGAGATCTCTATGGGTGCCATGGGTATTCTGTCAGTCTGGTAAGCATAGTAGAGACATTCTGAGAAAACAAAACCATTCCTGCTTGGCTAATTCATAGTGTATTGTCACGTTCTATCTAAGGAGTGTACCCTCTCTTTTCTCCTAAAAACTACAGGTATTACCTAGTACATCATCTTAGTTAATTCCTTAGATCTTTCAAGTATCTAAACGACGTCTAGGGAAAGTTTCGGCACGGCACCTTGAGCTCTCAATGTGGGAAATACCCATTCAAGGATGCCGATCTTCCGATCTCATTAGCACTAGCAGCTTCTGAGTTGTTCTGCTCGATCTCGGTGCTGCCATCGTGCAGGACTGGCAGCTCCATGAAGCTTCGAACGTTTCGTAGTCTCTCCTTAGTTCCTAGCAAGGCAGGGAGAACTCGTAGCGATGGCAGATTTACGACAATGAGCGCCATTCCAGCTTCGAACATAGTGTAAAAGAAGGATTGTGTGACAATGCCCAAGTATGATGAATGTCAAACCCAAGTTAGTAATGCGAGTCGAGTTCTCCCCCATCACATCTACCTGTAAGCTGTAAACTCACGCTCGTTGTCGGCTTCGAAGAGATATTCTGGGCCCCCCGAATTGACTCCGATCCACACCACCATTCGAGCGATTGAGGCACCGAGCCCGCTAAGTCATAGGTTAACAAGGTAACTGCATACTACAAAGTAGCAAGACCCTTACACGAAGGCTAAAAGGAATATGCCTATAATAGAAAACTTCCTCTGCGTGCTTGTGTGGAGGAGCCAGATCTTGACGAGCCTTTTGTTAGCAGCGAGAGGTTAAAAGCAGAGGGGTTTGGATCGAGTATAGGCGTACACTAGGGATTGGGAGAACCAAGATCAAAACGTCTAAGATAAAGTCGGTAGTAACAAGACCGAACGCGAAAGGATATATAAGACTGCAATATTCAAGGTAGGAACCATCCCAGCGACTGGAGAAATGCGTGCCGCATTGAAAGGCTGTCATGAATTGGAAAGCAATGAGCCATATAACCACGATGACGATTGAGATCCAGGTTATTATCCCAAACATAGATAGTTCTCCGATCGTGCAGAAGATACGTCGATAAAAGAACAGTGCGCTAAGCTTTACGCAGGCCAGCGTATTGTTGCTTAGTATATCGAAGGCAAGTCGATACTGAGCAGATATAGGGTACATTAGTTGAAACAAGACGTTAAGAGACATGAGAAAGAGAACTTCGAATTCTTACATCACTATACAGTTTACCTCTAGCTTCTATCTGCTCAGGAGTAAAATCATAAGTGGGGTATCCCAGAAACTTGTAATGTACCACTACGAGGGTGATTTGCTCAGTAAAGGGGTTAGAACTTTAAGCTAGAAAGATGACTCACTAATAAACACGCATATTGATGGTCCATAGTAGAAAACCTATAGTCATCACCACCATCATCATCAGCCTTTATATGGCCTTTTAACGTTATAGGATTCTCGGCTGTCCTGCTGGTTGCTTACCAGAGAAAGGCTAGTAAACCAGTCATCGGCCTTCAATGGGAAACTACGTTTTCTCCGCGCCCAAAAGCGGAGGCAGACGGCAGCGGTCGATATACCTAATAACGATCCGGAGAGGCCCAATGTGCCACTCCGAGACGAATCCCACATGTCGGGCTAGTGAGCTTGAGCTGCCAGTAGAGAGGGATAGCAAGACGACCTTGACAAGGGGATATGTATGTTCCTACGAAGTCAATAAATATACAGGGAAAGAAGGTTCGAGCAGCAATCTTGCTCGTGTAGCCATCCAACAGGTGTTAATGGGGGCCATAATATTGTGTAATGTTGAAGACTTATTGGTGCGGGCATCGTTACATCGGAGGCGAAGATATAGTTAGGTGTGGGTTGTAATCCAATCGTTAGTAACTCGAAGACAGAGAGTAGTAGTTAATATGAGTTGCGAATTATTGATTTTTAAAGAAATAATGATGCGGCGATATTCAATATATTCGGCCGCATAACGGTGAGGTGAGGCTTTGGGGGCATGTAGAACAATCGAGGAGCTCCTTGCGAATTACATAACAATTCGAGGACTTATGCTCTTTGATCGTAAAATTGAATTGTTCGAAGCATTGATGGCTTTATTGTAAAGCCCTTCGAGGCTTAACCCCGGCCACCTACTAGAATATTTCACGTACCATACAGCTCAGAAGCCCTATCGCCCGTAATAAGGACCATCCAGAGAAGATGTCGAGGATTATTCCTTCCTGGCGTATCTAAGCTACTATATCGCGTAGAACCATAAGATCCTTGTGTAGACACGTAATAAGAGTAATCGCCCTCCTAAAGTAGTTCAACTATCCCTCCATCTCAACATCCTCTCCTCCACCCCCTTTCTTCCGACTCTCCAGCCGCTGTCTCGTCTTCCCCTTAGCCTCCTCGATCCACTTCGTATACGCGTCTTCTCCGCCCTCCTTAAGCTTCAACTCTACAACGCCTTTTAGCACCGCGCCCGCGAACCCCACGAAATTGTGTCGACGCAGCGCGTTCTCAAACTGCCAGTCGCGGCGCTTCTGCTCCTCGCGCGCCAGCATCTCCGCATCGCCTATCTCCCGCGCCACTGCCCGCCGGTCCCCGACCATGGCCATGAGATTGAATCGGATTTCCGAGAGGTCGTAGCGCGCAATGCGGCGCTGCAGCACCTCCATGACGCGCGCGGGGAACGCCTCCGACGTGCACGGACCGTGCGCGATCGGCGCCGGCTGCAAGCCGTCGAGCTCGTACAGCACGCCGTCGACGGGCGTGTATGCGATGAAGTGGAATGCGTCTTCAGTTTCACCCCCCGTACGCTGCGTCTCGTCCACGAACGGGCTGCTGCGCGCGAAGCTGTTGTGCACGTCCCGGATCAGCTCGCTGTTGCTGAGCGCCTCGCCGCGGAACTCGGGCGGCAGCGCCATTGTGAATTCCCTGAAGTCGCCCAACGGGCCCCCGATATCCACCTCTCCGCCCCGGTTCATCAACACCGAAAGCAACGCCTGCGTGCCGCACGCATTCTGTATTGTCTGTGCCGCGAACCAGAGCCGCTCTGCTGCGTCGTGGTCGAATGTGCCATCGAGGGGCTTATCGGTCGAGGTATACGGTGTGTCCGTTGGGTATTTGAAGAGGAATATGACGCCATAGACGGGATGGAGCGAAGCCAACGCTTCGGGCTCTAATGTAAGAAGCTCTTCGAACTGAACATTCTGAACACCTAGGTTGTTAAGAAGAAATGTGAACACGCCCTGGGAAATACTAATTAGCTTTCGGGGGATATTAAGAAGCTGAGAAGATCGGAGTTTTGCATACAGCATCAGATTCAACTATGTTTTAGATAAATAATTAGCCATATGTACTCGAGGTTGAGGGTACACCAATAGTCAAACTCAACTGGTATTCCATCCACCACTCATCTTTCGGCTTTTAATGCCAGGGCGGATGAGGCGCTGGCTGTAAATCTTATAATATGCAAGTAGGTAGGTCCAAAAATTGGTCCGGTGTAGAAGCTAGCTGTCGTGGTACCAGGAACGCCCTCTAGGAATTTGACTGTTTAATTCCGACGCATATGTATCTCAAGGTCGTAAATTCCAGTAGATTAGAAGTTCCACTACAGGGTGCCTGAAAGCTTCTGGCTTAAGTAAACCAGTTGAAAAGAAGCTAATACGTGTGATGTTAAGTTTGTGTTGCAGTCCAAGAAGTGAATTACAATTATGTAGCTCTGTCGGTACGTACTTCGCTTACGTACCCAGTAGGTACGTACCAGAGCTGTCATAGGTCATTGTGGGTCCTTCTGATAAGATAGGGTGGATAATTCAGAGCTATCAATTATTACGTAGCTCAAGAAAAAGAGCATCTGCAACTACCACAGCTTTGTCCTATGAACATCGTAACCTTTTCGTATGAATATCCTTTTTCTGCATTGTTCAAAAGCTATGACTGCTTTTGACTTTACTCTGTTGCTGCGAAGCTAAGCAAGAGATCCTGCAAGTACATTCTTTTTTCCCCCTCCTTTTACTTCATCATTATATACGCCTTGGGGAAAAGGATCCTAGTCAATTTCCACAGACATGTCCGAATGCATCTTACCAATCATCACATCGTGTCCTTTTTCGTTCTTTGCTTGTTATTATTTGCGTGGCCTCGTCCTCCACTCATACCTAACCCTCATTCGTACCTATTAGTGACCGCAAATCGTTCCAAAAAAGAAAAATAGAAAATCTATGCCTGTAGTAGGCATATACAACTAGCACGCTTGCTTGCTTCTTTGCACTCGCTTAGTTGAGCGAGGGAAGGTCGTGCTCGCGGTGTCGGATCCGAGCCTGGTGATGGCTATGCAAGATGTCTACATCCTTATGTTCGTCACCCGAATGGCCTCGCGAGCTGGTCTCAGTGGCGGCATTCATCGCGCTGTCGTTGTCCACCAGCTCCACAGCATCTTTCTGACTGTTAGTCTCAAAACGGCCTGGCATAACCTTTCTGGCAATACGCATAATCCAGCCGGGAACATCTCGGTATCCCAATCCCCAATCGTAAACCTCCTTTTCTTCCCAGTTTGAAGGGGTAACTCTGCCATTAGTGGCCCAGACAACAAAGAAGATCATCGTGTTCAGAACAACGTAGACCATCATACCCCTATAGTTCCCATTAGTCCATGCTTGTTTGCTTGATAGAAGGCACTCACGCAATTAAGCCATAGGCGACACTGTAGCTGAAAGGCATGAATGCCAGAGTGACAAAAGACGGAACAGCATCACCGATATACTGCCAGTTAATATTGATGACTTGGCGGATCATTAGGCAACCGACCTTTGAAGATATATTAGCACCTCTCTTCTCTTAGAGAGTCCATGGGAGAGCTTACCAAAACTAAAGTTGATCCCGTAGCCCAAGGCGGGACAGAGGCCAGAATCGGGGCAAGGAACAAACAGATAAGGAAGCAAACACCAGCTGAAATTGCCGTCAAGCCGGTACGACCACCTTCCGCGATTCCTGCACCGCTCTCGATGAATGCAGTAACGGGCGAGCAACCAAAGAGGGAGCCGATTGAAATCATGACTGCATCAGTGCAATACGCAAGGGTCGAGCGGGGGAAGTCGCCGTCCTCTCCAACAACGCCACAGAACTTGGCCATTGAGTACAGGGTCGCAGTACAGTCAATAATGTCGACATAGAGGAAGGTAATAAGTGCTAGGCCGAATTGGGCGCCAGCGGCACCCCCGAGACCCCAGTCCTGGGCATTCAAGACAGTCTTGATCGGATGAAATGCGACAACCTGTTTGAAAAATTGGAATCGCTCCTCGCCAGCCTCTGTGTAAGGGAAGTAAGTGAAAGAGGTGTTGCGTCTAATAAGTGTTAGAGTTACTCCGATAAATAGGAAAGGGGAAGGAGAGAAATGGAATTCCACTTACGGCCACGACATGATGGACACAATTCCAATACCGATGACAATGGCACTCTTGACCTTGAAGGCCATCAAGAATGCCACGAAGATGCCGCCGATAAAAATACCAATCCACATCTGTTACTAGTTGTTAGCTTAGGATTTGACCTTGTTATGTAATTGTTCTTACTCCAGGATTCGTCATGATGTGGCTAGAACACTCTCCCTTGTCGTTGAGATACTCGGCCGGGCATCCTCCAATTGTGAGAGGAGTTGAGAATCCACCAGTGATAGCGCCAATGCCAGCAGAATAGGACAATCCGATCTCGGTGAGGAATAGACCAATGCCCACACCACAGGCTGTCTTGATGGTAGCTGGGATCATTCGCACCAACCACTGTCGCATTCCCGTCAGAGCGAGGAAGACAAAGATCCAGCCCTCCACGAAGATGGCAAGGAGAGCGACCTTGTAAGGGACCATGCCTGTACCGTGCCAACCGACAACTTGGTAGGTGAAATAGGCGTTAAGGCCCATACCTGGTCTTGAAGTAGGTTAGAATAACTTGATAGAGGACCCATATAAGATCAGAGTTACATACCCAAGGGAAACAGGAAGGTTGGTAAGGAATCCGAACACGATGCTGGAAAGACCAGAAAGGGCCGCAGTAGCAGTGATTAGATCTCGCTTCAGGACTGCACAGGGGTCAGTCATATTTCCAAAGTATAGACTCTTCTGTTCAGGATTATCAAATACTTACTTGTCTGGCAATTGGCGTAATCAGGATCTCCGGGGCAGCCAGGCTCAGATCCCTCCGGGCATTCGCACATGCCTCCGGAGTCTGCAAGAACAGCAGCCTTTTTTCAGTTAGGTATATAGACTATAAAGAGGGAGTAGTGGCTAGGATACTCACGTTGACAGCCACGATGTAGGCCATGGTTGCGAAGGTAGTCAAACCGGCGCGGATCTCTCGAAAGAAAGACGAACCGCGGACGGTTTTGGGCTGGTTCTTGTTAGTATGGTAACCCTCATGTTCGAGATATTGTATGATACAGGCTTAAGAGGACAGGGTAGGACTATCGCACAGATAGAACTTATTATATTGAATGGGTCGCCGGGGGAATTGGTGATGGCCGATGAAAAAAGATGGAATTTAACTTACGTGACCAGATCCATCGAGACGAAAGACGCGACCAAAGGTTGAGGCATTGATGCGATCATCAATCACAGACAACTTATTCATCGCCCGGTCGATGAATCCACCGACGTTCGGCATGCTGTCTTGATTAGGCGACAGGCAGTCGCGTCGATTAGATAGGGGATAATTGATCAAAATAGTCTAGTGAGGGAATGCAAACCAGTTCCGATTGCCTAAGGAAAGACAAAGGTAGGTAATCGATAGTAAGTGAGAGGGATGATGTAAATTAGAAGGCCGATTAGTTTGATCAAGTGTTTAACGATGTTGTTGATCGGGAAACAATGCAAGGCGATGCAAGGCAAGGCAAGACACGAAAAAGAAGGTCGAGTAGATGCTGAGAAGTTGGCGCAAGGTGCGGAGGACGAGATCAAACGAAAGTCGCACCGTATTGTGCGTGCCTACTCTGCAGGCTACCTCTGTGTCTGGATAGGATGTGCACTGGTTAGTTGTAAAAAGAATGTTTCTTGTGTCTGAGGAATAATGCCGAAAAATAAATAGAGGCTGGGTGACTTGTGTGTAAAAGGCGGCGGGGAGGGGGAGACAACTACATAGGCAACTACCCACGTACCTTAAAATCGCACCTTCACCTTTGGTACATAATTGAGAAAGATTCCATTGGCTAGGAACTTTTAGGGTTGGCGCGTGCCTAAGAAGAATTGTTTGAAAATAAAAGGGAAGGAGCGTGGAGGAAATCGTTGTGAATAGAGGAAGGAAGGAAGGTGTAGATGCAGCTGCGTCCAAGTGCACGGGTACACCCAAAGTGCTCACCTTAAGTAGTACCTAACTTACCCAGTAACTACAAGTTGCAGCTATAATAATGAAATAATCCGCTATTACTACGTGAGTCAGGCCACTTTAGAGAACTATTGAGTCGCCGTCTGGTGATTTTGCATTTTCTATTTCAGGTATCCTTCCCCTGGTCTTTTGAAAGGAGGTGTCTGATGAAGCCACTCTCCACCAGTCATCCACAGCTTCCACATCTTCAATATAATTCCAGGAGGGGTACACCTAGATAAGGAAAAGGGGCTCTTGTGGATCGTCTAGTTCGAACTTGCTCTCGGTAGTTTCCCGTTAGCCAGTTACCACAGTGATCATGTTACTGTGGAATTCCGTCTGTATTCCGGCCGGATGAGGACGATGTGTCTTCAATATTCACCGACTTAACATGTCCCCCTATAATAAGCTTGGTGATCAAAAAGTATTAACCCGAAGATGTTGCTTCTAGCCTTCCTGTTAAGCTAACTAGTGACCACGTGTGCGAGGTTGTGGTATGAAAGGAAACTAGTTGTGAAATATGTCTCTTCGTTGGGCCGTGGCACACAACAATCGAGACATCAGAAGAAATAAGAAAAGCACCGCTCGCAGCATACAAGGCTTTCGAGCGTGGCATATTCCTAAAGGATGGAGTCTACATTGGTCGTGGATAACTCTGTTATGGGAGTATTCGTTTGGATATTGAACTGCAAAGGTACCCAGCCTATCCTAGCAACGGATGCAAACATTTCAACTGCAAGCCCGCAAATTACGATGCGGATTTCCGGTCCCCTACCAATTCCTTTTCACTTTGAGCCTCTTTCATACGAAGAAGGTCGAGTATCAATGCGTGCAAATATCAGCTCTTGGAGGATGTTGTGTATCCTATAGCTTCTTGTAATCACGATTCGGCCTTGCGCCACCTATCCATTCAGCTCGTCAATACTATAGGTACTCTTATTAATGTCATCAATAAACTTATCAGCGTGAGGCCATTTTATGCACTTGAGCTGGTTTTTCTCTTCTAAAAAGGCTTGATTGGTCTGTTTCAGACGTTGTCAGTAAATACTGAACCCCTGAAAGGCCTCCTATGGGGCAACATTGGGCCAAATATCAGACAAGCGTACGAAGCACGCGGGAAAATTCGCCAATTACCGAAATACACTGTAACGCAAGCCATTCCATTACCGGAACACAGGGTGGAGATGGAACGTCTGCTCGTGCTATCATATAATGCTTGTGTAAACCGGGGACGCGAATGTTGTGTAGCCTTAGCGACGAGATTCTTCAGTGATAACCGATGTAACAAACGCAGCGGCAGGGGCTGGTTTATCTGAATGTACATCTTAGTTGCACAATCAAATCGGAAAAGTCTCCATACGGGCCGAGTCCTGTATCCACGTTCATGGGTAGGCCGGTGGTTGAACTAGTCGTTATTTAAGGTGAGTAGGCTGGACATTATTTGAGAACTCTTTTGACGATTGCCAAGACACTTGAGGCATCGAAACGTCTATACTGGACTCGCCCTCTCAAAATCACCTAATAGCATAGGTGCCCAGATGGTAAACTTGAGCTGAGTTAGTTTAGGAGAAGCTATTGAATTACATTGAAAAGGGGTATCCTTCCAGTATTACGGATTACCTTCGCCACTTTGGCATCAGTTCAACCATGACTTCAATCTATGAGAATTTATATCATAAAGCCAGCAATTTGGTAAAAGCTATTTGTATAAGGCGGTCTGTGTGTTACGTTCGGTGAAGCAACTTTGGATTAGTCTTCTATACTAAGCTCCAATCAGGTGGCTCATTGAGACAAAAGATCTACACTTCAGCTGAGCAAGGTCGTGAGTTGTAAGATTTTGCTTCTACAATTTAGTATAACAGGAACCAGAATACAACAAGGAATAGGAATTTTGCTTACAGATACACCATTCTTATTTACGGAGAATAGTAAAATAGGGGCCACTCAAATGCGCGTCCTACCTAACTCCTTGCTTGACCGTTTGACAGACAACTAGGCAGGGTGCAGAAATCTAAGCAAACACACATGATTAGCCATCGAGTCCTGAATAGAAGATCATTCAATATTCGGGACTACTTGAGCCTAAGATAATGACTGCTTTTGGCCGTCACAGAGACACTACAGTAAGATAACTTAACCTTCAAGAGGACTTAGATGATGAGGCCAATCCAACCGAAGCATAGGTATCTCTATTTTTTGTGATTTTCTAAGAGATTCTTAGCTGGTGAGATCAGAGTAATAAAGAGGGCCGAATAACGCCGCAGATGGGTTAGGACCCTTTAGAATAAGTCTGTTGTAATTTATGCTCGGTAACCTCGTTTGTTAGCGATCTAAGATGTAGGAGCACCCGTTACTCGGTTCTCCTTTTGACTTTAGCAAATCCCGTAGACCCACGCTTACGGGATTTGGAAAAGACTAGATATCGATCCGTTCCGCTGGAATTGTCTATAAACTGGATCTACATGCGTTGTAACCCTAGAGTTGAATCCGGGACCAGTTAGGCTAAAGAATAGACACTTAACCCCTAATTCATATAATTCGGGACTCGTATCCCTGCAACTCGGGTTGATCAACTCGCAATGGGAATATAGACGCTGGACTTAATACCCAATTATAATCATTGTATTCAACGTTGAGTGTAACTGGATACCTTAGTAGGTATAAGCTATAACTTATTATCGAAAGCAATTTACCAAATCTAAGTATGTATAAGAACCATCAAATCCCAAGCGCCACAAGCAAATCCCCGGCGAAAGACAATAATACGAGACACCATCATCTCAAATTCCCTTAAAAGTTCCACTGCCTGCACCAATTGCGCATGAGCTCCGGCGTCACGGCCTCTAGGTTCTTCGCCGTCGTGCTGTGCTCCTGTGTTCGCTCCATATCAAACAAGATACTCTTCTCACCGCCAAAGAAGAAGCCCTCGTACGAGTCGATGAGCTTGATGCCGGGGTTCTTGTTGACGTCCGTCGTGGTAGCCTGGCTAGCCTTCAGTGCCGCAAGCCACTCGTTCGAGTCTACGATCTTCTTGATTCGGTCCCCGTAGTAGTCTTTAATTGCCGGCGCCAGGTCCTGCCATGTGATGCTCTTCGGGTTGACCGAGTGGAAGTACCCGGATATCTTTTCGACGGGCCGCGGCTCGTTGATGCCTGCCACGTCCAGGACTAGGTTCGCCACGTCTTCGATCGCCATCCAGTCGACAAGATCGAACCGGCCCATGTTACCGGGGAGGATACCGAGGTAGACCGACGAGGCGATGATAGAAGGCAGCCATTCTTGCTTGTTCCATAGGCCCTTCTCATATCGCGATCCCGCAATCTGACCAACGCGGATGCTCGCCGTGGGGACAACAGAGAACTTCGCCGCCTCGTCCAGGATCAAACTACTAACCATCTTCGAGCGACCATAGTTTCCACCAGGGATGCTGAAGTCGGTGATTTGCGCTTCGGGGACGCGTCCTTTCCAGAACTCCACTGTTCCGATACTGGAAATGAAGATGATGGGAACGCGCTTGGCGGCTTTGGCGCTAAAGTCCACGAAGTGACGCACACCGCGGATATGTGGCTCGAAGGTTGAGAGAGGGATGTTGAAGTTGACGGGCCACCCGTTGTGGATGATTCGGTCGACGGTACCTAGAAGTTCGTTGTACTTCTCGGCGCCTATGCCAAAGTCGGGAAGAGATAAGTCCGCCCGGAGGAACTCGGCCTTGGTAAAATCAGCGTTTAGGCCACGTTCGCGGAAGGAATCAGCCTGTTTCGAGCGACCATCCTTGGAGCGGTTAAGACATATAACCTTCTTGACCTTGCTGTCGGCAATTAGGAAGTGTAAGAGATAGGAGCCTAAAGCTCCTGTGGTACCCGTAACGATGACAGTTTGACCATCGTCCAACGGGGGAGGTTTATTAGTATTCGCTACTGGCAGGTCCTTTGTATACTTCTCAAATTGCGCCTTCATCGTCTGAATAGCTTGCTCAGCTTCATTAGTAGTCTGCGCACCGCCAGATTGTACCAAGGAGTAGATATAAGCTCCCAAAGCCTTGAAATTCGGGTTCGAGTAGATGACACGAGGGGATAAAGCAGCGTGGTCAATGTTGACTCCAGCTGCTTTGAGACCGGCAATTATTAATCGGCTGGCATTGATCACCTGAAGCGAGTCAATACCAGCACTGAAGAAATCGTCTTCTAGGGATAGCTCCAGAGTGTCAAGTCGAGTTACGAAGAGTTGCTTAATAGATTCGATAAGGGTGCTCTCAGAACTGATATCCAGGTTGGGTGCATTGGCTTGCTGCTCATTCTCTGCCTTCTTGTATAGCTCTTCAATTTCGTCCTGATACAGCTTAACGCTGAGTCCTCTCTGGATAGTTCCCTTCCCTGCTCGTGCGAGTGGCTTCTCTGGTTTCGAGAACATGATGAAATCTCTCTCTATGCGTCCGTGTGCCACGGATTCCTTATTTATATGGGCTACTAGAGGCCAAACTCGATCGATGAATTCCTTCTCTTCCTGCTCGCTTTGCGGGTGCTTATGAGGCTCGAGAATCATTGCGGGTTGGAAGTAATCTTGGCCCACAACTAGAACTCCCTTGAGCTCCGGATGGGCAGCGACTGTGTCCTCGATAGTGACCGGGTTGAGTTTCTCGCCGTTCGAAAAGACTATCACGGTGTCGGATCGCCCAGCATACTTCCAGTGGTTTTTAAGAGTCGGGTGAGGACGGAACATATCTTTACTGTCGTACTCGTCGAGTTCTGGGAATGTATAGAAGACACCCTGGGCCCCAGGGTAGCGGTCTTTGCGTACAAAGAATAGATGATATACGTCCTTGTCAGTGCCACTAGGACGGAAATCCATGCCGCCCAGTTCAGCATCGAAATGGAAGTATTGCCAAAGCTCTGGGTTTGGCTGGAAGTAAAAAGGATATGGCGCCCTGATTTGTTAGCATTACTCCATCTGAACATAGAATAAGGGGGGTTCGTTGATGCTAGCTTACTCGGTGGCAGAGATGAGGTTTGCTAAATGTACGCCTTGCTTGACAAGGCTATTTCCTGCACGGGCTGTTAAGTTACCTGTAGAAGAGATTAGCAGCAAGTACGATTAATAACATTCTTATTTCCCCGCGCAGATAAATCAGCTCACTTACCGCCTCCAAACATAGCAACGCTTAGTTTCTTTAACGCCTCAACATGCTCGGGAACTTGGCTCATCTCCTCCAAGATCGAAGGGGGTAATAAGGTGGACGTCCCTGGTCCGGCACGTTCAATATATTCGCAAACTATATCTGGTCGTAGTGGTTTGGTGGGAATCGGAAGCATAATCGGCGTTCCGCAATAGAGACCTAAAAATACGGAGATATACATCCCGGCTGCGTGGAAAAATGGCACTGGCAGAAATCTTAGACACAATTATCAATAGAATAAGTCGATGTACTTACTAGGGAAAATGTATCTCTTCGATCTTCGACTTAACTCTACGGTCCACAGGTGGACACCGTCTCTCGGAGGATGTTGGTTAAACAAACTAACGGCTGCGAGCCATCCTTGTCTGCAAATAACTGGCTTTGGGAAACCAGTACTTCCACTGGTGTGAAGGACGCAATAGGGGTCCCATTCTCCCTCTGCGAAAGTCTTCTTATACTCGACGATAGGCGATTCATCATTATGATAGAAGTCTCGTTGGGGAGCGATCACCAAACTCTTCAAATCATGCAATTCTTTCCAGGAGTCAACAGGTTCCTGAAACTCGGGAGAGTGGGCGATAAATCGACAGTCCGTATCTTGGAAAAGTTTAATCTGACCCTCGGTCGAGTTTCGAGGAGAGATAAATAAAGCCTATAGATAATCAGTGCCTGGCATTTTAGTGAGCATTGCTTGAAAATCTCACTTTATAGCCTGCTTGCATAGCGCCAAACGCGAACGAGACGTAACGAGAGTCATTCAATGCAATAAAAGCAATTGTTGGGAATTGGCCAGGCGGTGCCGGGCCGGCGAAGTCGGTGATCGTCTTTGCAACGTAGTTGATCGCCTTGCCAAACTGGCGATAGGTGATCTTTTCCCATCCATCTTCAGGCTCCGAACCCCTCGGTATGGAAACCCATTCGCTGTCTGGTGCAGTCGCTATTCTCTCTTGAACGACATGGAGAGGAAGCTGGCGTCCTTTCTTTGGCTCTTGTGTACTGTTAGTTTCGCCCATGTTGATATGACTACGATATGATTTTTCTCGAAGTTGTTGAAATAACGGGCTCGTATATTGTCTTTGTCTTTCTTTATATTCTCAGATGGGACGAATTTCTCTTTTCTTGGAGGCGCACACCTCCTTTATATACCTTCCTTTATCAGCGCTGGGCTGCATAAATATGCCGCGTTATGCTGGGATCGCCATGGTGTACATACCGCCCATTCCAATGGACCCCCTTGGTCCTACATAGTATAGGCTTAAGTGCAGCGTACGACCCTATTGACGGCGAAGTGTATTTCGCGAATGCCGAACGCGAGATCCACGCCTTTCCCTATATTACATCATGTTTCTGACGCAGAAGCTGTGTTTTATTGTGCATAGAGCTATGGTACCAGATATTTCAAACCAGCCCACCAAATACAGACCTTGTAGGACCACAGGATATTATGGACTAGTCTGAAATTTAGTCTTACTAACGAGAGTTCCATATGTGGGATGTACCTTTTTAGGATACAATACTACATTTCCATGCCGTGGTAGTGGATGGTATAGGCAAAGAAGGTATGGTGTATACTGCATGAGGCATGTAGAATATCAGGTTCCTTGCGTACCTCATATGTACCTAACCTATATGGTTAAGTGCCTCCTATATGCAGAAATCTCCACATCCTTACTACAAATAACTACAACCCCTCATAGAAATCTACGCCCTTCGAGAAGAAGATAGTGAAACCTTAGCTATCCGTAACCTCCGTATTTGGCGTAATGACCCTATACTATATGTGTACTAGGTTGGTCAAGTGCAAAGCTTATCAGAACAACCAGGTTCGGCATCTTCCACTGGCGTTTCCACTTGCGGCAGTATGCGGCTACTACGTAGGCAGCTTCAGTTCCTACTCAAACCAGCCCTTTTGTTGACTGGCCCCCTTGGAATCTGGTTTTTTTACATTCATAACTCTGTTAGGGGTGGCCCGGATGGCGTTGGTCCCGCGCCTTCGCGACGCGGTTCGGCCACCGAAGAGGACTAGAGGGGCAAGCATAACTCTTCGACCGAGGCATCCCCGCAATAGTGGATCCATCTGTCTAAATCGAACGGACCAATATCCGGGATTGATCGGCTAGCTCCCGGGTCACGTACAGGCCTCGTGTAAAGTTCTACCCAGACTAGTGCTATTTGCGTGATAATCCCGATTGGAAAACCCCCCGAAATCCGGTCACCACCACATTAATATATAAAATACACGTAGAATATTTTTATATCGCCGACGGGTTTAGCTCGCAGTTTTGTTATAGTCACAACGTCGACATGACGACAGCAAGATCACGATCCATTAATTTAAGGAAATAAGAATTTTAAAGATAGGCGCTTACGACGGCGAGTCCTTTTGGAGGGCAAATTTGAAATTAGAATTTGAGCTATCAGGATTTAGTTATGGCCATCTATAACCGTATTTGAAATCCGCTCTGATCCCGATCTGCCAACTAATTGTAATCCAGGTGTAGAATCTGGAATAGCCCTAGTCTAATAGATACGTGCTAAAAATTATATCTATTTTAGCCCTGCCGGCACTTGGAATCTCCATAAATAAAGGATCCGTGGTTTTTAATGTGACTAGACTGTTATGCCGCATTGCAGCTGGTCTGTGACAGAGCGCATGGTGGTGACAATTCCAACCGGCAAATAGCTTGAGCTAGCCGATGATACCTCAAATGGAAGTCTTACGGTAGTAATTACTTATCGATTATCTAAGCTGATCGGGGATAACAACGGGATTAAATTCCATACCAGTTACATTTGGATACCAAATCCACGGGTTTCAGTTATGGATCTACCAGGTGGAGGTAGATCACCATATCTATATCCCATATCGCAATAAATTTCTACTGCCTGGCAGTCTGGTCTTTGCGTGCCAAGACCACTAGTAATCAATATTAATTCCCTCATGAACATATATACAACATATATACATTAGCATAATCTGTTTCAGTAGTTGGCTGGCCTCGTATCGGATGGAGAATTATGTAGCGGCACCCGATGAGTTTCTGTCGTGAGGCCGACACAAATCCGAACATAATGGGCAAATAGGAGTTGTGCTCAGAGGCATCGGGACTTTTAAGTGCCACACCACGCAGATGAGCTTCCGTCGGAAACAGCAAGATATCACATCATGTCTTCCGCTTTTTCCCCCTTGATCTCTCTAGCCATGAGCTGGCAAGCGGCGGTGGCTAACGTAGGTACCTAATGCTACAACTCAACATGCGGGTACCGTGGCGACCTTCAAGGCGATATCTTTCGTCACGAACCAGGAGACTAGATCCGCTAGTTGTTGGGGCGATGAAACGACGACCACCTTGTATACTACTGCATGACTTCCTACCTGTGTGGACGATTGCGGGAATAAAAAGCCTCTTGGAAGCGGTGAGAACTTGAGGAGAGCTAGAATGGTCGATGATATAGAAAACGTACGACAAGACCTAGTAACCTCAAGGAGCCACTCATATATATAAGATAGTTGAGATAATTATTGAGCAGCCCTATATAAGGCCTCAAGCTTTCAGAGTAAAACTGAGAAGTGTATTGCTAGTATTTTCTGATCTTGTGTCAAGTGTATCTATCCTACACAACGAAATAGGGGGTGACTTCAAATCTAGACTCGGGCAGCTTTAGAACATAATGCTGGATCCCAGGGGCGTAGCAAGTATCTTAAGACCATCATAACCTGGTACACCGAGAAGCAAAAAACAGTTTCGTCGTTTCGCGAGAAACTATAAATTAATGTAGGTAGCTCTAAGAGTTGGAGCTATGCACACAAAGCGTCTCACCTAGAGCCCTAAGTGTTTCCAACGAAGGAACCTAAATACCATCTAACTTCCTAGAAGTAGCCCAGGGATTAAGAGGAAAGACCCCTCAGAAAAATCAAGCTATGTGAATGCAGTGGCCAAGGTGTAGGTATAATAGAATCTCGCTTAACAGAGGATAGAGCCATCAAAGTATTTCATTGTATTCTAATAATAAATACAGTATAGTTTACCAGAAGACTTCTTTACAAACCGCAATCTTCTTTAAATTGTGCATGTCAGCGGTTCACATAGTCTCTAACCATTGTATTAGATGCGAGAAGCTTATGTCGTCCTTAAACACTGATATATATTCACGTTTTCTAATTTCCCCACTGTCTCTTTATAGACAACAGTAACTTTAGTAAGGACGTGCTAGGGCTCTAGATGAGGCATAGAACAAAGAATACTTTCAATATGTATAATTAGGGGGTTGTATGGTTAGATCAATGATTTCTTATCCAAATCAATAATAATATGCTAACGTCGCATACCCGGAAACCATGGCTATGTAATTTTTCGTCGTCCGAATAAATCAGTATCTTTGATATCATACCACTTAAGATATAGTTTCCTCGTTAGGGCAATCTTGACATTATCCTAACGGAAGACAACCGTCGGGCCCTGGAGTAGTCGCCAAATAGTAGGTGTATCTTTATACTAGGTACTTCTACAATTCAGTATTCTTGTCACGAGGTGGCCCAAAAGCCGAGGAAACAACTTCTTTTCTTCGGCGAAGAACTCTAACTAAGATAGCTCCGAAGCTAGAGTCATTCGTTCCAGGGGGGTCTCAAGTGAGACCCCTGACAATTCATATTATACCTGAGCCATAAACCTACCTATTTTCCCGACCTTGACTACGACTGGGTATTACTTTTAACCGCTTATCCTTCCTTGTAAAAGACCAACTCAACAGCAAGAAAAGCCTACATCAGAGACCCTAGCTGGCCTAAAAGACTGCCGGACCTAAAGAACTTGCTAACACTCCCGAAGAATACCATATCGGAGAGAAGAAGAGGGACATATATACCAAACTATTCTCACGCCAAGAGACAGTTTCGAAACCATTCGGCAGAAACGACACGGACGATCTCCGGTACCCAAGGCCTTTACTCAGCTTAGTCCAACTCAGACATAGACTACTAGGTCCTCATCAAACAACTCACAGGGCCACACGCACTAGGAGTGTAGACTAAATCATAACTCGTCGCTATTCGTTATCCATATGTTAAATACTTAATCTCATGAGTAGAATTCGCTTCTAAAGGCAGACAGTCGGCCAAAGCCCAACAACAGCAACGACCGACTCTCATGTGCCAGCATGACGAAAGCGGGTACCTAATCTCGCTCGCTCGCTCGCTGAAGATCTAACTCGTAATAACCAATCCGCCAATCTAAGCCGAGACACTAATGATGCGGTATATACCACTGGGTTATAATAATATCCCATAGTAACAGTGCAAGAGCATGCTTCTTACTCCTCCGCTTCCTCCCTTGGTGGGTATTTCCAGCACATCTCCTCCGTCGCGTTCCAGCCGAAGATCCAACGTGGGCTCATCCCCTCCCCCGCAGGATAACCCTATATCTCTCCGGGCCCAAGAACCTTCTCCCCGCCCGGCATTAGCCTAAGGTCACCATCGTCACCCCCCGAGCCGGCGATGAGCTCCAACATGTCGCGCATGCGGTAGTCGAGGATGGGGGTGATCCAATCGTCTTGGACGAGGGAGTATGTCTCCTGGACGTTGTCCTTGGGCTTACGCGGGTTGATGGCCCAATACCCGAAGTCGGCGTCGATGCGCTTGAGGTAGCGCAGCAGATTCCGCCAGTAATTGGCGTCCCCCGTGCCGGGATGGCGCGGCGCGCCGAACTCGCCCACCCAGACGGGCGCCTCGTCGTCTTCCACCAGATACGCCCAGTTCTTCCTCATCGCCTGGATGAAGGACGCATAGCTGCGCTTAGCATACCGACCCTCTCGGCTGCCCCAGCCAGACCACGCGTATACATGTGCCGAGTACACGACTCGGTCCGGAACGTCGAGCTTTATAGGCCGCTCGCGCACTTTAGTGAGGTCGTTCCCTGATTCGGTCCCGCCAACGATGATGAGCCAGTCGCTGTTCATCTTCAGCAATCTATTTCCACATTTTTCGGCAGCGTCCGCCCAGCGGTTCCATGACATTGTGCCCCAGGCGCCGCGGACCTCGTTCCTAAGGTCAGCGCCGATAACTCTGGGGTTATTCACAAAGGGCTGCATGATCGTTTCCCAGTGTTGTATCCATTCCTCTTCAGTCTGTGTCACCCTGCACAAGGGGCCGAATTGATCATTGGCCCAGCCGGCGTCGCACGGATCCGCACCGCAGCACCACGTCGCACTTGTGATATGATTGTTGATGATGACAGCGATGCCGACATCGGTCAATGCCTCGACAACGGCTTGAAATATATCGAGAGCGCGTAGGCCTATGAGGTCGGGATTTGCGGTGAGAAGGTGGGGGAGGATATGCGGGTTACGGATAACCATTTCGTCCGCGTAAGGTAAGCGCACGCTGTTGAATCCCAGCATACGGATAGTCGTAGCGATGACGGAACGATGCTGTACTTCGAGGCCGCCGGGAATGAAGAGCTCATCGCTGGCTCCGTACCAATTGACGCTGGCGAGTTTGTAACGGCGGCCGGTAGCATCGACAATATTCCGGCCCTGAGTCCGTAGAGGAAAGGTATAGGTTGCTATACTAGACGATTCCTTAAACGGAGGAAGAGGTCGCTGGCTGAAGAGTCGGTCGCCTGCATCCGGGACCCATGGTTTTTGGAGGGCAGCTTCAGCTTTCCACAAATAATGGACGTAACCTCCGAGGAAGAGGAATATAAATAGAAGGATCTGATACATTTTGGTATATATTTCTCCAAGAAAATCGGGGTATCGATAGAATCGGGGGTTGAGGTTAGGTGGTATAAGGAGGTATCTAAATAGAGGGCTGAAGATAATCAGTGTCTAGTATTCCGAAACAAGACA
Source organism: Entonaema liquescens (assembly GCA_902805475.1). Taxonomy (NCBI): domain Eukaryota; kingdom Fungi; phylum Ascomycota; class Sordariomycetes; order Xylariales; family Xylariaceae; genus Entonaema; species Entonaema liquescens. The sequence continues at coordinate 1,939,579 of CADCSX010000001.1, read as the reverse complement.
AAACAGATAATAATGATAGCGAGCCCATTGTAACATGTGGGTTCTGATCTACCAGGAAGAAAGTGTTAAATGGTAAGAAAAGAAGAGACTAATATCTGCGAGAGCAGATCTTATCGGGCTGAGTTAAAGCAACATGCATTGAAGAATTGGTAGCCAGTCCTTCCGTCACGGAGTGACGTTGGTGGGTTTAACAGGGTACGTACAATACTCCACTATGCCATACCCCTGGTTACCTACCAGACAGCTCCTCCCACCTAAGCCTTTCATTACATAATCCGTCCTACATGCAGGGCACATACATTACCTATGCACCTACCTAAGGTTGGGTCTGTACATGTACAGTTCAGGTATGTACATAACGTAACTGCAGCCCTATCGTGTCCATCTTAATACTTCCAATCAGATATCATTCGATACGTGGATGGTGTTCTTAAAATTCACTATAATATACAGAAAGTATACACCAATATAAATTGCACTTGGGCGAATAGCCCATTTCATTTAACCTGATAGGTACAATCCTGACTATCCAAGGCTAACAAACTAATTGTTTAGATAGGGAAACGAAACTTAATATCGCTACATAGCTTCGTCTCTCAAGTCGGCTTTCGTGGTATACTTCATTCTAGGCTTCAGAGGCAAGACATGAGACATGCCAGCCAGCCAGCTTTCCCCCATCTCTCTTCCCTGAATCCCGTTTCCACATTATGAATATTTATTTTTAAGTTGTACCTTTTCGCCCTGCTGCTTCTTCCCTAAGCCCCCCTTCTCTTCTAGGGTATTTATCTTCCTAGATTTTCCCGTGCCCCCTGCCTATCCTTTGCAGTCGATCACGCTTCTAGGGTAGAGAGTGATTTTATCGATACAAAATTCCGTCCAATCCCGAGACGCCGCGCTTTAAGCCTCAAAACACCATATATCGAAGGCATTGGGCCGTTTTAATATGGTAACATCAAAAGAAAATTTTGTACACGATAGTAGTAGTTATGCAGGTAGCCTGCGTGAATAAAATACGGTTGCTCAGATGAAAACATGGTCGCGGTTATAATCGGGCGTACCAGGCTGGGTGTATTGAGGTCCTGGAACGGCGTATCGCGCGTCTCCGTCTCTTTGTATTCTGTTCATTCCTAGTGGGTTCATGCCTTCATGCTCGTGGGACTGAGGAGGCATTGGCGGTAATGGATACGAGTCTTGGTATTCCTGTGTCGCCTCCCACTGCAATTGTTGCGGCGGCCGTGGCGAAGAGAACGACCGTTGATGCGGCTGGTATCGTGCCGTTTGTCCGAAGTAATCTGGGGTCTGGCGCCCGTTCCGCGAGATCGGCGACTTTGTCGGACTAATTGGCGTCAGCACGGTGTCCGTCTTTCCGGAATCGCGAGACAACATTTCATAAGACCGGGGATCCTGCTTAATATCCATTCGAGCATCAACAGACACGAATTCCTTTTTGGTACGAGTACCAGTGTACGCTCCGAATAGCTCGAGCCAGCCAGTAACCATTGACCAGCGGCCGAGTAGTAAGAGTAGCCAAATGCCGTTCATCTATAATTATTATTAGTCCCGTCCAGGATTATTGACAGACCACTATAACTACTCACCGCTAAAAGTATCAGCACCGCCGTAACAGTCGGGAGACTGACGACTAATTCGTCTGCTAAATATAAGCATTTGTTCTTGTCACCACCTGCGTTGACTAGGCAAGCCGCCCACGTCAACGCTTTGCTGGGATGTGTCCTAATTGACTCCACGGTGTTATCTATGAAGACGAAGATAACGGCGAAGAATATAACATCGGCAATAATAATGAGAACGATGACAATACCACGCCATTGAAGTTGGATAACACGGCGTATTCTTCGGTATGCCTGACGAGGAGTCATAGTGCGGATGCTGTTTGAGTAAGAAGGCATGCCAGAACCCTCGGTTGTGGCACTGTTGTCAGTCAGAGATGCGAGGTAGACCTTAATACAGTATCCGAAGGTAGCGAATTGAATGATAACAGTAAGCCCTGCAAATACTAGCAGCGGAATCCAGAAATCGGCCAAACTGTTCTCGTGGTTGATGTGGCATGTGGCTCCAAAGCGGAACGACACTCCGCTAAAGACGAGGAGAATGACGAGGCCAATGATGGGTATACCCCAACCGAGCACTTGGGAAAACCACATATAGTTTCGGCCCACGACCAATTGCCAGCAGATCTGAAGATGCAAAGAAAGCGCTCGTAAGAAAACCCACATGATACCAGCCCAGCCACCGGCTAATAAGAATGAACCTGATGCGGCGCATACGGAGCTTGTATCCATTCCGTGCGGAGTGATTTCATTAAAGCACTGCTCTGGCTTAGCCGCCAGGGGAATAATGAAGCCCAACTGAAGATAATTAGCTAACTATACACGGGCTGAAAGCCTCTGATCAAGAGTTGACTCACATTCATGAGAACAGTAGCGCAAGTGAGACTGATACTCAGATAGTGGCGATGAGTCTTCTCGACGGGAAGCACGATCCAGGAAATCAGGAGGAAAGCACAGCAAATCATACCAACAACATTAACCCAGTTTGCTGCTGTCGTCGCTGTCGTGAAGTTATCTGGATAAGCCCAGTCCGTCATGGGACAAGGTACACAGCAATTCAAGTTCGCGAAGGGTGAACACAACCGGCCTTCCACATCTATAAAGAGATTAGATACATTCGGAATATGGAATCGAGACTCAGGACTTACGTCCTCCATCGGCAGGAAACATGAGTTCATTGAAAAAGGGCGCGGGGCACCCGCCACGCAGAGCTGCTATCGTGTTGTTTGCCATATTGAAACTCCCTCTATATCAGCCCCAGTGCTAGGAGATGCTTGATAAATCTACTCTTCGATAAGATATCCCGGGATCAACGTAGTCGTATAGTGTTAGCTATCAGGCGTATATCCTATTACTATTTCGATCCAAAATATTCGACTTCGGTATGGCGGAAATGAGACCTGATGAGGTTGATGTAGACTAGCTCGGGTATCGCGTAGAACGAAAGGTATATCGCGGTTGCGTATTTACTGATCGATAGGTCCTCTATTCACTAGATCTCGGGGTCCAAAGGTCCTGTCAACTAGAATTTAAAAAGTATATTAGGTAACGCAGTCGTCTAATCACTTCAGACAGCCAGGCATGGGCCGGGGGCGCGCGGCGAATGCTTCTGATGTGTAAGTGGACTTATGGCTTAGGTGAGGTTCATGGCCCCGAATGTCATGCAGATGAGGATATTCCCATACACATGAATTACAGGTAAGGCGGAAACATGAACAAAGAGCGACACACACCAGAAAGCAAAAGGATCAGAAGCACATGAATAGACAGAGACAGCAGGAGGAAAGGACATATTTAGGTGAGAACCCCAAGTACTCTGTAGTGCATGTAACCTAACGAATAGATGGGGCGGCCTCGACCCTGGGAGCCAATCGACGGCGTGTTACTGGGGGTCTTGGGGTAGCGGATACTCGATGGTTGCAACTCTTGAGGTGGATCCGTCACTTCTCGTGGTATTATACATATGTAGGTACACCTCTGCCAGGATGGTAAACGTTAGAGGCTCCACCGTTCCATACTTTATTAACGAGTACGTTCCGCAGGTAACTTACAAGCCAATTTTTATAAGGGAGGTACGCAATATCTTGGTGTTGTGGCTCGTGCGAAGAAAAATATCTTGAAGATTCTAGATTAGTAAGTAACAAGCAAAGGATTTCCTATATAAACCACCCTAGTAGCTACTTACGATTGTGTATGGAACGGTGGAGCCTCTAACGTTTACCATCCTGGCGGAGGTGTATGTAAGTATGTACCTGACTGCATGTCTGCATGTCTGCGTGTCTGCATATTAGATAGGCACATACGATAGGCACTGAGGACGAATAATCCTTGCGGGTTACCCTTCTTGGGTCGCCCTGACGTATCTCGCCTCTGTACGACCTGAGCCGCTGAATGGTTGAAGGGCTCCTTGGGGGTGTGCTCCCGGGCGGAGGCCGGTGGACCGCATGGGGAAGCTAGAGTTCACCATCTGCCAAGTATTGCCATCGGCCACCATCGTCCAGTCTGACAGGGGAAGTTCCTTTGCAATTCGGTCCACTGGGATTCCAGGCATATGACCCCTGTTATCTTGGCAGCCTAGAAGAGCTCAACGCTTGGCTGTTTAGAGAGACGACGGGGCATTGTATACTCGGTTAAGTCGTGCTCCGTTTCGACTACTGTAGGTTAATTAGGTAAGTTCGGTCTTTTAACCCATGATAACCAACACTAATAAAATTGGCGCTTTGTTAGATAACATCGTGGAGAAATTTGATTTCGAGCAACTCGAGTACGGGTCTACTACTGGCCTCTGGCATCCCAAGACATCCCAAGGCATCCCAAGGAACAAGGGATCAACTATTGCGTTCAGTGGAGTTTCGGCGCAGATTCGCTGAATCCTGCGCGTATAGACGTCCACTGATTGTATATTTTGGCATGTTCTCAGTAGTATGACATATAGTGGTAGCTATTGAAGGATTCTTACTGGTGATCCGCTGTCGCACAAATTCGCGGCACACAGATCAATTCGAATCTCTGCGTTTGAGTGGTAGGGGCCATTATGGAGTACAAGTAACCTTGGCCTGCCTACCAATGGTACGGTAAAAGCATCGGGGGACTGAGCATTTAGGGCAACTCCAAACAAAGTTGATAGCACCTGCAGAAAATTACAGTTATTCCGGGATCACGCTAAAAATGGTACTTTCGTTCTAAAGTACAAGTACAGAGTACCTAAAATACAGGTAGGCCGTCCTAATTGAAGCCACTTCCTCTCTTTACAGGCGTCGGTATCGAGTTAAGAAAAGGATTATCCGTCTGCAAGTCATACATTAGCTACATATATGAAGGATTTCAATTCTATAAGTATTATTCATTATCCTTTCCTCTACATATTTACAAATATACTGCTTGTGCAATGCATCGCATACTACCTAAAATACCACTCAGCTTATTCGAAATAACAAACCAAATAGCGGGCCGAATCTATAAGGTTAAATCCATCAGGCTGTACAAAAAGTTGTTATTATTAGTTTTAATGTTACAAGAAGGCCTATTTAGGGATGGCGACAGCCCGACAATTATATTCGTATAATACCAAGACCTGCACCAACATGGTCTAAAAAAGTGCAGCTAAGCTATCTCGCGTGCCGGTGAGACATAGTTGCATGCCCAATACACATGGAGTATAGGGCGACGCTTACAAGGTAATTACAAGCCGACGACGGTGACCTTGGCGACGTCTCGAAAGATCAAGAATCTCAACAAATTTATTCTTTAGTACTTGGCATCTCAAGGCTTCTATCATCGCGCCGGTAAAACTTCGACATAATAAGAGCTATCTAATAGTACGTGCCTTAAAGGGGATTAGGTAGATTCACATCTCCGTCCTCAAGGCTAGTCCTGCAGGTACGAAGCTTCGCCGAAGACAGGCTAAAATGCAGTGTGACCATCAGACTGTCCCTGCATTAGGCGGTATAGTCAATTGCTTCAATGTTCTTACTCAGACGGAAGTCGTGTGCCGTCTAAAGGAGGGTGTAGGGCAACTTCTCCCCTAAGCTCGTCTATTTTCGCTTGTCTATCTAAATTCGGAGTGAGATTAGCTGAGAATTCTATCTTATCTCCAAAAAATAAGCCACCGTGAAAATCATCGTGAAAATTGTTTAAATCGTTTCTAAGGTATTACGTGCATTTGGGTACCTGGCCTGCGCGTTCGAGGCCTTTGCCACCAACATACGAGAAGAAACAAACACCTATATGGAACAAGCTACGTATGTGGATGCACAGATCTCGCTACAATGTTTCCGTTCTCACGTTTGCCAAGGGTAAGAAATGACAAGCGAGCGTGCACATATAGATGTGCATTTAGAACTCCAAGGGCCTATACCTTAAGATTGTCTAGTTTCTATTAAGCGAAGAGTTCTCGACGTCTTCTGGGGTGTTAGAGTTCTTGGGAAATGTCTCAGCCCTGTCGAGCTCACGGGCCTCGTGGCATCATCGGATCTGTCGCTCATATTACTTCATCATATGGATATCATGCGAAAACAACCCGACAGTTCGTCAGGGGCTTTCCCAAATTTCCCAGTGCCGGACAAGCTTGCCTTAATAGGTAATCGCTTCGGAGACGATGCAACTCACCTACACCAAGCGTTCCCAATCGGAAGAGACAGAGAAAACTATTAAGAGGATAGAGAGAAAAAATTGTGCGCCCCGCAGAATACAGGGAGCGAACTATATCAAGTACCAACTATGCATTGTACTTCCTACTTGTCAGCGCCGTACAACCATGTCAGCTGAAAATCTAGGTCGTGTAGCCATTCGTATTCAAACATTCGGATTAGATGCGGTTGGCATGCGGGTTCGCACACAAGCAAAATAGGGGAGGGTAGAAAAGAGGCGCCGAAGCGATAATTGACCAACCTATAGAGTCTTCCACAGCCAGTCAGATGAGCATTCCAGCATTTTGGATCTCGGGAGCCGCGAGAAAATGCTGAGCGGGTGGCCTCTCAGAGTTGATAACATCAGCGGCGCACTTTTACTGGCTCGTTCTTCTGCAGGTCTGAGATTTTGCCTTGCGATTTTATTCCCCGCTGTTCCACTGTCCCGCTTCTCACTGATCAGCAACCCGATGCAAGGGGCATTGTATGGATTTGTGGAAATTCTGGTTCTAACAACATAGCGCTTTAGACCAATAGAAGAACGCGTCACCATAGCCTTTTTTCAAGCGAGCCCATGTGGTAAAGAGTACGGGGCAAGAAATTACTAGGCGTATTCATCAAGATAGGGCCAGAACTACCAATCCATACAGAACGGCGCAACAAAGACCAAATTCGCTAAGTCGAGCCATCAAATCATACAGCGTTGCCCAGACAAGAGATTGTCGACACGAAGCAAGGGTCTAGAGGCACAACATAATATGACTAAAAAGTCGATGAATATCATCCCGCAGTATAACATCGCCTTGGTTTTAGACGCTTACACTGTCCACTTCCCGCTACTCCCCGAGGTTTGGGTATTAGCACTCCATACTCGTCGACTTGCTACGCGTCAGATTTTGGCGTCTTAGTCGTTAGGCAAATGGTTGTAATGGAAGGTAATAGTAACGGAGACGAAAATGAAAGACCAACGCCACGCGTATTATTGCCTCCATGAAACGTTTGTCACGACGGCTTGGAAAATGCCTCAGATCCCTATAAAATTTTCAAGCACCTAGTCAAGACGTGATAGAGCTATCTCGTATGTACTTATCTATTGGCGAGTATAAAACGCCACGAAACTTTTATCACGACTACTGCAGGCTGTCAGCCCCCTTTTCGGTGTGGGAGATTCTGCAGTCAGCGATTATGTTGATACTAACATACGCTGAAAATCGTGATATCATTCATCATGTACTCGGCCGATACCTGGTAGGCCCCCCAAAACGAGACTCCCGGCATGAACCGGGTCAAGTATGCTTTTATTCCCAGAAGGTTGGAATCAACAGAACGGGTATCGGTGGCGATTACGTATTATACAAGGCCAGAATTGACGCCGCATCGTCCCAAGGAACACATACCAGGGCCGAACCAGATCGGAACGATTTGTTTTCCAGAGAATATTGACTTTCCTATTTTGGCATCACACTAGATATCGCGCTTCAACGTCTTTGAAGTAACGCTACGTGCCGAGAAAGAACGGTTAGGGCTGTTTTAGACAGGAGCCGATTTACTACGACGTCCTAGTGCATAGGCGTTCGGTTCGGCCATCTCAAAGCAATCTCTAGACAATATACAAATCCGGTAAATAATATCGAAATCATTCCGCCGCCGCAAAATAAATTGCTATATCCTTCTGTCACCACCTACTACAGTGACTCGGAATTACCTCGCATAAGGAGTAGCACCGAACCCAATAATAGGTACTATTTTCGGGACCTCTTCTCGTCGCATCCAGTCAGCATCTTTAAACAGTTTGATTTTCCTTTCGCACACAATCTTCTAAAGAATGCCGCCTCTCTATCGACCCCGGTAACTAGTTTATATGTGCGTAGTCTCTACAGGAGCAAAGCTACCCGATTTCACATTTATGCATGCATGTCTTATATGCGCCGAAGAGTATTCCTTTTCTATGTTGGAGTACCTCATATAATTCATGCGCTGCAGTCGCATCGCATCTTGCTTTATTGCGACGGTATCGCTGCACTATAATCTAGACTATCACGTTCGGCAAGTTTCACGTATGTTGACGTTACAACCGATGGCGGAGTTGTTCGAATGCCGCTCTAAACTGTATCAACTAATAGGTGGTTTACGAATGGATCCAGCTACCTGTCATTGTGTTCTTCAACTTATATTCAGTATATCATATATCAAAATTAGGCTAGCACCTTCTTGTGGTAACTGGCCTGGTCAGTTAGCATCTCATCTGGAGAAATTGGGATACATTTTAGGTGGACCATTCCCTATTCGCGAGTCTTTCAATACACATCTCGTCGCATGTCTTCAACCACTTATACTCACTCGCTCTTCGATACTTGTTAAGGAAATAGATTGCGTATGGGTAAAGGCGTCTCCGTGAAGCCATAGAGATGCCACTGCTTCCGGGTTTGACCACAGGTTTGATACTAAACTGCCTCACAGCATCTCAAACCTTGACTTATTAACAAATTCGATACCCCGCCTCGAGGGGGAAGACATGACGACACAATAAAACTGTTCACTTCAGATTCACATTGTATTGAGCTTACTTGAGACAATGTCTAGCGAGGTGGTTCGGTAGTTGACGGCAATGAAGAGGCAGTGCTGTTTGGTCGATAGACATGTTCGAGAATGTGGAGTTCGTCCGCTCGGATATCCTGCCTCCCACGAAGATCAAGTTCTGAAACCATACAGAAATGCAGCTGATCTGCCACTCGCATCTTTTTGTCGGAATCATCCGCCGAGCTCACTAGGTTGAACCCGGTTGGCTAGAAATGGTAGCCTGAGACGAAGCATGCTTTGTGGAACAGTAACATCCGACAGGAACCCTCGGCTATCTCAACGACGGAAGGCCGCTAGGTTACCGGTCGAAGGAGAGCGAGCCGTCGGTGATGTGCCATGACACTTTGGTCTACTATCTCATACAACGACTGAGTCACTAGACAAGTTGAGTTCAATTGGCAAACCCTAGCACCGGGGTATCGTAGAAAGAAAGCCGTAATAACGCTAGACACTTGAGATATTCCATTTTTAGGACAAGCAAATGGAGATGGTGTTCCCAAAACTGGGGATCTCGAAGGGTAAATGCACCCAATGGAATCAATAGCGGATATTCAAGTAGCGTACCCAACGATTCTCAGATGATGGGTCACACTTGAAGGTCTCCATACGATCGCCATGGACGCTTGGGCGAGTTCTCCAGATGTAGATGGCGTCGCATTGTGCACTGACTAGAAACGCTCTAGATGGCGCCATAGCTCATCTATAGCGTAGCACTCACTACTTCGTTTTCACACACCGGGAGGGCTAACGTCTCTATGAGAACCTAAGGCAACCACATCACACAGCCTGACGAGTTGGTTGGTAGTAATAAAAGTGTTATGCTAGGTGCATCAAGTAATGTACGACTTTTCTAGAACAGGTTGTCTTGGCCGAGCGAACCAATCACATAACGCACAAGGGAGACGGACCGGCTTGGTGAGATCGAGGCAAGAGTGCAAAGCTGTAAAGGTAGTATTACGATACCCAAAAGCCTCGCAATCATACGTAACGTACTTCGGGAATCAGCCCGACCCCTGTTAAGTGCTACAGTTAACAACCTCCTTTTTGCGGAACGGACCCCCGTCCAAGCCTCGCGACTCACGAGGGGGGTTCGCGTCGGCCGGCCCGATTAAGATGGGGAAAAGGCTTGCGCCAAGGGGGGGCGGGCTTGCGACCAGGGCCGCCAGGGTTTTAGACCATCGTCGACCTCTTCACGCCTTATTTGTATTGTTGTCCTTATCGATTGCGCTCCGACATCCTTCATGTTTTCTCCAACTGTTTCGAAACATGACGTCGGGCAGCAACCGGCCGAGACGCACACAACCGCAACAACCTTGAGGGTTTGTAACAACGACATTGACGATCTTACTACGAATCGCTACTAGCGATCTTTGCTACCAAATATCTCTTTGGTAATAGAGTAATTGTAAACCCTGCACAACGTCACATGACTCTACAGCACTATTGAATGCCGCATCCCCGACTTTTCTGGAGTCACCGACGCCGTTCTATTGAATAATAACGCCTCGTAGAAAGTGCTGATCGACACCGATCTGCCGAAACCCTCGCCCGTGCTACATTTCCAGATACAGATATGAGAAAGAGTTGTGTGCATTACCAATCAGTCACCGCTGCGCATGTAATTAATAAGAGTGCCCTTACATAGGAGGATGGGCAAGCAGGTGGGCGGATGGATGGATGAGAACAGCAAACTTAAACTCAGGGGCGATGTGATTGAGTTGCGTTTCTCATCAATATCCTGCCTCTGAGACCTAGTAAGTATCGAACATGCGATGCGGTACGGTTTTATTCGTAGTCGTTGGTGATACAGACTCGGCAAGAGGTCTAAGTCACCTAAGACTAGGTTTACTTACATACTTCGAGGTGATAATTACGGGAGAGCCGACCAATCTTCCGACTATTATATCTTACTCAGCTATAAAGAACCTGCGAAACAATATTCAAACAGTATTACGTATAGTTGCCATCATTAACCTTAACCCTAGGGTCCGCCGCCATCTTAACCCTTGCGTTGAACTAGGAGAGCAATCAAGAAAATTACCACGACCGCCTCTGTATATTAGGAGGTAAGCACCAAAAAGTTCTTGCTCGATCGTTTGCTACGTAAATCTCATTATCAAGGCTCACGTAGGAAGTGCACATATAGATGGTTTTATCAACGGGTGGCTGCTTACCTGGGTATGAAGAGCGTTTGAACGTCGCCTCCCTAACCCCTTTCCAGTTTTTTCTCACCGCTGTGCCCGTACCTTCATTAATAAGGGTTCTTAAGAGGCACTTGGACTAGATATGTAAAAATTATTGGTACCACGGAAGGTTTTTCACTCTAGTTAGCTCTAGCTTTCTGTGCCTTTCCCATGAGGCATACCCATATATAGGTAACTGTCTTTTATAGAAACTTGATGTATCTTGTTCGCGCTTCTGTAGGTATGGTTGGGTAATTTACGAAGCTAAACTTTATAGAAACATAAACATATTACCTAAAGTTTCTCCGAAAGTACCTAGCCATAGAGTAATATTTTATTCTACTTAGGTGGTTTTGGTGCTATGGCCATGCACCATATACTACCATAGTAAGCTCGGTATATTGCACATTTAGATTTTCTACAATACATCCAGTCTTACACTTATGCATGCTGTTTAGATGGGCGCGGTATTACCATTTGCCCTCCTAGTAGATAAAATCTTATTTGCTTGCCATCCGCTTCTCAATCTTCTCCAACTCCCGATCGATCTTCTTAAAGGACCACGATTTCCAAAAGGGAGGGTACAGGAACGGTCGAAGGTCGAATCGGTTGTCGTCAGGGGAATAGGGGTTACAATGCAGAGCGGGCGTGAGAGTTGTCATTTTATGGCGGTTGATAGCATAGAAATGGAAGAAGCGCTTGACCTTTTCTGCCACCTGAGCAGGTGTGTACTCAGGGGCGTCGTCATCGGGTGCTTCAACACGATCGGCGCTCCAATCGTGAACAAGCCGCTGGAACATGCCGAAAGGCCCTAGCTTATTTTCCTTACGCAGTCTTCCGAAAATTGTCAACTCCGCGTAAGTCATTCCCATATCTGCTTCGTCGCTCTGGACGTAGGACTCTGTTAGGGGCTCTAGTTCGGCGGTTGGCGTAGCGGTTAGGAAGTCATGCAGGCATGGCAAGTCAAAGTTTTTCTCGGCCCAGGCAATGAAGCGTTTTAAGTCGGCCTCTACAAAAAATCTAATGTTAGCTATTGTTTTTCGGTGGATAACCCAACACGTCGAGGACTTAGGCATCGTCTTTGGGGGGCAGGCCAAGGGAGGGTTTTGGGTGCAACAGAATGAGAGGCCCTGAAATATGGACTACTTACTGTCTATAGAACCGATTGGATTGATGTCGGCACTAAACAAAAATAGGGGTTAGCAACTATTATGAACAGCGAGGCCGAGGGCAATTGTAAGTATATGGTAGATCATGCGACACCCATCAAGAGGCGGACAATGATACCAACAATCAGTTTTGGTTTGGAAATATTCTCTATACTGACCTTGAACAATCATATCTTACAGACCATTAGCATCTTAGCGAAACTAAAACAGGACAGAAAACGTACTTTGTAAGGTAGCCACGAAGAGATTCTCCCACATTCGCACTCCCAAGGATGAGCAAACTCCCACCACCAGGCCTGTTGCGAGCCGTCGGCAAGATTTGCCCAAACTCATAAGCTGTAACCATACGGATTCTTGCCTGTAGACATTGAAGTGTGATATTTTCCTGGTAGCTTCCACCATGTACCTTGAACTTCGGCTCGAAGTTTAGTGTGTTGACGACGAGCGCTTTCTGAGCGTTGTAGACATCATCAATATCTAGATTGACATGGTAGCTGCCAATGGCTTCCGCTAGATCCTTCGCTCTTTGTCGTGTCTCATGAGAACTCTGCGCCTTCATGCCCATGTAGATGGTCGAGAAGATCTGATTACAAAGCTCCTGTGGGGTTTCAGGGAGAATGTTCTCGCCCTTATACTTAGCAATCCGTTTCACATCATTGATTACCTGGGGATTCCCTTCCTTGACCGCATCCATCACAATACGGCACATGGACTGAAATATGCGTCAGCAATCACTCGCGGAAATTCTACTCGAAGTAAACCCCGCCTCAGGGGTAGAAACAGGCCAACCCCCCGCCTGTAAGGACCGCTCCTATTGAGATGGAATAAAGACGAGGAAGAATGGTAAGGTTTTATGACATACGTAGACGATAGTTGCCGTGGCGCAGGAATCTATGCCTCCTTTTTATGGAATATGAATTAGCAAGTGTGACCGGCGAAATAGGAGTAGAGTATCACGCACCGCTTAGAGGAACGAGATACCCTGCTACACCAGATCGTCTTAGATAATCCCAAAGGTAGCAGCCTGCTGAGAGCGCGACCTCTTCTTCCACAGTATGGTATCGAAGCTTGATCGGCGGAGATGGGCGCTTTTCAATATCAAAATCATCCTGTTCTGAACTGAGCTCGAATGTAGTCTGAATACGCTTGTACTTGGAACTGGAACTGGCAGCTTGCAGGCCTCGAGAGATTGCCGATCGGTAGGCTCGCACTTCTTCGAGGTCTACTGTTGCTGTTACCACCTCGACATCATTAAGGCTGAATTGAGAACCTTGGGCTACAACATTTCCGTTCACAATGATCATGGCTGAACCGTCGTAGTATAACCGGTCACCGTCACAGCCCTCTGAGGTCTGATTAGCTTTAGATTTTCGACCCGGACCAGGTTGACTTACGTTGGTTAGCATAAAGATAAACACCTAGACCACGGACTCGAGTTAATAAATATGAAAACGAGATAATATGTGCTGGAATAGAGTAATAAAAGTGGCATACTGACCCCCGCACTTCCTGGTAGCTTCCATAATGAGTTGGAGTCGAGTTTCGAGTTTCTGCAGCTCAAAATGCGAGCCGCTGGAATTGGTGATAATCTCTACACCATCGAGGCTCATGGGGATGTGAGGCGCTGCAGGCGTAAAGAGTTCCTCGCATGTCTCCGCGCCCATGCAAGTGTCAGGGGTGGAGATAACAGCGTCACCGAAGGGTACATGTGTGGCTCCTTGGATCTCCTGAAGCATGCGAGGGAGATGATAGTCTTCGACCTCTCGGGGATGCATCCACGGGGTGAAGAACCTCATCTCCCTATAATTGCCGTCATTTGCAAGCCACATCTTCGGTCTGATCATGAGGATCTTGGAGTTGAGGCATATCACTCGGCAGTTGAATCGCTGGTTCCGATGCTGGATAGGCATACCAATATCTAATAGTATGTTATGACAGCTTTCATCAAGCAGGATTCGCCTCAGCATCTCTAATGAGTGCAAGTAGAGGTCCTGCTCCATCAAGTGATCGAGACATCCATAGCCGCAGATTTCTAGCTATCATATCGGGTTAGCAAACGACGGATCATAATTGCGAAACCTGAATAATAAGAGAAAATTCCGAATTCCTTACCTCGGGTCCAACACGCAACCGTGCACCAGCAGCTTTAGCTTTTTGAATGCTCTCGATAATACGTTGGGTGTTTCCCTCCCACTGAGATATATCATTAGTCCCCCGCTGCGGGCCAAAGAAGTTGCTTTTTCGGCTGTTAGACTTACATCAAGGGCCCATTGATTTAGCGAACATGTCGCAACTGTGACAAGATGACCCATACCTGTCAACGAAAGTTTAATGTGAAGATTGTGAGTTAAATGAGTGAGTAAATTTTGTGATAAGTATTAGAAGTTGCGATTGTTCGTTTGTTGATGTAAGGTGGAGCGCTGTCTATTATACATGCTTTGCTTATCTTAGGTAAAGTTCGGATAAAGCTCAAGAAGTTTAAGGTACAATTACATAAGGTAACTATCGCACTAGTAACTGACGTCTAAAGCTCTCAATGATCAAGTCATATAACTAGGTAACTGGACTAAAACTGGCTTAATAAATTGGAACGTACATCAATTTATGTATATGAGAATACCTCATGGGAATAAGTACCGATTTACGTACCCGGATAGTTTTCATCATATTTCTTAGATCAAGCCCTTAAAGATATTGTATATCTGCTTTAACTTGTTCGATTAGGATTCAAGTTTCTCCGTATGCCCTCAGTCCGATAAGGGGTACACAACTTGCTTTTGGAACATTTTTATGATTGAAAAATGAAAGACCTCCAACCAAAACGTGGCACCTCACCATTCAATCAGTTTACATTAATATAATAGTCAAACCGCCACACACTCACTTTTTCATTAAGGGGTAGTTTCATACTATTCCCATTTATTATACTAGGCGAGAATTTTTATGTTTCTTCCGAGATGACTTATACTCTGGACGAGAGTACGTCTTAGACGGAGGACTTGGATTAAACTTGTTGATATTTTTTTTTCAGCTTGGCTACAAACCATACTGACTTCGTTCGCAGAGACCAAGAATACGCCCGGAGCGTTACCGACGTTATTATATCCGAAGCCGGTGTAAGATATATGGATATAAAATTGGGAAGATTTGTTGGATGCCGGAAACCCGGATAACGAGACGCAGTCAATCTTATTGGACTCCGCCGTAGAGAAGAATATCGCTTTACTATTATTAATTAAACATATTCTACTATTGAAGCCCGGAGGTTTTATTAGAATTGCGCGTATAAGACCCTAATGTACCTAGAAATGAAATAGTTCCGAAAAGTAAATAATCGCGTGATGAAATACCCGAACCGATAATGAGTTGGTACCTTACCTATGTATGTAGGTATGGTAGGTATGTAGGAACTGCGACCAGCTGGAACAACACTTAAACAACACTATAAATAGTATATAATTGCCGAATTATTAGGCGGCAGGGCGGTAGGAACCAACCAGCCCCGTTTGAGCTAATGCGGGCTGGGGTCCACTCGGAACCCCGAGTAATTCATTTTTTTTCCTTTCAAACCCAGCCGAACTCCAGGTTTCCAGAATTCCAGAACCTGACCATCCGCAATTTCCTCCCGCATTTCTAACCCGCATCTTTTCTTAATACCTACCTTTAATACTTACCATGTATACGTGGTATATGTGGTATATCTACTAGATTTACTGGATTTCTTCTAATACCACCGATACGAAAATTCATGAATTAATTGGGCCAGCTTAGGAGCCAGCTTAGGACAGTCACTGACTATGTCCAAGACGTATGGCGTCGAAAAGGATACTTCACTACCTCTCAGCCAAATTCGAGATCGAACTTCGTCTTCAATCGTCTCCTCCGTGCTAAACATAATCAATGGTCACATTGTCAACAAGGAGAATTGGCTCAAGTCCGTCGAATGCCTTTATTTGGCCAAAGACAACGAGGAGCCTAGCGGCAAGCGCAGGCGTGTAGAATATGGCAGTGTAGCCTCCGACTCTTCGGCGCTTCTGAGGAGAAGATATCTCGATCTCGTCTCAGACCTAGAAGGAGGCCGTTACGTTGATGAGATACCCTATATCGCTGTCTCGTACACATGGAAGGCCTCAAAGGAAGAAGAGGCGGAAGAAGAGGCAGGCAAAGGAACGGCAAGACGCTATTTCGTCGAGCCTCGTAGTGCCGGTGGGCCTGCCCTGGCTAGCAAGGTGAGACCAATTATCTGGGAGCGAGTACTAAACTACGCCGGGTGTGTTGGCTGCAAGAATATCTGGATCGATAATGAGTGCATCGACCAAGAGAACGAGGCGGAAAAGGAAGCAGCAATCCAAAGTATGCACTTAGTGTATAGTCTAAGCGAGTGGCCAATTGCCCTCCTCACGCGTAGGATCAATACCGCAGAAGAGCTCGAGCTTCTCAACAATCTAATGTGTAACGAAGTCGCCCCCGAAGATGAGCCAGCTGTGTTAGATCTTCTAAATGATATTACATCTGACCTGTGGTGGACGAGAGCCTGGACTTTCCAGGAAGACTATAGAGCTTCTACCCGCATGATGTTGCTTATCCCACATCACCGGAACTTAGAGGGACGTAAACGAGCCACAGTGCCAGGTCTCCCAGATCTCCGCGACGTTATGATAGGCGAGGTCGAAGGGGAGATTTGTATACAATCAGCAGCCTTCAGAGAACGGGCTACGAAGTTCTGCCTTGCTTATCGGGAAATATCCGATGATGTGGACGTTTGTAATAGGGTCATTAAAAGGGCCACAAAGTACAATGTTCTCCTCAAGGACAAGTCCTCGACGTACTCAGCATCGCGTTCCATGTCTCCAATCATCCTTTCAGACATAATTTCGCGCGGCATTAAGAACGAATCTGACCGCCTTGCTATCATGGCTAATTGTTGCGAGTACGGTACTCGTATTGACACAAACTCACTCAATAACGATAGCAGTAGCCTCAGCTTGTCACTCCTTGCCCAGTATTTTCTGAATGGCGAAATTATAGAAAACGACCCGGAACGACCTAGCCGAGGTACACTCAAACATAACATACAAGAATATCTTTCCGAACAATCGCTTAACAGCTTTCGACCTCCTGTCAAACAAGGACTTACATTTATTAAAGGCTGTCGCTTTATCAACCCGCGACTGACTGAGGAGGGAACACTAACTAGAGGACACCTTTGGAAATTAGGCAAAGTCATACGACGGAAACCAATGAAGTACGAGAAATATAACACGCTGAATCCGCTTGCAAAGTTTGCTACTGAGTTGCAATATAGAACGTATGGCACCTCTTTTACGGAACTTGCAGCTTGTCTGATCGGCCCTGTTTATAACCCACCTCGTACTACATACCGTGGAGGGTTGTGGCTTAGTTGGATGGCTAACGCAGTCAACGAGGCCCTAGAACAAGGAAAAGCTCTTCGGTTAGGATGTCTCGTAGATCCTAAGTATCCAACAGAAGGTGAATCATATACAGCCGTCTTCATAGGGGACACTCGCGACGACTGGGAAAACGAGGACGAAACTAGCTATGCATTTACTTCGTATCAATTCCACAAAGAGCACATGCCGGGGTATATCGAGAAGCATGTGTCACTGGAGGTCGACATTGAGTGGCAGAAGCGGGACAGATCCGAAGGACGATCACCCTACACACCACCGAAACTATACATCAAGCGGTGGATCAATGGTCTCTGCTTCTTCGAGGGGGCCCGGACGGAGCAAGTCTTGTTTCCGTGGCACCCCACACTACTAGAATAGGCGTTTAGAATCCGTGACAGCATCAGGCTCGGGATTTGTAAGAAAGATATGAGATGAGAACACGAAATGAGAGAATGAGGATCACTAAGGAGCGTTGCATTTTACTTTGTTTATTTATTATTCACCTATTAAGTGTACATAAGAAACTCCTCAAAGTGGAGAGAGAATGAGGAATCTGAATCTAGAGTAAATACCTACCTATGACTGCATGAATACAATGCCTTTGAGCCAGTGTATTTGAGAACGTCAAGCTTTAATGATGGTGGCTTTTGCTGGTAGAAGACTGCTAAGCAAGCCTGACTTTCTGGAGGCTACACCCTATTCCATCCAACTGATGTGGCCACCACTCCGATTGCTATTCCAGTCCACTTTCCAATCACGGCCTGATCTCAGGAGAGTGTAACATTATTGTAGCATGGCATACCGACTTTACACTAGGTTAGTATGTTATAAAGGGGCAGAGCAGCAATATAACCATGTGTAAGGAATAGCCATCATGCCTTAGGCCTTGCTGTTCCTACGCCAAATACGCAACTACCCATCATCTAACAGAACACACGCAAATCGCAGAGACCTTAAGCGGATACACAATACAATACAAGACTACACCTACACTAGACACACAAAACGTATCACATTTCCATAAAGTCATAAAATCGTCCATTCTACGAATCTTTTATATTCGTTTCATCTGCCTTTTTTTTTCTTTTCTTTTTTTGGTTCTGCTCTCGAACTCGGAAAAAACGTAAAGCCAAATAGGCTATCCGACTACTCCCCTATAGATCGTAAAAGGCTTTGCCTGTGTAACATGAGGCTGGTAGAAAAAAAAAACCGAAAAGAGACGGAAAAAAAAATCCTCCCTGCCATATTTTCCTCTTCCCTCTTGGCTACCGAACCGCGTTTACCCCCTTCTCCGTAACATATTGCTATGCAGAGAAGGAGAAGTAGTAACGGTTGGTATAAGCCGAGCAGAGGCAAGTTTGAAAAAGGAACGGGTTGAATTCGATTTTGCCGAGATAGCCTAGTATGAAATTTTGAGCACCGACTTTTAACGCGGGCGAAAATCAGACATGGTAGACACGGCAACAATGCGAGGAAGAAAAACCCAAACTAGTGGTGTAAATGCGATAAAAACGAAATCCGCCCGACTTCCATCTGTCTGTCCGGGGCGTCTTCTTTTAGGCTACCATCGCGGAAACGACAAAAAAAGAGTTACCTGTGTCCTCGAGCACAGTTGCCCCTAACTCCGTTGCTGAACTAGCCCACACTTTCGAACAAAAGGAAATAGAAAATGCATAACACGAACAAGCCCAAATCCGGGAAAACGCCGTTGCTGTGGACTTCATGTATAGGAACGATTGTTGTGTGATGATGGCGGGTATGTTTGCCCTAAAATAACCAGGCAACCCCGGCTGTGATAGCTCGAGTTCGAATAGGCTCAAGACTCAGAAGGCTTCGCATGTGGCCGCGGCGTTGGCTCTTCAACTGCTTCCTCGTCTTCTGGAAGAGTTGCTGCCGTTGATTTTGGTGTTGCATCGGGACCTTGGCCAGCGGTATCTGGATCAAGGTTTAAAGAAGTTTCCGGTGGCGTCTGCAAGGTTATTGCGCCTGAAAGCGGTGAAACATCGCTCTCTCTGGAAGGAGTGACTACCTGGGTCGTGGGTTCTGGAGTAGTATCAGATGACGAGATAGCAACACTATCGTGGCTATTTGCTCTCATCATTTCAATACCGAGTTTGGAACTAGGAGGTGGCTGCTTGCTGCGGAACCCACGATCGCGATGGGTACCGAGCTCATCATCCTCATCATCTGCTGAATCATTACCCTCTATACGCCGCTTCTCAAGGTGCTCACGCTTCGAGCGTAGCTTCTCTAGAGATCTCCGGGGCACTGGCATTCTGGGTTGCTCCATTTGGGCTGGGGCTGATTGTTGAGAAATAAGTGGAATAGGCATCTTGGATGCTCCTCCAGAACTTCCAGATGTTTCTTCGTTGCTAATTCCAAGGCCGGACTCCTCTCCCCACTCAGCCATGCCTTTTCGACTAGGGGCCACAGGTATCTCATCGGTAGTAGCAGATTCAGAATCCCCAAATAAACTAGAACTGATAGAATCTTCTCTACTTGATCCCCTAAAGCTACTACTTCCCGGGTGAGCAAACCCGGATGATGCTGAAGTGGGGCTGTCTTCCATGTGTGGGTTCTTCAGTCTCACACTGGTGATGGGATTTGGAATTGGTAGTGATTGGATTTGACCTGGCGTCGGAGGTTTCCACTGGCAGAGATTTGAAAGAACTTCAATCAACTTAGAAGAACTAATGGGCTTCTCAATGAGCGAGTCGAAATAGTGAGGGGCTTGCAACTCCTTCAAGTAAGCTGTTATTGCGACAATTGGGGTGTGAGCGTTAACATTCTTAACTTCGCGTACCATTCGGGCAACGTCCGAACCGCTTATTCCAGGCAGTTTGAACTCGGTAAATATGATATCAAACTTGATTTCGCTGACCGCGTATCGAACTGCGTCCGAACCAGTTGACGCGGAAATGGTACGGCACCGCAGCTTTTCGAGCAATTTCTCCATGACCATTCGTGAGACCGGGTGGTCTTCGCATATTAGAACGTCCAAAGAACGGAATGTCGGACTATCAAGCATAATGGCCGACATCCTGCGAGAAGACTGACGACGTCGCTGCACTTTAAGAAGAGCACTCGCCCGTTCATTTTCGTTGTCTGATGACGAAGGAGACATATCAAACACTTGACTTCGCCGATTGCGATGATGCGCAAGGAGGTCTGCTGCTACAGGACTACCTTCTTGAGAGCCTACAGTTAAAGATCGCGATCGCGTCGAGGATTCGCTCGGCTGCCTTGGGGTTCCTACTGTTTTCTGTGGTGATAATGGTAGCGGCAACGGAGGCGGTATAACCTTACCCTTCGCAGGGGATGGGGAACCCGCTGTCGCTGATTTTTGAAGGGCAGGGGTAGCACGAGGGGCATCAAAAAAGCTCCCAGGCTGCAACGACCCCGAACCGGATTGTTGCGAAAGGCTCGAAGAATTGCTCGACGCTTTTCTACGACCCTCAGCTCCTTGACCTGCATGGAATGATACAAGCAGTGGTGAGGACGGCTGAGAAGCACGACTAGGAGACGAATTGGCATGACTGGCTGTAGAAGGCGATGCCGGACGTTGTGATGCCGAAGCCTTAGCATTAGACAAGTTGCGTTGTATCGGCATAGACATGATCGGGCTCCCTTCAAGGCCGGGACCTGGAGACGTGGGGTTATTACCACCTGGACTCGTTCCAGATCTGTTCTGTGCAGCCATTGCCTGAGCCTTCAACTGCTGGATGACGTCTTTGTTGGCTTTGTCTAGAACTGTAAGATTCTTAAAAGCAAATGATCCAAAGTCATCCGAAGCCACTGGCTCACTGAGTCGACGACTCTTCAGATCTCGGATGTGGGGAGGTATATGGAGTGGCATCAAACCTCGTTTGATCTGGTTGACCTGGACTTGGGAACGGACACGCGATAGGGCATCGTGCGGGCGATCAGGATAATCCGGTGTTGCGACGGAGGGAGGCGAGGCTTGATCTTCGATCTCTTCAGTGAAGGACTGCAGAGTGGCACCTCGAGCGTCAAAGTACTCTGTGTCTTCGGGGTTCTCGGGTTGGGGAACAAATTCGGCATCGTCCTGTAATAGGGTACTCCAATTGATACCTTCAAACCAAGGATGGCTTCTAATCTCTTCTCCACCAGACTCGTATTTGCCCTCACGATTCGAGCCCAGTCTCTGCTGCGGGTCAATGCAGAGCAACTTATTAATGAGGTCCTTTGCCTCGAGTGAAACGTCGTCTGGCTCCTCGGGCCACATGATCTTTCGCCCTAGTATGTTTTCGAAGACTTGTTCTGCCTCGCCGGCGTGGAACGGGGGGTAACCATAAAGGAATTCAAACATGATACAACCAACTGACCACCAATCGCTAGTCTCATCTTGTCTAGCTCCTTTAATGGTCTCTGGAGCGAGGTAGTCAGGTGTACCTACGAACCGACGGTTTGTGTCCTCAGGGTCGAACAGCGCCATTGGAGGGGGCATCATACTTGACTGGGGCGGTGTATTTCTATGGATGTCGCTATTGTGGCTGTTGGTGTGCTGGAGCGAGGGTAGGTCAGGGGAAGCATTTCCACCATCGCTTATATCGTCGCGCGGGGATCGTACACTGGTTTGACTGTGCTGAGGGTCGCCCAAAGAGAAATTTCCCATCATATGCGTTAGCGTTTCGCTACCACCACTGTCGCTACGTTGGCCAGACGGATGAACTTGAGAGAGTGTAAAATAGGACGGTTGCCCCGCTCCATTATCCGGAGTGATCTGTGGCGTAGCAGCAGGGGAATGGTGACTACCGTGGAAGTCAAGTGAAGTTGACCGAGACGATGCCACGGATGTCGACCTGACAAACGGTCCTGTCTTGAGCAAGTCAGGTGTAGGCTCAGCGTTACCGCTATTCAGTGCTCTCTTTTGACGACCAATTAAACCCATGCGTGATAGACCAAAATCAGTCAGTTTTAGATGACCTTTTTGATCGATAAGGAGATTATCAGGTTTAAGATCACGGTGGATTATACCCCGATCATGTAGGTGCTCTACACCGAGAATAACTTCACCGAGATACTTTTTTACCCATTCCTCTGGTAACCCCCCAAGGACTTTAATCAGGGAAGCACAATCGCCTCCATTTAAATACTCCATAACAAGATACAAGTAGTCCTTGCTAGAGAATGTCCAATACAGCTTTGCAACGAATTCGCTCTCCCCTTGCCACATCATGATAGCCCTTTCGGCTTTAACATTAGTGACTTGGTTCTTGGCCACCATGTCTGCCTTCTTCAAGACCTTGATCGCAAAGTATTCACCTGTAGACTTCTTCTTTGACAGGTAGACACTACCAAAAGCACCCTTGCTTATCGGCTTTATGATTTCGAAGTCTTTGATCGAAGGAGGGACTGCGCGTGCCATTGGCGGATGGTTGGCAGGGTTTAAACGGGGAGACACGGGTCGATTTGGAAAGTCTGACATAGCCGTTGACGATTGTCGTCGGTGATGCGTAAATATGGCTGGCGAACTAAATTCGCTACTGGGGAGCATAGGTGAAGCCTCTGGAGAGATGACCCCATCTTGTGAATATTGAAGATTACGAGGCTTATGTATCCGCAATGGCGATGAGGGCTGCGTACTCCTTGAAGGCGACTCCTGACGATGGGGTGATGATGTACCAGTCAGGACAAGACTCCGCCTCTGGTGCTGCCGCGAACTGGTAGCACGCCGTAAATCACCCCGTTCGGACATGGGCGAATCGGTTCGATGCGGTTTCCGCGCTACGGAAGCAGATCTGGCACTGCCGTCACTGTCCCCTGCATCAGTTTCAAGTAAGGTCGACCCTCGGCGAGAAGCTCGGGATGGATTAGAGGTGCTTAACACTTCTCGGTGAGATTTTGGCGTTGGACATTCTCTAGGGCTGCTTGATCTTGTAGACTCTATGATAGAAGACGGTCGCTTCTTGTTATCCACATCACCTAAGTCCACGTTCTTTAGAGCGAGTGCCAGTGAAGAAGGTGTATCGAATGACCCAGGAAAGATAGGTTCTTCCTGTGCCACTGGAGTTTCTTCGACTGCTTCCTCGTCTTCCTCTTCCTCCTCCTCTACTTCTTCGCCTTCTTCGTCCTCAGTTGAGTCGCTTAGCCGGCCTTCGGCAATACGAGCTGCCTTACGCATAGCATCCTCAATGCAATTCTCGACTATGACGGTAAGTTCAACCCGGATGCGTTCCGCGTATTCGATTATTCTCCTATGTCGAAACACGGCCTCGACCTTCTCTTTAGCAACCCGCTCGGTTTCTGTGCATAGCAGTGCTAACCCCTGCTCCTGTTCGAGGGTGTTCGAGCCAGGAGATTGCCATTGAAGTACTTGGGATATTCGAGACTCGGATTGCGGCGACTGAGTGCGAAATTCTTGTGACGAAGATTCCTTAATTGCGGGCGTGCTAATTTCAATAGCAGTATCACATAGATCCAATAGCAACTCCACAATGCGAGCTTGAGGACGTCGCACCGCAAATGATCGAGAGCGACCATGACCGAATCCGGTCGATCGGTCCCTTGATGAGGGAGTAGGAGAGGCTGCCCCAGGGGATGATGTGGTAGACGAAGGCCCTATAGGCAAACCTTTGTACTCCGCAATAGGTAACGATCCTGGCTCTCCTGAAAGAGCACGGCTCTTGCGGGCCTCTAGCGCATCCAGCACTTTAACGATGGAGTGCCGGTGCTCAGTTAAATTCTCCTGGGCTATCTGAACATCCATTTCGGCCCGATGCTCTTGAAGGCATAGGTCTGTGTGTTTCTCAAACCACCAAGGCGGGATTTGGCGTTCGCAAATGCGACACAAAACCGGTAGGGGCGGCGGGCATTTTACAGGATCATCGTTTCCGGACTCGGCCAGCTGGGTCAAATAACTAGCTAGAACCTCTGCGCCAGATCCAAGAGAATCTACAAGCAGCGGTGCCAAGTCGATTTTTATCTCTCGAGGTGCAACCCATGGCCTTATCATCCACATAGTCTGGAAGGGGTTAGCTTCTATCTTGATTAATGTAAAGTTCGGTTCCCTACATGACTTTCGCCTCCAGTAGTACGATCGTATACCATAATCCCTTGAGCCTCTAACTCGACCGTAGCTGGGCTGCTGCTTTCGTCCGCTTCAGGCTCCTTACGAGTATCGGTAGAATATAACTTAGACAGGGGACCCAGGTAGACGGTAAATCGGATATACTGGCTACGTGAATCGTCGGTCTTCATCGAATCAATAGCTTCGGCAAATACGGACTTATCCTCACCAACGATTAAGTCGGCGATCGGGGTGCCTTCGACAGCATCCGGTTCTGTCCCAATAACATCGGTCCATGACGGGCTAACCCAGCGGATAGAGCCGTCAAGATTTAGGTCCACAATGACATTCATTGTCTGCTCTGCGGCCTCACGAAGCTCTTCACGCTCCTCCCTGATGTCTGCACTTAAAGATCTTTCCATTGAACGGCCGATAGCTTGAGCCCGGAGCGAGCTGACGACCGGAGGGGCCAGCTTAGTAGGATCCTCGTCCATTGTTGAAAAATGACCGGTTCGGTGCTCAATTGCAATAATTGCATCGGGTAGTAAGCCTCTTAGATCGAGAAGAAGCCCTCGATAGTTGAATAGAGGCACAAACGCGTCCGGGTGGAAAGTAGGCGTATCGTAAAGTTCGGTTCTTGGTCAAAATTGACCTCATGCAAAGCCAAGATATCTGGCAGAAAGCCAGAGTCAGAAGCTTGCGAGAACCCGAGACATGACGGTGAGCGACGTGCGTAGTTAGTCAGGTCACTCGAATTTTTTGTAGCGATTGATCGGTTAGAGGGTTGAGGACAAGCCTCTCAGCTCGAACTTGGGCAGCCAGCACGCTCGAGTATTATCGCGATCCGATCGTATTTTGTTGACAAAGGGGCGGTTGTAACGGGGGGGGCCTAATGGAGGGGCCGTGAGAGACGATATTCAAAGAGCACACGGGCCTTATCTAAAAAAGTTATTAATGCAAGGGCGAATTTAATAGTTAGTTTTTCAAGGGTCATGAACATACAGCAGTTTCAATTTTGAGAAAATGAAACAGGTGTACCTTAAGGTAAGCCAAGGTAAGTTTCTTCGAAGAAAACACACACTTTGATTTTGGGTCGGGAGTGGATATACGGACTGGATTTACAGCGCGGGTCGTTAACCGATTAAACCTTTCTTCCCTTTTCGGGGCGGCGCGTAAAGCAAGAGTCAGTCAGCAAAGAAACTTTACTGCAGTACATGCTATAATATACGCCGTGTGCATACTGTCTACGGAATCAAATTAATACTGTATCGACCTAGAGACCCAAAGAACTTAGAGCGGGGGAACTAACTGGGGGGGTAGGTGCGGTGCGTTGCCCAATTCGCGCGGTATGTCTTTTTTCTTCCCCTATTACTTAACACTAAATATGTCCTAAGACTTAATTGAGAGCAAAAAGGGAATTTTAAAAAAAAAAAAATAAAAAAAAGGTAGA
Organism: Entonaema liquescens; assembly: GCA_902805475.1. NCBI lineage: Eukaryota > Fungi > Ascomycota > Sordariomycetes > Xylariales > Xylariaceae > Entonaema > Entonaema liquescens. The sequence goes on along the minus strand of CADCSX010000001.1, from coordinate 1,913,557 downwards.
AGAGGCAGTCCGTACCGCCATATCTAACCTTGGGTTAGGTACGATACAACCGTCTAATACAGCTAAGGCTTAGCGTCCTGGGCGCTTGTCATGCGGAATTCCTCCTTGTTGGCAACAGGGCATTTTCAACCTAGTGTTTTACAAAAACATTCCATAGAATTTTCTGTCCCTTTTCTTTGTTTCTTCCATGTATTATTCTATTCTTCTATTTGATGTTTGATGTTTACCTTACATAGTACCTTAGGTACCATAGCAAGCCACAACTAAAAAAGTTGAAAATATGTACATTTACGTATCCCCCAATTCTCAACAGCGGATAGAGTACTTCTTACAACTCTTCATCCTTAGCCACCATATCCGAATCTGACCTACCCTACATACAGGTGAAGTCTCACCAACGAACGATATGACCAAACAGATCTTAGGTCTTCCCTGTCGCGGAGCAGCTAATCCACTCCGGCGGCATATCTTAGCTGGTTGTCACTTAGCGCCGCTAACAAATGAATGGCGACGGACATGGGTCCAGTGATCCTCTTGCATACAGCTAATCCCAAATCCACCAGTTGCCAGTCTTGGAGTAATGTTTACTTCTAAGCCCAAGACGAATACTTACCTAGTCTAGTACCAAGGAATATATTCCTACATACTATGTAGCATACTATGCGTAGTACGTCAATGCTGCGTCTCCATACAACGATGGTTCGTCTTTATTACCGTTGTTTATGTTTATGCAGTCATCTTATCCTAGGATATAGAACCGAACACACCCTCTTCGATATAAGTTTCTTATTAGCGCTATACAGTGTATACGCATCTGTGTACGTGTTAAAATAGTCGTAACGAGACATCGGTCGATGAGTGTCCCAAAGCCTGCTACTATCACGGTTTCTCTCTCCCGATTAAGGAGTAAATACTCCTTTATCCTCGAGCTCATATACAAAATATCTTTTTTATTCTCCTCCGTTACCCCTCCTCTATCCTATCTGGGTATCCAATAGGCATTGTTTTCTTAAGACAAACCTGCATGCACCAATAGCCAATGTCGCCAGAGAATTGTACGTTACATGAGCCACTTCATAATTCTGACATTTACCTGGAAAGGAGAAACCCCTATCTAAAATCTAATACATACCGTCTCTAAAGCTAACCTAGAAAACAAAAGAGGCAATGGGATGACCAACATGTATCCTCGTAATATCGAGTGATCTCGAGCGACACTAAGACCCTCTCTCTTCAGTTCACACAGCATCGTAACAACCTCACCCCACTACTCATCGTCACATATGTATGTACATGTATGTATGCATGTCTGTGTAGTCCCCATCTGTATGTTCAAGGTTCTCCAATTCTCCTTGCCAATGCAACGGCTGATATCAGGGGATACCTAGCCAATCCTAATCAATAATAGATTCCCGCTCGCCTCGTACAGCTCTACTAACCAGCCGCGATAATGAATACCCAATTTGTCCCGCGATCAACGAGAGCAATTCATATATTACAGGTTTTGCACAACCCGATCATAAAGGCACTTTTCGTCTCAATCCAAAATTAGTTCGGTTGGTAATGTCCCCCAAGCCGGTAATTTATGCGTGCAAGTTTACGGGTATGGGATCCTGTACATGATGCTACGCAAGCTCGCTTTAGGCGAATGATGTCAAACCTATCACGGTTACCGACTCACCAATAGTGTCTGTATCATCTTAGATTGCCCATATATGAAGTCCCCCCAGGATCTCTCGATGGATCGCATCAACGTACACTTTCGTAGTGTCATGTTGTCGTAGAGAGAGTATATTCCTTTGCCATATGTTCCCAGTTAAAGGATGAGTATCCCTTAGTTTTCGTAGTTTTAGCTTCTGATGATATGTAGGTTGTTCTACACGGGGCAGTCTAGTATCCCGGTGTAACCCATGACACAGGATGGAGGCGATGGTCTAGGCTCTATACTAGGTCCGCTGGCTGCATCTGCCACGGTTGTTGGCACAAGCTACTATGTCTCACATGAACCGAACGCACCCTTGAGATGTACGATAACTCCTTACAGCAAGACGGAACACAATGGCGTTCAGGACACTCGTGACGCAGGTAATTACACAGACCGTTCTCCAAACTGTCATATAGTCATATGCAAATGGTAATCGGTGAACTACGCCAAGTTTAGCTGTAAGAGCATTTGCCATTTGCAACGCGGCTCTAATACTCCAATATTAAAACGTGACCTCCAACTACTACTTGAACCTAGCAAGAGCTATTAAATTCACATGTGGCTCCCTACTTAGAGGTCCATTCGGTCTTTAAGGCATCTAGCCATTCCCCTTTCTCGACCCATCTCTGTTCCAACCACTTCGCTAGTTCTTCGTCCTTATGGGGGAGTTCCTCAAGAGGGAAACGCCGTACATGGATGTGGAATCTATATCCTCGAGGACCACTAAGGCCCGGGAGCTTCAGAGTTTCCCACATACTAGGAGCTACATGGAACCTATCTTTATGCTGATATGCAATGGTGAAGTCATACACTGCCTTCACATGAGGTGCTGCTCTCAATTGCTGCACGGTCGTGACAAACCCTTTGGTACGGGGGTATAATAGATGCAAGGGCTGCGGGCGGCCATTCTGTTTGCACCAAATAGCAGATTCATTATACTTCTTCGGTGTAAATCGCGTTGCCTCGCTGAAACTTATCAGCCCTGCAGGTAGATAGATTAGTCACACGGTCGATGTAGTCTGGAACGGGTATGCGTCAACCAAGCTGGCACTTACACATCGGCCACCTCCTGCGTACGATACCACCGAAGACGCGCTGTAGCTCCCGCTGGTCTCGCATCCAATTCCGGGTCACCATCGGCATTCCCATCGCCCAGAGGCCCCAACCCAGGAAGGGGACCCAGCGCAGCTGGATCTTCGCAAACCATCGGCATTGCCCCAGCATTCGCGATCGTAGGGCCAAGCTTTGGATCAGGTAAAAGTCGGCCCACGTAACATGGTTCGAGACGACAACAGCCGACTCCCTCGTGGGCAACCGGTCTCCTGAGATTGTGATCCGAGCTCCATTGCAGCTCTCAAAGATAAACTGGATCCACTTCCAGACAGAGTATGCAATGCGGGATGACGCGCTATACACGAAGTCTGGAGCGAATATCTTCACTACCAGCAGTAGAGATAGAACTATATCGCACACCGCAAGGTACAAAACCCAAGGGGTCACTAGTATAACACCCCTCAGATTAGCGGGAAGTCTTTCTAACATAGCGATGGCCCATGGGACCTGCATGGGTGCTGGAGCGGCGTGGTAGCTGATCTAAGCTTGATTATCAGACACAAATAGAAGTAATAGTCAATCTTTCATCTTGCTCTAGAATTATCAAGTAGTAATTCTAGATTTTAAAGACAATTTGAACAGCTTTGTCTGTTTGCATGTTTCAGAATTAGCACCCACTCAGCGTTTGGTCTCAGCTCGCCGATCAAGGGAGCCTCGATCCGAGCCTTGATCCTATCAGAGAGAGGGAAGAATTTAGGCATGGGCTTCACAAAGAGTATACCATGAAGATATCGCAAAGCAGCGAATACACGTTAAGCAATTCATTCCAGACGGTGAGAATTAAGTTACGTCAACGGTTGTACAGTTGGAGACACAGCTTTGAGACATCCCGTTCCAAAGAGTCGGGCCAGGATTGGTTGATCAACTCCCACTTTACGGAAAATGCCGTACTTAGTGAAGACCGAGGTGTAAATCCGTATGTGGAAAACACCAATGGGATCAATGCCTACTGTCCCTGGTAGTTATCAAGATCGCTATCCAGCATAGCCTTCGCTCGACTAGATCTTCACCTTTGACCTCAGATTGGCGGTCAAGAGTCCGAGGGGAGGACGAATGGTTGCTTACGCATCACTACTCCAATATCTAGAATATTTGCTCTACTATGTACATATTCTGTAGGTGCCTAAGGCTTCTCGGCTTGTCACAATATAGATATACATACTATGCGTACGAATCCATGCCACGAAAGGTGCCGGAGCCACTTTGCTGGGCGGCGCTAAGATCTTTCGTTGGGAGTTGGGAGACCCTTAGTAACAAAATATTCCGAGGAGACCCGCCGAATCCGAGTATAATCTCATCTTTTAGCCCGCATAGCCATACATATTTCCCAAGACGAATGAGCGGATGATATACCTCAGCCACGACTAGCTAGCTTATGTAAAAAAACGACGGACCATTTCGAATCATGATTAATTTAGCAATGCTGACTATGTCGTTTGCATATCCCAGAAAGGCAAGGACAAGACGGGGGGGTATAGAGGATACGGAATAATTAAGTCCCATATTCAATCTCATGATACCTAATAAGCATACTACTTACCTAGGTACTCGGACTAGTAACTCGGAGAAGGTATACGTAATCTACCATAGTTGTAATATATAGGAAGTATCAAAGGAGGAATAATAAACCCAAAGGCTAAAGAGATCAAGCTTCTTAATAAGTCTTTAGAAACCCATCACTTGCACGGCACTTGACCATCACAAGCGAGGTAGGCTGTGCATCATCGCGGATTACGTAGTAGCATATCAGCTCTCAAGGATATTGACTGCAACATAAGCAGCGTCAGATCTGTAGGATTGTTAAGGGGAAACATTGACCTCTTAGAACAGCCACCTATCTTACCGTGGGGTTCCCGCCCCCTCTAGAATAATTGACCAACGGTTTTTTCAACGTATCAACTTATTAACTTATTAGATATAACTATTCCACCTAGGTTATCTAGTTTCGTAACCAATTGTGAGACTAAATAGTCCTACCACGCGGCGCATATTAGATCCCACAGCACTTCTTGCATAGTACCGGTTTGGCGGAGTCGTTTTTAACAACTAGTATATGAAGTAGCAGAAGCCCATCTTTTAACCTTATATATACTAAATGAGATCCGTTCTCACGACGATTCAAGGCTGAATCGAAAGGTGTGGTAGATCATTCATATAATATGTAGCATTTTCACCCCGCTCTCTACAAAAAGCACATAAACGAAAGCCTTCTCCCATCAATTCGGTTTCTATTACCTTATTCGATACCTCCCTCATCATGTCCCCAGATCTTGGATTGGATTGTGAATCCTGTTGTCCAAGTCGCTCTAATGAATCATGGCCAAAATCACTAACTTACAACCTATAGCTGGTTATCCGTCCCCTCCGACACATTATTCGCCGACCGATCACAAGCCGTCATTGGGCTCGCTTTACGAGCACGTTTCGATGTCGTCTTCCGCATCACCCCCCGACGACTCCCAACACGACAAGGGGCCCCTCGGGTCGCTAAATCTCAACTTCCTAAAGTCGTTAAATGACAAGAAAACCACTCGCGATGGCAATCCTCCAAAGCGGCGAGGACCTAAACCCGATAGTAAACCGGCATTAACACGCCGACAAGAACTCAATCGCCAAGCACAGAGGTATTGCATATGATTGATTTAAGTGGGTTCGACGGGCGACGATCATGAGCTAACCATATATCCATTGGTATAGGACGCATCGGGAACGCAAAGAGTTATACATAAAGGCGCTCGAAGACGAGGTGCTGCGGCTGAAAGAGATCTACACCAACGTGTCGCAAGACAAGGACAAGCTCGCCGAGGAGAACCGGCAGCTCAGGATCCTCTTGCAGCAGAACGGCATTTCGCACAGCCCGGTAGGCGGTGTAGACGATCTCGGCAGCAGCCTGAGCCCTGGGTACACGTCCAATGGGAGCATCTCGGGCGGGTACGGGGCGGGAAGCTCCAGCACCGCGTACACGCCGGGCATGACGTCGATATCGAGTCCGAATTCGATGTCGGCGTCGACGCAGGGGCTAGGCGGGCAGCAGCAGCAGCAGCAGCAGCAGCATGTAGATTACGAACAGGCTGGGATAGATTTCGTGTTAACGTACGATAACCCCGATGACCCCTCGAAGGCGTACATATCACCTCCCCCGCAGTAATGGGTCACCACACACTTACACACATACACATATACACATGATTGTTCAGACAGAAAAAGAGAGACAGAGAAGAAGAAGAAAAGAAAAAATGTAAATCTTTCGCTCGTCAAGGTACAGCGTAGCTAATTTCTATCGTGCTGATGGCGCTTAGGCTCGAGCGACCGTGTATGGACCACATGCCGTGGCTGATCGAGCGGGCACAAGACACGACGGGCGACGCGGCGGGGCACGCGCTCATGGCCTCGTGTCCGCCGGAACCGTTCCCGGACCTGAGCGACGAGATCCCGTTCGGATACTCGCACACGCACGGCGACCAGGGCGACGCCCCCTCCCGCCAGCGCACCTGGGAGCTGTCCAAGGCCGACCTGTCCACCCTCCTCGACCTCAGCAAGAAGCTGAATCTCGACGGCGAGATCACCCCCGTCATGGCCTGGGGTATGGTCCTGTCCCATCCCAAGGTCGCGGAACTCAAGAAGGAGGACTTTGAACGTCTGATTGATGACCTCAAGGGCAAGGTCCGTTGCTATGGGTATGTGTTGTTTACCTACCTACCTGCCTTTGTATTGCAATTCCTAGGACCGATGCTAATGAACGGTTCCTCAGGTTCGGAGCTGTGATGGAGGAGTTTGAGGTGCGGGATGCGCTCAATGCAGTTTTCTCGGCAAAGTCAGATGTGGGCATGGCATATTAGTTGACAGTTGCTTAAGGTTTGAATCTTCTTTTTATTTCCTTTCAAGTATCATGGACTGTTTTATTATGCATGTATAAAACGATGATAATGACGATGATGGTTGCGATTGCGACTATGACATGTAGAACGACTGGAGATGACGGGCAGAAGTTATTTATATTTAGGTATATACTAGAGGCATAGCAGTGTTAAAATACTATATCATGAATACTCTTGAGAGATCAACGATTCGATAGGTCGTTGATATGTGAAGAGACTATTCATTCGGTATAAGACTAGCTACCACTCTGTTTAGGGAAGACTTATACTGCACATCTATTAGCATGTTAAGTACTCGCATATCACAACCTGCACCTTCAATAAGCAGGGAAGTATTAGTTATATGATAACTATGAATTGTTCAACTTCTCTGGTTATTTCTTTCTGACATTGTTAGGAATGCTTAGTTTCGACTTATAAGGACGTTTCACAACATGACTATGAAATATTTTCAAAGAAATATTACGTGCATAATCTTCTAATATATTATGTATTATATGAACAATATTATATGTCATGTTCATTTTCAGGTATAAGGTTCCATATAGACAAACCTCATGGAGAAAGGAATGATTTCGATTAAGACCTCGAGTACAGTGTTAACAATAGAGTTACCATGACTTTTTTAACTGTCCTTGCCTTAAAAGGTACGTACTAACCTACATTAATCAAGATCCAACGCTGTGCAACTGCCCCACACCCCACCAAAACTCTTTGATTCACTGCTAAAATATTTGCCTACAGCCAAAATTTCGACAAGCCACGCCTTTGCGAAAGACGAAAAAAAGGCCAACGTCAAGTTAGCCTCAATATAACAATATTATTCCTTGGTGAAGAAAAACTCTAGGTATAATATTGCTGATATCTTCTAATATGGAATCCAAATCTTTGGCCGACCTCATTGCGGCCTTACCTGAGGGTGACGGATGGGGTCCCCCTCCGGTAACCGAGACTACCATCAATGGCGTCCCATATGCCCCTTTCTCGAAGGGTGACAAGTTAGGTCGCATGGCAGACTGGACAACAGATAGCAAAGATGGAAGGGACGGGCGTGGTGGTCGACAACAGTATAACCGAAACTTCAGGGGTGCGTAAAGCTTTCATCATCTCTCTCTCTCTTGGCAGCCATAAGTGCCCAAGTACTAATATCCAATCTCATACAGACCAGCAAATCTATGGCGCCGGTAGTGCCGCGCTTTTCACTGCACCTGTCGCCGAAGACGAAAACACATTCTCCGTCGTTAGCAGAGAACCCACGAAGACTAGATACGGTCGGGGTGCCGTCTTTACGCGCGGTCGTGGACAACGAGGCGCCCGCCAGGACACTAGGGGTGGTCGCGTACAACTTCAGCGCTCTGGGCGTGGTGGCCAGCAAGGTTATGGATATGACAGCCGCGGCGGTCGTTCTAATGCGCCTCGCGGTCGCCGTTTCGGATGGAAAGATTATGACAAGCCGACTCGCAATCGCGACGCCTCTATCAACATCAAAGCAGACTGGCAACTCCTGGAAGAGATTGACTTCAACAGGCTTGGAAAGCTAAACCTAGACGCTGATGAAGGCGAGGACATGGACAGTTATGGTTTCCTCTACTACTACGACCGATCTTACGACAAGCAACCTGTTAAGGCTGCCGAGAAGAGACTGATACCTCTAGATCGCGCCGCTTACAATGTTACAACCTCTTCGGATCCCGTTATCCAGGAGCTGGCTGAGAAGGAGGAAGCCACTATCTTTGCCACTGATAGCATTTTATCTATGCTCATGTGCTCCACCCGCTCAGTCTACCCATGGGATATTGTAATTGCAAAGCAAGGAAACAAGATCTTCCTCGACAAGCGTGATAATGCAGCGCTAGATATGGTGACGGTGAACGAGAACGCTGCCGATGCTCCCATGGAAGCCACCGACGGCAATAAGGATGGGATCAATCACCCTGCCGCTCTAGCAGAAGAAGCTACCTATATCAACCACAACTTTGCGAACCAGGTCGTTTTGGAGAACGAGTCCCAGAAGGTCGAGATGGCACACGAAAACCCCTTCTACAATGCTTCCGAGGAGACCGAGCCTCCCGCGAGCAAGGCCTACAAATACCGTAGATTTGACCTTTCGACCAGCGAAGAAGATCCAATGTATCTAATCGTCCGGGCTGAGTTGGATGCGGTTCAAAAGAATGCGATTAGTGGCGAGGATCAGTTTCTAACCGTCAAGGCCCTCAACGAGTTCGACAGCAAGGCACAAGGCAGCGGTGGTGCTCTGGACTGGAGAACAAAGCTGGTCAGCCAGCGTGGTGCCGTTGTCGCAACGGAGATGAAGAACAACAGTGTTAAGCTTGCACGATGGACAGTCCAGAGTATCTTGTCCAAGGCGGACGTTATGAAGCTTGGGTTAGTTTCACCGTGTTTTAGTATTATGAGTCTACTTGGCTAATATTTTATCCAGCTTTGTTTCTCGTGCCAACCCGAAGTCGAACGACAAGCACGTTATTCTAGGAGTTATTGGCTGGAAGCCTAAGGATTTCGCCAACCAGATGAACTTGTCGCTCTCCAACGGTTGGGGTATCGTCCGTACCATCGCTGATATGTGTCTTAAGCGCGAGGATGGCAAGTTTGTGCTTGTCAAGGACCCCAATAAGTCGATTCTTCGATTATACGAGGTTCCCGCGGGCAGCTTCGACGAAGATGGCGAGGAGGACACGGTTCCGGAAACCGTCCCTGAGGAAGAGTAAAAGTCGTAACGGCTTTAACGTATGGTAGAATTAGATGTCTGATCAAGTAGTACATAACTGCCTGGTCAACGATTAAGAGTCACTCGGGTTGATCCGAAAGTTGATCAGCTTCGAAAAAAACGGTGTTCTTAATATATTACATTGACTCTACACTTATTAGTAGTATGACACTTTCGGTGTGACATTCGACCATAAGATAAGTATATATGACTTTGTGATATTTCCCGGAAGTGAGTAATTCTATACCTAGGTAAGGTATGCATACAGTATTCAAGACGTCTAAGCAGCCTAAGGAGGTATCTATACGTCGTAGTAAAAGTATAAAAATAGGGGGGAATAGGGAGAATAGAGATGAAGCTGAGGGGTCTAGTCTACCCCACCTTCTACCCCCACCACCGAAACTGCCCCGCCATCTTTTCTTCCTGTGACGTCTGTTCCGTGTGTCTCATATGTCTCATATGTCTCATACCCTTGCTTTTTATACACACGCAAACCTACTACTAGACTAAACCAGACCAGACCAGACCAGACCATACATCCGGGTCCTTCCTTTAAAGCTTGTAAATAGATCTACCCCTGATTCGTACATATCTTCCCCGTCCTTCACCTAGGTATACGAAAGGGAAACCCGAGACCATGGCGCCCAAGGCGATAATAGCGCCCTCGATCCTGTCGGCCGACTTCGCCCAGCTCGGGGCCGACTGTGCAAGGACCATGGAGCAGGGCGCCGACTGGCTTCATGTCGATATCATGTACGTATTTTATGATTCTATATGGTACTAGTAGCTATCAATAGAATTGGGCGTGGTGGTGGACTGTAGAAGATGTAATGGGGATTAGGAGAGACTAACTATGTGATGTTCCTAGGGACGGCCACTTCGTCCCAAACATCACGTTTGGCGCGCCGGTCGTGGCCAAGATCCGGAGACACGTCGATAAGCCAACTGAGAACCACGGGCGTGGGACGTTCGACTGCCATATGATGATCGCCGAGGTACCATATCCCATTGCGCCCCATCCCCAATTCCATTTTCCAAACTTCCACCACAAGCGGATATCTTATACCGAAGCAGTAGAATAGAAGCTAATAATATAAAATTAGCCCAAGAAATGGGTCAAGGAGTTCCAGAAGGCGGGGTGCGACCTATACTGCTTCCACTATGAAGCTGCATTTTCGAGTAATGCCGAGAGCCCCGAGGGTAAGACGGACGAGAAGACCAACCCGAAGGACCTGCTGCGGTATATACATGATTGCGGCCTGCTGGCTGGTATTGCGCTTAAACCTGCCACGGGTGTCGAGGTCTTGACTGAGCTACTTGAAAGCCCAGATCCGAAAGAGCGCCCGGATGTGCGTCTACCTTTTTCCTTCCCTCTAATATACATTCTCTATCCTTTTTGGGGTGGTAGCTCTGTGACACTAACCACACATCATATAGATGGTCCTCATTATGACGGTGGAGCCCGGCTTCGGCGGGCAGAAGTTCATGGCGTCGGAACTACCCAAGGTGCAGGCGCTACGCAAGAAGTACCCGGACCTGAACATCGAGGTCGACGGCGGTTTAGGCCCCGGCACCATTGACCAGGCGGCTGACGCGGGTGCAAATGTCATTGTCGCAGGTAGCGCCGTGTTCGGAGCCAAGGACCCTGCGGAGGTTATCTCGCTACTGAGGACGAGTGTCGATTCAAGGTCCGGAAGGCTGTGAGAGTTGGATACATTTACCTATCGTACGCATTTACTTGGAGCGGCCCGGTAGCTGAGTTGGAGATTTGTTCTAGGGAACAGGTATATAGCACCAAAATGAATATAAGTAAATATACCAAGGTTTAGATGTTGGATATCCGTTCATTCAAACCTGGGGTAGATGCCTCTTATCTAGGTACTTTTCATCTACTCGACAAGGGGCTAGAACATGGCTACCTGCATAACGGTATATGTTCCAACCCCGAGAAGGCCGATATATCTACCACAGCACAAAGAATACAGATCTAACCTATCTGATGTACTCTGTCAAGTTCAAGACGTTTTCGATATCACACCATCAAGCGCCTCAATGAAACCCTTTATCTCATCAACTACACAATACCATTCATTAGTCCTCAAATTCTATATCTAACCTCAGGAAGAGCAGAGCGCAGCAAAGTAGGGATTGGGTACTTACGAGTATTATAATGCGCCATGCTAACCCTAACGACCCCGCTCGGCCCCAGCTTCAAGAAATTGTGTACCAGGGCGTTGGAGTAAAACGCGCCCCAGCGGAAGCCGTAGTTAGTAGTGCGCTCGAGCGTCTCGACGAGCTCCCGCGAGTCCCAGCCTGCGACGACGAAACTCACGGTAGGGAGGCGGATTTTGCCGTCCGCGGTGGGCGAGCCGAAGATGGTGATAGATGGCTTGGAGGTTAGGTATGTTAGGAGAGCCGTCTGGAGTTGTGACTCATGGTGCGCGATGCTGGGCCATAGGTCGCCGCTAGAGGGGATGATGTACTCAACGATGGGAGGGATGGATTGTACTAGCTCGTAGTACCCGCTCCCTAAAGCATGTCATATTAGTACCAGATAAGTGGGAATAAAGGGGTAAATCCGAATCGTGGAAAAGGGGTTCATATCCTCACCAAGACTAATCTTGTTCTCCAGCGTAGCATGCGGGCTGAAAAAGTGTCCTAGCGTATGCATCTGCTCCTGCGCTTTCCGGCTCCCATATAGCATCGCTATGTGCGGGCCGTACACCTTGTACCAAGACAGGACGTAAAAGTCGACTCCCAGATCCTTTACATCGACAGCCCGATGCGGCGCATAGGCCACTCCGTCGACGCACAGAAGTGCGTTCGGGACGCTGTGCACTACCTCCGCGATAGCTTTGATGTCGTGGATCGTCCCCAGGACATTGCTCGCATGCGTGCAAGTCACAAGGCGTGTCTTGGGCGACAGCAAGCTCTTAAGCTCCTCCGGGAGTAATAACGGGTTCGTCGAGTGTTCCCGCGGCGTCCACCATTTTAAAACCAGCTTCAGTCGGCTGGCTAGGTCCTTCCAGGGCGCGATGTTGGCCTCGTGGTCGATTGATGAGACAATGATCTCGTCGCCTTCCTCGAATTGGAAGGTGAAGGATAGGTTACGCAGGAGCTGAGTGGTGGAGGGGCCGAATGCTGGTAGATGTTAATAAACTAGTATATGCCTACCTGAGTTTATATATCCTATTATGCGTGGGTATGTATTTATGTACGAGTGGGAGGTGAAATTACCCTACCTATCTCATCCTTCTCAGCATTGAGGAACTTGGCCCCGGCGCTCATGCCATTGTCGTATCGAGAGCTCGAGGCCTTGCTAGCCTTATAGCCGCCCCCGAACTGGACATTGCTCTTGATAAGGTAGTCGCTTATACTGGTGATTGGTTAGTAAGATACCTCTACTTAGAATATGGGATGTCCTTCTTTTCTTTATTACTCACGCTTCGATAACGGCGCCTAGTGTCTGGCTTCCACCCGCGTTGTCGAGGAATATTTGGTTTTCCTTTAGGGCTGGGAACTTGGCCCTATCGGCCTCGACGTCGAAGGCAGCCATTGAAAATGCTTTCTTGAGACTTGGAACAAAACTCAGTAAACTATAGACTCTTATTTAAATCGAGAATTAACCTGAAGTCATACAATATAAGTGCTCTCCTATTCCAAAACCCTGCCCTATTTCTATTATGAGAAGTGAACCGGGGATGCCTCTTAGAACAACCAGCTAACCCCCTGTACCGAACCCAATAACCTGGAACTTAAGCGCTGTAAAGTTTAGTTCGGCTAATGACGTTGAATGCGGGGGCGCCTTGCGGGAGCGTGCTGTAGTCCTACCATTTCTGATTATCAACGTCCGCTACACTTGGAAGCACACACATTACCTGGCTATAAATACACCGAATCTATAGGTGGCTGTTATAGATATAGTACAGGCGCCTACTACCAGTATCAAACGGCAGAACGATTATGCAAGTCATGCTGTGTGAAACGCCCATTGAGATCGAGAATTATATAGATCCTTGCTTTATATTCTTCGTAGCGAAGGTAGCCGAGTTTCTCTTTTTCGTTGACCAGTTGTAACGAGACTGAGATTTCACGGTAAACATTTACATACTTTAAGAATTATATTAGCTAGGTTAATATCAATCTACTACACCGAGGACCACGAAAGAAGCCTAGAATGAGCATAGACTTCTCGACCCCCGCGCGCCGACTGAGTCACCATCCGAGATACGATCCTTCTTTTCCTATTTCAGCCACAAGACTACGCTATGGATTTCCAACCATGCAGTTGTAGAGACAAGCGTCTCTTGGAGATAAGGAGTAGTTTCTCCTACAATAGAACATAAGCGTCCATACCTACATCCGTATTCTAACCGTTCGTCTAGAGTAACCCGACTTACACATTTTACTTAGACCAAGTCCCCTTAACAAAGCAGAAAACCATCATATTTCTCCAAATTAAAATTATACCAGAATTAATACTCCAATCAATCAACCTGTAAAACCATGCCTCTCGAGCTCCAGTCCGCCACGGAAGCCGACGCGCGCCGAGCCGCCGAGATCGAGTCCGCAGCGTACGGGCCGAACCCGTTCAACCGGATCCTGTTCCCGGGGCCGTTTCCTCCGGAGGGTTGGCCGGGCGCGGCGCCCAGCTCGCCGCCGAGTTCGAGAAGGACCCTACCGCGCGCTGGCTCAAGGTAATCGACACTGATCTGCCCGGGGGCGAACAGATGATCGCTTTCGCCAAGTGGCATATCTACACCGAGAAACCGCCCCAACTGACGCCCCGATCGTTCGGCCCTGGGTGCAATGCCGAAGCGTGCGAGCTCGTGTTTGGAAACCTCGCGAAGTTAAGAGCGCGGGTTTGGGGCGACAAGCATTGCGTCTGTGAGTACTTGACTTAGGGGAAGAGGCGATATTTTCTTCTTCTCCTTCTTCTTCTTCCTCCTCCTCCTCTCTATACGCGAGATCAAGAGAGGGGAGCGAGGTGTAGTTCATCAGATGCTATCGTTCTAACAATACATTCCACTAACCGCGCTGCGTCAAAAAAGACCTTTCGCTCCTCCATACCGAACCCAAGCACCAGGGCCGAGGCGCGGGTAGCATGTTAACTAAATGGGGTCTCGAGGAAGCAAAGAGGCTTGGCCTTCCTGCGTACCTCGAGTCTTCTCCAGCGGCTCACTCGCTTTACCAGAAACACGGCTTCCGCGATATCGAGTGCGTAACGGCTGATCTAAGTAGGTGGGGTGCGACGGAGGATCATAAGTCGTGGTCGATGAAGTACGATCCGTCTGAGTTTATTGCTTGATATTTTATTCATGTTTACTTTAGTAGTAGGTACATACATACGATGAGAACTTCAGAAATATTGCTACATTTTTCAAATCCGTAGGATATTGCACTACAGCGAAAATATGAAGGATATCTCATAACTAATGACCTTTCAAACTGAATTCCCATATTTAATCGAGAAGTCACTTATACTTAAGCTACGAAGATCGTCTATTTATATGCCTACCTAGATCATTAATAAATATATATTTAGCTGGGTTAATTTGATGCTGATGAGTTGTTCGCAAATATCACATCTAAAAGTTCCCAAGCTGGGCTCTATTGATGAAATACATACTGTATAATCTATAAGTGGGGCACTGAGTACAGTTAAAAACATCATCTCAACTCATGTTTGTCTCTATTAGTTTGTCTCTATTACATGATTTCATCACTTTTATTTAGTTCAACTACCTATTTGCTATTTCCAAAGCCAAACAAACTATCATATGTCTTAAACACTCTAATTATTCATCTGGTTCTTGCTATTCTTATTCCTTCAGCTGAACAGCCCCACCATCCTACCCTCATTCTTATTAGTCTGACCTTGCGTCATCGCGAAGCTCAGCTAGCAATGCTGTCGTCCTTCTGGAAGACATCGCCAACAGTTAACTCCAAGATGTCTCCAGGACCCCCCACCAATGATAAAACCGACCCCCCAGCTCCCCTCGTGAGCTCGTGGCGCGCTCGCGCCGACGCAGGTGAGGCCGTTGCTGTAGTCCGCGTGCGACACTTGCGCAGTTCTATCTCCATCGGCCGAGACGCCTGGGGCCGCTCCGGTAAGCTGCAACCGGTGCTTCTCTCGTCTGAAGTGTCATTTGCGGACCCTTTCTCCGTGAACGAGTCTTCATCGGGGAATACCGATAAGCTCGATTCTAGCACCGTTCACTACGGCAACCTGAGCAAAGTGCTGCTCGGCAGTCTCGAGCTTTTGGGTCAGGGCAATGCGGCTAAACCAGATGCTACGGGGGCAACAGCGGCAGCAATAGCTGCTACAGGCTATGAAGCTGAGGTCACGACTCCGCGCACCGCAGATGTCCTGGAGTTGCTGTGGGTGCGCATGACGGGACGGGTGATAGATGGGAGCCGCGTGGCGCTACCGCTGGACCAGCTACCATTCCTTCATGCGGCGCGACTCCGTTCGCTATCGCTTACCGTAGAGCTGCCCAAGGCGTCGCTTCTCGGCGCGGGTGTCAGCCTAACGACAACAGCGTCTTTCAGAGAAGACATGCCAGAAGGGGATGATAAGGAGGAAAGCGACACGAACAAGAACCCCTGCGGTCGTACTCGCGGACTCTACGCATCCAAGGCCTACACATCCCCACCCTTATTGGCGTCAACCCGAACGAGCGCAAGGCCAAACAGATGCTCGTCGCGGACGTCGAGATCGATAGATTCGACGTCCCGGAGGATATACATACCGAGCTGGAGAAGACCATAGTAGAGGTGAGTGAGCCAAGCGAAGCATGCTAGTTATACACGAATATTTGGAGCACCACTTACATATTTACAAGCAGGCAATCGAGTCCTCGTCCTTCGAGACGCTAGAGGCTCTTGCTTCCCACGTCGCCAATAAGATATTGTCGGACTTCAGGGTCGGCGACGACCCGAAGCCTATGAAAGAGCGAGGGTGGCGGGTTAAGGTCTGCTTGGAGAAACCGATTGCGATACCTACTGCGGAATTCCCGGCCGTGGAAGTGACCATGGGGTCGTAATCCTATGGCCTAGGGGAAGAAAGGGTATACTATTCAGTCGAAATGCTGTGTATGCATATATTGCGGGATGTTGATGAATGGCTTAGATGGTAAGTTATACAATACTGCTTATATTAATTATCCTATTCTAACATCGTACACATGCGTCTATCAGGGTTTCCAAATACAGTCCCATGTTAGAGTAGTGTCGCCGAAACTATAAGCGGCGTTGGGATCTCAACTATCCGTCAGAACAGACCGATTTACCTTCACTAGAGTTAGTACTCTTATTATTTGGCTGTGAAATCACGTTTTAGGCATACCTAGGTTTCGCCTAGTCAATATTACCAATTTAGACATACCTAACGATTAAAGCATGCAGAGGTATTTAGGTAGAGAATAACGTCACATCTTGCTTCTTTCTAGAATGATATACACTTTTAGTAACTTGAAGTACATCAAATTTAAGAGAAGTGAATAATACAATGTCTATTATAAGCTAACGTAAACATCTGTGTATATGTAACAAGGGACTGCAACGGAGTGGCAAATTATTCTAGAACATGAGATATGCATTTCAAGGCTTATGGTCACTGCAAGAAAACTGGAAACCGGCAAATAAACTTCTATGTGTGTAATAGGACATAATAGAATCTATTGTGATATTCGTTGAATGGAGGAAATTTGTTGGATGCCTGCATTTTGATTGATCAGATAGGGCTGCCCTAGATCTGGGCTGGGGTCTACTCTGCGCGGCCCCTGGCGGGAGTGAAGCTACGCAAGTAGCATGTGACGCGGCCCTGTGTTGTCAATATTGGTAGTTTGTGCTCCAGTTAGAGATTCAGTATCATGAAGGTCACATCACATTTGAGATGGGTGTGGATTATGGTGAAGCGAAATGGGACAGCAAACTACCTGTGAGGATTCCCAAGGACTTGGACTACCTCACTTACAATTATGATGAATGCAACCTATGACTCCCGATTCTGGAAAGGCTAAGCGGTCTGAGTATATCCCAAATGGTGAATGCCTACCTGCTCACGCTGGTGATGCAAGATCCCTAATGCATACAAGGATGAGCCCCGATACATGACGCTCGTACTGATTGCCTCTTGGCTCTTTAGCTATTCTATAGAAAGTCAAGTATTCATCGTATCTATCGTCTATCATTAAGTATGAAGAAAGCGCCTAACAAACAGCGACACGTCAAACCTTGCGGCAAGACGGGATGTCGCCATGCGTAATCTCATTGACAAACTTGGGATCTGGGTCGAATAGCATGACGTGGAAATGCTCTACGGCTTGGACGGACTTCAACGATCTCCAATTCTTGAACCAGATGTACTATCCCGAACATCTTAGCGCACCAACTAGGAGACGAGATGTCAGAGGTGCGGATTCTCACTTACACGATCTTTTGGGATTTTAGATCCAAACGTCTTCTGCACGTAGCCGTCAATCTCGGCCCGGGCCTCATCGGTTAGATCCGTCGTGACGGGGTCCTCAGGCAGCTCGAACTTGGTCCAGACGACGAGATGGACGATCCTGCTGTCGATGCCGTAGGGCCAGTCGTTCCATAGGATCTTGATGTCGTCTTCGAACTCGAAGGGCTTGCCTCTCGGCTTTATAGGGGCCTCCCAGTGCAGCCGCTGGGTTAAGACGAAATTCATAACGCTGCCGTAGTCCCTCTTTAGCTTCCATGTGTACTCGAGGTACCGCCTGAGGTCGGAGGGGATACGTCTGAATGAGCCTAGCCGGTTCTCGGCTACTATGTTCTGGACTTCTGGCCACGTTGATACTGTGTACTCCGAGTCGGGTGTGCCGATAATGCCGATATCCTTGACGCTCAGGCTACGAAGGAATTCGGGGCACTCTTCCGTCCGCTCATTTTCGGGTACGTTCACCTGCCAATAAGGCAAGCTATCAACACTTCCCATCCCGCTCTTTGAAGGAATATACGTATAGAGAAGTATCTCGTTCAATAGTGGTGTGTAGTGTTTCTACCCTTGGCGAGAACGGGCGAAAAGTGAGTAACTAGCTAGGTATGACTGATTACAATTACAAGATGGAGATGATAGGTAACCCTAAAGAACGGTATCGGGGATGCTCTACCAAGAAATTCCAATTTGGGGAAATATTGTCAATATTGGGTTATTTATGGCAGGCGTTGTGCAACGAAATCTTGAGGGGGCTGATATCGATTCGGTTTAGGATTCGAGAATCTCAGGGGTCGCTGACCGTAAAATATTAGCCAATCAGCTATGACACGCATTATGGGTGGAGTCTCTAATGGATCTTTCTGACTCTTCTCCCTGCGAACGCCACAGATGCTATCGCCGCATTGTTTACTTTGGGAAAGTAGGATATATGCAACAAGGGGCTTTAACGTATTATTTAGATTGGTAATCTCTCTTCCTTATGGTTTTACGGTTACTCTTCAAATATAATTAAGTGCTTTTTATAGTAAATGAGATAGGTTGTATATGTTGGAAACGTAACCTCAACTTCATAGCTGCAGTTTTGCCGCATCGATACTTTAAACATCTCGACTCAAGCTTTGAGGCTTTAACATAACAATTAAGCTTAGCTAGATGAGGCTCTTATTTTAGTCGCGAAGATGTCGATCATGCCCAGCCTAGCCTACGAGCTATATACATAATACACATTGCGCAATTAATAAGTTCAATATAAGACAAGATATTAAGACCTACTTACATTGACTAATCAGTTTTCTATTGTACGGTCGCCCCCACGTGGAAAACTCCCGATTATCTATTTGCTACAAAACTGACGTGGCAGCCGTTGTTAGTCTCGTCATCATAATCTCACCAAAGTGATCAATTTGAACTATCATTCTCGAATCGACGTCGACGACAAACCCCGCCTTTTCCCGAGACCTGATTCGATCGAGACCTCTCGGCGGGCAGGTTCACCGGCCTTCCACAGGTAGAGTTATCCTAAACCAACCGATATGAGATTTTCATTAAACGAGTATCAAGTGGATTACTCTAGAATTAGTACACGTTTAGTTCCCGCTGGTATGAAATGAAACCATGTATCGAGTGAGCTAATTGATCCATAGTGGAGAGAGAGAGTTGCATTTATTATTGCGAGATATAATGTCGTCAATCACTAGAACCTTGGGGGCTGTTGAGTCTGAGAGTGGGATGCGTAGAAAACCTTCTTGACGAAGCTGTCTATCCACCGCGAGCGCCCCTAAACCATGTAGGACCTGACTAGGTTAAAGAGGAGAGAGCTTTTATCGGTGGCTTGAACGCCAACCACGGCATCGAAGGAGGTGAAAATACTACCCACCCATATTGGAGTCCGGTCAGGCTAGACTTCACAGCGGATGCGAGCCCAAGCCAACTTTGAACTTCCGACCCACCCTCCATTGTTGTCAAACGAATGTCGGTAAAATGTGATAGATCTCTTGGACAATCTTTTTTCAGCCTTGAAGCGCTCTAAGCCTGCAAGCCCTGAAAAAAAATGTATTGATACCCTACCTATACCACCTATTTAACTTAGGTATACTTGACTAATATGGAATGGGTTGCTGTCTGTCACAGTGGGAGACGGGCCTTCTCTTGAAGATTGGAGAAAACTGCAGTATTCCGTCCCGCGAAGGCATCCCAAGTAAAACTATCGTGGCAGCGTGGCTGGGATACCGCACCAAGTCCGACGTGAACATCGTGGTGGTGGATCTTTAGCCGTCTAGCTTAGCAGGGTCTAGCCCATGTCCACAAATGCCGTAAGGGGACTAGCCTGGCTTGTTTGAAGGGGCATTTTCGACGAGGTGATCCATTTGCGACTCGAATACTCGCGGCCAAGTACTGTACGGTACAAGGGAGATATACACCGCATATCGAATTTTACCTCCGCTTCATCGTGGCCATGGGGCAACCGATAATTTCCTGGAGCAACCATCAAGGGGTTAAGACGCCTAGATGGAAACCAGACTAAATAAAAGGGGACGAGATGCTCCCTTTGGCTACTTGGCCGGTCCTCCTTTCCTCCTCACACACTTCTGATTAGGCCAGACTGCAGATAGTTGGGTGCAGAACGTTCACATTCACCAGGTATGTTTATGATCTTCTCTTTCCAATCTAATAGCTGCGACGTATCGCATGTTTTTTTTCCTGTTTCCCCCGCTTAGGTCCAGCATGTGATTGAGCGCCACACGAAGAGGCGAACTGTCAAACCCTGAGACACAGGACTGAAAATATAGGGACACAAGACGACGAGGCTTGGGAACCTGTCACATCCTTATAATGAGAAGGAACAAATTCATTGTCCGACGAGTTATCGCGGCATTGAAGCTTTTGATATTCGAAAGTTCTTTCAACGAGTGTTCGTTTTGTCATTAGTTGTTAACCGGATAGGAGCCGGTTAGGACAAAATGATGAAGTAAAATGGAGACGAATAAGTTGGTTGGATTGGACAGGAAGAAACAGCCCAACTAAAACTTAAGTACATAAAGTACACCAAGCAACAACCAAAGCGAGCAATCAGGGAAAGACAGGAGTGACTTGCTTTAATTTAGTCTGCATTACGTCAATGGTGCATTTGCAACTGCAGAAGTGAGCTAACCCCCCCTTTTTTTTAGGTATCAAAATTTACCGTAGCTATCGAAGCTCCGCCAACCAAAAATTTACCCCGCCATTGCCCCCCCAAAAGTCTAGACATACACAATCGTCATCCCAAATCCCAAATCGTCACTAATAAAATAAATCTTAACTTCCCTTTTTTTTTTTTTTTCCTCGTTCAAGAACGTCCTCCGAAAACACGCCCATCGTTGACTAGGAGCTCACTCACTATTGATTCAGTACCCACCAGTAAAAGATAAGCATAAAGTTGCTTTACTCTACACATACAGAATGGCTCAGGCAATCAAGAGCGCGCTTCCTTCCCATCTGAAGCCTGGCGGGAACGAAGCGGATGGCGAGTTTGCTGGTCGGCACCACGGAAAGACTCGATCACACATGGTGAGTGCAGCTTTATTTCCCCTATCTTGGTATTAATCCATAGCGATCTGAACTTGTGGATTCCTGAGTCGATGTGAAGATGGGAGTTACCCCGTTACCCCGTTACCCCTTTCAAATTACATCAGGTCTCTTTGTTTCCTATCTACCATGACGAGTAGCCCAGGAATCCCAAGAAGTCTCGAGGAACCCACGTGTGTATGCCTCAGGATTTGAGATTGCACGGCAAGATAAAGTTTCTCCTGTGCTGGCTACTTGGAAAGTTCGGTCTCTCAAACACCAGACTCCAGTTATGATTCTCTATCTTCAGTCACTACATCATCTTCACTAAATTTGGGATTGTTATTTAAAACCCGAGGAGTACTTATGGTGTTTCCATTCTCCATTACATTCTTTTCAGCTTAATTATATCGGAATTTTCTTCTAAAAATCATCTCAACCATGTCTGATTTACTAACAACCGATAAGGCGTTCGAGAATGCCTCCACCAACGTCGCCGCAGCGCAAATGCGCAACTCTCTGACCGAGCTTGCTGAGACCGTTAAGGACCCAGAACAGAAGAAGGTATGTATTTACGACCACACCTAGATTAGGCGTATCAAACTAACTAGCCGTTCTAGCTTTTCGAGACTGAAATGGACAACTTCTTCGCTCTCTTCCGCCGATACCTAAACGACAAGGCCAAGGGCAATGCCGTGTACGTATAAGTTTCGTTATGGCTTGAATTCAAGTAAAAGGAAGCTAATGATGGACCGTTTAGTGACTGGGATCGCATTAACCCTCCTGCGCAAGGGCAAGTCGTAGACTATGAAGACTTAGCCAACTCAGAATCCGTCGGATTCCTCAACAAGCTAGCTGTCCTCAAACTGAACGGTGGTCTGGGTACGTCCATGGGTTGTGTCGGTCCCAAGTCCGTCATCGAAGTCCGCGATGGTATGTCTTTCCTCGACATGTCCGTACGACAAGTCGAGTACTTGAACCGAACCTACAACACCAATGTTCCCTTCATCCTGATGAACTCGTTCAACACACATGACGACACCGCCGCCATCATCAAGAAGTACGAGGGACACAATGTCGACATTCTTACCTTCAACCAGTCGCGATACCCAAGAATCTACAAGGACTCGCTTTTGCCTGTCCCTAAGAACTTTGACTCTTCCATCAACGAATGGTACCCTCCCGGACACGGTGACGTTTTCGAGTCTCTATACAACTCTGGGCTCCTTGATAAGCTCATTGAGCGGGGTATCGAAATCATCTTCTTGTCGAACGTTGACAACCTGGGTGCCGTCGTGGATCTACGCATCCTGCAACACATGGTCGAGACTAACGCCGAGTACATTATGGAGCTGACCAACAAGACTAAGGCTGATGTTAAGGGTGGTACCATCATCGACTACGACGGTTCGGTGCGACTCCTAGAAATTGCCCAGGTTCCTAAGGAGCACACCAATGAATTCAAGTCAATCAAGAAGTTCAAGTACTTCAACACCAACAACATCTGGATGAACACGAAGGCCATCAAGCGCGTTGTGGAGAACAACGAGCTAGAGATGGAGATCATCCCCAATGGCAAGACTATTGCTGGTGATAAGAAGGGAGAGTCTGACATCTCTATCCTTCAACTTGAGACCGCCGTCGGAGCTGCCATCCGTCACTTCAATAACGCTCACGG
This sequence comes from Entonaema liquescens, assembly GCA_902805475.1. Lineage (NCBI taxonomy): Eukaryota > Fungi > Ascomycota > Sordariomycetes > Xylariales > Xylariaceae > Entonaema > Entonaema liquescens. Next base: position 1,890,451 of record CADCSX010000001.1, on the reverse strand, counting down.
CGTCAACGTACCCCGTCGCCGATTCTTACCCGTCAAGACCTGCTCAGATCTGATGCTTGTCAAGTCGGACCTGTACACTGTTAAGCACGGTCAACTGCAAATGAGCCCCAGCCGCTTCGGTGGCGCGCCGCTCATCAAGCTTGGTAGCGACTTCAAGAAGGTTTCAGACTTCCAGAAGCGCATCCCGTCAATTCCTAAGATTATCGAACTAGATCATCTCACAATTACCGGCAATGTCAACTTACACCGCGGCGTGGAGCTGAAGGGAACCGTTATCATCGTCGCAACGGAGGGCTCCACGATCGATATTCCTCCGGGATCTATCCTGGAGAACGTTGTCGTAGAAGGTAGCTTGCGTCTACTGGAGCATTAAGTTGTGGGAGAACCTGATTTGTTCACGTACTTCCGGGAGCTTTCTGCTTTCTCTGTCGATAAGCGTTTTGCTTCCCTTCTGTACGTACGTTTCTACGTATTATAATGTGCGCATCTTGTGCGGAGATGTGGTTGTGGTAGTTTAGTACCCCTTCGCCGGTCATGTTAGGAATTATAGGTAGTTGTATGACATATAGAGATGACAGCGTTGCAGCAGCAGTGTGGCAGCGGGGATGAGCGCACAGGGACGAAAAAAAGGAATGATTCGTGGCAGGACGCATGGGCGTGGTATGTAGACGCCGGGAACATAATGAAATAAAGGATATGCATGCATGCAGTATAGCACATTTGTGCGCAACCGTGTTGTTGATGTTGATGTTGATGTTGAGTGGATGTGCCGTGATTCTTGTATGGATACGTAAATATTAGTACTTGACGAGACGATAATCTTGTACTACGGCCGAGCTGAATAATATGCCTGCCGGGATTCGGCTTTGATAGGTTCAAGACGTGTCAGCTCTGTTCCAAAGGACATACGTACCAAGCCTATACCCAAGCCCAGAGGTTATTTGGCTCCAATGTTGATACTAATGCTTACCTACCTAGCTATCTAATGACTATATCTCTAGTCACAGTACGTGACCGTATTCTACTCTCGCGGGACTCTCTACACAGTTGCTATAATCGTGTCCTGATATTCTGTCCACAGCTTGAGTCGTCCGAATATTCAAACTTTGCCAACTCATAACACATTCAAATCAATAGTTCCCTATGGTAAAACATATCAAACCGTACTTGACAAGGCTAGTCCATAATCCGAGATGGTCTAAGTATAATAGTCGTAGAAACTGTTAGTGGGTACTTTACGTCCGAGCAGCACGTTGAGTTTACATTTCGAATCAGCTAAGCCAGTTCGAACGGTCGATTCCATCAGATGAAACGTGACATATCTTATCCAATCTTCAATTTTTGATTTCGCGCTTGGGTCTAGCGGTACTTGCGTATATACATTTTTATGATGATATACAGTATATATGTAGATAGTAAGGGCGAACAGACTTAATGGTATTCTATTTCCCCTTCTTCTTCATGTTTTCGGTGCATGATGGGCAATACCAGCGGCCCTCGGGTTCGGACTTGAGGCCGACGCAGGTCCAATGGAACCACTCGTAGGGGCATGCCGGATTGTCACAAGCAACCATATCGCCATACGATACGTGCTGGCACAAACAGTACTTCTTCCCTTCTTCGTCCTCCTCGTCATCTGATCCGCCCGAGCCCGCCGACGCCGAACCTCTATCTGGCATTTCCTCATCTCCATCGAGATGTGAGTGCTTACGGTGATGGTGATGATGTGGGCGAGGCACCGGTGTGCCGCTGCCGCCTCGAGATCCGGCACGCGACGACCGTACTGACTCCGCGTCTGATAGCTCGCTGTCTGCTGTTGATACCGGCGACCCCTTGGACATACCCGCTCGTTTAACACGCGACAACGTCGACTTCGAGTTTGGAGGTTTCTTTCGACTGACTCCCGCAGATGGTGTGCCTTTCCTTCCAATACCTACGCTTCCAGCTTTTGAACTGGCCCGGGGGCCAGCACTACCTGCTCTTCCTGACGCCCCTGGTGTCCCTGCCTTAGGTGTTCCCGGTCCGAGAGAAGAATGACGAGCTAACCCACTCGATGCCGTTGGCAAGCTACCTAGGCCGGAACTTATTCGTGGACCCCTCTTAGGAGCGCCGGCTCCACTGTGTCTGGTCAGTATTGGTTGTTTCTTGTTTATATATAGTCTTGAGGTTGTTTAGGAGTTTCAGTGCCATATCTTAGAGAAGAAGCAATGCTGCAATTGGAGGGGAAAAGGAGTCCTGGTAGTATGTTGTAAAGGGAGTAAAGAATTCTGATTGGTTACTCACGGCCCGGCAGAGGACTCGCGCTGGTTGCGGCTGTTCATGATCATGCTTGCGGCAGGAGAAGTGGGCGCAGAGCTAGATATGTGAGCTTGCGATTGAGTGGTCCTAATCTGAGGGTTGGCAGCTCTCGATCCGGTCGGAGTCGCATTATTAGTGATAGGGTTAAGCGGCGTGTTACTGGTCGTCGAGACGGCGAGCACCCGAAGGCTGGTATTACTATTATTGGCGGCGCTCGGTCGTACGACGGAGGGTATCTCGTCAGGATCGGTAAAACCAGGTTCGTTTCGGTCACTAAGCTGTTTGATTTGTAGGTCGAGATGACGAATATGTTTGTCAAAGAGAGTCTGCGCTTTTTGAGCCAGGTAAATTTTCTCTTCGGCGAGCTTGTCCGCTTTCGTATAGTTTTCGCGGATTGTTTCGCGCAACATCTGCTCGCGGGGGAAGGGCGTGTGGCTACCATTCATACGAATCCAGCGCTGGATCTTAGCGTCACTCTCTTCGATGGTTTTAACACACTCTTGATATGTACGGTCTTTGTCGGCGATCTCGTCCTGGATAAAGCGAATCTCTTCAGGTAGGTTGGCAGTTCGATGGATGAAATCTTCGAGAATGGCGGCAGGGTCTTGGGCCTCGGTCGATGGCGCCATCTTCTTTACGAAGTCTATGGAGAGATCGTCTCTAGGCATCGTTGTTAACCTGGCCCTCTAAGCGGGGGGCACGCTCTTTGGGTAGGTGATGGTGAGAGTGTGTTCAGAAAAAAAAGCAAGCAATATGCGCGAGTGTAGAGAAAACTAGAAAATGGAAACTTGGAAAGGGGATTGGAAAGGTGTATTTGATTCCGAGAATAATTGCTGTGTCGCCTATTATTCCTGTTTTTATTTTTCGGTCTTCTCTTTCTATAATCAAGTATTTGGACTTCCTTCTGCTTTCCTATTCATGTTTTTGTTTTGGCAGCGGCGGCGGCGTCCAAAGGAAAATAAAATAAAAATAGTGCAACGTAATGCAGGGAAGCACCAATACTTGATGGCTGAGGCAGTTGGGATCACATGCGCATAATCGTGATATCTGTGTGAATTTGAGCTCTGGCTCACCTTCCTAACCAGTCCCAATAATTATCATTTAAATGGGATCTCTTATTAATAGGAGTGGCGCGATATTTGAGAAGGCGCTACGAAAGATGAATAAATGATGGGAAGGGACTTGTTGGATTGCTTTGCTTCATTAGGCAACGTTGGATACAAGAATTGCTTGCACCGGTATATCGGCAGCGTAAACGCGAGTCCCTAAAATCCCAGAGTGGGGAGTAAATTGGTACAATCGATAAAATTCAATTCTAAAAGTTAACGTTGACAAACACGGTAGGGACAAACCGATGTTAAACAAGTCTGATTCATTACGTAATTGCTGGAATGTATAATGTATCTTAAGTAATTATTCAACTATATTGAGTTATCATCGGACCCATGAATTTAACGAGTCATAATGGTGCAGAAAACGGTGCGATTTACATCAGCAGCCAGCCTTTTGAGGATAAGGTTATTGTGTTAGGTCCGCCCTTGTCTTCCAAGCAAATCGGACAACGTTTGAGGAAAAGTACGTACATACATAGTAACTTCAATCCAGGTACCGATCCAATCTACTACAAATCTAGCTTAGCGTTTCTTAATTTTATATAACTAGTTAGCCCGTGCATTATAGTGGAGCAAATCGGCAACTACCCTGCTACCGCATCCTCGGTGGCAGCCATGAAAGTTGCCTTCATCCATCTTCATCTTGATGATTAAAGATAACTTTATCATTAAACCCCGAATAAAACTCACAAGAAAGGTCTAAATGCTATTCTATAGCCCGAGATATCTCATCGCCAACACCTTAAGATTTGCGAGCGTCTTATAACACGTTATATAAAGCCGACCTCGGATATTTTCTAGCGCCATCCTAATTCACCTTGACTGAATTCATCTTTTCTGAGTCTCATTTTCGGAGTCTGGGAATAGACAGTTGTCGCACACATATATAGACGCCGTACTTTCTAAGAAGTCATACGAGCATTGCTTGAAAGCAAGAGAATTAGGCCATCTACAAAACACCTTAACGCTGTATTTTACGCGAGAGGCCTTTTATTATTATTATTATTATTATTATTATTATTGATCGGCCACATCTCATCCGTTAGCCTTCAAGATGGAGGCTGACCCGGCGAATCATTATTCGTTACGGCTACCGAAACCTAACTACTTGCCTCACAAGGTCGACGTCGATGGGCCTGTCGTTAAGAAATTTAATAAGCCTTTAGACCGACCAAGCGACCTTGAAAATGCAGCTTATCTCAACAAGATTAAACGCTTTGCTCATGAATATGGCATCACAAAACCGAAAGGCTACACAGTGTCTTTCCATTATAACCCCGAAATGGAAAGGCATCACTTCGGTCAGACACACCCCATGAAACCTTGGCGACTAACTCTCACCAAGAGCTTGGTCTCATCCTATGGCATGAATTTCGCCATGGAGAATTATACCGCCCGCGCTGCCACATACGAGGAGCTTACGGCATTTCATACGGACGACTACGTCGAGTTCCTTGCTTCAGTTGCTCCTCAGCCATTACCGTTAGACGTCGACAATTCTAGTCCGGATCTCAAATTTAATCTGGGTGGTAGTGATTGCCCACTTTTTGAGGGATTGTATGACTATTGTTCCATGTCCGCGGGTGGTTCACTAGATGCTGCGAGAAAACTGTGCACGGGGCAGTCCGACATTGCCATCTCCTGGGGCGGAGGCCTACACCATGCCAAGAAATCGGAAGCGTCAGGGTTCTGCTATATCAATGATATTGTCCTTGGTATACTACAATTGTTACGTATCCATCCTCGAGTTCTTTACATCGACATCGACGTGCATCATGGTGATGGCGTAGAGGAGGCGTTCTTCTCTACGGACCGCGTCATGACGGTATCTTTCCACAAGTACGATCCTCAAGTCTTCTTTCCCGGCACTGGCGCTTTAGAAGACAATGGCCCGAGGAGTGAGCATAACCCAGGGGCGCATCACGCTATTAACGTACCCTTGAATGACGGCATCACGGATGAGCAATACGAGTGGCTTTTCAAGAGCATCATCTCTAGATGTATAGAAAAGTTTAGACCTGGTGCGATTGCTCTGCAATGCGGTGCGGACTCCCTGGCTGGAGACAGATTAGGTAAATTCAATCTGCTTGTTCAGGGTCATGCGTCATGCGTCGAGTACTGCAAAAGCCTAAATATTCCTCTGCTCATGTTCGGAGGAGGGGGTTACACGCCCCGAAACGTCGCCCGTGCGTGGGCATATGAGACGGCCGTCGCCATCGGTCACAATAAGACTATCCCAACAGAATTACCCCTTCATACGCCCTGGCGCGACCGTTTTCGACAAGATACGCTCCTCCCCACTCTGGAGCAGATATTGGGAGAGCCGCGCCAGAATAAGAATCCGAAAAAGAAATTAGACGATATCATCGAGCATGTCACCGAGCAGCTACGATTCGTCGAGTCCGCGCCCAGTGTGCAGTTTTCTACTATCCCACCCGATCTAGGCCCCATAAGAGACGAGGTAGAACAGCGAATCAAGGAAGAAGTCGACGAGAAGGACGAACTTGGGCGGAGACTCAGGGAGGAGGGCATGGGAGACCGCATGGAATTATAAGTAGTTCCTAATGTCTAGCCAATGGTCTAAATATATTAACAAATTTCATAAATTTTGGTTGTAATATCATTATACTAGCTCATGGTGCCTTGATATTTGTTTCTACCTTTAAGACGCTTACTTCCTAGCACTTACATCCTCGTTCCGCTTCGCCGCTACGAAGGAGGTCGTACCAAGGTAAATTCATACGACAGCTAAACAGGAAGCTCAGGTATTACAAAACTCGCCTATCTATCAGAAACTCACTTATATCTTCCGACATGATAACTTCAGTATTGTTCCATCACGCCTTGGAGATCTTGAATCCACCAGGTACCCGCTCTTGGAAGACCCTGTTCGGATCATATTTAGCCGCCGCTGCTTTTAACAACTTTACGTTCTCTGCGCCATACGTCGCGAACGGTTCTTGATCGTCCGTGCAGTAGTTTAGGTAGAGCCAATCGGCATCCTTGTTGATTGACTTGGCGAAGGATTTGACGGCAGCAAGCAGCGCCTTTACCGCGGGCCTGCCGACTTGTTCGCGCAGCTCGAGCGATTGGACCTCTATTCCGATGAGGATGTTGAGACAGTCTCCCGGCAGGTTCTCGAGTCCAAGCACGTTTCCGCCTTTGGAAGCGGAGATCTGCGCCCACGACTTGAGGATCGGCTGAGTGACCATTCGCGCTACGAAGTTGTCGTCGGGGATTGTCTTCCTCAACGTTGCTATTAGGACTTCGAATTCGGCGGTTGCTTTGCGCATGACGCTTGCGTCGATTTGGACGGTGATGGCTTCCCAGTTGGTACTGACGATATTAGTTAGCTAAAGGCGCCCAGATACTCCAAAGGCTAACGGATAATGATGTAATTATAAGTTAAGACTTACTAGTTCGCGGAAGGGACTACGTAATCCGTCAGCTTTTCGTATAACGTCTTGACTTGGAAGTCCTCAGGCTTCGAAATAGGGTTCGGAATCTCTAGGAACTTCTGGAGGGGCTTCGGCTTTGCAACACCATTCACATCAGACAAGCTTATGCTTATGGTATAGTCCTTCTGCAAAGCTGGGTGGAAATAATATAGGAAAGCATAGTCATCCGGGTTGTCGGCTAAGTTCCTCGAAAAGTCAACGTAAGCGTCGACGATCTGGTCGTCGGCGGTTTTAGGGTATACGGCCATGCCACCCCATATGTTCTTAGACTCCATAGACTCCATGTCGAATCGTGTTACGATGCCAAAGTTGAAGGAGCCGCCTTTGAGCGCAAGATATAGGTCTGGGTTCGTTGTCTTGTTGGCCTGGACTATGCTGCCATCGGCTAGAACGACTTCGTAGTTGACGATTGTGTCTAGTTAAGATAGCCATGTTAGCACTTATATGAACCTCCTATATTCGAATTCCTCTTACTACGCGAATAGTGACTATGGAAGATGTACTCACCACAACTCCATCCCTTGCTGGCGATGAAGAACGATATCCCGCCACCAATCAAGAACCCACCGACACCTACCTCGGCCTCGCGGCCTCCAACAACCAGCAGTCCTTCTGTTATACTATTAGATATCATCTATGCGCTTAAAGAGTGCTTAGGAAAATAACTTACGCGCAACCAAGTCTCTATAGACATCCTTCCATCTACTTCCGGGCTCAAGCGATATAAGTTTTGTCTCAGGGTTGTAGGTCCGCTTCGTTAGGAGAGTAAGATCGATAGTGACTCCCTCCTTAATGTTGTTGCTATTATCCACCCACATGTGGCCGCCGCTATGCAAATGGTCTCTCCATTAGCACTTTCTCTCGTCATTATTTTTCGTAGGGTTCACGAGACAATAAAATCCATAGCGCGGTAGCTCGGTACTCACCTGCGAACAGCGAACTGAAGACCTTCGGTACTAACCAGGGCTTTCAACGCCTTGGAGACCTCCTCTGTGTTCCGAGGCTGTACGATAGCCCATGGCCCGAGTTTCTGCGAAAACGGTATCAGAGAAGCCTCTTTTGCTTGGTACGCCTCGTCGCCAGGGACGTATAAGACATCGCCCAAGCCGGCTTCCTTCAGTTTAGCGATAGCTGATTGCGCGATGGAAGACATGGTGGTATCTCTAAATTGGTAGAAGTTTACACGCAAAGATGCAGGAACGCGCATACTAAAGGGCGAGTATGGTGTCTATATATGCAGGGTTTTCTATTACTACCTAGGTAGTTTATACCGGCTCGAGCCATTTCTTTCTCTTGCCGGTGTCAGGGTCCCGCCGTAAAACGAGTTCATCACGTAAGTAGCATATCTAAGTACAGTAGTAGTGACATTTCGGATATAGTTTTCAAAAGGGGCACGAGAAGACGGAGCCAATAGCGTAGGAGTAATATTTTCTAAGGGATTTAGTCTCATGTAGGAACGGAGTGGTTCCCCGTCGCAACGCAAAACCCGCTTACTCTGATCAAGCCCTTTATGAACTGTTATATAGAATGTTAATCATGCGATTGGACACACAATTATTGGAAAGATCTGACCTTGGGGTTTAGGTCGTGCTATATCAGATCTGTTGACGATGGTTGCCTTGCGTCCACCTCGATATATAGTATACCATTTATTAGATCTGTGTAGTCATAAATATCCCATTTTGCCCCCAGAGTTATACTCAAGCAAAGAACAACCCTAATCCGCCCACGTGGTATACTTCTATCGATCGAAGGATGCGGTAAGTTAAAGCAACCGGACTTTCTTTATGCAAGTGCCTGATGCATGTCAGATATACCAAAGCCTATACATGACAGGCGTTGCTTTGCGAGTATATAGGAATGTGCTATAGTAATTGACAAAAAGCAAAAAGCAGTCGTTTTCGTATTTCATATAAGCTAATGAAGTTACGCTCGTAGATTATAACGCTTAAGGTGACTGGATGAATCGATCATATGGGTAGTATTTAAGGTGGCATAGTTACATTAACTTCTAAATAAAGTATAATACTGTAGTCTCTACGTAGCTCATAATAGGAGCGGCCGCCAGATCAGTAAGATTACCTATATTGCGGTTTTGGAGAATACCAAGCACGTATTGTAACTTCTGTAAAGTACAAAGTATTTGATGACACTTTCCTTGATGCCACGTTCATTATTTATATGTAATACTTTATCCTTAAAGTGGACATATGAATACCTAATTATATCAATCTTATGAGCAATTACTATTCAGTAATACTTAGCTTTATTAGTGGCTACCTAGGGACCACATAAACATAGACTGTCGTGATTTATAGAAAGGGCAAAGTAGTTGAACAATGATTTACCTCGTATACTTTTCAATAGTTAGTAATGGAGCAGGTATACTATACTCGTGCAAGAACACTAGATCCTGATAATATGGCGGATGTCTCCAACACGCTTTAGTACCTAACAAGAGTATCCCTTATAACATGAGATTGAATAGCCAAATCTGTGGATCGAACTGCTTGCGTGGTATTGACCAGATAGACTTTTCCCTATGGAAACTTATGCACAGATGAAATATCAATAAACCCACCCTCCGAACGCCTAGTCGCCGTTGCCTGATGGGAATAACTCCATCCCACGAACCACGTGGATTATGATCGTTACATCAAGACCGTAATATAACACAAAATAGGTTGTTTTCCTCTTAGCCTATAAGGTGCTTTACTTTGCCTCTTGGTATTGTCCAATCACGATACAGTGATCTCGTTCGTAAGGTTCTAGTTACGTTAATTAGTGCTAAGCAACTTTAAGAAGAGGAAAGGAATGCGTACCTAGTGTCAGTTGCTCCTGGGGCTTGATGCGCTCTGCTCTCAGCTTCTGTACTTCCTGTGCGAAGACTGCTTCGGGGGCAGCTGTACTGTCAATACAGTTTGCCTTGATGGAAATAACTACACCACCACCGATTTTCAAGAACATGTGCGCATTCAGAGCGACGATACGGGCCTGATCAGGTTGGGCAACATCAGCGAAGATGCAGTCGACCATAGGCACAAGCATGCGGTACTTCATGGGGTGTCGGGCATCCTCGACAATGGGGATGACGTTGGTTCGGTTCTGAGCCATGTTGACCAAGTCTCGGCCAGATCGGTGGGAGAATTCAACAGCGTAGACATTTCCAGTAGGTCCAACAATGTCGGAAACGTGAGAAACCGAGGTACCGGAGGCAGCACCCAAGTATAGGACCTTGGAGCCTGGCTTCATGTAGATGTTGTCGATACCACCGATAATACCAGCGGCCAACTTGCTTCGGAAAGGGTTCCAGATTCTGTACTCGACCTTAGTGGTAATAGGCGTACCATCCTCAGCCTTGGTAGTACTATCGACGGAAACCCTCTTCTCGCCGTAGACCTCGATGCCAGGGGCGATGCTTCGGGTGAGCAGGTGGTCTTCCTTTCCCCGCGAGACGAAAACGCCTTCGTGACGGTGGGGTTCCTAGAGTATGTTAATACTTTGATATTCACAAATGAGTTCATATTAAGATTAACAACTTACAACGACGACCCTGGCGCCACCCTTTGCGCCGCCTCTCGCACCTCCACGTCCACCACCGCGAGGAGCACCTCGTCCTCTCGGGGCGCCGCGACCACCACCACCACGTCCACCTCGGTCACCGAAGCCGCCTCGGCCACCACCTGTAGAGTAAATTATTAATGACTTGACGTTTTGAAACGCTCAAAACTTAAAGATCCTGCTTACCTCGTCCACCTCCCCGGCCGCCAAAGCCACCTCGTCCACCTCTGTCACCAAAACCACCTCGTCCGCCACCACCGCGGCCACCGCCTCTACCTCCACGAGGAGCGAAACCCATTGTTTTAAAATAAAAGTATTAGTAATGTATGATTCTTGCGCAGTTCGCGATAAGTAATATCGCGTCGTTTATCGCGTTATGAGTTTGGCAGAGACAGTTGGAAGAAAAGTTATGTTAACTCCAAGCTCCCATAAAATTTCCTTCAAGCTTCAGAAAGAAAAAAAAAAAATTTTGGAGCTAAAGGTACCACTGGTAGAGTTCAATTGAGAGTTAACATGGTCCGAGCTCCAAGCATAAAAATGCCGAATATTTACCGTGAGGATTTAAGATAAAAGTTTGTTATCGATAAAAGATGAGACGCATTGACCAAGTGGGACTTTTAGTCACCCAAAAAAAAAAATAGAGTACGTACCTCACCTCTCAGGGCAGTAAGCGAGGGCACAATTCAATTTCCACAATTTGAACTTTCCCGAACTTTGACCCTCGCGAAAATCTTCAATCCAACAAACGACATCGAGTCCATCTCTCAACCTAAACACCACACAGCAGCCAAGATGGTACGTTTAGACTTCCCGCTCGAGTGAATTAGTCGAATGCACGTTTCATTCTGCGACAACCGCATTTTTCCATTTTCGGTGTACGGCTTGAGTGCGGCATGGCATTATCGACGAACTTCTCGCGATGCAAAACCCCCACGGAGTAATCCACGAGCAAAGGGAATTGGGTTAGCTAATGGTGATTTTTCTCGAAATAGGTTCGATACGCTGCCACCGAGATTGACTCTGCAAAGTCGGCCCGCGCCCGTGGCGCCTACCTGCGAGTTTCCTTCAAGAACACCCGAGAGACGGCCCAGGCCATCAACGGCTGGAAGTTGACCCGCGCCGTTAAGTTCCTCGAGAACGTTAAGGAGAAGACTGAGGCCGTCCCCATGCGACGATACGCCGGCAGCACTGGCCGAACAGCCCAAGGTACGGACAATTCTATCATTTTATGGATTCTATCTTTGGCAAAATATGAGAGTATTGGTGGGGTGGATAGAGAAGAGAAGAAACGACGATGTTTTGTTCTATGGGCTCGAAGTCAATATAGTGAACGAACAAGCTAACATGTCTACTCCAAATAGGCAAGCAGTTCGGTGTTTCCAAGGCTCGATGGCCCGTAAAGTCTGCCGAGTTCCTGCTCGGTCTCCTGAAGAACGCCGAGTCCAACGCCGATGCCAAAGGCCTCGACACCAGCAACTTGATCGTCAAGCACATCCAGGTCAACCAGGCCCCCAAGCAGCGAAGACGAACTTACCGAGCTCACGGTCGTGTACGTATTCTCTCCTCTTAATTCTCCCGGCCAATGGGTTTCCTTGAGCCGGAGAATACTACGAATATGGGGTTTTGTTTTGCTAACGAATCGTAATAGATCAACCCCTACATGTCGAACCCGTGCCACATTGAGCTCATCCTGACCGAAGGCGAGGAGGTTGTGCAGAAGTCCGAGGCAGTTGTCGGCCGTGAGCCGGCTCACCTGAGCTCGAGACAACGCGGTGCCCGCATCCGCAAGGCCATCACTGCCGCATAGATTCCCGAAAAATAGATGACGGGGATGAGGCGGTGAAGGTAGGGGGTGTGACGATTAATGGAGATTCAGGTTCGGGGTTAAAGTTGCTTTCAAACTCCAGGTGTCAAGGCGGTTATCGTAAAGCATGGGTCTAGGTATTCTCTGGCATGCAACTCCGCGAAATCAAAATCTTCGTGGATATTCCCCCAAATAACGCGCAAAAAAGTTTCTGAACGATCACCTCTATTGAGCTTTTGTGCCTTGGTTGTGATGAATACTTGGTCTTATGTGTGCTTCTAAGCTATTTACCTATCATATCCCATTCCCTTCGTAATCGCTTTTTAGCCAGTCAAGATCGCCAACTACCAGCAACAAAAGCGAGGCTGAATTAGTCCCACACAAGGCCTTGTTTAGTTTAAGGCTTTATCCTTCATTTCTCCTATCTATACCTCCTCAACTTCTATATAAGCCAAGGTGTTGGCCCCGTATAAGGGACCGTAGAGCAAGTAACAAAAAGGCCCCATTAAGATAGCCTCATATCGTAACGAGAGCATTGCTTACTTGCGTCTTGGTACAGTTTGGGTTCCCTTATTAAGCATTACTTCATATAAAGGTCTACCGAGCGTAATCCGGCGAGGCGTTCCAACTGCTTACGTCCTACGTCTTAAACATCATATTCACTCTCATGTTACGATTAAATAGCTTTCACACTACAGCGGACAAGTTTAGAATGGGTACAGTCAGTTATTATTTGCTCTAAGGTATCTCATAAGGGTCTACGTAGTAAATAGCACCCAGAGAAAAGCAGGACCATTAACCATTAACACATCGCAGTATCGTATCGCATCTCTCAAGCGAGACTAGCCCCAGGCAGCACACGCCGTGTCCACCTTGTATGACATGAAAGCCATATGTCCCCTCCTCCTCCGAACATAAACAAACGCAACTTGCTATCCCGTATGGCCCCTGAGGATCAATTCGTGGCTCGTAAAGGAATTCGTAGAAGAAAACAGACGCGCAAATAAAGAGCTCGACAACGAAAATACGTTGCTGCTGCTCGACGAAGAGAATACACACATTCATCTAGTAATAGGGACTGGCTCTTGGTCGCGTTCCAAGTGCCTCCCTTAACACAAACTTTTGTTTCCGAGTACCTAGTGTAAATGCAAATGCAGAAATCAAGCTTTTTTTAACGCCGACGCCGTTGATGCGAGGACATGGAAACCAACGCCTAGACTGGTGGGTTGGGTTTCCGGGTATCAAGTGTCGAGGTCGGCTTCGCGTAGTGTATAGAGCGTACCGAAAGGAATAAAAAACCCCGAAAAAATGACTGCGAAATGGAAATTCATCGCAGAAAAGGAATTCCTAAACGCCGTTTGCTTTGTATGCTGTCTAGTGCTTAGATAGGCATAGGCGGACGGGCATGCTGGAAAAACAAGGAACTGATAAGGATGACTCTGTTGAGGTTGGCATGTGTGTATCGTGCGCATGCCTTTTCCGAGCTGGGTACAGCAGCTATAGATGTATCATGCGTGGCTCCGAACTGCTGGTTTAGTTTTCATTACCGTCCACGAGAGGATTGAAGTAAGGGGGAACGTTATATCCCAATCGCGTCTCGGTTTTGCGCAGCATATCGGCGAGGCCCCGTTGATCTTCATGCGTGTAGTCCACTTCGAACAGCTCCGTATCATACTCGTAAGGCTGGGGTCCGTATTCGTCTTCGTCCTCGTCAGAGTTGAAGTCGGAGGCCGTAGGACTGTCAGTAATGTCCAGTTTGCTAAAGAGAGTAGTTACATCACTCTCGATGGTACCGCTGAAGCGCCCGACGCCAGCACCAGCGACGCCGTCTTCTCTAGACGCTTGGAACAGGTGCCATGCGTATGTCCCGTACCATCCGGCGCGTAGTCCAAAGACCCGTCGCAGGGAATGTTCCTCCCGGGGACAGAGAAGCGGGAAGATGTAGCCGAGATGTCGGTCCGTGCTGACCTGCATACAACGGGCAATCTCCCTCCATTTCTGGATATACCTATTAGACAAGTTTTGAACAATATCGTTGAGAGCTGACGGGTAGTAAAGAGCTAGAAATCGTCTTTCAGAGATGAAACGCTTGTCCGGAATCATCACGTAACCACACGACTTGAACGTAATTTTTCGGAGCTTCAGTTCTTTCTTGATCAGAAGCGGCGGCTCGAAGAGGTGCTTCTCTGCGAAGACGCGCTGTCTGATCGTCTCACCGGGCGTGAGCATGTCGATGATATGAGCCCAAGACAGCGGCAGAGGCTCCTGGAGTGGACCCGGTAAATCATCCGGGGTCCGGACCCTCTGGGACCATGGGTGGTCAGATTCCGGTCCTTCTACATCCCTCATACTAAATCGGAAAATCGGAGGCCCCGTTAGTGAGACGGATTCCAACTCGAGGGTTTCGAGAGAGTGCTCCTTAGCCATAGTGTGGATGACTCGATAGAACACGTTGGGGGCGAACCAGCAGTTCTTAAGTGATAGATGCTCGACATGAGGCAGTATCAGAATATTTTCGTCGCCGGAATTGATCACCAGTCGGTGCTGTTTCAAGAAGGGTGCTGGTAGAATATGCTTCTCTCTGTGGAGCCAGCCAGCGGCAAACTCTCCGCCGCAAATCCACTCAAAATGAAGACGCTTGATCTGTGGCAGCTTGCCGATGTGATCGTTGAGTAATCTGAAGACCTTAGGCAGCGCAGCGGTGGGGTAGACCTGCCTCGTCTTTATGGTGTATGAGTTTTCTTCAATCACCTCTCTCCAGTCGGGCACGATACCCAGAGACACTTCCTCCAATTTAGGCAAGCCCGACCAGAAATCGTCTCGACATAAGAAATCGATGTGAAGGCTGGGAAGACGTGCGATATTGACCTTGGTCAAGTGTATGTAGGACGAGCTGTTATCCAGCACGGAAAGGAGGAACGCCTGGATTAGCGCTTGGTGAGCCGTGATGTGCTGGAATAAGAGCCTCTCCTGAGTCTCCGTGAGCTGATCCGGCTGCAAACGGTAGCCATAGAACTCCTTGGGAGGCCGAGCGACGTATTGGTCACCATAGCGGCACACGGGCAGAGAAGGACGTTGCCGATCCTCGTGCGTAAATTTATGCATGGTAGTCTTCTCGAACTCTATGAGTTCGGTTACCGCCGTTGATATCTGTTCGGGTTGAATTCCAATAGAAGCTAGCCTCTTTTCTATTATTTCTAGTCTATAGGGCTTCTGGAATTCAAACTTGAGAGACGGTAGCGACCTATCTATAGTCGTTCGAACTACGTTGGGGACTGCATGGGCGCTGCCGAAAATCGGTTGTGGACCCGGTGGTTGATACGGATTCATATCAGGGCCTTGGAGATAGCCAAGACCGCCCTCACACGATAATGCGAGTTCTTGTATCTCTTTGGCGTTGGCCAAGAGGTAGGCGACGCCCCGAGAGCTTTCCAGGGACCGGGTCATTTTCGCTAGACGCGTGCCAGCCTGTCTCCTGGTGGATCCAGGCCATCGGCATAGGCCCCAGTGTCGCATCACAACCTTCTCCCGCCCATCATCTTCGGGTGACGCGATTTCCTGCTCGCTAAGTTCGAGCGCGAGTCCGAAGCGGCGGACATGTGGAGCAATTTCGCGGAAGGCATCGGATTGCATCAGATACTCCGTGATGTCATCAGGGGTTGAATTACCGTTGGCATGATTGGTAACTTTGAATGTGGTGTTGAGCTTCAAGTTCACGTTGACAATCAACTGCTTGAAGAAGTAGACATGTAGTTTCGCTCTCAACTCTCGGTTAACAAGGCGTAGTGCCTTGATATCATCGTGAGATAAGCGACCCGCAATTAGTGTAATTAGCTCAATGGGAACGAGGCCTGAAGGCCAGCTAGGACTGGCTGTTTCTATAGAAAGTTAGCAAAAGTGTCAGTTTAGAGCTTATAATAGCAAGGCTTTCAAGTATATCAAAGTATATGGTGACACATGGTATAGAAGTAAGAGAATAGGGGAAATGTGGGTGGCGTTACGCGAGAATCTAGGGTATAGAGGTGCAAGGTATGTAGAGGATAGGAGATCTGAAAGGGTAAGATCACAGGTATAGCAGCACGGTATAGTAGTAGGGTATAGTAGTAGGGTATAGCAATAGAGTATAATGAAAGGGTATAGCAATAGAGTATAATGAAAGGGTATAGCATCTCATGAGGTATAGGATAATATTATAAAGAAGTATTACTTACCATGAGGTGAAGCCATACCCGGCGATGGTAGATGATTGATGCGAGAAACTTGATTGTTGGGATTTCGGCGACGTAAAAAAAAAAAAAGGGAAGGTGGGTGAGGTATCCACAACCGGCGCCGCTGCCCCGAAAGACGGAAGGCGTTAGACGGAAGGTGCTAGGCTTCGGCGAACGTTCACAGGGCGGCGACGACTGTGAATGATAATGCAGTTAGGATTGGGAATGGCCTGTCGCCGGTATGACTATGCAAGTCCTAAAAGATGATTTAGTTTAGGTAAGGGGTAGAAATGTGTTGACAAAAGGTGTGCTGTGTGAGGAATTGCGATGATGTATTCCACGCGGTAGCCTGCGCGTCGCCGAAAGGACAAGTGCGAGTGGGATCGAGACAGGATAGAGGCAGTGCGAAGCAGCACGAACTGCAAAGAGGTCAGTGCTTGGAATGGGGGATTAGGATGGGTTGGTCTGCTAGGCAGAAGGGGTTGTCAACGTTGAGTGTTAATACCTAAGGAGTGGCGGCGAAAAGAACAAATAGAGGGGAAGGGGGAAGCATTCAGAAAAATACAGCACAAATTTTTCCTTAGCGACGGAAGAGGGGTCGCTGTCGGTAAGCTTTGATTAGAGTGCTGCTCAGTTACCTAGGAATTGACAGTCGAGGGAATCGACGATGTGATGAGCATAGATAGGGGAAGGTCTAAGTGATGTTGTGTATGTGAAGAACTTGGTTCAGTAGGTGAAGGACTCGAAAAATAAATGAGACTTACCCTTGGGCACCAGGCAGAATAAAAGTTGTAGAAGGAACGGCGAGGTTGCTGGAGGGATAGAACAAACGGCGTTGAGGTGTGGTGGAAAGCAAGAACCTTATTCTTCTAGTAGCGCCGCCAGCAGACCATGCTTATCAAGATAGGAATTAACTGGCTGCCTGGATCATAATCTGAGGCAGTCATTTGACTTATTATTCCATATCAATCTGCTCAAAACGGCGATTCTATATCGATATCCGTCTAAGTGAGGTGCTAAACGGCTAGATTCGTTTGAGCCTCAATCTTGGCTTACGCTAGTTAGGGTTACGGGCATGTAGATGCATATCGGCGCGGATTTAAGAGCTGCATATGCCAGTTAGGGAAATAAGTGAATGAATTATCTATCTTTATCCTAGGTTGCACAAGTACGTCACTTCCTTTTATCAACGCGTAGAATGACCACTCGGGTCAATATCTAACCAAACCTACCCCTGGAAGCATCTCATAAGTCTGTTTGAGGCAGGAGTGAGCTTTTAGGGATCCATGCGCGCAAGTAACAAGCCCTGAAGCTGACTGGTGTGAATAGTTACGCCACTATATCGTGCACGAGGTGTAAATTTGAGACATGTACATGTATATAGGCGAACGGGGATGACTAAAAGGATAAATGGGTATTGCTATATCTTGTTAAGCATTGTTGGCTTTTGATTGTGATAACCCCAATTTCACGTAGGCTATAAAGGCAATAAACCCCTTTTTTTACAATCTTGAACGATGTTACCAATTAGCTATGTTGTAGAAGTTCAGAATACTCTCTCTTCTTAACGTTTATAGAGTTCATTGTATGAATTGAGATATTAGCTTTGTTTAACTGAATCTGATCATAGGGATAATGAGGTGTACCATTATATCCAAAGCCTAGAAGTTACAAAAAGCTTGATTGAAATGTGCTTATACTATCATATGCTCTATAGCAAACAATATAATAAGAAATAAAACTTATTAAGATTAATCAGATATCCTACTTATAGGTTGTTGTTGTTGTTGTTGTTGGCATCATTGTAGTTGTATTTTGAGGCGCCGGTGCTAAGAAGGCAGCGGATATTAGACCGGGGCAGTCGCCGGGTATCGCTACCGCACTTTCTTTGGACACTACGGGACTGTGAAGTCAAACTCGGTAGTACCCAAGGCGGAGGTAAGGGGGTGACTTCCCTATGGCATATAACTCACCAAAGCAACATTTCAGACATCACCGCTATTCACTCTTCACAATTATGGCTTATACCCAACAAACTAGCCAACACAACAAATATTAAGGTGATATAGTAAGGCTTGGGGAACGTTGATTCGAAGAGTCCTTGAATAGAAATGATCTTTAATGTAAGGACCACAAAAAAAGCAACTCTGCTGGCATAACACGTCTTCATAAAGAAGCCTCGGTGCCTAGTTGGGCAAGCCAGGTGCAGATTTAGGGGTAATCGCAATGTCCAGATCTGCGCCTTCGCTCCGGTCGGGCGTCGCAATTTTGACTTGCGGGTGACTGACTTGGCCTGTCCATGGGTCGCCGATAGTTTGTTTTTCCACGGCCGTCTGCACTGCACTCTGCAGCTCGGCACAGCCAGCGAGCCTTTCCGGCTCGCGTGTACCTTGCAGGAACTGTTGATAATGAAACCTCATCTAGGTCCCATCTTCAGCCCCGAGCCTACGTCCGGTTAGTGTAGAGTGTTGACAGCCGTCGTGGAATTCGGGGAATTGGCCACATCATATTTTTTTTTTCTTGCTCCCATCCCCGCATCCCACGGAGCAAAAAGCCCAACACACCTGAGCTATGGGCCCTTTTCTCTAACGCTTGGTGGCTGTTGGGTTAGACTTATTCTTCTAGCTTTCCCAATCATAAATGCCCTAAAGTGCCGAATTTTCCGATTCGATCCCCCTCCCCCACTGCCTACTGGACTCATCTGTGTTGCGCGCACAGCTTCTGTCGTACTGATTTAGTGAGGGGCGTGGAGCTAACGCATACCTTAGCTATAAGTGCCTTCTTCTTCAAGACATACACGTGTAGGCCACCGACAAGGCAGAGGGGCCAACTTATTATACATATTCTTTAGGGAAAGTTTGGCCCCCTCTTGTGGCAACCCTCCACTAGGGGATGCAGGCTCCGGATCCCGTAGGGCGAAACGGGCGTATTGCATCTTGCCGCGACCCCCCTCGAGAGGAGTCGCTCCGCTCTTGGAGACATATGACCCGTGTCTAGCAATCAGCATAACCGGGATTGGAGGATTATATGGGCGGGCAAATCCTACGGCGCTTGGCGTCGCCGTTCGGGAGTTATGGCTGGATACGGAACAATTGCGTACGCCGTAAGGGCGCGGCGTCTTGTTTGAAGGAATGGCGGCCGAAAAGACGTGCTATTTCTTACGGCAGGCTAGTTGATCAGGTTTGGGTAAGTTAGCATGATGAAGTAAGACCTAGCAACTTCAAGATGCAGTATTTCGACAATTGTTGGCCTGTTTAGTCATGGCGTCGTGGCTACAAGGGCCTTTGATTTGCCAGGTTCATATGATCCTAATGGTCGTGCATCTTGCTGGCAGCAATGAAGATCCCATGCTATTAGTCGTGTAACGCGAGCACTGCATATCCTATTCCAAAGTACTGCCTTGAAAAGATACAACATGTATAATATAACGAGGGATAGAGGTGTGGTTGTTCCCCTAGCACAGGGCAATGGTATCGTTCCCCGCATCTAGGCAATACCGTAGATGACGAAGAGGATTGGTGGAACTCAGAAGCAGTCGACTTATTAAACTCGCCGAATAATACATCACCAAACCCTACAAACTAGGTTAGTATACCCACTTCGCTCTGGCCGGGTGGGACGGCCCGCCAAGCTTGGTTGGCATCACAAGCCTAACGGGCCGATGTAGAAGGCTAGATGGATAAGGCAGTTGTGATAGGTGATATGACACATATTCCCACATACATTCAAGACCATAGAACCAATATGCTAGGTACTCAGCTCGTTCTTATGGGCGAAAGTGCTCGCGAAAACCTCGCTCGGAGTTATAACATTCTGGAATAAGAGCTTTGGGGGGTATGAGTATGACCGAACGCCTACAAAGTAGTACAAACAGCCTCCACCTCTAAGTTAACATAGGATCCGTACATAGAATAGTAATCCAGTCTTAGCCCTTCCTAACCAATGGCTAAAACTCCATCATGATATAAAATCGCATAGGGGGTATAATAAAATCCATGAATCAATCTTTCCCAACGCGGTTTGCAAGTCCCGTTGCCCTCCGCAAAACCAGAACCCGACAAAAGCCACCAGTGAAGTAACAAAGTAAATGAAGCCATGAGCACGATGGCTAACTGATATATACTGAAGAGGGTATTGCGCTATTAAAAAAAAATCCAGTGTTTTTCAGCTCCACGCATCTTCGACCTCCCAAAGCCTAAGATGATCGAGTTGGCCAGAATCGGAATATCGTCTTGCTGGAAGATCTGTCCTTGGATTAATGGATGCTGAACTACGATCTTCATACACGCCCTCGAATTGACCCGATGGTAGATTGGCAGCCTGATCCTGCCACCACAGGTGGAGGACGTCCTGTTGCCATCTATTGGTATCAAGAACTCTGAGACGAGAATGGAAAGTAGACCACAACAACTCGGCTTCCATGGGTGATAAATGAAGCTTATGGAGTAGCCAACGATTAATATAGCCCCTTTTGTCAACATCTCCAGCCTCCTCAAGTAAGGAATGGATGTTGACCTCGCGGGCCGCATCATTAACATGCTTTTGACGGGATGGCATCCCCGGAGGAAGTGATAGGGCGAGTCGGAGCGACTGTTGGGCTGTCATGGGGAATGCCTCTAGCAAGTGCGTAGGATTTGACAGCAGTTTGGGGAACACCGAATGCGCTAGGGTCTTAGGTTGCCCTCTCGCGTGTGTTTCGAACGGCACATCGTCCAGCTGAATATCGTCCTTAAGGACGGGATTGACTCCAAACCCTTCCTCCTGGAAAGGAGTGTTCCTGGGCATTACTCCCTTCTCACGACATTCGCTTTCCAGTTTTATGACATCTTTAGTGAACCGATCGATATCAAATCGAGCCTTCCGTTCCAACTTGTCGTAATCCATTAGCATTTCGATATCCTCTTCCGACATGACTCCCGATCGCTTGAGTTCGAGAGCTCGATTCTTCCCCGCATCCCCGTACTTCTCCAACAGTTCGATACTATCGGGAGATAACAAATGAGATTTTCCTGAACTCAGGGCCTTTCTTTTCATTTGGGTATTTACCAGAAGCTCCTTGGCTAACTGTATGTTTCGAGAAGCCTCTCGAAGCTCTTCAAATAGGGGGTGTATGTCTTCCGGGCGATCACCGGTGATTCCTCGCAGTGCTGAAACCTCCGAGGTCACCGAACAGCTTTCATCATCAGATTCGTCATCGGTCTCGTCTACGCCTGCCGCAGCGGTATAGAATCTCCGCTCTTCTAGCTCCAACTCTACTTCGCCATGCTGGAGCTCATCCAACATATCGTCGAAGCGTTGTTCCGCTTCTTGGCACCTGAGTTGAGCATCTTGCATATTCTTGAAGAGCTGATCTAACTCTGGATTGTTAGGAAGTATAGATTGTACGGCAGTCAGAAAGGCGAGACTAGTTTCATCCTTCATATGACGTAGATCTTGAACCTGGGCTCGTTTTAGATGAATGCTGTCAAAAATTTCCCATAGGTTAGTTCTCCGGTTTCTAAGCCTCGAGTACTGTTCCGCCAGGCGTTGGAGACCGCGAGAGGCGCGGCCAGACACGTTATCCTGATCATCGTCTTCAACCTCGGAAGAGCTAGCCGGTCCGGTCTCATCTTCCTCGTAGTCACTCTCTTCACTTTCCGCTCCAAATCCTTTCCAGCTATACGGTTTGGGTTTAGGGGCCCTGTCACTAGGAAGACCTAGCCGCTCTGATATATTGTCGTGAATTCCATGTGAAAGTTGTCGCGTATGCCGACTCGACGGAACTTGAAGATGGTTCGACCGAGTCTGCGAGTCCAGCGGATAATTGGCACGTAGAGCATCGGAGATAAGGGACCTTCTGTAGGGTTGGGAAGGTATAGACGGTGACTTCACACGTCGAAAGCGAGCAGAGGGTGAGTGAGACTTGCTTAGGTGATGTTGGCGGCGGTCTAAGCCGGAACCCTCTGCAGCGGCAATAGTTGCTGCTAGCTTCTGTGGCAAACTCTTGGAAATACTAGAGGACGAATTTACGGAGGGTAGGACAGGGGGGAAATGTGGTCGGCGGGCGATGCGGGCATGTGAAGTGTCAGACGTGACGGACGAATCGTCGTTATCATCTTCGGAATCAGTCCAACCTTCGGACCCGGTTGTTAGGGTACGGGATAAGTCTAAGGGTATGTCCTCGGCCGACATGATAGATAATTGACTACTAGATTCAGTGGAGGGATCGTATAATACGTCATGATGGCGGTCATATTCGAGGGGAAGAGATTCGAAGCTTTCGAGAAGAACCAAAGGATCATCAGTCAAATTTACATGACGATGGACGACGCTGGTAGCCATTCAGGACGTTTCAACTGTGAATTCCGTAGCAGCATCGTAAGGGAAAGGGTATGGGGGACGTTATCCTTTTTTTTTTCTTTTTTTTCTGGAGAACAAGGCTGTTGTTATTTCCTATGGATCAAAAAATCGATAGGTGAGCAGGTGACGCGGAAGTGATGCGAGAAGGTGTTTTTTGATGCAGATAGACAGAGATAGACAATAGGTAAGGCAAAAAAAAAAAAAAAAAGAAAACACGAAGGCTAGATTCGAGGCCAGTTACACAAGCCCACCCCCTTAGCACGGCGGCGTAAGTAACTGAAGTGTCAGCTATTTGTGGCCATTGCAGCTATTGGGCTTTATTTAGGGGAGATTTAGCACGTGGCGCTAAGGTTTGTCGGAGCTTATTCAACTTTGTATCCCACTCAGGCTGCTGCTGGGCTGGATATCCTAGAGCCTATATCCCAGTATCCTAGTCTAAAAGTCACCTAACCAGACTGGTAGTATCTCCCGACTCCGGCTCCCCCGGGAGAGACCCTCACTACCTTAGCGTAGACCCACCCACCATAGCGATGAAAATACCCTTACCCTTAACTTTTAGTGTACTGTCCTCCCTCCTCCCCCCCTCTTTCCCCCAGCTTTGCCTTACGATCAAATATCTTAATTAATGTTTTAATCAATGTCTTTGTTTTCCTTATCTGCATATGGATAGGTACATTAGAGTTAATCAGGGTAGGTAATTAGTGATTACTAACTACATAAGGTTATAGTAGTCGCTATGCCTATTAAAGTTTAATAAGTTGATAAAAGTGGTAAGTGGTAGAAAAAAAGACTGGAGCTATCAAACTTCTTCTTTCCACGTGCATTTGTGTCTCCAATTGTTTAAGCGCTTAAATGTTCAAGCATTGATCGTGGGCAAGCGAAGAGTTACGAAGAATAAAAATAAAAACAACAACACTACTGAAAAGTGGGATGTGGCTTTGGTGGGAAAAGCCCAACTCTCACGATGAATTACCTAACCCCCTCCCCGCCCCCTCATAATACGACGAGGCTCAACTTCCACAACTTATAACTTGTCCACGCTTAACAACATATTATAGCTTGTACACAAGATGAGTAGTACTTTAAACAGAGCCTCATCTTGTCATCCCAAATGATCTGCCCGACTCTCCTCATTCACCCCCTCCGGTCATCGCACACACCCTTAACCATCTAACTCGTCCCCTCACTGGTCAGTGGGGTGTGTCGTTTAAGAATAGGCCCTATCCTATGGAGAACTGAGGATCCATAGCCACATCGCTGCATATCGCATATCGCTGCACTGCTACAATACATGGTCTAAACTGTTTGGCTAGGCCATTTGCGGCTGTTAACAACGTACTCTACAACGTACTTCTGCGTACTTCTGCAGTAGTGTTTAAGTGGACATTCCCAATCCCCAAGTGGCATTCGAAGTTACGCCAAGTGGCTGCCGCTTGGTGGTCCACGATTCTCTGTCTATTTGCTCCCTTTGTCGGGCTGCAGAAACTCGCCAGATAGTTTTAGTTGCTTAGAACTCCCTCCCCTTCTCCCCTTGTCCTATTGTCCCATTGTCCCATTGTCCCATTATCCCCTTGTTCCCTTGTTCCCTTGTTCCCTTGTCGAAAAGCAAAACGGACCCCTGGGAAAGACCCAGACTCCCGCTCACACTCCCGCTCTTGTTATGGTACTAAATTCTCCTCCTACTCTATAAACAACAGAGTAACAGTAACAGGAACTCCAGACCGGAGAAGAATAGGCGAACTCAAGGTGGGCCGGCCCGCCAAGGGAGTGAGGATTGGAAATTCCCAAAAAGTTGATAAGAACGCACCACACCCCCTCTCCATTTTCCACCATGCCTTACTAGTCCTTTTTATTATTATTATTATTTTATGAATACTGTTGTTTATGTCGCTTTCCGTCGCGACAGTATGTCTCGGGTTTCTTTTGTGTCCCCGTTCTAAATTATTGACCGCTTAATCCGGTCCTTCGCCTATCTCAAGTTGTCTTTCTCTATCCCTCTCGTCCCGTGTCCCCGTCCCATCTTGGCTACTTGGATGCGGGCTCACCCTCACTTACATCTGAATGTCCCTCTCCCCTCCGGAGAGCCCTGAGGGAAACTCCTCCGTCCGTTATACAAACGCCGAGGTTGCAGCCATTACCTTCCTCGCCAATGATTGGCTGCCCACTCTCGTGCCTACATGATAGTCTCTGCCTGCCTGGGCCTTACAAGCTTCCAATTTCTAGTTTACCTACGATCCCTGACCAGTTCGTCTTCCCATTCCCACATTGTCGACGCCATTTGATTCCTACGAGAGCACTGCATCTTTTTTTGCCGCGAAGTGGTTACGGCCAATGACCTTTAGCCGACTATATCACGAGGCATAAAGTGTGACTTCGAGCCGTCAAATCAGATAGATTACTTCTGTTCCCAGAGACACTTGACGTGCTGGCGTAGTGTTCATCAAAAGCTGTCCCACACTCTTGGCTCTCTTCTCGACCGAAGCCATCCTTATAACGGCCTAGGGTTTATTCTTAAAGACGAGAGAACGTATCCGTGACAGAGCCGCATAGCTGATTTAAGGCTCAGTCTGCATCGGCTTCGTCTCCTTTTCCCCGATTTGCTCGTGATCTCTGCCTCTGCCCACGACTTAGACATTGCGCATATTTCTTTGCTTGTTGACATTCCCTATGAGAAATAAAAATACAAAATGTCACAATGCAAAAGCAGAAACATAAGTTAAAGTCGTCGCGCCCTTGGAGCGAACCCAAGTGGCACGACCAATATCAGCAATGGTATTCAGAACGAGTAGGCCGCCATGGTATGTTTTATCGTATCCTGCGAATTCCCGGCCTGGTTTGTGCTAACGAACCATTCCTTAGGCACTATAGAATATAATTGGATTGGGCCAACCCTCCCAAACGCCGCTGACCAGAGCATCCCGCGGTCTGACGCCATTAACAACTTGGTCGACAATCTAGTTGCAGGAGTCGGACACCTTAGCGTCGACCAAGGAATATACGACCAAGGCCAATATTCTGACTACGGAGGCCACCATGCTACCACCATCGATCATGCTAGCTATACACACGACGCACGCCAGCCGCAGGATTCCAATTATCATGATCACATGCAAAAACAACACCATGGCGACAAAGGAAAGGGGAAGTCTCTTGAAGTTGAGCAGCTTGTGGACTATGGCGGTTCCTCGATGGATGGTAACCGACCACAAGTTGCCCGCGGGATGCAGCTAGCAATGGGCGACTATAGCCAGGGGGCGCACCCGCAATGTAGGACAAAATTCGCGCGAGATGGCTACAAGACACTAATGATTTTAGACACTGGTCCAGACTATCTGAGCGTCGAAACCACCGTATCTGGCACACCTGTAACAATTCCAGAACCGCAAGTGAACGGCTACGACGATCCCGAAGAAACTCAGGCCTTCGACGACGAATATCAGGAAGCTATCCGCAGGAGCCGCAGCGAATA
The DNA here is from genome assembly GCA_902805475.1 of Entonaema liquescens. Taxonomy (NCBI): domain Eukaryota; kingdom Fungi; phylum Ascomycota; class Sordariomycetes; order Xylariales; family Xylariaceae; genus Entonaema; species Entonaema liquescens. Next base: position 1,864,202 of record CADCSX010000001.1, on the reverse strand, counting down.
TTACGGAAACCAAAAAACAGGCGAGGCATCTTACACGACGCCAGTGGCAGAAACCGCCACATCCTCATCCTGGCCTGCTACCGTTGACCCTAATGCATACGAATTAAGTCAGTACCACGTCAAACTATAGCTGATACAGTGGCTGACACTTTTTGAGTAGACCCATCCCTAGTAAACGGAGACGACCTACCGACGCCCCGTGGTGGCTCGCCGGTTTCGGGTCCTATGATTCCATCAGCTCTATCTTATGCCAATTATATCCAGGGAACACCAGGAATGGAAGAAGTCCTAGATAGTCGTAAGTTCACCTTCGTTCTTTGAGTTTTCCATATTTGACTAAGTAGGCAATAGGTTACAGAGTAGAACATTCAGCACGATTCCAACCGGGTGAGGTAAGTGGCACCGCCTTTTTACGCGTTGGTTCAAAATGAGCATTGACTAAATTTACTTTACTGCACAGGTTTTTAAGATCCTTTGGTCGGAACCTCTCGGTCAGATCGGCGGCGGTGACGACCCGATTTCCGACGTGACGAAACGGAAGACTGCAGCTGGCAGCAAATTTTATGTCGGTTTCCGTAGGTTTATCATCGTAACAACGGACGAGAGTCATCATAGTACTTGCGTGTAAGTTATTCCACTCCTTTGCCTTACAATTTGCTAATGGTGGTAGGCCAATCTTAACATACGATCGAAGAGGATGTCTGAAGAAAGGTATTAAACCCAGCAAACATGGGATCATCTACATGGCAGGGAGCAAGCCTAGGCTTCTAAAGAATGAGCCCGAGCTTGGCTTCACACCCGTAGCCCTCCATGTCTACGCCGAAGGCGAGAAACTTGCTAAGGAATCCCGGGTCAACTATTCCAAGTTGGTTACGATCGAACACAACGTCAAAGTCTTTTTCATCGGTTCAATTACCGGAGAAGATTTCGACAACGTCAGCTACGCTGTTAACGTGTGCTGGGATAAAAAGATGCATCTATCATCGAAGAAGTCGAGGAGATAAATATTCCTCGCCCCTAACAAATTTACACGTTCACCTATGGCCGTAAACCACCCATGGTACCGAACGGCCTTTACCCTATATATATACGTTTTACACACCCTACCTTATGGCTTTACTGCCTATCACTAGCGTTTACCGACTTCGAAGATCGGTGATATTACAACAAATCACGTTTCACTTCCAATGGCGACCCGTTGCCGTCATACTTTAAGCGACCTTTCCACGATATAGATATTGGGAAAACAGCACAACTGGTACGCAAGGACCGACAGCTATTAATAGTTAGCATCCTGCTTCCGTTTCTATTATGCAAAACAGTCTTCTAGGACACGGCATACACCATGGCATACCGGGGGGGTTTCAAAAATCGGGGACAGAATGACGCATGAATCTAAGGAACTATTACGACATTACGATTAAAAATATGTCTTACGAACGACCAAGAGACAGATGGGTGGCACGATATTAGCTTGCCAGCCCGATATCTATTTTTTATCTTAGCTTTCTGCATCTATCATTGACTCATTTTTTATTTGCTTGGATTAGGGGTTATGGTTATCCTACTCTACCATTAATAATCCATCATCTACTCGACAAAATACAATCTCCGATTTTTATCATGCTATATTACTTTCATTCTATAGTTATATTTGTTGTCTCTTTGTGAAGCTTTCCGCCGTATATATATCAACAGGAAACTAAAATCTACCTGAGTCAAAATATTCGTAGTCTTTATTTCATCTCGTCGTTACAGAGCGTGTATCAGAAACGGAAAATGGGCTTTGTGTTTTGATCTAGTCCATTCTAGCTTGTGTTTTTGTTTCTGGCATAAATGCGTCTGGTGAGGACGCAGGCAAAGTGAGTGGATTGTAGGAGCAATTAATTTGAATCTCTCGACTACCGATGAGCACACTAAGACACATACGAATCCATTCCATCGTTTCGTTTTTTGTTCATGTTCTGTATATTTGACGGCCGTAGTTGACCTGATGCTATCTAATTACATGGGATGCCGCCGAAACAGCCCGAACCTCTTTCCAAGCACACATCCTCAGAGCAAGAACGCCATTTGTGCCATTCCGTAGAAAACCTCGGGAGATGTGCTCTGCAATACTTCGTCGGTCGTGTTACATGCATTTCGTATTTTCGTTCATCAGACCACCCTCGCCCTCTCCACCCCGTCCACGACTTGTGTGTTCTTGTAAGGAAAAGTAAATAACAATTATTCGTAACCGTAGGCCTGTCCGTAATCGCAAAGTTAGAGAGCAAAGCAAACAAACGTCGGTGATATGGATTCATCCCCCTCTAGTTCATGAGTTCATGACATAAAGAAGATCGGGAATATACTCGACAGCGACTGAATGTCCTCAGCCACCCTTTCACTACGCCACCGAGTTCAAACCCGGTAGCATAAACCGAAAACGACGACGGCCCTAACTCATCTCCCTTTCCTCATTATCCCCATCCACCAACCAAACCCGTAACCCCTATCCCCTTCCCTCACTCACTCACATAACCCCCCATCTACTCCCTCCGATGTCTCCTCGACTCACGCTTCTTCTTCCTATCCTTGTCCTTGTCCTTATCCCTATCCTCCGCCGCCGCGTAGTCCCTAACATCCGTACCGCCACCGCTCACCGTGCTAGGCGACAGTCCGGGGATGATATGGTGGTACGACTTGGTTCCCGTGTCGGCGCTCTCGGCACTAACCTCGGTCGGCGTCCACCCGCTCGGCGGCGGTAGGAACCTATGGTTGTTGGCGCCGCTGTGCTCGGCCATCTCCCGCGGCTCCTCCTCGATCGTGCTCGAGTGCACCGCCGACGACACCGCGCTCTGCGGGCCCGCGCGCGCCCGCTGGAAGCTGTAGTCGCGCTTGACGCCGCTCGCGCGGCTCTCCTCGCGCAGGCGGCGGGCCTCAGCACGCTTCTCGCGGTCGGCGTTGCGGTCCGCGGTGCTGTACACCTTGCGAATTCCACCGCCCGAGCTCTTGCCACGTCCACCACCACCGTCGGCTGTGACTTCGCTAACGCCGTGCCGATTGCTGTGGAGGTCGCTACCCGCCGTCGAGCTCTCGGGGTTCGTCGACCCGTCCCAGGTGCTGCCCTCGCTCTCCTTGTTGATGCCGCCGACGCGCGCCGCCTTCTCGCTGCGGTACGCGCGCAGCTGGTCCTTGGCCTCGGCCTCGGCCTGCTCGTCGACGAGCACGCCGTCCTCGCCGACGCGGCGCCCGGATTTCTCGCGGTTTCGGCGGTCCTTCTTCTTCTCGCGCTCGCGGTCCTTGCGCTCGCGCTTCTGCCGCCGGCGCTCCCGCGCCGCGAGGTCCGAGGCGCCGGCCGTGATGCCCGTCAGCGTGCTCCCCGTGTCGCCCGACATCTGCGTCAGCCCGCCCGTGTACTCGGTGCGGCCGTCGTCCACGTCCTTGTACACGGAGCCGCCGCCGAGCTGGGTGGTGGGGGTGGCGTTGGAGAGGATGGTGCCGTTGGGGCCCTTGCGGCGCAGCACGGTGGACTTGTAGTCGTCCCAGTCATCTTCCTTGAAGTAGAAGCCGCCGTTCTTGGCCCAGAAGAAAAACCAGATGCCCGTGCAGACGAAGGCGGCGCCGATAAGCCCGAACAGCACGAACACGAAGGTGTTGTTGATGTCCTGGGGCCGCACGGCACCCTTGTGCGGGTCGACTTTCTCCTGGCCGTTGTCGGTATTGTCGTCGTCTCGAGCTAGTAGAATGGAGCGGGCGGCTAGGGGACCGAGTTGTTGAAGGACAGCCGTCGGTGAACTGGGGATGTCGGAGGTGGAGCGAGCGGTGAGGTCGTTGGCTGCGGTTAGCAAGCTACGGGCGTGTGCCGCTAAATTCGGCAGCACAGGTGCCATCTTGGTGGCGTGGAAATGTTGATGTTATTTTCGGTTGGAATGGATAGAACAATTGGCAAAATGAATGGACTTGGCTAGTATCCCACTGGAAACCCCAGCCAAGTCGATTGGCGTGAAAGGTATCTTTGGTCGGTCTCACACTCGTTGCAATCTAGGAATGCACGAGGTGAGAATTGATGGAATGGTTGTTGATGGGTGCTCGCTCATGCACCTTTGTTGATGTTTCGTTGTGAGCGGTTGATTTGGATGTGTAAGAAGGTAAAGTATTGACCGTTACAACGGGGCGGTTGGCCAGGTGTTTCTATGGCTGACAACGTGGGTTTGGGAAATGTGTGGCTGGGGAGGTTGGGTAGGATGATGTCAAAAGTCAACAACCTGTAATTGACCCAGCAACCCCCAGTTGGTCCCCACTTGCCAGCACTCTCAATTGTTATCGATAAGTGCATTGACCACAGCCCACTCTAAGTCTTTTAAGTACCTCTGTACCTACCTATTTATCCCAAAGAGGATAGTGGGGTAATTTGTCAGTTTGTCTTATGTACTTATGTACTTTAGGCCTTGTCAGGTCATTTAAGCTTGAAGTCCCAAGCCAAGCCGATCGCAACGGAGCTGAAATTCACCCAATGCTTATTCGTGCGTGCCTCTCTCTTAGGTGATATCCATACGTCCCTATTGCAACTACATACAACAACTATACGGAAACAACTCAGACTTTTAATTGGTGAATTTCTTTGCCGACTGCTTCGTCGAAAGGTACCAACCTCGTTAGCGCCCGAGTCAGCTACCAACCGTACGGGCTGGAATAGATTAAAGGGTCTAGTTCATGCGAATATTAAAGACCCCCGAATCTCTCCGTACTCCCTCTGCTAAAACCCAATCGGTCTCGCTAGCCGCTCGAAAGAGGCGTCAGCGAATAAGCTTATTACGGCCCGCAGTCCCTCTTCGCTATTAGGCTGTTAATGTAGTGCAATTGTATGACATGTACGTATTATCATAGTAGTAAGCTCTAAGTACGGCAATGAGAAAGGGAGAGACGTCACGTTTCGGATTCTCCTGAGCCAAGGGAGAAACAGTAGCAGCAACATCAGGCTAATCGATAAGTAGGAATCAGTCGATCGACTTTGGTAAGAGGCACAGCATAACATAGCATAGCATATAGCATAGCATCATCGTCGTCTCTAAGCGCTGAATCCTGATACCACGATACCACTAACCTGGACTTTGTCCCAGGAGCTCGGAACCGGCGGCCAGCTAGGTCTGGTTCTTCTCAGCTATAATTATCAATTCGCTTTTGGACTTACAGCATGATAGGTGTTAGAGAACGTTCCCTTTTTCGGTCGTTATTTCAAGGCCCTTTTGTAGATCATACGGAATTCCATTACGGTGTTCATTAGAAGAATTCCGTTTTGCGTAAGGGGTAAAGAAGATACCTCTTGATACCCTAATACTACACCCAACTCTCCCAACTCCCTATTCCCCCATCTAGAAAGCTTGAATCCTGTCAGACTCCCCCATAAACGCCAGTTTACCCCAGTCATCCTATAGGTCCTTCGGTAAGAACGCATATACAACCAAGACTTCTATTCTACCCAAGCACTTCATGCATACATACCTATCTACAGTATCTATCTCTACCTTACCTTGGTATCTTCGTGAACGAGTAAAACCCCCGAGCTTGAGATCGACATAGCTAAGTCAGCGTTGCATCTCCTCAACCCGAACAGAGGAACATGAAACGAGCCAGCCCCAATCCCACACAAAATCCCTTTGGACCGACAAGGCCGATAAGTCAGTCAAAAAGTCCCCTATCTACCACCACTACCACCATCTCCTCCCTCCATGTAAGTAAGGTAGGTACCTATGTCAGCCACTCGTCATTCGCCCACCGATCGTAATAACACTCGTGCGACTAGCTGCCGCTTTCGATAAGGCGCCATTTCCACGTATCATTGTCGGACGACAATAATACCTCAAGCTAATATCGCCCGGAGTAGCTGACTGGCTAACATATATACATACACACATATATATAATCAAGTACATACATTACATATGTAGACGCAAAAAGACGTGGCACAATCTGCGTGGGGAAAACGGGGAAACCCTGCCAACCTCCATTCCGCGGGAGCTTCGAGATGATGGGCTTACCGAGTATGGACGACTCCCTTGTGGCACGATGGTGTCGTCAGTCCCTTACGCACGGCGGGACGGGGCATATCTGTCACTCAATTACATCCATTACATTAGGTAGTTACACTAGTCAAAGCTGCACAAGTGACGAAATCTTTAAGACATAATTCCTTCATTAAGCAAAAAGAAAAGGGAATATCCAACATGGCCCGCATAAGCTACCTTGCAATCATCCACATACATACGTATCTATACATAGATCAATAATTAATGGGCACTCTGGCCAAGTTCCCAAAAGCCATCCCAGGTCGTGAGATCGTGACGAATCCCTCTTCGTGTCGGCCGTCCGCTAGTCACACTCCGGACCATGCGAGATACCACGAGGGCCCAGGCGGATCGACCGTCCTTGTGCTCCTCGCACCAAAGCCCCTGTGGCAGCAAGACCAGGCCACCCAGTGGTACAAACTAACTCCTGGCCCCCTAGAGATCATCGTCCATCCAATTGAAAATAACACCGTGCCGAAGGAAGACAGCAACGTCCCCCCTTCCGCCCGCAAAATCATAAACGTCCCGCTGACAGCAGAAGTGCGAACTCCATTTTGCCCAGCGGATTAAATCTATCAGTCCAACTCTTACGCCATGTGAATGCGAATGGCTTGGCTTCAAAAGCGCAAAGGGTATCGCACAACAGCATGGCCCGGCCAGTTCCTGCGAAGATAAAAAAAAAAAAGATAAAGATAAAAATAGAACATCGTCCCCTATTTCCCGAATGAGTTGAAAGGAATATGGTGGGTGTGAGGTTAGAACGCAAGTTGACGCTCATCGGATGTGCCTCACAACCGCCTAAACATCCTTTCACTATCCAAATAAATCCCTAGTCCATAACCCGACCATCGTTCAACCTCATCCACTCATAGATTCGTGTACATTGTTAAAGATCCGCCAACCGCTGAGAATCCGGCAAGGGAACATATGCTTGTGCTTCATTCCGCGGGCCTTTTATGATCCATTCTCGGGTATCCATAGTTTTCTGAAATCCCATTAAGGCAACAAGTAATCAGACCACCAGAAAGGTATATGATAGGATAAAATGTCGGAAGATTGCATAATGTATTCAAATGCCCAAGCGTAAATGGCAAAAAAAAGGTAGGTAAATCGCTATCCAGTAAAACAAAAGCAAAGCGTATATTTCAAAGTTCTTTCAATTTAGCGGTTTAGTATTAAGAAGAATACTCGCTATCATCATCATCCTCGTGGCGGTAACCGAGGTAGGGAGCCGTGTATTGAGGGCCATAGTAGTCATCATAGTGATAAGAAGACGGGGGAGCATAAAGAGGCGGGGCATGGCGTGTACGGGAGTACGATCCGGCCTGGGAACTGGCCCGAGTACGCGCCACTGATCGATCCGCCCGACTCTTTCGGTCATCGCCGTAGGTAGAAGCCGGGGGATCGCTGCCTCCTGCGCGTGAAGTTCTATCCCCGCGTCCAATGTTGATGTCGCCACCGTCCTTGCAATGTATCTTGGTATTTCCAACTTCGATGACAGCACCCATAGGGAGCTTGATCGTAATGTCGTCATCTGCACTGCTCGACCTCGTCGTCCGTGTTGTTGCTGATTGCTTATAGTCGCTCTCGTCACGGCTGGCACTGCTACGAGTTGAGCGGCTGCTGCCGTCGTTCTTGACACGACGTAAAGCCTCGGCAGTCAATGGCGGGCCGCCTCCTCCGCTAACGTCTTCTTGATATCGAGAAGCGTCACGCACCTTGTCCTCGAAGTTGTAGAATGAGTTTCGTCGGCCACGTGATGCTGTCTCAATGTCGTAGCCAGGGTCGACATCATAGACCGACTCTGCATCGAAGCTCTGGTGTCTCTGTCGGGGAAGGGAGGGGAGCGCACCAGAGCCGTATTCTACTTCACGTCGTGCTACAGCTTTATACATAGCAGGATCGGCATCTATGAGGTCGTCGTCTTCAAACCCGACAGACTTCCTCCTTGAAGCTGTGTGTGAGGGCGGTGGGGGGCGGAACACTAATCGTTCTCGAGGAGGTTGTGTAGAAGTCGGCCGTGCGGGGGCGGCATCCGGTCTCTGTCATCGTGGTTCTTGCTGACCTTCCTCGATACTGATGTCCTCCTCGTAAGAGCCTTCTCTTTGGATGGCTCGTACTCGGGCGGCGGCGGCGGCGGGGGTTGAAATCCCATTGCCGATTGAGGACGACGAAATCGGGATGCCAAATCTCGATTGGGGGGATTCATTTCCGAGTATGTAGGAGAAGGAAGAGGTTGGTGGACCAGTGCATGTGCCATTGGAGGCGGCGGCGGTGGTCCACCTAGCCATGGAGGTGGGAATGATGGAGCGACATGCGCAGAGTGCGGCGGCGGTGGATGTTGGTGAGCGTACGCTGATGTCGACAGAGGTGGACGCTGACCATAGTAAGACTCGGGCCTGGTGCGAGCTCGTGGTCTGGATGCAGCAATTGTTTGCTGAGGGTGAATTCCGTAATAAGACGACTCATCGGAAATTCGTGATGGGGCAGAAGGAGCAGTCTTGTGCGAGCGGGGAGCAGGACGCTGCTGCTTGACGAGAGGATCTCGTTTCTTATCTCCCTTCATTTTGCTAGGTCTGGAATCTCTCTTGGAGACGTGGGGAGGTTCGGTGGTGTCAGAGTCTGAGAAGGAAGGGGGAGGAGATCTTTCTCTTCTCGCCGAATCTTTTCGTGATCTACCGGTATTAGGTTTTTCTTTGGAAGGACTGCTCGGAGCAGTGGAGCGGGCGTATTTAGGTTCGACGCCGGGGATAGTATGTCCGTCGTCGTCCGCCTCCTCGAAGTATGCAACAGAGGGAGCTGACTTCTTCGCCATGCCGAGGGCTTGTCTGCCTGATAAGTGAATCCAGTCACTGAATCAGGAATGGGCGGAGCTGTCCTGCTACCCAACGAAGTGGGTTTCTGAATGCGTGGCAGTTGTCCTATGTACTAGCCGTACAGTGCTGATAAATGGGTGGACGAGTGCCTTTGGAGGAATTAGAAAGGAAAAGTGGTATGTATGTATGTAAGAATATGGGAGACAGGCTAGATGAATGGGGCCAGGTTCAAGTGGGGACCTGCGAACAGACGTTGCGGTCGAGACTTGTAGCGTCTGAAAAGTCGGGATGGAGTCGATCAGGTTAATATGATTGAAGGAGGTAAAAACTTGATCAGTTTGAGAAAAGAAATGTGGTCTTGGACTGAAAGCTGCAGTTTAAAGAACCACAATATCCCGCAGTAGGTAAGGAGGCGTGTCGACTGTTTTTTTTTAACCTTCCTTCTATTTATTATTTCTTGTGTATTTTTTTCCCTTCCTTATTTTTTTCTTCTTCTTCCCTTATTATTTTTATTGGAAGATGAACAAGAATCGGGGATGCTGCATAAGGAAAACGGAGAAGTGGAAGGGTGTTGCCGGGTTGATGAGGAGAAACTCGTAGGTACTTAAGGGGCGCCTTCTTTTTGGGTAAAGTACTTCGTTATGCAAGTAGGTACATGCAGCCAGCGACTGCCCTGTCTCTGTTTTCGCACTCACCCAGGCTATTGGCTGTGAGTGTGAGTTGTGTGGTTAGGTACTGTCTTATACATACAATACAACACGTACACGTATTATACTGTAGTACAGAATATGTACGCTGGAGGTCGGCAGGTGGATATCTGCAGATATATGTGTGTAATGTGGAGAGACACGGAGTAAGAGAAAGAGCAAAGCCACACCACCTGCACCGACCGATGCACAAATAGTCTTTTTTTTCTCTTCTTCTCTTTTCACTCTCCACTTATAACTTGTTGGCGTTAAGGAGTTTAGCTGAGATAGCTATAGTAATGGCTGATGAGAAAAGATAGATGACGACAACAGAGGAACGGGAGATGAGGAAAGAAAAGTATTGGACCACCGGTATATGTCGTATGTCTAGTATGTGTAAGTCTTGGTAACTCCAGTCTCTTTTGGTCAGGCTCGTGGTTTTAGGGTGGCACCGAACACCGTGGGATCCAACAGGGAAGACCGTTGTCCCTTCAAGCAACCAGCAACCAGCAACCAGCAACGAGGGGTCCCGGTTGCGACGTTTTTATCGATACGGTAATATCGATAGTCAAAAACTGGGGAACAATTCTTTTTTTTTTTCTTTTCTTGTCGTTTATTTCTGTATTGCCTCTTTCGTTTGCCCACACAACACTCTCTGTTTCTTTTCTCGTTGAGTGCTTGCAGAAAATGGATGGGCAAACTAAGCTTGGCAGTCTATCACGCAAAGCCACACCCCTGGGTTTTTTTTTTCGTCAGAAGGAAGACTTCTAGCCCGGTATGGAGTTTAGAATCCTTGGAGTTTTTTCAACGTTCCCATCAAAAAAATAGATGGCAGCGGTACCCAACGGTGGGTCAAAGTCCCGCAAGGCGGCAGAGAATCCCACAATGATGCCCACAAAAATATCTCTCGATCAGGATGTTCCTGAACGATAATGGCCTATTGACTTGCCGCCTCGTCGAACCAATGGCCACCGTTTATTCTCTCTTATAAGACTTTATAATAAAGTCTTGAGGTAAGACGCCCCTGTCTTCCAATTCTTGGAGATTTGTCCGGCCGTCTCGTTTTCTAGTAAATGCTTACAATCCGCGCGCCGAATGCAGTTGCCGGCCTGTAATTTTCCCTTGTAGGGAGACTTGTAAGGATCGATTGGTATTAGTGGTCAATGTCGCCAATCTGCCCAATGGATCCTGGAAGTGTAGATCATATTATCCCACAATGGTTCTTCCGTTGGTTGTGGCTGTCCCCAGATCGACGTTGCAACTGGTCCAGTGGCGACGTTAGGGCAATTAGTGGGCGGTAATTGGAATGAAAAGCCCGTGCGAAGGAAGCAGAATTAAAAAAAAAAAAAAAAAGAGACGTCCGTCTTGGAGGCGAACAGGACAACTAGAACAAGGAATTCCACTGGGCGGAGGTAAGATGCGGTGCTGTTAATCCATCTAATCGGGTGCCGAGTTTAATGCCCGATTGCATATCTCGCGCTTTTGGGTACCAATAGGGCCGCCGGAAAATGCGAAAAGGGTAGGCAAATTGGTGGGCGGGCTTTTTTTTTTTTTTTTCAACTAGCGAATCGTCTCCGTGTTGAACTATTCCCAGTTCGATTTACTCTCACTACTCTTTAACGCTAGTTTTGGAAATAAGCAATAAACGGGAATGGCCGGCGTTTCTGAGACAAGCGAACAGTGAAGAAGATGGTGACGATGACGACGAGCGCCCATCTAGTGCGTCTTCGCGAAATACTATTTGCCAGCAAGTAAATGGCAAAGAAGCAGAGAGGTAAAGAGGTGCAGGCAGAGACGGGGTTGCCAACACGCCAACGCACCACCGCTGCCATTCCGACTCTGAAGGACCGATGAACTTAAGATGCCATTGGACTGGCCCGATCACGATATGCAGGATGCTAGGGTGCATTGCATAAGTTAAGAAGTTGAACTATTACATTGTATTCGTCCGTCACGGTGGGAGGATTCATCGTATGCGTTCTTGTTCTCTCCATCTCTTTCTGCTGTTTGGGTACATGTGAAGTTCTTGCAGCATGTAAGTAGTCTCTTGACTCCGGACGTATACTCTTAATGCAACATTTCCAAATCAAGATAACATTACGCCATCGAGCATGAAGTTGAAAACCGCTGGGCTCTTAAGGCTAGATAGATCCCGACCTAATGCCTCCAGCATCAGTGGCCCTTACCCAGGAACCGAGATCTTATCGCCGAGTACATATATAGCGATTGGTGCATTCAAAGGGACGGGAGTACTCAGATGGTTCTATGTGGCGAGAGGTTTATAATTTGAAGTACCACTTAATGTTTCATTCATTGATACAGAGTTAGATCTACAGGTACTCCTATAGGAAACCATCTCGGATATTCTAACCTAGGTAGTTATAGAAACATGAGTGATAAATAAGCTACCAACCTATACCTAATTGACAACTGCCATTTCTAGGTATCGCGAAAACGGGCAGTCTCGGAGCCCATGCGATGCCTCGGGTAGAGGAAAATCTTTTAGTGTAAACGACGATCCTTTCGAAGCAAGGCGAAGAAGGGGGCAAAATTTCATCTTCATCTAGTACATGCACATTGATTGGCTCTAGATAGGTTCTAAATGTATTTTGGACCTCTCTCTTCATGAACATCTCCCGTCTTAGACGGTGTTAGCGACGCATGTCATCCACCTAGACCAAGTTCCATCAGCACAAATAGATCTATACTTCAGGGATCGACCACTTATAAACCCTATACTGTACATAGCATTTCCTCACGGTGGTACGTTTCAATCGAAAATTCTACGCCGTAGAGGGGCTTGGTCATGATCTTGTGAGCAGTTTTTTCCACATGGGAAACCCCTCACTTTTTCCCCAGAGCAGATAACGGCTATCGAAAACAATGGGCCCTCCACCATAGCTGACAGACGTAGATCGTGCTATCACGATATCACGAAGCCATCACGTAGCATACACGCTATGAGTCACTTACTCTACGCACTTTCTATGTATGCATGTACTGCAACAGCCATGGCTCTCTCACGGCTCGATACAAGATGCTACCACCACCAGCCACGAAGTACCTATAGACACTCAACCGATACAGCAAAGCATTGACGCAAGTGCAAGGTTCACGATGCAGCGTGACAACCTCTACCGTCGATGTAAACGGGTAGATGCATGATCCTCTCATGGACTAGAGCTGTCTAAATACCAACAACAGTTAGGCCATTAAATGTTCTTCGCTGCCTAGCACAGCTCAGCAAATGAGAAACAGGATGTACGAAATGTGGTATAAACAATACTATAAAGTTCACGCGCGATTCTCTACAGTACAGTATATAGTTACGGGTAGAAACGTGTCTGCGAAGTTGATAACTGTATAATCCAACCAGCAAACGCGATTTGATTTTTCGGTGAGAATCTGGAATTGTATTCGTTGACTCTATCGAAAATGATTGGTGATATGTATTGCCCGCAAAACATCCACGACAGCATCTCAAGTTGCCTGCCCAGTAGGGGTCCTTGGCAATTGAATAGATATGATTGGACTGATGGGACATCTTCCTCAATCGGGAAATCTCCAGGATTCTCACCGCTCCTATTACTAGCGAGCTTTCTCACGTCACAGCTCAAGAATATCAAGGCTCGCAGCGCCACAAAGATACACATTTCAGACTAATCTTAAATATTCCGATACGCCGCAGAAATACTGCTCTCGAAGTGAGCCGATGGGATTTATCGTATTCCAATACCAAGGTCCAGGGAAAGCCTTAAGAGAGCGAACACATGTCAACTGATGTTGTACAACTCTCTGCCACGCCTCAGCACTAAAATTACCAGCTTCGACCCTGACATCGGTAAGACCGCATTCAACATGGTATCTAAGAGCCTTTGTTGCCAATACTGAAACTCTGGGTACGACCTGTAAGTTTATTGCCACTATCTTTGGATCAGCTTATCAGCTTTCCTCGGAGAAAATGCGTTGGACAACTTCGATACCATTTGAACTGTCGGCTTCGTATATATTTGATCGGGGATTTCGAAGGCCATCTCGCCCAACTATCAAAATAGCAATGTAGTTGGTAACCACAAATCGTCAACAAAGGATAGGTGAATTCGACGGCATATAGAAAGGGCCCGTCCGAGTTCTCAACGAGACGATTCGCAACTACTAAACCTTCGCGCTTCAGTGCGTAGCTGATTCGGCATCTGGTCGCCAACCCCGAAATCCCGATGCTGACAGTCGGAATAAGGCGGCTCATAGATGTCAATGGCCTTGGGTAATTCAGACAAGATTGGCGAAGGAAACTGCCGAATCGGAATAACTGGCTCTAAGCGGTAGTGTCCGAGACTCTTTCGCCAGAAATGGGGACAGCGGCTAACCAGTATCGTACCATGTTTTCTGGCTTGTTTTATATAAACCGAGCGCGAAGCGAGTGACAGTTATGTTCCTGAGACCGAATGGACGATTTACGTCATTGGGAATCTTGGAATAACGAGATATTCTAGATCTACGGTACACCTATGGTAAACCCCCTATGTCGTGGTCTTTAAAGAAACTACCCGGTCAAAACCACAAATCAGAGGGAGACGCGAACATCGCCATCAGCTAATTTCGACGTTTAATCAGCTGATGGCCTACAACTGCATCTCTGACACTTACTCTATGGTCCCTAAGCCTCCGTTCGTAAGGGCGCTTGAGGGTGTTCAGATAGACGAAGGATTTCCGTTTCCTCAGTGAGGAATAGATTCGGGACACATATACCATCGCTCAGATGTGTACCAGGATTACCTTAAACAGTGCCCCAGTAACCGGTTGCCCGGCATGAGTCTACAGTCAGCGAAACCGAGGAAGTGATCGAAGTCCAATCTTCCAGGTATCATAAGGCGCCAATTCCCACCTGAGCATCTCCACATAACCGGATTGGCCATACATAGGATGGCCGATAACGGCTATCAGACATCTCGAAGTGCTCATTACTACGTTCGGTTTATTGGAGTATCAAAAGAGAGACGGAGGCTTTGGGCGCCATATCAAGAAACTTTCTGGGATACTGACTCGCATCTGCCGGGGCAGTTCATACCCAACGGCATCCTGGAGTTCTAGCCATTCAGGATCTGGACACATCGCAATGAGACAAATTTCCCATTGGGCAGTGAATGTAAGATGGCGCCCTTGTCCATATATTGCGGTATTCGCATGATGACCTGTCATAATATAGGGTGAGATTCAACAAGGTACGTCTGACACTATAGACTGATGATCATATAATAGCCTTTATATCTGTAGTATACAGTCTCACAGAAGGCGTCGAATGCGTTATATTACTACAGACGATCTCTCAGGCATATTTAGCATACTTCGTTAAAATATGATTGAGTATGATACTACGCGAGAAGGACTTCTCCATGAGTACCCAGGATTGCTTAGAAGTTAGTGGCAGGTTAGTTAGACATCAATAGCTGCAATGGTACGGATGAGAATTTAACATCTGCGCTAGAATAAAGCATTTGAAGGGCTTATGGATCCTCGTGCGAGAGGCTGAATAATTGTTATCTAAAAATAATTGTGAGCCTCAAAGAAGTGATTGATCAAAATAGATTAATAAGAGGTAGTAAAGGCATGGCTAGGGGACACACGTGATTATTCGATTATATAAGCTACCTCTTACAAAGCCACAGAACATACTTCAATGATCACAGGCCTCAAGCCACAGCAAAGACCACGAGCCCCATTTTGCCTAGGACCCGCCTGTCAACCCAATTTCGCAATTCCAACTTTTCAGCCCTACCAACAATCGAGATCTAAACGAACTTATCGCTAGTTATGCCAAAGCTCTACGGTAATTTGAATTTGCATCCCTCCCTGATGTGCCACCGACCTTGTACGATATGCATGTCAAGAGGTGATCTGCAGGGACTTGCAGCTAACAATTCTATTCTCACGGTTTCACAATTCCGCCTCAAAGTCATCATTCTCTTAAAATCAACTTAAGCTTCCTTAACTTTTTATCTTTTCTTCTTTCCCTTCATTTTTTACTGACTTCTCAGTAGGCTCTTCGGTGACGTCATGACTCATAGTGGAGACAGATTTTCTACATATATGGTCCATACTTAAGACCACATGGACGAGTGTCAAAGAGACCGAAGGTCATAAAACCCAGGTTCTCGTGGAATTTTCAGGGCAATTCTGCACTAGCAAAGACAGGTTCAAATCACACCGAGACCAATTTAGTCATGTTAGCTTACAAGCTAATATCCTAGTTTGAAGCTGTCAAAAGTTGGGCTTCCTTAAGGCTCATCCTAATTATTCTTATCGTCAACATCGACCGTCTTAAAACAGGCGAAGGAAGAGTATTCCTATGGATCCTCATCGAGAAACGATGGGGAGGAGATGACCGCCAGTCGCTTTTCCGGAATCGCCCGTGGTCGTATTCAAATGCCATCATGGTTGTGTATTTGCGACTATGCTGCTACCATAGTCGAGACAATTTCCCCTCTTCTGGTTGATAAATCTCGTCATCTGATACAGTTCCTAGAGTAGGAATATGAGCGCCACTTTCGTGTTGGGGTATTAGCGCTACTCCAAACCAAGGAATAGTCACCCCTCCTACGAACCATCCCTTGGAGTCAAAGGTGGTGGTGTACGCACTTGAGTCGCCGGGCGCCGGGCGAATAACGTAACAAAACCTCTTCGACAATCAATAATAAGATCCATCACATTTCGCACACATCCAGTGGTGGAGTGCATAGACAAACGGTGAGTTCTCCCTTGTAAGCACTATCTTCAGCTTCATCACTTTAGAGTGTTTGTGCAAGTAAGAACAGTTACAATGACCATGCCTCGAATGTCTAGTACGACCTCGCGTAGCTTAACTAGGTCCTGTATGAAATCACAACTCAAATAACAACTCGGGTCAACAACCAGCAAGGTAGCATCTTCAACATCAAATGAGCTCGTGTTCTTCAAGAGCTTGTGCCTCATTCGAGCTTCATGCAAGGTACGATGCATACGTATTTGCTGATCCGGACGCAAGTCAATTCGATCAACTTCCGGCATTATCAAATCACAAGGGCACCAGCCTCAAGACGTCGCAATCACAGCGTACGGACGCAATTGAATTGCGGTTGTTTCGGCTGATTTCTGTATACAACATTGTCAGATGCCTATCTAGCCAAACTCGAGTTGGTGGCCTCGATGTCTTAGAAAGCCGGCTTATGCTCTATCATTGTTGGTGACCCCCACCCACCAGCCCAGTCTTTAAATCAAATCCACACACCATCTCAGACGCGTGATGCTCTTTGCGGAAATCAGCTTGAACTTCGCTCTTGTCTGAGCCTCCCACGGCTAAGCACTTAGACTAAGTGGTTTATTGCAAGATAGCGCGTCCGTTCACGAGCTCTGCCAGGTTCCCAGAGGGTTACCTTTCCCAGTTGGGAACCTCAGGCATGACCACCATCTTCTCCAATCCGCCCACTCACAAGGCAACCTCTCAAACTAACCGGTGACTAACACATTCCCTGACACCTTCTGCCTAGTGGTAGTATATATTACACGGCTTTCCCGTATTTTCTACACTTCGCTTTCGTTCTACTTATATTTAACGACTCGTCAATTTATCTCTTGAGGTGGTTGGCCGGTTTCAATTCTCACCTCCGAGACAAATTTACCTGAGCCGGCTTGAGCCCGGCGGCCTTCGTTAAGGTTACAATACGGCTCTCTTATTCCATTTCATTCAAGTTATCGACCCAAATTTATAGTAATGGTCACACTGCGGAATCCGGTCTCTTCTTCCTAACCCACTTATCCGGGTCTCGTCACCAACAAATTAACTATTATGCCTTTACTACCTCCTAGCACATCTATGCGCGGCCAGGCGGAGCCGTCTTGGCCATCGAGTCCTAGCCGCTTTCCCCCGTCTTTGGAAGACGATACCAACTCAACAGACGATGACGAGCTTGATGCTCAGTGGTCTAATGAGAATCCCATGATGTATTTCCTTACACCACCAACTCCAAAAGAAGAAGACCTCGAATTTGATTTCGAGTTTGACGCCGGAATCGAGGATGCAACTAAGCCTCGAGAGATCATCCGCACTGTCTCCCCCTCTACCCTTGATGGACTAAGGAAGTATAAGCCCAGAGACAAGATGGCAGACTGTGCTATCTTGGACGACAACGAAGATGACGATGATGATGATGATGAAGAATATATCCGCTTCCACCCTCATGGCCATACATCTCTACCATTTGGTTTCGAGAAATTCTTCGATCAAACAAGGCCTGCTTCCACCGTAACATCTCAGACCACAGAGTCTTTATTATCACCCGCTTCATTCCACGTTGGCTCACCCAAACGTCCCGTAAAACGCTTCGCACCCCCACGACGCTCTCTACGAGGAAGGTCGCCCTGCCAGTCACTTCAACGACGGCATTCATGGCGTGAGCCAAGTCCCGATGTTTATTCTATAGAAGAGGAACCCGAGAAGGAAACGATGAGCGAGATGGGCTTAAGCGTCGAAGATCTAACTGATGATGAGAAGACGCGACCAATAGATATACCGGCTGCAAAGCCACGGAAGAGGGTTCGGTTCGTGTTACCGGTCAAGGATTAATTGCATATAGTGTTTACACTTGGATCTAGCATACATTGCATACGGGCGGCGTTTGGTGGTCTTTTTTCGCCTTGCATTTGGGCGGGTTTTCCTTTTTCTTTTTGTCATATTCAGTCTGCATACGGAACGGATTGAGCATCTTTTAGCATAGGCACCTTGGGTTTCTTTCTTGGTCTTGGAGGATACTTGGGGCAACAAAATCCTACGGGTGTTTAACCAGATACCAAATCTAATCTTCATCATCTCTAACTATCGTCTTTTTCAACTTCTGCACCTAAACTGTGTCGTGATATCTACCTACATATGGAAGACTAAGTCTCTAAATGTGTGATAACTATACCAAGTATGGCTTGAAACCAGGGCACACCCCATGGCCTCGGAGTCATATCTGATTTGAGGCGAAATCAGGGATCTGCTCCATCTTGCTTACGCACGCTGCAACGTAAATCAACGCCGATCCTGTAGGTAATCGACCACACCCACCATGGGTGTGTATGTGGTACTAGTTTGATTCTGTCAGTATCTCGTCACTGGCACATACTGTCACCGTATGACGAGATAGCGAACCACACGAGAGTTATGTTCGGTAGCTTGATTAGTTAGTTGCCTAGTCGTAAAGCCTATCATTCACACGCCGTCTGAATAATTCGCTTCTTCTTCTACTTAGCTAATCCAGCTGACTGACCGACTGACACAGTACCTGTCCGGACCGACTCGGATTACACAAAACGCGGCGCAGCGCGGCATGGCCTTGTGCTCGGGTCGAATCGCTTCCGAGGATGATTGATTCATAGGTATGCATGTATGTCTGTATGTTGGTAGCGAGTGAGGCGGCAGATAGTAAAAAAGGGAGGGAGAGAAGGGCAGCGCGGAAAAGCTAGCGTCAACCACCACCACTCTTCTGGGGCTGTGTCCCATGCAGCCCTACGAGCTTACAGTACATATAGTATGTGGTATGTATTTTCCGACGGCGTATTACATAGTACATTAGGTCCAGAGGGATCTTCGTGTCACACGACGGCTGCTTTTTGTGCGTTGATGGAGCAATCTACGCAGCAGCGCAACGGGTTCGCAGCAGCGTGGGCTTGGCGTCAGCATGGGATGCTGAAGCAGGCGGACAGACGACTAACCAGCCAACCAGGGCGGCGGTATGCGCCCCCAAGGCACGGATATAAACGAGGGACCTGTAGGTTGGGCGTAGGAGCTCGACCGTTGACCGCTCATCCTATGCGCTGGGTTGGGGGGAACGCACGTGGGTTGGGTAAGCTTCTTCTCGGGCGTACCGGGCTCTTGGGTCGATAGGAAGAGGTTACGTGAGCGGGTGAGCACTAGCAGGACCCTTTCGTCCGCGAATTACTTTATATAAGACGGGCGTGGGATGCGACTTACTTGCTTGCCATAGGCGAGGAACCCTAGGTAGAGTATGATTTAAGAATTTGGATTTTTAATTAATATATGGCTTAGTATGGTGCTGAAGGCTTGTCTAGCAGGTTCTTTGGTAAAAGAGAAGGAAAAATCGGTTCGGTGGTGGGTTGGGTAAGATGGCTAATAATATCTGGCTTAGACGAGTTTGGATCTGATATTTGTCTGTTCTAGCTCATGCTTTAGTTTGCGAGATTTCGCCGCAACGCCCGAGGCTGTACTTTTTTCTTGCTCATATTGATCTAGGAAGCAAATAGACTCTATACCAGGTACATTAGGTGTAACTAATTCGTAATCAGTGCCCCCAATAATCCCCCCTATCCAGTTTCTACTATTGTTTCAAGAACGATATTTATTAGGAATCAGTTCTTCCTTATATTCTATGAGGATCCGCCGTGATGGTGCCTCATTCATGATTTACTATGGAACTTTGAATTCAATGTTTGAGCGGTATCTCTGCATGAAGTCTTCCTAACGTTGAGCTATCGACAGGGACATATAGTGGTTGTTTATTGGACTCGATGATAACATTCGAATGGCACCGCGTCTCTACGTTAGAACGGAGCTAATAGGTTGTTCTGCTAGTCTAGTCTTATGTCTACTTTGAAATCTACCTAGAATACGTATGGGCTTCAGTCTATTATTTGTCGCCCATACGATTAAGCCGTCTCTATCACAACATCCCCCCACGCTAGGTCCTATTTTCTTTTACACATATCAAGATGGATTCGCTTGTGACTAGCCTAGTGGCCTTTCGATCAACCAGCTCTGAGGTAAGGTAAGTCTGGAAAAGCTACGCCACACCCATTGCCTCTGATAGGATGGAAGATCATATCTTCAATCTCGTAACTTGGCCACATGTTGTCCGTAGAAGGAACATATGCTGTATTCTCAGCGTACTCTAAAGGACAAATAATTTGCTCTATAATATGCACGATTTTATATCTTGTGGAGATCAACGCCACTGTGTAGGGCGGATCGTATCATCCAACAAGGTGTAAGAGTGTTGCGACGGATCTCTTGAGTCACCGCTACATTTAGAACGAATTACATCTATAATATTGAAACATCAGCCAGATCCATTTTATCTCAAATGGAAGAAGGAATTCATGTCAGCCTATTTCAAGCCACCGCAGACGGCTGATTCCAAAGAAGCAATTTATCCACAACTTGGGTATTCTAGAGCCCAATCCTAGAGTAAGATATGTGTAGGCTTTCCACTACACGAAAATAATTGAAAACATTATCATCCGAAGGAAACGTACTGAAGAAAGTCGCTACCGTACCACTAGACGTTAGTATTGTCTTCAGTCTGACC
Source organism: Entonaema liquescens (assembly GCA_902805475.1). Taxonomy (NCBI): domain Eukaryota; kingdom Fungi; phylum Ascomycota; class Sordariomycetes; order Xylariales; family Xylariaceae; genus Entonaema; species Entonaema liquescens. Next base: position 1,843,314 of record CADCSX010000001.1, on the reverse strand, counting down.
TTGGGAGTCCTGTAACCCTACAAGATACCCCTATCCCTATCATCTCCTGGCTCCCACCTCTTCGAGCCCTAACAAAAAGAATATTTAAGTAAAATTGCCCTACTTGCCTTCCCCCCTAATAACCACGGGAAACCCGAGACAACAGACACGTGGCGTATGATCGAACTATGCGTTAAAGTTTCCATCTCGTTCATGATGGACTAATATTAGTATGCGCTCTAGACTCGGGTATCTGCACTCCGGAAGTAGAGGTGAGTAATCTAGAACCACTCTTACGCATGCATCTGCTTATAGTGGAATGCGCCTCTGAAAAGTAAATACGGTTTATTGAGTGAAACGCATTACCAACAGCTAGGTAGGTACCTATAAAAATGTTATGTACGAGACGAAGCATCTCGTTAACCTCCGAACCTCGATAGCCCTGCTGCAATACTGCTAGGCGATATAAACGACGATTCATTATCCAGGTATCTAGAAATAGATACCCTCAATTACTAGTACAGAGCCAAATCACAGACACAGTCAACTATAAAATAACGTGACACACCAACTACAATTGAGTATTCACAAGCTTGGGCATTTTTAGTTTCTCAAGATCAATAGGTCCTTCGTTTTCCTATCATCTCAAGTATACCGGAGTCTATTTATTCCTCATTCTCCGAAGTGGAGACATCGAACATACAATTATTCTAACGCGGAAGAATACCGCCTCAATAACTCATAGTATAAGTCCTATCATGCCAGATCCTCGATCGATCCGGCAGTGAAATAGGGACGCGAAACTCCAACGCCGCCAACGCCTTGCCCTGATGCAATTTTTGTGTGAATACAAGGTTGAGAGTGTAGACTGGAGGGCAAGCGCTTTGCTTTACTCATCCTCTGCATCCTCCGTGTCATCTGCGTCCTCAACTGTAACCGCTTTCGCCTTTCCTTTCGCTTCATTACTCGTTGATGTTTCTTGTTCATCACTTGAGCTAGGACGCTGGCTTTCTGATGTCGAGGTTTCTCCTGCCCTTGCTCCTTGCTCATTTGTAGAGGTTGAGCCACCAACCCCGCCGTTAGCATATAATTGTGCGGCGCCGCCCCAGTTAGGCACTAACGGAGTAGGCGCAGCTACTACAGTAGGTTCTCTCTGCGACTGTGAAGTAGATCCGGAAGGTTGTTCTGCCGTATGCCTGCCAGATGCCTCTAGAATCCGAGCAATGGAATCCCCGATTCTAGAGTGGGAACCGCTAGCGCCACTAGTTGTAGTGTTGGCATTTATTGTATCAGTCGTTTGTGTCTGCTGGTTGGTGGCATCAGCTTGTTGGCTAGGTGCCTGGGTCCCTATGGGAGCTTGTGGTGGCTGGCCATCAAGGCGCTGAAGAGGCAATAATGACCAGCCAGGAGGGATGGTAACACCTTCCGGTAGTTCCGGGCTACCAGCAGGGATAGCAGTCGAATAAGATACGCCTCCATGTCTAGTCATTGTTGGGGTTGCCACACGAGGCGGGAAACCCGGAAACGAAGGGAACTGTGGCATGGGTTGAAAAGGTGCAAAAGGATGTTGCGGGGGAGCCACCTGGTCAGATGCAAACTGAACACTGATACCTGGGTGTCCCGGTTGAGCCATCGGTGCATGTTGAGGTTCCTGCTGCGGCTGACGAAGACGATTTAGCTCCGCTGTTAGGGCATAAAGAGTTTGCAATTCAGCTTGGCTCGCCTGTAAGGCTTGCATCTCCATTTGGATTCGAGTCGAGATGTCGTGAAGTTGTGCCTGTATTTCTGTAATACTACCGAGGCTATTTGGATGGGCCGAACTAGGAGGAGCTGGAGCGGTTGGTGTAGGTACTGGAGGAATATTGGCACCGTCGAGGGGGACACGGAGGCGTTGTGCCATCTCATGGATATTCTGGGCGTTGCCCTGAGCAAAGCCCAACCGAATAGGACCGAACTGGAACACTCTCATATTGCCTCCAGGACGAGCCTGCGGCGGCTGGCCGGCATTTGCAGCTCTATTGCCTGGTCCTGGTTGACCTGGAGCATTAGCCTGGCCACCGGGAGCAGCGCCGTCATTAGGCGGGGCATCTTCGATAGTAACCGGGCGCCGACATGTTGGGCAAACTTGCTGCCTCTCCATCCAGCTTTTGAGACATCCGAAGTGCAATATATGACCGCATGGTAGCCTTTTTGGACGGAACCGCTCTACTGCGCCCACGGCGGACGGATCCCACGGTCTCATATCTTCTCTGCAAATGATACAAGTATTCTCGCGCGCTAGTTCTTCTTCAGTGGCGTCGGGGTACTTGGTCATGTTTTTCACAGCTTTACGGTATTGGATCAGAAGTCTGAGCTGGCCCACAAATGAGCGCGCCGTCATGAATAGGTCGCGCATAATATGGATAGGTAGTCCGTAAAACATCATTAGGATAGCAAAGAAAGCGGAATAGATGCCGAGCTTGACGAAGTCTAGGCGGCTGTTAGGTGATAACAATTATAGCACAGGAGGGACATAGGTACTTACCTGTTAACAAATCGAGACTCAGAACCCACTGCCCCTTCGATTCCCATCCTGGTACATCGATATCCGTCTCGTCGATGTCCTCCTCACTAGGCAATTCTTCCTGCTCTGCAGCTTCCACTTCCGCGGGGTCGCCAGATTCGCGGCGTCTCATGATATCGGCACGCTGTTCCCGGATTTGCCTGTGTCGTTCTTCTAACCTTTGCTTGGTCTGCTTCCTCACTATATCGGCCTCGACCAATGACAGGACATATCGTAAACCAGTGCGGAACGAGCAGGCGGTTAATATGGCGAACTCGAATAGAAACATGACCATCATGTTAGGTCGGGCCTGCTGAATGACGGCATTTATGGTGTACGTGAACAGCCAGGTATCATATATGACGCTCAACAGGAGAGATATGCTGAGTCTCGTGTGGAAGAGGCGCGGGTTTACCGGAGGTTGCTGTTCCAAGACTTCGACACGACCTTCGCCTATCCATTCCCAAACTTTTCCGGTGACCAGAGCGGTAAACATAACAAGAAACCAAGCACCAACTTCTTCCCGGAATATAGTCATGGCGAGGCAGGTCTCGGTAACGGCGAACCAGGCTTTCTCGTAGAGCTGCTCGATCTCGACCGGTCGGAGAGGGCCATAGCATAGTCGCTGAAGGCCCCAAACGAAGGAACCATATACCAGGAGGACAAGGTTTATAAGTATCTGCAGTCGAACGACAAAGGGTCAGTAATTTCAGCGGGGTGGCAAAGGATATAGGGAATGGTGAGGTGTACCATAAAACATACCATAAGACTCAAGTTATTTTGCGACAGATAAACCATGGCGGAATAGAAGTTGGCCCGTTGGTTGAATGCATAGGCGACAACGCCGGCCGCCAGGGCGGTCGAGGTCTGCGCAGAGAATTGTATTAGCTTGAAGCTGCTTTATAGAAAGATTATATGGTATATTAAGCTTACCCCTGCGTACCAAAGAACGCGCATTGTGACAATTGCTGGGAGCGATAAGGAAATATAAGAGTATTATTAGAGATGGTTGAGAATTGATTTAAGTGCCCATCATTTCGATGTGGTTGTTTAAGTCGAGCGGATTTAAGGATCGTTTCTGTTCGTAGGTAAATAGGTAAATTGGGAGGTTTCGTTACAAATGTACTTCAACGAATGGTTAATGCCACCTATCGAAGTTCCAAGCAACCTGCAACTACCCATACCTCATAGAATTAACTAGAGATGACGCGACTGGGGTCACTTTTCTAATTCTGATTGGTTGTGCGGATCATTCGGTCCCCGAGCTACATCGGTACCTGCCTACTTTTTTATACTTTTTAGGTACAGCTATATAAAGGTAACTGCCCCGCTCGGTCCGACGGTGTAACAAACATTACGAGAAGTCACGGTTATCTAATACTAGGTATATTTAGCAGGGACGAGTTCCAAGAAAGTCTCCGAGTTGCAATTATCCAAGATATTAATCAATTGTTAAGGCATTTATATGGTGAACCTCTGATCTATTACATGATACAGATGCACGTGCTTTGGTGGCAGTGGCTTGGTACCTTAACTATCACAGCAAGGGTAGATCATTCCCCGCAGTCAATTCATAACACCTTCATTCATGTGGCTGACTACCTTCATCTTCATCTGTGATCTCCATTATGAGAAAGTACCCTATCTAATCCAATGTCTCGGCCAGTATATTTTTAAAAATTAGAACTAGTTGGTTTAATTATTATCTGAAGTCGGACTGAAGTTAGACTAAGTACCTAAGGTATGTTTAGAAGTTCAACTCCTTCTCTCTTAGATTAAGATGAGATAACAATAGTATTAAAGTCGCTCTGCCATCATTAGTCAGTCTACACAACTAGGTGTCTACCTAACTGCTTCTAGAAGAGAATAAACCGGATAGATAATTGAAAGACATAGGCATAGGCGTCTATCAAAGAGTCAAAGTGAAAAGCCCACTTCACCCCTACTTATCATCAGATGACCCCTTTTGTCCGTTATTCGAGACATCCAAGTCAATCTTAACGTCAGACTCTTATTACTCTCCAACAATTGGATTTGACAAGGATTTCTTCTTAGTCACGGCAATCACATCTACGTGATTATCAATTCGCAAAGCATTTAATACATGTCCTTCTTCGGAAGATGTCAAACGTACGGAGTGACGTTTAGCTAACGACGTTAAAACGAATCACAAAGGTCTCCAAGGTCAAGATATATATGGCAGCATCGTAACAAACATCAATAATTGCTTAGCTTCTAAGGGAGTTCAGATCCCAAGTTATGCCTTGAAGTCACAGCCAAAGAGAATTTATCTAAAAGGCATATAAGACGTATCGGCGATAATCTTTGAATCATTTTTGATCTGTTTATAATGATTCTAGAACATAGTTGCCCAAAAATCTTCAGAAAACTAAATAAGTCAATGGACTTATAGCCAGAAGACAGTAAAAACGGCCCTTTGGAGTACCTACTGGGTACTAAACCTCACTCCTATTCCTAGAAAGGGCATAGGCTAATAAAAGTCGCCAGTATACTCCAGGTTGGGCCTCTTTCTCTTATTCTAGACAACTACGACCCCTAACACTTACCAAATGTCAAAATTCCACTTGAGACACCTAGAAAAAAAGAAAAGTTCCAGTATATATAGCCACGAGCTCCTGTACTTAGGTCAGAGTTCCTCGCGGAACAACAAAGTTGCTTCCCTACCCTTTCGTCCCGTCTCATACCACCTACTCAATGGCGCGCTGATTATTATTTACCTAGGTAGGTACATCTTAGATAGATATTGCCCTTTCCTGGGAGTTTGGCTAGCCCTGTAACAGGTATCTAAGGTGTGTGATAATGCCCCCTAGCATTTCGTCTGGCACTAATATGCCTACTTTTAACTACTAAGCCGAGAGGAATATAGAAACGATGAGATCTTTAGAACTCAGGGCCTCTTAGCTACCCTCACTCCCAATTCAAATAATTCATATAGGATCCCTAGGCTCCTGAGGCAATTGCATTATCCTCTCAGACAGTAGCAACACTACTAACGCCAAGAAGCATTGCTCCCAGGGACTGAAGAGAAAATAAACTTCTTACTAGCCCCTACTTAGGAACCACCTCCGCGTAAGTCTCAATACCATTATAGCTCATGATAGTTGTTTACTACCTGCCTACCTGTACGGACCTAATCTATGAGCGAGCTATGGCGGAAGCTCTAACAAGCTATTCAAAGGCCAGGCTTCATTCCCTGAGGTCTGTTAAAACTTGCTCCCAGATAAGTAATGTGATTAACAGTTCTGAGGCTCTTGTTTGGTGTTCTGTCCAAGCCTACGATAACAACCCATTAGAGATAAATGAACGAGATAGAGGATAGCTACCCCTTAAGCTGGAGAAGAAATATCACATATCAGAACGTGTCGTAACGATATACAACTCACCAAAGGAGGGCTTTGTAAGGTGACACTCAAGCAAACAAATGGGCCCCTTCGACGGCCGTCATCTACCCTAGAGGCACGGCATGTCTATACAGGTTAGTATCTATTACTTGGTGAACCCCTCAAGAGCCAGTACCCCTATGGTCGAATCCACGAAGCGAATCCACCCCTCCATTCACATGGCCAACCCATTCCTATCCGCCTAAGGGCGTAAGTACACTTGGTCCCTTCAACTACTTTAGATGGCAGTGCCCCTAGATTGGCAAGGTTTCCGATGTTAAGACGAGAGCGTCAGTGAAGGCAATTCTCCTCGACATCGCTATGTGACTCTCTATGTCTGGGTTAGTATTGTCCCCGTCGTTGGATATATTCTACGATTCCAACGCTGTCGGCAGTTCTGTTCGTCGTATAACCCCGGTGATATGAGCAGGGCGGTTTCGATTGATAAACTTACCTCGAACGTTGCTAGTAGTCGGATTTTCCACTCTTCGGAAGGTGGACATACCCATACAGGCAGGTTTACATTCCTCTAGATTACGGCACTTATACTTTACCGCTATGACTACACGAGCCCGAGAAAGTATCGACAGACTTGACGGATGGCTTCTGCCTGTCCATTCCATTTCATGACGGGGGGTAGTGGTTCTTGATACATACAACCGAAGTTCTCCAAATAAGTTAGTAACTCCCTTGTCCAGTCTCAGCAGCTATTATGCTGGATGGTATTGCCCATTGTAAGATTCCCTAAGCTAGTGGGATTGTTGAAGTCTAAATTCAACAAGCCGATGGTATATTGGAAAGTTTACCTGTCTATTACCTGTCTACAGCAAACTTCAGCCGGGAATACCTAACGATGACCCCAAATTATCTCGGAAACTGATCGTCCTCGAGGTCGCTATTCACATTAGTCTCGTCCCGTATCGCACACCTAGAGGAGTTACGGGGAGACTGGAACTAAGAACTCCCAGGGCACGCGAAAGGATATCCCCTAGAACGTAGATTCCTAATAATACTAGAAAGTCAATATATTAAAGCAAAAAGAGAGGAAGTAACTGTTGCTTCTTTTTGGAGGACCTATACTCAACTTGAAGAGATGCAAACATAACAAGTCACTTTATTTAGTGCCTCTACTATAAGGGGTTAAGAGGTACCTAAACAAAACAAACTCGCGAAAGATACGATAGTTCATGTTTCGCTCAGATAAGAAGCACGCTAGCTTCATTGTGAGACTTTAAAGCTATGCTATCGGAAGCAAATTGGTAGCAGACACAGGGTATACGAAATAGTCGAAGCGTCTCGCGTATACGAAGTTTGGTGTTTTCACAATAGCAGAAAATGGTGGAGCGAAATAACACCTGGTATTGGCATTTTCTGGATTCCCAGAGCATACTACATAGTCTAGAATTCTGGATACCTTGTGTTTAGTTAGCTTGCCATGAGGCAGTGGCCAAACTGCACAATAGACCCCTTTTCCAACAACGTCATCACCGACCCCTATGCACAGAAAGGGGCTTGCAGACATCTACAGATGCGACTTACTACGCCCAGACGCACGATTGGAAGACCATTACGAGGCTATATTTAATCTCACATTACTCTAGAATTAAGGTGGTACGTGTGGCTTTGAACGAGCCCATCGAACCATTCGAGACTACGAGGTCTCGCTATACGAACAAAAAATTGACCTCCAAGTAACACTGTCTCGCGCAAACCAGTGCCCCGGAATTAAAACATGCTATCTCCACGCGCGACTCGATACGAGCTCTCCTGTCCTGTCTTTCGTCATCGGGGTACGGCACGCCGCTGCCGCGAGTCGCGCGCTGGCGCATACCTGCGTTGACAGGAGGCTCCGTGTGGGAACACCGAGGGAACCAAGACAGTATAGCAAGTCGTCGTATTAAACACTGATCTTTAGAGGAGGAAGGGCCCCAGTGAGGGGTAAATTAGTAGGTTAGGTATAGGTAGTTCATTAGGTACGGACCTGCGTCTACGTGGTCTTGCATGAAGGCTCCCCTCCCGGGGTGCCCAGTATACCGCTGCTAGAAACGTGTTACACATGTGTGTCCCCGTCGTCGCCCGATTACTTAGGGATACGGTACGTACGTTACTTACTGGGCGACGCTAACGGCGTTGAAGAAAAATAATAATAATAGTAATATTAATAAAAATAATAAAAATAAAAAATAAAAAATAAGAGGCGAGTTTAATCTCCGACGGAGACGGGCGCTCACCATTCTCTCCACTCCACTCCACGGGATAGAGGGAAAAAAACGAAACCCGTCTGAGATGCATGGCGTACAGTTCATGTAAGGCACTGCAACGTCGGCCACCCCTCGTGCGCAGCGGTCTAGGTTGCGGTATTGCATCACCTCACAACCGTTCGCCGAGCACGACCGAGCGAACAGAGAGACGGAAGGAGTAAGTAAGAAGGTCGGTCTGCGGTAATTTACCCGTCGAGGCGTTGTAGTAGTATTATTATTCGCAAGAATTCGACTCGTCGGACCCATCTCCGTCAAGTCAAGTCAGTTCGCTTGCGGACAAGGAGGAGAGGAGAGGAGAGGAGAATATTACAGGCGCACGATCCTCGGGCGAAAGCAAGCAAGCTGGCAAGCTGGCTGGCTGTCAGAGTGTCATGTCGCTGGAGCAAGATGCTACGCTGTACTGCTGCTTGCTGCTCCTACTGCTTGGAGCCCGACGTAGTCGTGGTAAGCTAAGCAACGCAAGCAAGCCATCAGGTAAGAAATCCATTATCCATGACACCTTGCGGCTCTAAGAGCGCACGCTGTGATGATTACCTAGGTACTGTGTAGAGTGTGTACGTATGTATGTATGTAGACGGGAGGCCTGGGCCAAGCTTTGCCTCAGCCCCCCTTCCTCCTCCTCCTTCTTCCCTTCGAAAGCCACCAACCATCTCGGCGTCGCCTGCGATTGCAGCAGCAGCCGCGCGCATGGCGACCCCGACCACTGGCGCTGCAAGACATCGAGCATGCCGCGGTTGGCTGGGAGCGCATCGCTCCCGGATGGAACGGTAAGCCTGTAGTAGTAGTAACTAGACTGAGTATAAGCTTCAAAAGTACAAAATTTTTGAGGTCGGCGATATGTACGTGGCCCAAAACGGGGGCCCGCCGGCCTCGAAATAAGTCTGGCTCTACGAATAGGGAGTCGTCGTCGACAACGAACGGCCTCGGTTCGGATCTTAGCGCAGACGACCGGGGAGGGGAGAAAGCAACGGTGACTTGCTTTTTTTTTTCTTTCCTGCTCGCTTTGCTGCTGAACCGGCAATCAAAAAATCTTGGAGTGAGGCCTCTCTATACTATGAAGAATGCACGTACGCACGCAGTGTGTGAAGTATGTATGTAGGTGTATGTAATAGACGGGCACTATCGCGTCTCAAAGCGGTGTAGTGTTTAGCAATTCAGAAATGATCTTCAAGCAATGCTACGCAGAAGGCTGCTGAAATGCTGCCAAGCGATGATCTCGCTTCTGCAAGTATGGTAGTATCCAACGCACGACTGGGGATGGAATTGGGGGCGCGGAGGGGGGGGGAAAGAGGGATGGATTACATGTAATGGATTGCGGACCGTCTCCTACTGTTCCCCCTGGGTCCCCTGCTTACTGAAGAGATTGAGGCTCAAAAACACGTGTTACGGGAACGGCCCAGTCGACTCGATAGTCTAATTGTTTACTCGTAAGTTGGTGATGGGTCTAGGATGGTGGTTGGAGGATATACGGGTAGTCAGTAAGACGGGCTTCCCTGAAACGGGCCTTGGCGACATTCTCATTACCAATGTTAAGGACAAGACGGTTATCGTACCGTACTGTGCTGGTGCTGTGCTGTGCGATGCCCAAGATACCCCATTGCCACTTGCGTTAATTGATATAGAGGTGGGGGTTTATTAAAACCTCAGCACTGCTTTTCACCAACTTACCCCGGTCTCGAGGCCGGATTCAGAGGGGATTAGAGGGCGAGAACCGGATTACCGAGCTCCACGTCAGCCACACGCATGATCCCCAAGTGCCCAGACGCGGAGCAGTAGATCTTGCGTCGGCGATCGATGGCTAGCATTAAGGTTGACGGCCTGTTGCATCCGCGACTTTGGGGACATACATACGGATGGAATAGTACATAGGACACATAGTGGAGGTCTTACATTGAAGCTCGACGTTACAATATTCTATATTCTACTGGATATTGGGTATAAGAGCAGCTCTGTTATAGGGAATCTCAGCAGGGTCAAAAGTTCATTGATAGCGAATCCAGCTGGTGTATGCGCGTAAGGACAAGCAATATTCTTTTTGACAGGAAGAGCCAGGACAGTGTGGCGTTGAAGCCAAGGGCAGGGGTTTGAATCTTTGTGTTATCTCGAAGCACATATCAAAAAGACAAGGACAGGCTCGGAATAGACCCTCATAGAGCAAGGGGTCATGGTATGAAGCTTGTAAGTCACCTGGTAATAAAATCATACTCTACTTAGATATGGTAGATTGGGGGGAAAAGACAACCCACCCCACAAACGTTGAGGCTTGGGGCTAAGACAAGACGGGAATTGTTAAGCGCACAGAGTCGTATCCGGCGGCAGCTAACACGGGGCGGCGCGCGGAAACCAATTCGTCGGGTCTCCGCTAGGAGCTTAGTAGTGCGGAATTGTAGACCATAAGTTTAATCCTTCTGGGTCCTTTGATCTTAATACCATACCATAGTAGTACATCACATCGTACACTCCGCCGTAAGTCCACAAACCTCGGCAGGCCCACAGACCTGTCATAGTAAGCCGCGGGACTCATTCTTGGGTTCACACCATCTCGAACCATAGTGGTTAACGACGGGGAATTCACTTGCGGTGGTAGTAGACGTTTAGGGGCTTATTACTTATTAGAGGTCTAGAATTACCATATCTAGGCGTACCCGTGGGTTTAGCGCTTGTGGCTGCGATGATCGAACCGGCTAGCTGGGACGGTTCCATGGGTCCCTTGAACGCATGCTAATCTTGGAACTTGTCATCTACAGCTACAATACGAAATACATCACTCCTACTCAGGCAGCTTTATTGGCAATCGCAACTGTCCTGGTGATAGATCATTAGCTGTAATCTTGGATCTTTCTTAATAATGGCTGCTATTATGAGGTAATTTCCATCAGCTGGAATTGACCAGCCGAGAAGTCTGGGATAAGCCGGGATTTGATGATGATGTCCTTTCATTACCCATAATATGTCCACACCTAGGTAGTGCTTTGATATTGACGTGTACTCATGGGTATGAGAATCACTATCATAAGCGGTAAACTTATTGTCTTATTGGCATTTTCCCAGGGGTCAGGTCCAAGCAACACACGGGCTTCCGGGCGTTGGCGCGTGATCTTGGGAGGCTCTTCACCCATGTCCGCGACACGCATAGACCTCCTGATGATTTATTACATAGAGATCCAGACCGGTTATTAAGACGATCAAAGGAGAGGCTCTTTACGGAACCTGCCGCCGTAGAGAAAGAATCGTGTCACAGTCAGACAGTTAATTTTGTAGTTGTTCACAAGGAACTTGCCAGAGGCGCTACCTTAGCTTGTGCGGTGCGACAGCAATTACATATGGATTACTTCCTCATTATGATATGTCGTATTGATGGCTGTAGGGGTACGCCAGACATAACCCTGGCTAGAACTTTGTAGTTCAGTTCGGCAGCGTCAAGCCAAGACGTGTCCCGGCTCTGCGCGCCCTATACGAGATCTTAAGATATAGTTTTTATTAGTAGATGTATGAAGCAATATGTCTGTTAATAGCGACCATGGGGAATGTATATCTACTAGGTCTGAGACATGCTTCCGCGTATGAAGGATCTTATGTGTTATATGCGTAATACTTTAGCGCTCTTCCGGCGCGGCAAACGGGTTTTACCACGTTGTGCTCCGTGCTGATCTCATCTGCTGACTGACACCCCCTTCTGGACTTGGCAACAAACCTAAGTTCATATGACATTAGAGAGGCTTGATGTTTTATGCCACGAGAGCAGTAAGACGGTCTGGACCTACAGCGATCATCTCTCCCAGGCCTGTGGTACCCGTCCTCTGCATAGCTATTACATAGTATTTCACTTGGGGGAGTTTTAAAGTTCTGAGAGAGACATGCATACCCCCTGACTCTATGATATATATAGAGAGAGTTAGGTAATACGCATAGTGCCCCCGTATGTTCCAGTGGCATATGTTGATACAAAGAAGGATTAAGAGCCGGACGTCTCTAGTAAATTTTCGGTCCCGAAGCGATGGAGCTAGACCCGTTAGAAAAGCGCGCACGTGGATCTTTCGGCTCCTTATAGGCAGCAAAGATTGTTATAGTATGTAAATTTTGTTTCACTGTAGTTATCGTAGCATACCTTACGTACTAGGAAGACGATAGTATACTGGGCGATCCAATTGCCAATTGCGGGGGATCCAATATAGTTCCTCAGGGGCTATGTCTCTCATTCGATGTGTGAAATCGATACTGTGCCTTATTCTAAAATTTACCAGTTCCTAGAATGCAAGCCAACATATTAGACATGCAGCTTGGCGGGCGGTTGCTTGGTCCATAAATCACCTTTCATTCTAGCACATTTGGGTTTGCGTAGCTTTCTTATACGTGTGTGTGTGTGGATAATATATACCTACACTATGATGACTTGGGTAGGCCATGATCTTGTACGTGCCGCAGGTACAAATCAAATCTCGACGCCGCTTAGCAAAGTGATCGATTGCGAAATTCGGTGAGATCGGGTAGGGCTAGTTGTTACCGAACACTCGGAAACATGGCGTTCCGATAGCCCTTGGGGGAGATCAACCTGAAGCGAATGTTATCCATGACGATATTGGGAAAGGCAAGACCTTGGCAAAGAGCTTGTTGAAAAATTGTAGGCTTGTGCAGGCCCTGTACTGATTACTGTACACTGGTATCTCCAGGGGCTTGAGGTGGCTTGCGAAGATCCTCATGTTAGTCCACAGTGGCTCTCTCGCATGGATAACGGCTGGCGGCATTGGGAGGCACAGGATGCAGAGAGAGGGATTGGACCTTCTATGCATCCTTCTAGATCTACCGAACGCTATTTTCTTGTCCCCAGGGCTTTGTTGATTCGTTTAAGTCATCATGAAGCATTGGTTGGCTGCCTCGTCGGGCACCTGCAACTCCAGGTCGCCGACGTGGCGGAAGTAGGAAATGATTGGCGCTCTAATACTGCAACACGGGCCTCTATGCAATTTTGCCCAGTATTCATTACCGGATCCTTGCATAAATATTCCACAGGCGGTTAGAGCCATTGAATACCCCCGTAAATACGAACGTCAGATCGCAGCTTAGTTTGCGGTTTTGCATTTGTATGCATCTACATAGGTATATCTTAATATCTTGGTGATCTACACATCCTCCTGTGTTATAACCTGGTAACGAGCCTGAAGGATAGATGCTAGTTTACCTCATGACCTTAGGCCAGCAAGCATTTGGGATGGTGGATCTCGTTCCGCCGTTACATTTCTGTGACATGGCGTTGGGATAGCGTCACAATCCAACTTGATCGCCTTGTTTTATCTAAACGGCGGGTGAGATCATCACGATTCCTGTCCGCGAAGTTAGGTTATCACGTCGGGTGCAGAATTATGGAGCTTCGATCTATTGAACACGACGGCAGACCCCTTTTCATGCGTCGAAGGGGCGTAGGAGAGAGTAGCACGTTGATGGTCAAGACGACGACGGCCGCTCTGCAAGGTACGCGCGCTTATGTCAACTAACTAGATTGAAAGCTTGTGCATACCTTTCTCGACGTATCATCGTCCTCGACTAAGCCAAGGCTTCGCCTGCGGGAGGAGCTAGGCGGGATTGTAAGTCTCATAGGATGTTGGAACCAGTTTTTGCGTTACACAATGGCGCGTTGTCAACGTGTTCCTTGTTGCGGTTACTGGGATTGCCCATCATATTAGTCTAGCGTGTGCTCATTCATATTCACCTTAGACAACAAAAAAAGGGGAGGCACTTTGATCATAGAGAAATAAGAGGTTCACCGAGATCAAAGACGTCTTCTGGACACTGGACCCATCCTGTCTCGCCCAACTACATAGTATGAGCATCGATATGCAGGGTCCCAAACGAGCTTGTCTATCTCTATACCGATATGAGGAATCTTTCCGAGAGACATGCAGGAATGTCTCGTTCGCGCGGCCAGTTGATACGACGACGGGGTTACTTAGAATACAGTAATAGCTTGCGTGAGTTGTGTAATGTGTATTGCGAATTCGCCCGCCTAGTTAGGCAGTGGACTCTAAAATCCTTCAACTCATCTCCGTTCATCCGTTACATGCTCCGATGTGCGCCGTGATATCTCTAGCGGTAGTAGAGTATAGCGATTATGTGGGCAATGTGGGTTCTGCACGGCATATACTCAACTCCATACATCGTCTGCGCGTGAAGTTCATACAAGGTTGATTGTTACGACCCGTCAGTCTGCCTTGGCTCTTGGCCCTGGGGTCTTATTAGTGTACTATGTAGGCGTAACAAGCCGGGGAGAGGGTTTCCGAAGTGTTGTATTGGACTTTGTACCTGATACATGCCGTAAGGGTTCGGAGCAGGGACCTCATATGAGGCATAGCGTATAACATCCCATGATGTAGATATGGGTCTCTGGGGAAAGAGTTGCTACAGGGTTCCTGGTCGTGGTCATATCTTAGACGCCAAACCTCTTTCGTAACAATTCGCTAAAGTTTTCCGTTTTTGATTAAGCTTGGGCTCACTAGTTCGTTCACTGTTCAACTGTTCACTGTCCACTGTATTTGCAGAGATGTATTACAAGTACGTTATGGATACCAGACTAGGATCTGTAGACGACGGGCGGAGCGGGGCGGAACCTTTCCATGCGAGACTAGGGTAGAGATATGTTGATGAACATGTATGGACGGTGTTGTACAACTTATGCACTCGTATGATCCAAATAGGTTATGCTATCTTTGGTTCCCTCACCTGACAGAGGCTGCTTCTAAGAGTTGAGTTCAAGTAACTAATTTTATCTATTCTAACAGTTAGGATGCTTAAGCTAGTGTATTATTCAACTTGACTTCAAATATTATCTATTTAAAATCATAGCGTCGGGTTACCGCCTCGGCAACCTTATCTTGTTATTAGGTACTATATGCCTAGTCTTAATACTTATCATATGAGACTAAGAAATAGACGACGGTTGAGACTGAGGCTCTTAAAATATGTCCTAATTTGATATCTTTATGCCCAACTTAACCTTTAATGCGAATAGGCGTTTCGTTAATATGTCCAGCAAAGGAAAACTACAGTGAGACTTAGTCAGATTCCGGTCGACAACGCATATCGCATAAGTATATTCTATTATCTTATCTTTATTATTGTTGTCATCCTTCAGATCTAGGAAAAGGCTATTGTGAATAAGAAGTAAGTAAATTGTTTGCTTTGTACCGTGCCCATTTTAAGTTCCGTGGTTCGACCCGAGTAAAAGGAATAGCTTGCGATTGGATAGGCCAGCTATAATAAGTCAGATAATTACATGGATACAGCGGAGATCATAAAATTGTATCAGGACTGGTACATTGTTACGGCAGCTCAGCCCTATGCCCCAAAACTACGGTAGAGTTTTCAAACTATTGTGCTAGTGTTCCTCAGCTTTTCGAAAAAAAGATCACTTAGGCAACTATAACAAAAAATGGAAGGTAATAGTATACTTTGCCGAGAAGCTATTTGCGTCACTAGGTTGCTCGAATCTTTCACGTGTCTTAATTGTAACACCAAAGAAGAAAAAAAGAAGACTTATTTTTAGGAGCTTGGGTTGCACAGTTCAATAGTTATGTAACAGTTATGCATGAAGTTTAGTCTCGGGCTTTCCAATCAGAAAATTGCTGACATCCGTGTTGCGCGGTATTTGTGTCAGACAGCTACGTTAGGTACTATGGGACTATGGGACTATGGGACTACCTATGGGACAATGGGTAGCACCCACAAGTCCTGTGGTCCTTTCGAAGGATTCTAGTCTTTTGACAGGGGGAAAGGAGGGGGGGTAACTCTTGAAAACGAGACGCCAGTTTGTACAGTTGTGTAGGATTGCAGGAACGGATCGATTCCTTCTGATCTATTATGTAGTTTAGGGCTTACCTTTCTACCCCTGAATCGGAGGGATTAATATGCCGCCGTGTAACATCTTCCATGTGCTCGTCAGGGATGATGGAACATGTAAGGACATGTCTCTACATGTAGGCGTCGGCCCCCATATCTTCTCCAACTTCTTGTGGTCGTGGCCAAAACAGGCCCTCCTTTCTTTCGCAGGACAATCATGGCCGGTAGGACCAATCAACTCGTCTGAATATCTGCTGTTTTGAATGAAAGGGCTGCTACACCTGGTCGGTGATGAGTTGGCGCGTCAAATACGTGCTTACATTTGGTACTTACCGTGCAGAGGCGCCGGGTCTTGCATGGCGATGGAATGTGGATGGCGTATGGAAGACAATGCTGCCTAAATTGGAATATTCGTCGAACATTCGATTATCGTTCCTTTAGTCTGGGAGGTCTGAGAAGGTCTAGGAGGTCTAGCCAAGACACGTAGATCATTCTTCTATTTTATGGAGGTGGCTGTGTGTTTGCTTACACTCGAGAACAAACTCGATTGACGACAATTCGACGCCTCTCATTGACCCTCTTATAGGGCTGAGTTCAATTATACTAATCGCATCATCGTCACGATCATCTTCCGCCGTCGATGGGGTTATGATTAGATGAGAACTTTAACCCAATCCAGTTAGAATAATTATTGTGAGTATGTATGAACGTAATTCGCTTTTATTAAAACAACCACAGATTTTCGAGCTAGGCTTCTCTAGTCATATTCAAACCTCTAGCAGAGGTAGGTAACTAGCGTTTTTATTAATAGGTAGTTTTCGACTCTATGGAGAAAGCTCTATTATTCGGCTCGGTAAGCGTTGTGAAGCCTCGTGCCGGTACTCCGATTCCGACCATAGTGTTCTAGATGGAATATTTGAGTCAATTGTTTGCGAACAATCCCTGGTGACATTTTAGCCCCTGGCGTTGCTAGATTCTTATTACTATGTAGGTTACCGTAGGACAGGCAGTAGGACGGTATGAGAGTTGACAGTCCAACCGCACGTCGAAGATCATATCGTTCATGGCTTGAGGAGGGGGAGTAAGCAGAATTTCATGCAATGCGCATCCGTCACGAGGCAATCCTTCGGATTTTTCACGTGGCATCATATCGCGTGTATCACACATGGAGGAGGCAAATGCATATTGCAACACAGCATGACGTTTTTGAAAGCGCTGTGTTAACCTCGACGGTGTGAATGACCTAAATACTATCTATTTGTGTAAACACGAGCCATACGCTTTACCCTGTTGAGTACACACATCGATCTAGTATGTAGGCAGATACTGTATGTAACGCGCCTCCATCATAGTAGGTAGCACGTACGATGTATCATGGCAGCATATTGACATACGGGGTTGGTGTTGTGTGTTTGGGAAGGATTTCTCTGCTCGGCCATTCTAGTCAAGGAGCGGACAGACGAGTTTACCTGAGACGGAATATGACATCGATGGTTTCGCCTATTATTCTGGCCTATATCATAGTCGTCTATATGTATGATGAATATCATATTGTCATACTAGGTATGGTATGTTTCTTTTTCTTATTCCCCTCATCTTCATACCTAAGGTAAGGTACATAGTTACAGTTCTGCTTGCCACACTTGTTCCGAAGTGGAACGGAATTCTGGTACGCCTCCCTACGAGCTTCTTTTTTTAGATTGAGGCCAAAGTAGGCTAGATCGTCTAGCAAGTACTGTGCGCGACGTATTCTGACCAATCATTGTTCATAATTTGAGTTGCCATCGCCCAATCCAATCTCAGATACACATGTACTTAATTTGCCAAAAGGCCAATGAACGATCTGGGCTCGGACTTTTAAATGGGGTTGTAGTTCTAAACGCTCTAGAAGCTTTCCCAACTGAGGCGTCAATACTACCTACGGATCTTGTTACGGACAGTAATCTTCACTGAAAACTGTGAAATCGTCAAATCTGAGACAGGAAGTATGAAGTATGGTTCGGTATAATTCCGGGGTGAGATGAGTTCCAAGCTGCGATGTTACGTCTTTTCTTTTTCTCACGCATCGAGACTTAGCACGGAGCTTGAAAGCTTGGGACTCTAGGAGCTTAGGAGCTTATTAGGAACTTTATGGATCTTGCGGCTCACAGTACTCTACGCGAGTCTCACATCCCTTACGTCCCTACTCTTTATCCGAAATACTACCAGGCTGCTTACAAAGATATTGACCGCTTCACTCTCATACGGACATGTGCGAAGTGAAACTGTCACCAAGGTAGCTGGCTGGCTCGTTTGGGACATACCGCCGCTTCAGAACGGAAGATGCATATATTAATGGTGTTGTTGCGTGCAGAGTGAGAAAAGCAGTGGAAATGAGGAAAACGCCAATCAGGCTTCATAATAGCACTCTTTCGTAACTTTCGTACTATTAACTGCCTACTTTCACAACACTATGGGCTGGTTGCAGTATGACACGTGCATCCTGCCGCAGAGGTAAAAGAGGTGTGGAAAAGGGGGCGGTGCTTACATTACCGCACCGGAGATATACATAAATGCATGGCTGTGCAAATTGTGCAAAGCCCGAAGATTACTTCTCCAGTTTCTACGTCGGGTGGTTTACTGGCTCTCTCTATACGGGTGTGGTATGTAATGGTATTAGGTATTTAATCTGATAAATGTACTGTATACAATACCTATAGTATACCTACAAGATAGACTGATGTACAGGTTGATGTACATACTCACGATCGGACGTTTGAAACCTCCACACTAACGATGGTATCGGCAATATGACTATCTTATTATGTATGTCGGCGGGGACATAACGGCGCGAAAGCCTCTTTGAACCCTTTAACTCTTTGCTATCTAGCGTTGCTATCCTCCGCCCTGGCCGGTGTTCGGTCTGCCGTTCTGCACCAGCGCTACAGTTGTCTGGACCCGCTGTTAGGCGTTCTTGAGACATATTTCTCGTCTCCTATTACTAGATTCAGAATACCCCGACAAGATGCTCTAGCCTGGAGCATAGCCTAGAAGCTAAGGAATAACGTGTGCGGGTGGTAAGCATGCAACAAACTTGGGCACACATTACCAATGATCTAATACCACAGGTAGATATGAGACATGCCTATCGACAGGTTAATTCCAGAAGGTAGATATCCCCGTGTGCTAGAACGCCCCATCTCTATTGCTTGATCTGGTGCTCGTTCCTCGGGTTCGGGCTCTGGTCCTGTTCCTTACCAGGAGCTCCAGAGCGTTCCTGGGGTCTCATTCGTCAAGTTAAAAAGAAAAGGGAAATGAGAAAAAGGAAAATAATATTTCAGGATCCTAGAACCTTATACTGGCGATGAACCTTGTTTCTTAACTACTGCACTTACACCATCGACACTACGGGGAATATCTGTGCTAAGAGCAAGGACAATTCTTATACGGCTTTGACATGTAATTAAATGTCATCGCTACTAATTGTACCCCATGGGCATCCGTCGTTTCCGTAAAATAATAATGTAAACAAACGGCGATGCCTGCCGTGAAGATGGGATCCCAGTGATCTAACGAAGCCATTTTAACCTACATAGTAGAGATGAACGACAGGGCTCTTTAGACATGCATCTCCTGGTACTTAGCACGGCAGCAGGGGGGGAAAGATGGTAAACGGGGGTTGCTGTCTTGTACCATATACACCATATACGGTTACCTATATCATACCGATACTAAGATAAAAGAACATGGCACTAGTACAAATTAGGAGTTTTCTTAATCGACGGGACCTTTGGCGACTTGAAAACAAACGATTGACAAGATGTATGGGAAGATGGGAAGATGGAAAGATGGAAAGATGGGAAGACAGATTATGCCGTGTACTTTGTAAAAATCGTGGGTGTCAGGGGTCCATTGGAGAGTCTAGGGAGCCCACACGTCCTACCCTACCTCTCTGCAAAAAAAAAGAACAGGCCTACCCTCCCAAAAGGTATTCTTGGTATTGTATTCTTGGTAATTATTGTACTCTTGGTACTTTTAGTACTCCTAGTACTCTTAGTACTCCTAGTACTCTTAGTACTTAGCACAACATTAGGGTATGTGATGCTCTTTTTCTACCAATAACGGGGGCCGCCTTAAAGCAAAACAAACTCCACGAACCAAGTTATCATTCGTCTCTTTGGGGATATTGACGGGCGGGATACTAATTGTATCCACTACTATGTACCTAGGTCCTTCAACCCACGCTACTTGCTGACGGCCCTGCGGCCTCGCCTAAGAATGGAAGAGACGCTAGCAAGGTTGGACCCTATGAGAGGTGGGGTCAAATATGATGTAGATGTATTAAAGTACCAAGTATGAGATGAAGGTTGGTACGCACGGTATATGACCTAAGAGGTAAGGCTCTGAATCGACACCCGGATCCCTGTTCACCGCTGCCGCGGATTCTGCCCTCTCTGCCCTATCAACCCACATCTCGAATAGGTAGTCATGGAGATCTACGTACCCTGAGAGAAGCGCGGCTGTGCGCGCAAGTGTGTATATAGAATCCTGAAGCCCCCAAAGCATTACCGGTTCCTGCTTGTCCCCATCTCCATGACCTCGGACCATGCTAAACTATTTAACACGACCGCTCTATCCTCCCGTCTAACTATCATCGTCGTTACTGGCCACTTAGAGCAATATAACTATATATATAATAGACTTTTGTTCATACCTGTCGCTTGTCGTGTTCAACACGAGGGACCTCCCCCAAGTTATCGCCATCTATAGCCTCACCGCGTGAGGTCGTATGTTAGAAGAGTTCTAGGATTGGAATAAGAAGGCATCACGAATTTGTGTGGCGCGACAACTCACTTTCGACTAACTGCCCAAGCTCTGCGACTTACATAAACCTCATCGCTTCACCCGGTCTTTTTTAGTGATCCTTCCGAACGTCGCATCGCCAGATCACTAGCTTTATACTCGGTCCCATATAGATCTTACTGGGTCTTGCTATGGTATAAGTTCGGACGAATGCGAGCTTAACCGCACAAACATTACTGTAGTCATCTCCTGTGTCCCGACTGAGACACTAACGCGAGGGAAGACGGCTAGTGTGAGCATACCGGCCGGGATTCCTCTTACAATTCACCACAAGTATATACCGGGAATTGCCAGCAACGTAAAACCACAATGGCCATGGTCGCCGACCAAGCGTACGATATGTTCCCTCGAAACGAGCATGATTTCATGCTCTACCCTGAGACCCACCACCAACACCACCACCAGACTGGCTATACCTCCCCGACACTGGAGATGCATATGAGCCCAGGTGGTTTTAACATCCCCCGGAGCGTACAGGAAGACTACCGCTCGGCTTCGGGATACGAAGTTAGCTCGATATATCCGGAAACACACCTCATGTATAACAATAACCACAACAGAGCTTCTCCGAATATGTTCCCAGACGACTGCGAGATGCCCGTTCCAGCATCAAGTCTTTCAACTGCCTCCGCCCCCTCAGAAACGGCGTCCTCAACTGTCGGATCGCCTAACTCAAATCATGGCCAATTGGCTTTCTTACCAGAATACCAACAAGGTGGTCTCGGTGTGAACCCTGGAATTGTCGACTCAAACTACTACTCCGGAACAGAGTACTCGACCTATCCAGGTATGGAAGAATTTAACATGACTTTCGTTGATAACAAGGCTATTGGTGAGTTGGCGCGGGTCTCATTTTCAATGAATTCTCACTTGTCCTCAACCGCAGCCCCCCTCAGGTCTGGATGTGATGGTCTAAGCTTGGTGTTAGTTCCGCCAGGCTTCATCTTGGGACCAAAGAAAGAGGCGGGATGAATATACTTGTTTTTTTCTTCTTTTTTGACAGAAGTACACAACAACTCACTATGATGATCTTGATGTGCTGACCATGAAGCCCACTCTACAGACCCTTCATTAATACGCGGACCAATGGCCCCGCCGATGCAGGGATACGATAATTTCTCTCCTCAAAACCCTTATCCTAACTCGCCCGCACTCTCTGGTACTGCCTCACCCGCGCCAGCCATGCGTAACGGCAGCCAATCTCCCTACACGCAAACCTTTCATAACCCATATAGCCCTTTCCACGCCCCTCCTGCCGCGCCAGCCAGACGACAGTCTCTGTCGTCTTACCAATCGCACGGGTCGCACGAGTATTCATATAACAGCGACGAATCAGAGAAGAAGCAACGATGTCCACACCCAGACTGTGGTAAATCCTTTAAGGATTTAAAGGCACACATGTTAACCCACCAGAATGAGCGGCCAGAGAAGTGCCCCATTCAAACATGTGATTACCACATCAAGGGTTTCGCGCGAAAGTATGACAAGAATCGTCATACATTAACGCATTATAAGGGTACTATGGTTTGCGGATTTTGCCCTGGGTCAGGCTCGGCCGCGGAGAAGTCGTTCAACCGGGCCGACGTTTTTAAGCGACATCTGACAGCAGTACACGGCGTTGAGCAGACAGCCCCTAACAGCAGAAAGAAGGCAGCAACCTCAGTGAACAGCGGTAAGAAGCTGACTGGCTACGCGCCAGATGCCACGGGCAAGTGTTCAACCTGCTCAGCCACGTTTGAAAATGCCCAAGACTTCTACGAGCACTTGGACGACTGTGTCTTACGCATCGTCCAGCAAGAAGACCCCGCAGAGGCCATCAACGCAAAGCGACTGGCCGAAGTGGAGCACGATGAGGAGGTTCACCAGACGCTTGAGAAAAACCAACTTCCTCTCACTACGCAAAGTGTACCTAACTCTGACGACGAAGAGGATGAGGACATGGCTGAAGATGATGACGCCGGGGATGATGAGCACAAGCCAAGGAAGCTGACCTCTCCCACAACAAGGAAGAAGGGAAACCCACCCAATGGCGTTCAGAAGTCACGGGGCATGACACATTCGCGAGGCGGCGTACCGCTCTCTGGTAAGAGCAAAAGCCGTAAGAATAGGCGCGAATACCCGTCTTCATGGGGCTTCGACAAGGGCCAGATGACTATGAAGAAGCGAGTCATGGCAGTATTCGATGGCCCCCGTCGACTAGCAAAGGATGATATGATGCTTTCGACTGAGCATGAGATCCGTCTAAGACTTTCTGATGAAAAGTCTTACGTGACGGACCTAGACGTCCAGACGCTGAGGCGAGCCAACGGGTTCCTCAACGCCACGGAAGAAGAGAAGGGAATATGGATTTCGGATGATCCAACAGAGGACGACAGGAAGCGCATGGAGTATGGCCATTAGAGCTTGATCGCGCCCGTATATATCACATCCACCTATCTATCATCCACTTACCTCTCTAATCACTAGTGTATCGATATACATAGCATCATGACGACCGAGACGAAGATTGGGACAAGCATGACTGGCGCAAGGTCTGTTGTACGTTGGGATACTTAATGATATACAAAAACCCTACTAGGGGACTTCATTCTTCGTCGGGGAGAAAATTTTATAACTGGCGAACTATAGAAAGGGGAGAAAAGCAGATATGTCTCTCATGAAGAGTATTATCTCCCCGACAGCCCTTCAACGGCTGGTAAAAATGTTCTATTAGTCTTTTCTTTTTTGGTATATTATGTAGTTTTTGATGGTCTGTATTGATACCCTATCTATTTGTACTACGATGGCGTCGTGAAGTCTGAACAAAAGACTCAGCTTCATTCTTGAATAAAGAATTATCTCGCTTTCGAAACACTTCTTGATTACCAACGTATTATTTGACCAATGTGAACGTGAACGTGAACGTGAATGTGAATGTGAATAACTTCAATTTTATTAAATTATCTCTACCAACTATTGAATCTTTAGACATAGTTTCTCATACCTAACGTACTCCTTAGATTTGCCTCTTTTTGCACGGCTCTGCTACGGTATACACCCACCATCTCTAACCTCGTATATGCCCAATATGTCATATATGTCCAGTATATTGACGATGCAAATCCCGACGCATTATTCAAATCCCATCTCGCCCAAGCGAGCAATATAACCAAATCCAGAGAATGGGTGTTTGGCTCATCTGATTGGAAAACTAAGGCGACGGCATCTAATAAACGAGGCTTCCTGGATGAATCCTCCTATTGCCTGAAACCGCAGGAGGTTTGCACAATAGGTGAATATTTGCAGCTGAAACGGAGCATGTCATTTCCCAGAAGGTTGCGGTTGCAGCGATGGCGACCGGCAGAGAGATGAACGGATAGCCAATACCACCATATACTCGTCTACCTCCATCGTCGCAATTGGATGGGGAACGGGTGCTGCTGTCATGCTGACAGAGTTGAATTGTGTATCTTATCGTATACTCAAAAAAGGTATTTAAGGTATTTGCACGCTAACACGAATAGGTATTTTGACAATGACAATGACATTGACATTGACATTGACATTGACATTGACATTGACACTGACACTAACAATTCACAATTCACAAAAAACACAAGCGCGGCCCCGATAGAGGCCTCCACGGATTAGGCCGTGAGTGGCTTTTGACTTTTGACTTTTGATGACCGTTTCGTGCATTTACGCCCACTGAGGCGCAGCTCCCGCATACCACGTGTATTACCAGGGTGTAATAAGGAAACAGGGAAAACAATAAGGTACAAAATGGTTGGTGCTGGTTGGTGCAAAAGAAAAGGGTATAGGATTTAACGTTAGCCTACCCTTCCCATACTGGCTGTCTGAATCAGGAAGGTTAGGCCCTCATAAGCGGTGTAAGGGCGCAGCTTTTGCTTATTTGCAGCAGGGACAGCAGGGCACTTGAGAAACATTAGCGTAGGTAACTGCACATCTGCACATCTGCACATCTGCTTAGCAGCGGGTATCGTACCTATCGTTTTAAATACGCACGTAATAGGGAATAAAATAAACGTAATACGTAAGCAACGGTAAGGCTAGAGGAAAGCGTCACTTTCGAACCGAGCCGGTAGGAATATTACTAAGGTAAGGTAAGATGTTCTTCTCTTGTCCCTTTTTCCCCACTACCAACTACCAACTACCAACTAGGTACCAACTACCAATTCCCAATTGCGTTCTGTTAAAAAAATCAAAACCAATTCGAAACAAACGGCACACTACCCCCCAATTCAATCCACAACCACAACAGCATTATCGTCATCATCGCTATTCTCCAATACACTGTAAAATGTTACCGGCAGCGCCGTACATGCACATACAGCCACGCCGATGGGGAGTCAATGAGCGCATACTTCTGCATTCCCGTAGGCTCTTCTAGACGTTAGACGCTACATGTATATGTTATATGCTATATGCTGTAATGCTATATGCGGTAATGCTATACGCTATGACACGGTTTATGTGATGTCATCTCGACACTGTAGCGATGCATACATACATCGGTGCTGGTGTACATCCTAATATCCTTTTTATTTCTTTGCTTTTTCTTATTCCCCTCCCCTCTTCATATACCTAGGTATCCATATCTTTTACATGTACATATGTGCATTCCATACTAGTGTATGGTACACATTTGCTTTTCCTTCTCTTTTGTTCTATTTTAATATCGCGGGGGGGTGTGGCGTCCACTGCTACATAGTACAAAGATAGACGGTGCTTGATTTTCCGCCCGGCAGGGTTCGCAACGGAATAGCTCCGTCTTTTTCAATAACATGGGTCCCGGACTCTGGACAGGGAAACCAAGCAAAGTACCATAGTATCCCCTTGTCCTACCTAATACCGGGGTATCTAAGCTTGGCTCAAAGTCCCACTACTCTCGGTATCGCTTCTGTGCCCAACTTTCTGATCACACGCGCTCGGGTGCAGAGAACCAAGAAAAAAAACATAGTTCTCTAGCACCCCAGCTGCCCAGCCAGGCCAGCACATAACCATCCCTGCACTTGAGCCTCAAAATTCACTCGGCCGAGCAGGATGGCCCTGACGAGCCGCATCTCCCTCTATGGTCCTCCTTCTTCAGATCCCGAGGATTACCTCAGTTCCTCGCTAGGCGTCATCTTCCCGGATGATGTGACGAACCAGCATGGCGACGCGGATCACTCTCTGCTCTACTCCTCCCCGCATCTGCCCAAGCCCCTGCACATCGCCCTCGCGGACCCGGACCGAGAGGCCGATCGTAAACTCTTTAGCCATTACCTGTGGAACGCGAGTCTGTTGCTTGCCGAGTTCGTCGAGGCCGGAACTCTAGGCTTGCCCCTCGATGTCGGTTTGCGCCGGCTCCAGGCCGCCGAATTCAATGTTGCTAACCTTGAGACACTCGAGCTCGGCGCCGGCACCGCGTTGCCTAGCCTTATGGCAGCTCTACTCGGCGCCAAAGGCGTGGTTGTGACAGACTATCCCTCTGAAACTGTCTTAGACACCCTGCGCAAGAACATCGCGGTTAACGCTAAGACGGAAAACTCGCCCAGAAATTCACTCGCGCCGTTGATGGTCGAGGGTCACGCGTGGGGCGAGTTAGATACCCCTTTCGCGGTAGAGAATCAGGGCCGCTTTGATCGTGTCTTCGTATGTGATTGCCTGTGGATGCCATGGCAACACGCCAACCTGCACAAGTCCATCGCGTGGTTTCTTAAGGACTCCCCAGACTCTAGAGCCTGGGTTATAGCTGGGTTCCATACGGGGCGCGCCAAGATGCGCGGCTTCTTCGAAGATGAACCACTTGCAGCTGCCGGACTTGAGGTCGAGAGTATACGGGAGCGAGACTGCGATGGCGTTGAGCGCGAATGGGTCTGGGATCGCGGCCAAGAGGATATCAGCATACGGAAGCGCTGGCTTGTCGTTGGTGTGCTAAAGCGGAGAGCGACGGCGGCTAAAGAGTAAGGTTATGTCTATCTATAAGGTACTGAAGCCTGATAGGCGAATCAAGACCCAAAACTCCTGTCGTGAGATTCTATGCTCTAGATATCCGAGAGCCCCATGAGGAGAAAATGAGGTGAAGCTGTCCCTCGCTCACCCGATCGACGCATAGGTCGCAGCATATAACGCGCCTAGGCAGCAAGCTCAGACTGTTTATGGTGATAGATGTGGAACCGGTGGCCTCAGACAAGGCCGGAGCAGTCGCTAGGCAGGGGTGGTACCTATCTATACACCAGCAGACGGCTGGGGGTAAGGTTAGGTAACCTAGGTACACTCTACTCTACCATAACTGCTTAGATACCCAACTGTGAAAAACTATAGCTTGTGGATAGCAGATGCATCTTGAAGTATATATATATTAAGAAAATAAAGTAAATATCTACTATCAATGTGTCTTAATTAAGTAATATGATGAGCTATTCCCGGTTCTCCCTACTGGGTAGACTTACTTATAGTAGGTTCGTCATTGAGTGAATACCACAACGGCAAAGCTTGACCGGGGTAATCGGAATTAAAACTAGGTTTGTGTATCTAGTTGAACACCTATTGTGGTTAACACAAGAGCAGTAACGTCTGAACGGCAATGTCCTGGCCAAGGGCTTGGCCTACCTAGGTAGGTATACATAGATCTCGTTATGTGGAAATCCAAGCCAGGTACTTCTCATAGATCGTGAAAAAGGCAGCTCGCATCCGACAGATGGGGTTAATAAGTTTTACTAACGGCGCAAAGTCTCTCATTCGCCTTCGGCTGTCCGCTCTGGCTTGTCTTATGTCGACGGTCCTATACTTACCCTCAGCTTCAATCCGCTAGCTCTGTAGTTCGTTTGATTGGAGTCGAAAACTATTCATCTTCGTTGCTATTTGAATTGATTAATTTCTGCTACTAGTGCTACTTATACATTATTCGGTCTTGCTCACTGATAGGGATGTTCTTGGAGGTAAGTATCTGGTAGTTACCACGAATCCGTTCATTCATCCACCGCAGTGCTCTTATACCATTTCTTAAGTCCACTCCTAAACCCCATACCGTACCATGTTGACCAATCCTACGTCTGTTTTATTCATGTCACTAAGCTTCTCTATCTCTTTTATAACGACAAGCCTAACAAATCACATATTTACCATACAATCTACAAGTCACCAGTAGTGGATATAGGTAACGTCTCGCCTAGGTATCCCATCTATAGAAATTCTCTTCATTAATCCCTGATACTACCCGACATAAGAAGATAGCTCAATATATAAATAATGTTATGCTAAGATAGAATGCTCGCTTCATGCTAGCCTGGCCCATATGGCCGCGATGCAAATATATAGGTAGGTGGTAGATATGCTACTGCAAGATAATATATGCGACAAGGTAAAGTATATCTCTCTCTTTCTGTATGTAATGTTGACGCAAGTGCAACCGCAGTAGCATTCTGGTCGGATATAAGGGATTGATATATAATGAAGTATAAATTTCCGAAACCAAACAACGACAGCAGGTCCCGAACATAGACGAGCGCCCAGCGGGCGCGTCACAAAGCCCATGATGGCTGTCGGGAGTAAATGCCAAACTTGCCGGCTGGTCTGGTATCCAAGTAGAAACGAAAAACAGAAAAAAAAAAGTTATACTTCGTAAGGGATAGTAGCCAGTATCCCAAGTAATTAGACCTTTGTTAGCAGGTCGTTCATCCATCATGCCGTCATTTTGTTATATATCTTTTTTCCCTTCTTATCTCGTGTACCAAACGCCAAGCAATCCTATCCACCCCCCCTTTCTTCCAGCTCATCGGGAATATCTGTAGCCTTCCCCGGCTAGACGGGGCTCGTCTAGCCTCTATGTTGATCATATCAGCCTCCCAGAGGCAAAGCCCTATTAAGCTTCTGGAAGCCTCGATGTGATATGTCTAAACTACTGCCCAGCTGGCAGCTCTAATGGTATATTCGCGTCCTTCTCAAACGCGGGGCCGGGGCCGGAGTAGCTTGGTTCAGGGATGCCGGAGTATCTCGCTGCTGTCGAATGCCGAGCCCGCGGAATGTCGTCGCTAGGTACATTCTCGCCTTTCTCGAACGCTGCTCCGGGACCGGCGTAGCTGGGCGCGGGTATGGGTGCTGCACCTCTCGATTTACGATTTCCGGTCGTAATGATTCGAGGAAGCGCCTCTAAGTTCGACTCGAGGCTATGAATCGCACTCGGACTAGCGGCGCCTTTCACCGGCTGCGGACTCACCAGCGTAGCTGGTTGCGCGACGTGACTGTGAGGTAATTCACTGCTGCCTTTGCCATCACCGAGCTTCTGTAGCAATGCATCATGCCACTGAGCCAGTTCCTGAAGCTTGGCTGCAGGGTCCTTTTTAGAGCGTAGTATGTTAGTTATATCACAGAGGCAGGCCTCAGGGGTCCACCGAGTCCCGTGCTCACATACCCATTCAGACTGTGCCGGTACACCTTGTGCAGCCGGTAGCTGCGGGTTGTTATCGTCGCCATCAGTAACGCTAGCGCTGCCATCCCAGAAGGTTGATCGGCGGATGGGCGCTGGAGTGACTGGTAGGCTAGGGCGTTCAGCTTCGGTAGGGAAGTCGGTAACCTTGCTTCCTCGCCTATGATGGGCAATCTCAGGCCGTTCGGTCTGACCTGGCAACGCTACCACACCAGGAGATTTGAGGCTCGGCTTCTGCTTGTGCCTTTGTATCTTGTCAACGTAGCGCTCAATCTCAGGTACATCGTCCCAGGCATTGGTCATAATAAACGAGTTCCAATGACTCTGTGTGGCATGCATGGTTGGTGTAGTCGGTGTGACCAGTTCACTCCTCTGATCATCCGTGGTGGACGCATCCGTAACGGAAGGCGCATTCCATTGCTCACCAGTAGGCGTTTGGGCACCACTGGACAGAACTTCTTCTTCCTCCTCTTCGATCTCTTCCTCGGGTTCCTCTTCAGGCTCCTCGTGGTAGTCTTCAGCGAACACGCGAGTAGGCGCCGATCGTTGAGTCTCCCAAGGGAATATTTGCTTCATAGGAGGCGCCCCAGGCTCTCTGGGAGGCACATACCACTTGGGTGCAACCCATGGGGTAGTATCCTGAGACATATGATATACGGTATTGGGTAAATTCTGAGCCTCTGGCCTAGAATTTTGCGGAGGAGCCTGCCTGATTTCAAGTTAGCTATTCGGTATTCCAAGAACAGGTAGCGTGGTTGGTAACAAACTTTTGGGCGTCCCAGCTCGATGAGCTAGGCGCATTTCCGTTCAGCCCGCGCTGTCGGATGTATGCGT
Organism: Entonaema liquescens; assembly: GCA_902805475.1. Taxonomy (NCBI): domain Eukaryota; kingdom Fungi; phylum Ascomycota; class Sordariomycetes; order Xylariales; family Xylariaceae; genus Entonaema; species Entonaema liquescens. Next base: position 1,813,215 of record CADCSX010000001.1, on the reverse strand, counting down.
TTTTAGTGGTACCGTTGGACTGGTATTCTCCCGCAGTAAAATACTGCACGATCTCCGATGTTGTGTCCTAGATATGGTGAGCTGAAGATTCTTCAACGTAGTAATGAGAGTGTGAATAAGGAACATACCGATCCACGGTAATGTCTGTCATAAACAGCCCACCATCTCCCAGCCATTTCGTCAAAGGTTGCACTTCCAGTGCTAGCGCGCCTTCCCTTGAACCACGGCTTGTCGGGGCCGATGAAGTGCACCATGTTAATGCTTGACTGGAAATGGCGATACGCGGGACGTATTGGTAGTGAGCGGAGGGGTGACATTGTAGGCGAAGCTGAGGCGGTTGTGGTTGTTCTTGAAGTGCATGTTGATAAGACCCTGATCAGCACCGTCGAAGGAGATGCTCCTCTCAGCCATTGCCAACATAGCATGGTAGTCACCCAAGTTGGGAGTTAAAGCCATAACACCAGTGTTGAACAGATCCGGCCAGCCAATATCGGGAGCTGCGGAGAATGGGTGAGGTAGGTCAAAGAGCTCGTCCGGAGCTCGGTAAGCGACGACATCGGCATCGATGTACACAATCTTTCGGAATTGGGTCTGCTGCCATAAGTTGATCTTGGTAAAGGCGGAGTGCAAGTCGGCTCGACCCATTAGGTGTAGATTGGCGGTCTGCGTATTGCGAATTGTGCTAACTGGAATTATGTAGTCATAGACAGTCTATTTAATTACGTTAGTAGGTTAAAATAATTGGGAATGCATAAGCTAGCAAACATACCTCAAGCTCAGTTATGATTTCGGGTGCTACGGTATCCCGCGTAACAAGAGCGGCCAACTTCTTAGTTGTGCCAGCATCTCGTAGAGAGTGTGCAAGCACCAAAGCACCTTGAAAGATGTTAGAAAAAATCAATAGTAAGAAGGTTAGAGCTATAAAACGTACCAGGTAGATATGTGTCGCTCAGAAGAAGCTGTATGAGGATGCGTATTAGCCATTATTGATACACTTCCAGAGTTGCTTTTTTGAGGTTTGACTAACTGTAGCGTACACATCCTCCTGCGGTCCATCTTGCGCAGCCATTTTGTGCAAGGAATGGCGATAGGATCACGCCAGACAAGATTTTGGTCGAGAGGGGTAAATAATGTAGTTGGATAGTAGATATAAGACGAACAGTACGAATAGTAGCGTTATGAACGTATATATATATAAGCTCCAAACTCTTCAAAGCTGTGTGCTCATAAAGATGCGCAATAGCTATGTGAAAAGCAGTAGAGAAGCTAGAAGAGATGTAAATAATTATTGTTGCAAGCCAAGTTTGTTTTATCTGCTCCGATGAGGCAGGATGGCCTTATCCCAGTTGGTTACAAATAACCCTTGCTGTGTATTTTTTTTTTCTTTGGACTTTGCCTTCCCAAGACAAGGTTGAAGAGGAGATCATCAAAATGGACCGTGTTCGATGGTGTAAATGCAGCCAAATACGACACTAGCGTTACTTTCATCAACAAGATTAACAAGGATTATGTGGATTTCATGTATATACTTACATATCCTTGGTCCAGCGATGCACTTATCTGGGGCTCAAGCTTAGTGTTTTTTTGCCTGGAACAGCTTAAGGCATTGTTTAAGGCATTCGACGTTAGGCATATGTGCTTCTACCTAGTGGTGATATAGAGATAGGATTGGTCCGATATATCAGTCTATTGTTTTCATCTAGTTCCCAACTTAAATGATAGGTATCAAGACTCGTATGTTCTAAAAAATTTTGATAAAAAAACGCAGGCATGTGCATATGTACTCGCATATGTATTCGCATATGTAAGGTTGAAGATGAAATACGACAACGACAGCCACAAGCAAGTTAAAAGATGCGGTATCGCTGATGGGACCTTAAAAATGGAACCTTAAGGACCCATCAGAACCATATCAGTACCTATAACGATCTTGCCATCAGTGCCACAAGCCCACTAAACCCCGTAACTCTGCACTAAAGCCCGGGGGATAAACTTGTTACCCACTAAGCCCACAAAGCCCACAATCGTGAATTATGTCATTTGATATCGTTCTTGTCCTAGACTTGTCAAAAACTTGAGGCGACTAACACAGGCTTTCAATCGGTTGGTGAGGGGTTACTTGTTCCGCTTACCGCCCCTCTGGCTGGGGAAGGCCTCGAACGTTCTCGTCTTCTCAGTAGTCATAATTACTTGCTGTAAATATCCACAACACCACAGATACCCACAAATATGTACGAATCCTAACAACTTTGAGAAACCTTTTCGCCTTTTCTACTTCCCGAGGACCAGTAAATAGACCAGTAAACAACAATTAGGACCCACGAGCACAACAAGCAAGTTTAGATGGATAAGCGCCCCAACCGGCATACATATGAATGAATAAATTATATCCAACCATCAAAAGAGAAGCAAGGAGAGAAATGAGGGGAAATATGAGTAAAATTTTCGAAGCATGAAATTTCCCCAATGTTTAAGCAACTCTTTTGGTGGTTAAGACGGAAGGGTTCGGACCATAGTTATCAGACTTAAGGACCCCTTCTACAACCAATCGTCTTCTCCACAAGCAAAGGAGATAGATACATATGCCATCCACCTAAGCACATGTAAGTATTGTTTCACACATGAGATCTGTTACTTCTGCTTCTGCTTCTGCTTCTGCTTCTGCATGCCGATCCCTACAATTCGAACTCGGAGATATACGTACCTATTATATGCGCTCGAGTTAAACCTAACTTACCTAACACACCTTTTATCTCCTGTGCATACATACCTAACATAATCTATATAGAATGATATATAGAATTATATAAGCGGTTTGTGAAGGAGTTTATGTGTATTACCTATACTGCATGTGGAATGACGACACTTCTCTATAACTGTAACTTCCTTCCAATGGAGCCATTCGATAGCGAATCAGGGGACGAGTTGGGGACGAGTTGGGGAAACCCCGCAAAGTGATCTTTAACTGAGAGCAACCCCGATTACATAAAGAAATAGTTCTTTCACTACCTATGTTCTTTCCTTTTTCTATACTCCTATAACTAACTAATCATAAAAATAAAATAAATGGTACCTAGAAATAGGGACGAATCCTAGTGAAAAAGTTTATTTGCCACACACATCCTACATATCCCGCCCAACATTCGAATGTTACATGCCAACATGCATGTACGGAATACATACATGAAATTAGGTTAGGTTAGGTAGATCTTTGTCGTGGATTCCGACAGGCTCCACGAGGCACAGGGAGGCCTAGGTTCACGACTCCATATTTCTTCACGAATATGCAATTCTTGCTGGTCCATCCAACATCAGCCTAACAGAGATATCCACGGAAAACTGCCCAATATCAAATTATTCGATAACGTCCACCTCTCTTACAGGCTAGAACCATCTCGAACAATTTTAAGGCATCGCGCTCATTCAACACCAAGACCTTTCCCCCAGCATTATTCATTCATTATCCATCTATTATTCATTTCTACTCTGGTCGGGCCATCGGGAAGAGTAGATCTTATTCCTCTAATCCCTATCGGCGGGTCAAGACTAGACTCGAAAACGTCATGTTGCGAACAGAAAACAACAGAGGCCCTCATAAGAAGGTTATCCGCGCTTCTCCAGCGACGTCTATAGGAGCCAGTCAATATAGCCATGCCAATGATGGTCCATCAGTAAGCACTACTCATTTGAATTCTCATGCATTTTGATGGACTAGAATCTCTCTCTCGCCTCTTAAGTCCTATATTCTATAGACGCACGAGTGCGTTACTACAACCCGACCCCATGGTTCTTACATCTCCTCCCACAGATCGCGTACCAGAGTGCTCATATACGCTTATGAATCTACTTAGACAATACATATTGATAAAAAAATTAATCGTGCTCATAGATATTTCATTAAGCCTCCTTCTCGAGATATACTCTTCTCTATATAGTATAATGAGCTAATGAAAACGCTCTCTAATAGGACAACTCTGCCAATACATGCAGTTACAAGGACGACAGGGATAGCTTAGGGACCACCACTTCCCCACTCCTTAAGCTCCCGTTAGAGTTGCGTCTAGAGATATACTGGTATCTCTTGCTTTCTCCAGATTATATTATGATATCTACAAAGCGCCGGCAGATTTATTGGTACCGTCCACAACGGCCTACGAGCGAGCTTCGCCGGAATCCCCACCGAATGCCGCACGTAGAGTTGCTACGTACCTGTAAGCAGGTAAATTTAGAGGCGACTCCCATTCTGTACGGGAAAAATAGGTTTCTCGTAGCCTGTACGTCTCCAGAGTTCTTATGCAACAAGGTCGAAATTGACATATTAACAACGTGAGTATTACTAAGTACCTGATCGAGCACCTTTTTACCCTGTGAACTTCTTTCTATGGAGTTTAAGACGATCGACCATATCCGATTTGACTTCTGTAACTTTCGTTCGTGGCTGCCGCGGTGACTGTCACGGGTGGCTCATAGCGTGTGCTGTCACGAAGGAGTTCCCAAGCATCAAGAGATGGACCACGACGGGACCACGGCTCGCCAACCTATGCTTCCCGCACTATAGCAAACCGCATTGGCTGCCCCTGTCAAAGACGATCCGGGACGTACACACTCATATTTGCCGCAAAATCACTGAGGATACATCTTCGCTAGTGTTGGGATACACTTGTCGCAGACATAGGGCAGCGATGAGGGCAGCGATTATGGGCGAGATGGATCGTAAGAAAGAACTAGCGCCGATGAGATTTTAGATCATCCGATGAAACCACGTACGCTAACACACTTGACTCGATATGCTATATCTGCGATCCTATTATACCTACTCCAGTGCAAAGGAAGGCATGCAAAATCCCGCGTCAGAGGAAATTCTGATAACAGCGGTTAGCAGAACTCCTTTCAGCCGCGAAAGCAACATGGTATTTTTGAATGAGCGTGATTGGATTCCCAGCACAGATGATTCTGACTGGGCAGGAATGCTTTGAAGTTGTGATATTACGTTACAGTGACTGCTCTTATATCTCTAGATAACCAGGGAGGCTTATCCACTGATGCATATTTGATGGCTCGGAACTACGGTTAGGTATTGTTGATGACGTGTCTGCGTTCATGTAACCTGCTCGTAATTTATCTGGGTCGAAAAGAACCTATTATATCAGGGGAGCTGGAATGAACTAGGCTAGGATTCCTATAGGGCCGGAATCGATAACTTAGCCTCGTATTAGTATCAGATATCGTGAGTAATATCGATCGTTTGAGTCATAGGTCTCCAGAGCTGTCAATGTTGGGTTTGTTGAGAATGGTAATGTAGGTAGGGTAAGCTTAGATATATATGAATGTCTAGGGGTGTCTGAAGCCGTTGTTAGATAAATGGTCTGTGTCTAGTTCGCGAAAAGCTCGAGCGGAAAACCTAACTGGGTTGCTATAACACAAAATCGGACAACACCATGGAGTTGAAAGTCCTACATTCATCCTAACACTAACGATTCACAAATCATATCTTCACTGACGTGTTGTATTGTTGGCCGTGAATGCCTTTGGATATTCCGCTTGGGAACTTAATAACTATTACTACGACGCTGATAAACCTACGCCTCTTTCTTTCTTTCCCCGGGACGACTTCCACCTAGTATCTTTCTTTCCCGCGTTCGTTTCCCACGCCTCTACGCAAAACGCCATAACAATTCACCATGCACTCGTGATTGACTACCTCCGTTCGTGGTCCACGAATACCAATACCGCCGACGAACTCCCTATCTATCTATCTATCTATCTATCTATCTATTCCTCCCTCTATCCCACTACCCCACCACCACACTACACCCCAACAACGCTCACAGATCTTTCCGATAGCTATGCTCGGGCTTATGCGTAGTCTCGTAGTCGACGTGGACGTAAGCGCGTTCGATATTCGGCAATTTCTCTAGCTCGATCTGGAGGCCCTCTGAGACGTCGTGGGTGGTGCGCAGGGGATCAGCGGGGTCCATGACGATGTCGATCTCGGCGATGAGCTTGGGGCCGGAGTGATAGACGCGGACGGTGTCGATGCCGAGGATGGAGTCCGAGTACGTCAGACACACGTAGGTGATGAGGCGGTGGACGTCGATATCGGCCGCGCGCCCCACCAGCGTCATGAACTCCTCGAAGGCCTGGTGCAGCCAGGCGGCGCTGATGATGAGCGAGATGATGATGGCCCCCATAGGGTCGATCCACCATGCTAGCTTCGATCCGCCGACCGACGTGAGCACGCCGAACCCGTTGATGAGCAGGTCGTTGCGGTGGTCTTGCCACAGGATGTTCACCTGGCTGTACTTGTCCTTGATGCCCCAGCAGTACAGGAACAGGCCGAACTTGGTGGCGAAGGCCACACACACCGCGATCACCGAGGGCAGGTGGAAGTTATTAACTTCGGCCGCCGTGCCCCGGCGGTTGGAGATGTCCTGGCACGAGAAGGCGATCAGGATGGCGGACACGGCCGTCATCATGAAGCAGAAGGTGATGTTGCCCACCGTCTCCAGGCGCGCCTTGCCGGACGGGAACCTGTTGGGATCCACGCGCTTCATAGACTGCTGGACGAGGATCAGAGTGAGGTTGCTCATGGGGTCGAAGACGGCGTCGGCCATAGTAGTGAAGAGAGACAACGAGCCGGAGGACACGGCGCCGTAGATCTGCAGAGCAGCCAGGAACACGTTGGCGGCGAAGGAGCCTATGACGGCAATCTTAACCCGTAGGTTATCGTCGCCGGCCTCGTTTTGGGCTTCGGTGGAGTGTTCCTCCACCGATTTGAGCATTTGCTTGATCGTGTCATTCTGCTTGTGGTAGAATGTCTGGACCCTACGAGCACGGAGGCTGGAAGCGAGCTGATCAACGCCCGAGCTGACAGCGCCTGTACGCTTGCGGGCCGTGTTAGCCTTAATCTCGTCTAGCTGCTCGGCCGTCTTGAAGGCCGAGGACAAGTTATATGGGTCATTGCCTCCGTAGCGTGCGGGGCCGGTCTGCGACTCGAGATCCGCAGCAGTGCCGGGAGGGTGGCGAGCCACGGGCTGGTCGCCATTTTCATCCATGGCTTCTACACCTGTGCTCGTGGCATTGTTGTGAGGAGAATGAGAGTGATGAGAATATGATATAGGTGTGTGGACCGAGGATCGTGAGCTAGACGCTTGCCCATGCTGGTAATCGCTTAAATGCGAGCGCGAGGCAGCGTGAGGTGAGATATTAGAAGCCATAGCTGAGCAACTAATATGCACACCGAGCTAGTATTGTTGAGAAAGCTCGGATATACACCCGGAGATGCCAATTACTCCTATCTGTAGGTGAGGAATAAGATAGGCGTAGAATGCAGGTTATGATGTGCAAGCGGAGAAAGGAGGAGGTTTATAAGATCTCCACTCTGAAGAGATGAAGAGAATGTGTGTATTCTCGAGTTTGCTGGCCTACAAAAAAACGTTGTAGCAGACCTATTTCACACACGAGTTAGTAAGTGAGTAACTAGATAAATTTGGTACTTTTCTATAGTATCTTTCGTGATTTAATCCCGTAAGAAAGAGATAGTAGTACCGTATCTCATAGAATTATATCACAATTAGGTAAGACAATAGAATCAGAAAGGGGGAAGGTGTTTGTAATGTAATGTAAGGGGAATCTGGTGAAGAAAACGTATAGATTTCGTATAACTACCTAGGTACCTAGATTTACCGATAGGTATAAGACAATGACTGAACTAGTACCATATAAGTAACAAAACTATTAACTAAGCGGGAACTAAAGAAGAAAAAGATAGTCACCACATTTTAACCATGGAACCCAAGCTTCAGCGGTGAGAAAGCGGTAATAACCGCTCTTTTTTTTTTTTTTTTTCTTGTGACTTACACACGCTAACCTACCTTTTACCTCACTTTTCTTATCAATCTCCAACTCGAGCTCCATCTCTAACTCCAAGCTCTAACCCCAGCTCTTTAACTCCAATCATCTGCCTCTTACGCGATTGAGTAAAGCGAGCAGGAGTGTGAGCACACTATGACGAACGGAGCTCTAGCTTGCCGGTGGCAAAGCGCCGAAAAGTGCGAAGAGCGGAAATACGATGGGCAAAGGCTTGCCCATGTCCACGCCAACCCGATAAAAAAACAAAGTGCCAACTCCGGCAATCCAACACGCGCTCAAACCTGCCATTGTGATTTGTCTGCGCAGTCTTTGCGTTGTAGACAAGAGCAACGGTACCCAAGTACATAAGCTGACCTGGAAGTGGAGAAAGCGAATAGCAAAGACCGAATTGTTTAATTTATAAAAAAAAAAAAATAAATAAATAAAATAAAATAATTCGGCCTCGGCCGCCCGAGGCGAGAGAGACTAGCGCGTGATTCTCGCCCGACGAGGTTGATCCTCCATTCTGGTGAGGTTTTTGATAATTTGTATACCTAGGTAAGAATGAAGAAGAAAACTTAAAAACTTGAAAACCAAAGGAAGTTAATGCAGATGTCAAACGGATCGGGTCGAGCTTTTATGTATCAGGACAGGGGCTGCTGCAAACAGCAAATCGTCTCTTGCATTCGGATCCTGTCGGGAACATTAGACTGTGTGTCCAAAAGGGTCCTTATCCGATATTCGAGGTACTCGGGTATAACGGTAAGTGCAAGCGACTTTCGGCTCTCATTAAAACTACGAAGGGTATATATTAGTTAGTTATATAAATAAATATTGTTTCGCATATTCTTAATATTTAGATCTATCTGGTACATGTCAAATGGAAATGTTCAGGCTAGGTTATAGCAATTACTCAGGACGGATGTAACACTCAATCTCGAAGTTCAAAGCTGTATCATGCAACTCGATTCTCTAGCCGAAGAATATTGTAGGTATTCTAGACAAATCATCGCGACATTGCAGTTAACATGATCCCCTAATTCAATCCAGCCCAGTCCAATCCAATCCAATCCAATCCAAATCGTTACTATGCGACATTTATACCACTCATATATCATTTCCTCTAGGGGTATCAAGTCCGGTCCTCTATCCTTCATATACTAACCCCGACCATATAACCCTCATGCGTCTGCGCGCCTAAGAGGATGCGCCTCAGTGTTCAATACCCATTCATCCAGACTAGCTAGATCCCAATCCCCGAAGATCAAGTAGAAATACTTGAGTGTTTCGGCCAGCCAGAAGCTCTCCATGCTATCCACCTGCTCCGGCTTCTTCTCCGTCACATCGTCTAACGCCGCCGAGGCGTACTTCGACCGTGTCCACTTCTCCACTGCTTCAAACATAGCCCACGCCTTCTCCATGTACTTGGGATCTCCCGTCATGCGCCACATCATAAACACGGACTCGATGGCCTCGGGACGCAGAAGATACCGACGGTCGTCAACATTAACCATACCAAGAGGTAGGTTCCGTGCCCCTATGATGTTATCTTTGATCTGCTTGTCGGAAAGCGTGCCGCCCTTAGTATTGCGACCCCAAAACTTCCTTATCGCGTCTGTCCAGCGCGCCTCGCTCCACTGACAGTCGTCCTTAGTAACGTCTAGGTCACAAGGGACAAAACGGAACAGCTCGGGGCCAATACCCGAGCCAGTTTGGTTGTATGACCACACGCACCCCTCTGTCAACTGCTCCGCTACAACCAGATCCGACGGGCGGTCGAAGATCTTAGCTGCCATGCCCACCATACCTCCTGCAAAACACGTCAAGTGTTGTGCTATCGGGGTATGCACAATCTCTTCGCCGCCCTCGGGCATCGTGACGACCCTAGCGTCACCGAAGAAGAGTAGTTTTAGATTGTCCGGGTTTAGGGCGCGACGGAGAAGGTATTTCTTCGCAACGTCTATGAAGTCTTCGTACATCTTACGGGGTTGATCAAGGGCACCTCCGAGCAATAAGTATTGCTTTCCCAAGTACTCGAAAGTACTATCGGCCATTCCACCGAGCGTAAATGAGTCTCCAGAAGACCTCAGAGGTGTCTTTGAAGGGTCTACCATAATCGGCCACAACCCTGGCAGTGCAGTTTTCATTTGGTCTTTTTCTAAGCCATCGGCGATTCGTTGTACAGCATCATAATATTGCATGTCGCCAGTCAATTGAGATAGCTTGGTAAGTTCCAGGCTTAGCGACCCAACTTCAGCTAGTAGGGCGTGTCCTGGAGCTACCTGCGCCTTACCCCTAACATAATCCTTCCAGGGGAATCGTGTTATAGGCATGTGGTTCGGCGTGTCGAAGCACGACATTACTAAATCTGCCACCTCGATCGCCTTCTTAAGTAGGCCCGGATATTGCTTCTCGCTTAGCTCGTATGCTGCTAAGAAGCCCCCGAGATATCGAATTGTCGTCTCAAAGATGTTGATGTCACGGGTCTCCGTAGTTGTGAAATCAATTGTCTCGCAAGCCTTCACCGCAAATTCAAAATCATCTTTCATATCAAGGAGCCAGAGACTGTCCAGAGAATCGACGATGGTTGCTGCCCACCCGGCAAAAGGATCCTTATATAATCCTGAGAGGGGTTTGATTTCATCATGACCCCACGCATATTTCTTGTAGCCATTCCAACTGTGTTGGAAGCTGTCTTTGATAGCAGCAAGTCTTCGTAGCCGCAAGTCCTTATCAGAAGTACTTTCCTTTGGTCTCGCAGCTTGTACACGCGGTATTCGTTTGGAAGGTCTATTGGTCGGGAGCGTAGCGAGTTTTTCCACGGGGTACTGGGGAGGACGCTTTTCCCATTTTAGGCTTTTCGAACCAGTCGAGGCCGACTTAGAACGGCCACCCGGACCACGCATAGGGCTGAAAATGCCCGAACCAGCGGGCGGGTGCCAGCTATAATACCATGACGCAAGTATCCAAATGCTAACCGCAGCGAGGAGTATTCGGACTCGACGAACGGCCATGGCTGTGATTATAGCGGATTGGGAACGTAGATCTAACGTATATTACTCTAATACGGCTTCAAAGCTAGCGAATACAGTCGGAGGGAAGCAAATATTCACATCGCTCGAGTACAGATTGTTTTTAGTCTCAGCCCGGAGAACTGACGAAAAGGTCAGCTTTCCTAGAGGCAAGCAGGTAAGAGATCTTGAATTCGTAGCTAAACATCAGACGAATGAATTATTACAGCAAAAGATTGGAGGAGCGGGGCGAGCTTTATATCATGGTTCGCGGTATGGGACTCTCTACGTGTCTGTGGGACGCAGCTAAGGGATTTTTGTTGAGTGGTGATTCTTTGGTAAAGTCCGAATGTAAAGAAAAATAAAGTTGAATTTAAAAAAAGGGGTTTCAAGACGGAGCTTCCTTGTCAAGGTGTTCCGCTTCCGTAAGCCCCCCCCCCAATTCTCCACCACATAGACTCAACTTTAGTGCCCTACGAAGTAAGTTAATTGAATAGGTTGCTGCTGGCCCAAGCTCCTGCACATATAGGCCATAGGTTGTCACCGAACCTTAACTCTTTAGCACTTCTATAATGAAATCCTCTTTGACTACAATACCCAACTAATAAATGAAACCTGGCTATTTATTCCATGGTATAATTCTGACTTCACCTCATAAGCACTGAGAACTTCCTGGTTTCAACTAGTAGACTATAATTAATATAAAAATTAGGAACTGTGTGTTAAATTTCATCAAGTAGAAGCAAGGCACAAACGGCAATCATATCTGGTTATACATATCTGTTTACGAAGAACATTCCAAGTCTAACTATTTCTTGGTAACCTTTTCTGTGGCTATTCTTAATTAGTGCTACGAAGAGCCACAAATGTAAGTTGGAGATTTCAGGAAGTTTAGGTTAAGTTTATACACTTGCATCTAAACCAGTGCAGAAGCCTCTATGTATATTAGATCTACCATGCCTCACCTCAAACGCTTGGAATTGGCAATTTACGTTACTAGGTCATAACTGAGAGGCTTGTCAAGAAGTCATCATATAATTAATGTTGAATAAAAGACGTGACCTCGTCAATCGAATACTACATAAAATGAGCTATGAAGCTCTAACCATACCATCGTAGGCCTTTTAAGTTTCACGAGATAAACATAACTAGAGAAGCGGACGTTAAGTCACACCGAGATTGACGTGCTATTGTTTTATGGGGAAATATAGAGTCAAGACAGCCGTTCGCGGAGGAGATCCTGCCCGTCTTTCAACCTAACACCATTTCATGTGTATACCACCACCCGAGCTGGGAATGCCAGCTCAATCAATAGCGTCCCACTGATCACGGTCCCGAGAGAAAAGAAAAGCTCATCGCAACATAAGAAGTGGGTATGACGGCAACAAGTTAGCTAAAGTCTAACAAGTCTCTGCTTTCTTTCTCCATTTTATTTCTGCATCATCAGCTGGACGAACTCGTTGTCTAATAGTACGAGTTAGTATGTACAGAGCCCTCAGTCTACGGTGAAAGGTTTACTTACAGTCGATGCGGCCATCACCATCCTGGTCAGCCTCACGAATCATCTCATCGACCTCGTCATCGGTGAGCTTCTCTCCGATGGAAGTCATAACGTGGCGGAGCTCAGCAGCGGAGATGAAGCCGTTGTTGTCACGGTCGAAGACCTATTTGTGGATAAGCGACTGAAAATTGTTCATATAAGTTGAGGGTTGCAAACCTTAAAGGCTTCTCGGATTTCTTCCTCGGAGTCGGTGTCCTTCATCTTACGTGCCATCATGGTCAAGAACTCTGCGTAACCCGAACATCAGTAAGGCTTCGAGGTGGTACGACGTTGCGCCAGGCAGCAATCAACTCACCAGGGAAGTCAATGGTTCCATTGTTGTCGGCATCGACTTCGTTGATCATGTCCTGAAGCTCAGATTCGGAGGGGTTTTGACCCAGCGATCGCATGACAGTACCCAGCTCCTTTGTTGTGATTTGTCCTAGCAATTTTAGGTTAGTCGACTTGGCTCGTCGGTATATGGGCACGAGGCAGGTGGAGTAGAGGCAATCGTGGTATAATTGCTTGCTTCGGTCGGCTCAAACAAAGATGGGATGCTTTATTAATGTTGTTGAGGTAGCAACTTACCATCACCGTCTTTGTCCTATACAGAAGTTATTAGCGGGTACGTCATCAAAAGGAGAACGATTCAATAGCTAATATCGACAGCTATGAGAAGCAAATAATTCATGCATATCTAGGAAATACTTACAAAAAGGGAGAAGGCCTCCTTGAACTCGGAGACTTGCTCTTCAGTAAGAGAATCGGCCTGTGGTAATAGAACACGAGGTCAGCGCGAGCACTATTTTCACCTCCTTAGAGCCCCTCATCGGCGGGGTTCTCTCTGGGTTGGCGGTGACTGTTGAGCAAAGACATACCATGGTTGAGCTGTTTTTGAGATGGGATGAATGTGTATAGGTTCACAATAGAGATGGAAGGTAAGCGAAAGAACGAGTGTCGCTTGTTCGCTATCACAGTCAACTGCAGAATATGTAGGTTGCCAAGGAGGAAGAACGGCCTCTGGTTTTGAGAAGCGTCAAGGGTTGGCTCAATAATATTAGGAACAAGGCAGGGCTGGATTTGATAAAATAGTGGGGAGAGGTGGATGATGGAGGGGCTTTTTGTATTTGTACAGAAAGTATTAGGGGTGTACCTCCTTAAAAGTTAAGGGGGGAGGGGGGGGAATGGGAAGCCACTTTGGATCTTTGCCTAACTGAATGGAAAGAGGCAACCAAGCGGGTTCTTCTAGTCCTTTTCTTCTTCTTCGTTCTACCTGTGTTCTCTATAAACTGCCTCTTATAAGTATATCACACTAGATTTATTAAGAATTATACTTATACCTACGGAAGGCTACCTATACACTTACATTAGGTATTTTTAAAGTCCTAACAAGTCCTACACAATCAAATGCATATTACCTAGATACATATGGTGCGACTACAACGGACCGTGCGCTATTAGATGTAGCTCATGCTGCTCATGTTTTAGCGGTGGAGGCTAGCAAGGCTCGGTACATGTAATAGGCTAACACATTGACTTGCATCTATCCGTAGCACCGATGCACGTTTAAATGCCAATCAGTCCCGAATATTGAATCTACATGCGCGTATCTATGCGGAATGCTCGTGCAAATGTTTCGTCAGCCCTGCAACCCCAAAAAGGAGTGTACATAATACATGATACATAATACATAGTACATAGTACATACGGCCCAGACTGGTCGAAGCTACGTCAGCTGTAAGGGAGCTGGCAGTTCTGCATCTCCATCGGCTGTAAATCTGTACAATATACAACAATTGATCTATTAGACTGGACTCGAGAGGTATCATACCTAACTACTATTACCAAATACTGTACTATATTACCGACTTGTCTTGCCAGCGCATTTATCGTCCGATTACTAGCAAACTTGTTTCTCGTCCCCAATTCGTTTTTCCCATCGATATCAGAATAGTCAAAGTGAGGGTGTTAACACCTTCTATTCGCGTCCGCCATGTGGCGAGACCGCACCAACCTGTGAGCCCCAAGCCAACTTTGTTATCTACCTATCCTATCCCATCCGACGTCGCTCGAGACTTACACCGGGAATCTTAAAATGTAGCTATATATCCTACCGCCAATCCTACGCCCACCACCCGGCCAAGAAGCCTCGATACGGCCTCGGCCCCAGCGGCGACAGAAATGGCTTTCCGGAATTCGCCCGCGGTAGCGGCGCCAGCAGCGGCGCTGAGGACCAGCAGGGCCTGCTCTCGGGCGCCGACTACCACGACGACGGCGACGCCGTCATCGAGATGGACCTGCTACCCCCGCGCTGGGCCGACATCAACGACGAAGTCTCGGACCTGCTCGCCGAAGTCGCCCGCAAGTCGCAGACCCTCGAGCGCCTGCACCAGAAGCACGTGCTCCCCGGCTTCAACGACGAGGAGGCCAAGAAGGCCGAGGAGAGCGAGATCGAGCGCCTGACCCAGAGCATCACAAAGGCCTTCCACGATTGCCACCGCTGCATCCAGCGCGTCGAGCAGATGGTGCGCGAGAGCAAGCAGACCGGCTCCATGACCAGGGCCGAGGAGACCATGGCCAAGAACATACAAATCAGCCTCGCAGCGCGAGTGCAAGAGGCGAGCGCCGGCTTCAGGAAAAAGCAGAGCGCATACCTAAAGAGTAATTCTCCCTTCCCAAATAGTAACAATTGCACTTGCAATGCTAACCTCCAACCCCAGAACTCCGCGGAATGTCCGGGCTGGGCGCTACATCACCCATCGGCGAGCGACGCCCCTCGGCGGCACCACCACCACCAACTACGCGATCGACCCGTCGCTATTCGAATCCGACGCGGACCGGTCGTACTCGCAGTCGGCGCTGCAGCAGACGACGCAGCAGCGGCAGCTGCACTCCAACGACGCCGTGATCCTCCAGCGCGAGCGCGAGATCGAGGACATCGCCCAGGGCATCATCGAGCTGTCGGATCTGTTCCGCGACCTGCAGACCATGGTCATCGACCAGGGCACCATGCTCGACCGCATCGACTACAACGTCGAGCGCATGGCCGCCGACGTCAAAGGCGCTGACCGCGAGCTCGTCGTCGCCGCTGGATACCAGAAGAAGACTACTAAGCGCAAGCTCATCCTCCTGCTCGTCCTGCTCATTGTCGGCGCTGTAATACTTCTGGTAATAAAACCGAAGAACCACGGCGGCGGGAGTAGCGGTGGTGGTGGTGAGGGGTAGCGACGGAGGGACTGACGGGGGAGTAGAGGGGAGCTGATGAGAGAGCGTTTCTGGGTTACGCTTATTGTACGTTTGGGAGGTATGTAGGAAATACGGTATATCACAATCTGGCTCATATCATTGAGCCATTCGAACTAGAGTTGTCTAGCCACCTATCATGGGCATGGGAGGTATTGACGAGATCCTGTATCAGACAAGTTTATCTAAATCTTAATTCCGTCTTATAGAGGTGTATACCCTCCTATCTATGCTCTATATAAATCCGTGGGTATCTTTATTCTATATTGTATATGTACATATAACTAGGCGTTAAATATATGTTACAGCACGATACGAAGCTGAGGCATTGCCTTCCCCATACTGTGTAGATACTCTTGGTCTCGTATCATCTGCTCTTGACCACGAGTCTTAATCTCCTCTTTCAGTACCTCTAGTGGTGGGAGGAGTTCTTCTCCCCAAGCCTCGTCTAAATAGGTTTTCATTTCCTTCAGTGTTAGACGATTGTTTGCTCTCGCCACCTGCCATATCCTTCTAGTTGGATAACCAATCCCATAGAGGGTGATCAGGCGGAGTTTAAGCAGAGAAACCAAGTGCGGTTTCTCAATAAGAACGCCCCGGTCGTAAAGACTCCGGAGTAGCCTGACAGCCCGGGCACCGCCGAAATTTATATGCCGTTGATGATGGCTCTGCATGGGTGCAACTGTCCTGGAAAGGTTCTGGGAAGGATAAAACGAATGGCGTACAATTGTCCCTACTATCCTGTTATCGAATATCAGGCGTAGCGGATGTTGGGGTATTCGGGTTGGTAAGTCTAAAGGAACATACAGGCCCAGGAGATTTTCCACACTGGACAACGGCTTTTTCATGGGCTCCGGTATATCCTCCGGGTGTACAGGAACGAAACCTGGGCGAGAAGACTGGAAGGAAGTAAACATATCTGCCAGTTCAATACTGAGTTTTTCCAGATCGTCCACTCTGCCTTGTCGAGTAAGACAGAACAGTAGCTTCCGCCAACAGCGAATCGGCACTGGGATTTCCATAGCTGCGAGCTGTCGACAAATAGGTAGGTAAAAGTAGAGTGACTCTTTAGGCATAAATGTGGACTTGATTTCGGTGGCGAGACTATCAAACAACAAATTTGTCTGGTTAGAGTCGATTGTGATTCCCATCGCCTTCATATCGTCTAAGAGCCTCGAGAGCCCTACTCGGTCTTTACGTAGAATATATGATTGTGCAAGTGCGTTGGCTGTTTGACGAGTCGACTTATCCATTACTGCTAGCTGCGTAGCTAACATAAGTCGGTGAGTCCTCCAATCCTCCGAGTTGGCTGTAGAGACAACTAGTTGTGACTGTAATTCAAGATCGTCAAATACGTCCGGATGGAGGTCGCTATGCAGAAGATCAAGAAGAAGCTCGTCGTCCTTGGCTTTAGCTAAGTAAAGTACCAGTCTCAGATAGTTAGAATCGACAACTGAAATCCCATGCTCCTTTAATTGCTCCATGCGTCTTAATACGCCTTTTGATGTCCCTTCTCTCAGTGCGATCGATTGCAAGGATAACGGTCCAATCTCACTGATGCCTAACCCTGAAATTGCTGAGATGGCGGTATTCAAACTGACCCAGGAGCTAGCCAGCCACTTAGCCCCCAGTCGATCGTTATAATTCTTGACACTGATACCAAATGTACCACCGTGCACACGATTCATGAATTCCCGAGATATCTCAATTTTTTCTGTATCCTCCTTTGATTCGAAGTTTAAGTTGTCAACCGCGGCCGATTCTTGGGGGTCAAGTGGTATAAAAGAAAAATAGCCTTGCAAAAATCGTAGAAAGGGTCGAGCAGAAACAGGCGATAGGGGCAAATCCCTATGTTGAACACAAGTACGTCGCCATTGTGCTGCTAGACGGGACGCACCCAAGTCGTATAGATATGGAACGAGGACATCGTACAGCTTATGATCAATATTCATGATGTATAGAGACTCAAGAGTGGGAGTACGGTACAACCCTGGGTCATTTGCAAACTGCTTGATCATGTTCGCAAACTCGTCTGCACCCGGATAGAAGTTTGGAGTCAACCGTAGTTGCCACTTCAAAGCTTGATGGTGCTGGTGAGTGCGTAGGAAGTGCGACAGTATCGTCGAGTAGAGTTGCGGCCATTTTACGCCGTGCATTTCATACATCCACTCGCTGTAAATCCAGACGCTTGCTAGAAATTTATTATTCTCCCCAGACCTCACTGCGGCTTCTAACATGGTTTGCCAAAACGCAGGCGCAAGCGGATCCTGGACATCGTATAGCGTCTTGCGACCCCATAGACCTTTCCATACCTCCCAAACGCCTAGGTCCCCATTGACTCTCTTCTGGTAATCTAGGAGAGCACTCCATAAGGCAAGGTCGTTACGGTTTTCGAATTGGTCTACTAACAGCTTGCTTCTCCATTCTTTGGCTGGACCACGCCGATCAAAGTCGGACTCGACAGAGAGACGGTAAGGGTTGGTCAATAAACCTCTCCATTTTCCAAATAGTTTCGCTTCTTGGACTAAAGGGAAGGCCGAGTTCTGTTGTTGCGCAGGCGTCTTCCGTATCACTTGGACATCTCCAGACAGTTCCGACAAGAGAATATCGAAAGGGCTTCCCGAGCCGTTCGAGGACGACACTGAGAAATAGTATCGTGCGTTCTTTCTATATTCCGAGACAGGTAACCGAGCGTCTCGTCGGTGCAACTGAGGGCGCTGGTATGAGAGTGGGATTCGAGGATGGAGGACAAAACGCTTTGGCTTCACATCTCGAAGGGTTATGCTCGCCAATCGCATTACTGCCACACGATTTACATACTGCTAGTAGACGGTTTAGTCCACAGGCGTAGCCTCGACAAGAGGAGGAAATGGTGAAGCAGGGATCTGAGGGTAGAGAGCGAATAGCTGCATAAGGAAAATTATGTAGTCAATTAGAATTTTTGAAAGATACCACAGCTTTAGATCGGATTAATAAGGTATTTCGGTACCTTTTTTTTTTGACGATAAGCCATTAAAGAAATGGAAGCTGCTAGCCATTGGACCGCCGTTGCGACTGGGGGTTTAGTGGGGTTAGCATGTAGTTACAATGCTTAGCCGAGGTTTTAACGCTTAGTCATAGTCAGAGCACTACCTAATCCGAGATCCAATCATTCGATGTTGGAATCGATTCAATTCAAGCTTTCAATAACAGCTTCTTCATACACTTTCGAATCCATAACCCAGCATACGAACGACCCTCGAACATCTACAAAATGCCGTATGTGTGCACCCTCTATATCAATGTTCTCGCGACCGGTTATCTGGTTGTCAATGACCTCATTCCGTATATGCGCGGATCCGAATGTCTTCCTGATGGGATTAGTTAGCTTCGTTGACGTATGCTAACAACCAGCCGTGTAGTCTAGTCAACGCCCCCAACAAGGTGCCTGACCACCAGCGATTCTACCAGCAAGCCTACAAGCAGCACACCCGTGTCTGGAGGATCGTATGTCTCCAATTTGTTTACGTACTGTCTATGGAAGGTCATCCTCAGCTGACTGAATATAACGCAGAACCCGCGAAGCAACTACCTACTAGTCCCCTACAATGTTCTTCTTTGGGGCAGCTTCGGAGGTTCGTTTATCGTATCATTTATCGTCGCAGCTTATTCTAATGATGACTATAGCCTGCATGTACATGATGGGACGTAAGATTCTGGGCTACAACACATGGTTCGGCAAGTCCTAAATAGACAAGAGTAAAGAGGACTAGCGTTGTAGATGATAATGGCGAGGATTACTAGGTGTATCCTTCTAGGTTAAGGAATAGACCATTGTGCATACAATCCCTACGAGTTCCCTTCTAGTTTGGATTCATGATCAACCTTCTCGTGTCTTAAGCTATCAAGTTGTTATAAATTAGTCCATTACGCCCAAGGCACAAGAAACCTCTATAATGCCTGCTATTTACTCATACATGAATGTTATCTAATTCCAGCTGGTTTGGAACTAGTCCATCCGCAAGCTCGTGCTAGTAAACCAACTAACAGGTAGACTTTGTTAGTCGGTCATGTCTGTGTATACTACTAGTATTAAGAGTGTGTTTAGTATCCTTCGGCTCCGGGGGCCTTTTCATCTTTGCGCAAGCTCATAAGAAGCTCGCGGAAGCGTTCCTTGCCTGAACCACTGGCACCACCCTTTTGACCCTTGCCGCTCACATCAACTAGCTTAGCAATGCGCTCCCAGCTCGTACCGCCAGAAGTAGTGTCATCTCGGCTGGCTAGGAATTGCTCGGCCTCCTTTCGGGTCTGCGCGATCGTCTTCTCTTTCTTGCTGTTGTAGTTCTCGTAGAAATCATCGATATTTTGTTGAGCCTCCTTGATGGTCTCGGCCTTCTGGGCGGCAAACTGCTCGGCTCGTCGGGCGTTGGCGGCATCCCTCTTCTCGCGCCACTCCTTGATCACCTCAGGTTCTTCCTCCTCCCCAACATAAGCATTGAAGCCCGAGTTGTAGCTGACAGATGGGCCGGTGACGGTACCACCGGGTGCGACTTGCTGCTCATTGGCAATTATTAGAGATATGGTCTTGTTACGGCTAGCTCAAAAATAACGAACCTCATTCGACGTGTTAATGTCGGGGAATTGGCTCTCGAATTGGGCGCTTTCGGCACCACCGCCTCCTAGAAGATCGTCGGACGAGGGATCCGCTAGGGCTGCAGACTCGTTGCCCGTAGTAAACTGCGTGGCGTCATCGCCAAGGAGAGCGCGTTCGCGAGCGAGGAAGTCGTCGGCGGAAGGAGATCCAACATCTTGGACTTCAGTCTGGGCTGGAGAAAAAAGTTAAGAGTAAGCACCCAATCCCAGGGGATAAAAAACAAAAAGTAGGGGGTAACTATGCTCACCACCAGAATCAAAATCGTCTAGCGACGGGAATCTGTCCGCCATGTTGAAAATAGCAATGCGATCGAGTCGTTAAGTAGGAGTGGTTATAAGAGATTTCCAGTTGTCGGGAATGTGCGTCGAGGTTATTATGTAGAGAGTCTTGGAGGAATTAACGATATGCAAGAATATGGAATATGTCTAATGCTCTTGCAAGGCTTAAAGCTGTAGCCTCAGGTACGTCGTTTTTGTATGAAGTACAGATTACAGTTGCAAGCATGGATCTAAATACAGTGCATTCAAGGTACTTTAAGCGTTAATCATTATAACGCGCACTGTTAACATCTTATCACTACGTGTACGTACCTACTAAAATACCTAACGCGAATGCCTTAAAAAAAAGGATGACAACCTCCCAAGAATATAATTGGTAAAAAATGTCCGTGCGACTGCGCTAATCACGTGCTCCAATCATATGAGATCGACGGTATTATGTACGTTCCCGTTCCCCCATGGCTCCACTTGCTTTCCATTTTATGCATCCTACCTCTACTTCTACTTTCTCTATCAACTACTTAAGCTAGATATCACAAAACAAAACAAACAAGCAGAAACGAGCAGTAGTCTGAGGTGGCTCTTACTAACCTTACTGCCTTCTGCTTTGTGCTGGACTCGAGTTACTTTCCCTATCTCATGATATTTGCAAGTAGGCTAGACTACCTTTAAGCAACGTCTTCGCGTCTTCGGCCCGCGTCAAGATGAAACCCTGGTAGCCAACTGTAGATTGATTCACCAAGTAAACTACACTCTATTTCACAGAAGAGTCCATCCAGTCCAGCACAAGCCCCTACTTCTTCAATTCCTCGTTTCAACAAGTCAGTATGGCTTACACCGACGATGCTGTGTTGGCCAAGCTCTCTGCACTCTCCGAGGCGGCAGACAGCATTGTGTCCGTATCCCAGTGGATCATGTTCCATAGGTAGGCAAACTCGAGCACATATCCATTAAGCAATCTGTGTCGCCTAGTAGACAATCACTGACTTATTTGTCGAACGTCAGACGCCATGCAGATCGAACAGTACAACTGTGGCTCCAACGCCTTAGAGATTCTACAAGTCACAAGCGATTGAATCTCATCTACCTTGCCAATGGTAAGTATTCCCAACTTATAGCACCCAAGTCGCTCTATTCGTACCAATCTGCTCTGTCTCGAGAAAAACCCTAACAGTACTATTAGAGGTTGCACAGCAGACGAAAGCTCGTCACAGAGAAGATTTCGTCGTAGCATTTTCTCCTATTATTGCAGAAGCCGTTGCTACTGCTTACAAGGGCGCCTCGGCGGATATACAGCAGAGGATCAAACGGGTCGTTGATGTCTGGAAAGAACGTACTGTCTTCGAGACACCCATCTTAGAGGCGATAGAAG
Organism: Entonaema liquescens; assembly: GCA_902805475.1. Taxonomy (NCBI): domain Eukaryota; kingdom Fungi; phylum Ascomycota; class Sordariomycetes; order Xylariales; family Xylariaceae; genus Entonaema; species Entonaema liquescens. The sequence continues at coordinate 1,791,287 of CADCSX010000001.1, read as the reverse complement.
CGCGCGTCCAAGGTAAGCTTTTAGCTCTTAGTGGCATCTGCGAGTATCATACTAATTACATGAAGAAATCAACGAGGCCCGTGGTACCGCTAAAGCCGGACTGGGTGGCTCGATATTTGGGTCTTCCTCCATTCCAGCAGAGCTAGCGCCCCTAACAGCTCCCCAGCAGAATGTGACAAAGTTGCTTCTGAGTACAAAGTCCACGGTCAATACAGCTAACCAGGAATACGACAAATTGTTGGGTCCCGGAAGCACTGCGCCTTCTGCCCCTGTGTATGCTGCTCGTTTAAGTGGATTGCTCAAAACACTAGCCCAGGCTGAAGGAGCTGTAGATCAATGTGTAAAGGCTCGCCGGGAGCTTGTTGCAGCTTTACAGAAAGTCCTAGACAGCAACAGAAATGCACTAATATCTGAAGAAGATCAGCTGGAGACTTTCGTGCGACGGAGGATGGAAGTAGAGGACAAGAAGACCGAAGTTGAAAGAGCAATCATGGCAGGACTTCCAGATGATGAGCCTTACTTCAGCAATGGCCAAAATGATCATCCTGACCCAGAGCCTGATAGACCGGAGATTGAAGAGCTCACGCCACCACCCATGGAGCCGGACTTTCCGGAGCACGCTGATACAACGGATCATACAGGTAGTACCCAAGAAACCACCGGCCAACCGCCTAATATACAGGATGCCGACACCCACGCTAATCTCAGCGTCCAGTATAAGTCGGTGCCAACTACGATGAACGGGTCTAAGAAGCGTAAGCTCGATGCTGGCAATGATTTTCCCGACCTTGGAGAAGACGATGGCATTGACTCGGATGTAGCCGAGATGCTCCGTAGAGACAGCAGCGGCTCGTAACCTTGGCGGATATGGCGTGAGCTAACCATGCCAACTTTCCCAAGTGATATCTTGGAGACGTCGAGCAGAATGCAAAGACAATTAATGTATAGTAATGACAATTTTGCATTTCAGGGTGGCTTCTTTCCATTTTTGATGCCAAAATATCATGCGAGGTTACTACAAGTCTTGTTCACCTTGTTCACTATGGATATACCCTCCTTTTCTACTCGCGGTATAAGACTGTGGCTGCAAAATAATATAGTTCCTATTCGACTACTCATCAAAAAGATACTAGAGTGTCAGGTGCTCTAATTTGGCTCTATATCGTCTTTTTGCGACTATGTACTCTTAGTCATGCCGATAATAGTTGAAGAAGCTTGCCGGGTTGCTCCTTTATATTATGTATAGGAAGAAAAGGAAGTTGGATTCAAAGTATCACCAGTTTGTTGATCAGACCCATGCCCAGAACTCGCGCAACTGTGATAGGGTATTGATGTAGCTATTCCTTAGAATGGCCGTAAATCCACACATAAAGGATATACAACTCATGTAATTAAGTTAATGACAAAGAAGAAGTTGCAATTGAAATCAACTATCCCCCAGCCTTCAAATGTACTAAGGTACCTATACACTAAACTCTACAGGGAACATGACAGACCGGAGTTGTGCCGATTAGCTCTATACGCAAGTTGCTTGGATGATGCATAAGCGATACGAAAGCTTCATCGGTTTTAATGAATTACTCCGTGTAGATGACGGCATTCTTAATTTTTTTTTTCCTTTCTCTTTACCACCGAGGTTACTAACGAAACTTGCGCGGCGAAAATATAAAAAAGTGAAGCTCGAGTTAGCTTCGTTTCGATGGTGCGAACCCTGCGCAAGGGAACACACCTATATCGATCCATGAAGACTCGGGTGTGAGTAAAGCGCTTAAGATGCCTTCGGGAGCATTGGGCCGCGCTGTGGTGGGATGCCTCCCGCAACGCGGCGTCGGCATCACGAAGGGCTTCTCCCACCAACCTACTCTCCTACCACCATGCTGTGGGCTTTGCGCCCCTTCTAAGCGACCAATTACCTTTGATGCTCCGTCACAGCCGTTCTTCCAGACCTCTCCGACTGTTTTCAAGACGAATTATCACTCATCTCGCTCCATCCGATCGCAAACGCCGCTAGTCCTTTCTCCGAAGCTCGGCTTTACTTCCACGTCACGAATACAAATATCGAACTCACCATGGAAATCGCCAATTGGTATACTAAGACAGCTTTCTACGAATCAACCGTCTAACCGGGAGAACCTTAATGTAACTCTCCCGAGTAGTGAGAAGAGGGACATCAGTGTTGTTGCTTCGACAACTGCTAAGACGGTGGAAGACAATGCACAATCCCACGAAGGTTTCGGCAAGAGTGAAAAGGCTTCGAAGGCAGCTCAGGTTAATTTACGCGCTCGGCTTTCTCACGATGGAAAAGATAGCAAGAAAATGGCTGCGTCATTCAGCGAGATCTGGCGTCTCATCAAGATTGCGAAGCCAGAGGCGAAAAATCTTATAATTGCTGTGGTCTTGTTGCTCATCTCTTCCGGTCTCTTTGTTTCGCTCCCTTTGGTTGTTGGCAAAGTCATGAATCTGGCTACCGCAAAAACTGCCGAGGATACGGTGATATTCGGCCTGTCGCTCTACCAGTTCTTCGGCGCTTTCGGGCTGGCTCTTACCCTCGGCGCATGCGCTAACTTTGGACGTATTGTTCTGCTACGTATTGTGGGCGAGCGAGTCGTCACACGCCTGCGATCCCAGCTCTTCAGGAAGACCTATAGCCAGGATGCCGAGTTTTTCGATGCAAACAGGGTCGGCGACCTGATTTCTCGGCTCGGCACGGACACTATTATAGTGGGCAAGAGTATCACGCAAAACGTATCGGACGGATTAAGATCTATGGTAAACAGCGTTGCGGGACTTGGATTGATGGCCTGGATCAGCCCTAGCCTCACTGCCATTATCTTGCTCGCTGCCCCTTTCATCGGTACTGCCTCTTTCGTATACTCTCGCGTCATCCGGAGGATCAGTCGCAAAATGCAGCAGAATTTGGGAACCCTTACAAAGATCGCGGAAGAACGCTTGGGAAATGTCAGGACTAGTCAGGCCTTCGCCGGCGAGGCCCAGGAGGTCCGTCGATACAACAACCAGGTCAGGAAGGTCTTTGAGCTCGGGAAGAAGCAGTCCATATACGATGCGTCGTATTTCTCCGGAACATCCTGGATGGGTAACATGACGATAATCGCTTTGCTGTGGTTTGGCGGTAATCTTGTGAGAGATGGCATAATGACAGCTGGTGACCTTACTACTTTTGTCATGTACACATTCTGGGCTGGTGGTGGTTTGTTTGGCGTGGCCAACTTCTACTCAGAATTGATGAAAGGAGTCGGAGCCGCTACGCGTATCTTCGAACTTCAAGATCGGGACTCTGGTATCTCCTCGACTAAGGGGTTCAAAGTTACGTCCGCGCAAGGGCCCATCAGATTCGAGAACGTCTCCTTCGCGTATCCCACACGACCTGCTGTGACGATCTTTAACAGTTTGAATTTTGAGATCCCATCAGGGACCAATGTGTGCATTGTTGGCCCTTCAGGTGGAGGAAAATCGACCGTCTCATCTCTGTTACTGAGGTTCTACAATCCCACCTCTGGTACCATCAAAATCAACGGCATGGACATTACTCAGATGAACGCAAAGTCGCTACGCCGCCGCATCGGCATGGTGTCCCAGGAACCAGTATTGTTTTCGGGTACGGTAGCCGACAATATCGCTTACGGAAAACCAGGTGCTACGAGATCTGAGATTGTAACGGCTGCGCAAAAGGCCAACTGTGGCTTCATTGCCGACTTCCCACAAGGCCTCGAGACGCAAGTCGGCCCTAGGGGTGCACAGCTCTCGGGCGGGCAGAAACAACGCATCGCTATCGCACGAGCACTCATCAAGGATCCTGATATTCTCATTCTGGATGAGGCAACTTCAGCCTTGGATGCGGAATCCGAGACAGCTGTGAATCTAGCTCTAGCAGCACTACTTAAGGGCCGCCGCCGGACGACTATTTCTATCGCGCACCGTCTTTCTACAATCAAGCGCTCGGAGAAGATTATCGTACTATCTAACCAAGGCACGGTCGCCGAAGTAGGATCCTACGAAGAACTGAGCGCGAACCCTCATAGTGAATTCACCCGACTGATGGAGTGGCAAATGAGCGGAGGCGAGATCCCAACTAAGTCGCAGGGTCCCTCACTCTCGGAGTCTGAGATCATCGAGGAAGATCTTGAGGAAGACAACGACGAGGATCTCGGCGAAGAGGAAGAGGAAGAAGCAAAACAGAAATCGGAGAGGTAATAATCACGCATTTCATACACTATAGGACGCAAAATTTGCATGAAAAACGGAACGGCGGTGAAAGCTTCTTGCCATTTTTTCTGGTTTCCTGCGTATTCAGGGGGTCGTACAATAAAAAGCCAGGCTCTTAGAGAGGAAAGGAAGGGACACTAGGTATGAGAAGGCATACACAGGTACGGGAGGGGGGGGTGTTTAGGTGATAATGAATGAACAAACACTTGTATGTATATGTACGTGTAGAGTAATGCGTCCGGAACTCCACTCGATTTAGGTAAATATACCAACGACGAGGTCATAAGCCGGACTCGGGATAGAGTCCGCGGATCCCTTGGATAGAAAGGAAAGAGCTGATGTGGCTCGGGGAGTTGGGCTTGTAGAATACACCTACGGCACGATGAATAAAGGGGTAAAATGTACTCGTAGCTGTGACGCGGATATAGTCTACCGAGATGATGAGTTGTGTATATAATTTCTAAATGCAATTATATTCCCGCTACGAGAGTGATCGAGTTGTATAATTGTTGGGCGGATCAGCGTTGGAATATTGAGAATACATCAATATTGTACGAGATCTGGACAGCGACCACTAGTAATGATATAGTCAGACGACTATATGTTCTTTAGGTGTTTGTCATCGTCATAATGCCTTATTTTCTGTGACAGCTGCGCGTATAATTGTTACGTAGTGGGTTGTGGCCTCCCGTTCCATTACGATTAACTATTATCACGACTTTTACTACTTTGCAAAGTCGATAGATGTCCAACGTTAAATTTAAATCGACTTTAAAATATCCTAATGGTGGGTTTTTAAGTCATTAGTAGTGCTTTGGTAATGTTGGCTTGATCACTAAAAGTCGAAAACCCAAGTAGTGCAATAAGACTTAGGGGTAATGCCTCACTCCTGGCTACTGACTCTGATACAAAACAAATGATACGGACGTGATATTACTGATTTATAAAGACCACCACTATTATACTAAAAACACGTCAACTAATGCCTCCCTAACAAGAAGCAATGTATCCGCCACGTTTTGGACCAGTCCATACTTAAGACGTAGCCATTCGGCCAGCCTCTTCCAAGGTAATTTTGAATTTGATAGAGCAGATATTGGAAAACACGTTAACTAAACTCTTCCTTGTGTGTTTGCTCTGTAGTAGAGCTTCTAAAGATGTAGGCTACCTAGGTACCTATACACGATAATCACTTTGCTGTATTTAATGAGAGATAATCCCTGCAGGACTACAGTTCGACAACAACTATAGAACTAACAGTAAGTTGTCAAGTAACGTTATATTTTCAATAGTCATCGCCATACACCATATACCTATATTGTAAACCGTAATATAAGCCATAGAGTCGTCCATGCCTACCTAGGTATATGCTGTAAGCCACGCTGATTAGGTAGGTGGTTAAGAGTAATAAGTGTGACAGGTAACTTAACCTTCAAAAAAAAGGTCTAACGGGACAAGGGAATGAAGGAATTGTGATCCGAGGAAGCGATCCGTTAATGAGACCATAACACAACAGCCTCCCATCTCACAACAACTCCCTCTATATGGGCTTACGGCCATTGGAGTCAATATAATGGCAGAACTTGGGACTTCAGTGGTAGAATCACGAGGCGACGGGTGCTAATCAGATATATAAACAGCCGGTATACGCGAATGGCCGGAACGAGCATAAGTGACTTGGAGGTATAAATTAATTAATTCTATGAAAGTTCTGGTAAAGGTATCTAACAAGTCTCGAAGCGTACATATGCGCCATGGTAATCGTCGTAATCATTATGCCTGCTCAAAGCCAAGGCAACCCAAGCTCACAACGTCATTCTGCTCGCCCCTTAACGGTACTCTCCGTTGGCTGTTTGAGTGGTTTTTCACCTCGTCAGTATCTCCGTCGGAATATTCCCAACAAGCCGCGGTTGCTATCCGAGCTCGCTCGAGGCGTCTTCTCCCTGTACCCCGTAGGCGACCCGAACTGCCTGCGCGGCATGCAGCACGAGACGGTCCAGAAGGCCAGCGCTACAAACATCACGGCGAACGCTACCCAGGAGATGATCATGAAGCCGGTGCCCTCGTTGGCCGAGATGCCGATCTCAGCGCCCTGGTCGTTGATTTCGGACGTTCCTTTCTTCGAGATGGCCGTCGCAATTGCGGCGCCAATCGCGAGCGACAAGGCGGCTAGCGTGGTGAGCACCATGTTCATGAGGATGGCTCCTCTCCCGATAATTTCACGGCGTAGCGTTAGGATGATTATACAGGATATAACAGATAGACCGGAGAAGCCCGCGCCGAGAACGTAAAGGATAAACGTCGCGAGCAGGAATTTGTTCACGTAGTCGATGGTCTGCTGGATCGAGTCGGGGATCGGAATGTCTGCCGCGTTGATGTTAAGGGGGCCGGCGTTGAGCTCTCGCTGGAGGATGTCGGTGAGATTGAATTTGACTAGAAGCGAGTGTTAGCTATACTGAGCTTATTATCTAGTAGCATATAGTGTCTGCTACTTACCTCCTGCCGATTGTGCTGTGCAGTTAGTCGTATTGTACCAAGCATCGGGCGAAGTCGCATTCGGCGCAAAGTTGCCCTCGCAAGCCGTCATGACGTGCACGCTGTACCACTGGGAGATTCCCAGCTCGCGAGAAAGCTGGTCGGCGACATCATTTGCGATATCGTTCAGCTGGTCTGTGATCTGGCCTTCGATGTCGCTGAGTCCGTCTTGAATGTCATCCCAGCCGAACCCAGGAGAGTTGGTGGCCGTAGGCTGGGAACCGGATGAACTTGAGGTCGGTACGAGATCATGGCCAAAATTGGACATGTTGATCTGGAAATATGGTTAGCTCGCAAGGCTTCGCTATATAGGTTAGGGACGAGGACGTACGGCTATGATGTGATACTTCTCCATCGATTGGCGCTGGGATCCGGTACCAGCAAAGAGTGCTATCATTGCCAGCACGAATCCCACCAGCGACAGGAGTGTCGGGATAACCACCGTTAAGGTCTTCGCATAGCCGCGTTTTGGAGTCATTTTGTCTGTAGTTGAAGTTGGAAGAATTATGACCAATTATTAATTTTCTCCACGATTAGAAAAGGTGTTTATGATAATTGGTAAAGATTCAAAAAGGGGAGAGGGAATCTCAGCCGGCGAGATATAATTGAGATTTAAATAATGATAACTAAGACGATGGACAAAGGCAATGAAATATAATGTTGCATTGTCGAACACAATGGGCAATTCACGAACGTCGTACGTAGTACTTGATTTAATATGGCCATCGGATAACAGCCTTATTATATAGAGCATGCATCATCTATCCAAAGAAAAAAAAAAACTCCGAAAAGCCTTACCATTTATTCGTCCGAATTCCATTTTTGACCAACACATCTTGATCTATTTGGGTAATTGACATCTGCTCGGCACACGTACACGTAACAATGAGTCCCTTGTCTGGTCTACTTCGAGACGAAAAGCACTTACCGTGTACTTCGATCGTAGATCCCAGTTGTAGGGGAAAACAGGCCATGCACGTATTCACAGGTTGCATCTGAATGGGCAACGAGTTGCGTCACGGAGTAGTTTTGCCTCCTTTAGTCCATGTCGGCTTCTATGATTGGTTGTTTGTTAGCGTTGCGTCATAAGTAGAGGTGACCCCTGCAAAACCGGTTCGACACCTTGTAGCCAATCGACTCTGGTTGGTTATTCATTTATCGTTAAAGGACTCAGCCAGTCCCAGCCGCTGTCGAGCGTCTTCTGAGAACGATCCATAGCCATACGGTAATGTTGGTTGGCTGGGTCTCGAAACAGCTTCACAAGTGGGAGGCGTTTAATATAAATCTTGAAATAGTTAAATGTTACACGGTATCGTGAAAGAGGGTGGGCTGTGTGAGAGCTATAGTAGAATGGCTTTATTCTTATTGTTCAGGGTTGCTGGACAATTGACCTTTGTCTATTAATCTCTGAGTCAGACTTGGGGGTATATTTTGAGATAGTCAGCAATGTACAGAGTTAATCCAACTCTCATTCTTGTAAATTCTTCTAAGGATAGTCGTATAATTTAGTATGTGATATGCTTTCCGCACGCACTTTTCTACATTAGAAGAGCAACCTACGTCGCTCGCTCTCCACAACTGCCTTCATACTATCCGCGAGGATATCTTTCTCTACCGTGATCCAGCGCCCCCTCCCGGACCGCTGTGCCCTGATATGCTTTTCGACTGCCGTCGCAGACTCGACCCAATCTGCAAGCCGGAGGATTTGGCCCTTTGATGAATCGTCCGCAAGGGCATACCCGGAACAGAGTCTCAGGGTTGTGATCTTCCCCCAATCACCCACCCAATCAACAAAATTGATCGTGAAATCTCCATCCGCTTCCTTTCTCAGTGCCGGAAACCAATCTCCGCAACCAGTTAGATCAAGATATTCTAGACTATACAGCGACTTGCTTAGACGCTTTAGCACTATGATCGCTTCTGACCAGTCGCCATCTAAATTGTGGCTATATGGCCCGGTGCCGCCATATTGGACGGTTCTTCCAGTTACCGATGACGCAACTTTCGCAAGTTTTGCATTGGGTGTCAAAGACGGCTCTGGCCAGCCAGACAGATCAAGGTGCGTAATTGTTGGCAATTTGGTAGCCAATGCGAGTAGTTGCTTCCACGAAGCAGCGGGCGCATTCCCAGGCTCTATTGCAAGTGATAGCTGTGTCAAGTTTGGTAAGAGCTTAAACGGCCCAGAAACGGGTTCTGGTGCCTCCCACGATTCCTGAAGATCAAGTTCGACTGAAACTTGAGGATAGAGTAGCTCGCTTAACTCTTTCAGCGACACTGACCTTCCGGCCGAACCACTTAGATCTAAACAGAATATATCTTCATTCAGTTTATTGAGGTCGGGTCTTTCCACCTCGTATTGCGCAAGCTTTTCATCTTCGGGGCCAGAGAGGATCAGTCTTAGGTCGCTTATGGATAGTCCTGGTCCATGAAGCTCCGAAACACAACTTATTAATGTTGTCCGCAATTGGCTAGGTAGCGTATATAGATAAAACTGATTCCAATGTCGCTGCTGCTCCCAGTCCAGGGCCATCCGCCGTAGTAGCTGATCCACAAAACTGCCGTCTGCAGGGCTGTAGATGCCTGGTAAGGGCCAGTGTTGGATATGCCCTGCAAGGTTTTTCCCTAGGTCTACAGGTGCATGTCGCGACTGGGCTAGTGATACCCAACTACGCGGTGGCGGTGGACCCGGGGGTGCCCGTCGGCCATGTGCATGGAGGCGTAGAGATCGTCGGGGTGCTGGAGCGGGTGTCTCGGGAATTTGGAGGATCCGGCGGATCGAAGGCGGAACGGTAGGGGTCGCTACGGAGAAGTTACTCGAGGTACCATTTTGCTTTAAGCTAGTCCGTCGCAAGTCCGCGAGAATTTGATTGACGGATCGTTCATGCTGCTCTACGAGCTGATTGTTAGTATGATGCGTACGCTCGGGGTTTGTAGGGAGCTAAGAAGAATTGATTTACCAGAGGTTGTCCTTGACGAGGAGGACAGCGCAAGTGATGGCGGGGCTACTGAAGGCGGTTTCGAGTATTTGTTATTATGTCTTTTCTTAGGCATAACAGTTGAGGATGGGATGGACCTATTCTCGACTGTTTGCGAAAAAGAAGAAGTCGCAGAGATTAAGAAGAGCGGAAGGAAAATTGACCTAATGGCGTAAGAATTGGAGATGAGTCGATTGACTCATTAAAGATTACCTAATGTAATGAACCACGGATTTGAACCCTTGTGCCTCACTCTGCCCCTTCCTTCTAATAACTAACTGCCTAAACCAAACATTACATCATCGCTCGTTTACTCACTTAACTACACAACTTTCTTACCTGAGATTTCGCGACAAAAGAATATAAGAAATTAGTGATGCGTATAACAATATCTAAACTTTTCATTTTTACTCAATTACGGCCCAGTTTCTACTATACACATAGTTAGTCTTACATTATTTTATACATTATTTTATACATTATTTCTTATACATCTCTTCTAGTTATACGATGTCTTTCTCTTTAATCTGATTCTTCACAACACCTAATTTCCCTGCTTCATCCCTCCTAAACATCTGGAGGAGCAGTGTCGTTATCTTGCCCGGGGTTTGCCTCTTCATAATGGCAGATCTTTACGAACCGGTAGTATCCAGCTGCGATTAAAGCACCTAGGAGAGGACCAACCCAGTATATCCAGTGATAGCCTGGGAAACTCGGCGCAGCAACGGCACACCCGAAACTACGGGCTGGGTTCAGTGAACCACCGGTATAAAACACACCTATTGTCTCGTGTTAGCTTTACTCCTCAGCCGGATCCCTGGACAGTTCTCATCCACTTACCGGGAATTTCGGCGACGAATAGTGCCAGTCCAATGCCTAATGGGGCCAGGTACGTATCTTTAGACTTCTCGGCTGCGAGCATGAGGATCACAAAGACCAGGTATGAGGTGAAGAACATCTCGGCGAAAACTCCTTGTGCCAAGTTTACCCCCGGAGCCAATGTCGTGTTCACCGCTGCAATGTCACCCGGAAACATGACTTTTACTACAGCACCCGCACACATACATGCGATCAGCTGTGTCGGGATCAAAAAGGCGGCTCGTGCCCACGGCAGTTGACCACCGAGACAGAGACCCAAAGTGACCTATTATACGTTGAGCGGTCAGCTACAATCTTCCGAGGATGAAGAAAAGGGGGTTGTTGTCTTGGAACTCGCTACGTACCGCAGGGTTGAATAATCCTCCGGAAATTCTGTAGAAAGCCCAGACGGTAACGAGAAGTGAGAAACCATAAGCGAGCGAGATATAGATGACCTTCGAAGCGCCCGACGTTGCCGCGCCTTGGTCGAGTACCATGAGGTGGCCCGCATATCCAAAGAAGAGGAAAAAGAAGGTCCCGACGAATTCGCCCGTCGCAGCAACAAGGTGTTGCTCGAACGGATTCATATGTTGATAGCGTGGTTGGCGCGGTTGGCTTCGCCGCGGGTGTCCATTTCTGTGTCCGTTCCCGTGTCCATTTCCATAGTCACTTACTGACCGGCGGCGCTTTTCGTGATGAGGAGGCATTGCAACGCTATATGATAGCAGCTAAGTATTCCCCTATAATACTCGTTTCCCTCGATGGATTTGGCTATTCGGGGTATCCAAAAGTCCAACGAAATTTCCTGGCGCTGGCTTTATACAGCTTAAAGCTTGCAAATCGGCATTGGCGATGGCTTGACTATCTGGTGGAGTATGCATGATGTAACCGACTCGTCGGAATTGCTGCCGTCAATTATCTAAATTCACTTAGTCGCGCTACTAACCTGTGGTAGCAAGAATAGCTCCTCTAAGACGCTCACTAACACTCATTAGTTGCCGGCTAGGGCTTCATGTTCTACCTAAATAAGTAGGGGCATAGGAGCTTCAGCTCCCCATCTAGAATCTTGGAAAGTTGAGGCTCCGCACTGACTGATGCAACTTACTAGCTAAACAGAGACTGCATCATCGTCAACTTGATCAAATGATGAGCGTAGCAAGTATTGAACTTATTAGAAAATTGCTCCATCAAAAGCTGTAGCTATAGATCAACCAGCCTCTCATTTCTTTGATTATAGCTCTTAGACTCCTCCCTGACTTAACCTCTGATATGTCAAGATTTTTTCTTCTAGCTAAGTCACTAGACGCGTCAGCCATGCTGAAGATGTGTCTTGTTCCTGTCGAACTATGATTCCGCTAGGAAACAGGGATACCGACCTGAAGCTAAAATGATATCTCTTCTATTGAGATATCTTTTCTTATCGTCCAGATATGAATGCCACTTATATTTCGTTCGGGTCACACCATACAATAAGTCAGAAGAGTATCTAGCGGCAACTTGTATATTGAAACTTTCACTTTTATCTAACCATATAACTACTAATCAACTTAGTACCGATGCGCCATTCGATGTTTCTAGATATAACACATAATGGATGTTGTAAAATATGTAAATCGTGCTACTAGGCAGATAAGCCCTTTACCGCCCTGCCACCACATTTAGAACTCCGCCATCTACTGCGATAATCTCTCCGTTCACATATTGGTTCTTCGCAAGGTAGAGTACCGTCATTCCCATTTCTTCCTCGCGCCCGGCCCTCATCAGCGGGACGTGACCTTTATCTTGGATCTTCTCTGGTGGTACATAGCTTTTCTGCTTTTCATCACTGCTCTTAGCGGTCACTGCATTATATCCGTTAGCTTGACTATCGTGTCTAGTGGGAGAAAGATGAAAGGTATGGAAACTTACTTTCGCTAGGGAAATACCCCGGCGCAATAGAGTTGACCCTGATTTGGGCCTTTTGGAACTCGGCGCTCATCAGCTTCGTCAGGTGGACTGTGGCTCCCTTCGCTGTGTTATAGCTGAAATGGCCCTGGGCATGTCGCATGATGCCCGACATAGAGGATATTGTGATTACAGAAGGGGAGTAAGGCTCCAGGGGTCCTTTCGGACGGATGCCCTCCTGTAACAGGGGAAGGAAAGCTACTGTGGTAAAGTACACCGCCGTGACATTCGTGTTGAAGTTATCATGCCAATCGCTCGGGTCCTCATTATTCCAAAGCCTAGCCTTAAGATCCTCGGCCTCGGTATCCTTGGGCTCGGTCTTGGGACCCGAGATCCCGGCGTTGCACACCAGCAAGTTGATGTACTTCTCGCGCTGGCTCAGCTCCTTGACCAGCTTCTCCAGGTCGTCCTTGCTGGTCACGTCGCACGGGCCGATCGGGATGATCTGGCCGCTGCCCTTGGCGGGTTGGTGGCTTTTCGCCGCGTTCTCGAGCACTTCCTTCCGCCGGCCCGTGATGTACACTTTGGCGCCGTTCGCGGAGAGTGCTTGCGCGGCCATCAGGCCGATTCCCGTCCCGCCGCCTGTGACAACGGCTACGTAGTCTTTGACTCCGAAGAGATTGTTTACGTCGAATTGGTGCGTGTCGGCCATGACGAGAAGATAGCCGCGATGATATGTAGTAGAAGTGTTATTGTATAGCTCTACAATGGTATAAGAGGTGGTGTTTGGTTGAGGGGTAATATATTTCGAACTTGGATGAAAAGAAAAGAAATGAAATGAAATGAGAACCAAGTTCTTGAAGATAATTAAGTATACCCGTCACAGTGAAGTCAAGACGATGCTTATTTCGAAAAGTTTGAGCTTATATCAGAGGCGTGCCTCTTATATCGTGTTGAGTGGTGACGTAACTGTACCTGGCACCCACGTGTAGCAGGGATTATATCGATGCACAGGGGGGTATATCCGAGTTTCAAGGACAATTGGATACAGGAACAACTCTTCTATTACTAGAAAAATATTACTAGAAAAATATGAATCAGATTATCATAATTCTGCCTCGTGGTTATCAGTTTGATTAGTTATATCATAAATATATTGCCCTCAATTCGAGGCTTTGCTCTTGGAGAGGCCGGTTTTAGTAGGTCCTACTAAGTAACATCATTGCTTCTTTTAATACTGAATTACTTCCCAGCCCACAATGTCAAATTAAACTATCTTATAGGTTGAAAAAGAAGAGTGCTCGATTTGGAATTTCAATGTTTAAATTCTTTTACTCGCCTTCTTGCCAGTAACGATCTTTTCCTATTACGAGTATTTCCTCCGACGAAATATCGGCCCGTCAGCATAATAGAAAGGGAATGGAAACTAGATTTGAGGTAGGATGCTTAAGAAGGCTTACATGAATTTTCAGTTGAATGAATATAATAATAGAACATCCCATCCAAACCTCTAACCAGATAAGGTCCATAGAAACAACATGATGCACCGAGATACACAAGAAGCTACTCTATAACAATCATGATCGAGATGCGGAGAGTTCCGATACCTTGTGTGTACGCTGTTGTTTAATACTGACGTATACATCAGATGAACTGTTGGATCCTGCCTATAAGTGCCTCTTCAACCCATAAGTCTTACACCAGTGTGTCGGCTCAGCGCCAGGACAGCCTCAGCGCCTTAGGCAGTAATGATCGCGTTATCATTCCCTGTTCTAACCGCTATTCGTAACAGCAGATTATCTGCTTCTGAGGCACTCATATGTGCGAGGCTCTGGGGAACCAGTCCCGTCTTAGGCGCCTCATGCATGTTCTTGCCCGCCGTGCCGCGAAGGATCAATTGAGAACTTACATTAACCGCGCCTGGGTAACCAACCATAGTCCGCAGACGAGAATGAACTGCGTCTATCGTCGCTTAAATTGTGTAGTAAACTAGAAGTTGTGTATGCTGATCTGGGCGATATTACGCCGGGGTGAATCGTGCTGTGGGCCACGGACCGAGGCGTGCTGTTCCTATGTAGGTGGGACTCTTGATACGATGTCAGTACAGCCTTAACGGCACTATCGTGCGTGCCAAGCCGGAGGGTAGAAGGCGATGGTAGGACAAGTCCCTGCAGTATCACTGTAGCCTCTTCTTGAGGCCCCGCAGATATTGGAGACTCATCGGGGATAGGGCCTCAGCTCAGCCGTGTGTGTGCCTTAACCAAGTGTAGTGATATCCTGTAGTGCAATTGAGGTGAACGATGCCATACGGAACTGAAGTGCAGCCTAGATTAAGGAAAGTAGGCGACGGCGACGATGGTTCCCTTTACTCGTTGAACGTCTTTAAAAACCTAGGTGCTGCCGTCTCTTTAGTTCTAAAATGGCTTTCTTAGGTTCTACTAAACAGATATTATTGCCCATCAAACAAATATATTTTTCAGTCGTGCCCCTGAACCATAGCACTACCACGTACATACAACCATGTCTGCCCTGCCGCCGAACGAAATAAATCATCACTTCGTAGTCAACAACATTGTTTCAGGTGCTTTTATGCTGATAGCAGCGCTGTGCGTCATTCTCCGTTTCGTCCACAACCAACAGATGAGGAGAGTTGCATTAGACGACTGGACCATCCTAGCAGCATTCATCACGGGCGTGGGAGCATATACCTCAGGTCTCCTATGCGGCATAGCTGGTTATCGTATGGGCACACATACGATCCCACAGTTAAGTACATGTGCAAAGGTAGGTTAGGTTAGCCTCTCCCTTACCTGTATTATTCAAGCGAAGACTAACAGTGATAGACGGGCCTCGCAGGCGAAGTCCTCTATACAGTCAGCGTTGCTTTCGCCAAGACCGCGGTTCTACTGTTATACAAGCGCATATTTAATGTCTACCCAAAGTTCAGGCTATTCGCGCAAACCATGATAGTCCTTGTTGCGGCAGCCTGCCTCACCTACATATTCGGCCTCATCTTCACTGATACCCCGGCGGTGGCACAGTGGAACTTGAATATGTCACACACGTCGATAAATGCCGTGGCCTTCTATGAAACTGTAGGCGCTATCAACATCCTCATAGATGTGCTCGTCATAGCGTTTGTCCAGTACATGGTATGGCGGCTGAACATGACTACGAAGCGTAAACTTGGGATATCCGGTCTATTTTTCCTCGCTACATTGTACGTACCGGGGGGTTTCTAGCTATCCTTGCGTAACTTCAGAACTGATCATACTAATCTGCCTAGATCTGTTGTTATGGGTATCTTGCGTGTAGTCTATACTGGCATTATGGTCCATAATGATGCCACCTGTAAGTTTCTAAAAGATCTCAATTGCTGATGTTACAATATACGAGCAAATGGTCTAATTCTTTCTTTATAGATACCTTAACACTTGCCTGGCTATGGGCGACTCTAGAGCTTTTCTTATATATCATCTGCGCCTGTCTGCCCATTGTCTATAACCTCTTCCGCAAGGGTTCAGAGAATGACACGAGGAAGAGCGATTCGATCCGTCAGGCACATACAAGCGCCGGAAAGTCTCTTGAAAGGAAGAGACGCTTATACTTTGAACTAGAGGAGGGGACATCTGATTTCGAGTCTCACGCCATGGATAAGGTTAAGAGCCAAGACTCGGAGAAAACTCAGAGCATAGACTCTCTAGTTTATCCAAGCTATCCAAACCGGATTAAAAGTCACGAAGAGCTGGAGGCCCATTGGGACTTTTATAATGGGACTACGCTACGTGGTGGGGATGCGCTGTGATGTTGATGCTATATGGCCCATGCTAGCAACCGGGCTGGTTAGGCTCTTTGTCTTTTAGGGGGTTACACTCAGTATGGATGCCTCCGACTAGTAGAGGACACAGAGACCCAGTATCGCTTTAGCATAAAATAGTAAAATACATAATGTCCAAGCAAAGGAAGAACCACTATTTTCCTTGGAAGGGCTTATCGTAATACGCGCAGTAAGCTGTCTACTCTGCCTAGTAAAGGTTGCACTATGTGATCTATACAATTAATAAACTGGCGAAAAGCCCCTACGAAGTCTTAAGAGGGTAGCTGACAGCGACGGCTACGGCGGGGATTAGGATCTGTAAGTAGGTAGATTTGTATTCTAATATTATGTAGTATAGATGACATAACTATCGCATCCCATTATACTATCAAATTCCTCGACACAAATCGTACTGCGCTAATACTGCTCTTCAAACATGCTTCTGGCGGATATATATACAATGGCGATTAATATGACAGGTCCTGCTTACAACTTGGCTACCATCTTGGCACCTTGGCTCAGCATCGCCGTAGCATCCTCAATAAACTCGTCTACGACCGCCTTTGCGCTCTTCTGCTCGTTCACTAACGCGGCACACTTGCCCATAAGGTAGGGCCGGAACTGGTCCATAAGGTCATCTGCGTCATCATCGCTCTCGCCCTCCTTCCCTGAGCCTTCGCCTGTGCCGTTGGCGACCTTCTCTAGGTCATGCTCGTAAGGGAGAATACCCTTGGCGGTCAATTCCTTGATCTCAGATTGACGCTCGTTCTCCCAGTTCTCGATGTACGGGTTCTTTCGGACCCGCAGAGGTCGGCCGGTGAAGATGAGGGTTCGGATCGTATCGTCGAATCCGGCGGTTCGCACCGACTCCTTGTGCGACTCAGGTGCTCCAGCTTCATCGACTAGGATGAACCGGGTACCAACCCAGACGGCGCTCGCGCCCATCATCAGCGCAGCGGCCAGCATCTGACCGTTGTGGATGCCGCCGGCAGCGATGACTGGAACCTGTTGGCCAGATAGCACGCTCTTTTTTCCCTTGCAAATCTGCACACACGCCGGGATCAGAACGGTGGTCGGAACATCTCCGGTGTGGCCTCCACCCTCGCCACCCTGGGCGCAGATGATATCGCAGCCGATGTCGAGCGCCTTCTGAACGTGCTTGGGGTGTCCGACCATGTTCATGTAGTAAACACCATGCTTGTGTAACTTGTCAACAACGGCCTTGGGCGGTACACCGACGGCGGAAACGAAGAGCTTGGCTCCGGACTCGATAACAACGTCGATTAACTGGTCGAGCTTGCCCTTCGTGTAATCATAGCTAGATGCCGGCTCCGTTAGTTATATGGTCTCTATTCGCTTGACTGCTAACACCCTTGGGCGATGAAGGCTTACTTTGTTTTACGAGCTTTACCCCCAACCTGTGGGAGTAGCAGATCGATACCGAATGGCGCGTTCTTGTCATTTAGATACGACTTCAACTCGTCGATTTGCTCCTTCAACATGTCCGGGCTATAGGACATGCCTCCGATGACACCGAGACCGCCGGCATTCGTGACGGCTGCTGCGAGCTTGGGGCCGGCTGCGACGTTCATTCCAGCGAGGAGGATAGGGTGGTTGATCTTGAACAGATCGGTGATAGGAGTTCGGATCCTCTCTGTGTTGTCACATCTTGTTAGTGTGTCTTCATGAGTACAAGTGTAGGCTTGATGGGTTGTGACATACGTGGTGAAGCCATCTTGACTGTTTTAAGCGCTGACTAAAACTGTAGAATACGATAAAAGATGGTGAAGCGGCTTGTTTAGACTACGTTTCTATAACAAGAAATCCGGGGTAACTTAAGTAGTTGTAAATAATAAGAAAGCAGCTAGAGACGCGAATACTAAGGAGGAAAGCGTCTTGGTATCGGCAACACACGCGGCAATGGGAATAGTAGTAGGAATAGTAGTAGGAATAGATGGAAATGTGAGGATCGGGGTATATTCAGGATTTAGTATCCAAACTCCTAGAGGAACAAAAGCTGGGGAAGCCGAGGCAATCTTGAATGCAAGCCTTTGGGGTGAGTCTAGTCCAATCTTGGACTTAGCCGAGCCGAGGTTCTTCTTAGCGTGATTCGTTAATTCTGTCACGTTGGTATGTAAGGGGAAGGTGTCCATTATATATCGTCGGATACCTACATCTTTCTTTAGACGCGAAAAGCATTTTTGTGATGGTGACTTGGCTCTGATACATTTCGAAGTATGTCGACGATGTTCACTTCTAATACAAACTTAGAATAAAATCAACTTCGCTACCATTTCGTCATCCTGGTAACCAACATCTTTAAATCGGATCTAAGTTCTGTTAGAGACGTAGCACAGCATAAGATGGGACATGTAGGTACATCAATGCGCAGCTCGATTAGACCCGTATAAAAGATAAGATAAGACAATACAGTACATATCATACAGTGTATAGGTATCATGTAGTGTATAGTATGAATAATTTAGTAATCAAGGGTCCTTGTGGGACTTTGGAAATTTTGTGGTCAGCTTCGATTCAGGTGTAGTTTAAAAAACACTGCTTATTTAAAAAACTGCTTATGATGCGCGATTGTCCAATGAGGCAATTAGCTTGCGGGTCAATGCTGAAGTCCTAAGTTTCAATGAGTCCTCTCTCATCAGCATGGAGCTATACATTTCGTTGTGCTCGCGTGCTGTCAACCCACGCCAATTTAGTTTTTTATCACCAAAGTCGCATCATCCCTAAAAGAAGCATAATGGATCGACAATTCTCATCTAGTCTGCCCAGTAAATCATGCGGTTGCGCAGAAGGGCGCCGTGGTAAGCGGAATGCTTACATTGCTCTGGGCAGCAATGTCGGTGATCGGATATCTATGATCGAGCAAGCATGTAAGGAGATGGATTCGAGAAATATCAACGTAAAAAGAACCAGTAGCCTATGGGAGACCGAGCCTATGTATGTTCTAGACCAGAATAGGTTTGTAAATGGAGCTTGCGAAGTACGTCTTTAGTCTCTACTCTCCATGAACCCCAAGCTAAACAGTCCCCTTTAGGTAGAGACAGATCTGGACCCCCTATCTCTGCTAGACCAATTACAAGATATTGAGAAATCCATGGGGCGGCGGAAACTTATAGACAAGGGACCTCGAAATATTGACTTAGACATCTTACTTTACGAGGATGAAAAAGTTGACAATGAGAGGCTTAAAATTCCTCATATCGGAATTCCAGAGCGAGAATTCGTTTTACGACCTCTCGCCGAACTTATACCGCATAAGTCTATAGACTCCTCCAAACCCTGGAAGCTTGTCCAAGACTATCTCAACGAGCTACCACCATCTTCAGAACCTCTCTCTACATTAACCCCGATATGCCCCTCGGTAGAACCATTGAATGCTCTCAAGCCAACTCGGAAAACACAAGTAATGGCCATTCTCAACATAACGCCCGATTCATTTTCGGATGGGGGCATTCATACCCCTGATTCACTCAGAGACACGATTATGGCCTATGTTCGGGGAGGCGCCACAATTTTTGATATTGGGGGCCAGTCTACCGCACCCGGGAAGCTTGAGGTCAGTGCTCAAGAAGAGGTGGATCGTGTCTTACCTGTGATCAAGCTTATTCGTAGCTTGCCTGAGACACGCGATGTCGCTATAAGTGTAGATACGTACCGAGCGTCGGTTGCTCAAGCAGCCGTCGAGGCCGGCGCAGATATTATCAACGACGTATCAGCAGGTCTTTTAGACCCTGATATGTTCTCTACAATGGCCCGCTCTGGCAAGACAGTTTGCTTGATGCACATGAGAGGAGACCCTAGTACGATGAGCAAACTAAACGACTACCCAGATGGTCTTATCCCAACCATCGCTCGAGAGCTACTTGAGCGGGTAGCGGCTGCCGAAGCGGCAGGCATCCGTCGGTGGCGCATCATTCTTGACCCAGGGTTGGGATTCGCCAAGGTGGGCGAGCAGAACCTACATCTCTTACGCCACTTCGAAGAATTACGAAGCTGGCCCGGATTAGAAGGCCTACCGTGGCTCGTAGGATCCAGCCGCAAGAGCTTCATTGGTAAGGTTACCGGCGTTCCGAAGCCTATGGACAGAGTATTCGGTACAGCAGCAACAGTTGCCTCGGCCGTCCAGGGCGGCGCTGATATAGTACGCGTCCACGACGTCGTGGAGATGGGTCAGGTAGTTAAGATGGCCGATGCCATATGGAGATATTAGGTTCAAAATTCAGCTCGCGTTCTATTTCACAATTAGGAGAAGCTCCAAGCAAGAGACGATTATCGTAAATCATCGATCCATTAAGTCATGCTGCTACAGGCCGGTCCCTCCCTTTTTTATACCATTTTCAACTCCTTTTTTCAATGTGCTCAAACGTTCCGTGCGAAAGCCCCTTTTCATGCGAGAACACCGCAACTCCTAGCTGAGGGTCTGTGATTCACAGACCGAAACATCCTCCGGTAACTCAACGCGCTCGATATCCGTGCCCGAAATATTCTGAAATTAGTGGCAGCGGCTGGGCTCTTTAATCAGCTTTTTCCTTGATCGTATCCACCTCCTGTTCCTCTTCATCATTATCCTCATCCTCAGCTTCTTCTTCATCTTCTCCGACCTTTCCTTTCTTCTCTTCGTCTTCCTCGGCGGTTTCTTTGCCCTTACCCTTTCCTAGGGCATTCTCCTTTTCTGCCTCCTTGGCCTCGGCCTCCCACTTCATCACCAGGGCCGTCGCCTTACGGCGCTTCGTTGCTCGGGAGTCGAAATCGAGCTGTCGTCGGGCCCACGGTGTGATGTGGGTACTCTCCTTGAGCCAGGATTCCTCACAGCATCGTTCCGTGAGTTTGCGGACCACGTCGGCGCTATCCTCGTCGTTGATGCATGAGTCGATGACGTCGTCGCTCATGGCTAGGATGGACTCGGTGATTCGCGTTACCGCGTTGTCGCCTAGGACAAACCGACACACTTTGTTTCGAATCAACGGCTTGGCTTCGTTGTAGGCCTCGGTAGCTTGCTTGAAAGCCGCTGCCCAAAGGGGGTCTTCGCGCTCTTTGGCACGAGTGGGCATTCCAAACGGGTCATCAGACGACTCGAGGCGCGCGAGGGCTTCGGCCGGTCCTCCTTCGGTTACCACAGACGGGAGGGCAGTCAGATTGTCGTGACTGTAGAGTGCGTTGCGTGATCCAGCGGACGCTCCGAAAAGTGTAGGTGTTGACGGTCCCGGACTGCCGGGAGGAAGGAAGTGATTCGCTCGTGCCTTTGTACGAGGGCTGCCGACGTAATACAAAGGTGCCATATTGGCCCTGGCTCGTCGGAGAGCTGGTATGTCGGTATAAGAAGTACCAGCGAGAGGACTTGCGGGATACTTAGATTGTCCAACAGAAGACGGGGCGGCGGCAGAGGTGTAAGTACCCATCAAGGCCCTTTCCGCGTCGAGGTGCAGAATTCTTTCGTCGTACTGCCAAATCTGCCGTGTTGTGGTTAGCAAGTATGCTTCAATCAACGGTTTCGTGTTTATCGTATTCGCTAGGGAGTAGTCGGGTGTTATTGTTAAGAGAAAGGAGACTCACTTTCTTACGAAGAATTTGGACCAGGATCTTTGGGTCTTCGTTATCATCAGTGTCCTCCTTAGCGACCTTCTCAGCGACCTTCTCAGCGACCTCCACAGTAACCTCCTGGGCAGGACCATCGCCGCTTTCCTCATTGGCATTCTCAGCCGGCTTAATGCTGCCGCCATCACCCTCAACAGGTTGGTCAGGCTGGTCGGCCTGGTCATCCTCCTCCACCTCCTTCACAGTTGTGATTTCGAGTTCTCGAAGGGGTCGCCCGCGCATAGAGTTACGCTTGAAGTCAACCAGGAATGCCTTTTCGGGCGCAATAATTTTCCAGTATTTCTCAAGCTTTAAGTTTTCACGCTCGATGTAAGCAGCTACGGGGTCGTCATTAGGGTACTTGGGCAACGGTTTGTTGAGGTTGCTCATGGTAGCTGACGGGCGCAGACGAGAAGGGGCGCGAACACTCTCACCGGTAGTGTCTCCAAGATCGCGAATGTTGTAAGCCGAAGTGCTCATCACAAGTCGGTGCTGTCCAGGACGACTAAAGTTGACCGGTGCAGCGGTCTTGACTTCACCGTCATTGAGTGGGACATCTACAAAAGAGCCCGAAGGTGAATGCGCCTCTCCATCGGCAGGCTTACTGGTATCACCAGCGTCTTGGGTAGGGGTTGTTCCATGGCCGGTAGGGGAAGGCAGGTGAACGACTCCGTCGCAGGTCAAGGCGATACCAATACCCGCTTGGGAGGTGTCCGTGTCAGAAGAAGGCAGCTGGGACTGCATGCGTTCTTCTCCATCATTGAAGGGAAGTGTTACCAACTGGATGGCAACGTCACGGACCTCAACATCCGATGTGACAATCATCTTGCGACGACCACCACAAGTGGAAAGACAGTTACCCATGGTGTCTGTAGGCAAAAGCCTGCCCGAGCGATGACGAAAAGAAATAGGAATGGGGTAATGAAGGGATTGCTCCTATTGAAGCAGAATGCGTTGCCGCAAATCAAATTAATAGGGAAGGAAGGAAACTGGAAAAGAGTGTATACTCCTCCTCGCCTAAGGAGCGAGATTGTAATGATGGAAAGGCAAGAGGAGAGGGGAGGGTAATGAAAAGAATGGGATTGTTAGCCTCAAGGTGTGGGAAGAAAAAAAGGAAACAACCAGCACATGAGGGTGCGAATTTTTACAATGCCTGGCTGGGCTGCGAATTTTTCTTAGTGAATTTTGGTCTGATCATGCAGCATGTCGACAAACTGTCTGCGGCAGTGAGGTTTGTACTTAGTCCGGAGCCTGAAGCCGGCCTGATAGGTGCCGGGACGGAGGGGTATGCGGCTGTGCCGGGGGTACATGCGGACATATCCCCAACTATGTCGTCGGTGTTATGCCGGGGCTAGTCCCACTTGGGTAAGTAGGTACCGGGCCTGTCGACGGCTTGAGTGTACGGGGTTTGCACTTATTCGTTTTATTATTGGGTGGGCCACACTACTGATGACTGGGTAGTTTTCATCTGATCATGCTCTATGACTGTATGACTCAGAAGAGATACAAAGAACCCTCGAGGGTATATCTTGCTTGCTGGCCACTTAGCTCGTCCGAAGACGGGGACGGTATATCCACCATACAAGTTGAAATTCAGGGGTAGCACAAAGGGGCTGCGTGAAAGGGGTGACAGCTTCAACAGAAAAGTTTAAATCAGGAGTGATCTTGCTATCAGTCAATAACATATAAATAACAATTCACCCCAGATGCAAGTGCAATGTCATATTGCTCGCTATTCGATCACAGTATATAACTCAACGGCGAGCTGTGGATGAATGTTAAGCCTTTCTTTTGTAGACCGGAATACTGGCTCCACTTTGGCACATCAGTTGTCCTATACGTTGTAGATGAACGCTAGGTTATTTAGCGTAGAGGGTGAATTTTTATATAATAGGTAGGTATTTAGACTCTTCCATACTCATGTTCCATATTCCAACGTAATGCACATGATAGAGCTTAAAAACCTCTGGTCCACAGTAACAGCTATTCTCAGTCTCTTTATACCAATCCCGTTGCCTTTGTTTAGGTACGCCTTAGCACATAGGTGAATTACTGGGATAGCGTCGAGTTAGAAACTGTAAGGATGTGGGCAGGATATGAGAACATACCTATGGTAAGGCACATGGGATTATAACCCTATTGATAATAATCAGGACTGTGGCGGAGATAAGTAATTATGTATACGTTAGATAGGTAGGACTGTCTAAGATAATTCATATGTTGTTGCGCCCTTAACGCATCTTTGGCGTGAGAGACGACCAGAGGACAAGTAAGAGCAAAGCGTTAACATAGGTAGGTAGCTACAAGAACTTCGTTATAAACGTCTTAGGAATATGGGATCTTTTCAGACCGTCCCTATTTACCTAGACACATTCTTGCGTGTGAGAACGTTGGACACAAGAACGAGCTAGAAGTACGAAAGACAAATAAAGAACTTGCTATCTGAGACTGCTACATAGTGGACAGTCGTTCTTGTTGCATTAATTTACATCTAGGGACGCGCCTATCTAGGTAAATCACAGCGACCTGCATCAACGACACTATAGGATATCTAGGTAGAGTATCTCAGCTTAGGCACTTTAAAGGGGGCAGAGCCAGAGTATCGTCTAACATATCAATTATTTAGCTTACTCCCTAATTATAGTATTCCATTCTGGCTTATGGAGATATCTCTACCCAGTTAGTTGCAATTCTAGATAGTCGGTCGACTTTATATTAGATAAAAATCGATAAGTAATCTTTATAAAGAGCCGGAACTAGTCTC
The DNA here is from genome assembly GCA_902805475.1 of Entonaema liquescens. Lineage (NCBI taxonomy): Eukaryota > Fungi > Ascomycota > Sordariomycetes > Xylariales > Xylariaceae > Entonaema > Entonaema liquescens. Next base: position 1,766,638 of record CADCSX010000001.1, on the reverse strand, counting down.
TTTGTGTTAACGCTAATGGGATTCGAACCCATTGGCGTTGGCTACTCTCACATAGATAGCAGTGATCAGGTAACATGCATTATAGACAGTCACTACACTTAGACGACAACTGAATTATACGAATAAGCGTCGAACCATTAAATCTACCTATACTAGTCTATCCGATTACATATACCTTCGAAACTCTCAGCGATAACTCGAGCAGTCACGTTGATACTCATTTGCAATACGATAGACATCGGGCAAATTCCAACCATTGATCTACGAAATCTTGACAGTATATAAATAGCTACTTTTTCCATAAACCAAATTCTTCAGAACACAGGAATAAAGGGGGGGAGCAAAAACCAAAAGTCAGGACCCGTGGTGTCGGGACTCTCAGCTCAGAGAAAATAGCGTCGACGGATTGGTGGTGATGGCGGTGATACAAAAAGTCGACTTTGCGTACCTACGGGACTTGACTTACTGAGCTCAACTTTCGCTCGGGAGCATCCTCGCGGCAGCTAATGCCGTGCTACTCCTCCCTCCCCCTTTTCCTCTCCTCTTCCCTTCTTCATGCCCTAGCTACCCTCTCTATTTTTCAGCTTCGTAAAACTCCCGACCAGCCCATCTCCAAATCTGAATCCTAGCAAGGTACCTAAGCGGCACACACACAGAGAGAGAGAGAGCCCCCTCGGCCCTCGACGGCAGAGGCGCTCGGTAACCCAACTTACCGAGGCACCTAAGGTAGGTAATCTTTCCAAAACCTTGGTCTGCGCGCATACGGTACGATTACGCTACAGCATCAGCATAGCCTTGGTCCTGGATCCTCAACGCTAGCGCTGTGCGACGACGGGGCGCCTGCTTAGCTTGGTTATGTGTCTCGGGAGTGGCTTTGGGGCTTTGGGGCTTTGGACTTGGCCCCTCCCTATGGGATGGATGGATGGATGGACACACGGCAGTAGCCTACGCGTACGGGGTTATAGCGAATGCGTAAATATAGATAAACCCACCTCCTTACGTATCGTATCGTATCCCATCCCCAAATTCCCAATGCCGTCTTTGGGGGCGGTTCCGCCCGATGAAGACGGTTTCTTGTTTGTTGGTATTGGTATTGGTATTGGCATTGGTATCTACCTTACTCACGTCTTCGAGCCTTTCCCCTTTTACTCTCTACTGCATTCACTTGCACCGTACAAGTTCAAGGATATCTCTCAAGCTCTAACGTCGGGAGTTTAGGCACGTATGGAATTCTCTTGATCTACCTCAAGTGATCTCTGCCTCCTAATCAGATTCCCACCTCGTCATTCTATTTTTAGCTGCGTTGTCTTTGTCTTACACAACTCTCCACATTGTCGCTCTCCCTTGCGCTACGGGGTCTGCTTGGAACACCACACGCACTCATTTTCGGTTACTAATTACTCCATAGCCTAACAGCCCCTTACATCTATCTAGCCTTACCTACGTAGAATCTTAGCTCACCGTATTCTACCCCGCCCTAACGTGTCTCATTCGTTTTCGTTTCGTAGCAGTCGTAATAGCTAGGACATTAATTGGAGCATAGCCTTTCTACATATCCTATAGTTATTGAATACCAGCTGTAGTTTGTATACGTACTTGTCGGATGCCGTTATGCTATTCAGTATTAGGGGATTCCTAGGGATGATAGCAAAGCCCGAGCATGTAATCAAAGCCCGTTACATCTGGAGAAAAGGGGCATATTGGATCAATAAACTAGATTGCCCCACCAATTGATATTTAAAAATTTTCGGGGTCTAGAATACATCTTAATGTGAACCAGCATGCTGAAGTATTAGTATGAACCAAAGTTACTCTCTACAGGTTCGCGCTTGTTGAATCTCATCATGAATCATGTGGAATTAGATGCCTTAGGTAGTTACTATATTACCACTTCCCTTCTTCGTATTAGGAGAAATCACGAGAACCAGCTAAAACCAGTGTAGAATGAATGTTAGTACATCATCATATCATTAATGATTCAATTCAACATACCACGAGAGTTAGCGTTCGTGTCAGATTCCAGTATCATGGATGATACTTCAGTGGGGATCTTGCCCCGCCGGTAATATACAAAAATTACAAACTGACTATGGTGAGGAGAGATGATGGAAGTATAGGTTTGGTAGATAGTTGTACTATTTCCAGATAAGGTAAGTAAAACTTTTTAAAAAAAAAAAAACAATCCTGAAGATTCGGAGTTAGATTAGAAAAAGCCAACAATACAACGCAGATATAAGCTGAGACAACGAATCAAAATTCAGAAAAGACCTTAGAGACTCCGATGGCACATGTTTTTCGTCATACGTAAGCTTGTATTACAGCGACGAATCGTCAGTGATCTGCTTCTGGGTAATCCTGCAAGCCACGAAAGGTTTCCCCCGTGCGAAACAAAGATTGCCCTGTTCTTGTGATACCTCGCGCTTACTCGACTTGACCTTAGCTCGTTGTTAGCAAAACCAACAATAATAGAGAAGAGTCTAGAGTTACACAGGCGTTTATGTTGGTTACACTGTTAGTTAAAAAAGCCCCTGTACCATGTAATCTTCTAAATACTGTAACCATAGGAAAAGCTGTGATTGGGGGAAAAGTCACCCGGCCAAATATTGTAACAGCGTAATAGTTGGCGGCGGTGTAGATAACAAACACTACATACCACATGTCTCTTAAAAGACCAATTAGATAAGTGGCGAGCTTTCGCTTGCTGACGGCAGTTAAGGCGGATCCTCCAAGGCACCGGATCAAATTGGGTGCGTAGTTGGTGAAGTGTTCTGTACAGATCGGCATTTCGCTTGTTGATAGGCTTAAAGGGGGGAACTTCCCTAGAGAGCCTTGTCTGTCAAATGTCACACCAAAGAAAAAAAAAAAGCGGTATTATTGGCTCTTGGCTCCCAAGTAATACCCCCCTGGCATAAATCGTACGTGCTGTGTTGTACATACGTCGTCGGGGGACAGACAAACGTGCCACAAGTATGCGCACCCGTGTCGCAACAAGCGCGGCGCAGTGGTTTTGTAGTACTCGCAAAACGTTGCACAAAAAAGACGCAAAAGACATAACATAGTCCCCAATTCCTGTACGAACACGGCACGGTTGTCGTGCGACGGTTATTTTGCATTCTGGTACTGCCCCTCCCCACGGTAGTAAGAATGAGCTGTCACTTTCTTCGATTTAGACGCAAACACAGTGCAAATTTCGTATCACGCTAGAGCGCATGTTGCCTGGGCCCTGGGGGAGGTCAAACCGACCTGTCATCACCATGCGTTCTTTGCATGCTGTTTGCCAAGTCAGACAAAGTATCGTCCAGCATCGTCCAGCATCGTCCGTCTGACTCAGCCACTCTCGAGCGGGATCAAGCCGCGACGTCGTGTCGCGGAATCCTCTCGATGTAAAGTAGCACGAAGTACCGCGTAGGGCTGAGTAGACAACGGAAGTAGTGTAACAGAGGGTTGTGAAATGCACGTCAGACACATCTTTCGGATGTATGTACTTACATACTGCAGAGCGTGGTTGGGGGAGCACTCGGGAAGATCATGATTGCTTGCCATGTTCCTATCTTCCATTAGTTATGGACGTATTGTATGCTAGTAGAGTGACATCACAACTAGGCCGGAGTCCCGTAGAGGATTACATACATTCCCGCATGTACCTGCTATGGGCTGTATGGTAACATCGCGTGGCTTGCTGAGAGAAGCTGTTTGCGAATGGCAAGATGATCCGAGCTCGCCGTCAACAGGCGCACGGTCCAATCAACTGCATCTATGCAGCCATAGGTCCGCGGGGGAGATTTTAGCCCCCAAGATACAAGCTGACCGACTCACCCATGTTTTATTCCATGTCCCATCTATGATTGCCTGGACTAACCCAGGCTTGGCGGATTAGGCAGGGAATGACTAGAAGGGATGCTACGATATTCGTCTGCCAGGTTAGAGCGGTGAGAACTTAATTAAGCAGATACGTTTGTTGTTGAGGGTAGCGTGTACGTCCTATAGGGAGCGTCGATTCAAGTTGAAGCCAGTACCTTAGCAGGCTTACCATATAAAGAGACACGGAATCAAGCAGGAGAAGGATCGGATGGTACGGTGGGAAGGATTTGATCTCGGTACTTACCGGAACTCGGCAGAGCGAATAATGATAGAGATCCCCGCCCATTTGGAGCCAGTGGCAATAACAGTAGTGAATAGGAGATTAAGAAATGGGAAATGAAGGGGTACGCATGGAGATGGGGTTTAAGAGAAGCTATTAGTTAGCTTGAGGGAATTTGGATATGCTAAGCGGCGTCAGATATAATAGTAAGCCTTCTGGTGAGGACACGGAGGTATTCAATACCAAGCCCGCGTATGCAGGATAGCAGCCATGTCCACGCGTTTGCGGGATGGTACATTTACCTCCCGTGTGAAATGATGTTTTGTAAGTTCCTTCTCGCGGGATCTCGGAGCTCAATGCGACGAGGTCCTTTCGGTGTAACTATGTAAGATTGATAGGCTAGATCTCATGACTTGAAACATGAGAAAAAGGGAAAAGGGGGTATATGATATGGTATAAGATAATCATATTAAAATTATTGGTTGTTGACCTAGCCTTGGCTTATTCTTTCTTTTCTTTTCTTCTTCCCTTTTTTTTTTTTTTTTTTTTCCTTCCGTCTTTGAATCTCTTCAACGACGATGCCAAGCGATATGAGTGGTGCGAGAGAGGAAGACAATAAGGATAACGCGGCCCCAACGTAACCAGTGTCGGCCAACAACTGGTAGACAACGTGCGCCAAGGGTGCTATCGCTATCCCATCAGGTTGCGGCGGGTCTATCACTCATGCATTGGTATGTTCCGGATCCGCGATGGCGGGTCCAGCTAGAAAATTTTCTTGACTCGATGTAATAGCGACTGCGACTATGAGTGACAGGGAATCGGAAGATCTTTCTCTCGACAGGCAACGGACCAAGACTTGGGATTTTGCGATTGGAAAGTACAAATGTCGAGAGACAAAAAAAACTCACCGTCCGGTCTCCCCGACCACTCTCCACGACGATCTGTGAGAGCTCCACAAAAGCTTATTTAGACCGCGCACCAATTAGCGCAGGTACTTGTCCGCAGGTACAGAGTTTCTTGTCGTGTATTGCAGAGGTACTGTTGGAGGATCGAATGGGGAGGTGGAATGAAAGGAGTAAGGTACGTAGTGCCTACCAAGGAGACCTGAGGACCTCGGGCCGCATCTCACTTGCATACCTTATACCTTATACCTTATACCTTATACCATACCTACACATAAATTGTTTGTATGCTAAGCAATTATGTCTGTTTATTGCTTATTGTATAGTCGTTATATTCTCGGCCGTAATATATCTGCTGATAATTAAAACTTGTTTTTTATCTGACAAAAGCCAAGGAATGAGAAATTTCTGTTGGTCAATGGTCAATAGTAAGTGGTAGCGGCTGGAACCCCGGGGAGCTAGCTGACCGGTTGTCTTCGCTACAACTGGTGCGGTCCATCCCGACTGTTAAACGGATAAGCCCAAATTCACCGGTGCATAAAACATTGACTAGACGAGTGGTTGCAATGTGCCTCGCTGTAACTGTAGATCGCCTAGAAAGATATAACCTGCTTGAGCTTGAATATTTATACTGTATGCTGTATGCCGTATGAAAGAAGGGGAGGGTGATCAAATGAGTGCCAAGCCATCTATATATGCGCGCGACGCGTTGTATATTAAGGGAAGAGGAAAGGGGGCATAACAACTTTCATCACGTCGCAGCAGACACGTTGTTAACAATGGCTGCGAAGTATAGCGGTAAAAAGCGGCGTGATGATAAAATTGGAATGAAAAATTAAAAGAAAGAAAAGACCATCTTCGGTCCCGAAGTAAATTTTATAGAATTAGCATCATTAATAGGCAGCAGCCTTCTACCTAACTACAACAGCAAGGAAACCACGATAACCAACCTGATTGCACAGCGCGAACTTGGCTTCCCAATTAGGTAGGTACCTACTTACCTAAGGCTACCTAAGGCTACCTAAGGTAAAGTAAAAGTAAAAGGTAATAATTGTTCCGTTTCCATATAGAGTTCCGTAATATACCGTATTCAAGGTACGGGCAACCGTGCTTCCTACCATGCCTTAGGTATAGCTTTCCTTAGTACCCGCCTAAAGCCAACCCTAGAACATCGTTAGGATAAGCTACTGGAGCCTAGGATTTTGCTGGCTTAGGCACCACAGTTTAGCGTGTAGATTACGTCCTGAATTGGTCCATACTTGCGACGTTAAAGTGTGGGGTGGTCCATCTACTAAGTTCCACTGTTTAGATAGCACTGATACCAAGGATCTCTTTGATCGCATGCCGATATGTACTAGGACCCTAGTTGCCTATGTACATTGCTCCAAAGACTCCATACCTAGGCTCCATACCTAGGCTCCATAAGGAAGATCCCCTGTACGAGTTGCCTTATACCCACCTACTTGCACCGCCTGAACCCTGGCTGAAAGTTGCCTTGGCCCTACGTCTTTTCTAGGCCCTACCAGCCTACTTCGCTCCCATCATGGTGTCGTGCCTCTAGTGCAACCTAGTTCCCGTTGTGGGGCTTTTGCGGCTTTGCAAGTCCAATTTGAACGTCCTCCCAACCAGATTTATCTAGATGAGTAATTAGTTACTGACCTTCATGAAAAGCAAATCCCCCCCATACTACCCGCACACTTCACTCTGCCAAGGACCTCTTCGTCGCTGCCCCCTCATGGACAGGCACTCATTGGTACAGCTAATCGCCCCGCTTCCCCTTTTGCTAGGTATTAAATTTGCACCTACCCACCTAAACCGAGAAAGTTCCTTTTTCTGGAGTCTAGTACATGATCTTGTCTAATTGGCTCTCACACATTAGTGGGGTTATGCGTGGTTGAGGCGTCCTTACTTCGATGCGTAGGTACCTACCTAGGCATGCACTAACCCGTTGTCCCACGAGACAAAGGATCCGTCCCCGCAACCGAGAGGAGGAAAAGAAAGGAAAAAGTAGAAAGAACGCTATGTTTTATCTTTCGACCAAGGAGGTACATGAAAGCAATTCTGAGTGCATACCTAAGCATCAGCAGCAGGGACATAGAAGGCCTTTCTATTTCCACCTTGCATCACAAGCTGGGATCCTGTTCCTCGGTCCAGCCCAGAGCTAGTCGTCTTCTCACCAGACCCGCAAACACACATTCCACCCAACATTCCTCCGACCACATCGAGACAGGAGAAGGCCAGTTGCATCTAGTCTCGCCAGGAGGACTCGACTAACAGGCCAAAGTAGTTGCCGAGTTGTAGAAGGTAAACGCAGACACCCGTATAATCCGTCTTTCCCAACGCCACCCATGAACATTTTTTTACGTAGTCTTCGTCAAATTTTTAGTAGATGAAAGAAAGTCGCTTGTCCTTCGTTTCTCAAACCGTCTCGAAAACACCATAAATCATCGCACCGGGGTATCCTTTCCGTTATCCCACCAGATAAAACCCATGTTTTGTAGTATATCCCAGCCACGCTGCCGGAGTCGTAGTTCATTCTTCGTGTATTCCCGTATTCACTCGAAAACCTCGTGAAATCCCTATTGGTTCTCAGATTCTTTCTCTCTACCGTATCCCATCGTGCGCCGCCAGTCCCGCCTCTACTTGCAGAGATGCGGGAAAACCAAAATCCAGAAAACAGATATGCTTTTCATCTCCGATGGTCATGCTAGACGCAGTAGAACGAAACGCAAGCGGCGAGAATCCGCCAAAGAAATATACTCTGTAGACCAGCCAGGATGCGGCCTAGTACGCTTTTCTATTTCAAACAACCTTGTATTACCCAGATTGAGGAAGCATGGTCGGCATGGTTGGATAATAGCCTGTCGATGTTGGCTTTCCTTCGAATCGGCTACAGCCCCGGTAGTAGGAATTCCCAGGGTTGTACATGATACTCGGAAGGGGACCTTCGTATTCGTGTTTGACTTTCGAAGCGCTCGAGTCTCCCACCGACGGAGCTGAAGTCATCAGATTCTCCGGCTCGTTTCGGTGGGAGAACATCTCGACACCATGTCTCGAATCGGCACCTTCGTAAATAGGCGCAGGATAGTATTGGTACTCCCTGGTACTATCAATAGCCTTAGCCTCCTCGGGCGGTATAATTGCCTCTGCTGGTAGCTCGTGGTGGCGAGTTCCTCCGAAATGTGCCGAACGCGGATCGTACCCTCCGCCGCTAGCGTACGAGCCCGAGAGAAGCGAGGGACCACCGGAACCGCCGTATTCCGGCCCCAGCACCTGAGATCCGGAGTAGCTGCCCATCCCACCTGATCCGCCGGGCCCGCTACTAGTACTTCCCCGCCTTTCTGTCTGGTAATGTCCAGGGGAACGACCTCGTACAATCATCTTTGCCGATTTTCGCGACGCAATCTTCATGAATTGATCCTGAGCTTGATTTCCCACGTCTGCATATAGCTCGACAACTAGATGGTAGTACTGCTGGGCTGCTCTTCGTTTGCCATTGTTTGCCGTCGCCTGCTTGAATTGGATCCGTTCGAATGTGTGCTCGCTTGGGTATGACCCCTGCGTACTCTGCCCGTAACCACTTTCATACAAAGGTCTGGAGGCTCCAGGCATAGTATGATGATCTTGATACAGTAGCGGATGCGGTGTTTGCTGCGGTTGCTTCGGGGTAAGTCTAACCTTTTCAGGCTTCTGCACCGGTCCTTTATCTCTCTTTGGTGTATGCTGTACCAGGTCAATCGTGTGTGAATCGCTGTCGGAGACTACTGCAGAGATACACATTGCAAACCCAAACACTTGATACGACGTTGACGATCCGCTGGGAACATACTGCATCGTGGTGTTAGGCGAGTATGGCGACAAACTGTACGAGCAGATGCAGGAGAAGTAATTCCTTCTGTAGCATGTCCAATCACCATCAGACATGAAGAATCCTTTGTCGATGGTCCCGTGGATGTCAATCTTGATTGGAGTCCCAGATTCACCGTACACTAGCTGACCGTTCGTGCTCATTGCCTGGAGCGGAGGAATATGCGACCCCCCGGATTTCCCATACTGACTAGCATCCATTCTGACGGGACTCGTGAAGCTGATACTTGGACTGGGAGTTGGCGACAAGGGATGACGTCGCAAAGGCGCTGCGAAAGTAGGCGATCTCGTATGCTCCGTTGGTCTTCCAAAGGACGGCCTCGCTCCGGAGTAGAGATCTCTAACGTTGTATGCTGATGCTGGATTTGGTAACGCAGCGGAGCGGTTGGCATGTGCCATGCCCGTGGATGAAGTGGTACTGCTACGGCGGTAAGTAAGGCAACAGCTAGACGAGTTACGAACGGGGTGCTATTGAACACTACGAGGGGCTGGGATCAATGTGCGACTCACTTGGAGCTCAGGCGCGACCTGACGTCGATCCCGGGAAGATCTGTGAGGCTGGAGAATAGAAAGATCCAGTATCAGGGGAGTACCCCGTTGTAGTGGTGTTTAAGAGAGGTGCAGAAAAGCCGCTGAGTACAGAAGGCGGCTGAGGAGGGGTTTCTATCGTCAAGGAAGAAATATTAGATTCTTGGTTGTATCTAGAGAAGGTGTTAGCAGGGGTCCTTTAGCAAATAGAAGTTGGTGTGCGAGGCTCTGGGCGGGCTAGCGAAAATGCTTGTATCGCAGTTCCATGCGAGACAATGCCCAAGTGTTCAGTGCGACCAAGAGGTAGTACTGCCAACGTTTGGCGTACCACAGGGGTAGCGGATACAGGATCGGGAGCTATATACCACGCCACATAGCGGCGAGCAGCGGAAGAGTCACAGGCATTTTGTGTAGCTACAACAGCCACCCATGCAACTCGTCTCCGCGCCTATGGTGAGAGGGATTTACAGGCGGTAGTAGCAATAAGTGCAGGTTGTAAGGTAGGTCATTTGGGTGTGCTAGTAGGACCAGATAGTAGGCTAGCCGGCACACCTACATAACTGCCCGAATATGGCTGTAGAGATAAGGTGCAAAGATGAAGAGGGTAAAGTGATATGATGCGATCTAAGACATGTAATGTAAAATGAATTCAAAAATAACAAGAGATAATAGAGATAACAGGTTGACGAAGATGCAGATATGAGCAAGACTCTTTTTTTTTTAATCCCTCCTTCATTTTTCTTTTTCTTTTCTTCAGCGGGTAAGAAAGACATGGGAACTGACCTCATATCACCTGTAGCTGGTATGTCAAGATATTCCAGCCCAGGACACGAAGGCGGCGAAGACTCAAAGTCCTGCTAGAAGGGTAAAGAATGGTTAGTGATGAAAGTAATGGATGGTAAAGATAGTTTGCATAGAGATGATGCGTCTAATTAATAGAGGAGGCCCATTGAAGGTGAGCTGCAATCATTACCGGGCTTTGGGCATTGCCGGCGGGAAATTTGAGGGCTCGAGGGTTTATGAGCAGCCCTGTAATCGGCAAGCAAATGTTAGCACGCGAGATTGTCCTGTACTGGATGTGCTAACACAAAAGCAGAAAAAGCACAGTTGACACCGGGGAAGACTGGCGAGTGTATCGACGAATATGTAAGTACTTTTTGTAAAGATGGCTTTTGTCGGGTATAGGTAGGTAAAGTATCTAGGAGTTGGTCATGTATGGTTATGTATGTATGGTTATGTAGGTTATGTAGGCGGGTAGATCAAATGGGATGTATGATGTATGTAGGTATGTAGATGGGTATGCCGGCCAAGAGGTAGGCTAAGTCAAGTAGCTAGGTAGACTGGTAGGCTGGCATCGGGTATGGGAACACGAGAAAAAGAAGAGAAAGAGAACGAGACTAAGTAGAATGACTGCTTCAGTGAATGTGCAAGAATAGCACGGTGTTTGCTCCGGCTGCTTCCACTTCAGTGGCAGGTACCTTGTCATTCCGTGCGTGGCACTGTGACACCACGGGCATGGTGAAAGATACGTAGCCCCGTGAGCTGACTAGCCAAGACGCAGGTAAGGTAAGAGGTACCATGAGATGAATGTACCTAATGGCAAGCGCCTGCGTAAGGAAGATAGCAGCCGGGTTCCAGAAGCAGCCTTCAGGTACAAAGTGTACCTAGAGCAAGGGTAGGTCGAAGTAGAGGCATTCCCTCGAGATGTACCACGCTAAAAGACCCGGGGTGCTCTTTCTTGTGCGACATGAAGAAACCGGGGATTGCTGATTCATATTTCATCCAATGCGACAGGCCTCTCTTTCCACAAATACGCAAGTTTTTCAAGACCACCGGTCTGGCAAACTGCTGGAGAATATTTTAAAAGCCCGCAAGGCGCACAGCCTCCCCGGCTTCTGATTTACATCATCATTTATGTTTTGTTTTTTTCCCCTCCCCTGTCCCCTGGTTTGTAGATTGTTGGGAGGAAAACCCTAGGGAATGTGGTGGGAAGAAGAGATGAAAATTGCCAAATGCGGCTGCAAATGATAAGTGTATAAGTGTATAAGTGTATAAGTGTATAAGTGTATAAGTGTATAAGTGTATAAGTGTATATGTGTATACAGATTTGGTGAATGTGTTTGTGTATGTGCGCGTGTATATGTTTGTGTGCGCGGGCGCGTATGTGGGCTCGTGCTAGTTGCGCGTGCATACGAACATGACGATGCAATTCACTTCAAGATGATTGAACTGACCTTGGTTGGCCCTGCATGCTACTTTGAGCTTAAGCCATGAGCAAGCATGCCGGAGCTGCCTTGGACTCTGGTCTCCGATTTCCTCAGCGTCGACAATGCATGGCCCATTTAATCCAATTGGTTTCTTTTAATTAAAAGCGCCCTCCCACAGACCGGGCTCGGCGGATGCGGACTTTCTCGACCTATTTGTTGTTTTTTTCTTTCTTCGGCTGGAGATGATGTAGATAGATACGGTAGAGAGGTAGGAATAATCGAAGTGTTAAAAAAAAAAAAAAAAAAAAAAAAAAAGACAAGAAGGTGTATAAGTAAATAAAATGGGGCATTCGACGAGTTAATGAATTAATATGTATATAGGTAATGATAAATATATAATGATAAATGTGATAAATACCTTGGGGTTAAGTTGTTGATTCATTCGAGGAGCCTCTCCGTTAGAAGAGAGGCGTGCTTCATTCGGCCGAAAAGTGGCTGGTGATACTAATAGAGCTGATGACGGAGGATTCGAAGACGGATCGTGGATTAGCTGTTCCAATAACGGTTGTTAGCTCCGTATTCTTTGCAGGGTTCCCAAAAAAAGAAATCCAAGACGACACGACGCCGGCTTCAACTTTGAAAGCCCAAAGTTAGGTACTTTATCCACTAATAAGGCTTGTCCCGTTACAACGTGCCAAAAACTCTAACATGTACCTGAAAAAGTTGAGTTAGGTACTTTAGGTAAAAATACATTAGGTAGGTTAGGTGAGGTAGTAGTTATGAGTAAAAAAGAGATAGGTAAAAGAGACATAGATAAAAGATAAAAGCCGAATTTGTTATACTACCTATTTTGAGTAGGTAGATGGGGAGACCGGGACCACATGCTTATGTTTTCTTTTTCTTTGTTTCTTTTTTTTTCTCCTCTCTCTGCATTTTGCATTGCGAGTATGCTCATCGACTAACCGTTTTCCGACCTCGATCGGTAGCAGATGCCATGGCAGATGGGTGGTAGTGAAGTAAGTAATTGATGTATGTCAATCTTTAGAGGTAGGGCAGGGGTACGAAATGGGCTTGCTGCGTTGCAGATATGAGAGATCCAGGGGCCAGCTGGGATGTAATGTACACCGACCTTTGAATAGTCCACTGTAACCATCGATGCCAAGTAATTGACGCTTCCGCAAATACATGCACAGTCATGCAGCGAATAGTAAACCTAGACAATACAAGATGCTGTCAGCTCCTAACCCTCGAGAGAAATAATAATGATATTAATAATAAGAACAGCCGGGCCAGAGGAAGATGAGAAAAGAAAGAAAACAAAATTGGTTGACAGTGCGGGATAATCCAAGACACAATAGCCTTAAGATTTGTCTTGTAGAAAACAACGGTATAAAATAGAGGACATGTCCAGAGCCGTCTCGGCTCGAGTTGGATCTGACTATCTCAAGTCGAAGTCGAGTCGAACACCTCGATATCTACCTTGGAAAGGTATGGAATGCTCAGATAGGTCTGGCTAAATCAGCCTAAACTTCTCTTTGGCGTCGATTAGAATCATCAATCTGTTTCTGTCCGTATCCTGTCCGTATCGGCGTCGCTGTGTGTATGTGTCCTAGTTCCGCGATCTGCCTAGCGCAGCGCAGCTTTTTCATCGAGATTTCGTGCGTGGCGTCTGCACAATAACCCGAGTAGAGAAAAAGAACTAAGTACCTACTCTTCCTATCGGAAAGGGCCCTAATTTGCGAATATCTCTATGTCTTAAGCAAATCGAAGGGAGACCCTGAGAATATGTGTCAGCATTGCTTTCTCTGCTGCAGAATTCCAGCGCGATCTGTAATTGATTAACAATTGGTGGAGGCTAAATGCACACCAACTTGCCTACCGCCAACTTGGGACCATGGCGCCATGCGTATCAATTTGGAACATGGCATGGGATGGCACTCAAATGAAACCATACAGGCGCCATCCTATGATCCCAAGGGACGCCTCGCGATAATCAGCCTCCAAAAACGTTCAATAACCTGGCGTACCTTATTCTGTTATCCGGACTAAGCCTCGCGCTATCCAAGAATCAGCTCCCGTACCGCCGCCTGCCGGGTAAAGTGTCCGTGTAGCCGGTTCGTGGGTCCAGTAGAGATGACAGGTCCTGACCTAAGTTATTCCTCGGATCAATGTAAGGGAGGCCGTCTAATTTATGGCAGTGTTCTGAGCAAGTGTCAAGGGCAGGTGAACGACATAGATGTAGCGATGTTCGAGACGGAAGGGAATCTATATACCCTCACAGCTCACGTATTTAAAGCTTAACGTGGTGGCTTCGACTCGTACGGTGGCATATGCCACGCAGATCTATGGAGGCTTGTAAGAAGAGACAAAAGGGCAGTGCCACCAAATAGTGCATATGGATGAATCCAACTTCTTCAGACTCGCAGCAACAAACTCATATATCGGCCACACTACGGTCCTCGAGGCTTCAATGGCAGGATAGGAAAATCTTTGATAGGACTGGTGAATAGACGAAGTGGATATCATCTATTCCCTCTTGGGACTGGGTGAGGTGATAATAGTAGCAGTGGTAGTGCAAGCTGGGGGATTTTTGAGACAGCAAGTATTAGGGTCATCTGTATATTGTGCGGAGAACTCGAGGCTTGTTCGGCCTTTTCTATTGTTAGAGGCCAGTGTGCCGCTCCTTCGAATTTCAAATGAGCCGGCGAGCTGCGCAGTAATGTATGAGCTGACAAGGTATCTGGGTGTAGCCTTATGTGTCTAGCCAAAGAAGTCAAAAGATGAGAGCCTACGGGATGGGCAGCACAGCCTGTGTGCCTGACATCAGTGTTGGCAAAGATGCGGAGTGCGTCAGGCGAGGTCAAGTGAAGATTCTACCGAATTAGACACAAAGCATCTGGGGCAACTCAGCTCCATCTTTTCCTCATGACAATCAAGGCAAGAAGCCGTTCATTGCAGGGCTTATGCTTCAAATTGTTTTAGTCTCCCCAGCCTCAAGACCAAACAAGTCCTAGGGTGTTGCCACGGACCCTTAATCTGCTCGGTACTGTAATTAGTATTCCTAAGATTATGAAAGTCAGGCTCCTCTCGAAGGGGTTTTAGTACGACTTGAAATATTCCCCTCGAATATTCAGTTACGTAGTCCTCATTGAGATAATTTAATAGCCATACTATACCTTTGTAGGTATCCTATTTAATACGTCTGAAAGGTTCTTTTCGAGGCCTTGGGAAACAAAGTAAAGGATACAGAGAGTAGATAGAGAAAGCAAGAGCACCGAGACCTTTGGAGCCGATGGAGGAGGAACTCCGTTCCCCTATGCATCATTTCTGCACGTACCCTACCGTCAGGGCCTCTACGAGACGCCACAAACATCTCCTGGGAATTGGGAAGGGATCTGCTTGGTCGAGTTGTGTCCAGTCTTCGGGAGACTGCATAGCAAGCCTACGACCGTTTGGTCAAGTCTGGACCAGCCGTCGCCACTTTTAGTTAGATAGTTAGAGGTCCTAGTCATTAAGTATTTCTGCCGAGATCCTTATTTACCTTAATATGATTAGATATGGACAGGATCAGGCGTATTTCTGCTCGAGAAATCAATGAGCCTCTAATCGAGGACCTAGAGAAGTGCTAAGACGTATAAGTCAATAACAGCACCTTACAAACATCGTAGCTCTCAGGAAAGCTCATGTTTTCTTTCTCCTGGACCTGTGAACTTGGGCCTGTCTACATATGTGACTCACCACGTCTACGATCATTCTGCTAGTTTAGCTTTCGGCCCTATATTGTTAGCATATAGCCATGGCATTAAATCTGGCTGTGACCACTCTCTGACGAATCCTCGGCAGCATCCGGTCGACATTGGGCAGGGCGCACTTGCACGCTCCTGGTAGGCTAATCCGGCACGCCTAGTGGGATTGGATCCGCAAGGTACGGACGTATCAATAGACCACCTGAAGCCATGGTCTTAAATGTCTCAAGCCACGAAAGTTCTACGACTTATCGGGTAAACAACACGTGAGAAATAGGGCTGACACGAAGAAGATCTGCTGGACATATTTTACAACAGGCCTAGGTCAGAAGATGAGTCCACGGCTCATTCTTGTAAACCATGGTTCCGGAACATGACATAATACCTAAATCCCAAAGCAAGGTAGTCATTTTGGCTTCCATAATGGCAAAGGAAAGGGATGTATACTCATTAACGGGGCTCCGGTTTGTGATCACCTCTGCACGCCTTGGGCGACGGGCCAATTATTTACCCCTATTACCCGAGGCCTTAAGGCTGGGGCTTGGGACGATAACCGTTAGCTATGTCGAGGGGGTAATCTTGAAAACCATACTATATGGCTAGTTATAGACTAGATAGGTATACCTAAAATAGGATTATCTTCGTTATCTCACCCCTATTTAGGGGCTACTAACATATATACCTACCTACAGTACCTACGAAGAATGGGCCCTAAATGGTTTTCGCCTCTTAAAATGTTAAGTAATGCGAACTACCGTCAATTTGATGAGTTACATGTGTCCAGCCAAACATAGTCCGCCCCCCACAAGTTAAGCCCCTAAAGAGTGTAACCCCACGAACTGTTGTAAACTGGGTTTTCTAGTTGCCATTGGGGCTCCAGCGTCGTAAGATTCTTTAGGCCCAAGTGCCAATCGGCATAATACATTGTAAGCTGCCCATTATGGAGGGATCCGTAGCTTGTGATTTTGACTTCCAGATAAGTTTTACTTCGCTATAAAGGTTCGTATTCCGAAGCCGACAAGGCGGAATATCTCATTGCATCTACACGGGAGAGGGATTTACTTCCTACGCAGTGAGGCTTTGGTCCATCCGGATCGGGCCGCGGGTTCTGATATAATGCTCGTCAATCTAGAATGTCGATGCAGCAATCTTTCTGTCATGTTAATGCACATCATGATCTACACGACGCAGCGGTGCCACGTTTGGCACACTCAGACAGAGCAATACCGAAAGGCCATGCTTTTCCTAAAACATCTCGTCCTTAACTGAATGGGTGTAGAGAGGGTTGTGCAAGCTGAACGAATGATGCCCACGCGACGATTCTAGATCTTGTACGAGGTGACCGCTCATTGAAAACTTAAAGCACTAAAGACATGAGGCCGTAGACTCAAATATATAGATATATGTTTCCAACCTACCATTTTAACGCCTTCTATCTCTATAATGTCTAAATACTTGATATTATCGTAGGCTCCCCCGAGTGATATTTATTATCGTCCTCTTGATTGGTCTATGATATAGATCATCATCTCTTATATTTAAAGCACAGCGTAATATAGGGGACTAGTTGATCTTAGAAGTATTACCTACCTATGTTAGACGCCCGTAAATACACAGCATACCTATAGTTTAGGTAGGCATGCATGTCACTAAGAAACGGCAGGGGTAACACATGGTGACAGGCAAGGAATTCAGCAGGGTTAACCGGTCAGGTACGAGGGTTTTCGGGATAGAGAGATGGGGTTGAGCGGCTTTTCTCTCTATTACAGGACCTAATAAGCGCTATAGACGCGGGGATAGACATTTGTGGAATAAAGCCAAGCTGTATCTTACCACGAGATTTAACAGATCGGGCAAGTCTTCGACTTCCAATTCTATACCTAGGGAAAATCAAGTAGTTGCGGGCGCAAAGAAAGGAAAAAGCAAACATACATAAACATACATATGTAATTTGTTGGAGAGGCTGCCTACTAGACCTAAAGTTGGAATAGGAGAACGCCAAATGGACTAGAACAACTACTTATTCAGAAGTTTCAATCCGCACTGTCCGTTTGCTTACAATGACCGGTGTAAAAGTCCCCCTGTGAAGTGAATAGGTATTTAAGTACCTAGTAATTTGTAGCAAAAATATCTGACAGAATAAAAGATACTTGTTATGAGAATTGGCCGATCCTCCAATCATAGCCGAGATGGCCAATTGTTATCCTTGTCATACCAGGGCCTCACGTCCGGTAAGAGTGCAAGATAATATCCACTCAACCTAAAGAGGTGCATAGCATGTATTAGTACGTCCAGTTCGGGCAATACGTACCAAGATACTGTTGTGCACATACTACCTTCGAATCTGTATGTACCGACTTTGACCACGTCCAATATACTTACATATATATACAGGTACATGACCTAGCTGTATATCAATACTACCTAACTTACCAAACCAGCATATATGTACGGTGTAAAGTATTACCACTTCATTGTTCAACATATCATGACATTCGTCATACTACAGTACCTACCTAACCTGATTTGAGTTTTTGCTTGTTTGTCTTCTTGTTAGCAAATCTATTTTGGTCGAAACATTAGGAGATTGAAAGGTAAGGGGGGTTCTATTCGACTTAATAACTTGATAGATATAAATATAAAGATAGGAAAATAAGGGGGATACTTTTATCTCGCAGCTACTTGTTCCTGTACCTGAGTAGCCGACTCCTAATCTAACTTGTCCAAGACCAAAGCTGTGGATCAAGCTTTCGAATAAATGCTTAAGTGCGTATCTAACTGTCGATCAGCCTCATATGAAAATCTTAGGCCATGTTGACATTGCCTTCTTTTCCTGTTTTCCATTACTATGCATGTTTACGCGAATAAAATAGGTGAGGATTCCCCATCACACTTTTCCTCACCGGATCGTGGTATGTTTCAACAACCCTGGGTCCATGACGTCTTGCAAGGAAGGCTCCTGTTGCCGTTCCTACATAACCATAAGCATGAGATAGTTCGGAATCTTCCCATTTCCGATGTTAAAGATATCAACCAAATATATACGGATACCCGGCCGGAATATATCTGAAAAGAGCTACCTACGGACACTGTGTGAAGTCTATCTTTGAAGCCGGAGGTAGGTAACTTGATTAGTGAGATATAATTGGCACTCATATTTCTTTATTTTGAGTCCATAACCTGTTATCCCTTCTTGGCTTCTACATGTACGGATATTGGATACTAAAGACCCTACAAGAACGGTCGCCGCCGCTCGTTCACTAAGACGAAACCTGCTCGTTCTTCAATTCGTTCTAAAAGGTGCGTAACTCGCGCAAGTATAGGTACTTTGTGAGACTTATATCCGCCGTCTCTTCATTGCCGGAAGCTTTTAGCTGTTATCTTTTATATATCCGTAACTGACTAACATAAAACACGCCCCCCCGTCCTGTATCTACCACCAAGCTCTCATCGGCTAGCTACTACGAGTAACAAGATAGGTATACACTACATATATGCGAGACATAATGCTAACAGACAAATTAATTATATTAGAATATGACGTGATATTAACATTGTTTGTTGACATGTTTACCGAACAGGTCCTAGCCTTTTGCTAGCCTAATCGCAACGGTCGATTTCAGTCATTTCAGTCGGGCTTCAACCCTAGTATTTCCTCAGTCAACATCAATTTGGAGCTAGTCGGTACATGAGACATTTAGACACTCAAACTATACCGCATCGAGGCCAAAGCGTTAGATTGGACCGAAGTATCTCTGGGACTCTCTGCAAGAAATTTCGAAAAGGGGTGGCTTGACATGCGCTCCTCATGCAGCCACCCACCGTTACATTCATACTCTTATCAAATTGCTCTAATGGCCTGTGTTGGTCGCAGTTTAGGTTCCTTTACACGTTTTATTGCTCTGTCGTCGCGGTCCGAGAGCGCAGCGCCCTCCGTGCTCTCGCAAGGAAGCCCACCATGACCGAAGCATTAATAATTCGTGTGAGGCTTCGGCATCCAGGACCCGGGATAGACTATGGCAAGTAATTCTAGGATTTCCTGCGAGCCCAATAGTAAGTTAGTATAGATATTAAATCTTCATAATTGTATTCGCTACACGACAGCAGGGCTCAAGCCATCGTGCCCTAGCCTTCGACGATGGAGGGTCAAATGTCAACAGAAGCTTATAGCAACAGTAGCATTAAGCCCTGTCACATTTCGACATCATTTGATACAGTCCAACTCATCCATCCAACCATTGTGGCAGGGCCAAGGAACAAGGAACATAGACCAAGAACTTGACCGAGGCTACTCGATGAGGGTGGCGTGTCTTGCATGCGAGTCGTTGTTGTACAAGGAGGGCCTTACCCGAAGCCTTTTCCTCCACTTACCTACCCACTCAAGTATAGCCGGGCGTCTTAATACTTAGCAAATTAGACTATTAGACCAATGGTATTACAAGAGCTTGGTGTTGTGCCACTCGCTGGCGAACTGTCAGCGGGTTGGCGCTTAGTTGGGTCTTGATCGACAACAAGGATATTGACAAAAGCTATCTCCTCACTCCACTGGTAAGTTAGCTGTTCGTATATCTCAACAACTACGCGTTCTAGCATGGTCATCTCGCTTCTTGTTTTCGCGTACCTCGGAGCTACAGAGAAACGGGATAATTCCGCTTGGTGCTCTATCGAATCGATCGACAGACTATACACTCGAAATTTCGCGTCCCCCCTTTTTATCTGCCGGCCATCTTACCCGCGAACGCTTCACATTGAATGTGAAGCAAAGTTTTAGCTTCTTCCTCCTTCTTTTACGTTGCTCAAACCCTCTATGTGCGTCAACACTAGCGTACATTTCGAGCTTGGATATCCATATTTGTTCGCTTCCCATTTCCAAATTGGGGGCCGCTGCTATGGAATAACTTGTCAAACATACCTTTCCTACCCCTGATCCAACCATCTCCCACATTGCTAGATTCTGCCGTGGTCATTGCAGGCCTTTAAAGAGGCAGGTTGTCGATATGATTCCAAAAGAGTTGAAGTAAGAGTTGGTATATTTATCCTAGCGTTGTCCTACGAAGGGGATCATGCCTGGAGCACATGGCGCGCGTATACGTGGCTGGCTTGCAGACTAGCCTCTGGAGAGGTCAAACTGACGCATTTTGCCATGGATCAGAAATACGCCGATAAATCCTTGGGCAAGCACAAATGCAGACTGAATATTTAGAAGGATGCATCTTAGTCCTTGTAACGTGGCACGAGATTCCTCCTATCGTTGCTGGTCCATTTCTTTTAGCCCAACCCGTATTAGCGAATCTATATGTCATAACAAAGGCCCATGTTTCAAGATTCCGGGTTTCAACATAACATCGTGAGGCTCTGCTCGATCTTCAACGATGACATATCCACTGCTATAAAGAGTACACCAGGGGCATTCGGACCGGAAAGTTCTATCTCATCTCTTATTTGCACGGGGTCAGCTAGTTGCCGTCTTTCTAGCGAATAGACTCTTCGCTTGCGTAAGGCGGCCGCCGACGGATGACAACAAGTAGTCGTCTAGACCCAATGAAACCTCTTATTAGACCACCGTCCCTTAGATCTACCTTCGATAGCCTACTACAAATTAAAGTCTTCTGCCGAGGGATTCTTACGGCTTACGGCTGGAAGCTTTTCGTTTAATTAATTTAGACTATTTTCGAAAGTACATTTCTCAGAAAACTACATGTATCATAAAGTATAGGCTTGCTGACTGAACTACCCGCCCCCATGTGCATGAATATACCGACACGTCTCCTAGTATTCGAATATCTGGATATGGATGATCGATGGTTATGACAGGAACCTTCGGAGATACAGCCTGTTTTGTCATGGTATAGATTAGTAGGTGCCTGTAGCGTCGCCATGGGACGGTTCTAGCTCATACACATATGAGTGGGCACACTGTATTCATCTCTTGAGCGAGATTTTGGGAGGGGAAATACCCAATATCAAGGGATATAGACTCCTCACCGCCTGCAAGGCTCCAGTGTTATCCTCCACCGGTCCCAGGTCACCGGTTTTACTACACTGTAGAGATACCTTACGATCACTGATAGCTTTCCGAGACTTCAAAGACCTCAAACCGAATGTTTTTTTGGAATTAATACTAGTTTTACTAAGAGAATATATTAAAATGAAAGTGGCTAGATGAACGGCATATTTCATGAAGCCGCATATTTCATATTTTTCGTCATCGTAAGCCTAGTTGGTTAGCTTTATTAGCCACTGTGCAACATCTGCCATAGAATGCGGGAACACCCTATTAGAAAGATATCACATTGCGTCCCACTTCGGCATGAAATCACGTAAGGATTGCATGCAACGGAGTTCCCAGTTACTACCGTCATACCGTTATCCGATAGAGAGCCTCGTGTGGTTTTAAGAGACCAACTAGTACTGCCTACTTGCTGGTATGTAAGCTATTTCCTTGCTCTTTTTATTACTTTTGGAATCACCAGATTCTCTAGATCCTCCTCATATTTCAGATCACAGTTCTAGGTTTCATTTATTATAGGGTTTCAATACACCAATACGTATCCTTAGGGCCGTAACATCGACCCCCTACCCAGAGCTCGGCGATGAGCTTGTCAAAAGAGAGTAGCGGTGGCTCAAACAGCTAGACGCGGATATCGGTAATCGACTACTTTCCTTCTTTGGTCTCCAGCAGTAATATTTCCCTAACAGGTCAGCCTACGCATCGAGACAAATCGCCGGTCGCCCGTTCGAGCGAAGTTAGCTATGAGAGACTCATGTCGACGGGAACTATCGGAAGCGCCTAGATACCATCCACGTTAATTAGGATCACTTCCGCGCGATGCACGCTAACCATACCTTTAATGCCGCTTTCCCGCAGGATGCCCGTCGAAGCCTGCCCCGGTATGCATTCCAACCCTAGAGTCGGATCTGCGTATTGGTTGCCAGACCCTATACCATCCGTCGATCGACTCGAGCATTTAGCAATCTTTCTTTGATATACAAGACAACATCGAACCATGGATCCTAGCCTGCCTCCGAGTATTAAGATGGTGCAGTCGTTCGGAAATCTCCCCTAGACCGCGGAACGAAGTGGACTGATCACAGAAATTTCGGAAGACGAGTTATCCACTATGCGGTTCCAGAAGCCCATTCGTATTTCTTCCATATACCTACCGTCCATATATCATATTGCAGCATCATAGATATACCCCGATGCATATTATCAGGTCGACGCCCTAAACAAGCACAAGGCGGTATTAGGTAAGTCTGCAGGAGGGTAGGCTTCATAATACCCTCCCTAATTTTAGATATGGAAACAAGACGTACGGACAAATACCTAAGGCAGCGTGTATACGTAGCTTATACGGTAAATAAGAGGCTATGCTATATGGGATATTTCTATACATATTCTTCATAAGATCACGGAGCAGACTCCGAGTCTATCAGAAAAAGGGTCGTTATTCACATTCATTATCCAGCCCCCTATTTTCTATCAATAACAAAAGAGCACTCACCTCGTCGTCGTAACACCCGTAGTGCAACCAGAAATTTTAACACGAAGATTTTAATTCTAATGTTCATAATTACCGGCAATGTGATCTCTAGTTTCTGCGTAGTAAACTGTACTCTCAACGTAATATCCTCTAGTATAGTGCCCCAGCCAAATCTTATAGTTACTGCACAAGGTTGATAATTCCAAAGGGTTCAGTTGTAGGACTTAGATCGTGTTGCACGTCAAGCAACTTCAAACCCCCTCAAAGGGCATTCTAACATGAGGACCTCAGTTATATAGAAAATAACCTCTGTTTATTTCGAGTGTCATTAGCAATTATAACTTTCTTAACGCACATACATCTACCGTATCTCATATACATCTAACAATAAATTATTATATATCACGAGTTTCCTGTCTAAAAAGGTAGATTCAGTATCACCCTTTACCCCTTAGTATGGTCGCTCTTTCATTGTAAATGATATTTTTTAGGGTACAGAAATGTAATAAGTTGAATCTTGCTTCATCTTAAGTAGTAGAAGGGCCCTAATTGCTGGACCCGATAGGTTATTTGTCCGAAGTTCATATTCTACCCAGTAATAGGGGTACGCTATTCTAACTATACTACCGCGTTGTTTGTCGCATCGAGTTCATCGGATCCTCCTCATTATCATTAGAATTTGATCTATCTCACCACGCTCCAGGGGGCGGTTTTTCTCTTCCCTAGGTAGTTAGGTATATCAAGGGATACACCGGCTCAATCTTGGTCCTCCGATCTCCCTATGCGTAATACCTGTGTGCCGCATTGTCTTAGTGTAAGGATACTTTCACCGGGTAGATAGATCTTTAGACCCTTCGGGCGCTGACAATTTCATCATCCAGGGGACAGCGGTGGGATATGGATTGGTCGGCATGAAGATACGCTTCGTTCTACATAGGCTAGTCTTACGGGCGTCATTATACACGTTTATGTCTTAGAATCATGCGTAATCAGGTTCGTAATAAGGTACACACTCGGATGCTCTCTCTTTCTACACCCTTCTCTACCCCCTAGGTACCTAAGGTATGAGTTGAAATGCCGGATATCCTCAATAGGTTAAACTAGGTAACAGTAGACATACAATTTACTTATTAAAATATTCATACTGATGGTACTTTGGTTCTGACGCATACCTGGGAACAGAATGAGTTCTTTTGTTCTTATACTATGAAGGTCGTATTATGAACTTGTATCTTACGGTCCTCACCCTGGTTGGAGGCGTTGTTCTAGATCCCTATACTCAAGTGTCACTTCCGCGCAACTAGCTCAATGATAACTACCTAATTACTAGAACTATGTTACAGAAAGAAAGCTCTACAGGACTTCGTATTGCGTGGTAGTAAGTCCATGGAGAAAGACCTAAACAAGCTCCTTCTACATCATAGCCTAGCTTAGAGTCCGGAGACCCAACCATTCTGACTGAGCCTAAAAGATGCAAAGACAGGCAGTTTGATTAATAACACTATTATAATTATTTAGATTAATTCAGCCCAGTCCCTAGATTCAATTCATATCATCAGTAAGAATTTATGAGTATTTTAGGTACTTAGAGTAGTTTTAAGAAACCCTAGGTTGCGTTGTGGTGTCTTAGTCCCTCCCTTATGCAACCTCATATATTCAATTCTATCTATCGTTGCGTGTTCTAAGTCTTTGCCCAACTTTTACAAACATTTGCTACTTCTAGGAGCAAAATCATGATAAAAGCTGGAATTGGGGAAATCCATCCCAATCCATTTGACCAGTGAGAAGCAAATATGTTTCCTTGGTCGATTTTCTGTACTTTTGCATATGCCAATTTGCCTAGCCCCTGAATACCTTCGAGCTTTACAATACCTAGACAGTCAACTCCTTAACGTTCTAGTAATGTACTCTCCAAACTACAGCGTGAAATTAAAATCTAGTTACTTCCAAATACGAGGAACATAGTATGTATAGAATCACTAATGTAATTAACTTTCTCAAAGTGGCATGCCAGAGTTTCGATGAATTAGCGTATTCGTCTATCTTCAGCCAGTGTGTCGTTACCATGTGCAAGGATCTATCTTTAACCACACCTTAGCTATGAAGTAAACAACTTAGTACTCTCGATGACATATTCTAAGTCTAGGGTTTCCCCAATGGTTTGTCTAAGAGACTTCTTCAAAGGTGGAGGTGTCAGACTTCGTTAACGATTTCCAGCTGGGTCCAGTGAAAGCTTGCTATGAACGCGCCTAAACATGCTTCAACTACCGGCGCGTACTCTTCTCTGGCCAATGTATAGCCAATCAAGTCGATGAAATCACATTCGGATGAGCGCTCTTCCTTCGGGTCATAACTATCCCGTATCTAATTTAGCATAGCCCTGGGGTTCCATGTCCACATGCTGATCATGACATGATTTCCTAGCCGCATAGTCATTTGATTACCGTCGGCCAACCGGTAAGTCGGGTAGTGGCCGAATTAGGTGAAATAAGATAATGATTCGGGAAAACGATTTGATTGCAACTACACGTTCTAGGCCACGTAAACCCTGTATAGTTGACGGCATTTAGCAGTCCTGTGTCTCCCAGAGAGGCCTATGGTGGCCTAGATCGAGATGATCTGTCGCGGCTTAGTTGTTCGGATCTTCTCAGCTTAGATAGTTGCTAAGTTTGTTCATAGCTTACGGCCGAGCAAGGGGCAGGCGAGGTCCTAGTAAGTAGTCGTTGGGCACCGAAACATACATTTCTGCCGGTGAACTATTCGTCTAGTCCAACTACCTGGAAGGACCGATAAGGCACCACGATTGAAACGGTTTGAAACGCATCGAAGTCCTACCGCATTACTGGAATTCGTAAAGGGGGAAGCCTAAGAGGCCCGGCAGGGACCAGTTCGAGTATCACGACACCATCGGGCATGACGAAACAAAACGAAATCGTTGTGCTACCTGAAGTTTGGAAGAGTTCCGGGTTCTCCGTCATACACGAGTTATCTGTTAGTGGCATATGTATACATAGCCTATCTGTTTTAATGACAACATGCCTGTTTCCTCCTAAGGTAGAATCGGACCCTGGGCTTCGTTAGTGAAGTATGAGGCGTCGAGCAAAGGCCGAGAATGCGGTTAATGTTGACCTGAGGAGATCCTCTACACCATTTCCCGCTAACTACTTGGGCCTAGTCCCTGCTTTCATAAATAGATCCCATGAATGAGTGCGCTGAGGACCGCAAAATGTATCTCGCCCCTAGACTTTGTACCCCTTGGCAAGCTCTCTAGGTCCGGGGGTGATCCCGACTTGTCGTCACCCCACCAAGCGATACCTAGCCTAACGAAGCACACTAGTTGTAAAAGCCCAAATTATGTATGTTTAACTTCTGGGCTTTGAACATGCATTAGCTTTCGACCCAGACCCTCAGGCTCGGTTCCGGTCCAGCATATAGAGTGCCCCAGCTGATATCCCGTTAGGTACAGACTTCCTTTTCAAGTTTAGAGGCACACTTGGAAATTTATGTAAGTCTCGCATAGAAAGAAACTAAGAAATAATTTTGCGATAAGGGTTACCTTGAAACCTAACAGTACCAATTTGTATACTTCTGTGATTATTTTCGTTACTTTCTTGCCTGTATCTGTACATTATTTGGATTCGAACAATGTGTCTTAGCCGTATTCAGGCATTCACCTAGGCCTAGGTAAATGCTGAGACATCACATGAATAAATATCAACAAACATGCGAACGTATGTTTGTATATAAATTAATTTCATTTTACTATGTGACGCTTGGATACAATGTAGCCCTATTGATATGTTGACTTAATATCTTGCGTACTTGTTCCAGGAAATAGTCCTAACCCTACACGGTTTGCCGAAGAATAAGATAGTTATACGTATCACAAGCAACCCCGGACTTTTCTCCGTTAGCGTTTTAGGTGGATTGATTTCTATCTCTTGTGAGACGATGTCTTGCAATCCAGAAACCTAACCTAATTAGGGAACATCTGCTTTAGCCATTGCAGATCATTGTCAATGTCTTTCTACGTCATTAAGATAGACACGAGATATCACGAATCTCGAGAACTGGATTATTGAGGTAATTGTCATAAGCGTACCATTTTTCAGGTCGAACGGCAACACAAGTAGCCCCCTGGCCGTTAAATTAGGTGGCCAAGTCATTGTATACCAGACAAAGTTGTATAAACTAAGAGTGAATTGGGTATAATTAACTAAGGTGATAATTAATAGTTAATGCTTGAAATGGTTTCAAATAAAATAACTACACTGAGAGTTTTTATACAGGATATTTTAGCACAAGTATACGAAAATAGTGTAAGTTGATAAAAGAACTGTGGTTAATTAATAAGACTTTAGATGTCAATTAGCAAGAATATGTATTACGTAATCTCAGTAACAACCTACTTACAAAACCTTCTTACTATCTAGGTGGGTAAATATCTAGTTTGTTAACCAAGATACACGAGTTAATCTATTTAATAACTCATATAAACAACAAAAAGTGTTAAGGAGTTCCTACATATTATAAGACTTATATCTAGTGACCAGAAGTTGTTTAGGCATAAACAACTCTTATGTACAACAAGCGCCATATGCTTTAAAAATGGAAAACACTCGTAAGTAAATCATATCTATATTATATAGTCTTGCTCACACTTCTGATACCGATTTAGCGAAGCTCAGAAGACATTCATAATGCTTATCTTGCAGCAATTTTAAATATTACCCTTAGTCACCGTATGGGCATACTTGCTTATCCGCGTTGAGGTTTTCAGAGGTATAAGTGTGAATTCTAACGAAGAGTAATAGGCTCAAGATCTGTATAAAACCCTAGGTGTCAATTAAGCCATTTTTCTAACTGTTACTTAACTATATTGAGTTTTGTCTGCGCCTTATATGATAGTTACATAAATGATCTTGGTGAGGGGAAAATATAAATGTATGATCATTTGCTATTCCGTAGGAGGAAATCGTTGGAAACTCTATGAGGAAAGACCCTAGAACAATTTCTAATTGCGAAATAAATGGTCCTATACTAGGTATAGATTTACTAGGTTCAATAATACAGAAGACAGAGTGAACATTAGACGATGTATTCAACATAAATGTTACCTAGTCATTTGTAAAGATATTCAGGTACTAGGGCTCCCAAATACGAATTTTCTATAGCATTTTAGCTTATTCCAAGTGAAATAGTCACTTCGTGTTCATTTATACCTATTACTTTGTAAGAGTTCGGAAGATAGCTATCAAACTGCTACAACTATCAGGAGTCTCGCTTGAGGCCCCCTTAGAACAATGAAGCTCTTTAGCATGTATAGCTCTGACTTTAGGGTTATCCTGGTTACAGTTCCTGGTGGAATAACGAAGCTCTTTCTTCACTTTTTAGTTTCCCTCGTGACAATGCCAATAAAAGGTAGAGTGAAGGAGCTAAAGTCGCTATCTCCAGCTATAGGGGGCTTGGCGCGGACAATGCTGTGATATGCTTGATAATGCATCAAGTTAATACCTATTCTTAATAAGAAGCGATGTAAATATACTCCATTCTAAGAGGACTGGGAGGAAAGCATGGGAAAGTCTAAGAGCAGTAATCTTTTTTTTTTTTTTACCTACCTAGACATGTTCAAAGTAAGCGCACTAACAAGCTACCACTAGGAAGAATAGACCAATACCTAGCTCATGGGCTGAATTTAGAGCACTGTGCATATATATTAACACTATCTACCTACTGTAAGATATTCGAGAGAAGCAGTACCGTTAATATATATAACTGCAACTCCCTGTAGTACCTAACGTGAGGGATTTTAGAGTAGCAACAAAATTTATTCCCTACCTTACAATTCCGTCTCGTGAAATATACCTTCAAGGTATAACCCATCCATGATACATGTCTTATATAGGTAAGATGAAGTTTGAGATAATAGAAGTACTATATTGATACCTGGCCTTTTTCTCTCCTTTGAAAACGTCATGCGCTTTTTCTACCCCCAGTCCATATTTGAACCTAGCCCTAAGTTAATTAGGTATAGCTTAACACATACCGCATTCTTTTCAAATGATTTCAATATTATAAACCGTTCTTCAAATGTGTCCTAGTATCAAATACGATGGTGGCATTTTGTAATGCTTATGTGATAGTTGAGCTTGGTTTACGTGTTAAGAGTTATTAGAAAAATGTGAATTGGTGACACATGATTCCATAATATCAAACCAAGATAAACCTATGAATGCTTGTCAAGCACCTCGACTGCTTTACCGTAACGCTTTCTTTATTTAAACCACAGTACAAACTACCACGGGTTATGCTGTCTGAGTTACCACTTTGACCACCTGATTTACGTAGACCGGTGTTCCTAATTGCTGGGCTAATAGAATAATTCGGTAGTTACCTACATGTAGTCAGGTTCACTATATACACATAGTTTATTTATAGGTTCGACTCAGGGATATTAGAAGCAAGGCTTAAAGAGTATCTAAGCAAGGAAGGCTGACTACCTCCTATCATTCGATGCTGTGGTAACTTCGACTATCTGTCAACGTAGCTAAGGAAGCAATATAAGAACTACCTCCAGTTTACTCCGAACATTTTAAAGTTTTTGGTCCCTTCACCCGCAGGCTTAGCATCAGTATCCTCCAGGTAAATCCTTGAATGACCGTTGATATCAACCCAGAAGTACTTATATTCAAAGTCGTCGCGATTGGCATATTTCGTTAGATGCACGTTTACTACCCCTTTATTCAGGGGTCCTTCGACCTATTCGATATTAGGACTCGTTGAGACTCCCAACTCCTAACTTGGACTTACATAAAAGTGTATAACTAGATGTTCGTTACCTCGCGCATCTGTTTTTAGGGTCGACCTGTTATCGTTAGCAAGACTATGGGGAATTTCACCCTGAAGGTATCATACGCGATTGGGCGGGCACGGCGCCACTTATTCATAGTCTCTTCACCATACGCTACGATCTTTTTACTCTCGCCAAGCAGCCGCACACACTCTGGGTCTTTCTTGATTCGGTCGACAGCTCGGTTGAAGTAGGCGGTTTTACTATCAGGCGAGAATACATCTGTATATAAGAAATAACCAACACCTCCCTAGTAAATAATGTCTTAGCATACTATTAAGTCATGCAATAGACAGGAGCTATACCGTTAAAACCAAACCAACGACAACGAGACCGAAGTTGAAGGTTTGCTGTGTAGCACGCGATGCTTTCTCGCTTACGGAAAGCTCACTCCAAGGTACGAACCCATTGTCGTTAAATGGCGTTATAGCTTTCCTCTTAGAAGCGGCTGAATTGCTTCCTTGGCTATGATGAGTAGCGTAGGTGCGACAGGCAATGGCAGGTTGTAATCGTGGGATAAATGTGGGTGAGCCGAATGATCGGATTGGAAGCTTCATTACGGCGGTCTTAAGTCCATCGGTTCTTGTGTTGCCGATGGAACTTTTTCTTGGAATTGATTGAAGCTTTGCGACAGAAAAAGAAAGTCTTTAAATGGAAGCTTCGAATGGAAGTCAGTTGAAGCTTCTGCAAACGCGATGTAATGTGGGGAAGCTAAAGTACACCGGTACCTCCGGGCCCACTTTCATACCGTTGAACGGAGGGAATTTAAGACTATTCTAGTTATAGCCTAGCTCTATTTTGTTTAATAGCATGTGGGTCCTATGGCCCATTCTTTTGAAGTGGCATTTGGCGAAATCAGTAACGTTAAAATCAGAGGTAAATTTTAATAAAATCAGAACCCATCCACTTTTCACGTGATATAAGCCACGGAAAGCCACCATAGCCACGTAAAAAAGGCCCGTTCACCTACGTGTTCCCATGTACGTACTCCACTCGCATTGTAACAGTAATATATTTCGAAAATTTTAATTTTTTAAATTTAATAAAAAATTATATATAAAAATAAATAAATTATTTAAAAATAGATAAAAATTATATTAAAATTAATTAAAAAATAATAAAATTTAATAATTAAAAATTATATTATATTTTAATTTTTTTATTAATTTAAATAATTATTTTAAAATTTTTATATAATAAAATTATTATATATAATTATATAAAAATCGGAAAAATTTTAAAAAAATTAAAATTAATAATAATATTTTTTAATATATTATTAATAAAATTAAAATATTTTTTATATAATTTTTAAATTATTATACGATTTTTTATAAATATATTTAATAATTTTTTTATTTTAAATAATTGTAAAAATAATCAAGTTGTTATGGTGGTTGCGGTATATCACGTGAAAAGTGGATGGGTTCTGATTTTATTAAAATTTACCTCTGATTTTAACGTTACTGTGGCGAAATCTGGCCGAACTCCTGATTTCAACGTTGACTTTTTGACTTCTTGACTTTCTCTCGACTTTCAACCGCCAGCCTGTCCCTTCCCTTTTTCCTCAGCATATTAAACAACGACGGCGTCTTCTTATTACGCCCCAACACCCTTATCACTAATCCCGTATATCCTGCCCGATCGGGCTTAACTGGCAAGATGAGTGCGCTTGCAACTAAGCAGCAATCGCAGAAGATCTTCGAGAAATTGAAGACCAAATCAGCAAATAGGGTGCGTGATAATCCACTTACCGTCGCGACGAATACGTGTTTTCAATTACTAACGCGCAACCCCAAAAAGATATGTTTTGACTGCGGCCAGAAGAACCCTACCTGGACCTCGGTGCCATTTGGCATCTACCTATGCCTCGACTGTTCCTCTAACCATCGAAATCTCGGTGTCCATATCTCCTTTGTCCGCTCTACCAACCTTGATCGTGCGTCGCTTTCATGAGCTTAGTCTAGAACCCCGCTTTCCATGACCGACCAAGACTAACGATATATCTAGAGTGGCAATGGGATCAATTGCGTATCATGAAAGTTGGCGGCAACGAATCCGCCACCAAGTACTTCCGCGCAAATGGCGGTAGCGCCGCACTCGCCAGCAAAGACCCAAAGACCAAGTACCAGTCCAACACTGCAACCAAATATAAGGAAGAGCTTAAGAAGCGGGCTGCACGAGACGCGCTCGAGTACCCTGACGAGGTTGTCGTTACTGACATAGTCGGGGATGGCG
Source organism: Entonaema liquescens (assembly GCA_902805475.1). Lineage (NCBI taxonomy): Eukaryota > Fungi > Ascomycota > Sordariomycetes > Xylariales > Xylariaceae > Entonaema > Entonaema liquescens. Next base: position 1,734,735 of record CADCSX010000001.1, on the reverse strand, counting down.
CCGAAGGATCCGCAACTCCTTCTAGTGAACCAAACGATGACTTCTTTTCTTCATGGGACAAGCCATCGATTAAGAGGCCTACGCCACCTATCTCGCGAACTAACACGCCGCCCGTCGTTGGTCGTACTGCCTCGCCGTTTCTCAATGCCGGTGCCAACGGCAAGGAGATTTCCAGGTCCTCGTCCCCTCTATCTAAATCAGACTCCGTCACCGAGGCCAAGCCTGCTGCCAGTCGAATCACCACCTCTGCAGCGCTCCGAAAGACGAACACCGCTGCGCCCCGTAAAGCTAATGTGCTAGGCGCAAAGAAGACCACTACCAAACTCGGAGCAAAGAAAGTCACTGCAGATATTATCGACTTCGACGAGGCCGAGAAGAAAGCCAAGGAAGAGGCTGAGCGAATTGCGAAATTAGGCTACGACCCGGAGGCCGAAGAGGTTGAAGCAAAGCAGGCCACTACATCCAAAACAGAAGCTTCTAATGTTATCTCGCCGACCCCAGTAAACCCGCGCGGATACGGGTCTGGCCACTCTCGTGAGAAGTCAGCGGCCGAGGTTGAGAGGTTAGGCATGGGCCTAGGAAGATTAGGTTTCGGACAGGTCGGTGGTGGCAAGCCCGCCGCTGGTGCCGCAGCGAAGAAGAATGCTGGCGGATTCGGCTCAGTTGGACCTGTCAAAGCAGCTACCGAAGGTAAGTTCTATTTTTCAATACATAGCAACATTGTACTAAAAGTGCATAATAGACGACGACGAGCGATATGCCCGGAACAAGTTTGGTAACCAGAAGGGAATTTCCTCGGACGAATTCTTCGGAAAGGGCTCCTTCGATCCCAATGCCCAGGCTGAGGCAAAGACGCGCCTACAAGGATTCGAGGGCGCCACTGCTATCTCCTCCAACGCGTACTTTGGCCGACCGGAAGACGAAGATCCCGCGGATGACTACGGCGATCTCGAATCTGCTGCCAAGGATTTCGTCCGCAAGTTTGGTATCACTGCTGGTGACGATCTAGATAACCTTACTAGCGCACTGGGCGAAGGCGCCAGCAGACTCCAAGGTGCTATCCGCAACTACTTGAACGGTTAAGCCACCCCCAATTTGAGCAGCATAGTATAAAAAGTAGAAATAGCTTGATACATTTACATATCACAAGCGGGAAGGGATAGCTGGACTTGGCCTCTACACTTACCGACAGGGTTGGCGGATGTTAAAAACAGGAGGCGTGGTAGTGTCACTAGTAAGTTAACGCCGAGACTTGCACGGGGAGACAGTTGAACGGATGGTAAAAGGGCTGTTATGAATACAAACGGCTATGCCAGCCCACGACTTGGACGTTATAGAGAGCAATTGGCATGGTACGCATAGTAATGAAACTTGATTATCTTAGCTGGCTATCCATGATTTTATGATTTCAAAATGAGCTTCGTTAGAGATATTCCTAAGAGTCGAGATCCCCAAAGGGTTACCCATTACCCTCAGCTCAGACAAACACTATACTCGTAATGACTTAGTTACTAACTTTGAGCGCGATTATACTAGGTGCACAAACATACTTGGGATTTGTATACTCATTTCTAGTCTAGTTAATCAACCTAACAGTATCAATATAACACTTCGCCGTCGCTCTAGATAGATAAAAGGTTTGAAAAAGCTGTAACCCAAAAAAAAACACCGTTCCAGTTACCAGACCCCTCACCTGACTGATTGATGATCTATACCAAGCCACGCCCGCTCTCTTTTTTATTACCCTTCGCGTTTCCGCGAGATAAACATCGTACCCTACACTCATCTACCCATTTATGCATCCATGAGTGATACGGGGTTTCTCTCTTTTCTTTTCCTCTTGTTCCCTTTCGATACTTCGCCACATTGATTAACTTGTGAAAGCTAGCCTATTTTTAAATTCTTCGAATCTGTCGTCAACACGGACACCATTCCACGTCTCCCCTCCTTCTTTCTCCTCTTCTTCACTGTCTTCGATTTTCCCAAGCGTCGGCGTGCCAACTTGCTCAATGGCGAAGCTAGCCGCGACGCTGCCCCATGCCGCTGCTTCCTCAAGGCTCTTCCCTCTTGCTAAGGCAACGGCTAGGGCGCCGAGAAAAGTGTTACCACCGCCAGTGGGGTCAACGACACGATCGGGTGAGCCAGCATGATATGCGGGGAGCCAACGCTCGACTCCTGGGTCAACTTCAATCTCCTCGCGTGCGACCATGCCCTCTGGGTCTTGCAGAAGCCCTGCAAATAACGCCTCCATATCCGTGTCCGGCTGTAAACCACCGTGTAGTAGGGCAGAGGGCTTCTTGCGTTTTGGTTGCTTACCGGGCACCTTACGTTTCCGCCCACCGTTTCGCGCTAGATAGCATCCCTTCTCGCCGGCACGGACCACGATGGCGAAAGACTGTAGCGGCATAGAGCCTAGCAGCTGTTCGCAGGCTCGCTCGATAGCTTTCGTGCTAATTTCGCCTGTTTCCGGGTCCAGCCCCGAGTCACCCATGAAACCAGCCAGCTCGGAATGGTTCGGGCTAATAATGTCAATGAGAGGGAGGGTATTGGTACAGTTTAGTAACTCGTCCGGTGTGCAGAGATCCGGTACGGGCTCCCAAATGAATATAGGCCTAGGAAGGGGGCTACCATCTGCACTCGTGAGGCCGCTCCGCCTGGCACGGATCTCGGTTACGAGTTCACGGCACCGGGTGGGTGAGCAGATAAGGTGAAAAGAGCGGGATGCGAGAAGAGTTGGAGTCAGGTCCTCAGCAGTTAAGCGTTTCTTTGGGGTCATATAACGAAAGGCACGATTCTGATGCTCGTCGTAACCATTCCAACCACGGGTAGTAAGACGATCGGGCGTGGGCCGGATCAACACGGATGTATCCCAGCTGGCGATAAGGTCTTCTAGTGCTTCAGGGAAGTCGGAACCTTTATCGATAATCCAGCCTACAGAGTTTGAGAGAGGTGGCGGTGAGAATAACCGTGCTCCTAAGGCCGAGTAGGTACCGGCACCACCGAGAATGTCTCTCACGGGAGGTTGTGGCGGTTGATATTCAATCTCATCTTGATATTTGATTACGTTAGCTGACTAGACTCATATCAAAATTGTGCTCTTATGAGCTTCAAAGCATATCCTTTATAAGCGATATAGCTATGTTAATTCATATGGCATATTCTCGTAAACTCGAATAGAAACATGTTTCGAATGTAAGTTGAGTAGTGCTAACTATAGCGTATATCATAAATCTCTGGTGATTGATCCCACTTGGTCTAAATGCAGTCAACCGATCCGACCCTCAGGTGCCACCAGATCTTTTGGCGTTCACGATCACGGGTCGATGGATGGCGGGCGGAACCAATGAGAAAGGAACGAAGTAAAGAAGAGGGTGTACCATACCTATAATAAACATTCCTAAGGTGACGAAGTCTATCTCTTGAGAAGGCGTCTCACCATCGTCGGTTTTGGGTACATTTTGGTCATCCATAGCTTATTTGTATATGTGTTTTGTTCTCGAGTCTCGACTTATTATTCCAATTCTCCTTGGATGACTGTTAGATGTCATGTCATGTCATGTACGATATCATACGGTCGGTGTAGATTTTGGAGGTGCATGAACCATGAACCTCAACCCTAGACCGCCCTCTCTTTAAGTGTGGCAGTGAGTAAGGAGGTTTTGCGCCCCAAGGCATATAGATTTAAGGCTCAAAGAAAATGTTTAATAGGTAGAGAATTATTGATCAGGCTGAGCTACTGCATGCAGCCTCACTTTTTGATGGTTGCTTTATATGTTTTCCCATTAATATGGAATTCGGTATTTGGGTATTTGGGTATTTGGTGGGATGTAAGCTACAACAGTCAAAGTTGCATTTGAATTGCAAATATAGGTAAAGTAATGTTATGTAGGTTAGGTAGCTAATAGATTATTATGTAGCTACATCTACGCTACTGCATATCTACCTAGGTAATCTGTTCTATTTCTAAGTACCTCTTTACTTCATGTTCAGTCGTTTAAAACATTTAGACCACTATGCCTGCAGGTAAATGCATCCGTGACCAATCAAAGCTACGGTAGCACTGACCCGCCTATACTAATCAGGATAAGAGTCCTCTTTGCGTTTGGTAAAGGACGGTAAAAAAAAAAAAAGGGTACGTACCCCCTTGCCGATAGAGCTTCCATTCAACTTTCTTGGCAGCTGTCTGAATTTCGATTCGAAATTCCTACACTTATTGTTGGCCTCGCCGTCATCATCCCAAGTATTTCCTCCTGCCTTCCATACTTAGGCACCAGCATTTTACAAGCACGTAAATCACCGCTCATAGTCGCCAGTTCTACTTAGGTGTTGTTTGTTCTTTTCTGTATCGAATTAGAGCACCTCTTTGTGTTGGGAGTTCAACGTCGCCTTCCCCCCTGATCGAAGCTTCGAAACGTCGTAATAGCGTTAAGTTCCCGACTTTGGAAATCCTTAAGCCCCCATCCGTCACTATCAGCTAGGCGCAACTACCAACATGGCGCAGAATCACATACATAATTTAGTTACTCTAATCAAGAGGTACGCTGACCTCTACTAAACCCCCTAAAGCCCCTTTTTCATGTTACTCTGCCTTATGACAAGCCTTATGCATCCTCGGCATCTTGGCTCTTATACCCATTCCATTTATAGATCTGAGTCAAGAATATTCTAATTCTTAAATCTAGACTAGAAGCTGCTACCACTCGCCTGGAGGACATTGCTTCGTCGACAATAGAGCTACCTCAAGCTGTCCCCGCTCTCACGGCTACTGTCGCAACTCCCGGTCCGTCTAGCACTTCGAGCCCTATACCACACCATGCTGTCTCCGCGCCAGTCCCTCCTGCACCAGTGCAAGTACCCCAGGAGCCTTTACCCGAATCCATTGAAGAGTTCGACACTTTCATCAGTCAGTCGGTCGATAAATATGTTAAGGCCAGCAACAAGTTAGGCGGCTTAATTGCCGAGCAGGCTTCCAAAGTGTTGGAGGGGTTTAAGCAGCAGCGCCGGTTCCTGCTGATTTCCACCAAAGCTAAGAAGCCTGACATAACGGGGTCGGAAATGGTCGTCTACCAAGAGCTCTTGAAGCCAATCAACGAGGCACTTATGGCCGTCGGCAGCATCAAGGAGTCCAACCGAGGTTCTCCTGTTTTCTCCCAGCTTAGCACGGTCTCGGAGGGTATTATGGTGCTAGCTTGGGTTACAGTAGACAACAGACCTTTTAAGCATGTCGAAGAGTCTCTAGGATCGGCGCAATTCTTTGGAAACCGAGTGCTAAAGGATCACAAGGATAAGTATGAGATAAACTTACATTAGGGTATAGAGCCAGTACTGACCTAAGCTTTAGGGATGCCGACCAAGTCGAATGGGTTCAATCCTTCTATCAAGTATTCCGCGACCTCGCTGACTACGTTAAACAATACTTCCCCAACGGTATACCCTGGAATCCGTCTGGACAGCCTGCATCTGAAGTCGCGAAGGAATTAGACTCCGCTCAGGCCACTGGTGCCGGTGCTGGTGCTGCGGCTTCGCCGCCCCCTCCTCCCCCGGCTGCAGGTGGTGCCCCGCCGCCGCCACCCCCGGGTCCGCCGCCTGTTCTCCAGATCAAGGATCAATCCACGTCCTCCAAGGCGGATGGTATGAATGCGGTGTTTAACGAATTAAATAAGGGCGAGAGCGTTACCAAGGGTCTACGAAAAGTCGACAGGTCGGAAATGACGCATAAGAACCCAGCGCTAAGGGCAAGCTCAACTGTCTCGGATTCTTCTGCTAGGGGTAAGAGTCCGGCTCCTGGGAAGAAGCCGAAGCCTGAGAGCATGCGCCTCAAGAAGCCTCCCAAGAAGGAGCTCGATGGCAACAAATGGCTCATTGTAAGGTCATATCTCTCTTCACCTAGTTTCATATACTCTAAGTCCTGCAGAAATTAACAAGCGCTAGGAAAACTTTGAAAAGCATCCCGAGCCGATCGAGATCGAGGCTGAGATGTCACATTCGATCTTGATTAGCCGATGCAACCAGACGACCATCATCGTAAAGGGCAAGGCTAACGCAGTCACAATCGAGAACACGCAACGACTGAGTCTTGTGATTGACTCACTCGTGTCAACCGTCGATGTCGTCAAGTCGTCTAACTTCGCGCTGCAAGTCATGGGTAGCTTACCTACCATCCTCCTCGACCAGCTCGACGGTGCTCAAGTCTACCTCAGCAAGGAGAGTTCCTCTACCCGCATCTTCTCCTCTAAGTCCGCTGGCATCAACATCAACGTCGTCTCCGGCCCCGACGACGATTACAAGGAGATTCCTCTCCCCGGCCAGATCTGCTCTTACTACGACGAGGCGAAGGGCGATATGGTCAACGAGATTGTCGATCATGCCGGCTAAGGGATTGTAAGGAGTTGTACAACGTGTACATACGCACCTGCTCAGGCTACAAGCAACTGCCGAAGTTGGATCTGATTGCATAGCTCGTTTAGATAGATGCTTGCTGGAGGAGATGAGATGCAAGTGAGAACTCGTTCTGACTTGATGTTGAGCGAGCGATGAAAGAAACCAAAGTAGTGTCAAGCCAGGATATACCCGGGCGTACTCTGCGTCCTCTGGGTTCCTATGACGCCTATTGTATTGCTAGATAGCAGTTATAACGAAAGCATTCGCAATTAGAGAAAACCCCCAAAGGGGCTATAATAGGATACGTGGCTGTGTGTATGTTCTTGAATTCTTCTTATTCGACGAAGCTATATAGCTATCTACTTAGCTATACATAGAATGTCCACCAACACCGGTCTGATGCTCTAGCAATCCAACGAAACCAAAACTGTCGCGAAGAAGCGCCCATGCCATCGGACAAGTGACGCGGTGATATACATACACGGTACGTCCGTCATCTCGCGCTAACGACATATATAAAAGCACACGGACACGTAACGGCGATATTAACAACGCTCGCACATCTCCTTACAACTTCGCCTTGGGCGGGTCGATAGTGGGGAGGAGTAAGTCGCGGAGGTCGTTGGCGGCCTCGTTGATGTAGTAGCTCATCTTATCGCTGCCCTTGCCCTTAGACACGATATTGAAGTTAAGACTGCAGTAAATTTCGTTAGCTACTTTTTCCACCCATACGTGTATAGCAAATCACGGGGTACTCCCGAATGAACAAAATAACTTACCTGTTCTCATTAATCATATACGCAATTCCGAACCCATCATCAATGACCTGGCTCCAGCCGTATCCGTTGAAGAACTCGGAACTCAGCTGGCTGGTCGACAAGTACCAGGAGCTGCTATAACCGTAGGCCGGGTCCTTGTAGATATCAGGGATGTCCTCGCCAGGCTCGAGTAGTTTCTTAAGGCCAAAGAGGTGGCGATCGACGCCCTTGCCGTCGGACGCGGCGCCAATGTACTCGATGTGCGCGGCAATGGCCTTGCGGAACAGGTCGACGCGGTCCTTATCAGCAGCGTCGGGGTCGGCCATGGAGTTGCAGAAGGCAACGCTTTCGTCCGATACCGTGCGGCATGTCTCGGTGCGTCCCTGCTGGAAGCGCCGCGTCGCCGCTGACTCGTATGTCGGCCGGTTCTTGCCGTACATCTTGTGGTATGCTAATTGGATCACCATCTGCACGTATGCGTCGGGCGAGCACTTGAACTTCTTGATCAGACCCTTGCCGTAGGCTTGGTAGGCCTGGACTGCGAGCTCGTGCTGTCCGATAACATCTTTGAAGTCCTGAATCGCGCGGTCGATCTCCTTTGGACATCCTTGGTAACTTCAAAGGTAACCGGAGTTGGCTCGGGCAAGTTTGAGCGCACCGACGGGTCGCTGAAGTCGAGCTTGTTGCCAAAGATGACATCGTTGACATAGTCGTTCAGTCGGTGCGTAGGTGTGCCATCCATCATGCTATGCTCGCCCAGGAAACCAGATGTACCGTTGTCGTTCACGATGAACTGTAGAGGCTTGTCATACCATCGGTTCTGGCCGTCGCCGTGCCAATACTGGTGAGCGCGTCCTTCAAGGGTAACTGGAGAGGCATCGTCCAAGCACACGACGAAAGAAGCCGACTCGATAGCTTCAATAGCCTCCTTGTTCTTCGGCGAAGCATCTAGTAACACTTTGCGCGCATCGGTCCAGATATCCCTGTTCTCAGAGGTAAGAGCACCGACAGCAGGACCACTTTCTGCAATGTCGTAGATGCGGGCAAATTGCGATTCGAGTTCGGACGTGTTAAGCTGCTTTCCGTCGACTTCGTGAGCGACCTTGAAGAACTGATTCTTTCGGATGACAATAATGTGCTTGTGGTCCTTGGGGTCGTACTTGACCGGATGATCAGCAGGTCTGGCCGGAACGCGGCAGGCATTAAACATCCATTTATAGCTATCCATACAGATCGGTAGCTTCTTCATATATTCGGGCTCGAGCGAACCAGTATCTACCTGTTTCTTGAACTCGAGCGTAGCAGTGGTCAAAGCGGCAGCACGCTTCGCGGGGTTTCTCCGCCGTCGGTCATCTCGGTGTGAGTAGAAATAACTGACATAGGGAACAACAGGATCTCGATAGCTCAAGTACGCCGCATCATTCCACCATTCATATAACCAGTTTTTTATATTGGGGTTTTCCCGCCGCGCGAGTAATCTTTCTTGTAGCTTCTGTCCTACGCCTCCAGGTTTTATAAATTCGTTGACGACGTTTTTACTTGCGGCAAACTCAGAGGGGCTTAGCAAGGGATGTAAGCTCTTCACATAGCGAGCGGCGGTCTCTTCGAGTGTCGGGACTGGTAATCGGGGAAGTGATTCCTGAAAACGAAGCATTGCGCCTTTCGACTTATCTTCCACATATCCTAACATTGGTTTATTAGCGATTATAAAGATCGAATCGCTTCTCTTGCGCTTCTCGGACTAACCTGCGGGAAGGGAGCTGTTGCTCCGTCTCGCTGCCGGCGCCATCAATATACTCTACAAAAGCGATGAGTGTTAGCTTTGCGCTATTCTTCGGTATTCGGAATCAAGATATAGAGCATGAAATACGCACTTTCGGTGTTGTAGCTTGTCTTATTACGGGTATTCTCAGAGCAGTAGCCTGTGCCCGACTTTTGGCCAAAGAACTCAACATCACCAATGGTGTTTAATCTCTGAATACAGAGTAAAATACGAAAAAGAAAAAAAAAAAAAAGGGAAAAGAAAGCAATGACCAACGAGCTTGTAAGCTATCTCGTGGGTACAATGTAATGAAAGGAACCGCGGTATGATGCGGTATGGTGTCCTTGTAAAAGTGTGGAACCTAGGCTATTTTCCTTACGACGGGGACTCCGTTCAATGGGTTCAATGCTTGAATGGGGGATTGTTAATTAAGGGCGGGCTGGCGGAATTAGGTCAGATTTAGGTACTTTAGGTACTGCCAGTAGTTAGCCGATGGCCCGTAACTACTTCCAACCGCGAACCTTAACAAAATGGCGTCGGCAGTATGTCCGGAAGGACGCAAGCTAACAGCCGCATATGGGAAATTGGCTGTGCAAGTGGGTTGTTTCGGCTCTCAGATCCCCGATGCCGAGGTAAATCAAATCTATGGATCTCTTATTCCCCAGACTTTTGCAACACACTTACACACCTGGGCACTTACCAACTTTTAATAATTTAACCGCGACTCGCGCGAATTTGAAAAGTTGTATGTGGCTTAGCCTCACCGTGGAGGTCATCTTGTCAAATGACCTAGTTAAGCCACATCTTCTTAATTCTCATTTTCACATGCTAAGCGTATTTCGCAAAAGATCCCAATCCTACTATACATCTCATTACATCATCGCTTCTACGTAACAGCTTACCGCTTCACATGATTTCGAAATATTCTAGAACGATGCAACACAGATGGCACGATCTACACTTTAAGATGATTGGATGAATACTATCATACGAACCAGATGTGCATGATATGTTGGAAGATCTGGCTGAGCAGATGCGCGTTTGTTGGCCAATAGTTGCTTGTTATGTTCACTTGGATCTATCAGTCTCGATGTGCTAGCTGAATGAATCTCGCGATCCGATTCCTTCCCATAGTAAAGATTTAAGAGTCAATATTACTTAATCTTAACTTAAGTAAATAGCAAACGCTATATTACATAGCCTTTGTTATTCTTCCCAATCTACTTAATGCTGTGTTGGGTGATACAAGGAATGGAGATCCGCGCTTGATGTGCGGGGAGCTTGTCAACATAACAAAAGACATCGAGTTAGTTCAACAACTATCGAAAGTCGTCTGTCCTAAAAGGCCTATGCTAAGCAATTACCTATTTTGAGGTATATCGAAGTCTATATTACACAATTCAAGAGACTATTGATTAGTTATTTAATCTCTACGTAATGTATTCAAGATTTGATTATGAAGATAACAAGATATCGTTACCAGCAAGTTTATCATCTTTATCATCTTAGCTGAACCTGAGACTTTCTCCCCGTTGGCAGAGCACCCATGTCTCACCCGCGTTGACTACAGCTTCCACTGTAACTTCAGGTCTTATTAGCATTCTCCATCTTACTTCCGCGTCTTTGTATAGGCATTCCACCAAACCCGCGACTATGGCAATATCAACGAATCTCTTCAAATACGGGCTTCGAGTCCTTCGACTTGGACTATTACCCCAAGCCAGGTCTTTTCTTACAGTTCATTCTTTTCTCTGCTAACAAGCTTAGTCACTCTTTTACCACCAGCTCTTCTTCTTCTTCACTCATTTCGAATCTTTAAGTCACTCCTTTACTATATTGGTCATTTTGGACATTCGTTTGGATTAGTCGCCGCAATGGTAACAGGATACTCACTCACTACGCATTATGCTGGCCAGGGGCTGCTTGATAGCTTCAATTTCTTTACCGGGAATGACCCTAGTCATGGCTTTGTTGAGTATGCACCCATGCTTAACTATAAGTTGCAAAGCATAAATTGATTTATATCTAACTATTATATAGTTATCAGAGTAAAGAAGACGCCTTAGCTAATAACCTGGTTTCTGTCCAAACCGACTATAATAGCGTCAGGCTTGGTGTTGACTCAAACAATACATATTCCACCAGCGATAAGGGGCGGCCCAGTGTACGGCTAACTAGTGATGATGCGTTTACACACGGTCTTTTCATTGCCGATATATATCATATGCCAGCATCAACATGTGGCACTTGGCCTTCTTGTGTGTTCTCATTCATTCCACCGATCGTAGTACACTCTAACAAGGCACTAGTTTGGGCGTTCAATAACCAAGACAACGGAGCGGAGTGGCCTACCGGAGGTGAACTAGAGATTATAGAGGGCGCCAACACCGCTCAAAGAAACTTATACTCCGCGCATACGTAAGTACCTATGTTACCTAATGAAAGCCAGAGCCCAGCTAAATATAACAGAACCGCGGGATGCAAAGCTCCAAGTGCTGGTTTCACTGGAAAGCAAAACCGAGTAAACTGCTCACCAACCGTAAGTAAATCGCGACATCCATTCCTGAACGGAACTCATATGTTACATCTAGGCGGATAACGTTGGCTGCAATTATGTGGCTCCTCCATCTGATACTACTTCATATGGCGATAGCTTCAATGCTGAAGGTGGTGGCGTGTACGCTCTAGAATGGGATTCGGAAGACCTGAAATTATGGCATTTCCCACGCTCGACGATCCCGGATAACATCGTGTACGCTCACGTCTTAGGACCTGATCCCTCGACCTGGGGACCGCCTCAAGCCGTCTTCGGTGGCTCTTCGTGCAGCCCTGATGAATACTTCTTCAATATGAGCCTCGTATTAAATATAGTAAGTTCATACGCCTGATAGAGCTATAAAATACTTATACAAGACGATAGAACTTCTGTGGCGATTATGCGGGCAATACCTGGGGTAAAGGTGATCAGTGCAATCATCTTGCCCCTACGTGTGAGGAATTCGTGGCTGGGAATCCTAAGAGTTTCGAAAGCGCGTAAGTAAACCATAATCCGGCATTATCGTCTAATAGCTAAATTCAATTCAAGTTACTGGGATATCAACTTTATCGACGTCTACCAAATGGGACCATTGTCAGAGACGACAGTACCGCCCCTTTCCACTAATGACACTTCCTCGAATATTTCATCGAAGCCTACTGCGACAGAGGCACCAACTGGCGTAGTCCCAACTCATACCCGAACTATCACGTTATCCACAGTGAAACCTACCGAGACTGGCGGTGGCTCGATAGATCCAGCGCATATTGATGGCCACACCCTCCTAGGCTGTTTCCGAACCAACGTGGACTACGAGCCATTTTCACACACCATGTCGGCCGCAGATATGGACAACAAAGCCTGCGTAGCTGCTTGTGCTGGACACAAGTATGCTGGCGTACAGGACGAGTAAGTGTTCTTCAAGTAAGCCTGTTGGAAATTAGTCAGACTGACAGCAATTATAGCACGTGTTACTGCGCCGATACCCTTGGTGAAGCCAGCGGAGTTGAGAATGAGCGCTGCGATATGCCGTGCCCTGGAAACAGCCACGAAATCTGCGGCGGCCTCATCGGTCCTGCTTCAACACGAGGTTCGGTTAGCCACCCTGCTCCAACCAACTTCACGTCAACCCAACCGCACCGCCGCGCCGCTCTATCCAACGTCCTCCTTACGGTCTACGGAGACCTATCCAACGAACCCGCGCCGCCGGCCGCACCCGCAATGGGCGGTAGCCTACCTCATCCTTCACTCAAGCTAGCACATGCGCATAACGCAACAGTAACGACCGACGTAACTATCACGTACACGACCGTATGCGCAACTAACCCAGCAAAACTCGTAGAAGTGGAATACCACACGACAGTCACTTACGCCCAATGCACATGTACCAAATCCCAGCCCAAGCCAGCCTACCCCACGACCAAGGTCTCCCCTCCAGCTGCAGCGCTCGCCGCCGTGCCTATGAAGATGTACAAGACAACGTGCCGAGCATGCGGACCGCACGGCGAGAGCACCGTGACGCTAACCATGCCCCAAGCTGTTTATACCTCAAAGGTTGTCGTTACTACTACGGCTGTGCAGACTGTCATTCCTCTCATCAGCGCCGACCATGCTCTCGCAAATGGGACCTTTGCGGCCGCGGCCATGGCTACGTTTACTCCGCCGCCGCCTCCTACTCCAAGGCCTAGTACTAGTCACGTATACCCGCTTGTAGCCTCCGCACCCCCTCGCAGCGAGAGTCTTAGTGCGATGCAGATGGTGGGCTGGGGCGTTGCGGCTTGGTTTACTGTTTTCGGGATCATGCTTGTCCTATGATGAGTCCTACTTTTCATATTGTCTTTCCCTATCATCTCGTTATTTCGGGTCGGCCGGTTGTCTGCATTTCTTTCACTTGGTATCTCTTGTATAACATGGATGGTGCGGAGTTCACAGAATCGGGGAGGGTCTGGCATGGTTCGGTGTATATCTAGAGGTTGTAGCTAGTAGCATGATAACGATTACGAATTCTTAAGTGAAACATTTTCAGAGGCTTTTATGCTATTGTGTTGGCGGCTAGTCTATGTATATACTCAATAAACGCTTTTATCAGCCTATTAAGCCATGTCTTCATCTACCCAATATCCATGAACGTCCCCGTCATGTTTCCGCTAGGGCAACTTAGGTAGGTATGTTATTAGGGAATGACCATTAACCAGGCTCAAATTCGGGGCCTCCGGTAAACCATGTTTTAAAATATTCTAAGGGTATAATTGTTTCATATGTATTCTTATGTTTTTAGTATTCGATGAATATACTTCTCCCTCACTAAGCCTTCAGATCGTAATCGTAAATGGGGCCCTCCTGGTCAACCTCTTTAGGTTGCCGTCCTGCATGCCGGCATTGATCAGAATGCTCCGGTTCGCCACTCCGCCGAGAAATAGCCAGTGCCATAGAATGCTGGTAATGCCGTAATATAGGACCCTGTATACGTCCAGCCAGGCTCGGTAGTCAAGCACGTTGTAGAAAATGCCTGGTTTTGGACGCGACATGGCGTTCTCGTACTGCTTCTGACATTCGTCCCAGAACACATGCTGCATTCCTCGAGCGCAGTGGACATGACCGAACATGTGCACCTTAGGCCTCTTTTCCCATATCTCATTAAGCAGATGCGGACAGCCAAGAGACAGATCCAGATGATGTTTCTATAGTGAGATGATTAGATATGGTTAAGCGAACCTATAAGAATGTTCACTTACAGGTGGCGTATGCGTTACAAGGATATCTGTATCTCTGGGTATGGCGTCCCTCCAAGGGTTCTCACTCGACACATCATATTGAAACCTGCAACATCAATAATGTTTAGCAACTTCATATTTAATTAGTAATAATAGGGGGAATAGCATGAACATACGCATGATCAGGCCCACCACATCGGGGGATATTAGGAGCACCATAGATGTTCAATTTGCGTCCACCCTCGAAATCGAGTGTAATGGACTCATCCCTGAGGTAATTTATCTGCCCCATTTCAACTTTATTTCCATTGACTTTGTCTTCCTCTGTTCTAGACGCCTCATCGAACCAACCATCGTGGTTACCACTAACAACAATCTTGTGTCGATGTGGCAAGGAGTTCAGCCAGTCGATCTGCTTCTGGATGGAAACAGCCCTACCGTCATTTACTAAGTCGCCACAGTGGATGAGTAGGTCGCCATCAGGAACTTTCGGAACGATAGACTCGTGAGTGTCCGACAAGCATACTATTCTGATAGGATGCCTTCCAGGAGGCGGTCTGGTTCTATTACTGCGTAGCCATATGATGATGTGGTATATATAGAAGATGAGCCCTTGAAGAGGTGCCTCTAGGAGCCAATCCAGTATCGTTGGACGTTCCCATTTCATGGGACGGCGAAGGCCTAGCTTGACAAGTAGTCCCATAGTGAAGATATCTCTGTTTGCTGTCTTGCGACTTATTAAGGAGCCGCCTAGTTAGGCATTAAGCTCACTGGGTATATACCCAAGGAAAGGGATTTTAAGTAGTATAGTGTGAGATGAGAGTTAAGAAGTAAGATTTAAATGACTGTTACTCAACCCGAGTTTTATTCTACAACTGTAGACCAGGTCAGTAGACCAGGTCAGAGATGTCGTTGCGTTTCTACCGCCGCAAAATGCAACGGTAACAGGGCACCCCGGCTACCTGTAGATGCTCATTCGGGATACATCCTAGCGGGAGGTTGTTCGTTAATGACACCTGCAAACCCTGTAAGAAGACACTAAAACTTGGTGTTAGCCTTCTTAGAGAGCAATTTATAGCGCAACTCCGTCCAAAGCTATGGCAGACGGTCGCGGGGCATTTTACAGGGATCGCACGGGCCATTATAACATGTCATCGACCCAAGTGGTCCCAATCGTTCTCGACTGCGAGATGACGTTGATCAACTTCTCTTCTTGATTCTACATACTTGTTGCCGGGTTTTCCTTGATATTGGACCATTCAGCTACATACATGTCCGCGTACCTACATGGTATGCACACATACACACAAATACCAAATTTAATACAAAGAACCAAATCTACCTAATCTTTGTACAAGATCCCAATCTTCTCGTGACATCTTTTTCTTATTTACCTATTTACCTACTACCTACTACCTACTACCTACAATCATTTCTTCTAAGCTCCCCTCTAAACAGGTATCTTCTAAGAAACTTCCTATACCCTTAAATTCCCTTCTCAATAGTTTAATACCTTGCTAGGCCCTAGAACTAGGATAGTTATAAACAATTGGGCATCTATACTGAACAACTTAAGGCGCGAGGCCCTGCGGAGCCGATATAACTATAACTATAGCTAGATCATGTCGAGTCTTCGATCCATCTATGCCTCCGATGGCGGTCACATCGGGGGCAATATGGATGTAGATTATGTTATTCATTACAAGGTTTCTAGCGATAGAGCCGAGGCAGCGGCCGGCTTCACTCAACTAATTGAAGCCCTCACTAAGGTTGGGCTCGCTACAGAAGTCCGACATGGCGACGAGTCGTCTTTATTGGTTTTCGTCAAAGTGGCATCCGAGAGGCACCTAACCAATCATATTTACCGGGAACGTGTTCAAGACTGGCTGTATGGTGTTCGAATCACCACTCCCAACAAAGACCTAGCTAAAGAATTCGCCGACCAACCCGTCACCGAAGCTGAGCGGTTGCGTACCGTTTACTTATTGATCACGAAGCCCAAGAGCGAGGGAGGTGCAGGTATCGCACCCAAAGTTGGCTTGTGGAAGGACGTTGAATCTATCTTCCCGCTTCACAATCACGCCTTTAACAGGCGATGGATCAAGCAATGGAGCACCAAATCCTTCCTAGACGACCAAGACCTCGACCAGATTCGCGATAAGTTCGGCGAGAGCGTTGCGTTCTATTTCGCTTTTGTTCAATCTTATTTCGCGTTTCTAGTATTTCCCGCAGCATTTGGATTCGGCGCCTGGCTTATCCTTGGTCAATATTCTTGGTTCTATAGTGTCGTTAGCTCTCTCTGGTCCATCATCTTTTTCGAGTGGTGGAAGAAGAAGGAGGTCGATCTCGCTGTTCAATGGGGTGTTCGTGGAGTATCTCGCATCCAACGCCCCCGAATACAGTTTAAATGGGAGCATGAGTCGGTAGATCCCGTCACTGGCGAGGTCGTGAAAGTTTATCCCCCAATGAAGAGGTTGCAGACTCAGTTGTTGCAAATTCCGTTTGCACTTGGCTGTCTAGCGATCCTTGGAGCCCTCTATGTTTTCTGTTTTTCCATCGAGATCTTCCTCACTGAAATCTACAACGGCCCTTTCAAATCATACCTGGTATGTAAAATCTACCTCGGCTAGATGATATATAGCTTAACACTTCCTTAGACCTTCACACCTACAATCATCCTCACCGGATTATTGCCAACGCTATCGACTATTCTCAGTAGCTTTGCGGAGAAACTTACCGACATGGAAAACTACGAGACAACAGACAGTAAGTAAATCATTCTAATACTTCCTAGTCTATACGTTGCTAACCACCATACAGCTCATCATGCCGCTCTCGTTCGAAAGCTGTTCATCATTAATTTTATTACCTCTTATACCCCCTTTTCCTGAGTGCATTTGTTTACATGCCCTTCGGCAACATTCTTATACCGTACCTAGACATCTTCAAGATGACCGCCGAGCAATTTTCTAGCGACGAGTCGGTCACTACCGAGAGCTTTCAGATCAACCCTAATCGTCTCAAGAAGCAGATGATCTACTTCACAGTAACAGCTCAAATAGTAAATTTCGCGCTCGAGGCCGTTGTTCCCTACGTAAAGCGCAAAGCGTCCAAGGAAGTTAAGAAGGCTCAATCTAAGGGAAAGGCTTCGGCAACTAGCGATGTACCTGAAGAACACGAGTTCCTCGAAAGAGTTCGTAATGAGGCGCAACTCGACATCTATGATGTTACTGTTGATTATAGAGAGATGGTTGTCCAATTTGGTTACCTCTCGCTCTTCTCGGCAGTATGGCCACTCACACCGCTTTGCTTCTTGATCAATAACTGGGTTGAGCTACGGTCGGACGCCATGAAGATTGCAGTTAGCAGCAAGAGGCCCATTCCATGGAGAGATGACTCAATCGGACCGTGGCTCGATGCGTTAGGCTTCCTAACTTGGTTTGGAAGCCTTGTGAGTTCCGCAATTGTGTATCTTTTTAGTGGCGATTCCGAGGGCCCTGGCGGCGACCCGTCCAATATTGCTACATCAGGCCTCTTACTGAGTATCTTCTTCTCTGAGCATATCTACTTAGTTACGCAATTTGTAGTCCGATACGCGTTGAAACAGATGGATTCTCCCGGGGTTCAGAAGGAGAAAGCGGAGCGCTTTGCCATAAGGAAACAAGTATTAGAGGAGAGCCTGGGGCCCGAAGCCACTGAGAAGCCTCTACCTCCTACACCACAGGTTGGAGAAAAGATCACCCGAGAGTCTTTGGAGGAACAGGCTCGGGAGATATCCGCTCATGGTGGGGGAACCCCTGAAAAGCTGTAAGTTTCCTGCAGGCCCAACTGAGAGTGTAACATGACATGCTAACATGTGCCTATAGATTCTGGTTAAGACAACAGGGCATGGATGAAACAATTCAAATCGGCGAAAGACTGATCCTGCAGGCGAAGGCAGCTAAGAACTAGGTATCTAAACGACTTCGCCTCACCTAGGGAGTTATAGAAGAAGTGCTTGTAGCTGTGCTTTTGACCGTAGCGGTTAGTTTGGTGGCTGGGTCATGGAGATAGGCGTACAACAGACAATTAATCTCAAATTATTATTCGTGCATTTTGCAGTATCTCGAAGAAGCATATTGTAATAAGGTAGCTTAGGGAGCTGTTGTCATAACATCAATACTGTCTCCGTTAATTGCCAAATCGTCTACTATTATCTACGGGTTACAATATCACTACACGTCGAAGTATGAGTACCTAGATAATAAGAATTGTAGAATACGTTGATATTGTCTATCAAGCTTTTAAGAAACCGGTAATCCATCCTATACAAGCCCCAACCCATGCCGCTATACAAAGACAGAAAGTCAATTAGAGAATCCCGCCAAACCCAAACGCTCGTTCATCTTTTCATCTTCCGTTCATACCATGCCGCCACAGCATCTTCACGGGTAGATCTTTCAACCAAAATTATAAAGCGAGAAATAAAAGACAAGGGGAAAAACACTCTTAACACCGACGCCAGACATAGCTCCAGCTCTCGGAGGCAGTGGTATCAGGGTCCTTGCCGAAGTACCCGTACTGAGCGCCATCAGCCTGCAGCGCGACGCGGAAATTGACATTCAGCAGGCCGACATTGCCCTTGGCGCCCGTGCAGGGCGAGTACACGACCTGGGTATCGGGAACCGTGCTATGCGCCGTGACGTCCTGGCTCAGGCGGCCGGAGCCCGAGTTTCCTAGCGAGCCTCTGACGGTGAGCTGTAGACATATCAAATATAGTGTTAGCCCAACTACCAAAACCCAAAAGAAAAGAAAAGAAAAGAAGGAAAAAGAAGAAAGAAAAACGTACGGTCTTCTCGGCATCCTCGCTCCAAAAGCTCGTCACGTAATAATCCAGCGACGCGCCGGGGTCCAGCACCAAATGCCCCCTAACCGAAACATCCTTGACGCCGACCTGCCATCCCGCGGCGGACCCGGCGATCGACAGGTGCGCCTGGCAGTTGACGGAGGCGTCGGCGACGGAGGCGCTGGTGCGCGCCTCGAACGAGTTCAGCCGCAGCGATATGTCGTCGAAGCCGCCGGTGCGGTCGACGGCGGGCGACGACGACGGGCACCCGCTGCCCGAGTAGGATATCGATGCGATGCGCGGCGGGGGCGAGGGGGCGTCTCGGGTGGTTAGGACGGGGCTTGTGGTGGGTGCGGAGGCGGCGAGGCCGGTGAGGATGGGGAGGAGAGTTGCGGCGCGCATTTTGGGATAGGCTGGGTTGGGTAGGGAATTAGGGAGAGTAAGTTGAAGTTGAAGTTGAAGTTGAAGTTGAAGTTGGGGGCAGAGATGGAGCTGGAGATGAAGCTTTTGAGAACTTTTAAATTAAAAAGATATAAGTTGCTGTGGCGAACTAGTCAAGTTACTCTGTCTGTCTGCCTGTCTGTCTGTCTGTTTGTTTGTCTGGTATATAGATAGATGTTCCCAACAACAAGCGGGACGACACGAGTCTTTATAGAAGACTCCTCCTCATCCGATCCATCACCACACGAGTTGAATCCCAGGAGCGCGCAAAACGCAACTTGATCAGCTCCGTGTAACGAAAAAAGAAATCTCGAACGCCATCGACGTCTGCATATCGAAAACAGAAATTGCCATTCTGGGCCGGGGTCCATATGGCCCGGCCCTTTCGATAAATTTCGCCTCCTAATCAAGAATACCATCCCATCCCCATCCCATCCCATCGTCATCACCTAAGGTTAGGTACCTAACACACACGCGCGTCTGTCCGTGTCCCGAACGCCAATATCGCATCTAGTAATCAAACTAGGCAGGCAAGTGATAACGGTAGCAAGTATATTCCTCTTTCTCGCTGGGCCCTGCCAACCAGCAGGCGTGGTAACCACTTTAGCCATATTAACCAGCTGGCCCGGAAAAAAAAAAAGGTCGTTGGAGCCCGGGACCCTGAAGTAGTTAGGTAAAAGGGTTTCCCATCCCAGCGCCCCGGGTAATAAGAAAAAACGAGCAACGGCGGCGCGAGCAGGGTACCGCGCGATAGCGGTTGGTCTAGAATGCCTCGCTCAGTCCAGACGTCAGGTTTTAATTTGCGGTGCGCGAGACTGGGTCAGTCTAAAACCGCTGTCCCCCGGCCCTTCGACCCAATTCTCGGGCGTGCATTATGGACAGTTTTGCGTCGAGAGACATGGTAACGAGTTTATTCCTAGGCCCGTTCCGACGTGATGCGTCGCCGAGGAAAGCGTGGTGTTTATTTTCGCATCGAGTCTAGATCTCGTCCTAGTTCTATTTATGGTATGCGTCGTCGTAGGTCTAATATCCCTTGTCGATGAGTAGAGCAAGCCTAGACCATGTAATCGGTCCATTGTCGTCTGAATTGCTTGCATCATTGCAATTATAGACTATCAAAGAGCTTCGCAGATGACTGGCAGCTCTTCTGGAGCCACCTGCAGTACCAATAGACGAGATTACTCGCTCGTTTCCAAAAGCTCTAGTCATCATCCGTGGCCTGTTGAATTAAAACCGGCCCATCTAGACAGAAGTCTTATGGCAAAGAACCTTGACAAATACATGTCGTTCATTAATAGTATAGCTCGAAGCCTCATGTTGTCCATTAGATACTCCCTAACCTGTAGCTTTTTTTAGATGCTACCCCAGACGCCGGTGCCTGACCCAATGATACATGCAGCTGCAATAAAACCCAGATCTCAAAATCTTAAATTAAACCATGATACGTCTTAGACCCTCCGTGCCGCCGAGGACCCGACGTCCTGTCACGGCACATCTACCCTGTCCGCTTTCCCACTTGCCGGCTTGATCGGCCATGAAGTCCTCCTGTCTCTGGTGTGTACCTTCGAGCCACCTATGTATGCAGGCGTAGCAGTAGACCACGCCCGTCTGGCAGGCCGTCGCCGTCGTAATCTCATCTTCGCAGATGGGACATAGCTCAGAATCTTCAGGTGCCGGTACAGTGAAGATAGGGAGTAATGACGGAGTGGCAATTGGTGCATTCTCTGCTGACGGTATCTTGGCTCGCTCCTCTCCTTCCTCCTTGCTCTTCTCATCGTGACCCTTCTGGTTCTTCTTCTGCGGTACCTTGACTCCCAACGCGGACAAGCCAGATACGACAGGTGGCGGAAGCTCGAGATTCTCCGCCGCCTTCCTAGACAACTGCTTCGCGAAATCCGACGCGTACCACCATTCGAGGAACTTCAGCGCAAAAATGCTAGTCGGTAGCAGAACCGATAAACTGCTTAACAACCTCGGACCTAATACTCTCGGATTAAGGAGGCTAGCAGCTGTAAGAGGCGGGTTTCCGGTCTTCGGCTTGGTTAAGGCATCAATGGCCTGGTAGTCTGCGCCATTCATCCTACGTACCCTAGTGCCGATGAGCCATAGGAAGGGATTGTGATATTTAGTACTATCGAATAGATACGCCAGATTAAAGGCGATGATGCTGAAATAGTAGGCGGCATGTACACTCGGATAGACATTCCGTACGAACCACTTATAATAATGTAACAGTCGCTGTTTAAACGTCGGATTCGCAGGCATACGCGTGTAATTGGCACCAAGAAGGGCTCGTGGGGCTTCGATCTCGTGGCTCTCGTCCAGCTTTCGCTTCAGGTACGGTATAGCAACCATAACAGCCAGATTCTTCCAGATGTCCCTCTCGCTCAGCTTCAGGGTTTCGCGCACCAGTTCCGGTGCGCGAGCGGTAGCACGAGGGACCTCTGCCTGAAGCGCCTTTTCCCGCTTGAGGCCGTAGAAATGCTCAGTAAAGCCGCCGCCGCGTGTTCGTAAATAGTGGCGCTCGATAATGAGCATGGCGAGCGCGTAAAGCTCATCGAAGGAATTAAGTGCACGTAGTAAATAACGAGGGTATCGATGAGTCGCGACGGTAAGGAGATATCGTAGTGTCGGTGGTAGAAGCGAGTTGAGCTGTTGTTCTGAGAGTAACTCAAACAATGAGGGCTTCTGATCGTCGAAAGTGCCCCGGAGGGCTGTGACGAATTCCATCCTGGCTATTACACCTCAATTGCTTGTTGATTGTTAAGAATTAAACATAATGTTTTTTGAAGGAATTATTAAAGTTTAGATGGGAGTACGAGCTGACATGAGGAAGACCCAATCCAAATTACAATGTTCCAATAACAATGTTCGGTACGAGATCGACAAGATTGATAAGATGCCGAGGTTGACGTAAAATGAAAGGAGCTCGGACCATTACCGTGATTATCGCTTATCTAATTCATTGGTGTGTTAGGTAATGCACCACCTTTAGGAGGTACCCTTATACATGTGATACCTATATCAATCCCGTTTCCTCTCTGAAGGAACTATTATAT
Source organism: Entonaema liquescens (assembly GCA_902805475.1). NCBI lineage: Eukaryota > Fungi > Ascomycota > Sordariomycetes > Xylariales > Xylariaceae > Entonaema > Entonaema liquescens. The sequence continues at coordinate 1,712,259 of CADCSX010000001.1, read as the reverse complement.
TAGAATTTCAAATCTATAGTCAAGGCCAGAATAGATTTATAATGGTAGCATCTAAGTTAACTGTAGTTATTTGCTAGTTTCATTTCTAAGTTGTCTAACTATATTGTTGTGATCTAAACATACCTCTTCAAACTCCCACTTGAAAAAGGTCTAGAAGTAGGGAGGCCACAAGAAGAGTCTAAACTATTCATCGTCTGTCCATGTCACCAAAGAGATACTCGTGATTTCTAGCTCGAGTCCTGGCTCATCCTCATCATCTTCGTCTTCATCCTCCTGATCTGAATCATCCACTTCGCTCGACACAAACTGTCGTATGATATCGCGGTACTCTGCCTTGACGTCGTCTGAAACTTTCCAAAATGCACTCGGCCCAGCCGGGCCGCGAGGATCGAAGTCCCTAACACCTATTCAGCATACTTGAAGTCAATAGCTGAGAAAGGTCCGATGGACTTACTTGTCAAACCAATTGCCCAATACCCATTTAGAACTCTTGACCCCGCCGATCTGGATGCTCTCACTACGCCACCTCTCTTCGCCGTTAAAAACAGAGAACGTCGTCCAGCGTACTTCGCCTTCGCGGGTCAAACGAACAGTACCTACATCTCCAAGGATAGATTAGCAAATTTAAGATGTCCTAAAACAAAGACAGAGAACGCACCTTTCATACCTCTTAGCTCTGAATTACCATTAATATCAAAAGTATCATCGAGTGACTGAGAAGACCCTTCAAAATGTACAACTGGTAGTTCTTGTCCGTCCTCGGGCCCAGGGGGCTCGATGCCGGTCACGTGGATCCTCATGAGGATTAGACGCAGGGCCTGGCCGACATCGAGAGGACGCCGAGGGATAACCCGCGGAAGCCGCGCCCCTTCCGTAGCGAAATTATATGTGAAAAAGTCCGTATAGTCCAGGAAGCATACTATGCGCAGCCAGGTCCCCGTAATTCCATAGGGATCCTGAAGTTCCAACGGATTCGGGGCTTCCGAGGAATCCAACTTCAGCGGGATAGGATGTGGGATATAACTTTTGGGCCATGCTCCTGCGAAAGGCGAGCTCCAAAAGCTCTTAAATAATGGATCATTCCCAAGGCCAAGCCTCCGAAGATTTGATCCGATCACGATCATGATGGCTTCGACTTTCTCCCAATCCACACGGTCTGTATCGTCATCCATAAACGGGCCCCATTTCGTATTATCTGTATATTGTCTCAGGTCGTATACCACAGAGCACGCATACGGGTTCAACTTGCGGGCTCGTAGCTCAAGTGACTCTGAGAGCGCATACAAGATCGGCACGCCAAAAAGACAGTGTAGATGTGCGCTCTTTTGGTGGCGTGTCTGCACGGCTAAGGTGGGATCATCAGAACAGATGAACTCTTTACGAGCACGTCCGAAGATGGTAGACTGGCATAAAAAGGCAGCCTGGGTAGACTCGTCCTTGAATACGGAACGTAGAAGGTCAGCGTTGCGAGACGTCGGGTGGGTTGTCAACGCAGATCGATCGGTGTCTGTGGCAGCATTTTGGAGGAAAGATTTGACGGTGTCATAAACGAATGGGAGTTCGTTTTTCTACGTAGAATAAAGTTAAAATACTGAACAATATCGGATTACGAGCCAGGTAGGTATAGTTAATGCAAAGCACATGGGGATCGAGAAGTGTCGTACCTTATCTTGGATACGATCTTTTCGACATATGCCTTGTAAGCGGACGACATCCTTCAGAGCCTGCACCCAATTTACAGCGGGTTTATTTAGAGGAGAATCAAAATGACTAAGATAGACCAGTCTGAAGAGTGAGGTATTCCCATTGATAGTATGGTAGAGGTTCTTGCAAACGCGGGGAATCCATCCTAAGTCGGAGGGTTCGACATAGCATAGGATATGCTGCACGATCTCTGGTGGAAGTTCAGTTAAGAGGACCATCTTTCTGGGGTATGCTGGAGGGCGAGAGAGGAAATCTCTCCCGCTCTCTCGTTTTCTCCTAATAAAGTCGCGATAACCTGCCCGTTGAGATCCAAGTTTAGGTCAAAAGGAACCATATCGTGGATGTTTTGCTGACTGGGGTCCGACAAAGGTAAAAGAGGTGGAGAGTGGATTAGGTATTGTACCTCGGGATTAATTATAGTAACTATGCGGATTTAATGCAAGAAAGAGTCCACCTTCTACGCAATGAGTAATCCATTGCGCCATTTCCATTAGCCAACAGCTAACTGTAAAAACCCAATTCTCATACGCTTGAAGCTTATTATCCCAGTCGTTTAAATATAGCTTCTCTATCCTTATTAATTTATAACTCTATAAGTTTCTATAAGTTGAAATAGGGTGTACACTAAGTACTTTAGACTTTAGATATAAAATCTCGCAGGCTTTAGGTAAGATAGTTTAACTCGATACTACATATGCAATGCCTAGGTATCCTCTACTTAATTAGCCAGTAGCTTCTAACTACTTAAGCTTCAAGGATATACCCAACTGCACGGCTACTACTGCTACTACTAGTATATACGGGGTATTAGAACCCCCACGTTCCGCCTTCCCAGCTATAATAGCTAGCACTCACTAGGCAACTCAGTTAAGTCTCAACGACAAACTCACGGCAATACCTAAAGTAGTAAGAAGATACCTGAGTCTTGGCAGAAGTATTATAAATTCAACATTCGTGCGTCCTTCCGGCGCGGCGTTAACGCTACGTGCAATGCCCGAAGGATCTCAACTCTTCAACTCGGCCGCTATTTGGATGTTCTTCCACCACAAAACTGCTAAACTACCTAAATATGCAGGCGATAAGACAGTAGAATATCAAGATGAAACTCCGCCTTCCCCATATCCAAAATAACAATGATGACGATAATGATGAGTGTATGCCTCCACATGCTGTGCAATAAATATTCAAATAGCTTCGCCACTTTTTGATAGATTGTGTATATATATAAGTACGTATCGGACAGCTAATAAACATCACGCGAATGGCGGCAGCGTTATGAGTTGTGACACCGTTAATTCGTGTTGGGTATATGATGCGAAGTCGCGGTTCTTGCATAGTTACAATAGTGAAAAGTCCAAGGGTCCAGATATTCTGGGAGACGCTATGATCTTCGTTAAGAAATGTTTTCGATGTCGCTTGTCCGTAATCCGTTCCTTCTCATACATCAGTTTCCTATTCTCGGATTCTCGTTCATCATGCTCCCATAGTTATATTCCATGTTTCTTCCTTCTTTTTTCTTTCTTTTCTTTTTTTTATATCTTTTATGTAATAAGCTTCGCTAAACCACGGTTGCGCCACTGTTAAGCTGAATACAATTGTTTAGCAGCGTTGCTCCTTCGTGTAGTAGCTCCCATCGTGTTGACTCGAACGAGTCCTTCAGAACTACAAGGAGAGTGCTATTGTTGTTGACGCCTCTCATACCCTTCAAGTCTTCCGGTGACGCTACGGAGCCGACTCTTAGTAAGTATTCGCGCATTTGATTCATTCTCTCTTGGGGAGTATTCGGGATAGGAACTCCGGGGCAAGGCCCCTCTAGCGCGAAGCCATAGCACCATACAACCAATGCTGCGAAATAAAGTACCCATGGTCGGTTCAGAAGAACGTCGTCTCTGGCTAGATACATTAGGATACCCGATTGGTGGCTGTAGCCCTCCGAGGACGATCCTGCATTTTCGGGGATCAAAACCGAGCATAGGAACTTAGCAGCGTAAAACGTGGCGTCACGGGCTTTTGCCGACGGCGCCCAGAGGTCCTTCATTCTGCGCTGCGCACTATTTAAATCCTGCGTACCGATCGCTCTGCCAAGCAGACGTTTGGCGCGGGCGAATATCTGACAATCAACGATATCCACGTGCATCGCCATATGTGCTAGATGGTGTAGTACTGTTCTGCTTTCGAATACCACGTTAGCTTCACTCCGCTTATCGTAACTATACGGGTCGACCATAGTATCTGCACGCTGCAACGACTTGTCGAAATCTGTCTTCCATGAGTCGAACGCTTTGGTAAGTGTCGATCGCCATTTATCACGACCTCCGAGTGCCTGCTGCACGCCGCCGCCAAGCGAGCTGACTTGCAGGTCGCGTTGGTTCATGTGCCAACTCACACTCAGTAAGCCAGCCATGAGAATTTGTCGGCCGAAAGGATTCGTTTGTACTTCATGCCCCGCAAGAGTCCGCTTAAGTCCTTCGAGGAATGAGATAGGCTTAATTCCATTGGACATCAGGTTCGCCTCGATCCTACCAACCTCAGCGCCGCTTGTAGCCTTCCATAGCTGATCGTCACAAGGGAGGGGTAGACGCATTTCGTGTGCTACCATGACGGTCGAATGCCCGAACATCGTAGCATGTATTGAATCGATAAGAAACGCCGCAAACGCCGCGCGTCTAGTAGTCTCGTTTGTTATCCAGTGGTTCCACCACTCATCCGGCGTATGTGCGAGTCCCGAAGTAGAAGAATGCCGAGAACTATTTGCCCCCGTTTTCTCGTCTCGTGGATTCGGCGGTGAGTCGAGAGCGGATTTCCCTATCAGCGCCCTTCCTCTCCGCATAAGCGTAATAGTAGTCGCATGGTGGATGTGCGCTCGCTCGTGGAGCTCCCTTGTTGAGTACATCTTCTCGTATAGTTCCAGTAACAGCAGGGTCTGGAAGGCCCAGATCTTCGCCGGCGGCCGACAATTCACGTCCATAAATATCTCCCATCTTAGGTGCCACGCAAGAAAGTTAGAGAGCTGAGATCCTGCCCTGATCACCTTCGGCCCGTGCGTTCTATCCAGACATGCAGCACCTATTGCCATCACTGCTATTAACAGCAGAGTAGGCGTCCTATCCGGCGAGAAAGTCGGTTTATGGAGAATGGGTATCTGATCACTGAAGTGGACCCAGTAAGAACCTATATATTGTTGCATCATCTTTCGACTCAACATGTGGTTCTCGTCACTTCTATCACCTTCTAATATGCTTTCTCGTTGACGCTCCACTGGTGCATGATCGTTCTCGTGGAACCTCTCCTTAATGAAGTCGAAAATTTCTTGGCTCTTTTCTTCAGATAAAAGCGATTCTGGGAGGTTCGGGTCAAGAAGATTTGTTACAGCCATGACCTGTTGCGGTTGATTAGATGGTGGGAAATACCCCAGAGATGCACTTTCGTAATACGGCATGCCGTATTGATGTTCCGTATAGCTAGATCCGACCATGTTAGTTCGGGGGGTAATACGTCTCTTAAAATTGGCCCTTAATACGTACTTAGCATATTGATTTGGCGGCATTACATGGCCCACCTGTGGTGACCCGTTCGGGTCGTTGGTATTAAAGAGATATGCAAAAAAGTCTTCGGGAATAGCAACGTATGGAGATTTGTTCAAGACACCGTCACTACCAAAAACTGGGATAGTAGTTTGCGTTGCCATCTGATCTAGAAGCACCATTTCACCATTTGACTGAGCATGCGAATGGTCATAATCATTAGCGCTATGGGGGGCATAAGCTTGCCCGGATTCTCTCGGTATATTGCCAGCAGATGTCGTCGCAAAATCTGAAGGTGGCAAGGTGAAAGGTGTTAAGTTTTGTTGAGTAACGTACGGTATCGCTGCCGCAGATTGGGGGGTGTTGGCGAGGTGCCCATGGTAGCCGCCGTGCTGTGTTGGAACTGGCGAGAGAACGCCATAAGGGGCACCAACGTTAGTTTGGATTGTCGGTCGTGGAGGTCCCGAGGGAGAGTGATGCGGATGCCGCGCGCCATGAGGAGCAGAATAACCCTGCTCATGGTGCATATAGCCATCAACTCCGTTTGGGTGACCGGCATGAGAAAAGTTGGCCGGCGGCGTATTCGATATCGGGGTATAAGGGGTACCGATGGTATCTTTTGGTGACTGATATTCAAAGTGAGCTCCGCGTCCTTGAGTATAGCTTGGTCCGAGTCTATCGGAATCGGGAGAAACGGCACTAGGCGTAGGGTACGGAGGTCTTACGTTGTCGACGGGAGAAGACTGGCTGATCAGAGAATCTTTCCGATTCAGCGCAGACCCTTTCGCAGTATGGCGATCCTTATGACGGTTACACAAGTCGAGTCGAACGAACTGGCGCTTACAATCCTGAAAGTCGCATCTATATATCTGCTTCGGTGAATGGTTCAATTGGTGTCGATAACTTTTCAAATTCCACCTGAGTCAGTATAGAGCAAGTCTATTAGAGGTGGATATTCTATAAAACTCACAGGTGTTCGGCCCTCGAATAACTCTTACCGCATCCCTCAGTAGGGCATTCAAATTTCTTATCCAAACCTTTGCGACTCCGCCTCCGCTTTCTCGCGGGACCATCCGAGTTTGACGAATTACCGTTTTTGGTGTCACCGTCGCCAGCCTGGTCACTATCATTGCCATCGATATCCTTGTCAGGAGAGCGACTCCGGCGACGCCCTCGTTGTGGGTCGTCTTCATGCTGAACGTTCTGAGGCGGCGTCGGCTCCTGGACCTCGGTCATGATTGGGCTCGATCGCACGAAAGGTATAGATGGTTTAACGTCTCTAAGCAATGCGGGGAGAACAGAAGTCATGTTCCATTAAACCATCATGGTCTTGCGAAGAGTCGTAGTGCTTCAATCCCGGGCCGCTCGCGGCGAATCTGTCGCACCCCTCGTGGGGAGCTTTCTTGTCGCACCTCGAGTTGAATAATAATTGGCTAGCAACTCTTAGTCGCACGCGCACACCCTCTCTCTACCTCTTCCTATGTGTAGTCCTAAGCGGTAAAGTATTGGACCAAGAAGCCACCCCAAGACGCCCGTTGGTGCCACAGTCGGACGATCTGAGTGTGTTACGACGGAAGAGCCAAACTACTGCAGGCGCGCAAAGGGAGAAGGACAAGCAAACGAAGAATAACTTGGTTTCTTTTTTTGATTCTTTCTTTTTCCCGAATAATCTGTTGCGCCAAAGCTAACAGTGACGGTAATTAAGGCGAACTCGAAACAAACGACATGGCCCAAAATTAGAGAATTATGGTGTGGTTACCACATAACAAAGTCCAAATACAATGAAGTCCAAATCAAGGAATACCGAGGAGACTATATCTTGGAGGAATCGATCGCCGGGTAGTAAGCGAGGGACCGAGCTGAGCTGATTCGATGCGAAGGAGGGCACACGCGATATTCGAACTAGAAAAGACCTAGACTATTTGGATTACCTGGAATGCCTAGACCGGGGAGGAAGATGATTAGTCTTTTAGATTAGTCTTTTAGTTTTGGGGGGGTCCCACGTCTAAAGAACGGGATAGAGAAATTCGAAATTTGTAAATGCCGCCCATTGCGGTAAATTGCCCATGGAACGGAAGGCGCTCTTTTAAGGAGCCCAGTACACACCTAGCAGCCTATCCTCGTAGGTGGCTAGGTACTTGTAGTTTAGGTACCTTAAGGAAGCTAGCGCGGCTGGGCGGGGTTCAGGTGCAATGCAATTAAGTGGGAATTTCAAGGGCAGAATGTAACGTTGAGAACGAAGGAAAGTACCGATTTAGGTATAAAGCATGTTAAATAGGTGGTAAGGTACAACATCGTATAGGGTAGAGTACAATACCTCGGACATCCAAGAACGTACATGCAGGTAGGGGAGGGTCCGGAGAAGACTGGAGTCCAGTGACAGGACATGGGGGGGGGGAGTCTTGATTTGTAGATGCAGGGAAACGAGAAGCGGGAAGGCCAATTAGCTACAAAATAGTAAAGAGTAGCACGGAGCACACTATGCGCCGTTCGGGATTGGCTAACAATTTATATAGTAAAAATCGGGAAGAGTACCACTAAAGTCGGAACTACCTAGACATAGTTGAAATAGAACTACTATATTAGTAGATATAATACCATTAATAAGAGGCAATAAGCTGAATCTGGAATCCACACAAGGTGCTGTACGTTATGTTATATGCACATATGTGTATAGGCATGTGTGTATATACCAACTAACAGACATACATATAACTCATATACCAACATGTATATGAGTTAGTTGATATTAACTAGTAAAACAACATGTTAAGTATGTACGAAATGCGGAATCCTCAAAAAGTAAAATCGGTTAGGTACGTGAACCAGAAAGACGCTTATATATGGTAGAGGAAGAGAGACCATCTATCCGCGCTCGAGTACCTACTTGCTCAGGGTTCCATTGCAGAAAGGAAAACTCTCGGACTGCACGTTGTTGCAAGAACATGACACTTGACAAGGGGTCTTGACTGGCCCGCCTATAAACAGCAAGACAGGGGAGAGGGTTATTGTCGGAGAAGGAAGAAGGAGTGTGTGTTGTTGAGCGGGAAGAGGTCGGCGAAGAGAATAATGCGGCACCAGAACTTGGTCCGAAACCGTGTGTGTAAGTCGCACGCGAAACCGTCGGACAAGTAGGACAGTTAGGTCGGTAGGACAATGTAGGAAGGGTACCAGTTAAGCTAAGGAAAAGAGATGCATATGAAACATACCAAACAAAACGAAGGGCTTGTTGCGAACTATCATGTACGAGCGATCTCCAACAATACCGACAAAGATAAATGCTGCACGGTAAATCCTTCGTCTGAAGTTGCCCCCCCGAGCAACCCGCGTCTGACCGGTAATGGCCGGTATTTGCTATAAACTAACGGTTAAAGTCAATTGAGGAGAAATAAACGAGACAAAACACTCGCGCGATGATGAATCGGGTGAAGCGGCTGAAAAGGGGAGTGGTAGCGGCGGAGGGTCGAATTGCTAAAATAACAGCTAAAGACCCAGAGAATAGGATAGCAGTTAACAGTATGGGAAATGTGGGAGAAGACAGAAAATCGAGGTGGGGGTCCTTATTCTTAATAGCTGCTAATACCTAATACGTGACCAAATAAGACTTATTTCCAACTAGGATCAACTAGGATAGAAGGATGCTGATGGCACTCGCCCAAACTGTGGAGTGCAGTCCCCTGTACGAAGCCAAGACAACCACCTGCGTCTAATAAATGCATGGATCGTTATATGTAAGTATACACATGACGCTTGTATGCCTCTCTCCATTCGATCTTATAATTGTATTTTGGGGGCGAACGGCACAACAAAAGTCAGGAAAATATGACATGTACGCATAAACGCAAGCTACCCCAACCTGTTAATTATTTCTATTAGTCTTTGTTACGGGAAGTAAAAGTTGAGGCTTGAGCTGTTCGTTACTTGGTTAACATCAACATCTCCAATTGCGAAGAAACTCCGTAGTTTTTATTAGTTACCTCCAGAAGACAATATAGACCCTTGAAAAAGTATCCCCCTCATTTATACCATGGGGGAAGCTTCACAACTTGGAGAGGAGAGGTCGAGCAATTAGAAGAGCACTGATAGGGTCGGTTGATATTGGATATCTTCTTATAGGTTAGCGACTATGGCAAGCGAGGTAAGACGGGCCTTCGACTCCGTCCGGGTGGGATGTACTCGCAACAAGCCAGAATTTGCTAAGCCATATTTGACTTTAACACAGAACTCGTAATCCCAAGTTGAGGCTTGCATTTGTCGCGCATATGAAGTATTACCTGACTAGTCCTAAACTCATAACTGAATTATTACTTGTCCAATGCCATCTGTCATTTTCGAGGTCCGAACTTGGCAAGAGTCATGACTTACATGACTTATATGACTTATGTATCGGTGACTTAGCACTCCATCGAATACTCCGTGGGTATATTAGAAGTGTGATCCAGTCCCGTGGACCCCTCCATTCGGAAAACAACCAAAGCACTAGCGCCGGTGGTTACGAATTATCTACGAAGGCACGGGATAAATGTGCCATGGTCCCTTGCTGCTCATGTCGTCTTACCTACATCATTACCAAGGGTAGGGTATGTCTACGTGGTAGTAAAGTGTAGCTTTTTACCGTTAGCCCCGCAGCCTAATATATGATATATTTATATATAGGCGTCTGAAGAGTGGGATGACTCCTATATATATGTGTGAGCATAATAGATGCAAGGTACCGCTTTGGGATATTATGAAAGTATTCTATAGGTCCAGCGTTGAGTTCTGAGTTAAACGCTTTGAAAAATCATTGACAAACAGGAATGTCATTCACCGTACGTAAAAGTAGGACTCATCGGACTGCGCCGAAGAAACGTTTCGTACATATTCACATATACCGTATTAAATAAATCAATATAGGTATATAAATATAAACATGGGGGGATTTACAGTGGCTTAAAGACAAGGGAAAGTCTAAAATCTCAAGACAGGAAGGGCCAGTTTGTGGGGACTGGGGTCAAGCTAATTGATTGGTCGATTTCTCCAGGTCTTGGCAGATTTGGCTGGGAACTACGTACTACATAATGCATTAACGCGTGGATCATTATGCACGGGATGCATTGGGTCTTTACACAAGTTCCACTATGTTGGAGGTATGTAGCCCGAAGACGCTTTCCTCCGTCACATCTTCTCTCCTAATAAAGTTTCCCACATACATGTAGGTATGTATTTGTATTGTATGTATTTGTATTCAGGTAAATACATGTATTGCCTACCTTTGTTCAAGCTTACGAATATCTACCTAAACCAATATCATTGCTCAAAACACCCAACATATGATACATATAATTCCACAATAAGATGATAAAAAATACAGCCGACCTTCGTAAGTCGATATGGTGGTCACGAGTATTAGGGGTGGCTTCCTAGTGCTCGTTAATATCTTTCAAACTAGGGTCAAACCTGGCCACGATATACCCTTTACCGTTCTCGGTCAAGATCATTTTTCAGCTGGATGACGCTAGCACCGCCTTTCAGCATATAGAAAGACATCGTGAACAACTAACTAACCGCCTAGCCACCATACCAGCAGCTGACACATCTATACACGTCTATTCATTGGCAATGGTTCTTTACTTTGGCCCCCGCGCCCCCCCATTTATTTTGCCATCCTTACTTAAATTACAGAGCACAAAACCCCAAGACCACCAGATCATTGCCGTCATTAAACTGGAGGGTGTGCCGTGGGCTCGGTAAGCTCAGGGCCCAAACTGGTGGGACGCTTGCGTGATCACGTTCGATCTTAAGATCAATTAGGGCATTGGTCCAAGGAATTAGGCTGCTCCCGTACTATCCTTCCAGGTTGATTCCAAGCGGCTAGCAACTTAACAGCCGCATTTTCCACCCCCAATGTCTAGAAGCTTGACGCTGTCCCTAAAGCTTCGAATGTCGAGATCTGGTCACAGAACCCCCGGTTCGTCTTGATACCCAATTGGGTCGAGAATCTAACAAGTCCAGGTTCAAAGTGACATCTATAGTTTGGCTAGGCAGACCAGGTTTATAGCCAAGGAATAAGACAGGGCTTAGATCCGTGGCCCCCGTACCAATCTCCAGCAAAGTACGTATGGTTAGGAGATCAATGATTACAGATGAAGCAAGTATCAATGCGGCGACTATGCACATCTCGCTCAATACGAGCACTATGGTACTTATAAGCCGTGTCACACCCACATACTTACATAACCGTAGCATAAATCGAGCATAGTGTAGTCTGCAGGTAACCCCGCAGGCGTTCGCTTTGGCTAGGAGACAGAAAAGATTCCGTGGAGGGTTATGTCGCAGCGGTACGTTTGAGAAAGCTTCTGGAAGCTGAAGAAGAGACGCACGGAAGCGTCGGAATTGCCCACTCGGCTCAGTCAGATTCCTCTCGGCATTTTAGCCAACCCCAGGTCGAACCGCATGTCGGATTCCCGCCATAGATCCATCCATGATCCATACGTACAGATCAAATTTCTTAAGGCAGCCGTTATGGCAGCTGATCAACAGGCCGAAAGATGATTTGCTGGTACATTCATGGGGGTAGGCGGAAAGGGTTGAAAGGGCAAACAGAAGAGAGGCAAAAACTTCAGCCACAGGTAAGTTGGCAGGAGTCCGGCTGCAGGTCGACGAAAAGGGATAAACGGGGAAGGGGGACGAGTCGCACAGAGGAAAAGCTGGAGTGCATGATAGACAGCTCAGCACACCAATATGATAATCGCTTATTATTTGAGGTGGCAACTAGGGTGGGCAGGTCGGGACAAGTGAGGTCGGCCCACGATAAGTGTGCTTTCTAGTCTTCGGTGTAAAAGTTTTCTGACAATCTGTGGTGGAGGGTAAGTAAATCCCGTCCATTATCCTTGTCCTCATAACGGCTGTTGAAATATCGTTCGTTTTCTATTTCCCGCTAATTTCTATTTAATAAGAGGTGCAACTCCAGCGAGCTAGGCTCAACTCAACAATCAACATTATCACCTACTATAACGAGTTTTATCCTCCATTAGAGGCAGCATTATACCCAGCAGGGTCCGTCTGCAGTTCCATCACATCTGCCTCCTCGCCAAGGAAATGGCGCTGACAAACGGCATAGCGTTAAAGAAATTTTACAAATTCCACGTGCCTAGCTCACGTCTAACTACGACTCGGGAACTGATTTGCGGGTAGAATCTACAGTGAGGCTCATGATCGGCATCCCGACATATGTTCCCCTTTCCTACCGCAGGCTTGCTTGGACGGATGAGATCTTGATGGCTATCCATCCGCCACCCCGTGGTAGTAGAGATCTTCCCCTGTGGCACCTGCCGACTTCCTGTATGAAATCCGAACGAGACAGCGATGACGAGCGCTTGTGAGCATCTCTGACGCCATCATTTATCTTCGGCGTCCAAGATCTACGTAGGCAGCTCTGGTAGCGAATCTTTCATGTACGAGAATGCCGAGGCCCGTGAGCCATGCAGTCAACGGTTTTATGGAAATGATATATCAAAAAGCCCAAGTCTTGGCGCCGGCTCAACGGTGTCCCCGAATCGATATGCATCGGATCTACTCCTGCCTAGTCCGACGAGAGCTATTGCGGTTATCGTAAGGCCGAGATCTCATTCCCGTAGGCAGAAGCCGTAGGTGCATCGGATTCCAAGGCTGACCGCTAGATCAACTTTAAACCGATTAAGATTTCCTAGAATTATGAAGGATCCTTTGGACCTTGGTGACGACGTAAAAGTGGCAGATCCCCTGGCAACCGCCGTATAACGATCCATCTAAGGTTCGAGTTCTCTACACTGTGTTATAAGCAATCCTTTTTCATGCCTTCTTGGAAGAAGACATGGGCTTGGTCCTCACCGAGATATCGCATGGTTTGAGGATACCTTATAACTGAGTTGATGTAAAGTCACTTCAGTCTATCTCATATGGGAGTTACCGTACATCGAGATATCTAGGTACCTAACCTATTTTTGGTTTACAGCTAAGGGTGTTTTCTAACTTGAAGGTCCATATTTCTCCATACGCCTGACCGAGGAGCGTTTTTGTGATACGCACCCTCTCTGTTTGGCGTTTAGACTTATTAATATGTACTCCAGGCTGGGTGGCCATGTCAAAAAGTCGTTCTAGACGATCAGATGTACGACCAGGTGGTTAGACACCACACCAGAGCTTTGACGTCCAGGTTTTCATATGCTATATACATCTAACATCTGGTGTAGGTATATCGATTACGGAGTCGGTCACGAAATAGGTAGGTCAAACCGATGCATGCTTGATTCAATCCAGAACACGAATAGAACACAAAGCTCGAAGCGGTTTTTTTTTCTTCCAAATGATCTAGGATCTGTTCTAGAAGCACGGCTTATTCCGGTGCCAGAAGAATTTTCTTTCTTCGCGGCAAATACGCGCATATTCGCATGTACTAGAAAGCGCGCTCTCGCTTAGCCACCGGGAACTACGTTATCGCTAGGTTAACGCTGGTTATGATCATCAGATTAGGTATCTAAGAATAGATTCAATATCACAGGGAAACGATCAGCAGAAACCGGTACTAAAGTACTGGGGACTAGAGTAACTCACGCCTACGAAGAAAAACACCAATCTAAGTCCCTACATTAGGTACTTTAGGTATCTCATTGTCTTGCGAGCTGAGAACTATTTCATAAGTCACTATAAACTTTAAGTCTTTAGACTATAAACGAAACTAACCTAGTCATTTATCTATATATTAAAGATGATATAGAACTAAATCAAGTGTTGACTATGCCAGGATATAATGTACTGAATATCTGCATCCCAACGTCTAGTTCGTCGAGCTGTTTAGTCCTAACGCACTATGGTCTACGTACATCGTTTGAGGCTAGTTATGTATACTTTTTCTTCATGGTTGGCCTGAATTTTATTTATGCAGCATATGCACCATCTATTGTACCCAGGTTCAAGTGACTTGGTATTGCAAACGGAGTACAGGTGAATGCCTACTGCCCCTTTTATGTCGTGTATACACCATCTAGAATTAAATTACAAATGTTATAATCAAACCAGTTATTCTATTTCTACATTTAATGTCTGCGATTCTAGGGTCAATGTTAGCAGTCCACGCCCCCCTTTTCCCTTCACCCCCACGCTAAGACAAGACATCCCTTAGCTGAATGTCGTGTTTTAATCTAGTTACATCACGAACCAGATATGCTACTCGAGATTTTGCATTAGCTAGTCGTCTAAGGTATCTTGAGTAACGGGTTCTGATCACACGAAGAATCGGTAACCAGTACACCAATAGAGGGGAGAGGAGCCACATCCGAAAAGCTGTGCTTTCTTGTTCACTACACCATGGGCTATATACTTAGCTGCATCACATGCTGCGGCCAGACACAATCGAGATGAGCTCGAGTCCTACCTCGGGAATAAAGCTCCCAGCTTTGGTGAGGGGATCTTCCTTCTTTCACTCCTTTACTTTCCTTAGAACAGGCCAATCTGGTGCATCACTTGGCCCGGATTATTTCCTAATCTGGTAATCGCAACATCAGTGTCTTTGATTCTAACGAAGATAGGACAGTTACGTTTTATGACGTATTCCATGGGGTTCAAGTGATTCCTAATGTGTATAACACCAGAGTCGGCTACTCCTAAGAGCATGGAGCCTGTCGCCTAACTTGAATAACGGGAAATAAGGTACAGTATATTTCGTTAAATCAGACTTATAGGTACTACCTACTTGCAGCTAGGTAACATGTTATGCAGCTCTTATAGATCGCAAGTCGATCGTTGACAACTCGAACTGGTTTACCCCTGATTATGACTACGATGCCGGGCGGATGAAACGCGTTCATCGTGCTTTCGGTCCCATGAAAAGCTACCGGAGGGTAGGATCGCAATCTATATAATATCTAGAGTATAGACAGGGCCGCTGAGTTCCGCGGGTCTAGGCTCCATATCGAATTATGTTGAATATTTCCCGCACTTCGCCGTTTAGGGGGGCTGGGCTACTTCGGGGCTGTCCGATGGCGGCTACAAGGCTGTTGGTTGTAGTCATGGCGTTTGCTAACCTCATATAGATGTGTGCTAAGTCTTTACTACGTGAATTGGAATGTTGGAGATCTGGATTGAGCTTTCCCAAGGAGGAAGCCGACGTACTATCTCTCAAGTAGCACTTTGAATGTACACAAGGAAGCATGTGTGCAAAAGGCTTCTCCGCGGTTATGCCACTCATCAAAATATCTCTTCCCACAGTGTTTCGCCCCCGCTAGCCGCTATTAATATATTGTTCCTAAGCTAACCTCTTGGTCGATGGGTAGGGTTGGAGGTACACGCGCTTAAAGAAGTGATTCTGATTTCTGGTGCTTTTAAAAAACTTTAAGGGCTTACCTTGGTCTTGTTTACTACACAGGACGATACACAGAACGCAGTTGGAATCTGGTCACACGCCTCATGCTCCATCCATAACCAGTATTAGCTTGATAGGTAGATAATCCCCTTGATCTATAAAGCACTTACCGGCGACCATTCTATACCCTCCCATAGTTATATCACCCATATAAACTAGGTCTGGCCATATAGTAAATAGAAGCAGGCAATAAATGCAACACCTTTTACCCCTTTAACTGCGCCCTGTATATACATCATGGCTTAATCCCGGGCCTCTTACTAGAGAAGCAAACGGTTACTCAAAAGGGGCTTCTTGGAGAGATTGGAGATTGGAGCTGTAACTTGGGCGCGAACCAAAAACCAAACCGCATTGTCGACCCTAAGAAATTTGTCCCCTGGCCTTTCATAAGAAATATCCAAGTTGAACCATTTGAATCAGGACTCACTCTATACTGTCACCCTATACTGCTAACCTATCTTGTAACAAGACCGGGAACTGGCAGGTATCCCACGAGTCCTACAGCCTGGCCATGATACTATTCAAGGCAGCCGCTCTATAGTTACACGTTAACAGACCGGTCTCATCCAGAGGAACCACAGACCGGCGACACATGCAGATGTATCCCAGCATATCTCCGCGGACTAGCTGCTAACAATTCATCAGCTCAAAGGCCCATTTCGTCAATAAGACTGAGCTCGATCTAACATGTCATACCCACCTCCTTCACTGAGCTGCCGCCTATTCCTATTATTCCTCGTTACCTAGGTAGGCCTTCAACTCGTCCCACCGCAGTCCTAGGCTAGCCCTCCAGACTGACACCCGCTCCTGTACATGTCGACCTTGGGTGCCTAGTTCTATCTATCTAGAAAAGCTGCCGTCGTAGAAGATGCGAGAAATAAAGGCGCCCCTGAGTTATACCCAGCTAGCTACTTCTGCCCTATGCACCCACCGCCCCGTGTATATCCCCAGATGGGTGGTGCTGGTGCGCGCCAACTCCTGGTAGGTAAATCGTACGCTATAGTAGACTCCCCTTCTATATCCGAGTGAGTCCAGACCTGTCTATGATATTGCAGCGGCATGTATGTGTACGCTGAAGAAGTATCAACCGCCACAAAAAACCCATATGCGATCTATCAGAACCTCCCACTAGACTCTACTCGCATCAGGGTGACTTTCTTCCCACGAGAGCCAACATGTACAATTCACTAATTCACCGTCTCAATATACTCTACCATCTCTTCCCCTACCATAAGCTTAATCCTAGTTATCTCATCCTGAAAATGCCTGACATAGAAACCCCCTTTCTTAGGACATCAACAAACCATATCAAACCCCCCAAGCCCATTCCCATCTAAGGTCGCACCATCACATCACACAAGTCCGTCAATCAAGCCGATATATTTACGTTTAGTTAAGGCTAAAAGCTTTCTATTATTTTGATCCCTTTTGCCATATCCATGCCGGGAGTCTATTCGTTCGGCCTCATATTCGAAAAATAAAAATAAAGGTCGGTCGGTCTGTCTCTTATTGATTTGAATAAAAAAAAAATGCCCAAGCTCCTGGCTAACTATCCCGCGCGCCTTTGAATGCTTCATTGTTGCTTTGCAGCCTTGCGGGCATCAGAAATTGCTTTAGACGCCGTGGGCTCGCGCATTCTCCCCTCCCCTCCCCACGTCCAATCCCAAGAAAAGGAGAATGTCCACCCCACAGCTAGCGCGTATGCCTCCCCCCTCGCCCCTGTGTTACGCTTTGTATTACTGCGTAGAGCCTCGCTGCTGTCACTATTCACCAGCAGCCGAATGCAAATCCTCATATATTCTCGCCTTTCTTGTACTCCTTGGTGGTGACAAGCCTCCCTTTCCCTCGAAGTAAATTGTTCAAGGCGTAGTCCAAGCCAATATCTGTCTCGAAACGCCAGGACATGATCCGGGTCTGGGGTGATATGCAGATTACCTTTAACCGTAGTATCGTCGCCGTAAACTATGCTTGCCGCCTATGGAACCTTTCTGAGAACTTTAGCACTCTCTACTGGCCGTTGAATTGTTCCTGAATTCCAGCCACGCTCGACTCCACGTTATGAAAGTCAAGAATCTCCGAGTACCTGTTGCCTCGATATTGTTAGTCATCGACGCCTCACGTGTAATTTCAACTAGACCAATATCAATCTAGGCGCCATGAAAATACTCACATCATGATCTTCCATGTGTCTACAGGTAGATCGGCATCGTTGAAACTCCAGTCGAATTTCTCCTCAGCAACAGGTTCATCAGTGGGGTCATGGTAAGGAGCAAGGTACTCGTGCGCTAGCGCATCGGCTGCAGTAATTCGCTTCTTAGGATCGAATACTAGCATACGTTCGAGTAAATCGACAGCTGTCTGGGTATTAGTCGTGTCTATAAAGCGAAGCCGATTTCAAAACAAACCTTCTGGGTCAGCATTTTTGAACTTATTCTTCAGAGGCTGTCGTTCCCGTTTCGGCAGAGATTTTACAAATCTCAATGTCTGCATTCCAATCAGTGATAGTCACCTAGCAATGCAGGTGTTAACTTACGTTCTCACTGGCGATAGTGTTAATGACATCATCTGGAGGAGTACCAAGCAACTCAGTGATGATAGAGAACTGGTTGACGTGGTCCTTTCCGGGGAATAATGGCTTTCCCTCGAGCATTTCAGCGAAGATACATCCTGCGCTCCAGATATCAACTTCCACATCGTATTTTTGCCAGGTAAGCATGATCTCTGGAGCGCGGTAGTATCTTGTCGAAACGTATCCGGTCATCTGAGGGTCCTGAACTCGAGCAAGGCCAAAGTCGCAAATTTTCAGATCGCAGTTCTCGTTGACCAGGATGTTACTGGGTTTTAGATCGCGATGTACGACGCCGGCAGAATGCACATACTTCAGACCTCGCTATATTTTTTTTCACCCATCAGCCTTCTACTCTCTACCAACCGCCAGCCGCAACAAGGACACACGCACCATAATCTGGTATAGAAAATATTGAATGAACTGCTTTTCTAGAGGTCTTGATGTGAGCAGTCGGTGCAGATCTGTGCCGAGTAGTTCTGTGACGAAGTAGCTAGGAGGTGTGTTAGCGCATTGTGGTAAATCTTAGGCTCTGTTTTGGGCGGGCATGCGTACATGTCTTCAAGAGGCGAGATGAAGATATCGCTGAGGGAGATAACCTGGAGATTGGCGTGAGCATTATTGAAAATTCTCCCACAAGAATATAGTTTCGACCAACATTTTCGTGTTTAAGGTGTTTCAGTAGTTTCAGTTCTCGATATGTTCTCTTAGCCAGGACAGGTGTACTAAAGGGCTTCATAATCTTCTTCACAGCGACACTTTGGTTCGTGAGCTGATCTTTTGCGGAACTGCACAAGGGCAATTTCAACTTTGGTCAGTTATTGGGTTCTAGGATCGAAATTGCTCTCGGCGCAGTGGTTGTAGTTGAGCAATAACATGACGTACCAAACAAGGCCAAAAGCACCCATGCCCACAGGCTGCAGATCCGAGTATCTGTTGTAGAGTATTATGTCAATTCGGGTTCGCTTCGTAGGCGGCGCTGCAAATAACCGGCGTACCTGGAAGTGATCTCGAACGTCGTTCCGAAGATCTGAGCTCGTACGAATTCGGCCATGGCGAATAGCGAGCTATAATTTCTTTTTTTGTATAGGGAGGCGGGGTGGTGAGAGAAAGTTTAGACGGCGATCAAAAAAAAAGGGTGAGACGACGGAGCGATGTCAGCTATCGAACGAGGGGGGGGGGGGAAACGAGGGGCAGAAAATCCAAGAGATAGCCGTGTACAGTTAGATTCACTGTATAAGTCGGTAGGGGTTAAGCGCGACGTAGACAATATAACGTTTTAACAACCTTCCCTCTATGTTAATTCCTTTGTCTTTTTCCTCTTCTTATTTTGAAATTTTCGAGGATTTTAAAAGGGGGATGAAAATAAAATAAAATAAAAGGTATTTGAGGATCAAGTCAAAAATGAATGGCAATCTTGAAATGCCGTTGAGATTGAAAGATGGGAAAAGTGGGATAAAAGAACAGGATTTTCCAGTTGAGAGTTGGGCTGTGCTGTGGATAAGGTTTTTGGAACACGCTGGGACGGCGATTCGAAGACACTTCTCCAGTGGCGATCGCGATCGAGGATTTCTATGTAAAAATAAGAAACAAAAATGCTAGACCCTTTACCTCTTAGCAGACACGCTACCTTGCGCTATGTACCTATTAACGTCCTTTCTAGGCTACCCCTGGCCATACGCAGTGCGGGCGTTGCGGGCAAGTTGTGATAAGTGGCTAGGGAGTGCTCTTCTGAAAAGCACCTTATAATAGTCCAAAGTACTGTACAAATAACCTCTCTGTGGGAGACTACTAATAAGTATGTGTTTAGCTTGTTGAAGAAGTACTTGTACTAAAACAGAAATAAAGAGAAGACTTGGAGGTGAGTGGAGGTTAGGAAAGTCAGGGTAAGTGTGAGCTATCACTCTACCCTTATGTGCTTAAATCACTAGTAGGAAAAGCTAGGCCCACTTATAAAAGGATTACTTGTACCTTGGTAAGGTATGGTAAGGTACATTCCTGTTAGCAGCCATTGTATACATATTTCCAAGTACTTATATACATACATACACACCTAAACCACACAGGTTTAGTCGTGTGGCCTAGTATTAAACAGGTGTCGTTTTCAGAAGACCAAGAGGCTCCAATAGCGAATGCGTTATTAATTTCGTGCAGTCGCCGTTGTGTTGCAATGTCCCGTAGGAAGAATATATAGAAACTAGGCTTAGTTTAGCGACAATACAATAATACGATAATACGATAATATCAGATATAGGGTATAATAATAATTCAATCATGCGAAGAGACGATACTATAACCATGCCATGCCATGCCGGTTAACATGATGCACGACTATCTGATGTTTCCCATGTCTGATACCTAGGTAACTTGCAGCCAGTTGCCCCAACATGGCAGTTGGTATGTTGTATCCTTATGTAATAATAGCGACTAAAAGATACAAGTACATATAACTAGTTATATGTAGCTATTGGATATATATAACTCTAGCTTACATGTATTGGTAGTATTACCCATCTATGAATAGCAACTGTCACAAGTGAGAGAGTAACAAGATCAACTGCAATTTGCCCCCTAAAAGTTGGATGGATCGTACAAATGAAGGAAAGAAAGAAAAAAAAAAAAAAAGAAAAAAATTTTTTTTTTTCGAGGATGGGATTTGACAGAAATGCCGTCCCAAGGTGTTCTAATATTCTAAATGCGAACCTGACGGCACGTGGTGGGAAAATACAGCGCCGATCTCTGCTGGCATCCGTTGATAGGTAGCGTTCGACAATATAAAATTCTTAAAGGTGGTGGTGGGAAAGAATTGAGGTGCCGACCGGGTCTCAGTAGGTGTTACACGAGGATCGGCCCGTTAAAAGCTACCTGTCGCGATTATATACATACCTATCTATTTACATAGGTACCTGATCAAGTATTGTAGCTGTCAACTACCTAGGTATATGTATAAAAGAAAGCAAGGGTTTAAGTTGTCTTCTCAATAGATGAATAACGATTGGCTATAATCATTCCTTTCCAGAGATAAGAATTCAAGGCTTTAGAGCTGTCAAGCCCGAGGCGGCACAGCATGGGGCTCTTTGTGGGTTACATTTTATGATAGGACCTACAGATTATATTGTTGTCTTTCTATCTGGTACCGCCCGAGCTCATGAGTTTATTCGTCGAATTTGTGACAGCAGCTGGCAGATTGTTTTGACCCATAGTAGTGCTTTAACGACGGTCGAACGTTTTACATAATGTATGTACGTCCTGTAGACAGCAAGCACACCGAGTCGGGGGGGTTATTGATTTGAAGATGCATAAATGCATAGGATCACTACCCGTAGATAATACTACGATAGATGCAGCAGATGCGGCAGATGTAGTAGATGTGCTAGCTTTGCTTTGCTTTGCTTTGCCTTGCCTTGCCTTGCGTTGGTGAGTGTGACCCTGATGGCAGGCTAATAACACCGACGAGACTGGGTTTTGGCGGTTGGCCGGCAGAGCTTCCAATACTTCCGCCCCCTTACAGCACTCTGCCGATTCCGAAGACGGCTAGGGGAATATCATCATGTATAAGTCCGTTTTGACGAGTTGTAACTCAACAAAAAGGTGTCTAGATTTAGATAGAAAATTATCCTACAGGTAGGTTGCAATCTGAGAGATACCTTTCCCATTAACAGATC
Source organism: Entonaema liquescens (assembly GCA_902805475.1). NCBI lineage: Eukaryota > Fungi > Ascomycota > Sordariomycetes > Xylariales > Xylariaceae > Entonaema > Entonaema liquescens. Next base: position 1,690,419 of record CADCSX010000001.1, on the reverse strand, counting down.
CCATTGACAGGATGGTAGCATGCCTGCACTGAAACTGGCATTAGTAGCCAATCAGGTTTACGTTGTTCTCCTCTTAGAGACGAATGACGTCAGGATTGGTACATGTATTTCTCCTGGTTCGGCCGCTGCCCCTCTCAAAATTGTATATAGGCGCAAACTTAGAGTCCCCAGGTATTGAAGCAAACAAGGTATATGCCTACATACATTTACATACCGCTTATACATACATCCAATGTATGCAAGTCGGCAACTTGATCCGCAACCCTAAGTAACGCGATAGTAATATGGTGGTAATTACTAGTTGCAACAAGAAAGAGATTTGTTAATGTGAATTGTGCTAATAAGCACTTTCTTTGGCTTCTCCACAAAGAGCAGTCAGGAACAATATTGAAGGGTTAGGGTACATTTACTATAGATGCGAGGGCCGAGTAACATGTCCTTCAGGATCCGACGATATGCACGGCATGCCTTTGCAAAGTACCCGACAATCGAATTCTATGTGCACAATCGCCGATGCATGTATCCCGTCAGCCTCAACATCAGTCCGCTGTATGTCTATAGGGCACGACTCCAAAAAAGGTGAAAAAAGAGGGCTCGTGACCCCGTTTTCCAGTAGACACTAACCAGCTTCTTGCGAGTTGAGATCTCTCAACGAGGCGGTCTACAGATTTAGATAAAATAAAATAAAAAAATAAAAAGGGAATAAAAAAAGGAATAGGTACCAATGATAGATACAACCTTGTTCGAGTCCACTCGTACTAAAGGATGGTCCCTCACGATCCGGCGAAAGGCTTCTCGGGTCTCCATCCTGATTAGGTAGGTAAGTCCCGCATGGAGGGGAAATTGTTTTGAAATGGAGAAAAAGAGGCACCAGGGCACCCAGGGCACCCAGGGCACGACTACACTTACATACGATGACGTATGTCGAGTTTCTTTACTCTCAATCGGAAACCAGACCGGTACAGCAAAAAGAAAACCGGAAGTTTACACATCCCCGCGTTGAAAAGGATTTCCGGGAGTTGGGGAAGGACAAGTTATTGGATGTAATCTATAATATTTTCTGATCCTTCTCCAGATCTTCACTTATTTTGACATGCAGAATCCGGAGCATTCGCTCCATCAGTTCACATGTTTTTTGTTGTTTTTTGTTGTTGTTTTTTTTTCTGTTTCTTCTTTTGGTTTTCTTTGTGGAACTTGAAACCGACCCAAGATAGATAAGGTACGAAGGTCCGGGCCAAAAGTTTCGCACATCTGAGCTTTTTAAGCTTAGGTAAGCTACGTATGAATTAAAAGGAATTGTACGGTATTATCTGAGATATAGTGGATAGGCTCCCTAAAAATATAGTGATAAGCCCCCTAATCCTAGTGTACGGGCCACTATCAGCTCCCTATTTAGCATGGGATTAATACAGTGCTAGAAACACCGACAAACGTTGGAATGGGATGCCAAGAATTTAGACATGTGCGAAACTTTTGGCCCGGACCTTCGTACCTACTCAATTAAATGTTGACTTATTAGATAAGCAATCCCGCAAGATAACGCAACCTGCCCTTAACTTACAAGGGACGTAGAGCTGTTGACGTCATTCTTCAAAAACGAGAAATTGGCGACATATTGCGCATAATTCCAAGCCAACATGCTTATGACATCGTTAGCAAAGCAACTAACGAACATTTTTAGCTGTCCTACTTTCTCCAATATGTAAATTGTATCAAAAAAACGTACCTAGGTACCTATTCGGTCATATCGTATGAGGAAAGGTTTTCCCTTCGTAAGAAAAACCTTTAGACAATATCGTCATAATTACTCTTCGAGGATTGGACCCTGAGAAAGTTTTCCTAGGCAAACAACTGGACCCTGACGATCAGTCCTAATGTAAGGCTGGGGGGGATCGCCTAGGGGATCATCGTCCGATGTCAAAACCTCTCTTGTTCCACCAGCCCGTCACTTGTCAACGAGATGAGATGAGATGAGATGAGATGAGGAGCAAGTCGTACGTACCCCCATAGACCCCATAAGGAACCGAACCAAGATCGCGAAGCTTCTACTCATACCAGCATATCCCCTTCTCCATTCTACGCCTCGAAATTGTATACTCAGGCGGAGAGACATACCATGCTCGGTGACATCACCGCCGGCATATTCCTCGTGGGGTACCGTTACCAACCCTTCTAGATCCGGGTCTCTCGCTTAAGCATTAGATCCCTTTTCTACGAGCCATCATAGACTAAAGTATTAGATTGGAAAGTATGTACTTGTACCTGACAACCGACGGGAGTCGCCTCAGTGCCGGCGTTCTCGGACGGATAGAAAGTGAACACTAGGGCTAGGGTTAGTTAGTAATTAGTTAGTATAATTCTCCGTCAACTCCGCTTGCAATTTGCCTCAGTATCTTGACACCCGAGGCAATACACAGCTTATCGTTACAATATCCCTTGGGCCGACCAACCAAATGTAATGATCTGTAGTGTCGTAGGCTCACCTGAGATCCAGGGATAGTGTCTGTTGATGATACTATTAGATGGCTCGCTAATCTCTCGGACTCTATTCACAGCCATCACATTAGAACGAGTGGCAGGCGAGTATGCTTGCGTAGCCAGAACATAGAATGCTATTCATCATCCATCTTCCTATGATCGTAGCCCCTATTCCTAACCTTATCGTGTACTTAACGATCCTTTCACGATCCCGCCTCATCTCGATATCCGTTGAAAGCTCCTTATGATATGTATCTAAACCCCTACCTAGGCCCAATCACTATATGCAATTCCCAGGTGTGGAGCCCTTATATGACCAACTTGTAGGTAACACGGGCATCCCTTTCCAAAAAGAAGGGGACTTGGCTTATACAGCGAGAGGCTCGACGTTCCAGATGCCCTCGGCATACTCGTTGATGCACCTATCCGAGCTGAAGAAGCCCATGCGGGCGACGCTACGGATGCACTTGGAGACCCACTCGTCCTGGTTGCGGTATTCGTCGTCCACCATGCGCTGGGTGTCGAGATAGGATTGGAAGTCGTCCGACACCAGGTAGTAATCGCCGTGGTCGCGAACCGCCGAGATCAGCGCGTTGAAGTCGTTCGAGTCCCCAAACTTGCCGCTCTGGATCGCCTCGAACACCTCGTTTAGCCCAGAGTCGATCGCGTGCGTCCCGTACGTGTGCGCGTGCCGCAGGTCCTCCACGTCTTCTGATAGTGTTCCGAAGAGGAAGATGTTCTCTTGTCCGATTTCTCGTGTGATTTCAATCTGGGGCTGGTCAGTGTCTAATCCCACTATGGGAAAATTGCAGGTAGACTTACATTAGCTCCGTCACAAGTTCCAATAATTAAACCGCCGTTCAGCACAAACTTCATGTTGCTAGTTCCGGAAGCCCTGTTGGGATGTTAGCTAGATACTAGTCTATCTGGACGTATCGTATAAACACTTACTCAGTACCAGCAGTGGAGATGTGCTCGCTAAGGTCAGAAGCGGGAGTGATTATCTCTGCCTTACTAACATTGTAGTCTTCCAAGAATATAACCTTTAGGAGGTCGCCAATATCAGGGTCATTGTTGACAACGGAACCAACGCTGTTGATGAGGTGGATGATCTGCTTGGCCATCCAGTAGCCGGGAGCTGCTTTTCCACCGAAGATAGAGACGCGAGGGAGTTGTTTCTTCCTCTCTTCGGGGCTCAAGGCCTTGAGTTTCAGATACCGGTAGATGACGCCGAAGATGTTTAGTTGCTGTCGTTTGTATTCGTGGATACGTTTAACTTGTACGTCGAATAGAGCCGACGGGTTTACCGTAACTCCTGTGGAACTCTTGATGTACTTCGCAAGTCGGACCTTGTTGGCATATTTGATCTCGGACCACTCCTTTCTGAATGCCTTGTCGTCGACATACCTCTCTAGGATATTGAGAATTGTGAGATCTTTCAGGAAGTTGTAGCCACCAGTTTTGCTAGCAATTAATTCAGAAAGTCGGGGGTTCGCTTGATGTAACCACCTTCGGGGCGTAATACCGTTTGTGACGTTAGTAAATTTATCAGCGCCGAATATGTTGACAAAGTCCTTGAAGATAGTAGTCTGAATAAGATCCGAGTGGAGTTCGGCAACACCGTTGACCTTGTGCGAACCAACAACGGCTAGGAATGCCATGCGGACCATCTTTGGCTGAGATTCTTCAATGATCGAGACCCGGCGTAGCAGATCTCGGTCTTCTGGGAATTTCTTTTCTACGGTTTGCAAGAAGAAAAGGTTGATGTCGTAGATGATCTGAAGGTGGCGGGGCAGAAGATGTTGTACCAGGCCAACGGGCCATTTCTCCAGAGCCTCGGGCAGAACTGTGTGATTCGTGTATCCAAACTAGAACCAAATTAGTACGTTGATACCGAGCATAGCTGAATGTCAAGGAATGCTCACGGTCGATGTGACTATCCGCCAAGCTTCATCCCATTCAAGGCCTTCCACGTCTACTAGTATCCTCTGGAGCTCTACGATGGCTAGGGTTGGGTGAGTGTCATTCAGCTGGATGGCGACCTGGTCGGGGAATTCACTCCAAGCACGCTTTGTCTTCTTGAATCGACGAACGATATCGTAGAGCGAAGCAGCAACCCAGAAGTACTGCTGCTTGAGACGTAGCTCCTTTCCACGATCGAGGTTGTCGTTGGGATACAAGACGGCACTGATAGTCTCTGCTCGCTGCTGGTCTGCTACTGAGCTCTCATACTCTCCGCTGTTGAACTTCTGGAAGTCAAATTCGCCACTAGCAGCTTTGCTTGACCATAGTCGCAAGTTGTTAGTAGAGGGCGTGTCATAGCCGGGAATCGGTACGTCGTAAGCTACAGCAGTGACAGTTTCGCCTCCTTCCCAGAAAGCCACTGTCTTTCCATTCTCATCTTGGGACTTGCGAACATTGCCGTAGAATTGGATCTATGTTTCTGTTAGTCGGCGTCTCTTAGAAGTAGCCAGATCATTGAACAATAACTCACGTCGACCGTAACGTCGTGCCTTGGGAATTCCCATGGGTTGAAGTCAAGCCAGTAGTCGGGGACTTCGACTTGATATCCATCGATAATCTCCTGCTTGAAAATACCATAGCGGTATCTTAAACCGTAACCCCAGGCGGCGTAGTTCAAGGAGGCAAGACTGTCCAGGAAACAAGCTGCAAGCCGTCCGAGTCCACCGTTACCCAATGCAGCATCGTGTTCTTGGCCAATGATGTCCTCGATACGGAATCCAAGCTCGTCCAGACCCTCTACAGCAGAGTTAGCGATTTAACCACTCGATAGAATAGGAGTTGGCTGTACTGTACCTTTAGCAGTAGGCTTAGCGCCAATATTGAGCATAGCATTGTCTAAAGCACGTCCCATCAAGAACTCTAAACTGAGGTAATAGACACGCTTGCTGTCCGTAAAAGTCTGGCGCTGCTGAGTCTTGTTCCACTCCTTGACCAAACGATCACGGAACGCTAAGCTTGTAGCCGAGTAAGCGGCCGACTCGTCGCAGTTGAACATGCTACGAGCCAAAGTCGTCTCGACGTGGCGGACAACTTCCTTCTCGAACTCATCTTTTGTCTTGAAGCCTTCGAATTGGTGCTTGGTCCATGTCGCGCGTTGAGGCTCGGGGATCGCCGCTACACGAAGGTGGTAGAGGTTAGTACGTATTCCGATTGTAATGGTAAGGAGATCATCCCTTTAGGAAATGATCGAAGCTTCCGGAGGAGGAAGAAGTAGCATATACGAACCTTCTACATTCTTGATCTCGCTAGCTCCAAAACCTGTGAAGGTACGCTTGTGTTTCGGACGGGAGATTCCCGCAGGGCCTACGGAACCGACTATGTCGACAATAGGTGCAGCTGTAGAGGGGCGGCGCTCCCTGGTTGGTAGACGTTCTGTGGACGCCATCTTGGAGCTTTGGACTTATAGCTCGAAGTTAGTTAAACCCCCAAAAATATAATGAAGCAGCTAGGATGCACAGAAGGCTGGGAGACTTGAATAATTAGAAAGAAAGAAGAGCAATCATTATTCCCTATTGTTATAAAGTAGACAGACGATCAAGAACTCGTTGGCACGACAATACACTACTTAACATACCTTAGGTAGGCTCTAAGGAGGGGAGCTAACGATAAGTAGAAGCAAGGATAGTCGATGATGGAATGAGGGGGCGGGGTTAGTCGATGGGGACTGGAGCTCGCTCCTTTGGTGAGAATAGAGTGTGAGAGAGAGAGAGAGTAGGTAGCTCTGGTTCCTGGTCCGATGTCGATCACCGCGGGGTACTCGTCCGGAGATCTCCTCCGTAACACAACGACGACACTTCCTATACCCACGAACTGGGTCCTAGAGAGTCTAAGAACGAAAGTAGGGAGGGAAAAAGGTTCAGGAAGCAAACAAAGAGAAACTTGCGGGCATCGAGGCAAATAAAGGGGACACGACTGGTAACAACTTAAGAGCAATCGGAGCGATGGTGGATACTGAGTTACCAGGGGGGGAAGAGTTCTTAGAAGAAATCATGCCACAGCTAAAGCACGATGACGAAGTGAAGCTTGTAGAAAGCTGCAAGCGCTATGCTGTAGAAGTATAGCTCGCAATCAATTGGTAAAGGTGGTGGCCCGTAGGAATTGGCATACCTACCTGATGTATAACTTATAGCCTGGCATCTCCCAATCACTATATCCTGTCTTTTTAGAGAACTGATATGCGGATAGGAAGAGTTAACTGACTGGATGGATGGATGGAGGTCGCACGGATAATGCGGAGAGCTATACTACCTTAGTATGTACGATTAGAGCCACTCGTGTAAGTCTAGAGCTTGTCAACTAACGCTATGTTACCAACTTCATTAGCTTACTATTACCTTGTTAGCTTCTCGCTTCGACCCAACAGTCTAAGGTATGCCCTACGGACTAATACGACCTTAGCTGAACTTGGGAACTATCACGACTTTCCACCCCACGACAACCAGGATATGCGGCTCGAGGTCAATATCCGAATCCCCATGGTTTAGGTCTCTTAGACGGCGGCTCTGTAAGTAGTAGCGCATCTGACCTAGCATCTGCAAGCGCACCTCCTCGTCAAGCAACCTACATAAGTAACATTCTGCATCTTCAAGACGCCTATGTCATAGCACCTGCAGATACCACCTCTCTCAACAAGGTCGCCTGACTGAAACAGCCCTCCTTCATACCCGCGTACAGCATCAGCGTAATATAAGTCCTACACTGGCTCCCCGGGTTCCCCTTTCCCCATTGCCGAGATGTGCGCAAAGAACGTGAATAATAACAGTAAAAAAAAAAAAGCCCATCGAGACTCTCTCCCTTATAAGTCCTCCGTGTTCTAGATTCATAACCCCGCCTCGGGCTTGAGACCCCCCGCAACCCTCGTAGTTTCGGGCTATTAATAATTGGATTCGATGCGCTGTAGTGTCTTGTCTTGGCACGTTGATGATTTACATAGACAAGATATTACATGCATGTGATACGAAAGTTTTGCATGTCAGGCCTTCGAAAACGGAAGGGAAAAGAAGACTATATTTTCGTGGAGTTGCCGTTTTGATAGGGCGGAGTATAGGATAATATGATTGGGACGGTATGCGCGGGTAGAGTTTCTACTTTCTTTCATGCCAAACTTCTATTTGTATAATACCTAACAATGATAGGCAACTATATGTAACAATCCCTTACTAGATTGGTTCTTGGACCGCATGTATTTTTTCCTCCTTGGGTTGGTGGCTAGTATATTAATATATTGTGAACCTGTCGTATTGATACGTCTTACTCTTTGGTATGTTCATAATACTTAGGTAGGTAGGTTGAGCTACGGCTGTGAAGAAATAAAAGGGGGCCTGTAATAAAAATGCGAATCAACACTTGACACGATCATCGTACATAAAACGAACATAGTTGCATTCAAGATTTTCTCTATTGGCTTTACGCTCTTCGCATCATATCGATGCTACTTTTTGGTTTATTTCGTGTGAATACCTAACAGAAGGAGGTATCTACTGGTAACTATCTCATGGGACAATGCCCGACTATGAATTACCAACGCTGTTTTCGACGCCTATGCAGTCTAGACTCGTCTATACGAGTATATTCGGCACTTCCTTAATCCGCTGTTAATCCTATGTTGGATGTTGTATGTGGTAGCGGTGCCTGGTCAAGCATCGGGCCGCTTCTTCTTCTTCTTCTCTAAGTAGGAATGGAAATTAACCATCTCTTACCGGACTCTTGCGGTCAGGTATTTTTCTGGCCTGCCATTCCACGTCATTCCCATATGCCGAAAACATATTAAAAACCTGTGAAATTGTCGAGGCCCCTGACGCCTTGCAAGAAAAGACAAAAAACAAAAGAGATCTGTGCGGTTCCCTGCCTTAAACTCCTGCCCAATGCTTTTGTGGTTCTCACCCTCAGACAAATAAAAACAAGCCCCAATGAGCCGTAAACGTTAAAAGAGACGAAATCACAAGATGCCAGAATCCTTAAGCGCATTATTAAGTATCGTTTCCTTCACAGCTGCGAAGACTAATCGGATGTTGGACGTGTCTGTTGCTTGGGTTAAGCTAGATACGAATGTTAGTAACGAGGAACGAAGCCTTTTATCTAGAAGCTGGCAACATACTGAGGATATAGGTTCAGGTGGGCCCTGTTGACCTGGTTGAATCTCCATAGCAGATACTTCGCAGCTTTGTTCACATCATTACCTCCGGAGTAGTCCGGGAAATAGTTACCCAACGGCGACCTAGGAAGTTTGACTTTAAATATGTCAACTTTGTTCAGGAACAGTATTATACTCGTTCGCATGAACCATCTCGAGTTGACAACCGAGTCGAATAGCAACAGGCTTTCCATCATTCGATTCTATACAACGGTTAGTCGAGCTGGTTTGGGCTTTTGGACGTTGTTTAAAAATTACCTGACTACTCTCTTCGAGTAATACCTGATCGTATTCGCTCAGCGCCACACAGAAGATTATAGATGTCACATTCTCAAAGCAATGTATCCACTTCTTACGCTCACTTCGTTGTCCGCCGACGTCAAACATGCTAAAAACGCCAGGTTAGAATCTGTACCGCATCAGAAGCGCCAGTCCGGAACTCTTACTGAATACTGAGTGCTCCCATTTGGAATCGAGTTTCGTATATACCGGTCGTCTTCGTTCGCGCACGGAGGACATCCATCTCGTTCGGCAGGTAATCCGGATCGCAGATTCGCGATACCTCGTCGAAGAAGCTGTAGTAGTGGTAAGTAAGGAGGAACGAAAATTGTATAAATCTCTTTTACTCACTACTCGGCCGAGTCCATCAAGTAAAATTCCGTGGCGTGCTGCATAAGCCGCTCAATGCACGGATCATGCCATAAGGCTTGTACTGCCGTCGCAACTTTCGGTTCTATATGTGCGGATGGACCCGATTCGACCGTATATCCTAGCAGATAGTCGCTGTACTCTTTGGTTTCCGGGCTGCTCGCCTCGATATCAAATTGGTCCATTGCGATAATTACGGCTTTGGCGCATTCTATCAGGTTCTTGAAGACTGTGGCCCGGTAGTTAAATAGTTCATCTTCCGAGTAACCTTTTAAGTGGATGATCTTCATCTGCTTAACGATCGTCGACTTCCCGCTCTCGCCGGATCCTGGTGAACAGAACTCTCGTTAGCAATCACGAAATGTGTATTAATGGTCGAGGTGTGGACAAGTTAAGCTTACCTAACAGGAGAATCTTGCATTCTCTTCTTAGTTTCTTCGAATCCTCGTCGAGTGCGCGATCGATAGCTTGACTCCGTTTCTTTTGCTCCTCTTCCTCCTTATTGGAGCTCATGCAAGCCCCCATCATGTATAAAGGTCGCGTCGGTTTTGGAGCCAACGCGATTATGAATAGGCGAATTGGCTAATGGTGATAGTTGATCTGGAGAGCGACAGGGCGCATATGTAGTGTGCGATGATTGTCGCTCAATGGCACATCCTGCGCTTCGAAGGATCACGGGCGGTCAAGGTTTCGCTGGCGGCGAGTGCTCCGTGTGGGAATTAAGTTGGAGTCGGCAACGGTGTATGATTGTTTGCAACAATCTAACAGGTAGAAGAGGAAGTGCAATTATGGCCGTTTTTCTTTGTTAGATGGGGCCCGATAGGTGGTATGGCAGGTTGCCCCAGTAGATGGTAGAAACTGTCTTAGCGGTGAGGAGGGCGCTTCAGTTGTGGGTTTTTTTTTTCTTAACTGAGGTAGTTTCGGAGGTTGCGGTGTTTGCGAAGTTGAAAAGAGTACAGCAAGTACGGCAAATCCAGCGAATCCAGCGAATGAAGCGGTAATCAACAGAATATGACGAAATTGATTGACAAGAGCTGCAAGAGGTTATCTAAAGAAGGGAGGTGGTCAGCGCTAACTATCCCCCTTAGCCTTACTAACTTAATAGCTTAGGGAATTAAAAAACGGAGGTGCATTTGACAAGTGAGAGAGGTTGCTAAGTTGGCTAAGTTGGCTTAGTTGACTTAGTTGACTTAGAAGCGAGGCGGTGCGGCGAGAAAGTTGCTAGGATAAGTGTGTAATAAGTGTGTAAATGCTCTCTAAATGATAAAATGGTAAAAACATAAAAAAGTACAATCCCGGCCGCGCCGGTCAGAAAAATGTCAGGGAATACCTAGTATATCTTAGGTAGATTAACAAGGTAGTTACTTATACAAAAGTAAAGTAATCCATGTTATTTGTTATTTTTACAACCAAAACTTTGGAAGTATTCTTTTTTCTTCTCTCTTATATATCATTTCTTTTTTCTTACTCGTAGGGGTTTTTACCTACCGTGCTGTCACCAGAACCTTCACCTCTACTTATCATATAAGCAAAGCTCTGCTTCTCTCTTCGCCACTTGACACTCTGTGTAACAAAAACAAAGTAATGAAGTAATCCATAAACGAATGGCATACAATGCGATGATCTTGGAAACGGGACGGGACGGGATGCGAGCCCAGGGGATTTGCGGAAAGAATTGCAATGCACACAGATGCGATGGTGATCATTCAAAGTCTGGCAATATGACCAAAGGTAGAAGAAAGTAAAGAAAATAATTGAGGAGGGAAATCTGGCTTAGCCTTGCAACGGCATAGCGGGATAATACAATGTAGTAATCGGGAAGGTAATTGAAATCGGTATGTATATATGTATATAAGTATATACACATATATACGACTAATAAGCAACCTTGAAGCCGGTGGTGATGTTGATAATGATAACGTATATAAAACTGATTATAGTTACTCACCTTTCTTTTTTAATTATTAGCACGTAAACAGAATTCCAATTGTCCTATAGGAGAACGGCGGTATCAATGGTGACGACTGTCAATAGATTGTTGATGAACTTTCTTGAGTTGGAGCAGAGAGAATTGTTCTAGAATGGATTGGGGAATAATGAGGAGAGAGACGGTGGGAAAATGCCGGCGGCGGTCACGGTAATCAATAGACGTTGATGAGATTTTACACAAGCAAGAACAACTCTCTTCACCATGTGACTGTAACTCTCACAAGAGAAAAAAAAAATTAAAAAAAAAAGAGATATAGAATAAAGAAAACAGATATTAATCAATCACGCTTCTCGAATTTTCACTTGTGCAGGGTCACGGCGGATAGGGCCTCTTCACCGTTCTTCGACTTGCATATAGGGTTCCCCCTCTTAAATTCTCCAAAGTCTCCAGAGCCCCGAAGGGCTGAACTTTTTAATGGTTCATTGAAAGCTGATATGTAGAGTTTCGTCAGGTGATTGGCGGGATGCATTTTGGTACGCATTTGGTACCGTTTAAGTTAGATCCTTGTCGACCCTTGTTGACCCTTGTCAACCCTTGTCAACCCACGCCTGTTTTAGCTGTACCTGTCGACCTGGAACAAGGGGCTTCCAATCGCTATTGTATCCAACGGTACTTTTTCAATTGAATTTGTGCATGACTTTTCGCTCCAAGCCGTCCAGTGCCCGTAGCGTCGGGTTATGCCGCATGACTTGCGATAATACATAATACCTTACACTTGTCCAGTTCCAATGGTGTATCGTATCGAATACCTTGAGAGGATTACGCACATACTTTGAAAATACCTAACGTATTATATATGGTACGCTACCCATATGTCTCGACTTAAAATATTTTTGGAACGGAACAAGCCTGTAAAAGGCACTATTGAAGATGCGCTGCGCAAGGTTTCACATTATGTAATCCAAGTGTTTTTGATCGTGGTACAGCTGGGAAGTTGCATTATGGTCAGTACCTACCTATGTATCTAACATTATGTAAGTCTGAGATACGTGTAAAAGCAGATTTAATGTATATACGAAAGCTTCGTTGCCTTACGAAGAAAAAAAAAACAAAAAAAAAAACGACCCACAAGAGCTTCATTTAATCCCCATAGGTCAAACGGGGATTATGCCATCCCTAGATATCTCCACGAGCCGATGTTAAAACAAAAAGCAAACCACATGGGGCCCCATCTATTTATTTAGGGCAATCAGAATCGGTCAATCGAGATCAATTGATACGAATTGTCGAGTCAAGTACACGGAGAGAATCGGAAACAATCTCTTCGCTCCCTTTTTCGTCATGACCCTACACCCAGATGAGGCAGCTATCTATGGTTGAAAACTAGCGACCGCTCTTCAACACTTTTCTATCCCATTGGTCCGTCTATGTTCTATATACCATGTTTCTTATCACCTGCAGAAAACATGTATACTGCAAATGCACGAGAAGCCAATTAGCATTTACCGCTTCCCGAACCAATTCGAGCCGGTCATTCGCTATGTGTGCGTCCTCAGGACTACAGGCTGCATCTAGCAACGTGCTCAGGGGTGATTTGTGTAGCAGTCTAATATGTTTTGGCTTGCAAATTGGAGGCTCAAGGCAGCTGAGAAGGTAACCTTATGAACTAAAATCTTAACTTACCTATTAACCAGACCTATTCGGTATGACCCCATTCGTCATCTTATACACTACCTGAGATGGCCCCTTGCTAATGAAGCTTTAAGCGCGATTTCACCGCTCTATAATTAGAGCAACGGCTAGGTACGTAAATGGTGCTCATAAAACGGGATGACCAGTCAGCGGCACCGACTTCCTGAGCAGGGATAGTTAATACCATTGTGCTTTCATTCTCTAACCATATTCAGCTGCAATTGCATACAGCTCGCGCATTTCGCCTTTCGGCTACTGTTGCCCTACGAGCTTAAGTAATAAGATAAAGTGACCGGTCAGAGTCGAGATGCATGAGATCGCTCGACGACGACCTGAGTATCTAGGTATACATTTATCTATACATCCCCTTAAGTCCGGGACAAGTAAGAATTCTCAAGTCTCAGTACTACATTAAATAGGTAACTTAAGCTACAGGTTTATCTCTTTAAACTCCGTCAATGACTATTACGGAATACCCCTATCTTTACACTCCGTCACCCCCCTTCCCCATTACTACATGACGAGCTATTATACCGTCATTTATCATAAGACTATAATATTATGTGTCAGCAGCAACACGCCTAGGACGCCTAATGGTCGAGCCATAAACCGTGGCGGGGCATTCGAACACGACAACGTTATTTCGCATTCTTTACCTCTCGCGGTGAATAGTTTTCAAAGACTTAAGTCCCTATAGCCAATCACAGCTAGTCTTTTAGCCATGGCTGACCGAATACATGTAGATCTAGTTTAACAACTAGCTATTCAGCAGGTTAGTTCCACCGGGTATGCCTCCAACTGGTCACCGCCGGCTTCTCACCTCTTGCATATGGCACTGCATATTACTCTCTCTTTCTCTCTCGTCAGACACCTCCCCGCCCACGTGTTTGATGTGCCGCGGAAGAGTGCTTACTTGACGTAAGTAAGACACGCATTCGGTGTCGGCGCCTCATGTCTCGGTCATCAAGCTCGTGTGGCTAAGATGGCTCGGTGTTTACCGGGTTCTGGCTTAGACGCTAAGACCAGAGAAGAGTATTAGAAAAAGTAATATGAATGTCATCGAGTAATCAATATTCATTAAGCCTTATACTTCCTACACACTATACTCCCACTCGTAACGCTGATTAAGCACCTCTCCCTAAATATCTCACTCAGGATCAATAACATTATCTTTGGCTAAAATGAGCCAGTCCTATCCTCCCTCTTCTACGCTTGTTCTCGGTACCTTCATACAATATCCGTATGTAAGTTATACTCTACTATCCTTATTATGAATTAGAGGATAGAAACTGAGGCTAACTGGCCTAGACACGCCACTCTCAATACGAGGTCTTGTTTCATAAAAATTCGCAGAAAGGAGCTATGTATGATGCTCTATGCTACCAGTTCTTGCACAGCCTTACTGCAGAGTATCCGAAACTTCTACGTCCCTTCCAGAACATGTTCATGCGACCCCACGTTCTCTCAAGGGACTCCCTTTCTTCCCGGCTTCTATGGTGTTTTCGTACTGTACTTATCACCCCTTGCGTCAGTTTTATTTTCACCCTGAAAGGGATTCCTGCGGCTGGCGAGGAACTGGACTGATTACAGGCATCACACGTGGCATTTCCCGTCTGTGCTTTGATTTGGCAGGGAATCAAACCATGGCGCCAACCACGTGTCGGCCGATTCGGTCTGTGTGCTTTAATTAACAATGCTCCTACGGCAAGCATGTTATCAATAAGCAAGGTTTTGATATCGTCAGTCCAGTTCCTCGAATACGAAATACGGACGAGAGTAAAAGTTTATTCCGAGAAGTATCGATGTCGAGTAGCAACCTTAGCTGTACAGGCTTATCTAGACTAGGTAGTTGAGAGCTACGTATATGTAAGTCTGGTTCTGCCGTTCTCTAATTCTCTCTTTACCATAGGAATTCGACTTTATGGGTAAGCTCGTTTAACTCCTATCAAGTTCCAAGAGCGCGTTTAACTGGTTTCGCAGTCTAGTCGTCTTACGTTACACAGTTGCTTGTCCCATTATGCGCGCGTTGGTTTGAGTTGATCGCAATCTCAATTCGGGAACACTGGGTGGATATATTAAGACAAGCATCGAGATTCTAGTATGGGTACGGGGGGCCTGAATATCGCAAACCCGAACCCCCCGATAGCACGCGAACCGCGTTGAAACGCGTTCAACCACGATAGCCGAGAGCATGTAAGGGAGGCCAAGACGATAGTGTCTTCCCTAGAGGTTTGAACTTTGGTACTTATCCTCATTCCCTCCACCTTATTCCCCAGTCGCCTTTCGCAAAACTTGGCTCGACAATCTTCCCTTGCATAACAGCCTCGCATTTTCTCGGAGCTGCGGCACCGTTGCCGATGGCGAATCCGAAAACTACGCCTCTACGCGCGGCACTGCGGACCATTTCACGTTGCTGGGCTCTGCGCTGCCCTTCGAGCCTCCGTTGTAAGTGTTCTTCCGTCTCCTCGCTCCGCTCCGCTCGTCCCTTTTCTCCGCCTACACTCCCGTTGACCTGCGATACGGTCTGTGGCGGTCGAATCCGAGTCCCGCTTCGTATGGCCATGCGCGCTAGAACGTCCCCGTCTACCGATGAGTTGTCTTCGTTATCGTCGAGACCCACGGCGCTGTCTCCGTCCTCCAATGTCTCTGCGATGCCATCTCCTTCCGGCCCATCGTCGGAGACTGCTGGGAGGACCCTCGAGGCGCGGTTCTTCTTTCGTCCAGACGTCTTGTCCGGGTCCGTATGATCTCCGAACATAGCCTTTTCCACTTCGTCGCAGGAGACAATGATGCGCGAATCACCCTTGACCATGCGTTTTTTCGATTTCTTGTCATGGTGGACTTGGCTAGCACCGTTATCACTATCGCCAGTAAGCATGCGCACAAATGTAGCCTCGATTTCCCGGTCCAGTTTCCGTGGCTTGGTGTTTCGGCAGCGCTGGGAACAGTAACTTGACACATTTCTGTTAGAGTCGTGCGCTGCTGTCGTATTTGTCCGGCGTGAGCTTATGACTCGGCCGCATGAGCGGCAGTAGGGTGTCGATTCACCCCCCGGAAGAAGATAGTATGGCGCCGGCGTTGCTTGCGACTTGCCGGGCCGCGACCACGAGTCCATCCAACTCATTGTGACAGGGGACGAGAGAATTTGTGAGCTGAGTAGAGAAAGGTAAGGTCGTAGATTATGTCTTTTGGATAGATTTACGAGACAAAGCATAGACTATTGAAAGGTAGGGCTCGAGAAGCCTATACGGCACTGAGTAGAAGAGGTTTAATAAGATACTTAAGACGAATATTAAGATCTAGCAGCTTGTGATAAATGTTATTTGACTGAACTTCTGTAGCAAGTATATCAGCGCTACAAATACTCCCAAGTAATGACGTCACTAGTTAGAGAGAAACGCACGGGAACCCTTGATCTAAAGTGACGGGCAATCTTATACATTTACAGTTAAAGAGATCTACCAGGTTAATCTTTAGCTTAATAAGACAAGTCTTTATATCAAGGGCTTATAATACTTAACTTATGAAGTTCATCAAACGTCTACGACTATCAGCCATACATTGGTTCTTACTTGATATACACTCATAGCAGATACTTCAAGTAGTGAAGAGCATCAGTAGTGATAATGAGGGCATAAGCTATCTGAATTATCTCAAACTAGCCAACGGCGACTCTTATGGCCTGTAGAACCAAGTACCTAATTTCTACCTGAATCTTAAGTATCTAACCCAAGCCTACAACCTCGCATACCCTATTGTTATTACAATAGTCAAAGGTTTTTTATCAAGAAAGCGGTTATCCAGAATTCCGCTCGACTCGACTATGCCAAACTCGCGTATCCCAACAATCATCAATACCTCACACCAAGCGCTATACCCACGCCTCCAAAAGGCGAGGAAAAAAAAAAGTACACACACAACCTGCCTGCCTGCCTATCCTAGATCCCAGCCCCCGCGTAAAGGACAACATATCCCTCCTGGTGTCGAAAAAATTTAGCATCCGAAAGGGAAAGGGGTATACGTCGAGTGAGTAAGTAATTTATAGATAATCGTGCCGTGCCAACCATATATCATTATAATATTCCTGCCGTCGGATAACGGTGTATATATGTTAAATTTTATTTTTTTTCTTCTTCCGGACAGGGAAACCCGGTTGATCGTCGTGATCTATGACCCATTTTCTTTGCCCAGCGTTAGCTTTTGCCCATCTACCGGCACCGGTGTATGTGGTATACGCACTAAAAGAGAAACTAGTAGTTGATCTTGCTAGATAGTGTGACAGAGTCCCGTGTGGGGGGAAATCAAAGTAGTTTGATCATGACTCGAGGAAACGATGGTATGGAGTAGTAGTAGTAGAAGTAGTAGTAGTAGAAGTAGTAGTAATAGATGGGCTCGCACTAGTACACGCCCGCTCTGCTAGGGACGGGCGGTGCCTCGCTAGTGGGAGTGAGGGAACTGAGAGACCCATATTTACGGTCTGCGTTCTTTCGGAGAGAGAGTTGAAATCGTGGTTTCTTTTCCTTCTCCCAGCTATTGATGCTGGCGTTGTCTCCGGGTTGGACGGTCCTGATCGAGCCTGGGTCGAGATGGGACTGTGGGAAGATCCCCCAGCCCTTCGACGTGGTGCCGGACCAGCACCAGTGGTCGGTGTATGCCCCTGATAAGAATAAGGTGTTAACATATATCAGAGAAGCTTGGGTGTTACTGAAGTCAAAGTAAGTAGACGGAAACTTACAACCAATGTTCTTAATAACATCTCCCTTGTCGAATTTTAACCACCTATCATCGTTCTTCTGATTCCACTTCCATCGCGCCACAGCTTGCACGTTACTCGTGCCTTGCATCTTAATCTCGGCCTTTGGCGGAGCGTCAATCTGGACGGAGTCGGCTTCGAATGCTGCGCGCACACCATCGTGCCAGCCGATACCCCATTTACCTTCGTACTTGACCGGGAACTCGATGCCGATTATTCGGGCTCCAATGGCGAAGTGTAAGACCGGATCTCTACCCGGTGGCGAACGCATAACCCCGTTCTGTATCTTTCTCGTCTCCGTCGCAATAGCAGAGGGTAATCTCGAGAGCTCTCGTGAGAGCCCAACCATGACGGATAGCATTGGTGGATGTGGTAAGTGAAGGTCAAAGTTATCCCTGAACGCCGGTGGTATCTCTGGCGCTTCGACTACAGTTAAACCAGGGATGACGGGAAGTGGGCGAGGATGCCGTGCCAAGTGAGCGAATAATTGGCTCTGGTTGAAGAAGACCGTAGCATCGCTCTCTTCGACAGTCTTACCCTCCTGGATACAGAACAAACATCCGTATAGCTGTTCCTCTACATGTCGGATTTGCAGATGGCTCTTTTGGAGTATACGTAGTCGAAATCCGATAGAATTGGAGGTAAAACTACCGGAAGCTAGGTAATGTGTAAGACGAAATCCACGTATAAATGCAATGAAGATAGATCTTACAGTCGTTATTCAAGTCTTGCTCGACCGACTTAAAGTCGATCTCAAATAAACAGTGGTTGCACTTCGCTACTACGGCCATTGAAAAGCCCTATATATTCTCTGTTAATACTGCACGCGGGATCAACGCGACATATACAAACCATATCGTGACTTACACCAACGGGCCGTTTGATTTTCTTGAAGCCGAGGCGGCCAGCCATGACCTCTTCTGCGCCCTTGCAAAACCCCTTGAGTTTGTAGAAGGAGCTATACGGACCTATCGAACAATCCGGTTCTCGCGCGGGGATGGGCTGTTCGTCCGGCATGGGGTTTTCCGCGTCGACCGGGATTAGGCCCGAATCTACGGTACCCGGGACTTGAGTACTGGGGCGGCGGACCGGCATCAGAGTAGAGGAAGAGTGGTTGGTAATAGTGCCCATTCCGGAGGATATGCTGCCGTTCGTCGCTGCGCGTTGATAAATAGGCGGAAGTCCGATATACTCTGGTGGTTGTTGTCCCGGGCTAATGGGTTCGACCGATAAGACCGAGTTTCGATATGTGTTAGGAGCAGTAGTGGTAGCAGTAGCTGCAGCGGCAGCGGTGGTAGGGCTCATGCAATCTACTATATCGAAAACTGAGCTGTTGATAGACTCAGTTGATGGGTGGCGAGTGGTACGACGGTTACCTCTCTCTTGACCCCTCTCTGGAGCTCTGACTAAGGAAGTCTGTCTCGGGGAAGCTAGGGATAGGTGGGAGAGTAGTCTTTGGGCCCTGTGTGTTAATAGCAATGTTTTCGGGGATGGATGGGGTACGACCAAGAACGGAAGATGTATCCGAAGGTGACCGGCTAGACGACGGATCACGGAGTTGTCCAGGCCATGCTGTAGAGCCTTCATTGGAAGGCGACCTACTTGCAGACGTAAAGCCGCTGTGAGATATATATGTTGAACCCTGCGTAGAGTTAGTCCAGCGATTCCTTTTCCCCGGAGACCGAGACCCGTCGCTGGTCGTCGCTTGGCTTTGCGAAGCCGCACGCATTCGGCCGTCTTCGACGTCCCTTTGGGTTAGATTGAGAGAGTCGCCGGTCCCGTTCCGAATACGTAGGGGGGCGGTGAGACTACCGAGGGGACTAACCGGCTGTGCTGGAGGGATAGTTGGGGAGTCGTTGGGGACAGGGGGGCGACGTTCCCATCGGTCACCCTCGACCGAATGATCCACGGGACTGACAGGCGGGGCCATTCCGACCTGCCATGGGTCGGCTGAGGGCGGTCTTGGCGGATGTTCCGAGGTGGCATCGGATACTTCAGAGTGGTGCGAGTTGCTTCGTCGGTCGGGGTCGCTTACCGATCGCGGGGTAGTTCCAGACCTTCATCGGGGCCAGCCACCGCTCCCATCATGCTGCCCAGTTGCAGCTCTGTCTCTTCTATCAGCTTCTCTGTCGACATGGCCGCTGGAGGGTTGACGATAATACTTGTTGATGATATTTGCCCATAATGTAGGTTATTCACATGGTCAGGGGCTGCTGACGGCGCTCTACTCCTCGTAGTAGGAGACGGTAGTAATGCTGGTGCGGGAGCAACCAATTTCATCCGTTTGAGGATATCCACGATCTTGGGAGCAGCTCTCCTCGAAGCTTTTTGTAGCTCATCGAACTTGGTAGGATCGAAGTCGTCAGGCTCAACATAGTCGTCGAAATCCCATAACAAGTCCTCCAGCTCGGATCGGAACTGCGCGATTTCGTCTAATGCGCACGAATAGGTTGGTTAACTTATACTTCTCGATTGGCCTATTATATATCCTAGACGAATAAACCTTACCGTTCTCCTTGATCGCATCAACAAAGTTGACGCCATACTCTTCAAAGTTCTTAGTGCAGAGCGGCTCGATCCGCTTCAACGCTCGTTCGCCTTCCCTAACTAAGTTTTGTGCTGCCTTGAGCATAAGCGGTGACGTTTCCTCGTCAGCATTCGGCGCATTTTCAATTGCTGTGTTGCCTTTTTCTACAATCTCCCTAAAAGGCGCGATTGCGAGCCGCTCGACTTCGTCCGTCATGATGGGCCAGCAGGTGATGGTTAGAGAATTGAGCGTATATCGTCTAACGCACACCGCGATATCTTCTATCAATCGTCGTGTAAAGTCGGGATCTCCAAATTTAGTAACTCAGAACGGAGATATGGGAGTGGAGCAGCGAGCCGACAGGCTGGATGTCTCGCAACTCAGCCTTCACAAGCAGTTTTACATCAAGGTTGCGCAACAACGTTGGCGTAGACCGTGATACATAATGCGAGATAAGAAAAAAGGAAAAAAAAAAAAAGGAGACAGGAGAAGGAAAAATGAGATATCAGATGTAGAGAGAGATGTACAGAAGTTCACCCCGCGGCACAGGAAGGCTGAACAATACCAGTTAGAATGACGACCCCCGAATTCGCTAGAGTCTGCAGCGATAGCTTACACCCACAGTATCATCGAATTGCCCGGGGCATAACGGAAACTTTCAAGGGTCAAGTGGCGTCTTTGGACCAATGCAGAACAGACCAGTACATGGTAGGTTATGGTAGGTTCTGACCCTGGCTTGCATGGACGCTTCAGGGTATTGGGTTATTGGGTTATTGGGTATTACATAGTATTAGGGTATTAGTAGTATCAGGGTATTAGTAGTATCAGGGTATCTACTCTGCTACATACCTACCTACCTAGTACTATGTAAACTTCCCATGCCATGTAGGTACTCCATACCCCGTTGTAAGGCCATATCCAAGTCTAGCGTCACCGCCTGTCATGTCTCTGATTGGATTCTACGGGAGGTTTATGGTGCCTCTAGCATCACCCCCAGCAGTTCGACACTGACAGGGGCAGTGCACACGTTCCACTGGCCGACACCTTAGCGCTCCCCTACCATTCCACTACTACTCTACCATTTAGCGTCCACAGTAAGGACCTCTCGGTTGCGAATCTAATGTCTTAGAAGACCCTTGTTACGATCACTATCACGATCCATATAGTATGCCTAGGACGAATAAGACGCACTAGCTTTGATAGGAGACATGGAGGCTTCAAATTATTAGATACTAACGTTTGAGAAACCGAAAGAAAAAAAGGGCTTTTGATTCTTTACAGGCTCAGGGCTTCAAGAGTACACAGTACTAGATTCAGCCGTCGAGGCGGTGCTTAGGTACATACACTATGCGGAACTGCCACGTAGTAATTATGATGGCATTAGGAGCATTAGGAGTATTGGGAGCACTGGGGAATTATGGAACATAGCAAAGTCGAAATCGCTCAAAATCTAACGGAACGATCTTCAGACCACAGTGTCACCTACTTCAAAAGTAGGTACTCTCCGGCAGTCTCCCACTCCCATTAACTAAACCCAGTAGTTTGTTCAGGTTGGGGTAAAAAGAGCGGGATGAACGGACTCTACCTCGGCCATACTTGACCAATAAACAGACGATCCCAAGGATTGTCCATGGTTTTTTTAATTTTTTCTATATCAATTCCCCATAACAGAGTCCGGGGGAAGTAAGCATCTAAACGATTTTGACAGGCAATTGATACCTAGTTGGTTCCAGGAGACTGGAAATGAGTTGCTTGTGCCTGACGATGGGTGCATGAAGACTGGCCGGCTGGCTGGCGAGATAGGGCGGAAGGCTTCGCGATGGATCTGAGTCAACCCACCATCGGCAAATGCATCTCCACCGAATCCTGCACCATTCGGACGAATCAAGGACCTCGGCCTATCTCAAAGGAAGGTTTCTTTGCTGACTGGTTTAACCTTACCGTACCTAAGACATAACTTCCCTGAGCTCATCCCTCCCACGGCGATCCAAGGCTACCCAAGTCTGCCCACGTTATTGCTGTAGAGAGATGAGACATGCATCACGCATTGATAAAGGATCGAACCTAGATTATTCGCACCATATACGAACATAGGATTTACCCATTAATAGCATTCTGTTTTAGCACTACGTCATGGCATACTGTGTCTTAAAAAGGTGAGCTTATGGCTGTCGTTGGGAGATTACATTCCCAACACTACCTAACGATACTATCTCTATTCCTCATGAACAGGAACATGTGGGAAGAAGGAAGAACAAAAGTGTCTAGACCATAATAAACGATAGCAACTAGTCCCAAAAACCAAAAACCCAATTCTCAATCCCCATCTTCATCCCACTTAGACGGTGGGGGGGAGTTTCTAACCCCCGGACATGCAGCTGATAAATAGTGCGCATGTACGTGCGAGCTAGCCTACATTAATTCGTCTTGGCATCAGGGCTGATGTATGTACAGAAGACTTCCAGGCAGCTGGGATGAGGCAGAGTATATGTATTCGGCCTGGAAACCTGGATGAAATTTGTTAGGTATCACCAGGGGAGGCAGTGAACGAGGCAGATTCTATATAAGCCTTCTCTCTATCCGGTCCGCGATCGTTTAACTATGCAATAACCTCATGAGATTTCAAGGCGCCAGACAACTACCTTAGCGTTATGTTTGCCTGTCTGCTGGGCTGCTGGGCGATGCGGCTGAGGTATTATTGCCGTTATTATTGCCATTACCGCCGTCCGGATTTTCGGTATCGACGAGCATGAGCCGGGAAGATTCGCTATGAACCAAGCAAACGCAGACAGTGCTTTTACTATAATATACTACATAAACAGCTAGTAAGCAAGCTTCTCGAAAATATCAAACATCCATGAGTTTGCCAGTCTTCGCCGTAGGTACCATATTCACTCGGCGTGTACTGTATCACCCAACGGACAGCTCGTCACTATCCTCGCTATTTCTCCGAGTACCTCTTACCAAGCGCGTTTCTGTATTTTACCCGACATTGGACGCAACCTATTCACAGTGACAGCTCACGTGCACCTATTG
This sequence comes from Entonaema liquescens, assembly GCA_902805475.1. Classification (NCBI taxonomy): domain Eukaryota; kingdom Fungi; phylum Ascomycota; class Sordariomycetes; order Xylariales; family Xylariaceae; genus Entonaema; species Entonaema liquescens. The sequence continues at coordinate 1,667,198 of CADCSX010000001.1, read as the reverse complement.
AGGCTCAACGCGAATTGGTCCCCTAAGTAACATGAGCTAGATAATGTGATGGTATCATTGTGTCATCGAGGTAAGGTAGAAAGGATACGTTAGGTAGATCAGCAGCAACCTTCCGAAACTCGGTTCTCAAGACCCTACTGTCTTTTAGAGTCTCTCGTACCCACCCGAATGATAGATACGAATAACCAAAACAGGCCACGGAGAGTTTGTTCACCTTGTAAAGCTGTACTCGAATCCTTCGATGGAGCCATCCGGCTAACATGGTCGGTTCCCCACTGATTGCTCCCACCCCCAAGACACCCAAGACCACCTTACCTGCTTGCTTGGGTCCTCTCCGTTCAGGGGTCAGGCAGTCATATCCTATCGTCCTCACCTTGAGCGAGTTCACATGCTAACAAGGTCAATACCCTTTCAGTATACTTCTTAGTATGCTCGCGCAGTCAAGGTGACTAACTGGACGAGCACTCTTTTGATGACCAGGTCTCCCCTCTCATCGATACCACGGTAGTATTCCTAAGACCTTAGCCTCTACCATGTAGCTACCCCTTGCATTTGTTTTCGCAGATATGGTGGGGATTATCAAGTCCACTCGGGTGAATTCAACGTAACATGCATTGCATCGTTTCTACGATAATGTATGTATGCTGCCTTTTTAAGTTGTCACCAACAACGTACAGGTATAATAAATTGGTCTCGTGCTGCTTTCGGAGGGCGCCGATAGCTTAGCGACTGCTTGAGAGGGGATCATTTCCATCACAAGTATGAAACATGAATTAATGCGATGGTCCTAGATGATAGAATGACAGCAACTTTAAGTATACTACGCTGACTTACATGCAGGTGTCTGACAGTGCGACTCAAGAAAGGAGACGAGATGGTCGTGTATGACAAGGACTCCCAACAAATCAAATTGAAGTAACTAGAGTAAACGCCGTCACCACCAATCAGGAACTACAGATGGTTAATAAGTGAATATAATATATAATATATTAAAACTCTAATACGCCGCAAAGAGTGGAATAAGTTTAGTGTGTCGCACATGATAGGCAGGAGAGCAAACAGTTATTACGTAGAAGTGTAAACGACGTCGTTGAGGAAGTCGCAGTTTGAGAACTTTGGATATCACGATGCACGATATCAGACCCATGATAACTCATGATAACTCATGATAACTCAAATGATAGCATTGTGTAATCCAGCTACTAATGAACTCGGTGACACGAAACCTTCTTATAGGTCACAAACAAACTTTAGGCATCAGACATTCTTATTATTAGTCACATCAGTCATATGTTCAAGAAATAAGAGCAATTTCGAGCTGTAAACCTCATTACCTAGATTTAATTCTCTTATACATTCTTATATAAAATACATTATTACCTATTCCCAACGCCGCATCCTATATTCAATTCATAACTACCTATAACTCATCCACCAAAAATAAAATAAAAACCCAACACAACACAACACAACACAACACAACAATAGGTAACATCACAACGACGCAATCGGAAAATGTCCGAGACAATCCGTCTCCCCCACAAACCCAACGCCCCGCTGTCTTACAGACTCGTCCCGGGACAGGGCCCCTTGTCAACCACGCATCTCGTCGTTTACCTCAACGGCCTTATCGCCCCCCAATCCGGCTGGAACGCAACTATAGAAGATCTCCAACGACGATGGGATGAGGATGGAAGCACTAATCACCCGACGCTACTTACCTACGACCGTTACGGCCAAGGTGAATCCGCGCGCGACCCCGCCGACGACCAGAACGGCGGAACCCACGACATCCGCGAGGTCGTTTCGGATCTGCACGTCCTGGTGCAAGAGATCTGGCGCATCAAGATAAACCACATCTCGAACCCGAATGGGGACGGAGTAGCAGCAGACGCACTGCCGAAGCTAGTCTTCATCGCCAACAGCATCGGCTGCGTGATCGGGCGCTTCTTCGCCGAGACGTATCCGCACGCGACGGCCGCCCTTCTGTTCCTCGACAGCAACATCGCCAACAGCGACCTAGTATCGCTGTTCCCGGACCCCGACGCCCCGGGCTTCGACCCGGCAGCTCTGCCCGCCGACTCCACAGTGGAGGACCTGCGCCGCACCCGCGCCGGCTACGCCGCGCAGTTCGCGCCCGACGTGGCGAATCCGGAGCACCTGGACCGGCGGAACATCGCGGCATTACTACCGCTGTCGGACGCACCGGTGTTAGTGGGCGGACCGCGCGTCACGGTCGTCGGGCACGACTGGCAGACCTTTGCCGAGGAGGGCTTGCGGGGGTCCATGAACGTGCCCAGGGGCCTGACGAACGCCTACATGAACCCGCCGTGGGCCGAGTACAACGAGGGGCTCGCGCGGCTGACCAGCGCGGATAAGGCGGTGGGGCCGGTGATTGCGACGGGGTGCGGCCATTTCATACAGAAGGACGATCCGGCGCTTGTGGCGGAACTTACGGTGGAGTTGTTGCGGAAGATCGAGGCGGATGGAGCGGCGTAGAGTGTACTGGTGGAATTATGGCTCTGCCTACGTATCTAGGCACTTAAGGTTACCTACCTATTTGCTTCTACGGATGTATACGTGTACATGATAGCTTCACGAGCATCGCGATGAGTTTACGACTTGCCATCTTCGGCTCTTATGGCAGAATAGATACACATAGCATATAGATAGCGCTGCTTTGCACGACATTCCGAAACGACGTTGAATTTAAGAGTTATCGTCATCACCCTCCCTATCTTCACTTTCACCATGCGACCGACGTGCAGTGCCTTCCCATACGGAAACTCTTTGCGAGCAACGTTTCTAGTTACACAGCCTTAACCAACGCCATCTATCATTCTCGAAAGCCCGGAGAAAAAGCTGCGCGATAGAGACGGCCGTTTTCGGCACTTGAAGGTATGTAAGTTACAACGTTGCGCGTCACGTAGTATTTGTACCGCGAAGCGGCTCCCCATTGGGCTGAGCTTTGACCCCTATTCTTAGAACGGCACCATACCACGAACGTATCGCAGTGGTAAGTTAGAGTTATTGTCCTTATTTCCGAATGCACCCGTGATTGCTGCGACTCGGAAATGACAGTACTCGATATAGTATTCGCGACAGCGAACGGGCCGAGCGGCCGTTGGGAATGTCTGTAGTGAAAGATGCCTGCGGTTGTTGCATTGATATCCCCGCTGCTTTTAGCAACTAGGTTAGTCGGTACCCCATGGAAAGTGATATTGGAGAGGCTGGAGAGGTCTGTGAGGAGATGGAGATACGGCTAAGCTATCTATGGTCTAATTAGCTACTAGTCCTCGCAGCTGTCATGCTAGTTGAAGCTAGGTATTGCACGTCATTTTGGACATGTGTAGCCGGCTGTGCTAGCTGGTTAGTAGAAGCCGATACAGTAAGTAGACACTCTTGAGTCTTGCTAAGTGAAGATAGGGGTTTATTCGCTTCGGATTTCTCTTTCCGTCTGGGGGCCCGCGAGATACATGCATGCTGAGGAAGATTGAAGAAACATATGTACCTTTAACTAACAAAGATAGCTCATGATGGGACTTGTTTTGAATTGCTGGTATAGCTGAATACCAGGATCAACTTCCTCCGCTACTAGACTACGTTGACCCGTTGCTCCTTACACATATTCTTCGCTGACCCTGGCCATATTGTATAAAGTACTCTTGCTATGCAAGCTTCTTAGCACGAGCGTGACTATAACTAGTCGCTAGACGATGTGCATGGTTATAGTAATGTCAATTCCCCAGTCTACCCTAAAAACACTATGCTTAAGTGGGTAGATGCTAATGGCGATCAGCCCCTATACATCCCCAAATTTAGTAAATCATTTCTATTCAGACTTTCCTCCGGGGTACAATCACTCCTTCATGGGATGAGGGCTGGATATACAAACCGCGAATAGTGTAATGGGCCATGCAAGCTAGGACTAACAGAATCTCAGGGTTTATGAGAGCCTGGGATGGTTGTAAATCATGCTGGCGCCATGCTTTCCAGGGACGGAGGATAAGGAGTATTAAGACTACTAAGGCAGGCCCGCCGTTGTTGGAGTTCGATAGGAAGCTTCCTATAATGGCAAAAGATCAATGAGAATCACATAGAAAACGGAGGTGCTGTGTATAAGCACATCCTTTACTCAGACGTCGCTGTCGAACTCACCACCGAATGGCGCCGTGGAGGCCCCGAACAAGTCCGACCAGTCGTGACAACTGATCAGTCGCGGAGGTGGTAGGCCAAGAAGCGAATACTATGCAACACTGTCACTCTGATGCACTTAACTCCTACTAGAATGAACAAAGTCTTCTCTCCCCGATGGAGTGTTGATGTTACTCTAAAACACTTGAGAGCGAACCGAAGTAGGCCGTATTCATTGGACTGGAACTCAGTTGTGTGTTGGCTAAGTTTCGGGAATGCGAAGCAAGGGAGGACTTTTCTAGTAACATATGGAAATAGAAAGCTAATTGAATATGATGTAGGATGTCAATATGAATCTTCTGGGAGATATTTTAGCATAATCGATATTGAAGCAACCAAGCAGGGCTTGCTACCACTTACTTCCCGACGAGATGTCTGCCTTAACCGAACCGCCTTCCTTCACGATTACTTCCCTCCACGGAATTTCCCAGAGTCCCACAATCAAGAAGCGTCTCCTACTATCAAACTGTCGATTCTACAGATGTCGTAAAAGCCGAATTCACGGCGATATATAGTCATCGCTCGCAGCTGACACTGGTAGAAAAAGTTACAGCCTTAGATTTATTTGGCGAAGGGGGTATTTCCCGACAGCAAACAAACCATTATTGGCCTTGAATTGGTTCTGACCTCGGGCTTAATTGGTTGCTCTGCCCCGAAATGCCCTACACATATCCCTCTATAATATTGAATAGATCTCATTGGTTTTGCTGGCACATAGGAGAAAACACGTGGATAACAAGTTCCATTCGAATCCTAGCCTTTTCATTTATCTCTTATCAAGTCGTTGCTCAGTTTCCACGACAAGGAAATGGTGTCCGTAACGGTTTGTTCAGTCATTGAATTCATCGTTGAACTACTAACGGTTCTGTCTCGAGATACAATGTTTATCGGTCCAATACTGATATCTTTGCTTGTACTTGGTGACACAATGCTTGGTGAATGAATGTAATAGGAATGGGGCGCGACCCAATTCTGCACGTCCAAAGCCACAAACTCAATAGCTTCTCGGAACTATGATGGCGTGCATGTGTCAATCAACGCCCCTAACGTGAAGTGATAGATAACGTGTAATATTGACGAGTCGTTTCTGATCCCAATGTTTTCGTTTCCTGTTCATTCCGGCAATGACTGCTCAATATACAAGACACAGGATGCATGTGCTCATGTATAGGTATTGTAAGCATCTTTGAATCGACTTCAAAGGGAAGTTTCTCCCACATGGTTTCACGCTTCCTGCATTTCAGCCCAGCGCAACAGTGAATCTCGGATCGTAAACACGTGGGAACAGGTAACTACTGAGACATTATCAAGCAATGGCCTCTTTAGCAGACCAGCTAACCTGAATCGTCCTAACCATTATTCCACAACTTGCCAAGTTAAAAGCCTTAACTGAATTTTGCTTATCTGGATAGCTTCTCCATGAATATCTTGAATGGAGTAAGTTGTAGGATGTGGATTGGTATTAAAGGTCGCGAAATAACTTGAATATTAGTAGTTTAAGCCTTTGGTCTTCGGGATTGGATAACTACCTACCTATTGATAGTACCGTCGAAACGTTTGGTATTAAGCTTATTTAAAGGCCGTTTCAATTATATCCCTTGTTTTAATACAAGTTCGAAAAAGGAAAGGTTGTACCACTTAACGCTTCACATTAGGTATTCTGCAATATAAAAGTTTAAATGCAATCCATCTATTAAATCTATCTTGAGACTTGATGATTGCCCTTTAAAGTTTAACGCATGGGCCACCCCACAGATCTCCCGTCCCATTTCTCCACTTTACGGCTTTCCAAATGCAGGGTCCGATGCTCGGTAGGTGGCTCGATTTAGCTCCACTGTCGTCATTGGTGGCTGACCACGTTAGCTGACCTGGAAACGAAAGAAAATGACATGGGATCAATCCCTAAAAAATTATGACCATGCAATAATGTGGGCGGTCTACAGAAGTGGTCTGCTGCCACTGCCTCTGCCACTGCCTCTTCTACCTTCTCCTCTTCCTACTTTGACTCCCACACCAATGCGTCAAAACGAGGCGATCCAATTTCAATTCTTCTTCTGGCTTGGTCATTTTTATCCTACCGCCTTCGTCTCCTGCGCATCAGCAACCCTAGTAATGATACTTCTGAGTTCAACCATAGCCTCGTTACATCCTTCCGTTCTTTGATCATAATCTTTCCAAATGCCGCCGGCCAAGTCAAAAGCGAACCACGACGACGCAAAGTCGGAGACGGCCAGCGTCAAAGATCGGAATGGCCACGGACCCAACCATAACCAATCGAATGGAAAACTTCGACGTGTTGGTAGTTCCACGGGCTCACAATTGAGAGACGTAACAGCCGCCAACGGCAGCTCGTCGACTGCACCAACTTCTGGGTCACAACCAAACCACACTCCAGGGGTAAGAACCAAATCAATTACTCTATGCTACTCTTTCAAGTCCACTTACAATTGTTTTCTAATATAGCTACAATGGCCCTCCTTTGATCGAGATGTCCTCCACGATTACCGTCGCAAATACCTCCTCCACACCCCGACCGCTTTTGCCAACCCATACCATCACTGGGTGCTCTCGCGACCAGGAATTGGCTTGCGATCACCTACCATGGCACGAAAACTAGAATACCGACGCCAGAGTAAAGAAAACCTCACGAAGGTCGTTAGAAAACATTTCAATGCTATTGGCGTACAGGAGACCGATGTCATTGTCGACTTTGTGCACAAGGTCAGGAATCCAGGTGTCGGGAAGATTAAGAGGAACAAAGATGCGCCACACTCCTCTCCATTACCATGATACATTATATACCCCTTGAGAGCGAGAATGATTTGCGCTTCTGGATTAGAGCACTCTTTTTATCGTTGTAGATACAGCATCATGATCATGTTGCTAGACTCGTATCGAGTCCTTGCATACAACCGGTTTTCTCGCATTTTTTTTTTTGCATTATCCTGGAGTTTTAGCGCTTGGGTGGGACTCTTACCACGGAGGAACAGGGGCCGACGACTATGACGACTGGGTAGCACAAAAGGATTACACTCCGAGGCTCTGATGGATAGGGACCTCACGAGTATATAAGGGTTTTGTTATTCAATTGGGTCAAATACCGATTCAGGACTTGTATTGTTATTAAATAGAGATCGTTATCGAGAAAGAATTATTATTAACTAGTTTTTTTTCTTATCGTAAAGATATTTATTATTATTGTTGTTTCCACTTTGCGGGTACTCGTCAGGATTCTAAACATCCGACCTTTTGCCGGGGCTTTGCCCTTAAAGTTAAGGACTTTTAAAAGGTAACGACTTTTAAAAGGTAAAATTTAGTACAAATATTTACTAGCGTTTATCATATAAATTTAAATAGCTTAATTAAATTAAATAATGTTATTTATATATAATTGTTTAATATATTAATTTTATATTATGTAATAAATTTTTTTTTTTATTTAATTATTATAATATTTATAATTGTTTTATTTTTATTTAATTTATTATTTAACATTATCGATTAAAAAATGTTATTTATTTTAAATTTTTATTTATATTATTATTAAACTTGTAATATTAACGTTTAATTATTTTAATAAAGTTTTTATTTAAGTTATTATTTTTTAAATCATTATTATTATTATTGTTTTTAATTTAATTTATATTTATAAATGTTTTTTATTAAAATGTTTGTGAAGTTATCGTTATAATTTCTTTAATTGTAATAAAGTTTTTATTTTTTTTATTTATTAAAAAAACCGATATAATTTTTTTAATTAACGATTTATTATATAACCATGGCGTTAATGGTTGTGGTAAATTCCCCGGAAATGTTTAATATATATTAAATTTAATATTTTTAATAAATTGATTTTTTAATTATAAGGTTTTTTTTATAGTTTTTTAACGTTTTAAATTATATAAATTTTGTTTAAATTATTGTTTTTAACGATATTTAATAAATAATTAAATTTAATTATTTATTTAATTTTAATATTTTTTAATAATAACGTTAAATTTTATTTTTTTAAATATGTTAAATAAACGTAATTGTATTTTTTTATTACAAATTTACCGTTTTCGTTATTTACGAAAACTTAATAATTATTTTTTTAAATAAAATATCTTTATATTAAATTATTTTTTATATATTTTTTTTTATTCGGTTTATTTTATAATTATTTGGTTAAATTTATCGGTAATAATTTTAAATTATTTATTATTAATAATTATAAATTTAAAACAAGTTATTAATTTATTGCAATTTTTTATAATACGTTGAAAATTTTTAATTTATTATTTTTTATTTTAACATTTATTATAAGTATTAATAATAATAATAAAATTAAAAGTTTTTAAAATTTTATTTTTTTTACGTAATATATGTTATATAATTAAGTTTAATAATTGTTATTTAGAAATAATTAAAATTATTTTATCGTTAATATATTTTTTATAATATTATATATTAATTATAAATAACTTAAATATTAACGCCGTTAATTAATTAATTATTAAAGTTTTTAATTTAAATAATATTTTAAAATAAAATAAAATTTTAAAAAATAATTTACTTTTTTTAATAATTAAACGATCGTAATCACGTATATTTTTACAATAATTTTTATTTATAATTAACTCTTAAATCCCTTATTATTCCCGTTTATTACTAATATATTCCTATTTGTTTTTAATAATTTTAATATTAAAAATTAATATAATAAAATTTTTAAAATTATTTAAAATTAAATTTAAATTAAACGAAAAAAAACTTAACCGTTTTTACAATAATAACACATTATTATTTTTAAATGCTTACCGTTTAATTATATATAAATTATTTAAGAAATTTAATTTATTATATATTAATTAATATTTAATTTTTTTAAAAATATTTTTTTAATAATAATATTTATATATTTAAAAAATATTTATATTTAACAATTATAATTTATAAATTAAATAAAATAATAATAAAAATAATATTATATTTACTTATTAATAAATTCGAAAAAATTCAATTATAATATAATTATTATAATTATTTATTATAAATATTTACTTATAAATATTATATTTAAATTTATTAAATTTTTCCCAATATTTCAATTATTTAAAAATTAATTAATTATCGATATATTTATTAAAACTTATATATAATACCGTATTATTAAATAACATATTATTAAAATGTTTAATTTTAATTTATTTACTTAATAATATAATAAATAAAAAAATATATTAATTAATAACTAAAATTAATTTTAATACCGTAATAAAAATTTAATTATTAAAATTATTCGATATTATATTAAATATATTAATATAAATCCATACATATTAAACTTTTTTTAATATATTAACGTAATAATTAAATTTATTAACGTTTTAAATATTTTTAAATAATATATTATATTTATTTTTCATTTTTTTATATATACCGAAATAATTAATTAAATCTTAATAATTATAAATAGTTTTTTATATAATAATTAATTACCGTATTTTATTACTTTTAAAAATATTATCGTAATAAATTATATATTAATAAATTTATTTTTTATAAATAATAATATTATAATTAATTATTTAAATTAACCAAATAGTAATTTTAAATAAAAATTCGTTAATTATTTTAATTTTTATTAATATTTATATATTAATTTAAAAATATAATATTAATTTTTTATCGGATTTTAATAAATTATTATTATTTAATTAATTTAAAATCGAAATTATATTTTTAAAACGTTTATTTAATTTTTTATATTTGATATTATAATGTTTAAAAACAATTATTTTAATAAAAAAATTACTTTTATTATATTAATTTATTATTAATTATAATTGTTAATTATATAATAACATTAATACATTATTTAAAATATTAATAAAATTTATTTAATAAATTAAAAATAATATAAATTAATTATAATCGATTTTATTAAATAATAAATTATAAAAAAATATAATATTAAATCGTTAATAATTAATTTTTTACGTTAAAATTAACGTTTTTAAATGATTTTATTGCAATTAAATAATATGGAAATAAATTTAATAAATGGTTAAAAATTACAATTAATAAATGAATTTAATAATTTAATTGTATTTCTATTTAAGTAAGTTAACTTATATAAAATTAAATATTATTGGATTTTACCTTTTAAAAATTCGTTACTTTTTAAAAGTCCCTGACCTTAAGGGCGAAGCCCCGGCAAAAGGTCGGATGTTTGGAATCCTGACGAGTACTGCCTCTCCTGGTTCCTGGGCTGCCACTTTTTGAGTTTCGCGGTTCTGCAATGGCGTTGGACCGAACCCCTCACGCGGGACGCGCTCCTCAGTTTTTCTATTACTAATTTAATTGAGATTGGCCGCGCTAAGGTTCTTTAAGTGGCACCGCATCTGGCGTAACTCCGAACTCGATTGCAAAAAATTCAAAGTGGGTAAAATGCATGCATGTGGCGTGTTATGTACTTGCAAAATTTGAATATTCGTGCAGGTAGGGGAAAGAGACGGCTTATTAATTGTTAATTATCTAAAATAACTTAACTTAAAAAAGTTGATTGGTCTTTGAGCTATGGATACACGATGAGGCTTAATAGTTACTAATTTATTTTGAAACTGCCCAGTCTTGGTTGATTAGCTTTGCCTAGTTAAGATTGAGTCTTTGTGACTGATGTTAAACTCCTCAACACTTCAGACGCTTTTAAGTTTAAGACACTTAAGCTTACATATGAATTGTACTTTTGAGCTTGCGGATTCCTCGTCCGAAGTTATCTATGAGTGAGACTTTATTTGGCCATTATCGATAAGAATGGCATAGAGGGGACCTTGTTCTGACTAACAATGGTGCCTATGAATAGGCTGTTTTATATTCCTTGCGCTTCCCTAGTATAGAAATAATAGCTTCAAATTCCGTATCCGAGGATACCACAGACTGAGTATTCTACCGTAGTATTCTATTTCCTTTAATCACCTCATACTCTGATGCTTTTGAGCAGGTGATGAGTAAGTACGTACTGCTTTCAAAGCGTGCAGATTCGTGTGGCTGGTGTTATTGCCCCTCGTGGCTTTCCACATGTCAAGCTTTAACTGTGGAGTAAATGGAAGATCGAGAATCTTCCCGTTTACTCGGCACCGTATCTTAGCGCAAAAAAAAAAGTTCGAGCGTCATTGTAACGGCTCCGAAGTTGCGTGTTGATCATCTTTACTTTCTTATTTTTTTCTTCTACTTGTGCGATATGTGCAAGCGCGACTCATTAGCTCTCTGAATACATACGATACGATATCATGAGAAATTGTAAAATCCGGTAGACTCTTGACGTGTGACTAAGAACTTAGAAGAAGACAAAAAAAAGATGAATTCGACTCTATTCGCAAAGGCAGCGCTGCCCTCGCGCATACTCTCCCCTGCTCATATATATCGAAGACAGAGAATACGAAGTAACTTACGAAAGCGCGCACAAGCTAGCACGATATGTTCTCTGTCAAAAAGACCAAATATTATAGCGAAGCAGCCGGGTTGCGAAGCCAAATTATGCAGACGGGTATGTTAGATCCTTTAAAGATGAATCATATGAGTTATACCTGTATTGACGATATCGATATAGTCTTTTCATGCTAGCCCTACTTCTCTCGCCATGAAAGACCCATACCAAACCCTCGGCGTTGGAAAATCTGCTTCGTCGGCAGAAATAAAAAAAGCTTACTACGGGTTAGCCAAGAAATTTCATCCAGATACAAATAAAGACCCCTCGGCGAAAGATAAGTTTGGCGAGATCCAGTCCGCGTACGAAATCCTTTCCGATCCGAAGAAGAAGGAACAGTACGACCAATTCGGGGCCGCCGGCTTTGATCCTAGTGGTGGGCCCCAGCCGGGAGGTGGTGATCCTTTCGGTGGTGCGGGCAATCCTTTCGCGGGGTTCGGCGGGCAAGGAGGTTTCGGTGCGGGCTTCGGGTTCGATGATCTCTTTTCCGCATTTACTGGTGGACGGGGCGGCCCATTCGGCGGAGGGGGGCGCTCCGGTGGAAGAAACCCGTTTGCTCAGGAAATACTCGTTGGCGACAATATCGAGATACAAACAAGCATATCGTTCATGGAAGCGGCGAGAGGAACTAGCAAGACGGTCACGATACATCCTCTTGTGCAATGTAATAGCTGTAGCGGAAGTGGTCTCAAGCCGGGTACCAAGCGGTCGACCTGTGGCTCTTGTGGCGGTACAGGCACACAGGTGCATATCCTGTCGGGTTTCCAGGTGGCTACTACATGTGGTACTTGCAAAGGCACTGGCGAGTCAACTCCTAAGGGATCCGAGTGCCGGACGTGTTCTGGGTCTGGAGCTGTGAGAGAGAAGAAAACTATTACTGTAGACATACCGGCGGGTATTGAAGATGGGATGAGATTACGGTTAGACGGCGAGGGAGACGCCCCCGTCACTGGCGGCGCAGCAGGGGCCAATGCCAGAACGGCTCGAGGCGATCTATATGTTTTCGTCCGGGTAGCGTCGGATCCCAAGTTCAAGCGATCAGGATCCGATATCCTCTATACCGCAACTATCCCCTTCACGACGGCATTACTGGGTGGTGAGGTGACAATCCCTACACTGGATGGGCAAGTCAACGTGAAGGTTGCGACGGGTACGAATACCGGTGACAAAATCACACTGCCTGGATTAGGTATGAAGAAGCTTGGTGCTCGACGCAGTAACGCGGCTGGAGACTTGAAGGTCGAATACCGAGTGGCGATGCCGAAATATCTCTCTGCCAACCAGAGGACAATTGTGGAGATGTTGGCAGACGAGATAGGCGATAAAACAGCTAAACGGATAATGAATGTTAAGATGCCGGGGTAAGCAATCGAGCAATTATCTTTTCACGTACCGGTATCTAACCCAAATAACACACAGATCTGGAACTCCTGGGGAGGCAACAAAAGATGACGACCCGGAGTCACATAGAAATGAAGGATTCCTAAAATCTATATGGCATAATTTGACTAATCACCCAGCTCACCAACGACCAGAGGACCAAGGGCATGATCAGAACAAGGCTGACGAAGATCCCAAGAAGAAATCTGATTCAGGTTCGGGTTAAGTTTATATCCCCTCGGTGTCGCCTCTGAGTGAATGAACGATATATATCCCCTTACAGCATGTACCATACTCACGCCTCAGGAGGCAGGTGATGGAATAAAGTACCAAAAATATAGAATAGAAATTGGAATTGCATGGATGGTGTTGAGGCTGGATCGGTGATGTTTGGGCATTGCCCGCGGAATCGACTTAGCGGCGAGAGCAGCCTTGCGCGCTTCGGTACTCGATACAGGATGTATTTCTGCTTGTATATTACGCGTAGGGGCTCGAAGGAATGCTATATAGTACGAGGTTACTCTCCTCAATACGAGATTTACGATGAACTGGACTTAGGAATGGGTGACTGAGGCTATATTATTTCGACCATGCCAAGCCTCACGAAGTTTCTCTATATGGATATTTTTCATGTATGTAATGCGCCACGTACCTAATGTAAATATACCTAGGTATTTTTTGTATGTAAGTAATGAATGGGGCGTCGATAATGTACGGAATTGATCTTACAGGCGGTCGCAGGAGCGGCCTCGGTAGAAGTGAGCCGCGAGGAAGGAAGCAGCCTTATTGAGTTTAAGGTCGCAGCGGCGGCCCGCTAGGCGCCTGTATCCCTTGCTTCTTGCTCCGAATCTTTGAAGCTAACCGCCTGAGGGGCCAATCATGGCACATCTGATGCGGAAGGAGATTGTAGGCTGTAGCCAATGACGTACGAGAGAGGGGTCCTTTGCCGTACTGATGGCCTCGTCACCCGCATAAGTGTGTTCGCTATTGGTATACTACTGCCTGGTAAAACGAAGTTCATGCTTGCTATTGACAGAGATAGAAATGAAAAGAACAGAAAAAAAGGACTGTTCATTAGGGAACATATTACTAAGTTAGGTGCTTTATATTTTGATTTAATTATAGGGGGTAATTTGAACTAGTCAATAACTTTAGAAGATAGCTGTGACTATAGTCTTGATGTGCTTAATGCATTAAGTAATACAGCAGGGCTATTAGGCACATAAGTATGTAGGTAGGGTTAGTTATAAGCTTATTATAAGCCATGAAAAGGCGTAAGCGCCATGTTACACATCACGTAAGCGATCATAGATGCATAGAATATACCGTTGCCTAACATTAACAGAGTTATTAGGTAAAGTAATACGTAGTCTTTCCCGTAAGATTAGGTATGTATCTCCTAACGAAGGGTTTCATTACAGGGCAGGCGCTGCTGACGATTAACAGTGCCCTACCATCTCCCAGGTCGTTCTCCGCACCCAAAACCCCACTACTAGTATTGTGGTACCTTTTGGTATAGCTGTTCCTACTTGCCTGCCCTGCTGCCCTAGCATCTGCCACCCAAACTTTAGTTTTCTAGCCGGACCCCACTGTAGATAGGGTACCTACAGGTTTAAGCCTTAAAGATTGAACCTCCGGCGGCTACTTTTGTAGACGCCCAGAATACTTCAAAACGTTCTTGTCGTTACCAGTTACCAGCCCTGAACTTCCGTTCGCATGGCCACTTTCATGTGTCTCACTGCATTTCACCAACGCGCCGCGTGTCACCTTATTCGTGCGTCATCTTAGTTGACCAACTCTAACTTTGATCCTACTCGACTTGACCGTCTCGTCTTGTCGCAACATAATTAATTAGGCTACACACGCCGTACGCCGTATACACTCCACCTTACCCGATCCGACCTCTTTCTACTCTACTCTTTGGACGACAGCATGTTGGGAAATATACCGACTTCTCGTACAAACTTACCAACGAAGAATTGATTTGGAGCGACTGTCATGCGTTAGTGGTGTTAAGAAGTGGTGACAAAATTCACGACGCACAATCTATAACCTGATTTGGTGTCCATCGTCGATACAGCATCAAATTACATACATTAACCCCACATCTCTTTATACCCGTACATACGACGATAAACTCCCTACGAAACCACTTTCCCTTATGATAGACGGACCTATAAAATATTAGAGAGAGAGGGAGACGATTCGCCGCGCACACGTCTTGTACCGCAATTCGTATCCTCCGCCATGACGCAAACCCCCATGCTCTCGGTGCCTTTAAAGGCTACCAACGAGATCGATTGGATCACCCCGCTAAAGACCTATATCAGAGATACCTATGGAGACGACCCGGAAAGATATGCTGAAGAATGCGCGACACTCCACCGCCTTCGTCAAGACATGAGGGGCGCTGGTAAGGATAGCACCTCCGGGAGGGATCTGCTATATCGATACTACGGCCAGCTCGAGCTGTTAGATCTCCGCTTTCCTGTTGATGAGCAGCATATCAAGATTGCTTTTACCTGGTGCGGTTATTCCTGCAGAAATCAAGTGTTGGTATTATATCAATATTCTGACTTGGGTATAATAGGTTCGATGCATTTACACACAAGTCAACGTCCCAGTACTCGCTCGCCTTCGAGAAGGCCTCGATAATATTCAACATATCCGCCGTTCTGTCCTGTCACGCCGCTAACCAACCCCGTTCCGAAGAAGCTGGCCTGAAAACTGCTTACCATTCCTTCCAGGCCTCTGCCGGCATGTTCACTTACATAAACGAAAACTTCTTACATGCACCTTCATCTGATCTGAGCAGGGATACCGTTAAAACTCTAATTCAGATCATGCTCGCGCAAGCTCAGGAGATATTTCTTGAGAAGCAGGTTGCAGACCAGAAGAAAGTAGGCTTATTAGCAAAGCTATCTAGCCAGGCAGCCTATTTATATCAGCAAGCCCTTGAAGGCGTCCAGGAAAATGTCAACAAGGCTATCTTTGAGAAAGTCTGGCTCCTCTTCACCCAGGTAAGTAATTCTGCTATTGTAACTGATGATTAGTTGGCTCACTCCCATCTAGATTAAAGCCAGTTTGATGAGCTCAAATTCCCAGTATTATCAAGCGCTTGCTGATGAGGATGCGAACTCCTATGGTGTTGCCGTTGCGAGGCTCACGGCTGCCGAAATTCAGGCGAAGGAAGCTAATCGAATGGCAAATAATTTCCCTAACACCATGCCTCCTAGTTCGAACTTGAGTGCGGACACGGGGATATTATTGGCGGAAATCACGAAACGGAACCTGACTACTATTCAGGAGAAACTGAAGGAACTCATAAAGGATAACGACTATATCTACCACCAGACCGTACCAGCGGAGGCCGGTCTGGTTCCGGTTCCTAAACTGCCCGCGGCGAAGCCTATACCCGTAAATGAACTATATTCTGGTCAGGATATTCAGCGCATAACTGGTCCGGATTTGTTCTCGAAGATCGTCCCGTTCACAGTCACCGAATCAGCAAGCTTGTATGACGAAGAAAAGGCGAAATTAGTGCGCGCGGAAGCCGAAAGAGTTGACTTGGCGAACAGTGAACTGACGACCAGTTTGGACTACCTGAAACTGCCGAGCTCTTTGAAGGTACTCAAGGGAGGTACTGATCAAGATATTCGGCCGGATAATGACTTTCCAACTTGGTGTGATGACGTTGCAGGGCATGAGAATCCGATTTCGATATTCGACACGCTACGCATAGATAAGGACGCGATCATCACTGTGCTGGATAGATGTTCAAAGCAGCTTGATATGGAAGAGAGTGTTTGCGAGAAAATGAGATCAAAATATGAGAGTGAATGGACACAACAGCCAAGTTCGCGGCTTACAACTACTCTACGAGGAAATATCCGAAGTTACAGAGAAGCCTTGGATGAAGCAGCAAAGAGTGATGGCCAACTCTACACCAAATTCCGCCAAAACGAAGTGGCCTTTGAAGAGATGCGGAATGCCGCACAGACAGGTGAAGTTGATGCACTATTCCGAGCAGCCGTCAATAGAATTAGATCAAAGTCCAGCGAGGCGCCAAGTCCGGCGGACAATGAAGCGAATTTGCTGGACACCGATTTTGACGATGGTGGTCCAAGTGTCGCGGAACAGATAGCGAGAATAGAGGACATCCTCAAGAAGCTGAACCTAGTTCAGAGGGAACGGAATCAAGTCTTGAAAGACCTCAAAGAAAAGGTACGCAGATTCAGAATCCCTAAGAGTTTCCATGTTGATAGACTAACAAAATTTAGGTCCACAACGACGACATCTCACAAATCCTAATTCTAAACAAGAAGTCGATCCCGAACTTCGAGAAAGAACTATTTCAGTCTGAACTAGAGAAGTTCCGTCCTCATCAAAACCGCATTCTACAAGCCAACCATAAGCAAGCTTCCCTACTAAAGGAGTTACAAGTATCCTTCGGTCATCTACTACAGGACAAGCGTGTGCGTTCAGAACGCGGCAAGTATGAAGCCATACAACGACAAAGGAACGCGGTGGTCAGTAAGTATAAGAGAGCATACCAAGAATTTCTCGACTTGGAATCTGGTCTGCAGAGCGCAAAGAATTGGTACACGGAGATGAAAGAGACGGTTGAGAGCCTGGAAAAGAATGTAGAGACTTTTGTTAACAACAGGAGATCGGAAGGCGCTCAACTACTCAGCCAGATCGAGCAGGAGATAGCTGCGAACAAGAGCACGCAAGCTGAAGCAGAGCGGGAAAGGCTCCGTGGCCTTATGGAGCGTATGTCTATGGACCCTAGCACAACGCCGTCGCCAAACCCGGGCTCGAACCGACCCGTCCCGACGCCTCTCTCCTTTTCGAATGCTCCGCGATATCCACAAACCACCAACGTCTCTAACCAGTATCAAATGCCAGCTTCTCCACCGCCAAACCAAGTCAATTATCCGGGATTTTCTAGCCCTCCTCCGAACACTACATACGCATCTACGCCACAGCAATCATTCACTCCTAACCCGCAACATAATAGCCAACAATTTGGTCAGACCGCGGCGTACAACCCTAGTACTTGGGGTCGGAATCCTGGCCCGGCCTCACCACCACCAAACCAGACTACGTTTGGGCTTGGTGTCGGAAGTAGAGGTCCTGCTTCGCCTCCACCTTCACAGACATCATTTGCACCGCACCAATACAGTACATACGGAAACCCACAAGCTCAGGCTTCACAACAGTATATGCCTCCTGGTTTCGTACCGCCTCCACCACCTCCCGGACCTCCGCCGTTAGGGCCACAACAGACTATCCACTATTCGCAGCAACCACAGGAATACCCGTACGGAGGTTCTCAAAACACTGCGGCGCGACCAGCACAACCGCAACAGCAACACAATAACGATCCGTGGGCGGGACTAAACGCTTGGAAGTAAAGGACTGAGGCTACGATGATGACGAGGGAAACGCCAGCAATGATATTAGAATTCTAAAAAGCTTACTGTTTTGTGCTGAAAGTCGCAGTCGAATAGCCATACTAGAGACATAACAGCTTGCTTAAGTTTCGAGTTAATTGTTCTTGGAAGGATACGTGATAAGATATCTGCTAAGCCGCAAGGTCTACTTAGGGCCGTTGCCTATTAACTCAGTCGGAGGCTGGATATTCTCTTCGTGGGATTCATAATCCATTCTATTTAGATATTGCTTTTGCATTGCCTACTCGCATTGCGCACACGCATTACATTACCTACTTGCTAGCAATTCTATATTCTGCGAGGGCGATATCCGCTCGAAATAGCATTAATTGGCAAATTATATATTATATAAGTGTTCCGGCCCCGTGAAATCTGGTAACCGACGTAGCAGCGTAATTGATCACAGACTTCGGATTCGCGTACAGATAAGGTCTCGGCAAGCCGCATAATGGAAGGCGGCAAGCAGTAAGTTCTTCTCGGTGTATTCATCGAGTCTAGCAAAGCGTGCCGTGGCTAGTTAAACTACCTAGGTTAGAGACATGAGGTTCGCGTGGGATTGTGCCGGACGATATCTCAATCCCATTCGTACGGGTGGGCGAATATGCAAGCCTGCTTCTTGTAGCAACTGATAGCCGAAGAGAGGTGGAAGAGTAGGCGGCACACATGCATAGGGATATATATAAGGTAGGCAGGTAAGTAGGTGGTATGTATGTAGGTATGTAGATAGGAGTTTTGAAAATGCCGGCGGACAAGGAGGCAGAGAGCAGCGAACATAAGACTACCTAGGACATCATGATCAAATGGGGGTGGGATATTCCGTTCGAACTTGCAGGATCGGTAAGTCTTTAATGAACAAACGTTCGGGGGGTTGCTTGGCAAACAGTTGATGCTGCGATGCGGGAAGAGCTATGATAAGTCGACGTCGTTTATGCAATGCAAGACAGTTGGCATGGCATATCGCCACATCTCCGTAGCCAACCCCTAAACAGACCTAGCGCGGGTTGGACGAGGAGAAAACGCGGCAGCGGGATATCCGAAGGGGAACTTTTTATTTTATTTTATTTATTCTTTTGAAGAAGGATTATGTAGATTGTATGTAGATTGTATGTAATTGTTATACTAGTTAGTTAATAGTCAATGGTTAATAGTTGATCATTTACTTGTAAGGATCTAATGAGATAAAGTAGTGTGATATAGAAGAAGTATGAGTGTTGGTACAGCCTTTTCTGTAAATGTAAGTTGGCTGAACTGTACCTACGTATCTATAATCGGGACCAGTTTGCCGAATTGTTGTTTTTTTAAAGAGAACTTGAAATAAATAAATAAATAAATAAAAGAAAAGAGTTCGTCGCAAAATCTTAATCGCTACACGTGATTGGAAGATGATGTCTGCATGGAAATTCCTACGTACACCATACACTGATATAATGCAGGTAGGCACGCATCTACGCATCTACAGTACATCTACATATACATCTATGGGCTGTAGGTAAGGTAACTCCAAGTAAAAAAGATAGGACTCTCGGTACTAAACACCGATTGACGCTAATTGACCGTGGTGGGTAGGTGGGGTGTCTTGGTTTTTCCCACGTCGTAGCGCTGACATCGCTAAATCATTGAGCGTGGGACCACCCTGGATTACCCTGGACCACCCTGCAACACCCTGCAACACCTGAAGTAAAATCGATATTATCCAATCTTCTGGAATTTCTCCATGACCAAATACAAAAATACAAAAATACACAATACGTACCTCATACATGCCATAACAACAAAGTCCGCTCTTCTAACACCAGCAGAGGAGAAGAAAGAAAAAAAACATAATACCATATCTTCCCCTGCCTTGTTATTACATGAAAATAACATCTCGATGCCGCATGAGGCATTGAAGATCATGTATATTACTCCACCAATGGCATTTGTGTGACTTACACTGAGCTGTCTTATTATTATTCTTCTAACATTTCCTTCTTAGCCGTCGATGGGAAAGAAAAAAAAAAAAAACTGTTGTCAGACCTCTGAGAGAACCTGCTTACACCTAGAACCAAAACTCGGCCATTGGTATCATTAGCCTTCTCAGCCTAGCTCCAATCCGACCTCGATTCCAAACAATTCAACTTGTTTCGAGCGCTGACGAACTTACATCTTGTCCCGCTATTGGAGAATTACTTGACTTGGTTCTCTCCTTAACCGCCGTACCGTTGCCCAGACTTATATTTCCGGAGATTCTGTATGCTACCAACTCACCGCCTCCGCTTGTTCCGCCGAGCCTCTTAAACTAGGTCGAGGCTTACCTATATGGAATCATAATCCACATTCGGATAGACGACTTATAGCTCGAAGCAATTGTTATTGTTGGACCGGCATTATCACGGTTAACTTAGACTTGTTTATTGCCGATAGCCCACTTCTCCCACTTCTCCCGAGTCTTCGCGTGCGCGTCTCTTATATATTTTTTCGGTTGCCTTTGGGCACGGGAGTCTTCGATATGGCTACATCCAATTCGAGTGCTACTGGGGAGGGGGCCAAAAGTAGTAAAGCGAGCTTTGTGCCTTTAGTAACGGTTGTGGATTTCCACCATCATAGGGGCCCCGAAGTTGAGAGATGGTTTGGTGTAGAAGAAGGGCAAGACCCGGCAGTCGAGTATGACTGGCCATTGCTCCCGTTCATGGCATTGAGCGACGGAGCCCACGCGTGAGTTTACCTTCTGGGTACAGCATCTATTTATATCTCGTACAAATCTGAGCTCATTGGCCTCTCCAGATCAACCGAAGACTTCTCGTATTTCACTCTTTTACGACCGGCTAAAGACGACTCTCCTGCGACATCGCTCTTTGGAATATCCTGCACAAGACAATTGGACGCCTCGCAATTGCTAGTTCGACCCTCTGATGTAACGCGCTCAACGGTCCAGAAAGCAGTCGTAGTAATAGCGGATAGCCCACAGTTCTTTGGTATGCTAAGGGAACGATTGTCTGTTGTTACTAGTGCGTGGTTCGCCCAGCGTGAGTTCAGCGATACTGAAATCCTGCGGAGGTTCCAGGAGAGCCTTGCCGAGGAGAAGGCGCGCGGCCAGTTGAACGAGGAGGTGGACAGAGATCAATACCTAGGCATGAGCCTCCGAGAACTAGTAAGGGAATTCCGGTGGCAGACTTTAGTACTATTAAAGTGCTGTCTCTTGCAGCCGAAGGTGAGCAGCCTAATAATGTTCGTTGTCGACCCGACTTATACTCACTAGGAAACTAGATGCTCTTCTTCGGCTCGCGGTGCGAGCGTCTGTGCATGATGCAATTCTCCCTCATATCTTTAATCCCGGGTTTGCTTAGGAATCTGCAAGATTGCGCTGGGCCAGACCTAAATAATTATGAGAAGAATCTCACTCAGCCGACGAGCTTAAGAACTAGCGATCGAAACTCGCTGCTCTCGTACATGGGACTTCCATTACAAATATTTGGCAAGGTAAGACAATTCGTCTTGAAAATAGGGACAGGGGTTAATTATCTATACAGGGAAGTCTGTTTGGGCCATACACGCCTCTGCAGCAATTAGATATCCTTGCGGATTTTGGCACGAAATCATATATAGTCGGCAGCACAAACTCATTATTGTTACAACAAAGGGACCGATACAGCGATATACTAATTAACCTCGACGAAAACACGATCAACATTACATCTACCTCACTTCGGACTGCATTAGTACTGTCTCACTCTGACAGAAGATGGATCGACTTTATCACACAAGAGGTAAACGACACGTGGGATGAAGCCAACCCAGGTCGGCCAAAAACGATGGGATACCGCGGTAGTGAAGAGTTCATCCGTCTTCAGTTTGAAGAATACCTCCTATCTCTCATTTCCTCCGTCAAATATCATAATTACCTGGCTAAAAACGCGAACAATCCCAAAGCGACTCTCCCTCACATCGATGGAGATCCATCTGTAGATTTTGGTAACGAATGGGTGGAATACTGGATGAGAACAGAAAACTACCGGATATGGGAATCGCATACAGACTCGCACCTATTCGATATTGTAGAGCCAAGGCATCCTTGTGCCGGTGGACTTACAGTCGATGATGTCCAGCGCCGAATTCAACAACAGGTACAAGACTTGCATTTAGATGAACGGTTTGCGGTTGGTCGAGAAGTATTAGGCAGGAATTTGGCAGCGGGACGCGATAAAGCAAGTACCATATTCAACAAGCTATATGCTGATATGGAAGCTCTCCGTGAGGCGCAAAGGAAGCGCGCCGAAGAGACTCAGGCAGCCCAAACCACAGCCGAAAAGAATGGAACCGCATCACCTAATGCAGACTCGGCAAAGGCTCAAACCACAACGAGTTCCGTTGGGGCGAGAGCCGGTGCTTACATTGGAAGCTGGACTTCGTGGGCAGACCAAAAGCGGAAACAAGGATGGGGCCGGTCAAGTGCCACTTCTAATGGAACGGGAGGAGGAGGTGGTGGTTGGGGATTTGGTGGCCGTAAATCAAGGTCTGGAAATACAGAATCCGGCAGCGAAAAGAATACGCCATTGAGTAGTCCCGCGCTTTCCTCACGTGGCTTCACTAGCATGGAGAAGATTCAGATGTCGGATGTACAGCACCGAGCGAGCGAGGGTCACGACAGACGACCGCTCACGCAAGATAGCTTTGGCGAGAGCATGCTTGATGCTGCTGGTTCGGGCGACGAAAGCGGGTCTTCCAGTCCATCCAGTCCTCGGAAAGGTGCCGGTGAACGCAACGGTAGAAACGAATACGCGAAACTAGTCAGCGACGTGCACAGCGACGATGATGAGGAAAGTACTAAAGGGAAGAAGGACGGCTCAAAACAAGACGATATCAAACCGGGGGAATTGAAAGTAGCACAAACCACCATGTGGTAATTAGCTCGTGGAATGAATTCATGCACGATCCAATTATATGACACGAAAACAGGCGTGAGGTGCTGGATAATTAATCAGACGATGGATTCATAGAATATGAATCGACGAATAGGAGCTGCGATGGATATGCTCAAGACATAGGGAGAAGGGAGCAATGGTGAAACTTCACTATACATGGTAGCCAGAGCCGACAGGAAGAGCATACATATAGAGAGAGAGTATAAGAAGAGCATGAGAGATGTGATCCAATGACCCTTTACCTATCGTCTTGGATACAACAAGGCAGGGAAAGAAGACCAAAACTCCCCACCTCGCTCAATACGCGGGATAAATGAACGTGGGAGGTAGAAACTCTAAGTTAGTTAGGTAGTCGGAAGACGATTTATCTGCTCCTGCGAAGCAGTAGTAAGAAATCCATGTTGACAAGAAAAGGCATCGCTACGTCAGGGTCACTTTTGGTGATGTGCTATAAGGTATATTAAGTACCTAATATGAGACTTGTCTCTTCCGCGATGCTAGTTCATTGGGGTGTCAAGATTACCCGACCTAACCTAATGTATGAGCCGTAGTAGTCGTCATGGGAAAGTAGATACCAACCTGTATAGGAGGCAAATTTCACGTATATGTGAATGTAGTTTTATTTCACGTAAGCTTATCTGATTTTGAATGAGGAACAAAACCCCTTGGACACGGGAAGGTTACTAGTAAAATTCCTAACCTAGGGATATCAAGGTGAAAAGGCAATGCACCCAATCATGATATTCACAACATGATCACAACACAAACACACTATCGCACTTTGGATGTAAAATATTTATTCGTGTCTATGGGATTTTGCGGTTCCGCCTAGACACATTAGCTAGGCGGCATAGCAGAGGCTACTCGATTCTCCTGAGGTATCATCACCAGCCCTCGCAACCACGACCTAGGAGATTGGCTTTAGCCACCCTAAGCCTAGGTCCATGAAGGGAAACGGGAGGAGAGGAGCAGCCAGCCAGCCAGCCGCGGTGCTATAAACGGGATGTTTTCATTCCGTACACGACACCGCACCACATTCTCCTCGCGCCAAATCTCGTCTCTCCGTCAGAAGTATTGTGGGAAGTACCCAGCTCGCCGTTGCATTCTGTAGTAACTCGGGGGCTCATCAAACACGTGATAAAAGTCTAGTTGATCGTTCCGAAAAACCGTCCCGCGTTAGATAGCCCGCCAACCAAGAGCTAGGAAGGAAGATAGAAAAGCGCCCCTCGAATGTCCGTTTGGAGAGCCAACCTCCGGGCTGTCATTATTATACCGCCCTTGTAATGTGTCATGAGGAACATAGCCGCCGCCACCGTCGCCGGCGGATGCCAGGAGAAAGATTATGGGGGAAATATGCGTGAGTACAATGCAGTTCTGCTATAGACCAAGAGATAACTGTCTCTGTCTTAAGCAAGGTAACCAAGCTCCTCATCCTCTAAACGCTCCAGGTACTCTTTATCAAGAAGGATCTCGATACACTTCTTGATATCACTGACCTTAGGTACGAAGCGTGACCTAATCTGAGTAATGCACTCGGTAATCAGTAGGTTGTGCTTCATCTTCTTTCGCGCCTTCATGATCCGAACAATGGCAGACTATAAAGCTGGTTAGTATTTTGATTATATATAGGTGGCCAAGACAGTAGCACTGTCACAAGAGAATTTGGGGTATTCAAAGGGAGAAAGAAAAAAGAGTTATTTGAAATACTTACTTGTAAGACCATTTGGCGGTCTTCTTCAATGTTTTTGTTCGTGTCGGCCTCCTCCTGTTTTTGCTCCGTCTTGGTAGCGACGTTCAGATTGACGCGAATCTTCTTGCTCTTGAAGTCGTAATTGAGATGGAACGTCGTTCCAGAGCCAGGCTTCTCGCCTTCAGGCTTCATTAGAAGAACTTTGGCCTTGAGAAGAATACCAAGGGCAGGATCCAGAACCTCACTAGTCAGTTGGGTAACTGACGCGATGTCATCGTAGGAGTGAGTATCCTTCGAATTGAAGAGTAGAAGAATAGCCATCTGATAGACGCTCACTTGGAAAGTATAAGGCGTTTTTGATTGTCTACAGTACCCGGTCTTAAGTTCTCCCTTGCAAAGCTGCCACAGCCAACTTAACTTCCGGCCTTCGTGCTTGTTCTTGTAGAAGGCAGTAAACTTATCAATGTCGGTTTGGATCTCGGCTGGCGGATTGAATGTTGTATTGGGAGGCGTCAGAGGCCAGAAGCTGGTACCTAGAATTGAGTATGAAGAGTCGAGTGCTTGCTTATCTGATTGCATGGTCTTGGAGTGCTCTCGGAATCCGGTGTTGAGATCCTTGGAGATTTGCATATCCTGGAACATGCGCTGCAGTTTGTTTGTATATTCGAATCCACACGCTTCCTTGAGCTTACTTATCATGCTTGTCTCGGCGTCATCCGACGACGAATTGCTATGCACAAGACGTCTGGCTAACATTCTGGAGTAGAACTTCTGGAATACATCCTTGTCCTCAATATACTTGAAAACGGTCATAATCTGCGTCAGGGTAGCATCAAGCTCAGCCTCTTCCACGCCCGCTCCGCTCTTCCTAAGTAATACATCGGTATATTTGGCGAGAAGTTCGGGTGACTTGCTGCTCCCTGCCTTGCAGATATCGTTCCGGTTCACAAATTCTCTGCAGGCATTGTCCAAAGACCTTGTAAACTCCGGCTCATCGGCAAATGCGCGCTTTACCAACCCTTGATATCGGGTATGTGTCTCAAGTAACGCTTCCACGTAAACCTTAGGCTCAAGTTTCTCCGCATCTGAAGCAACCTTTGCAACCGCGTTAAGGCCCGCGTTGCGAACATGAGCCTCAAACTTCTGCCGTAGGGGCTCCAAACCGTCTGGAATCCTAGAAAGCAGATTATACATACGGGCCATGTCTTCCTCCCGGTCATTGTCGAGGAGGACTTGGAACTCATCCCTTAGCATTGCGGAATGATCAGCAATCAGGGCCTTGTTGCATGTCTTCTTCAACGGCAGCGCTATGTCGTTGTGGAGGTACATGCGCACACGCTCTTCTTCTTCGGCTAATCGAGCCTCGGCCTTCTTCATGTACTCTACAACGCTATTCTCAGCAACAAATTGCTTAGATTCAGCCTTGTAGAACTCCTCGGTTGCCGCGAGGAACGGCTTCTCGAAATGAAACCTGTATGTGTCAAGAGTCGACTTAGTAGCGTCATGCTCATCAAGACCAAGGGACACAAAGGAATCGACCACCTGCTTGATCTGCCTATGCTCAATAGTTTCTCCATTCCTTTGCTTCTCTACCAGCATGAGCACCGCATCCATTACCTTTTTGTTAACAAGTGTAAAGAACTCAGTGCGCCACTGGTATAGATGTAGAGTGTAAACGTCGTACGTATTCTTTTTTCCTTCATCCATCTCCCGCTTGACCCAATGCCGGTTGAGATATCGAAAGAGGTGGTGGATGTACTTGGCGGCGACCGTGTATCTGTTCCATTCTCGGATATAGAATGCCAGTAGGGCCTCGTCGGCGTGTCCCTTCGATTGTTCATAGAGTCCATGGAGGTGGTTGTTGAGGTATTCTTTGAGTTTCTTGTAGAGATCCTCGCCGAGGAGATGTGCTTCGAGTAAGTTAGTGGAAGTTTGTTGATCTTCGGTTCGAGTACCATTACCTCCCCTATGAGCTTGGCCTACAGCGTTGGAACTACCTAGCCCGACAGCTTTTTGCGACGTGCAAAAGTTATGAACAGCCCTATCTCGCGTTAATATACATACAGTTAGATTACAAGGTTAGGAGACTCACGTATAGATGCCCATGTACTAGGAAAGACGTTAGCGACGAATACCAAGCGAGAAGTAGGTTAAAACTTACGGTAGCCATATCCATCCCATCCTGCAGATTGATCATTATCTTGGAAATACCACTCTGCAGGTACTCCCATGTTTGGCCGATATCCTCCCGGTTCGGTGCCGAAGGCATAGGTCGTGTTGTAGTTACGGACATGGTGATCAGATATCGGAAGAGATGTCCCCCGAGGAGGGTGTCAGGCGAAGGCTATGGACAGACAGGCAGAGGGTTTTCGGATATGAAGATGGGAAGTCGGATCACTGTAGAGACGAATGTTCAGGTTCAGTCAGCAATGGACGAGACACAATCGGAGTGATGTAGTTAATCGATCGTGTGTAGAAGCGGAAGGTTGTAATTTTTGCAGATGATGTTATGAGGATTCGGAACAAGACCCCGAGGAGTCTCTTGTCTTTTTTATATATATCGTGGATAATAAGTAGAGGAAAGAAACAACAAGACAAACAATGCACATACATTGTCTTTGAGTAAATGAATCTTCCAGACTCGTGACCTTAGTCTAGGAAGTTGCACTACTCGGTTTGGGGGGTTAGTAATGCAATGATTTAGAAAATAAAACAATGCGTTGAAAGAGACTGACACTGAACAATAGTGAAAATAAAGTGAATCAGAATGGAAATCAAAAGAAGTTGAAAAATGATGTTGTCACGGGCTACAGTGAGAATTGGCAGTTGGAGTCGAATTTCAGGTTGCCGCATCACTAATTGTAATAAGGCAGACACCGCAAAAGACCCGGTCTCCCAAGGCTGCCAAATGGCCCGCAATAACTACCTAAGAGGAGATTAGCAGATAATTGTTGGTCTCCGCCCCCACCTCTACTTAGAGGGATGTACCGACCTTACTTGAATATCGAAGCTTATCTAATACAGGGTAGGTACGAAGCATCAGGTACAACCTGCCTCCACCTAGACCTGGGCGGTAGCGTACCAGGATAGAGGTACATCGTAACTAGGTACCTACAGATGCTTAATCTATATTTACGCCCTAAAGGCATATGTGCCTCTTACAGACATTCCATCTGTATTACATATCTCACGTACCTAGATAAGCACCCTACCTAGGTACCTAGGTAATAAATCATATTCATTGTGTAGAGCATCAACTTGTGATAACCCATTCATGTTTATAGATCCCTAAGGTAGGTAAGTAGTACGCAGGTAATCGAAGCTTAAATCTTCCATCTATTCAAGACAATTTACACGAGTATTCTACGGACAGATTTGAGGGTTTGCATCTTTGGAAAGTTGGTAGGTAGGTATATACCATCGCACTTCTCTAATGTCATATAAAATCAACAAATAAATGATATAACATTATCATATTGGGGTATATTCCTTTCCCTAAAAGCTATTTACCTAACTCATTTTTCATTTATGTTATCTATCCCCCCGAGTTTCTCTGCCAGTCTGAATACATTAATAGTGAAATTCAGAATCCAGGCGATTAACCCTACCAGCGTCAACGCCGCAAGACCCCTAGCCAGGTGCAAGGACACTCTCTCCATTACCGCTCCCTCAGGATCCATCGCCAATCCGTCCCCACTATGATACACCAAAGCTTCAAAAGCCAATGCCGTGCTAGCAGATTTCAATACAATAAAAATAAGGTCCAAAAGTGTTAACGACACTTTTTGCGCCGGTGCTCTAAGTCCTAAAGGCTTTCCTGTATATTCGTCCCATGTCATATATAAAATGTAAGGAATAGCTAGAGCGTCGATCACTATAGCTACGAGCGCCTGCGATGTCTCTGGAGCATTATCGTCGGGAGTCTCTGGGCTCTTCTCCCTTCGAAAAATATTCGTTGCTACAGCAAGAGCCGCGATCGTGGTGATCAAGACGATTAGACGGAATATAAGCGGCGCTATTGGATGCCGCAGTACAAAATTCGAGGCCTTCATCCCCCAGGTGTCCTTTCTAGATATTCTTTTGGTTTTGGGGTCCAATGGGTGAAATGGACTCCGTACAGGTTGGTCGAGGCCCGGCATCTGTTGTTCGAGAACCTCATAGGGTACCACTTCGTACTCGTCATCAGGGTTCCGTCCATAGGAGGACGAGTGAATAAAATCTCGCCATCTCTCGTAAGGATCTTCGTTCGGTGCTCGATAGCCGAGTCCCATAATAACCGGTTCTGCCGTGCGCAAATGATCCCATCGTCGCCCGGGCCTGTCGGCTCTTTTCCTCAAGAACACGGGGAGTTTCGATACATGGTCGTGTCTTTCGTCGACCCAATCAACATAACCATCTTTCGATACCCTCCTTTTTAATTGGTGGTTTCCTTTATTCTGTTCCGGGCGGATACTTGGCGGGGGAGGATTGATATGTTTATCCTTTCTCGGCCCATGAGCGTGCTCATCGTACAACTCCACCCAAGCGGGCACGGTGGTCCGCAAAGGATTTCGGGTCATCGCAATGCTCGGTGCGGTAGAGGCATAGGGATGCGAATATTTAAGGATAAAGGCGAAGCAAGACGGCGATGGTCGAATAAACAGACAAAATTGCTAGTCATCCTCTTACATACATAACTTGTGTCGTCAGGGACGCGGAAGAGGTGGGGTGGCTGATTAGCGTGTTGAGTAGAAAAAGAACCGCTCCAAAAAAGTACATATATGGTGCCGGATGTGTGTACGTATTATATGATTTCCTGTAGGCGCCGGCTTCCATCAAACTTTTGACATACTACTTAAGTATGGCTGGGCGCCAATGACGAGTGTGGAGTAAAGCGCATAACCATAAGACTAGCAAGGACAAAGCGAGACTTCGATTAACGCGAGTAAGGTAAGTCAGGTATGTAGATAAGTAAGGAGGTTGGTATGTTAGTTAGAATAAAATAATTTAAAACAGATAGTTAATAAATCCCATAAACAATTCAATAACACAATAGACAATATCAACTTGTCATTACATAACGAAGACGGAAAGAAGAAAAATAGAAATATAATATAGTTGCACGGCAAACAACGTTCTTTTTTTATGAGATAAGGAGCAGCTGAAAGGTCAAATGACAAAAAAGTTGCGATAGCTTTTAATAAATTAAGTCAGCTCCAGGTACAAACAGCAAAGGACCGCGTTGTCCGGGGAGATTGCCAGGATGTACGAGATACATAGAGAACATCGTACGGGCTACCTAATGGAGCCATATATAAGGTAGCTTCAGAGCTAAAATCGCAGGGAGATTGAGTTTCGTCTCATTGTGGAGCACGATTTACGATACGTACATATAGGTGTACTTAGTACATACCTAAGGTACCTACCTACCTTATGTAGGTAATCGCCTAGCCACAGGTTACCTAAGGCAGGCCCTGGCCAAAATAAATGTGCCACACCTAGAAGCCTCACCAAAACACCTTGACTTCACTCTTTATTTTAAACACAACGCAATTGCGGAAGAAAGAAAATACAGTAATTTAAGTATTCTACAGCATATAAAATACCACCCCATGAGTTTTAAAGAATTAATTATCTATAATATCACTTTAAGATTATTGCTTTCAGTTGCTCTCAGCAC
This sequence comes from Entonaema liquescens, assembly GCA_902805475.1. NCBI lineage: Eukaryota > Fungi > Ascomycota > Sordariomycetes > Xylariales > Xylariaceae > Entonaema > Entonaema liquescens. The sequence goes on along the minus strand of CADCSX010000001.1, from coordinate 1,636,447 downwards.
TTACACCATATTCTCCACTGTTGGTTGTGGCACATCTATTTTGGCCAGGGCCTGCTAAGGTTAAGTTAGGTACATGGCAATTGATCTTGGCTTCCTTTCCCTTGGGTGCGTTTATCATAATATTTCATAGCAAGGACTATTATGTTATTACCTTGTTTATTTTCTCCCTTTTCGCTTATATATTACTATGTATTTAATATAGAACCTCACATAACATCCATAATATAGATTCGTACAGCGTTTGCGCTACTACATCTTTTCATTATGAGATAGCCTAAAGCATAAGTACCTCTTATATATACATCTACATCTATAAGTATCGGCTACGTACAGTATGCAAGCCACAAAGCGCTATCCCTGCCCACATGCGTCACCAAAGAATACCTATCCATTTGCTACCCGAAAAAGTCCAGGACCTCATAAGCAGAAACTTGCTCCAATATTGACAAGGGTCTAAAATCTACATTTTCAACGTCATTGCTAGTCTGCTTGGAGCCCTCATTGACGTGGCGACGATGATTCCCACAAAGGCTACAGAGAGGTGAAGTAACTGAGGCCTCATCGCCGCTTTGGTTTTATTTATTTTCTTGTCTATTTCGGTCCTGGTTCCTGTCGCTATTTTCGCCCATTCTAGTCGCAAGCCCATCGCAATACGATATCCTCCCTCACCCGCTACAATGAGGTTTTCCTCCTCCCCATCTCGACCCGGCGAACTCTGCTATATTGCCAAAAGCTCCAAGCCCTACCGACAAACAAGCAGACCTTAGTCGACAAGGCTACTGTTCGCGCAGCGCAACTTTGGTCTGGCTGGGAGAAGAAAGAGAGCGGGTGGCAGAAAAAAGTAGTCGTCTATGGCAATTCCCTACTGAGGAGAATTCCCTACGAGGAATGGGGCCTTAAATCGGTACCTCCTCTATCTACCAAACGGAGGGAAGAGGAAGTGCTGGGAAAAGACAAGAACCATCTTATTTACCCAGAGACACTGATCCCTACAACAAAGGCAGTAAACGTCCTTCGAACACTCGGCACAGAACGGGAAGCGTTACATAAAACTAGGTTAATGTGGTGCTTCATTGGAATGCCAATTAGTGCACCGTTTGCTCTTGTACCAGTGTAAGTTTGCCGTCCTGTCTCAGTGACACATCGTGCTTTGACAGGCTTCTAATCAACTTGCCGTTAGGATCCCCAACCTGCCTTTCTTCTACCTGGTGTATCGAGCTTGGTCTCATTGGCGAGCCCTCGCGGGTGGTAAACACATCCGATTCCTTTGCGACAATAATCTCTTCGCTTTATCTCCATCCACAGTACTCGACTCGTTTTATACTCCGCTCCTCCCTGATTCTCCTCCTTCGAAAGAACAAATAGCAGACACGGATAGAGCGAGCACCTCAACTGCTAGTAGTTCCAAAGAGTCTGTAGAAGAGCGAATGCTACTTTCCCAGGAGCATGGGCGACAACTCGTAAAGGCGCTGGAAATACCAGAGCTCGAAGTGGAACTAGAGCGGGCGATTTGGCAGGTCGAGACAGGAATTCAAAGACAAAAAGAGAAGTCCAAAACACTCGATACGGAGAAATCGAAATAATTGTTTCGGCATTCAAGAAAATAGAACTCGGGGAAACGGACGATGATAGGGTGTTTGCATGATGACAAGATCACGAAATTATAGACAAAGATACCCGAATTTGGTTTGGGGAGATAGATAAACAGGTCTCGTACCTCATTACGATAGTATCCGAGCAGCAGACGAGATTTCGAAAAGAGTACTCGTATGAGCAATAGATATGTCCGTCACGTTCGCCAAGCCTGAGCTATACCGACCACGCGGATTGCCAAGAGAACCCCAGCGATGCACAAGATCCCCATCGTCGCTATTGACCGCCACGTCGTTAACATGCGCAGAAGCTGACATGCTTCTGCCAACGAGCCACCTTGGTAGTCGCCAACAGCAAATGCCTGCTTCTCCATATCCATCCTCCGCATCCCCACGTCTAGGCCAAAATTATAGCATTCCAAATCGGTCCGTAAATAGTACTCCGCAACACTACCGATAGGGTAACAGTCCTTCCTCGACTTAGTTGCTGTCGCCTCTGTACCATTGTGTGTCGTTTGGGAGTAGTTCATGCTTCCATTGTCACGCGAGGACATTAATTTCCACGCTACTTTCGCCTTTCGACGTAGTAGCATCTGTGTCGGACTCTGCTCGCGTCTGACCACTTGGGTGTAGCATATCCTCCTGCGTCGCTTCGGTGTCTCCGGACTCGACGGGTTCAAGGGCGAGGAGATCAACGGCGCGTATTGCTCTCTCAGGGACACGCTCCAAGAAGCCATTTCCATATTATGTTGGAATTGGAACAAGTGAGCGAGCGAGCGAACGAGGAAAGGCCAGACTGGAAGACGGATGGAGTTGAATCCACCGGACAAAGAAGGCAAAGACCGAGGACCCCGATAGCGATATGTGTGTGTGGTCTGTGGTCTGTGGTCTGTGGCCTGTGGTACCGGCGGGCTAGATCGCTCTGTTCTCGAGTTTCATGTAACTATTACCTCCCTTGCTTCCACATTTGAGTTTAGGCAAAATCATAACCGCCTTTCCGCATATATAATAGACACCCCTCGACGAAGATATTTTGGTGTTTATATTGCCGCATGGGCAATTAAAGATAATGTTCGAGAACCATTTCTAATTATAACGAGGGTAGGTCTTGTTTATTAAATTGCGTGGGGTTGGAGTGGCTCGAGTGTCAACAATATCCGGATTGGCTTTTGACCTTTTTCTTGTCCCACTCTCATAAATTCGAATACCTGTCATTTACTTCCTGGACGACAGTACCATGGTTACCTTCATTGCAAAAGATAAACCTGGATCGGGAAATACTCACCTCATATGCCAGGAACCCGCTAAACTACATTCAGAATCGAGGTGCTTCTTGGCCTACACAACACGTGCACGTTCAAATGAGTTTATTAGTTATGAGTTATCCTTGTGCATATATCTACACATCTACTTTATGAACGGCACCGAATATTAAAGCGACTTCAAAGCAGCGACTTCAAGCCGTGAAGTTTAAGAGGCCATTGCTACGCGCCGGCTTTCAAGATAGACGACAAAAGCTAGAAGGAAAGTCCACGATGGCTAAAATAGCTAGGAGAATATACGTTGAATCATCATCTATTACTTCGGAATTATGATGAGATGAATTAGCATCTTATGAAACTTCGTTAAGCGAATCGTTTCGTAGTCAGCTCCCAACTTTATATAAGAGTATTCATACCTCTACGAATATGGGAGGACGCGATAGGAATCAAATTCGCGGAAAATTTGAAAAGCTATGTGCTTAGGAATAACATCAAATATCTATAAAGACAACAATAATAAATCCAACATAAATGCTAACAGTAAAGTCGCTCTAGATTGGAAGGCTCCTTTATTCCTGAACTTGCAGTAACTCGTCGTCTTTCCATTTTTCCAATGCTTGAGCCCTCCAGTCTTCTCATTATTCCTCTCCGAAGTCGAGAATTCGCTTGAAGCCCATGAAAAGGTCAATCGCCGTTTTTCGATCATCATGGGACCCAAGACCAGCGCCGAGAGCAAAGAACCACTGCACTTTTCTATCTCTAATAACACCTATAATTAATGTGGCTGGATGGTCACAGTTCCTTTCACGGAAGATCAAATCTGGTTGGATCTCTGGCTGAGATTATTGACTTCATTATATCGAACAGAGGCTTCTCGATCTCGAGGAATATATCAACCAGTTACTGCAACACCTCTTCTTTCTGCGACGGGGCAGGTCCTTGCCAATCCAAGGGCTTTCCTTCCGTCTTTTCCATCAGAACATATCCAACTCGTCCTAATAGATTACTTGGGTCAGATTGGCATGCCCAATCGAAAATCTGAGGGGAAGGGATAACCTTATTGAGAAGAGTACTCGCTCCAATCCACCCAAGGATGTTAGTAGTGGTGCGACTACATATTTTGGAGCAACGATATACACACCTCTGGGATAGGGCATTTATGCCATTCCTCCTGTAAATGGCTTCAACATGGGCGTTTGTTCCAGAGGGGACAATTCCCAGCTCTTTGGACGGCCGGGTGTTGGCAACCAAACCATCCCAATCACAAGACCATGGAGATAGCTTCAAAGACCAGTTGGTCGGAGAACCTGCCATAATGAAGTAAAGGGTGGGAAAGAAGCTATAAAGAAGTGCACCAATAATTTGGGTTACAGCGTAGTTGTGATCCTATCCCTTGGAACGCGGTGGGTGATAGTAATTATTCTTTAGTTGTAGCTATCCTGTGCACGTTTTTTAGAGCGTAAACCTGCTCCAAGACAGCATTTAGCCATATTTATTTGGCCCTAAACAAGACATAAGGGAATCACAATAGTAAAGACTTTCCTGCTGTATAATACCTACACAGAAGTATCCGTTCTTCTAGCCTTCAATCTGCGAACAAATATTTGAATTCGGGGAAAATGTCGATAGTCACTGGGTGTACACAAGGTGCTTAGAACGGTAATTACACATAGGTAATTAAGAATCACCGTCCAAGTACGTATTCTAATCACTTCATAACATCACTGTTTTGTATTCTTTTTGCTTCTCATTGGTGGGCTATGATGTGAATGGCATCGAAATTGTTCAAAAGACAAGCTCAGATGCATCAGGGTATCTATGGGTTTTGCTTATAACAATTCAATTTGGCGAGTATAAACTAGGTACCTAGAGGCATACAATATTGCTAGTCAGGTCCCATGAAAGAATTTGGTGTTGTTGTCAAAGCGTAACTTATGCGGATAAGCTGTTGGAGGATGCCTCGGATGGCGATCATGCGGGTTTGAGGTGTCAGAATGTGTAGACACAGGAGACAAGATTTGGAGAGCGTAGCGCCTAGCTAGGAATGGTTCTTGGCATGGGGACGGCCAGTCAGTCATACCTACCATTGTCCCGGTACAATTTGAAACAACTCCCAAGAGATCGTGAAAGATTAGCTCATTGCTAAAGATCTACCCCGGATAATGTCATCCGAAGTCTGCTTTTTGTGTATATACCTATGTAGCGTAGTCAGAAATGGCGTTGACGATTTGTCTTCCGAGTAGATCAGGGGCTTAGTGTCCTCGTCTTGAAATTAAAGTGATGCTCCTATTCTTCCTCGATTAAGCATCGTTTGATATTAATCGACTTATGGTAGTAGAATGCTCATTGCCAAGCTAAAGGGGGTTTCGACCACGGCATTAAAGTAAACTTCGTATAAGCTTAATCACATCAAGATGTAGGAGAGCCGCGGGAGCAGAGACTTGGGAATGGATATAATCCAGACAACATCCCAGCCCAAAAAACACTTAGCGTCCTCTTGTGCAAGCAGATTAGCAGACATCGCCGCCTATTGATACCGTATATTTCAGAGGTATGGTCTCGACAGACCGTGGACCGTTCAACCCGTAACTGACGAATAATAGCTGCGCTCTTCCAATTCTTTTTTCTCTTCAGCCCCGTTTGAAAGTACGTCCTTTGGCCAAAGCGATATTATTCGTAATGAACTAACATAAAATTATAGCGGCTTATTTTTCGTATTACTTACATTGTATACCTTAACGATAAGATGAAGCTTACGACTAGCCCCCTTTTCACCATATTGGCATTGATTGCCTACTTGCCCAGTATTCTTGCTGTGGGAAGACAAGCCATGAATAAGCGTTCGGTTGCCGTGTTGAGCAATGAGCTGGCTAATAATGGCACTGCTTCTGGAAACGGCGCCGGAGCGGTCAATTACGGCCAAGGCGAAGACAACAAGGATGACGCAGGGCAGAATGCCGAAGAGGATAAGGATAAAGACGATAATGGAAATGAAGAAGACAACGCCAACGACCAGCAAGATGCTGAGGAAGAGGAAAAGAACCAGGATGACAATGCCAACGAACAAGATGATCAAAACAATGACCAGAACGATGATCAGAAAGATGACCAGGACCTTAAAGACAACCTTGACGATGCTAAGAACGACAAGGATTACAAGGATAATATCGAGGACAATCTTCAGAAGAATATTGGAGACCTTATGCTCTTACTAGGTGTATGCAACTTTGATCTCGGTAGCATCAGTGATATAGGTATCGGCAGCCAAATCCAGCTTCTCCTTCAACTCCAGCAACTCGCCCAGCTTCAACAGCTTGGACTTGTCAACTCATTCTCCATCGAACAACTTCTTCGCCAGGAAGTTCTCCTCAAAAACTTCAACCTTAGTGAGCTTTCCCCCGGTATAGTTAATTTACTAGAAACATTTACTAACAAAGCCTAGAAATCATCAAACGGACTGTCGGCGCATCCGTCAAGCAGGCTGCCCGGGGGAAGAAGCGCGCTATCATGGCTAGAAAGGAATGCCAAAACAAGAACAAGCGTAATTAGGAGAGCATATTGCCAGAAGTAAAGAATCAGTCTGTCGAAAGTCAGGGTTAAATCGAGTCTAGGTGGTAGCTATGGAGTCATGGTCTACCTAAACTTGTAGTTTCGAATTTACTGGATATTCAATTCATACCACAATATAAATAATAATTCCTTGTACGCAGATACGGCGTTGTTTTTGTGACAAGGCGCATTTCCGCTTATATCAGAAGAGTCTTTAGCCATTATGAGTAATATGATCGGAGAAAAAAAAAATATATTAATCAAGGCAGATATTTGCAACAGTCCTTTCAGTGTTCTTGTTCTCCATGTATGCGCTTCTCTATCATCTTTCGCGGCCCTCTAGTTATCCAAGGCGAATAAATAGAATACCTCAGATAGACATTCTCTATAACTGGGTAGACCTAGAGGAAACAACCCGTCTCATCCACAAAGCCTGGTGAATTTACGAATATAGAGTCATAGTATGTATTATAGCAGCACGGCCTGAAGATAAGGTAAATCGGGAAAACAAAGTTGTTCATACTATGATCAGACAAAAACAGATACCTAGGTATTGCGCTCGGAATAGTACCATGTGTTCTGTATTGGGTTCGGATATATCAAGTTCCAGTGCAAACACGACTTAGACCCATACATGTTAAATGTCAGTACTATATAATAATGCCTTGGGCATATGTGTGTCGCATCTGTAACACATCCGATCTTTAGGAACGGGAGCTTGGGGCAGCATGGAAGCTCCCTAATGATAGATGAATAGATCTTGTCCAGGTTTCCTTAGTGCCGTGCCGGTAGATCTCTTGGAAGTAACATGCCCCTGTTGATCTGGGGTTGAGTGTCAAAACGAGTAACATTACTCTATGATTGGCTAGTAGCCTTGTTACTAAGATAGCCCTGACCATAGTTAGATCGGAACTTCTCAATACACCATCCGGAAGACCGAATAGCAGATTCCGAGAGAAGTCCCTTCTTGAAAACCCGAACCCAGTTCTGTGCTGCCGGCTAGTCGGCACCTCCATAATGAAAATGTACCCTGCATTTGACCCCTGTGTTGGTTAAGACTTGCCAAGAAGTTGACAGATGTCAGCCATAACTTCAACTTATTCACTAGGTATTATACAAACCTCATCGAGCTTTTATAAGATAAGTACGCTAAAAATCAATTAGAACAGTGATGATTTGAAATGAGTTCATTTATGTATCATCCCATTGATTTGTTCTAGCAGCATTTTCTCATGTTTTATCTTTAATATCTTAGTAGCGAAAGTCGCGGGAGACGATATCGCCAATCCTTGACGACGATCAAGCGAGTTGTTAAACTGATTTAATGTAACGGCGTCAAAGAGACACCAATCTCATGCGGGGAAATCCTCTAAGAATGAAAGTACATCTCAAGATAGAGTACATCATAGACGATTAGCGTAGTCAGATCTTGTTACAGCTATGGTTAAGTAGACTAGGTATTTCCCCCCTTAAGATGTACTTCGGATCTACGCCTTGGGATCCGGCCAAAAAGCCTTCCGTGAATGATTAATAGGACTTATAGCTACTACTAAGTTGCATCATGGAGACTCAAATGAGTAAACTGTAACAGCCCTCTACCTCCTTTCCCTCGGGGTCTATCATGTAATATGCGCCAGGGGCCTTTAACCATGGAGGTTTTCGTCCATGCGAGGATGCAGTCGCTGAAGCATTCTCATAGCTATTACCGCCAAGACATTCCCACAAGCTGTCGAGAGTTTCCATTCCGGATATAGGTACCTCATCGACTCGGCTTGTTTTACTACTCCCACATCCGCCTAACGCTATGTACATCCTGACACGCACCGGAACTCTCCTTCGACGATGTTCCGAATTGCCATTATCCCCTCGACAGCTTGGCAATGTTTCCAGGCATCACGCTATCGATCAACATAGTATGCCATCTCACATATAAGAAGATATTTATTTCATCCAGATCTGCCTCTTTCTTCTAGTCATCCCATCACCAATCTAAAGACATCTTCAGGCCTTTCTGACCATTCTCTCTCATTCATTCTTTCAGAGGTATGTCCCAAGCCTCCTCCTATTGACTGGTTGAATGATCTCAACTGACATCTGAATAGCTGCGCTCGTTGTTCGTTTCATTCTTTATATCCACTCATTAGAACTTTCGAGGTAAGTTGTATGACAGCAACGGATGCCACATAGACCCTACAACTATTGACAAGGCGAACTAACTTGTATAGCTGTGCTCATTTTTGTTTAATACTTTAATCTTTCAACACTCACTATACCTTACATATCCAACATGAAGGCCGCTACTGTCCTTGCTAGCGCTCTTGCCGCTATTGCTACTGCCGCTCCCACTGCCACTCCCGAGAAGCGAGCTGTTATCGATCTTGGAGCCTTCAATAACTTTGACTTCGCCAACAAGGATCTTCAGTATCTGCGCGCCATCAACGGATTCGACTTGCAAGCCTTTGCCCAGTTGTCTGTCTTCAACAACCTGAACATTGGCGGGTTTCAGGACCTGTTTTCCAATGACGCCCTTGACATCAACTCGCTGCTCCAGCTGCAGCAGATTGCTCTCCTGTCGCAGCTCGGCGGCCTTGGTCTCTTCAGCAACTTTGACCTTGGCTCCCTCCAGCTGAATGTTTTCGACCTCGGTCTCATCGGCGGCATTGGTGAATTTGATGTCTCTTCCCTCATCGACAAGGCCCTTGTTCCTCAAATCGATGCTATCATCCAGAAGACGGGTAAGCGTTCCCAAAGATACATATTTATAATATATATTGTGCTAATAATTACTTTGAAGAAATAAGCGCTGTTGTCATCAAAGCATAAATATGCCACAAGATCCCGGTGATTATACCCGTGGCATTGAGAGAATTAATGGAGGGTTGACTTCATGGAGGTTGGGGTGCATAACACAGGATAAGAAAGGCGATGAAGGAGGGTAATACCCTGAGATGATTTCATTTTCATGCGAATATAGCTCCTTCTCATCCACTCGATAATATTATAGGTTACTAAAACCCACTTTTACAATGTACTCATGAGTGTGGAAGATGTAGTGCTAAAAACTGGGTAATAAAGAGTGAAGGTTGTTAGGGTTTCTGAAGATGAGTCTTATCCAGCTTACCTTAGTGAGATCACTCATCGGCAATGGACAACCTTGAACATCATTTTACATGTGTTACGGAGTTCTATTTTTGGGAACTGTTGTACATATTCTAGGGGGGCTTCTAAAGTCTTGCGTGATTTTCAAAGCCATTGGGAAAAGTAACATCAAGTATGCTCAATCACTTGTTCTTGAAACCCTTAGGCAGACATGTCTGGACATAAAATCGCCAACCACATCGTACCAGTCTGGCCTATTTATTTATAAACTATCTACCTGGGAGAAACAGGTTCGTTGCTCCTCAAGGAACTCTAACTAAGGTAGTTCTGGTAACCAGAACTATACATACTAAACCACGTCCTTTATCCTAAGGGGTCTCGAGTGAGACCCCCGACGATGCGTATAATGCGTAGGTTGGTATTCGTCTTATCAACCCGCTCTAAAGATAAGCAGCGGTGCTGTTCCGGGAAATATTTACTATCAGCCATCAGGAGAAAGTGGCGGTATGGTGAATTGCTAACCTAGCCATGATGAAAGGGGAGCATTGGCCTTGATCACCGATCATCATCCAAGATAGGGGTAATGACGTTTTCATTGCTTAATGTGTTCATCGACGACGAAAGCGGACTTATCTTAACTGAATGGATGCACATCACCCTAAGTAGGATAGCTATAGATATAGTAATGCATTGTTCTTCTAATATGTCGCAGTTGAGATATGTAAAGAACATCTCTACCTTACTTACAGCATGCTCATAATAGATTAGTTCCTCTACATGAAGTGGTAGAGTATGAGTGAGATCACTGGGAAATGTGATTCTAGGTAGCTCATATCTCGCATTTTTCACTATTAAGAAAGTACAATAAGGGGTTGATAGTGTTTGAAGACACAACGCTACTTGTTTATATGGTCAGTAGACAGCTCTCTGAATGAGGACACTGCTGGGGGTAAGATAGGGGCAGTTCTCTTGACGATAATTGTCTCGTCTCAGGGGTGCAGTGAACATCTACCCCTATGTCGTGCCACTATGGCGGCGTTCCGCAACTATGATATTCTTGGTCGCGTACGTATATCCATGCCTGAATGAAGATGCCGGACGAGAAAAATAAGTATAAATCGGTAAACGCGATCATCTAGCCACTACCGCCTCAGTGGACCAATCATGGTCTACGTAGTCTCGATATCGGATGCTGCAGCGATCTTCGCTTATATGCAGACATGGGGAACTACCGGCATCTCACGTACACTTATCCCTTGTTACATACAGCCTTATCGACTCTTCTTAAGATTCCTTTTTTTCTCTTTTTTATTATCTTTAATTTTTTTTTATCTATACCTACCTGTTACGATTCCCTGGTTATGTCGTATTATTTGACTGCGGTTTGTATGTTTTGTTGAGGCTTTCTGGCGGGGTCGATACGATCATCGGCCTTGAGACCTACTATGTAAGGCCGAACTTCTAACTCGTGAGGCCGATAACTAAGACGAATATAATACATATTAAAAAAGGTGGGAGGCCAACCAGACGATGTTTCATAAGGCAGCGAGTTCGTATCTCCGGTCTCACTTAAGCCGGTTTAATGTAGGTATCGCTACATACTTCCTCCCTCGTCATCGAGTGGCTTGATACCACCTTAGGTCTAGTGTCAGGCCAGCCTCGTGGTTCAATTAATTAAAATAAAGTCCTTACAACATCCCGTTGTACTCAAGCTTAGGTATTGATGAAAAAGAGGCGGTCATCGGGGCCGACTTCTTACCGTCGATGCATGGTCTATCACCATGCCTAATGGGCCTACCATTTTTTTTTCCCTAGCTGCCCAACACACACACTATCGACTTAGCTGCGCTGTCAGCACTTGTTACACAGTTGACCGAAACACTGATTCGGTGCTTGGCGCCCAGTAGGATCTCTTAGCCGGAGTTTCCAAAGCAGACGAGCATCATAAAAAAACAAGAAAAATCTGCCTTTCACAAACATCGTTTTGCGTCTAGGTGCATAGTATCCAAGAGGTGGGAAACTGTCAGCCATTCTTGGCTTCCACTTGGGCGTGGGGGCCATTGGCCCTAAGAGAAGCCAGATGGTCGATGTCAAGAGGAAACGATCTACGGAGCTAAGGAATAAACCAATCTGAAATGTTATAAGCGTATCTTGTTACTGTTGCACCCCGGCGGCCCTAAAAGGATCATGCCCCTCCATTACATAGCGTAAGGGAAGAGACCATGGGCCATGGGCTATGGGCTATCTCAGCGTCTAAACCGTAGATAGGTAGGTAAGGTAGTTATGGACTTTCAACGGATTAGATAAGAGGGTTCCTTTTCTTACGGATGCTGCGGTGCAAGGTCTCAGCCACGGTGCGAACGCGTCTAGTTCTAGGTCGGCTAGGGAATGCCGTTCTCTCGCATAAAAAACCGCAATATCAAACCATTAATTAGGTCAACGAGTCATGTGTAGTTCACTAGGGGGGGCTTCACTTGAATAGTAACGGACTTACTTGTCTTGATATTGACAAGCCTGAAAGAGGACTTTAAGACCAGTTTATATTGACGTAAATCTCTTTCGGTCCTCAGCACGCATGACCCAGTGCGAGTCTCGGCACCAATCCCGGGCTTCGCCGCACCACGTCCGGGAGAGGCAATAGGGAAATTTATTGACAGACCCAAAAAGACCGTAAGAAAACGCCCGCACCAACAGTTCCCCATCCTTCGGGGCTGCGGGCTACAGTATTCTCGACTCTTAGGTGGACCCCCGTGTAAGACGTGTCACTAGAACGAGCTGATTCGCGCATCCTACACACATCGGGGCAGTGCAGACTCTGTTCCCTCGTAATTGGCTATATGTACGCCCTATCGATCCTTTCGAGCGTTAAGCTAGTACGAAGTTAATCCCGTGAAGTCACTGCAACGAGCTGCGGTTCCTGGGCTCTTCGTGGCTGGAACAAACACCCCTTGGCAAAAGTCCTTCGGTGCTCGGATGTCTAAGGTAGACCGCTATCCTTCTTCCCATCTAGCTAGCCAACTACTCTCTTTCACATCCTCCCTTCGTTTTGTAATAGGCTAGTTTTTAGTTTTATGAATCGAGTGGTGTTATAATCTTTATCTACTTTTCTGGTCAGTTTTGGGCTCGAGAACATCGATATTTGACGCACTCCGTCTCATCACTCGCTATGCGGTTTCCTTATATGCTACTGGCTTTAGCAGCCAGCGTCACTGCGGACAATACAGCACAACTAAGACGATCCGATGAAAGCGGACTGACACTCAAATCAAGAAAACCCGTTGAGGCCCCCCAATTACTAGAGGCAAGGTTCAATCCGGCTGATGGGGGTATACCTGGGGGTGTATTTTGTGACGAAAACAGCTATGACCCTAGTGCTTGTGCTGAATTCCACAAACATCTCGAAGATGAGAAAAAGGAAAACGACAAAGATAACGATGACGACGACGAAGATGAAAAGCATCACGGCAGCGGGGTTATAGCGGGAATTGTAATAGGCTCTTTCATCGCACTTCTATTCGTTTTAACCATATGGTATTGCTTCCGTATCCGACCAAGGAGGAGACAACGGATACTAGAGCAGCGCAGGAAAGCGGATGAACTTGAGAATGGTTATGAGTTCTCTCCCCCGAGCGCATATCAACCAATTCCTCCAACCCAACCCATGCCTGAAAGCCAGAACCCGTCCCAGCAAAATGTCAGGTTCCAACCCACACCTTATCCAGGGAACGTGCCGTCCCCATCAGTAACAAATTCATCAATGTCCGGCTTGGCTCTACCGACTCCGGCACTTACATATTCACCATCTGTCACATCTACTACCGTTTCCCCCTTATCGCCAATACCCGCCGCTCACACGTCGAGCGACAAGCCTCCCGCGTACGCAGCGGTGGCAGCCCTCCAGTCTTCCGAGCCGCAACCCGAAGCGAGCGCATACCAGATGGGCCAGACTCCCATGCCGTTGGATCCGCCGATGTACCATCTAACGGAGGCACCAAGGCCCGCCATTATGGATATAAAAGGGGAACACTTACCTCGATACTAAGAAAATTGTATGATGGGATACTGCGAAGTGTCTAGGTAAACGATGTCAGTCATTTCTGTGGATAAGGTGTCCAAGTTCTGGAATTCTGTTGTAGATATCCCCTAATATCCAGGAGTTCGCTGTCTTTTACCACTCTGTACTCGTATTAGGAAAGGATGTCATTTCTCAGGAGCGAGTTTGCACAGAAGAATCGATAACTATTTTTTGGGTTTTTCTATGTTGGTAGAAAGGAAGAGAAAGAGAGAGAAAAGCGATAGTTCTGTTTCTCCTTATGAATGCCTGTAAAATCAATCCCCTTTGAACATAATAAATAAGCGATGGATGGTGATAATGTCGTGTCCGCAACTCCTGATTGATTGAATCCCTAGACCCGGCCGAGTTCAAAGTTACAGAAACGTCTTGAGACTTTAGAAGAAAAAACCATACCCAGTAATATTAATGCAGAGCCCACTCGAATTAGCGAAAACATAACTCGTCGTGTAAATATGCTGCTGCATGAACGTATTGATGTAGATGGTGATACAACTTTGCCATAAAAAGGAGATCCGTAGAAATTCCTAGCAAACCATATGTCATGTCATGCATCTTCATGGAATAATCGTCAACACATGAAAGCCTCCTCCCCAAGTTACGGGATACCACAAAAAAAAAAACGTTTCCTCTTCAGTAAAATATTCCCATCATTTGCCTGACATTATCAAAAGTCGAATCTACGTAACGATTCCGTGGGGATCCTGCTCGACGTGCTCCACCCACTCGTACACACGGTGCATGCCGCGTCCGGGCCCGGTGAGGCCTGCGAGGACGGAGTCTTTCGGGGACATGGACGCGGCTCGCTGGCGGTGCCGGACGCGGGGTCCAGGCTCGTATAGAGCCGAGTCGTCCATGTAGCCGCGCGTGGCGGCTCGTCGGGGAGCACCCGTTCGGACATTCGGCTGGCGCGTGGGATTTCGTATAATTCCTCGTCGTCCACGGTGTGCCTGCGCATCATAGGGGTGTCGCCAAAGGGGCTTGGGACGGGACTAGCGGCGGGCCCATTGCTCGGGGAGCGGTGGGCGGAGGGGTATGGACTGTCCAAAGCCTTGTTGAGTCGGGGTAGGGGCCTGGCGCTGTTCGAAGCGGTCGGCTAGACGCCGCTCCATCGAGCTGGCACGAAGACCACGCGCCCTGTTCACGCCGGTGACGTAGTCCGCAACTGAACCCGCTGTCCTTTCGAATGGTCCTACCGGCGGTGGCGCGGGTGCCGGTGGTGCGACGACAGTCTGTGCTCGGCGCCTATAGGGGTTATTCATATTGAAGTGTCCCGTGTTGGTATTGATGTTGTTAGCGTTGCCGAGGCCCATTACGTCGTCCGCAGGATCCATATATTCATCCTCGCTGTCCTCGAACTGAAGTCGACGTGCCAACTCTTCGTCCCGCTGCTCCTGGAGACGCCTACGGAGAAGCTCATCGTCGTAGGGGTTCGGCCGAGTTCGCAGACCGTTACCGGGCGAACGCCTAGCATCGAAACCCTGAGCGGGAGGGGCGCTCCTGAGACCTAACCTCTCGCGGTCTATCATCGGTTCTGGGATCTGCATGTGGTCGAGGGCTTCGGCGTCGGCCCCCTCATAGTTGAACCATGGGCATTCGCAAGTCTTCCACTTCAGACCACAAATCATACAAAACTCGGCACCACAACGACTAAGCGTATAATTAGAAATGCACAAGTCCTAGTCATAAAGAATGATGTCTTACCAAGTCATGTGATTGCATCCTTCTTTCAACTCGACCATATTTCTGCAGTTGAAGCAACGCTGCCATCCCTCTTCCTTGGCCTGTTGCAGAATCTGGTTGGTTTCTTCATCAGCAGGGCATGGACCGGAGCCGTGCCATTTATTGTTGCAGTCGCAGCATACACGAGTATGACAGCTACCACATCTACCTACCTTGCGGCCATTGCGGTGCTGCTGGATTTGGTCCGGTCTGATCCAGCGACCACATCTCTTTCCTGGGCAGTACACGCGGTTTCGAGTGGAGAACTCGTGAAACTTGCGGTTCCAAGTCTTTTTGAAATCGATGTCGAACAGGTTCTCAACGTGCTTTAGTGGGATACAGTCTGGTCCGCAGCATCGCGGCGGCATCTGCGCCGGGTCTTTAACAGAGAGCTTGAAGCTGCGCTTCAGGCACGACTTGCACATCCGATGCCCACACTTCAATTTGGCAGTCTTCGACGCTGGTAGGTCGTCGAGGCACACGACACATTCCACCCTATTCAAAAACAACGGTTAGGCTTGTATCATTTACCGGCAGCGTGCTGCACAGAGTTGCTCGCAAACTTACATCTTCGAGTGTTTGTCGGGCGGCGACTGGAGTCCTGGACCCATGAACCTATTCAGAAAAGCTGGAGAAGATATTGAGGAGGAACTCATACTCTGAGATGCCACATGTGAACTGGGAGCTGTATGCGCCCGTGGAAGCGAAGGCTTCGCAGGGTATCCCACATCAGATTCATAATACCTCCTCCGATGAGGTCTGATAGGGTCGTCAGTATCATTGGCTTCGACGAATGAAAAAAAATTGCAGGCTTACCGTTTTGATGAACTAGCCTCTGGCTCATCGTAAATATCTCGATGACGAGGACGAATTCGGGAAGTGCTTCGAGATTCTATGTGTCCCGACCGCGGTACGGATTTAGACCTTTCTCGTAAACGACGGAGGGTATTTTCGTATTCGGGTTCTTCATCGCTATCTTCTTCATAAGCAGGTCTTTCTCGATGTCTTGATCGGTGTCGTCGTCGGGAGGCCCGGTCGACCGGGGGCGGAGGCGGGGTTAATGGGACCTGAACTGGTCTTTTGCGGGCTCGGCGCTTAAGTCTCTCATCCTCACTGGAATCCGATGACTCAGTGTCAACGCTTGAATCTCTCGAAGAAGACGGTGATGGGAGCCTCGAGGTAGGCCTCGATCGATACAATGGGGTGGATCGCGGTGGTGTGGATAATTCATAGGTCTCATCATCTCCGCTACTAGTGTCTATGGTCCTGGCCCTGCTCCTAGTCCTAGTCCTCGATTGCGTCCTGGGTCTAGATCTGGACCTAAGTCTCGAAATCATCTTCGCCTGCTCGTCATCATCTTCGCCATCTTCAACCTCGAGATATACCGCCCGACCTTTCCCGTTCCGAGATCCGACGGTGGCCGACCGGGGACGAGTCAGTTGCTGCTGTGGATGAGGCATTGGGTCGGTAGCATCTGAGTCGTCGTCTTCGGACTGCGGTGCACCTTGTTGAGAATAAATTTTTAAATTTCTACCGGCAAACCTGTGTATTTCAGGTCCTCGGGGTCGGTAAGGCAGCGAATGGGGATTGGGATCATGTCGTGAGTCCCAATCATGGTGGCGAGATGGGGAGGGACTGCGTGTCTGGTGTCGACGTCTGGACCGCTGCTTGGCTCCGACATGCTGTGATTGTGCCATTCGTCCGTTGTGTCAGCCCCGTACGTACGGATTCGCAGAGAAGACCGACTTTGCTCTACTGCTTCGGTTGGTTGAGAAATCCTGCCGGTATCGTGGGAAATGAACAGCTGGTTACTCCTGAATGGCTAGTTGCATGCACTCAATTCAGTGCTGATTGGGCTGTATGGTTGCAGTCTGCATTAGGAGTGGGATGTGCAGTATCGGGCGAAAACATCCCCAATAGACGTCAAAGTCGTAGGACAATGATGTGTGATCGCACCTAGTTACGATTTAATCGTCTACGGGATCCTACACGATAACTGGACCGCGCTGTCGTAGGGAGAGATACGAGAGGTGAGGTATGTCCCGTATGGGTATGGGTATGGGTATGGGTATGGGAAAAGCTGTGGAGGTGAGACAGTGAGAACAGGTGGTCAGGGCAAAATATCGGTTCTAACCTGAATATGATACTGATACTGTACGATACTATGTAAGGATGTAAGGATGTAAGGATAAGGATACTATTACTACATGTCTCCCACTGTTTTCTCCGCCTTCGCTGGCTATCCCCCTGCCCCTCTGTTCTAACCGTTCTAACCCTCACCTGTGATCTTCACCTGGGGGTCCTTGGGGAATGGCCCGAATGGTTTGTTTGAGTGGATCAAAGGTGGCCGGGAACCCCTGGAAAACGACTTTCCGTTGGTTGGGCTCTGATTCTGGCGGCACAAGCGCAACCAAAACCTGGCTTCTAAATGGTCCCCCTCCATGCCAGATGCCCCTCACACATGTGAGTTCCAGCCCGTTCGTCACGCTGAGAAAAAAAAATTATTAAAAATTAGTAGAGCTCTAACCTCTCCCGTCGCACATAAGTTTAGCATAGCAGAGGGACATTTCCTACGATTGGCAATTCTCATCAAGTGACTCGGAGTAAATACCATCGAAAATAGACAATCCTTCGTCACGAGTGCGTTAGCTCCTCCTGATCGTCGTCATCTATTCCAATATTCCAAGAAACCATCCTTCCAATGCAGCATAAAGGGGTGGTTGGATGATCAGTCATCAGGCAGTCAGGCAGGTGGTAAGTTACACGAAAAAGCAGTATCCTGCGATAGATCACTGCTCGCCGTTCGCTACTCGCCCCTATATATTAATGATTACCATGGTTCCTGAAGTGTGATCGAGGTGGTAGGGCGTCTTTCTCGTGCAGCCTGCCTCGATTCCTGTGTCAGTGTTACTAAGTTGGATACGTATCTGACACAGCATTGCCTATTTGGCTAGTCAGTACTACTACATCAGGCAGCAGAAGAACGCTGCTGTACGACAACAGCAGGTTTCCAGAGTTCCAACCACATATGTAAACCTGGTCCGACCAACCAGCCCTGTGCAGCCTCAAGCCTAACGGCCCATCCCGTGAATCTTTACCAAAAGTATCTAATGCTGGGGAGAATACATGCCCCAGAGCTCATTTTGTTGTGTAAATAACGGTCTTGATCCCTAGTGTACCCAAGCACTTCAGCTTCGGTAGCCTGCATATGTAGGTCTAAGAGCTTGTCAACACCATACCGACCTAGCAACCTTAGATTGTCATTTTTCGGTTCAAGTGAATATTTATTTGGCTAGTTTTGACAATCTTTGCATCAGATTGATCAATAAGGAAGTTCTATCCTCCTAAGGGATTGAACGTGAATCAGATATAGAAACCGGCAGTTCCATCGCCCTTCGGCGGCGGCCGTTATAGTTAGACTAACCGACAGATACTAGGCCTAAATAAGACACGGCAACATCATCGCCGCCCCGTTAAATGTTTTCGTACTTAGGTAGTGAATAGCAATTATAATTAGGCATTCTACGGTTTATTCAGTGGCAGGTTTTGAGAATCTCTAAATTCGTGAGGACCAAAGGGGCTCTTGAATGGACCATACAAGACCACGTCTAAACAGTTCACATATAGGTAAGTAAGGTAAGTATTGGTTCCCTGACAACAAGTAACCTACCTAGGTACACAACCCTAAGCTCTCCTATAGAAACAAGCCAAGTGAAGAGGTTGAATTTTACATTCCCTTCATTTCTTTAGTTTGGTACAGGAAACTTTCGAGAAAAGTAGGTATGCATGTAATTCTATATCCCTGTTCGAAACAACGTGGGTATCTTTCGTTCACACAATATACTCCCCACAACCTTATACTCATGCCAACTGGTCTTGAAGATATTGCCCCTAAAATACAGTCTACTTAATAATGCTGTCAGAAAACAGTAGAGTACCCGGTCTCCTTCTTGAGGATAATATGGGCTGTTTTTTTTTTTTTTTTTTAAAAAAAGTCTGACGGGTACCTACATAGTCTTTCAAATGGTCTGTAATTAACATTAATTTAATGAATGCATACTGAGTGAGAAGTATGAGTTTCACTACCTATAACTAGTGCACTTGTATCAGAATAGCGAGTTAGGTTAAGCCCTACGTCTTTCATACGAATCGCAAGGTATTTGCCTATCCAAGGCATCTAAGTGACTAGGTACTAATCTTCATAGATATAACTAAAACATCTAAAGTTTATGATGCGTATGACTAATTAGTTGTTGAGACTATCTGTTTGGTAAGAAATGTAAGTATGTAAGTAATGGGCCAAGTTTAGATTAGAACTCAATCAACCCTTCACGAATAAACAACAAGATAAAAAAGGAAGAAAATGAAAAGAGCTCATAACCCTAAGTTAATAAGCTATTGACATGGTTTAGGTACGCACAGGGTAGTTAACCAGTGAATTAGAACAGAGAATCCCTAAGTACGGATATTTTCCTCCTTGGTCTATAACCTATAACTTTATACTCACTTGTCGTAGCACTGAGTAAGTATAGTATCAGAACAACTATCAAATCAGCTTATCGTAAAGCAGGAGGAAGTGAGACGTTGTTGTACACGATGAAAATTTTAGACTTGCTGAGATGCAAGGATGACCCTTCGGCTTATGAACAAGTTCTTATGATGAGTTCGGGTAAAGAAACACGAGCCCATATCCGAGAGCTGCTTACATGTTGTGTAGTGAACGCCACAGACCACAGGCCACGGACCTCGGACGTAGGTCTTATGTTGTGCTAAAAAAGGAAATGCGAAAGTGGTTTTGGGGGGATTTAAAGGGTTTAAGGGGGGGTAACTCAGAAGCGTGGCGGCGCTATTTTAGTACAGTGTCAGTGACGTCGGTACTGCATTAGCTGGCGCTGCACATTTTGTTATCGGTAGCAACAGCTGCCCGACCCTGCGGATCCGTGGACCTTTGTTCAACTTTGACCGCGTGCTTCTTTCTCTCTTAGACCCGACTTTTTACATCAATACATTCACGATTCCACAAGATCATCGTTGACTCCCACTAAAACAACGTAATGGTCCCTTTAATTATCTTTTAAATTTTCATATCCGCTCATTCCCCTACGTACCTGTAATATGTCGACACCTCGCTCTTCAATGTGCCCTGCCGATCCTTCCAGTTCTACTATCTAGAACTCATCTTCGCATGTTACCGACTTGTCCGCATTTCGTCATAGACAGTCGACCATACCAAGTGTCTCCCAGGCAGATGATTGGTTCTCGAGGGGGGCCTTTCTGAAACATGCTTCTCCTGCACCAGGTTGGCAGCGTCAAGATTGGTGAAGTCGTCCGCTACACCGTAACTTATACGCCATCGCATGACCGAATACTACCTTCTCCCGACGTCCTACACCTACGAATCCGCAATACTTCTCCCATTCCCCTACGAGCTGCCTTTATCCATGGCCCCTATACCCTTGACGTTTCCGCCTGCCCCGCTCACTACGATCCGAATGTCAAGTTCGAAAACCCTCAGCGTTATGGCGTCCCTGAATTTGAGCCCATGCTCAAGGCTGGAGGCACGTGGTCATGCCAGTTGATCGTACCAGACGATATCCGCGAGAGTGCCGGAACAGGAGCTGCGAGGGGCGATTTTAGTTATGATGCTACAAACGAGGTGGTCCCAAAAACTGCGAGTTGGATAGTGGAGGTTACGAGTCAGGTCATATTTTCAAACAGTGCAGCCGTGGGCTACGAGATCTTGCTCGCGCGCGATGAGAAAAGCCTAAACTTGGGCAGCGTACCAGTTATAGGCGGTCAGGCTCAGGTCCCGCAACCCGGAAAGGTAACGGATTTTCAGCAAAGCATAGGCGCAAAGGATGGCCATCACTCCGCTCAGCCTAAGGGCGTCTTCTCAAAAGCTATTACTTTGAAGGTTGAGGATACGGCCAGTCTCTGGAATACACCACCGCTTCCTGGTTGGGATGAATTGGACCATGGAAAACACAAGGAATCAGCTGTGAGCAAAGCAACAGGCAGCGTTGCGGAGTCAACAGAGACTGAAGATGATAACCCAAAAAGACAGCCTCCTAAGAAGATACATCTAGTGGTTGTGACGCATGGCCTACATAGTAACCTTGGAGCTGATATGCTATATATGAAGGAGAGTATTGACGCGGCTGCAAAACAAGCCAAGGTCGATGCAAGGGCCAGGAAATCGCGAGCAAGGGCAGAGACGGGCAGCATTCCTGACGCTGATGATGATGAATACGACGATGAAGAGGTGATAGTAAGAGGCTTTTCTGGGAATGCTACCCGAACCGAAAGGGGCATTAAGTTTCTTGGCAAGCGTCTGGCGCGTTGGGTGCTATCCATGACCTACCCAGACCAGCCTTTTCTGCCATCTAGAAAAAAGGCAGCGACTGAGAGTCTTGCTAACGCTTTTAAAAGTGACGGTGGTAGCGATGATGCGTCAGGGAAGCCTGCACATAAAAGCAGTACCATACACAAGGGCCAATATCACTCCGACGACCGCAAGTTCCAGTTTACCAGTATCAGCTTTGTTGGGCACTCGCTAGGGGGTCTTATTCAGGTGTATGCCATAGCGTATATTCAGAAACACTCGCCTCAGTTTTTCGACTTGATACGGCCGATCAACTTCATCGCCCTCGCATCTCCGTTGTTAGGCCTTAGCAATGAGAATCCTCTATATGTTAAATTTGCTCTCGATTTTGGCCTCGTCGGGAGAACTGGGCAAGACCTAGGTCTTACTTGGCGGGCACCAACTATTGCCCGAAGTGGTTGGGGAGCATTGGTAGGCACCCTAGGAGAGAGTGCCCATAAAAAGGTAATAGGAGAGACGCAACCAGAGTCGAAACCGTTATTACGTATTCTACCAACTGGTCCAGCACACACAGCGTTGAAGAAATTCCGGAACCGGACCGTCTATTCCAATGTGGTAAACGACGGGATTGTACCGTTGCGTACAAGCTGCCTATTATTCCTAGACTGGCAAGGGCTTGGTCGAGTGGAGAAGGCTCGACGAGAAGCCGGCTTAGTTGAAACTGTTGTTGGGTTTGGTTGGGCGGAATTAACAGGTGCTAACGTGTCGTCACGAAGGGGTCCCTGGTCACCGACAACTGAAGAGCCACCATCAATATCACAGTCTGGTGTCGAGTCTGAGTCTTCTCACAGTGACTCTCACGAAGTGCCTCAGCCATCAACTAACGCAACGGTAGAGGACGACAGGCGCAGTCTAAATATAGCCAGTCCCCTTTCAGAGACTGGAACAACAAGTCAGAACTCGCAGACCAACAATGATTTTCCGTTCTCGGGAATTTTTAATTTCTTCAAATCCAACGAGTCACAGAAAGCCACAACCCGTAAAACGCCCCCACCATCTCCGCGGGAGAACAAGATTTATCAGCGCAGTCAAACATTGAGGATAGACGGAGCTACGGACTCCGCATCGTCAAGTAAGTCGAAGGTGTCTTCCGGCCATGAACTTAGCGAAGACCCAGCAAATGACGTATCTGCTCCCCCGAGAACGACATTCTTTGAGTCTGCGGGCGATATTCTTAACCCTAAGTTACCAACAGTAGATTACCTGATTGACCCTTCAAAGCGACCACGCACCATCTTTCATGATCGAGTCTATCATCCCTCTGATATCCCCCCACCACCACTCAAGAAACGTACTACCAAGGCACTTAGCTTCCGACACAAGTCAAACACTAGCCTCGCATCTTCATCTTCTAAAGATGGGAATGGAAGTATCCCTTCACCGAGGGCTGGAGTTGAACATGCGGATTCCGAACTTTCGACTCGCGATTATGATGATCCTATGCATACTGATCCCAGTAGAGATGTTGACGATGTTGTTGATAGCTCCAGCATGAAGGTTGAGGAAAAGATTGCACGGGCATACCACCGCGGTCTAAGTTGGCGAAAAGTCTTAGTCTCACTAGAGCCAGATGCGCACAATAATATAATCGTGCGTCGCAAATTCGCCAACGCCTTTGGCTGGCCAGTTATTAAACACCTAGTTGATGCTCATTTTAGCGACAGTGCAGCTGCTCGCATGGGAGATGAGGTTGAGCAATCTGGTGACCGTGCCAAATCTATGGACCAGAGACCTGACGAGACCGGTGCCGAGACTTACACACAAGAAGACGCCCAACCCGGGAAAGGCAAAGATAGTGCGAAGAGCCACAAACATACCGCAAGTGAAGCTATGGAGGCTAAAGATGCTGTTCCGGATCTACCATCCCTAGCCCAGGAGAGGAAGTCAGCTCCTTACAGTTCGAGAGACTCGCCGCCTCGCCCATCCTACGAGAGGCTCGATTCCGCAAGCTGGAGTGATCGCGAATTCGCAGACAGTGGGGATGATAGCGAAGTCGATTTAGATATGGCATATGGCAGGCCCAAGATTCTGACATCGTCGGAGTCCGAGGACAAGGATAAGCAAAGAGCCAGTAGCCCAAGCTGGAATTGGACAGAGAAGATCGTAGGCAAAGGTGCTGGAAAGAGAGTAAAGAGTCCCAAGGGCCTGAAAAGTCCAAAACCCGAAAGCGAGAGCGAAAGTGGGACCGGAAGCACGCCTGTCAACTCGGACTTAAAATGATAATATGCCTGTTAAAAGGTGTTTTTGAAACTCGGGAATAGGTTACGAACATAGCGCGGGAGTCTCGATAGAGGAGCATGGACATTTGGGTATAGCATGTTAGATGTTTGTTTCATCAGTTTGGAATAATAGGATCATGCCTATTCCGAGGTACCGTACAATATTAGTGAGCCATATGAACCAAATGACTTTTATACCTATATATAATTTATAATACCCATTACATACCTTGAGCGATCATTCTACAGATTACGACCCGTGATACGATATGTATGGCTTGACTTATCTTGTCTTCTTAGTGTCTCGATATAAGTATGGAGGCATAGTATCTACAACTTATGCCATTAATCAAACTCACAGGCAGCAGTGCCAGTATTACATGCGGAATCTCAGATTAAGGTATGTATAACCAAGAACCTCCCTGCCCCCTACTGGGGCGTAAGAGTGATACTCTCATCGAAACATGCCCTTGACTTATTGATTGAGTATTGGTATGACATTACCAAATTATTGGTAGGTATATAGCAATACCCTTTAGTGAAGATTCAAGACTAGCTGAGATGAAGAATACCACTTATGATCAATACCTTCTTGTGCAGATTTATGTCGCCCCTTCATGTCATTTATCTTAGATTTACTCCGCCAGTCCTGACTCGCTACCTTCCAAAGTAACTCATTACGACTCAAGTGAAACTAATTATCCCCACACGCATTCTATAACCACAATTGACACTCACAGTGATTATAACTATATCACAACTAAACTATTATTATAATCTAGTTTCAATATAGGGTGAGAAGAACCATCCATTGCCTCTTGATCTCACAGCAAATATAAGATGATCAACTTACCACCTATTCATTCTTTTGATAATACTCAAACGTAACTTTTATGCTACACCATTTTCTTAATTTAGCCGACAGTATCGAAGTTATGGCAGCTAGGATAGTGATGATCGCAAGGTACGAGATCGTTGCTACTAAAGAGGCGTGGTTGTTGCAATTATTGCCTCATCTCATCAACTAGTCTTCTGAGTTAAGGATATAATTATATCCAAACTACTATAGAGCAAGTCAATACACAGTTGGCCCAGCACGTAGAGTGTAGATAACTCCATGATACTATCCATAATAACAACTCCGTATTTGGTTATAGGGACAAACACAACCATAGCGACCATATCCTCGATCATGAGCAGCTTATTGACTCTCAACTAATTCATGCAAAAATCCCGTAAAAACGAACATAATTCATTAGGATATAGTTAGTTACTTTTGAACTAGGCTCTACACCGAGGTTTGACGTCTCAAGATGAGTTTCGGTAGCCTTACTGTCATCGTTACCCGTAAGAACCATTAATACTTATACGTTAAGTTAATCTTTCGGGACCAAATCTAGGGCGAGTGGACGTGTTGCTTATCTTGTGTCTCAAAATTCATAATTTCAGGCTCAACTCCGAGATCTATCCTTATATGTTATGATGTATTTATTCCTATTACCTGGGTATGGCATTAATTTAGTCATTGGTGTCGTTTCAACTACCCTACCTAGAGTTGATGTATGGACATATACACATATGAAATACTGGACACCAGTATAGCGAAGTTAAACAATTGACTTATTTGATTCTACAGCTAGCTTGCCAGGTATAACTATCTTAAGAGTTTCATCCCGTCTAGTCTGTATCTCAAGAAATCTCAATGATAAGAGCACTTGATATCCGGGTTTATGTTAGACAGTACGCAGGATAACTCTCACTCTTTCCGGGTATCTAGGTAGATAGGTAGCTCATAAGCCACAAGTCGCCTGGCACTTGAGTTGATACATATTTAACACTTAGCTATAAGTTACAGTACCTCACTTTCAAGACTGAATCTCCTCTACGGCTCTATGGTGTTTTACATGCCACCTGACAATACTTACCAATCTCGTAGCCTGCGGTCTAGCTATTGAGATAGATACCATTCCCTGGATTCAACAAAGAAAGGGGTGCTCTCCTCCCAATGAATCACTGATGGAAGAATCCATCCGTCTGAACCCACCTCGACTGAAGTGATTAACCGGTTCCCTTTCACTACCTGTCAACCCTTCTAGCAGCACCCTCACCCAGAAACAGGTCCTTCTTCCTCTAGTCCTACATCCCGACGAAAGGATCCATAACACCTTGCGTTAGGATACGTTGCTGTCGCCATCATCTTGGGCTTGTATCGACTACTTAGTGAAGATCCATATTCGCACGGTAGAGAAGTCATAACAACGTCTTCTGAGCATCATGGACGCTCGAACGAAGCCCAACGCCCCCGGGCCCGACGTCCCGCCTCGGCCTGCGTATGCGGATGCTCACCGAAAACGATGTCTTACATGAAATTCTCGCTTAGGTACCTATCCTAACGCTTGTTAGTGCCTGTCCGTGTCTGCAGTCCAAGCCCCTATACCTTGCCGCCGAGGATATGTGTGGCCGTAAGCAACTTCGGTCATGTAGCGGTTTATCAAGATGATACCTCGGAGACCTTCCCAGACAGCTGGATGCTGCACATCAAACCTCAGGACCGATAGGGGATCTGTTGCCGCCGCCACCCGCGACAAAGCGCTTCAGATCACAGAAGGAGTAAGCATGGTTATCAAGAGCAGTTGGACTGACGCGTTGAGGCTACAGGGAAAACCTCGGCGGTGCCGTTGAGGCTTTCCACCGGACCGGTATTCCAGCAGTAACACGGCATCCCTGTGGTTAAAGCCAAGGGGACCAGAAGGTATTCGGCTGACTGTACCGAGGAAAAGCAATTCTCGCTGTGACGGCCAGACTCGGTCAGAAACGCGAAGGGCCTCGATTCCCAGCCACGGGATTGGCGTCGCATTTTCGGGACGAACCGAGATGGTATGTAATTCGCATAGGCCGCGCACGCCCGTGAAACTCTGAATTCCCGGCTACCGAGATGAAATAATCCCGTCTGGAGTTGCCACCACCACATCTGTCTTCAGAATCGAACTCTCTTCGCCGGTTTCAATCCCTTACCGTAGCGGTACTATGTGTTCTCAGGGTACCTAGATAGGTCGGTATGTAGCCAACAAGAGCGTAATGTTTCTTTTTTTCCTTAGGCCCGGGACGGCTGCCTCTGTTATCCCAAGCGAGGACGTCCCTAGCCCCCTTGATTGATGAAGAGTAGTAATACATACATGGATGGCACGGCAGGCAAGTATGGTATTGGTGGAGGTTACACGGCAGAGGGCGTCGAAAAAGCTATATATGTAGACGAAACATCCGGTGGCAACAGTGATAAGTGCACCCGGAATACAGGGTGAGGAGAAGGGGTACAAATACCACGTCGACAGGCTTCCCCTCAGGTAAACCTCGAAAGTCCGAATCAGCCGTAGCGGAGATAGATCTGTGGTAGGCTCCCCGTCTCGGGGCCGACATGTGGAAATAGATTGCGGCTCGTCGTGAGCAAGATATTTTCCTGGGGGAGGGGGTAGGGGGATTGTCTGCATAATTACATGCACCCCGTAACGCCCGTAGCCGCGCACTTCCCTTCCAAACCCCCCGCGCGCACCACGTCGGCGTACCGTGTCGTCCGGCGCCGAGGATGCAGTAGAGATGGATGGGGTGGGATGGCAGATGTAAGGAGGCGAAGTAGGGGGAGTCGGATCAGATAATACCTCGCCTTTGCATTGACCGGATGCAAGCCGACGGATTGGGTCATTTTCAGCTTGCTTCTGACATTGCGAAATCGAACAGAATGGCTTCGTTTAACTTTCCCATTTGGAATACCTATATTCATCCTCATCTATATACACAAAGCAAGGGATAACAATAAGCTTCCTCCTTCTCCGCTCTCCAAGTCCCGGCACCGGTACGTCTATCCGGAGGACAGGAATGGAAAGCTGAGCTGGAGAGCGATGATTAGATGGTTCATGCCGATCCAGATTCCCAAGCTATGCAGCCAAGTTCAGGCCAAGCTAAAGATCCCCAAGAGATTATATCATGTACCTGTTCCGAACTAATTTTACCTGCATTGTCTCTTGATTACCGGGCGTCGTCTCGCTCTACATCAACGGGGGTTTGGCTTGATGACGAGGCTGCCGATTACGAATATTGATGTCATAGAGTTCTACTGACTCCTTAATCCGGAATGGACCATCGCTCTAGCCCTTCGTCCGCTAGCTGAGTATATATTAGGATGGACTTGGCGTCGATAAGAGCAGATCAAGCACGATGATGAAGTGGATGGATCTATGAGTACGCAGTACGACTCCAACATCTTTAGTCTAAATGTAGGAACGAGAGTCCTTTCGACCTGCGATATTGGTCGATAAGAAGAAAAATGGCGGCATGATCATCGACGATGGCTCCGGAAGGTTCCATTTAGCGCCGGCTACTGCACACGGTAGTGTAAAGGGTCCCTTTTCTCTGGTCTGATATAACGAGTAGCCGCCACAATACAATGTTCTGCTTGGTGCGTTTTTCCAGGCTAGTCCAATTGCAACATTTCGTAAGGATGACGACAACGTTCACGATAACTACAAGCAGAAGTACCAGAAAAATATGTATTTTGGGCTAAAGGATGCTTATACAAATACTCTATTCCGATAGGCGCGTTAAGCTCCAGGGGAACGGGAACGGTATGCGCCGTGTTTAACTGGAGTAATCTCGCTTCTTTCGTTCCGAGCGAGATCCTTCCATAGGCTATACACCGTACCTAAGAAATTATAGCTATGTTGTTCCTGGCAGAAGCTTATGCTTGCGCGTCTATTCTCCTCGGCGTCGCTTGGACCTGCTCCTATTCCTGTTTCTGTTCTTCTTTCCTAACTATGACTTGATCCTGCCCCCGAGGCTATATTGTATATGCGTCAACTGCATAAAGGAGCTGGCAACGAGATCTCACCCTAGATGCGCAGTCAATTAAGTAGTTAATATCTCGAGACGATGTCGAACCACTGATAGGCTGCATAATTCCCCCACAGCTCTTTAATGGACTAGTCGAGATCTTCGACCCCCATCCAACCCCCAATCGCCCATGTAGTATCGAGATTCGAGATAGGGTGGATTTGCACCACTACGGCGGCATCCCTGGGGCACGGATCGCTAATACGTTGTCACCTAAGACGACGCTATTACACGTTGATGGTGGGCAGGCGACCCCCGAGCTCGAAATAGCAGCGATATACCGGGGGAAATCGCCAGACTTCCTTAATCGAGGAGGATCTGCGAGGTAACTGGTAGTTAGTTCAGATCCTGGCGATCTCGTTACCCTCGCCAATCTATCTCACACATAAAAGTCACGACGGCGCGCGGTCTACCGTTTTGCTGCATTGTGTGAAGTTCCGACCGGGGCTGGCCCCCAGCCGGCGGAGACAAACACTCGTTCCAGCAGCTTTTGCTCTTCTTGCAGACGCCACAATGCGGAGGGCCAATGGGATGGGATCCTACTACTACTGGCAATAACGGAACGTGGGCTGTCTAATCTGTAAAGGTTTGATTATCAAACCTCGAAGTCCTGGCGATCCGGGGCGTCCATCCGAAAATGCCGCCGCCTCAGGGGCCAGAATGAGATATGATATCTCTCAAACCTGAAGATGGGGGTAAAGCAAAGCTGCTCATTTGCCGTGCTATGAAACCCGTGTCTCTTGAGCACAGATGTCTGTGCCGCTTCGGAAACGTAGCTAAAGAGCTTCATGGGGAGAGGGATCTCGAATAGAGGTAGATACGTTACACACTATAGATGAAGGCGTCTACACGCTCATATGCGCGCTTATGTAAATCCCCGTCTAACCACTGTTACAGCAGGTAGTATTGATCTTCGAGAAGTCGGTTCTTTGCACACCGAGAACCCTCCCACCCTTTACACACTCCCCTTTCCCCTTCCTCTTAGCGCGATGGTGTCAACCGGGTAGCCCTGGATAATTATCGGCATCTCTCCCCGTATTATACATACATACGAACTTGAGAAGAAGGTTTCTGTGGGGATTTTGGGGTACATAAAAGCAGGGATTCAACCCCGTGGAGTGGACCGGCTGAGCCAACCCCCACGCCTGGGACGTACGATATACATAC
Organism: Entonaema liquescens; assembly: GCA_902805475.1. NCBI lineage: Eukaryota > Fungi > Ascomycota > Sordariomycetes > Xylariales > Xylariaceae > Entonaema > Entonaema liquescens. The sequence goes on along the minus strand of CADCSX010000001.1, from coordinate 1,606,499 downwards.
GGAGTCCAGGACCTGCTGTTTAAGAACGTAGAGTCATTTTAATATCGACAGGTAAGACACAACAAGTCTAAGACCTCTTGCGTGTAACACAACACATGATCTCGTAACTCTCTAGGACCTCTCTCCCAAATCTTGACGAACCCCGTAACATTACATACATACATACCTACCTACGTATCATATGTCTGACTAGTTATACGTACATATCTCCTTATATCCCCGAAATGGTAGTCCCTTCTGTTGGTCAAGAATCAGCCGAAGTTGCAATTTTCAAACAGCTAAGTCTGTATTGTATCACGGGCATAACAAGATCTGACAGCTTACCACGTCTGTGGGCTCTAACGTTTGGGTAGGCGATTAGCAACGTGTGGCGAATGACTCTTCTCGTCCTGTATGGCCCCCCCCCCTTTAACGATAGGTGTGCGAAGGGCGTTTCTCAAATCGCGATTCCGACCCTACGTCTTATTAGTTGCTATTTTGGTTGGGTCAGCCAATGCAAGGATCTGCTCGACCCCACGCGTCTCTTTCATACTAAGCACGTATGGTTATGCCATTGGGCTCACAGTTTCATTATCGAGGGCACAGTAACACATGGCTAGACTGGTTTGCCTAACACCCAATGGAACGTATGAGCGAGACTCTACACTAGAGGTTTCTCACGTCTATCACACGCTGAACTTTTGAAAGGGGGCCCGCGCCGCTGGGGTTACCTTGTCCAATAAATATATCGCCAAATCAGGACGCTAATGGTTAACGTCAAGCAAACAGCCCATAAGGCGCAGATAAAAGGCCAGCCAGGGTTTCAGAGTAATAATAACTTAATGTACATAACTCCTAAGGCGGAGATAGGAAGCAAGGATTCTCTTGTCGGCACCCCACACAGTCCCTCCGCATAGGCGGAGATAGACAGGACAGTATCGCGGAGTTGTCACACTCGATAGGGACGCTTAGGGACTCTTGGTCTCAGCCCCCAAGGCCGAATTAGGCAGTGCACATCATCCACCTCAGTAATCTCTCGATTTGCTCAATCACCAGACCGAGTTGCGCAAGAGCACGACTTGGACTATTTTATTCGTTCAGCCCTTTTCCACATCGTCTTCTGAACCATACCACATCGTGATATCGTCATATTCGTAGGAAGTTGCGGTGTAGGAGGCATCGAGCACAAGGCTCGCGATACCGTTACAATTGCAACCCCTGGAACGGATAACCATTCGTCGATTTCGTTGTCCCTCTTTTTTTTTTTTTCCCATCCTCGTTTCTTGGACCCCTCGAAACCGTTGACGGAGAATGCGTCCGGTCGATCATATTCGATCCGATTCGCGCTTTCGCGCTTTTCACATGTTGCTGCATTACCCCGTTGATTTTCCGATCTTCACTAACTAGAGATTGAGGGAGAGGAGGAGGGGTTCTTTGTTTCTCTTCACCCTTCTCGGCGGCGACCGGTGTTCACGGCCTCAGTTTCCTAGGCACAATCCACTCTTACCATCATCAGGCAACACGGTTGGTATGTAAATCAGCTGATCGGCTTCCGCCTACTCGTAGAAACCTGCTCACGGACCGCTCGAGGATAGGCGCCAGTCTTGTGTGATATGAAGCCTGCAGCCGGGATCCATCCTTCGCACGTATCGAAACCCGTCTCCTGTAATCGCCCGTCCCTGCATGAGATGGTCCTCGTCGGGGCCAAGGTAAGGTCTCATTCAGTGTCCTAATTACCTTAGGCCTTAGGTACACATTAGGAAGGCAAACACGAGACGAAATAGAAATATGTTTCCTTGTAACGAGGCTGGTCCCCTAAAGCTAGCGATAACTTAACCCGGAGCGCGCGGGGTCCAATCACCTAACCTACACCAGCCGTATTACCCTACCCCTTTGATGGTCCGGGATAGAATGTACATTCTATTGGACTTCGGATGTTAGGTACTTTGATTTCATGCATGTAGTTAGGCGAACTAATAGTTAAGAAATACGTACGTATCTGTTACGTACATACCTTAGGTCTTTAAGGTAGGTATTATGTAGGTATAAGTATAGGCATACTTATAAGTAAATGTATGGTGTAAGTTAGGCGCTATCAGAAGGAATTCGAGACAGCCTACAGGAATGATTCTAAGTTTAGGTACTTCAGGTCGTTAGTCTTAAAGTTTAGTCTCTTAATGACAAATCCGGAGCCCCGCAAGACTTAGAGTTATTGTACGCGTAATGGAAAAGAGAAAAGTCTGGGGTTAGAGGAGTTCTAATCCGTTATGACATATCTCTTAGCTCACCTTATTTCTCTCACCTTTTCCTTTTTCACATGCAGACAAAGACAATGAGTAATTCGGGAATTTCAGGAACCGGAAACATGGCCCAACAAAACATACAAATTTTTCTGGAAGCATAATAAGAACATGTGCAAACATCCTCACGTCATAATTTATAATTTTACCCTTCTTTTGTAAAACTTATTAACCCGCGATCATTAGGGAACCCCCCCCCCCCCCAAACTTACCGTTCAGCTGTACCAGCTAGCGACTGGTTCAGCAGCACCTGAGGGTATGCGCGTAACATGTAAGACGGGGACAAGTGGGAGAGTATCACGTCAGCGGAAGCATGTAGAAGAAGTATTTTCGAACTCAGGTCGCCTTATTAGGATTCGAGGCTGAGCAATTACACGTAGACGCCCCCAACGGAGCTAGCCCCCCTATATATCGGGTGCTTACACTTAGACATTACCTCCTACCTACATTAGGTAGTATACCGGTAAATAGGAAGGTAGATAGACCAGAAAATAGGAAGAGGAGGCTACGCTAGTAATAACTTCTCTCTGTTTCTCTCTCTGCTTACATTCACATACAACATAATACACCATACCCTACGAAGAATGCGGTTGCGGCCAGTGGTTGTTCATTGGAGCTTGCGCATCTACCGTTGGCAGGTTGCATAGGGGAGGAGAGAGATGATGCCTCCTCCCACCGCTTCTTCAGCGCAACCCCAGGGATTGGACCACGACTATTTTCGGGGACGTCCGGTAATAAATTTTCTTTGGCTCTTCTTTTCTTTTGTTTCTTCCCCCTTCCACTTTGCTCGCAGGGCTGACGGTGACGCACTGCCGCTTGTGCCTCCTGCTTGTCATTCCCGGTGTCCACTTGGCACTATGTCAAAAAACTTCTCTAGCCCTGCTGCTCTATTTTCTAACCTGCTTGTTACGAGAGAAAAAATGTGAAAGGCCTACCAAGATTTTCCTTTTGTGGGGGCAACTTCCTCTTCCCCCCATTCCATCCTCGTACGTTGAGTTGTTTATCTAAACTAATTGTAATAGCTTCCTCTTTGTGTTGGTTTATTCGGCGGTGAGCATGAATATATTAATAATAACGCAAGTTACTGGGGGCAAAAAAAAAAAAAAAAAGAGAGTAGAGTTTTGTATCATCTCTCTTCTCTTTTCTTTTCTTACATCTCCGGTGTGTGTGTGTGTGTGTGTATGTATCAGTCATTATATGCGGGTGCCCTTTTCATATCAAAAATATTACAACATTGTTACGAAGTACACGTAACTACGTACATTTCTCGAAAATTTACAATATGTAATGCTAGTCCGCCTTGCCGTCTTATCGCTGTAACAAGCCGTGCCTTTAGAGGCGATCTGGAGAAGAAGCCTTGGCATAATTCTGGTAGCCCGCCCCGAGCCGAGACTTCCCCCTAAGTTATCACTTTCTCCCTTAATTTCCCCATGTCTTTAAGCCTGGTCCCCTTATTCGCATCCGGTATGCGGGGTGTTCCAACGTGTGGCTACAGGGGGGGCTCTGCTGCGCGTAGTAATCTGCGATACGGGCGACGGTAGGCTTTATTAGTCACTTTGTGTCGGTATCTCTCGATAAATATAGGTGACTCCTACTTGTGCAACAAAGACACAGAAAATAGCTTGCTTAGGTTGTATCAGTGGAGGGAGACTTTGAAATCCTAGCCACTCCTTTTAGTATCCTTTGAACCTTGTACATGATGGGCGATGCATGTCAATACCCGCTCTCATTTGTCTCCTTGACCTGGGCCTGGGATACACGGGATGTGCCAGCACGGCATAATTTTTGAACCCGACAACTTGGTGATTTGTCACGATGATCAAGCCTATCACAGATTTACAATGTAAACTAAGTGGTGTGGGAACAATGTTTCTTGAGTGTTCGGAGGTCTTGATCAAATCTTATTTGTCTGTGCTTTATGCCATTTACCATTATCAACTACCAATACTGTGAGAACATGCCGCCTGTCTTTTTGACCAGATAACCGCCAAGCCTGTACCAAGATATTGGCCCGAGATTGAGTTGAAACGCGCACTCAGCAAATAGCCCCTTTGAACCCCTTGAACGCTCGTAGTTGAGAAGAGAGGAAGTAGATAGCTCGCCCGATGTTTTTGACTGCCGATCCAGCTAAGCTCCGTAATGCTCCAAACACGCGAATCGCTGTGCTCGCCTAGCCCATCGTCTATGAGGAACGAAAACCAACCCGGAAATGCCAACGCTGTGAAACTGAGAGGAAATATGAGAGACGTAAAGGAAAAAGAGACATGGTTGATCCTTGTAGTTCTTTTTCCAACGATTCTGCTCGAAGAACGGAAACCCAGGAGTAGAGAAACTTCATTCCAAAACCAACTTATAACACGAGATCTAACCGCCGATGAGGGTCTCAATTCTATAAGCTCGTGAATTCGCCAGAAAACACGGTAAACCCAAATGTAAATCCGCCGTCCATCCATTTGTGAAACTGCTTGGATTACCACCGTGATGGTAGTGTAATTAAACAAGCGAAATAGCAACTGCTACTCTCAAAAATAAAATTCTGTCGCCACGAGAACGCCACCTCTTGTCTATGTTAACCTCTATAATTAAAGTCGTTATTCATGTCGCAATGATAGTAACAGTGATTTGAATTGCTTGGCAGGCCTACATCCGATCTATTAGATCGCCACCGGCCAGACTACCGCTTGCTGAACTTCGGCCGCTAGTATTATACCCGTCGTTAGATAGAAGATCGTGCACTGCGACTTTTGGTACTTGGGGAACAGGAAGCTTTCTACTGCTGTCGGGTCGGCTAATGATATCTGTCAGGGACAAGCCGCTGGGTCGAGGTCCATTGCTGCTTGGTTGCGAGGTGGGTGGGTAAGTTGCCCCCTCGAGATGCGGCTCCATCGGTGCTAACGCAGGAGTGTGTCCCAAGGTCAGATTACGCAGCGTTGGTAGCTCAATACCAGCATACGGCCGAAGGCGCGGCGAATGAGCCGGGGTGGCTAATGGTGTATGGTCCGGAGTAGGAGATAGAGAATCATGAGAGAAAGTTGGGGATGACGGTGCAGTAGAGTTAGGTGAGTTTGGTCTCGACCGCTTAGCGTGTCGAAGAGCATGGTAGTGGTCGTCATGGTCATCGTGTGACTGGGACCTCGACATATGGTAGGCAGAGAGCGAAGGCAGATGACCGCGCGAACTATGGAGGCTATTAGAATAATAGGGGTGAGACCTCGCTGAGTGGTGATGAACACCCATATGTTCACGCTCAATCTGGTTCGTGGCATTAGCTAATATGCCTATGTCCATGCTGTGGCCGTGATGCGGGCTATTGCCACTCATATTTCGGCCGTAGTGATGAATAGGCCCCGGGTGCGGAATGGTATATGCAGAATAAGAGTGAGGCGGCGAGACGTTTGGGGAAACAAGCGTGGAGTTAGGTGCTGATTTGATAGATCTGGGGTTGGAGGGAGGAGGCATCATAGAGTCCGGCGTTAGTGCATGACCTAATCCATGATGCGCAGCCTGTCCCGACTTATTTCCTCTCCTCGAGTTGGGATTGTTATGTATCCTCGAGTGACGGGTGAGTTCGTCTGAGCGGGAAAACTTTTTGCTGCAACCAGGATATTGACAGGCATGCGGCTTCTCACCAGTATGCGTCCTGATATGTCTGGTCTGGTGCTCTAGTCGGTGGAATGCCTTATCACATAAGGGGCACTTATACGGTCGTGGCAATTCGTTGGTGTTTTCAGCAGGTTGGCCACCAGGCAGAGGGCCGTTCGGGCGGATAACAGTAACGGTAGCCATATCGACGTCTCCGTCCGAATTTACTTTCTGTCCAACAGTCGAATTAATATCGTTGGTTGTGGTGGTGGACTCGGGATTCAGCAGGTTGGAAAAATCCACCGCTGACTGTGTGCGTTGCATGTGATCGCCAGCCAAGTGGGCACTCCCTCTTTCTTGCTATAATAGTCTCTCGAGGAAGTATGGCGTATATACTGTAAAGCTGGAGGTCGTGATAGCCAGCTTGTCACAAAATCTTCTTTCTTTTTTTCCTTTCCGAAAATTTATTACGTTTTGTGGAATGTTAGTTCCTGGGTAAATAGTGTGGATTGTTATTGTTGTTATTGTAGTTGTAAGTTTTTGTTGTTGTAGTAGTAGTTCGAGGACGTACAACAGCAAGGTTGATAACGGCCTTTTTAGTCGAAAAGCCGGGTGTAGGTTGCAGGTGTAATACTGGTGCGGTAGAATTTCGAAAGGAAGGCCGTTTTGGGGGAATGGGGGCGCTGGTATGATTTTAAATGAACTATGAGAGCGGGCGGGTCGGAAAAGTTGCAAGGTGCCAAAACGTGCTACACTGGGGCGGTGGGTGAGTGGGCGAGTCGAGTAAAAATGCGAGTAGGAAAGTAGGAAGTAGAGTCTTAGGTACTGTACTGTACAGTGTAATTGTTGGAACTGAAGGTACCTAGAAACTTGTAACATTTCACCCATTTCACCCCTCCGGGGCCCTGCCTTACAGAATCTCCCTTAGTGTGGGGGGAGCCAGTAGACGGACGAATATGGCCTGGGGGAGTTGGAACCCTGAAGCTCCATTCTGAAGGAGGCGCGCCTGTGTTATGTGATTGGTCGGTTTCCAGGCTACCTGTTGGTTAGTCGGTTGGGCAGTGGGCAGTCCTGGAAGAGGGGCCCCCCCTGGAGTACATCGCACGTTACTTCGCCATAGTTGCGCACGATAGTACGATAGTACGTACCCTAATCCTGTATAGTACGTACATAACGTATTTGATGTAATTGGGGAAGGGGGAGGAGAAACGTGGAGGCCGCTGAACCTACTGGAAAGATTTGCACAAGGGGGTAAGGGAATTAAGTCAAAATCATCATTAATGTGCAACCTCCTGGCTGGCTGGGGCTACTATGGTACTTTGGGTATGTTCGGTATCGGTATTATCGGTATTGGATATTGGAATTGTTATTTTATTCCTACTTAGGTACTTTCTACCTAATAGCTGGGGTGGTCTGGACCAAGCTGGAAATATTCTAATCTTAGGCTATCTTCTTTTCGCGAGTTATCCTCCCACCTCTCTCGTCTATGTCGTTTATGTCGTTTATGTCGTCTATGCAGTATATGTTATGCATCTTTTTTTTTTTTTTTTTTTTCATAGGACGGGGTGTACGCAAAGAGAAACGTGGTGTGTGAGATTTATTCCGCGTGTCGAGGTCAGAGGATATTATGTATGTGTAAACGTGTGGACATGTGGTTAGGAGTTCCGTCACTTAGAGCCCCCGGCTCTTAAGGGCGCAGGAAACCAGTTAACAACCTATGTAAAAAGAAGGAAAGAGAAAAGGAAAAAAAAAAAAGGAGCCTAGATAACCCACTGATTACTGCATAGACTATGTAAGTAACAGGGGTAGACCTAGCAAAAGACGTAACAAAAGGACAATCAAGCCACGAATAGCCCTTAATGAACACAACACATGGTCTTTTCTGCCCTCACTTCCACTTCCACTTCCACTTCCCATCTTCCTGTAAACTACTATTGACCTATTGTACTATGGCATAATCCGCAGTCCACCTTCAACGGCAAATTCCATATTTGGACTTACGCATTATATTATCCAGATTCGTCATTTATACTTGCTTTATTATTATGTCTAATATCGGACTTTTATTCTCGTTGTTACCTATTCTCGTTCCTAACCACCACTATGTAGAAAGATGTGAGACTCGTTGAGAAGAAAAAAGGTGACCGGTGTGTATTATTTGGATTACTTAATAAGCGCATATGCCGCAAGTGAATCCCACCTGAATGGATCAGGAGCCCATCGTACCAAGCTCGTACTATTTCATTTTCATCTTACTAGCCTCAATGTAAGTCATCCACCTGGATGGCCTGGATAGCGGCATAGTACGACCGAGATGTGTGGGGATAAAAGGTAAGGCGGCTGGCTGTGCGGCAACGACTAGCTACTTTCGATATTTCTCTCGCGCCCCAAGAACTGCCTCGGTTTCCTTTTTTTCTTGGGGCGAGGGAAAGGGGGCAAAAAAATGAAAATAAAATAAACTAATAAGTGACTACGGGTGGTCTACAAAGGATCTTCGTCACAAATAAGTAAATCATTAACTTGTTTTGTTTTCAAACCTGGCAATCAAGTGGGAGCTGACTACAATGACACCTTCTCCGGAGACTACGAAGAGAAAAAAAAAATCATCGAAAAGGCCCGCGATAAAAAGATATGGAGAACGTGGGGCCGAGCTCGGCCGCATTCGACGGGTTGTGCTCCTTAGTGCGTGGTAGATAAGGGCTATCTTGCCATCGTCGACTCGGCAGTGTACTTGAGAAGATTAGTACAGATGGACTCCGATGAGTGGATCAAGAAGATGCACTAGAATTCTAAACGGAACGTAAAGATGCTGGCTGACATAAGAAGACGTGCAGAACATGACACCTGGACAAGCTCGTAAATGACCGGAAAAGAAAGAAGAAAAAGTCCCAGCCCCTGAGGTCTGAACGCAAGTCAGCCAACCAACTCGACTCTGACAAGCTTGATTACGAGAGCACTGCGTAGCTTTCTTAATATATTCGCATGAAGCAAGAAGATTCCCGAGATAGTAGATAGGTGATTCGGGGTTTGATCATCGTGATTTCTCCCTCTTATGGGTTCTTTGACTCGTCCTAAATCTGGGGTTAGGGGTTAGAAAGTCACCATATTCGCTTTGTACAACTAGACCAACCGAACCCCAGAGTTGCTCCCCACAGGCTATCTATCTACCCTGGTAAGGATCTGTGTATATACATATTATGAGACATTCATGCCAAGTATAACTTGTGAGATTGATAGTGTAGCCCAGGTTTGGCCTTGTTCCAGATAACTACTTTTTCCTGGGTTAGCCTTGCTTCTTATCAAGTACGCTTGCCATCTTGCAAGGCCAACTAGATTTCACCAAAATGCCAATAAGTGGTATGGTTTAGACTATTGAAAACGCAGGTCCGGGTTCTGTTATCACCGGCCCGTGGTTTGCACATGCTCTTCTTGAAGGTGGCTTATGATAAGGTCTTACACGTGCCGATGACAACTGATACGAATGTGATCTCACGATAGATGAGTCTTAAGTCTCGGTAACTATTGGCGTGGAAGACAGATGTTGATGGAAGAAGCAGGTTTTCTTCCGTGGTATCCCTCGGTAAGGAGCGGAATATTGATGTAATCAATGTTTGAATCCCCGTACCAGTTTACCGAAAGCCCAGTATGTGCCAAGCTTTTCCTAGAACGTGGGGGTCCATATATAAAACACACAAGGCAGCGAGGCTTTCTACGCCTTTGCCGGGCGTATGTATTATGAGTTTGTCTGTTCTACGTCAGGTAAGGCATAAGGATTGTATACGTGTGATGTCCGTCGTAGAATAGGTCCGAAACTATAAGATAGAACACAGTTCATCAGTCGATCGCCTTATGCATTGTATATTAATGTCGAAAGATGCATTACCGTCCTTCACTCACGAGTGGATTCCCGTCTAACTGTCACTCGATATGTCATTTTTCTCTAATACCAGTCCTACTACTACTACGCCTTCTTTCAACCCCCCACAATTAATTTTGTGTGCGGAAGTTGCCAATACTGGTGAAATGGTTTGCTATTTCCATGTGACCTTGTTACCTCGTGAAAGTTGTGTATGTGGCTATACGTAATAATGCTTAAAGATGGGAAACAGCATAGTCTGGGGAAAGGCGGGAGTAGCCTCGAATTCGAACTGAACCCACTTTATCCTGGGGAATAGACTGCAGCCTTAATCTCGAACAAGTAATTTAATGAGCATACCTTTGATCATAGATTTTCAAGGGACTTGAGATTGGCATTATGAACACGAGACGTTACGTATGAGACAAACTATCAGGAGTTGTTGCTAAGATGAGCAACTCATTATGCACGTAAACCATGTAAACCACGTAAACCACGTAAAATCATCCCAGATACGCACAGTATAAATACTTAATTCGCTACACGGGTATGTTTCCCCACAAAGATAATACTTAAACTTTCCACTGATCCGGGGTCGTAGATCCACAGATAAACGTAACTTTATACTTCATTAGGATTAAGGCTTTAGGGTCTAGACAATGTTCTCATTTCCCAGATAGGCATACCGAGGAGCACCTCTTTGTCCATCTTAATTGCGCAAACGAGCCTTTCTTATTGCCAAGTTAATTTGAAATCTGGAACAGACATCACGATCACAACTAACATGTTTATTATATAGCAGGGCCCTAGCAAACAGTTATATACACAACAATAAGACATCATATCATGTATAGCATGTATATCATGCTTATCCTGCAAGGAGTAAACTGCATTTTAGAGGCGAAGATCGGGACCTCAATCGTCTAATGCAGGGACCCATCCAAAGGAATTCTAGCAATCAAATAGCAAGACTATCACATAGTATCTTAACTAGACCAACATTCCCACAGATATAGCAGCTCATATGATAAATACAGTAATACTATGTAACCGTGCCATGCATAATAATGGATACCATGATATCAACGACTACCCATGTATAGAAGCTACATATGTATCTAGCCAGCATGGATATGTACAGCTGATTCAGGGCGTAAGAGGGAATTACTAGACAATCACTTCTTAGAACCTGCTTCGTGAGTAACAACAGAGGACTCATCTACACTGGACATGCGTAATATGAAAAAGGCGGAGGACGGCGCTTCTCCGCAACAGCTCTCCGCATCTTAATTCCCGTTACAGATTCCGGAGTACGTTCTAGAATAAAAATAAAGTAAATGGCAACGAACGCACATAGGGTCCCACGGTGTCTTGGCAACGTAGAATTAATCAACGGCCGAACGAGTTTCCTGTCAATCGGGCCACTCTCTGATGTTCGAATCGGGCCTTAGTTATCTTGCGGCGGAGAGAGATACTCGTTTTCAACCACGTTGACTATAAATTTCTGGTTCACGAATATATCATATATACGAGAAGCCGAGAAACCTACGAGTCAGGCTTGTTAACATCGAGTACACTGTGCCTCAATGCAAAGCTGATGGTGCGTGATGCTTACGTAGTAGCCGCGAACACCGACGCAGAATCGTCTCCTCCTGGATTTCTTATCAGTGAGCTAGCTAGGATTCTCAATCCTCAGAGCAATAATACGACCTTACTTAACGATGGATGATATGTACCCCACCACAAGACCATAGTTCATAGATCAGACAATACATAACTAGACGCTAAAGGTAGCATTTAAAAAAGGTCGCTTGCACCAAAAAAAGAGGTGCTGAATTCTTACAACCCGCTTGGGACAGCAATGGTATCATGAGGCTTGTGCGGCTTTTCGGTGGGGGTTTCACCTCCTTAGGTCCATCTTTTCTTGATCGTGGACCAGGATTGCCCGCGGGTAAATCGTTCCCCGGTTTTTCCTTCTGCTCTCGGTGGCTCCGAACTGGTCCGAGGTACGCTATGGTATGCTCCGCTCGCCGTTAAGCCGAGATGAGCTCCTTGACTCGCGTATACGAACAGACATCATAGAATTTACCTTAATTAGTGCATATCCCCTAAAGTCGTCTACGACAGCATACGCCATAGATTATTCGGATCCTAATAACTGTGGCTTCGGACGGGTTCCGAGAATTAAAGTGCAGTCGTTAAGGGGTGTCTATGCTGTCTCGCTTGGAGAGGCATTTATTCCCCTTATCACACCGGCTCAGGAGATAGGAGTACCGTTCCATGTTTCCGAAGTAAGCTGACTTCCTGGGACCCCCGGACTGTGGCGTTCAACAGGTCCAGACCCCAGAAACCGGTCCGAGTTGAAACTTTTCCCCGACACGACACGTACCTGCATCAATCCCCTGCTGCGATCTAGAGATAGCCTTGATAGCGTAACCATGAAGGATACGTAGCGAACCAATAGATATGCGTTTCAAGCTCTCCGCATTACGGATCGACTAGCTTCATCAATGCGAGAAGAAAGAAGTCTCCTCTGTACTAGTCAGGGCTGGTTTAGGTCATCTCTTTTCGTTTTCAGAAATGTTGATATGACTTCTCTATCCAGGTTGTGATGGATCTCTTGTGGTGTTACGTTTGCGAAGTACCTGAAGCGAGGCCATGCTGCACCTCTGTCTCTGGTCCCGTCTCAGCTTATGCTTTCGTTACCCGCTTTTCAAAAGGACAGAATTATGGCGGCTCAGGTTATTCCACGAGTGGATATAATAGTATATTGTAGGTACTATTAAAGTAGCCACGGTAGCTATATCTCTCAGGTGCCTAGTAAATGGCTCTTCGTGGGGGTAGTTAATTAAGAATCGCAGCCTAGTATCCGTTCAGGATTGGGCTAGAACTACCCAGGCATCGCACAAGATGCGCTAGGAATGCCTCATTGCTGATATGGCTAAAAGAGGAGCCTTAAACCCTCAAACCCTCAAGCATCAGCATCAAGCATTCGACTAGTTTGATATGTAGGGCCGATCTAGGTATGTTATTGGGGTTGAGATAATTTCCGGAAAGCGTATAGTTGATACGTTTTTGTTGAAAGATCTCCTCTTCGTCGTTTAGTTAGGCGTTAAGCTCGATAGCTTCAAACTAGCCACCATAATTATTGTCATGTGGTCCATCGACGCTGCGGGGAGAGCTAGATTTTTCTTTTTAAATTAAAATGTGATGGATGCGCGGTGAATCCTTCCTAAGCGATGCGATGCGATCACAAGGACAGTTGTGACATGTGTCTCTTGTGTTGGTGGCATTTTGAAATACACGATAATGATTGAGGGAATTGGTACGTGACTACTACAATTAGTGCTGAGACACAAAATCGCATGGTAACAGGTAACATGAATTAATGGATCCAACGTCACGTGCACCAATGCCGACAGTTATTTCAGGGACGTCAAGATGATCAGCGCTTGATCTGCAGGCAGCGGCTGCTTGTCACAGTGAGGCTCAAACCCTGCTGAGATTTGGTTTTGGGAACTCAACCCCAATCTCCAATCTCCAACCCTAGCAACAAACTTCTTACCGCTTGATTCTTAAAAAATAAAGAATGATACCTACCTAATGATTTATGGGAATTGAAATTACTTTATGTAACAATTCATTAATTAATTAACCCCTTCTTTACCTAACCCCAGATTCTAAAATGGACTATTCATCAATCCATGGCCAAGATATATCTAGTTTCGACCTAACTTCAACTCGTAAGAAAAATATCTTACCATATATTTATAAATTAGTACTAATTGGACCCAGATCGCTTACCAACTGTTTCCGCAGCCCAAGCCCTTGAGGATCTGGGGACTGATCCTCAGCGATTCATACCGACAAATATTGAGGCACTTGATCAAGCCCTCAATGATGTCATTCCTGAGAGTAGCAGCACCCTACCTCGTCCTGGTGGCTTACAGAAAGGTCAGGTCATAGAAATATGGGGACCCCCAGGATCTGGCAAAACCTCCTTTGGGTATGGCCGCTATTCAGAATCGTGGGATAGTTGCACATTCTGAACGCCATTTACAGGACCCAACTCGCTGCGAATGTCTTACGACACGGTGAGAAGGTTGTTTGGGTAGGTTCGTGTTAATTTGTCCATTCCCACTCAGATGTCTACTTATGCAGACCTATATCTGTTTTTTTTTTGTTTGATTTAAATGTTACCGAGTCATTGATTCATCTCACAGATGGATTCCATCCCATATCTTCCCGTAGGCTTCATGATATGATCACCTCCGTTTCGACATCCTCAACACCAGATCAATCAGATAATTTTGTCCATTTTCAGGCACCGACCTTATCGCATCTTATCAGTCTCGTCTGCAAGCCTACAGCAAATGCAATCCCTAGCAGTACATCGCTCGTCGTGATCGATACCCTGTCAAGCTTGGTGAACTATGCTTTCCCGAAAAATTCCGAACCCCGACCGGCTCAAAAAGGTAATGCAATGCCATGCAGCAATATCATAGCGTCTGGGGCTGCTCGCTCACACAATGTACAGGGCCAGGGCCTTCGGCTAGAAGGTTGCAGGTCCTTCAGTTCTTGATATCGACCCTTCAGAAACTTGCAGCGACGAGGGATATTTGCATTGTAATTTTGTCCCAATGTGCTACCAGAATGCAGTTTGAGCAAGGTGCTACTCTCATCCCCGCTATTAATGCTGGTACTTGGGAACAGGGAATTGCTACTCGGCTAGTTCTATTTAGGGACTGGATAATGGAGAGTGACATGGTCCACGATGTCCACTTCGTTGGTATTCAGAAATTGAACGGCAAGACAACCCCAGGTGGCCTCAGTCAAGTTTTCGCCTTTCATGTCGAGAATGTAAGTCAACTCGCGACCCGCAACCAACTTGAAATATTGACCCACCTAGGATGGCCTTGTTGGTGTCGGTTTAGACGCGAACCAAGCATCCTTGCCTTTATCCCCAACTTCGCGACACAAGCGAAAATTAGGTCAGACCGATTTCGAGGTTGCAGATAGCGAAGGTGAAGATTACGGCTGGGAGGACGAAGATGAATTGGAAATGCCAAGAATGCCCCCTCAATGGCAAGGGAGCGAGGATATACTTCTTGGGCGGAGAGAGGACGATGATGGTCAGACTGACGACGGATCAGAACACCACACCGGACATTTAGAGGAGACTACGCTCCGTTTGGACTCGGATCTTACCGGGGATGAGGGGAGCGGCTCTAGCTGATATCCATATTTGTGGGACCCCCATGGCCTGGTCCGGTCTGTTATGAATGCGAAGCATAAGTGTAAGCCAGAAACATTCACGATAAATCCCTCTCAAAAACCCCGTAGATAGCCTTTACATACCCCTTTGCGGCTCCACTGCGGCTCAACACCAACGAAGAACTCACCATGAAACGTCGGTCAAATGTCGGCTCCTTATGCTCTAGCCTCAACATGTCGGCCACCGCCACTCCACAGCTCGGTCCTTCACGGCCCAATTCCAATCCTGTAGGCCAGTCCCATTGATCTCGGAGCTGCCGGACTTACCTTATCGGAAAGAAGTAGAAAATTTGTACAACTTGATGCCATGGTAAATTTTTTCACATGCTAACGTTACTTTCTTACGATGGGACGTAGAACCAACGAGGCGGTACATACTTGTAAGTTACATGATCTATAACTAACACCAATGTAGAGGCTTGATTGATAGAAACACGCCTGTAGGTGCTAATATCAATCTACTTCAACACCATACATGATATCTAGCCACCTATATTTACCATATTTACTCGAGTCATTATTCTATCATGGATGGCGTCAAAGATGAAACGATGATGGAGCCATACCCGACATAAGGTGTGGGCGGCATTCCAATTCATCAGGGTCCTGATGTAGCTGATTTTTTAGCCGGTCGCGGCACTAGGCTGCAGTAGAGAAGACCAAAGACCGTTACATTGCACGGTTGGACCTCAATCTAGTGATCCTACAGACGGGGGCCCCATAGAATAACCGCCATGCTCCGCTACAGGAAGATGTCTTAGCAATTTAGTTGGACCTTGGTGTTTATCTTCTTTTTAATGCTCGGCTTTTCCAACCATTATATTAAACCCTGCCATACACCAACTATCTTAATATCACTCCCAGATTCCTGGCTTTATATCCGTGGAAGGGTAGGCATGTAACTGTAACCCGCCCGATCGATGGTTCCATTGACCTAGGAGATAGCAGTGGAAAGGGGTATTCAGCCTCAAAGGTCTACTGCTGGTCTACATCCGGGAAGGCAGCTGGTGAATACGGAAAAGTTGTATCTTGAGAGATAAACATAGTACTGCAGTATTCAAGCTGATCGATCAATATCACGCCATTGAATTCGCGAAATGTGCTTAGCAAGCGATCATATCGGAGTAATAAGGTAAAAACGGTATCCCCTGTTATACGGATCGACTCTACCGAGCGCTTGCGACCTAGCATTCTTACTTTCGGCAAGGCTTATAGATTGTTCGAGGAGCCTTGGCTAGATTATCAGATTTCAGATGTTGGGGTCGAGTGCGGAGAAAGGACCACTGGAATATGCATGTCGCTATGCCTGTCGTCGAGGAACCTGGTTCCACGAGAGCAACTTGCAGCGGGAATGCAACCGGATATGCATCGCCTGCAGCCGGCCTGACTTTAGACTCACCGGTGTGAGAGCTCGGGAGGACCTTCCACAACTTCTCGGAATGTTGTGCCGTAACTCCTGGGAATTCAGTCCGCCACCTACGCTGCAGCAAATAGCTGACATCGCGCACTTCAAACCGAACTTTGTACATCATGATGAAAGTTAAGGGGTCCGACTCGCTACCATACCTTGATCTTGGCGGTAGACTACTATAGCATATCCGTCTACTATTTACATCCAGACCTCAAATTTGGTTAGAAATGTGCATTCCTGATATAGGGTAGGTATAATACGGTGATAGCGTAGCAAATCTGTCTACCTGTCTTACATATAAAGGGTCTCCAGATGATATTAATGACATACACCAGTATAGTCAAATCACTATATTGGTATGGTATTGGAGCGCATATACTTTATAAAAGAGGGCCAAGGAGTCTTAATATATTTGCATTAGCAAGTCGATTCGATCGTGATACGACTCGAGACATTATCACTTCCTTCTTGTTTACACGGCGTAGTAAGCATCCGAGAGGAGCAGGTGTAACTTCATCAAAGCTTGTTTAAGAGACTTATCTCCCAGGTACATACATAATATGTAGGGACCGGCAAATATGCGACCTGCAAGCGTTTGGATGAGAACGACTCTATACTGTGCAACTACCGCTCCGGCGGTTACATTCGCTCGAGCGGACGGGACACACCCATACCGTTCTGCTTCTTTTAACTTGCGATCCCTCGCAAACATATAAAGGCACAAAATGATAGCTCACTCGTACGTCCACACCAACATCCGATTCAGTTCGGTAGCGCTTGTTCCACAGCAACCCGACAAATACACAATCGCATGATCTGAGCCAATCCCGGAGAGTGAAGAGTAAGGGAATACGCAAGGGACGAGAACCTCTTGGAACATCTTCTTGGGGTTTGCTCATTGGCGAGCGTGGGATTAGGCAGGCCTTCATGTGGGAGCGAAGAGTAGCTAGGTATACAGCATATTGTCACGGACCGAAATGCGGACTCCCGTTGGTCAATGGATAACCGATGGCCCGTCGACTTCACATGAATTCCAGTGGGAGCCCATGGATGAACGGATGCACGTTCCAGCTGTGTTTTCCTGCCAAGCTACGGGAACTATTGCTAAGATTCACTACTCTTAGACGGGTTCCGAGGAGATTGAAGGGAGACAACAGGCATTGTAGGTAGGTAATGAGTATATGAGAAACTTCAGAGGCTGAATACGAAGCTATTTGCTATTTTATTAACCATCGGAACTCATTCATTAGAGGATAGTTTATGTATATATTGCGCAAGATAAAATGATCTTCAACGCTCTATGGCCTAAACTTGAGTCCCAGATCCTTATAAGTTAATGTTAAACAACGGGCTTTAGGTGAATGCTTTGTGCAACAATACGCGTCTAAACACTACTAGAGGAAGTAGATTCAAGTGAATTTAAGCAACTCCTATAACACAAATCGATGTCATGGCTACTAATTATTTACTTACTTGCATTCAGATGAACCATTCATCCTTCGAGTTAGGTAGTTGAGGTAACTAACGTATTTAAGCGTAGCTGTTGGCTACGTGAATATATGCTTATTTAACTCTTCTCCTTTATATCAAGCACAGTATTACAGAATCCATACGAGCCCTTTCCTATATTCACAACACTTGAAGTATTTTGCGAAGGAGACAACTAAGCGTAGTAAACAACTAATTAAAATGTATTTATTATGCAGATTTGAGTAGAATAACCAAGCTGCCAAGTATATGTAAAGAGGTATAGTAAATGTATGTTTCAATATCTGAAGACACATTCCTTATGAGTTCTTAATACAACAGGAAAGTTAGGATTATCCGGTGTAACTATAGTTTGAAGTGAGGTAGTAATATGTATGTGAATTGGTTGATAACCGCTGTAGGCGCAGTAGCAGTAACAGATAATTGTGCAGTACAAGCTTACATAAGCACATGTCTAAGTAACTAGGTGGTACTTATTTAGGTGCTAATATCTGAGGAAGGTGCTGTGGCTGGGTGGAGGCTCATTTGTACGTACCCGCTCCTGCTGTCACCCCTGACACTGACTTGGAGTTTCCCATCTGCATTTTTCTTGACGGCAGCTGCGAAGTTAAACATCGCGCCGGAGCTCATCATCGACAAGACTCGGTTGAATTGTTCCTGCCTTCCATTTCAACAATGCTATGGAGAATTAAATTGTTGCACTCTTCAAATCATTTTACGTCCGCTAAAGTTTCTTGAAACCCCATCGATATAACTAACAGGTAAAAGAAGTCGCGACCAAAGCGCGATAACTGTGGCGTAAAAGTTTAGCGCTCGAGTGAAGCTGTGGCTTGGCACCTGTTCGCTCTGATGAATCTCATGAAGTGAATATCAAAAGTCCAAGTGAGTAGGAGACAAATGAATCAATTGAAAAATATCTAGATTTTTAAACTGACTCACTACTTTTTCTAGGTACGTTCCTTCCGCAATTGATATTTTTTCCATCTTTTTAAAGAACCCCGCGTCGCACCTTCAACCCGAATTTGAACTTGAAAAATAACTACATATACACATTTCCAACTCAACTGTCGCATCAGTCTTGAAGCTTCATTCTTCATTAAGACTTACCGTTGTCTTACTTCCTACATCTTACAACCCCCTAGCATCCTTTCCCAGCCAAACATAAACAACTGCCTTTGACAACCTTGTCCGACCATTAGCACCATTTCGCATCTGACCTCTTATTAACATAGGGGTGAAATAATGGCGTCGGAAACTGAGGTAGCAGTGGAGCGTGCGATCGGAGGAACCGAAGCTGTGGTAGAAGCCGCGGTAAACGTTGTCGTTCCCACCAAATTCTCATGGTTGTAAGTTAATTCTCTTCTCTGTTATACTTATCACTATATCACTATTACTCACCTTCGTATCAAAGGCAACCCCACGTCATCTTTGTGGTCATCCTCGTCGGTGAAGATGAGATTCCCTTCGGCATCCAGAAAGACTTCCTTTGCGCCAAGTCATCCCACTATCGCACCCAGTTTGCCACCAAACAGGGTGAAGACGCTGGACTCGAGCTTATTGTCAAGCTTCCCCAGACTACTCCTGAAGTCTTTGGCTTTGTTCAAAACTTCTTATACACCGGCAGCCTCTTTCCCGAAGCCAACTCTCTTCCTGGTTATGAAGTTTTGATTGCCTCTTGGAAGCTTGGAAACGAACTGGGTATTGAAGGTCTCTGTGATGAGGCCCTCGAAGCTATGGCTGAATGCAGACGTATCACACAGCACATTCCTGCTACTCCTCTCCTTGTGAAAGCATGGAAAGATTCCCCAGAAGGTTCCTCAATCCGCACCCTTCTTCTGAACTGGGCTGCAGAGTATATACGATCTTCGGAATCCCGTCAAGAATTCACAAAGTCTTTGCCCCAGGAGGTTCTAAGCGAACTGGTAATTGCTATGAGCCACCTGAACTCCTCCCCGGTAATACAGGTCAATCCTGTCTTGTCCCCTGCCAGCCAGGCCCAAAGGAAGAATGTACACTACCTGGACCCCGATGACAGCGACGACGACGTATATACCAAGCCCCAGAAATACCGTCACTCAGATGTGGCCCCGAACCGCATACCGTCTGGCGAAAGAAAGGTCGGGGCTAAGAAACCCACCTCCAGAGCATCACTTCCCGCACCAAAGCCTATCAAGGTCAAGCGATCCAGCCTAAATCATGACCCTTCGCAATACTCGGCCGAGGATAAGCTATGGTTCTGCGAGAGACTTTTGGGCAAGATGTTATCTGGACCTGGTAAGTTATTCATAATTCATAATTGTCTATTGCTAGTTGCTTCATACTAACATGGAGATGCTAGGCTTCTGGACCCGTCTGGTCGGTCCTTTCCGCGATCCTGTCCGACCTGTTGAAGATGGTGTACCGGACTACTTGACTAAGATTAAGACTCCCATGGATCTCAGCACGATCAAAACTAAAATGGATCGCAAGGAGTATCGTGACGAGCAGGAGTTCTCGTCCGACATCCGTCAGATCTTCACCAACTGCTACGCCTACCACGAACGAGGCTCTCCTATGTGGCTCAATTGCGAGAAATTCGAGAAGACGTTCGAGGAGAAGTTTTCAGACATGCCGAAGGAGATTGCAAAGATGTTGGGTGATAAAGCCTCTTAGGATGCTTTCTCGGCGGAGAGATATTTTCATTGTACGGTGATTTGGCTATTGCCTAGGTGCAGGCGCACAATTTAACCGTTACGCATGGACTGGCCAGTTTACTTGGATGAACAGGTTTGGAGTCTATGACGAGAGGTTATATTACTATAGGAAAGTTAGCACGTCTTGGTGCAGCTAGGACGTGAGATGAGATGAGACTCTCCGAGTCCTAGATCGGTAGCCGATCTCTTAATAGCCTGTTACAGAGGCGTCGCAACGCGTGTGCATTTGCAGGCTAGATGCGACCAGCATTAGTATTAGCACATTTGTCTTTTAGAGGGTCGTTGTTTTCTGTTCGCCCGGCGTCTCTGAGAAAGAGAGAAAACCATATTTGCCATTATGTTTTAGGGACAGCACGGCAATAGGTTTAGTGATTCTTGATATCGGACTGGTTTCTTCCAATGGACTTCATTTGACTTCTTTCAGCTATAAATTGTTTCTTGTCTGTGCGTGTAACTTGCTTTGTGACCTGCTTTGTGAATGTCTGACTGTATACCGTTTTGATTCTTGTCTAAACACCTACCTTATGTGGGTATTGAAAACACTTAACGCAATAAATGACATTAGAATAAGCTAAGCTGAAAGTAATGAGTTTAATTATATTGGCAAGTCTTGATAAATGGATAGGTATCTCCTACTTGTACCCAAGGCATACTTAAACTTGAAGATATTCCTAAATTGTAAGGTGTGTGCTATATCGGGGGCTGTTTAGCCATGTCTATATTTGCTTACTGGCAAGTTATACTAAGAACTTGACTCTTGCCTTGGAGCATTTGCTAATTTGTTCTGGGCCTAGTCACTATAGCATGGGTTTGTCAAGGTTTATTACCTCTTCATCCAGTACCTAATTGCCAGGTTTATTGGTATAAACTATCCGAACAACCCGAGTCATTGCCCATTAATAGCGTGGCTCATCACATTATGTAACTCTCTCCTATACCTCTTCGTAATACTCTATGTCCATTCGATAGGTGGATTGGTTTATACTCGCCCCAAATCCTAGGACAGACTTCATATGCTGTAGTAATGGCGACTTGTGATACATCATGATGACCGCCAAACTCATTGGCCCTCATAACTCGTCAAGCCACATAAACCAACCAATTCAAGGTCGTAGCGGTATTCCGCATCGTATTCACCGCGCTTTAAATCTTGTATACTAGATCACCATCCGTGTACCTGCGTCATCACGTTAGTATTCGTACTCCAAACCCCCGAAAGAGGAAATCACTTACATGACCTGGTTCGCATCATCCATCTTCTTGAGCGCCTTGATAGCCTCCTCTCTCGAGAAAGCAGCCTCCTTCCCTTCGATGCGTTTGTTGACCGCCTCGATGACTTGAGCGACATTGGCCGCGTCGTCTTCGAACAGGTCCGTATTCAGGAGTTGTCCGAGTGCTGTTCGGAATACCGCGAGTCTCTCGGGGGTAATCGGTGCGTCGATGTTGAGCTCGGCCGCGCCGGCTGCTAGTTCCGTGTCTTCTTGTGTGTCCTCTTCCTGCGTCTCGAGTTGCGACGCCGGTACGGAGGAGGCGAATGAGAGCTGGGAGGTGGTGGGTGCATTTGAGGATGACGCGGGGCCGGTTCGGTTAGAGCGTCTTGGTGTGGCGTTATAGATATCATCGTCATCGTCATCGTCGTTTTCTCGTGCGGGAGTGCCTGGAGCCTTGCCGTTGGGACGGCGGCTACCGTTAGTAGATGGTTGGCTGCGAGCAGTTGTCCGAGTTGACGGGGCGGTTCTACCGCGAGCCGTCGATCCCCTGTAGCTGCTATCACCACGATCACCATCATCATCATCGTCGTCCGATGAGTCTGACTCTAGCTGTTGAGTACGTCTACGCTTCCGTTTCGACTCGTCCTCAACAACTTCCTTGAACAGGGCGAACCGGAGGATCGCCTCGGCTGCTAATGCATCTCGTTCTTCTACTCGGTTTGAAAGCCGCGACTTAGCGTGTGCGGTTGCCAAACGGATCAGCGTCTCAATGTACGGACGGTCAGAGGAGATGTTCTCCTTTGATTGCCCTCCATCTCGTCGTTACGTAGCCCCACATAGATTTCCGCGATACGCTCCGAGGCATCCTGGGTTAATACAGGCTTGACTCTCGTTTTCGCGTATTGGATATACTTCTTCATAAATGGGATACTAAGAACTTCCCGCTTCTTATTAGCACCACGACCAGTAGTAATAGTAACACCTGCATGCAACATCGCATCGTATTTCTCGTATACTTCGGTAGGCTTCTGAGCAGCATCTTGGCTTTGCAGCGCAACACTAAGGGCTTGTTGTGTGTTTTCTCGGACAGGAGCACCCTCGTCAGCACCAGGCTGTCGATAGCGATGCATACGTAGGACGTGCTCGGAAACTTGACGATCTCGGGTATCTTCAATATCATCCGTAACGACGAAGAGAAGATCGAAACGCGATAGGAGGGAATCTGGGAGGGCAATGTTCTTGTGAGGATCTTTGTGAGTGTCATATTGGCCGAAGATAGGATTGGCGGCTGCAATCACGCTACAGCGTGCATTGAGTGACGTATGGATACCGGCCTTGGCAATAGTAACTGTTTGCTGCTCCATAACTTCGTGGATAGCAACTCGATCAATATCTGACATCTTATCGAACTCATCGATACAGACAACGCCTCTATCCGCCATAACCATAGCACCGGCTTCTAATCTCCTCTCGCCAGTCTCCTTGTCAGATGTAACGGCAGCTGTCAGACCAACACCTGATGAACCACGACCGGTTGTTGCAATGGCCAAAGGTGCGGTATTGAGCACGAAGCGCAGAAGTTGAGACTTGGCTGTTGAGGGGTCACCAACCATGAGAACATTGATATCACCTCTGAGATGTGTGCCATTCTCCAAGTTCTTCTCTATACCACCTAATAACATGAGTAGAATCGCCTTCTTGATATAGTCGTGACCGAAGATACTAGGCGCCAATGACTGTGATAGAAGCTCGAAAAGATTCTTCTTCTTGGCCACCTTGTTGATATTACGGATGTCGGTATCAGTAATAGTCGCCGTTGCTACACCGCCGCTTGCCTTGGATGAGAGAAGGACAATATTATTCGCTAGAATTATCGTCTTGAAAAGTGCGCTGTTATGATTTGTATTTCGGTTTCCAAGTGTTCGAAAAATACCAACAAGTTGGACTCTGTCACCGGGTTTCATCTTATCAACTAAGTCATCATCCAAAATGACATCCACGCCACGGGGAAGTTGGCCGGCGGGGGCTCTCTCGGGCATTTCTTGTATGGAAATCGTCTGGTGATCTCTATATGTGCAAAATCCGTATTCTGTTAACAGCGGGTTGCCCTCTTCGTCTTCTTGAGGGTAGACACTTGATGTGGTCACACCATTGGTCATAGTCTGGTCACGATATTCGCGGAAGTGGAAAATGTTTTTCCTCTCGTTATAATGTACACTCTTCACAACCTTCGGTCTAATAAGCGAGCATCTCGTAACGATGCCTTCGATCGATACCATATGGTTTAGATGGTTTGAGGATAGTGTTCTCGGATTGCAAGAATTTAGACCAAAGCTGCCTGCCCAAGCGCAGTAGTATAAGACATCTGGGTCGGTCTGATCGGGCCGTGCTTGAGGGATGGTTTTTACGATCTCCTTAAGCGCATGGTTAAAGGCCAAGGTATAATCGAAAGGGTCGAATAATAAGCCGTCTGCGAGTTCTGCGTTGTGGTCACGAACGTGGTCTAAGTTGACAACTAACCGCCTCTGATTCTTCTGCAGCATTAGAATGATATCGGATCTGTAACTCCTCGCATGCTGATCATCTAAATAGAACCATTCGTTAGTACTTTACCGACACTATTTGGTGGTTGACCTACGAGGATCGAGGAACTCCTCGGCCAAGCGAATGCGTTCCTTGGCCGCTTCATCTCGAAGCATGAAGCTATCCATGATGCCTCAACTTTTGCTTGCTTTCTTCTTTAGTGAGGCTAAATGGTTAATCACAATGATCAGATGGAGCACTGAATGCCACAATAGTCCTTAGTGATTTAGTAGTGAGTAATGTGGTATAGGTGGGGTGTGGTTTGAAGAACTATGTTGAGTTGTTAGTTCATGTGTTGTTTAGGCTTAAGGGGGCAGAGGGGAAGTAAAAAATCCATGTCGCGTCTGCAAACGCGCTTTTCGCGTTGGAACGCGTCTTCATTTGGTAAAGTGGTTGCAGATGTCCCACTTCAATTAAAGTCCGAATATAGTAATCTGATGTCTCCGATTACCTCCGACCACCTTACCTTTATTAGTGCCAAATAGGTGGCTTATCTGGGTACCTAAGGGACTTATGTAAAAGAGTACGGAAGTATTTTACAAGTAACTACAAGAACTTCTACGTGAAGGAACAAGTTAACTCTACATTGCCTAGATATACTTAACGTGGAATGTTTCATGCATTCGGTCAAGAAATCTAAGTGCATCGGGCACATTTGGAGAATAAATGATTGGCGTGATGAAGCAACCGGTCAAGGAATATTAGTAGGCATGCGCCTGCAGTCAAAGTATGGCGCGTAACTTTAGTGGTCTAAGCCCGGTGGAATCAGCCGATAGCACGTCTCAACTGTCTGAACGGTTTAAAACAGCCCCCCAAATTCAGCCACAAAACCTAAGTACCTTCTAGTTGAGGGTTGCTGTCATCCTTACAAGGAGGTGTATTACTTAGGTACTTTCCCTCTTTCTTGCCGCACCAGTTCCTGACGTTGTAAACCTCAACTAAACATCAACGTTCCCAATCCACAAATACGATACGCTCATTGGTATTTCAATTATCAGCGTCGCGTTTCAATTCCGCATTCGGTGTTGCTCGTGGTAAAATAGAAGCGGACCATGGCCGTAGGATTGTCTAACAACAGCCGCCATGCCGCTGACGAAGAAGCTCGTGCCGAAGTTGATGTGCTCAACTCGCGACTAGAGAAGACAACTCAATTGACCAAGAAGATCCAGGCATGTTTAGGGAGGTTGGAGGCTACTGGGAAAAGTGTGCGAGATGTCTCGGGTCCTCTTACTGGCGAAACGAAGAAGCTTCAGGTCTTGGGGAATAGTGAGCTTCTCCCCTTAAATATATGATTCGATAGATTTTCTTATTATGCCTTGTTGTACTGACTTCGCAAACTCCCGTAGATATCGAAGCCGTCATCGCGGCGATCGAGAGACTTCGCCAGCCAGCCGATTCGAAGAATGACGAAGAAGCGATTATCCGCCAGGGCCCCGAGAAAGCTGGTCTATCTAACTATCTGAACTCTATTAAACGATTGAATAAGGCGCTCTCAGATATGAAGACCTCAAATCTGCGCGCAAATCAGCAAACTATGGCCGATCTCCAACGCTTGATTAAGTCTGGAAATACCCAACTCGAGAATTCGTTTGACAAAATGTTACGGGCCGAAACACCTCGTTCTATTGAACCGCTGCAATACACGACCAAAAACACGCCATTCCCCCTATTGACCCAGGATAAGATCTCGCGCCTGAGCTTAATGAACTCCTATGTGTCTGGTAACTCACTGTCCGAGAACCCGTTAATCAAAATCTATGCCGACGTAAGAGGTCAATATTTACAACAGACTCTGGTGAATCTCGCATATGCGAGCGTAAACACGGCAAAGAAGAAGAGCCCAGACGCTATTTACCGAGCTGGCACCAATGGGATTGGTATGTATGCCCAGGCAATGGAAGGTTTATTCGTTGCCGAATACGACAATATCTGCAACATATTTATGCGACAAGACTGGGGACCGGCTTTCCAAATGACCTGTCAAGCCCCGCTGGCTGAATTGGCTCGAACGATTCGAGAACTCAACAATCACATCAAGGCCCATCTTAACACAGACTGTTATCTTGCATACGAAGTCATCGAGATAATGTCCAATCTGTCCAACAATATTGAAGAGCGCACAGGCGAGCTCAAGTCCACATTGGCCGCTGCGTTGAAACCAGTACGCGAGACGGGCAAGTCTTCACTTGCCGAGCTGCTTGAGGAGACGAAGCGGAGGGTGGGGGCAATGCAAACCCTCCCGTCGGATGGTTCGCCGGTGCCTGTTGTGTCAGAGACGATGCAACGCTTGCAAACCATGGTTGACTTCCTCCGACCAATATCGAGTATTATGATATCGCTAGGCGACGGTGGTTGGAGATCGGGTGCCGCCGCGAACACCAGTATGGATGGAATCCCTAGCCTGGCATCGTTCGATATTGGCGCCGATGGAAAGGAAATTTTCGCGCATTATTGTACTGATACGATAGACGCACTAATGTCGGCGCTCGAGCAGAAGGCGAGGGTACTACTAAAAGGAAAGTCCGTTTGGGGTGTGCTTCTAGCCAACAGTGTCACTATCGTTGAACGCATGATTCGGGACTCTGACCTGAAACCGCTCTTGGAAGGCAAGCTCGGCGCGTTAGAGGGCTGGCGCAAAAAGGCGAAGGCTTATTACGCCGAGGCATGCAAAGACGTCTCGATGCACCTATTTGACGTAATCCATACAAATCGGACTCAACGGCCGCCCTCTGGCTCTTCTGAGTCGGCATCGATTCTCAAGGGGCTTAGTAGCAAAGACAAGGACAGTATCAAGGCCAAGTTCCAGATTTTCAACGCGTCTTTTGATGAATTGGTGGCTCGACACAAGACTTACAGCATGGAAAGGGAGGTGAGACAAATGTTGGCCAAGGATATGCAGCAGATGCTTGAGCCTCTTTACAATCGCTTCTGGGACCGGTATCACGAGATAGACAAGGGCAAGGGCAAGTACGTCAAGTATGACAAGTCTTCGATAGCTGCTGTCTTCCTGAGCCTCTATTGATGAGGGATGCCGAGGCATCTGCCGAGAAGCTTAAAGCCAGCCGAGCCGTTTGAGCGTCGCGAAATATGCCAAACAGGCTCTACACCAGGTTCGTATGTGGCGATCATCAGATGATTTATTCGCGATGCTACAGCATAACTCACAGGGTCGCAGCTGTAAGTTAATATCTAATTATTCCCGGGCAGGCTTTTCAATATAAGCGGTAGCTAAATTTTGAAAGTGAAGCTTGGATGGGAGTGGGGGTCACCGGGCCAAGGTGACCGAACCAGGAAGGATTCACCACGAATCTCCGTCACAGTACCAAGAATTTGGAAATACACGAAATGCGCACTGCTACGGGCGACTTGTTTACTCTTTAGAAAATGATACCCTTTTGGCCCGCCTTGAAGTTTCAGAGGAAGGATTGTTGCAGGGGGATCATCTGCCGGACCTGGTCTGTTCAAGTGTCCTTTTGTCGAGAGTGGCCTGATGAGTTGTATTCGATGTAAGACGATGTCGCCGTCGTCGGGGCCGTGGGGACCAGCTCCACTAGGCTGAATCCCCAGAGGGAAGATGAGATATCAAAATGTGATATGTGACTAATGGATGCTGGGTTGGACCAAGAAATACGTGCCTGCAGCGACGATCGAAGGAACATCAAAGTCAATGGAGAACCCCATCCCAGAGTAACGCTCTCTCAGCAGCAAATGCTCCTTACGCCAGATAATCCAAAGACTGGGAATTCTTGTGGGCCAAGCTATCTGCGCTGCTATCCCTTGGCATTTGTTGCTTAAGTAATTGTCTTCCCTTCTCGGTCGACCTGCATGCAGGGAATCGATGGTGCTTCCTGACAGGGCCCTGGTCCCCTCAAGGTGAGGTCGGTGAATTTCTGGGTCTTCCTCCAGAGTCAGGAAGTAGCGGCAACCGCCAGAAGCCGCAGTCATTCGCGTACTCAGTCCCGGTCCATTTCCGCAACATGGGATCCGGGGCCTTGGTGTAGTTGATTAATCCGCCCGTTGCCATATTCGTAAACTCATCCCTAGCCAAAGTGGACCAACAAGTAGCAATGTGGCTTTCTACCCCTAGCTCCTCCACGTCTGCTGGATAGAATGTACCCCTCTTTCTAATAAGGCATACCGGTTTAGGTATATTGGGTTAGGAATTGCTTTCAAATCGTCGTCTATGGTCCTCCGCGACCTTTGACCTAGGTATGCCACATGCCACACAACCCACACAAGAATATCTGGCTAATCAGCCCGTGGGCCACTCAGTCAGTTCTGGTTGCTCATATCCTGGGCGATTCGCCCGTTACACAGCAGCGACAGCGCAGCGCAGCGATGCCCGATTCGACTCTTTGGCTCCACAAGATCCGTCGATTCCTCCAACTTGGGAGAGACTGACGAGACTGCTGCGAGCTAGCTAGCTAGCTACCAAGGGTGGCCTTGCCTGGTTGGGTACATCCTACAGGCCCACGCGTACGCGCACTCACTTACTCGCATACATACGTCTCGTACCTGTCGCTGCTCTTGCTTTGCCCTTTGCCCGTTGCGCCGATACAAGGCGAATGAAGGGGTTTGGGAGCACGGACTGCCAATCCCATCCCCCCATGGGGGAAGACCGTAGCCCCAGTATGTAGGTATTGCAGCCAGTTCGCTGATAGCTAGGAACAAACCGCCCTAGCGACGAATGAGAGATGGTGCTGCGTTATGTCTTCCTGCAACCCGCCATGCAGGACCGGACAGGACAGGAACGATTCACGCTGCACTGACCGCACACCCTGCTTGTCTGTGCTCCACTGAACCGACCTGGACCCTCGCCCACCACCCACCACTTCTTCCAACACAACATCGCCAAGTCTACTCCTTAGCTGCTATGCATACTGCACAGAGCCCATTAGCATCCTTCCTACAGGGCTGGGACCATCTAGTTTGCAGCAGGCTCTGCTTCTCCCGCTGTTCTATTCACTTTCTGGGTGATGCGGACATGATTTGGTTGGAATTTGTTCGCGGCACGAGCACGTATGTATCTACAATATGTATAAACCCTGAGCACCCGCTGTTTGATCCACCAATCTTATCACGAGAAGCTGAAAGGGACTATAATAATAAATGATGACAAGCAAATCCCGACGCTTCCACGATAATAGGAGCGTAAGGCAACGTTCCTCCTTTTCCGACCCTTGCTATAGGGAGACTAGCTGGTAGGTTAGGCTTGTACCGCCCAGGTTTTTATTAGATGGCGATGACGATGCTGATATCTCCCGCCACTGGGGGTCTCATTACCATCGAGTAATAGTATATCAGATATCAGAATGCACATCGATGATTCGATATAGTCCCCGCTGACCCGGACAGTGATGTACTCGGGTTCGCCTCCGTGTTCGGGGTCATTGGATCTCGGCCGACGATGGGGTGACGGATTCGCCTCTGGTGAGTGAGTAGTAGCGGCAGTAGCATCAGGAGGGTGGGCAACTGGGTAGCAGGGCACCCTATCGATATTACTTATGTAGTTATTCTCCGGTATGGACGGATTTACATGGCCTTTCTGTTGATCAGTTCCGAGCTGTCCGTATTTGTTCTCCTACCTAAGTATTGCTTATACACCCTTGTCCTTCACGTAACTGTCGACCTCCTGGTTCGTTATGCCGAGGTTTATAGGGGCATGGCGATAGGTGGTTACTGTAGCTCGCTCCTCCCATGATCCATCCCGGTTCGTGGGTTAATAGCTCATGTATATGATGATGCGCGCACGTATGTTTATGTAGGTAGCATCCTGAAGGTAAGGCAGCTACGTGGCTCGTGTTTACCTCAGTATAATGCCATTGCCTATCGCGAGACGTATGATATAGATGTCATCTTATGTCTCGTAATCCTTAATGCCGTGAAACATATAACCTTAACAGGGAAATAGACCGTAACATGGGACTTGTCCTTCGTCAGCACCTTGCCGCCGTCTAGCACGGGTTGGAGTCTTTCACTAGCTACGGTGACCGGTTAACAGCCAGCAAGCTTCGGTGCGGCGTAAGCACGTTACACACACGTAAATGGCAACCCGCGTAAGCAAAAACATGATCTCGGGAGTGGTGATAGTCATAGACGAAACCCGAGACGCGTGTCAGATAGACCCCAATGTCCATGTTAGAAGTAATCTGCGTTAACAACGTGATCTATCCTTGCTTCGGTACCATCGCCTCCGCCAAAGGATTTTCCCACCACTCCCGGCACGACGGTCGCCGAATGGACCGAAGCGCTACGGCGCCGAGGATCGATGGTCGATGGGGGCCGTCGAGACTATATTTGGGAGGCGAGACCTTGAACGTGCAGACGGACGGGGGATCCCACAAGGTTTCGATTCGCAAGGGTGGGTTCACGGAGGAACAAGGAGAGAGATCGGGTTCTAGGGTACGATATAGAATGGATCATGACTAAAATGTATTTTCATTTATTGATTTGGTTCTCATAGCATGCCTTGGTATCATCGAGAGTAAGCATAATCATCCCAAATTGCCCGCGTGACAAGGTATCGATATAAGAAAATAGATAGAAATCACATGTTCTTCGATGTCATTTCTCCCCCCCAAAAAAAGAAAAAAAACACAATTTCCCTTCTTAGACATTCATTCCCCATGTAAGTTGGAACGCTCCGGTGGGCGGTAGTAGTCGTATTCCCCCCTGGCCGTCGTCCAATTCTCCTGCGTAAAAAATAGTTACCAAACTATAGTCAATACTCTCATCTCATATAAGGCTGGAAAACATCGCTTATTCTCCCCTAGCCTGCGGCTGTCTGCTTTTAGATCTCATGTCCATTCAAAGGTGGGTATAACCAGGGGGTATATCATCGCGTCCTGACTAAGAGACCAGCAAGGGAAATCCCGCTAACTCTTGCGGGCCCATCCGGCGGCATCTTCCCACCAGATCCAAGGAACGGTGGAAAAGGAGCAAGGGGGGAATAAAAAAAGGAAAAAGAAAGCACCGTAGCTCCATCAGTACTGTATACCTAGGATGATCATAGAAGAATGAAGAAGAAAAAAAAGACCCATAGACCCTGCGCCCCTACACATGTTGATGTTGATGTTGATGATGATGATGATGATGTTCAGTTCCTAAAACTCTTCGCAGCGCCCAAATGTCACACCAAACAGGAAAATAATGTAAAGTAAATCAAATCAGTACCCGGAATCCCTGCGCGTTGCTCCGTATGAACTCCAGTTCGCATCCGGGTGCCCACCCACCCCATACCAAGCTAAACAACAAAGAGAGCAAATGCCAAATCAGGATGCAGGTAGAAAAGGAGAAAAAAAAGCAAAAGCAACAGTAATAATTAAAAATTGGAACAACCAACGCATGGCCATGCAACAGCAGCGAAAGTAGTACAGGGAGGATGAGGAGGGGTGGTGGTCAGGGTGCATGGAGAGAAGTTCGAGGTGAGAGCCATAACGATGAGCAGCAAGCAGCAGGCAGTAGTGAGTGAGTGAGGGAGGGGTGGTGGTGGCCCATGGTCAAAACGTATGGTAACGAAGAGTTGCAGTGCAGTTTGCAGCATGCAGCATACGTAATACAACCAACGCGGGCCCTCTCTTCTCTAGTCCTAGTTCCCAAAGACGACATTCCTTCGAGCAAGGAGAGAGAGAGAGAGAGAGACGGAAAGATAGAGGTACCGCCGAGACAAGGGTTGTCACACACACACGAACACACACACACACACATACACACATAACCCATACGCCCGTTTTCGTCGTCAGCCTTGCATGCGGGGGCCGAACACAGGTGAAGGAGTTGTCGGTAACTCTGTAAAGATAGTAGTAGTAATAGCAGAGCAAGTTTTCGAGTCGCTAGTGTGGTGTAAGTGACCCAATTTGTACGCGGTGTTGTTGGCGTAGTATAGTATAGTATAGTAAGATTTGTTGCTTTGGGGGAATTTTTATAATTTTTCCTTTTTTTCCTCCATTGGCGGCGGTTCCTCCATATCCGCATCCTATACAGCCAAGTAGCTTTCGAATAAAGCCCCAGCCGAAAAGAGAGAAGAAGAAAAAAACACACAAGACAAAGACCGCGGAAGCAGAAGGTTTGCCTCCGAGCATTGTCGAGGTGGGAGAGATCTCATCGAGAATCAAGGAACATGATGATGATAGAGATAGATAGATGTGTGCGATTTGAGAAGGACAGTAGCCGAGCTCGTGGATCTTGGGTCCCCGTAGCTGTGCATCCGAGGGAAAGGATGACTCCTCCTAATCGGGACACCGTGGGCAGGCATAGTTGTTCCCGCAGTAGTCGTGGGTGCCGAAGTCGACTGCCTTGCAGCAGAACGTGCAGCAGCCGTCGACAAGAGGTTGACGCTCCTTGACGCACATGGTGACGGGCAGTTTGGCCGAAAGAGGTTTAGAGTAGTTGAAGCTTAGCCTTGAGTTCTTGAGGGTGTCTTAATAAAAGAGTTCTTGTCACTTTTTATGTGAGATGGAAGATATTTGGCAGTATGTATGTAGGTAGATATGTATGTATGTCCTTGGCTATGAAGAGGCAACAACAAGTATATGAATACGTATGAGAAGAGGTCTAATGTAGCAAGCCTACTTCCTTGAAGATGATATTTGTGTAAGTAGGTGGGCTTGAAGTACGACAGAGTGGGAGACGAGCTCTTTAAGTATTTCTGTCGAGTACGTGAGACTATTGATATCCCTAGGGAGGGTGGATTATTTTAAGTTGGGATGGGGACCATCTTTATATGTGCCTATGGTGGTGGACGCCTAAGTAAGTTGAGCCCTTTCTGATGATGGCAGATAGGACAAGGCCATTCGACTTAACTGTCAGGGCACAGGGCAACAGGGGGTGGGTTGGGTTAAGGCCAGGGGCAGGGGGTATATACTATGGAGCTACGAAGAAGGCAACTAGAAGAATAGATAAAAAAGAAAAGTAAAAAAAAAAAAAAATGTAAAGTGAAAAATATGTCTAAGAAATAATAAAAATACGAAAACGATAAATTGGGTGGTTAACACTTTACCAACACGGGTAAGATACAAGAAAAAAGATGCCCAATCTCGTCAAAGAAAGCCTAATATCATATTATGTGGACATTGCATAACTTCCTTAAAAGAGGGAAGTAGTAAAGAAAAGGGAAAAAGGGAAAAAAAAAAAAAAAAAGGGAGCTAACTTTTTGGAAGAGCCAAAAAAATATTGACAAGAAAAAAAAAACTAAAATTTGAAAATAAAGCTAAGATGGGATTTTGAAAATGGGTACCTAGATACCGTTGCATTCAAGCGGTGTGGCATGATTTAGGGTCACGAGGCACCTGGACTTTAGGAACGGAATTTTTGCTAACAGCGAATTTCTATGTACAATATATTGAGTATATGTATGAATATGTATGAACATGTAGGGGAATGTATGTATGACCATATATGACCATATGTATGTACGATACTTTAATGTACGATACCTTATGCGCAGATGGTCATGGTAGAAAATCCTTGACCTTGATACGGCACTTGATTACTACCACATTTATCATATTTATCACATTTTCTCTGAACCTTGATGGCCAATTCTATTTCGCCATTGTCTCATTGTCTCATTGTCTCATTGCCTCATCGTCACAAACTTGATTTTGTACTAGGCTTCGGCTTATTCCCATTTCTTCCCTAGGGCTGTAGCTTATGACCTGGTATTCATACCTAGGTAGGTTCATAGACTTATCAGGAATTATGTATCTATCGTGAAAAATAACATACCAACGTGCAATCATACAACCTGTCCACCTAACCATGCCGAAAAAAAAAACCTGATGGATGATCAATGATATTAGGTAAGAATAAATCGATGTCTTCTAAGTCTCTAACCTAAATGCGGCAGAGCCTCTCTCGCTTACACCCGTCCATCATCCCTCACCCATCATTCATCATCGGTGTGTCGATGTAATACCCTGCCTTGCCCAGCCCAGGTGCTCAGACACTAACAGATGCACTGCACGCAGACTTAACCCTACTCGAGGGTGCGCAACTAGAATTGCATTGTACTCCTCCTTTCCCCCTCTCTTGTAGCCTTATGTTATGCAAGGTACCTCATCGAACATGGTTCCGTGTATGTATAACACCTTTTAAAGGTACGTCGTGAGGGGATGGTTGAATTGGAATGAGGGGGAAAAAGTAAAAAAGCCCATCGGCCAGCGGCCAGAAGCCCGCGGAGGCGAGCGCCGTCTATTGTCTATGGTCTAATGGTTTATATGTGCATAAGAGTGGAAGAGTGGAAGAGGGGAGAGAAAATCGAGGCTATGGAAACCGGCGAAGAGAATAAAAGGGAAATAAGATGCATGCACGATGGTTTTCCATATTAGAATCGCCTGTCTATACGAGAAAAGGATCGTAGGTAGGGGTCCAGCTTGAGAACCAAAGAGACAAAGAGCTAAAGAGCTTAGCCCAGCCTGGTGGACCAGGTCCATAGCGTTATAGGTTAGCTGCTTGCACGCATGGCTGCATGTGTATATTAAAAATACTAATATCATTACTTACCTTCAGTCAGGTCTATTCTTAGCCTATGGTATACCATAGCCTATATTGCACCATAGATACATGTCCCTAGGTCCTAACGGCGCGAAGGTATGATTTCAGGTCTGATGAAGCCAGCTGCCTGCATAGAGCCAGGTAGCCGTTTTCCAAATGGAGAGTTGTATGCTACACTGGAGGGATGACTGCATTAACCGCCTGCATAGGGTACGCTCCTTGGCGCTCGTTGCTTAGGGAGCCAGGTCCTCGTTACGGAATATACAGGTCATAAGTAAGATAAGCCCTGCCGTGGATGCAATTCACGACATGGAAGATCCGAGCTGTCTCTTCGCACATGCTGCTGCTGCTGATGCTGCTGCTCAATGCGCTGAAATCTCTCGACATGACAAGAACTGCAAGGACTCGCAGCAAGACCCCAGCTAGCTGAATTCTCATTCGGTACATAGTCTGTGGCCTGTGGGCTCAGTAATAATGATATGCCCAGCCAATTGGAGACGGTGAAGGAGGCCACAAGGCAACCCGAAGAGCTGCACTTCAAGATTGATTAGTTAAGTGATTTGCTGTTTGCATACAAGCTGGCATGGCAGTAAGCCGCCATTGGGAGCTACCGTCACAGCCACAAGCTTGACTTTGCGGATGGAGCTTCGAGAACCCCCTCGTCCCTCGTTTGATGAACGAAAGTGGCCACCGAATAGTTGACATCACCCGCGCGAATATCAACTCGGCATATGTTGATAGGTGCCACCAATTTCTCATATCAGAAGTTTTCATGACCATGTCGGAACCCCCAAATAAGTTGACAAGTTGACAATATGACAATAAGTGATTATCAGCGGATGCTAGCTACGCCCCCAACGGGCCGACGCGTCCGAATTTCGGTATGGTACCTCATGCTTATCTTATCCCGTGTTCTTCGTAGCTATTTCGCAATCTCACCAGGTCGACGATGCGACGTGAGCAGAGCACGTGGGTAGCGAAACCGAGTTTGGGGTTATTGGCGCCACTATGCTGCAGGACGATGGTAAGCCCTATCTTGGATTCTTTTACATAGTACGTCAACAATCCTCTGTTGTCTTCCTATCCCCGGCCTCTTCTAAGTGGGCTTGGCTCGGTTCCATCGGCATTCGTGCTCACTGTTATTTGTTATTCTGCTCCTTTGGATAACCCCATCCCGAGCCATGCGTCTCCTCGACGCCCGTTGTGCAACTGTCAAATCTTCGGCGAGGGACTTTGTGTTTCAGGATTGCATGCGATAGGCCATGCTGTCGATCAGAGCTGATCAAGCTTGTGTGTTTGTCCTGAAGATCATCGTAAGAGTGGGCTCAGGGTTTTGATCTCTTCGGCCCTTCGTGCAGAGGGGGGAAGTGACGAGATTGAAAAATACCCACACCGATGAGGCCCAGGGTTTTTGCTAGTGCAGTCTCTTCGTCGCTACGATAGAATCAACGTTGTATTCCCTGATGCTCTTACCAATCTGCTTTGATATTCCATCTTCGTAAACCCACTTTGTTCGGAACGCGGATAGTAAGCGGGGGGGGGGGGACGATGGAGATTCGCACACCGTTGGATGCGACTAAAGATACAGGTAGGATACAGGCAACGATCCATATCTAGTGGGGGAGGGTCTTGCTAATCGCCTACGCACCTTCGTCTCCTTGAGAGCGACGGTGATCATACATACAAACTACCGTAAACAGAATGTATGTAATGGTGCTCAGATCCCATCTCGACGGCATCCAATCAATTCCTTGTCTTATCGGAATGGGCAAAGAATGGGCTATCCTCTAGCCTATCCTACCCCCCCTTCCACATCTGACGAGTCGTGATAGGTCCCCCAAATGGGCAATGCGTACCTACGTAATGGGTTAGGCTAGTATCTAATCGGGAGATGATGCCTCGAAGTAGAAATATGTGGGAGTATGTGGCTGTCCGATATGGGAAACGGAGGAAATAAGGCTCTGAAATGTGTGTAATGTATGTAATGTATGTATCATGTATGTAGGTAGTCACTTGAGCATCATGGGAGTTTATCGTTTCTCCAACCCTCCACCCCGTTTCACTGCATAGAGGTGTACTATCATCGTGATCAGATATTGACCCTGCTGCCCTTAACCACGATGCAGAAATAGCAAAGCCGAGAAGCCGAATCCACTTCTCCGGCTAGCATCTACCGCCACGACGCTATGTTAGCCGTCGTCACAATTAGCGCTCTGATAATGGAGCCAACCTCCAATCAGCAGGCCACGAACAGTCTAGTCAACGGTATCGTCCCCTTCGTTCCCCTTCGTCCTGTTGGGCGGTGAAGGAGAAACAATGAGCAGAATTTCAACGGAATTGCTATCAAAGGGATGCCGAGCAGCCTGAATTGGGGGGTTATGAGGGGAACCATTGCTGATCATGGTCTCGAGTATGATTCTAATTCGGATGTGGTACCTGTACCTAATACATGTGACCTGATCTTTATCTTGGAACGTGGATGGGATGTTCAAGAATTACAAGGGGAAGCATCTTTTTGAATTTTTGAATTTTTTTGAGTTGGCAGCTAATAAAAAAAAAAATATGGAGGGGCTCATATTCAATGTCACCTAAGAGAAGTACCTGCGTACCTAAGGAAGGCAAGGAAGGCACACTGAACATTAGGTGAACTCAACTTACCCAAGCGACGGATAGATGCATAACCTAAATCCCCAGCTCTTAAACGCCGGGGCGCCCCGCGCCTGAGACTCAGCCCGCTAGAACGGGTAACTTAGAACTTAGAGCTGACATGGAAGGTCTCCACGGGGTTGGTGAAAGCCCTAAAACCTTAACATTAGTGATCTACATAAGTCTATCCGGTTGTTATGTTAGGTAGCTTTCTCTTATGCAACCTCTCTGGAAACTGGGATAATCCGGTTATGGCATGACCTCTTATGTAAAATGTCCATCCAAGTTCCAACTTAGGTACACCGACAGATATCCTCTTATCCGTACAAACAACCTTGACCTTGAATAAAATAAAATACTCGAAAAAGAAAATAAAAATGATAATAGTGCCGCCGAACCCCCTCCGTTAACCCTAATTACAGATTCAGATATTCGTTTATCTGCCTCTCCACGTTCCTAACAACGTCACTCTTACATACTCATGCACGATCCGCATGGAGATGCATGTAATTGTCCGTCGATCCGCCTATATTAGGTGCTTTAACGATTACTTTCTGCAGGCATAATTTTCTTTTCTTTCGCCATCTCTGTAACGAATTATGTAATCTTATAAAATCGTTGGTTAACCGCCACAGGCGTGTGAGGCGCTTCGGAAGACGGACGATCGTAGGACTTCCTGCTGTGGACTTTTTGCAACATCCTGGTTTGTTTCTCTCTTTCTCCGTACGCGGAGACCTCGTTGGTATATGTAGATCCGGTGATGAGTCAACCTTCGAAAGGGAAAAAAAAAAAAAAATACACCGGACCTCTCACTGCCCCAACCAAAATATGGCGTTCCGGGACAAGACCGAATTTCGATCGCAAGCGAGATTGCCGAGCCAATACTGTTTGCAGGATTCAACAACTAAAACGATTACAACCAATACCCCTTTTACGTACGTTGTACTTTATGTCAGAGGAAGAATGCTTTCGTATCACACACGAAACCCGGTCCCGACTGAGCTTACTTGATTGTTTGAAGGGTCCCACAAACCGTATATGGCTGTCGCAGCTAGAGGCCGAAGATGTGTCGAGTAACATTAGGCTGTCTCTAGACTGGGGCTATTGGGGCTTTCAGCTGGGAAAGCCTCACGAAGTACCAAGCCCAGGTACTTCCGAAGGAAAGACTACTCAAATACTACTATGGCTAGTTTGATTACTCTCTCTCTTTAGCAGCCTCGAGTCTCCACCGGTTGAACTATTCTAGGATATACTCGATTTTAAGGTACCTTCTATAATCGCTTTACTATAAGGGTTCATCGTCGGCTCGGGGGTATTAAGCAAGAATCCCGCCATCCGCGGTGCTTGAAGGACGCCTCCCCTAAAATAATCCGGATAAGGCGCCATTAACGATTTTCTGTTTGCTCTTCATACGACGAGCGTCCGGGGAACCACGTCTATACGTTCCATTTAATTCCAATCCGTTGGCTCTCGTTAACAAATGGCTCAAGTATGCGGTAGGGTAGTGTTAGCATTGGGGAACGGCTTGGGTGTAACAATATTCCCCAGGACTGTGATCTAACGCTCACGGACCCGTTCTCTCAACTTTCTTTGCATCCCACGATGCCAAGAGGTGCACAGCGCTAACCCGCTTTCCCTCTACGGGCATTCATAGTACATATAGTGACATCATCATCGAAAGACTACTATTAGCTACTGTGGAATATCGGTTTAATTCTGGTACAAATTGGCTCCAGCTCCACTGCGGTTTATCACGGATAGGACCGTTCTTGCAGGACTCAATATAAGCGTCTACTATTGGCCTACTCAGGGGTCAAGGAGAGGAACGAATGCACAATCGGGTCCTTGTCACTTACGGCTGGCCAATCCAATTGAGCGAGACCATCTGGTGTTAGATCCTAGTCTACGACGGCTAGCTACAGCGCTACGAGAGTTTCGGCATCTTCTATTATATATTATATTTAGAATGCATCGTCGAAATAGGCAAGGCAACACCCGATGAAGAACATATTGCAGATTCGTCACCATGTTTACTAATACGTAACCTAGCTTTCACGATAGTCCTTCTATCAAGGTTTAACATCATTTCCGCGAAGATTTAACACTAAAGTCTCGCACGGGAAACAGCCCTGGGTATACTGACTGCGTGTCCATCTCTGATAGGCACAATAATCTATAAACGGCACTAATAATCGGTCATGAGAACCAAGCAAACTCTCTTGAAAGTCGATGCCTTGCGCAATTGAAGATGGAGATGCCATTGTCTACTTTCCCGATTTTCTCCGTTAATAAAATGAATAGGAGCCGTTCGATATCCAAGGAAACCCTGTTTGGCTTGTCGTTAGGATGCCTTGGCCTAGTAACTAATGCGCCTTCTATACATTGCTCGAACGACACTGGCTAGGTCTACCGTGGTTCGCTTCAGATAGGCTCTGCAGGCACGCCAAGTTGCAGATTGACAGAAGTGCCTATTCCAGCGAATGAAATCATCTGCTGCCTTCCTAAAGTGTTTACCTGGTCCCGGACTTATGAGACGGAAATCTTTGAAGTCTTAACAGCCAGAGTTAAGAGTCCCTGTTTTACCGGGGGGGGCCATTACCAGTAAAGGGCATAATAAATGTTGCTCTACGTAATTAGCTTGATGGAATTCGCTGTCCATTGGGATATCAGCCACAGGCTCCGCATCTTCCAGAAAGGATATCTCGACCAATGATTCCAAGATTTGGGTTTGTTACACTACGTCAATGAACAGAGTTTTAAGGACTAGTCGGCGGACTTGAGGGTGTCATGCAGCAAGCAAGGGCATAGAGTTCACTATGCATTGGGGTATCAACCAATATATCTCTCATGATGGTGTGCACATCATGACACTTAGCTGAGACCGAGGTAATGGATGGTGTTTTCTTTTTTATCCCCCTCCCCTCAGAGTCGACGTCGTTTCGTGGCCTTCCGTTGCATGCGGCAACCAAATCCGCTTTTCCGGACGTTTCATTGCATATGAACCCCTGTCAGGCTCAGGATTTTAACATTCAATCTTAATAAATACTACGGCGGTAGGCTACAGTTCACGGTTCACGGGCGTCGAATGGGTTTGGCCCAGTCGGTATTCCTTTTCAGCACATGCGACTGAACGCTCTACTCTGTTTACCGATATTCGGCAAACAAATCCATCCCTGAGTACACACGATGAAATAAATCATGACGAAGTTACTGAAAAAATATCAAGTGCGGCTCCGCTCTCGGAGGGCTTACTCGATCTCGCGAGGCTGAAACAAAATCCGGTGATGCCCGAGATTCGTGGAAAATTTTCCTAGAGGTGGACGATGATATCTCACGACCCACCGTCATCTCCTGTTGGGCAACACGACTTGCGTTTGCGTGTCTGACCCCTATCATTCGCATAGGCTTCATCGCCCAACAACGCCGTAATGCGGGCAATTTTTTTCTTCCAAGCCATTCTTACTCTGCATATTACTCCGATGCCTCTGCAATTTGGTAGCAGTCAACGTGCATGCTGAACACCGCTATTTTTCGGTCTCGAACACAGAGTACAGACTTCCAATATGCGGCTAGATCTCCACCACGAACTCGTCACCATCGTGAAGATAATCGGGCGGCTGCTTCCCGAGGCCTACCCCTGCAGGCGTGTCCGCAATGATTACGGTCCCTGCAGGTAGTGTGGTCTCTTGCGATAAGAAGCTCACCATCTTCGAGCAGTCGAAGACCATGTCACTGGATGGACCAAGATTAGCCATCATGGTCCTTGCCCTTGCGCAGGGACCCTTATGCGCGCAGGTCCCTGACTTTGCTTTACGGCGATGTGCTTATCTTAGACTAGAGCTCCATTCTTCAACCCTCGAATGGTAAAAGTGCTGGGATCGGGCATCACTGCCGCTGAGACAACTACCGGGCGCAGCGGACAGACGCCATCAAAACCCTTGGAATGGCATGCTTGACTCTGCGCCAGCTGTGCTACCCTACTAGATATATTGTTGGCGGCCATGTAACCGAGAACATAACCCAATGCTTCCGACTCGCTCACGTTCTTACACGTCTTTCCGATCACGATGGCGAGCCCAGCTTCGTAGTCTGCGCCATCGTCCTTTAGCATGTGCATCGAGATGATGGTTGGCGTCAACCAGGGATCTGCTAGTGCCGTAGCTTTCTTCCTAGTACGCGCATGCAGGTAAGAGATTGAGCGTACACCCGGCACATACAGAATTAGATCTCGTATTCCCAACTCGTGCAGCTTACATGAACATTAGAGGTACCTCGGGAGCCTTCACTACAGGTCTTACGTTAGCACTTCCTCCTGCAGGGACGGGGAAAGGGAAGAGTGAGCAGTTAAAATGGGGGAGCGCCCAATGGCAAGTCCTTGGAGGCTGAAGATCGCGGAAGCACAGAGTATACTTACGATTCGCTTCCTTGGCGTGTGAAACGTACTGCATGTCGAGATTAGTATCAGATTTCACTTCCTGCACCTCTCGGCCCATCGATCGGCCCACGCGGCGGGTGAGACTTGCATTCAGTCCGATACCTCTGATAGTCCCGACCTCTACCGCGGACACCGGCAACAGGAGGCGGCCGACGATCTCGATCGTGCCGTTCGGCTCCC
This sequence comes from Entonaema liquescens, assembly GCA_902805475.1. Classification (NCBI taxonomy): domain Eukaryota; kingdom Fungi; phylum Ascomycota; class Sordariomycetes; order Xylariales; family Xylariaceae; genus Entonaema; species Entonaema liquescens. Next base: position 1,564,367 of record CADCSX010000001.1, on the reverse strand, counting down.
CGGGATTCAAGATAGAAATCCCACTGAACATCCATATCTTGATAGCTTCGCCTGCACGCACGGCATTGCATACGTCGTAATTGCTCCTGATGGACCCTCCAATAAGCACTCAGCCAACTCCCCCACGCGGGATAAATCGTACAAGCTGTGCATGAATCGTGAAGATTTCTTTCATGCGTGTGCTATTTCCGTTTTCTTGTGGCTAGCTGGAGCTCGACCGGTAAAGTGGTATTTGCAAGACGAGAACTTACTCTCGAATCCTATCGTTTCCCGCGTCTGGTAGGTTACACGTATCCAATCTATTACGCCTCAGGGGCCGGAAGTTTCTCCCGTGTAGAGATGGTATGATTTGCAAGTCGATTATCTGTTTTCTCCGTTTGGCTTGTTATATTTAGCAAGCTTGGCTGACGGGTTGAGAAAGTCGTCCAAGTACCCAGATATAAGGAAATATCATCGCAGGCCAAATCTCCTGGGGTTTCCCTTGTCCATCCTACCTGTTGCTTTCCGCTTCTGCGCCTTTTAACCCCCCTCATTCCCCCTTTATTCTCGGTACGTTGCTTCATCGTAAATAGAGTTTCACAGCTTTGGCTGTACCCTACGATATCCGGGTTTACCACTTCGTTCCCCTGAACGCCTGCAGGCCGTATAGCTGACTAGGATCCCGTTTCGAAATGCATATTCTAAATTTCATAGTACCTATTAAGTGATAGTTACTTGTACACTGACCTTGACTCGTTTGTGTATGCGATGCCAGTATCTATCTTTTGGAATTTACTGTACGCGCGACATGTAGCAGTGCATAGCTGGTCGTTTACCCCGCTTAGGCCTATTACCCGTATAGGGATTACGCAGCTGGAGAAATGACCTGCTAGTATCTTGAGGAAATGGCTGGAGCTTAGAATGAATGGAGACAGTACTCTTAAGATTAAGTTTTACATCACTTATAACTATCTGTTATTATGAAGTAGGCTTCATGTTGTAAGTGGGAAGATTGCAAACATAGTCTGGAGTACCAAGTTAGGTACTCCAATATTTTATTGACTACCGTACCTTGCACTACATATATATAAGACCTCCGGTTCACGGCCGGTGACACTGGGATATGGTTCCTCCCGTGTTCCTTCGGGCCTTGAAGAACGGCCGTGCCAAGTTAAGTGGAGCGTTTGAATAGGCGGATAAGTGGCCGCGGACTCGTCTCCGAGCCTTATGATATGAGAACCGAGCTAGTTTGTCCTGTTTCATAATGTAATCATACATATAGAATACAACTCTTATGGGACTAAGGGAAGAACTGCGAGATCTGTGAGCATGACTATGAGAGGTTTGTTGAGTCTAGAACGGGGAGGGAGAGACGGGATAGTCAAAACAATGCCTTGGAGTTTTCTTCAGCCGGGGAGTAAGACGCTTGTCCGCACTAATCAGGTTGACGGCAGCTCTCACCTTCAGAGTGGTTCGTTTTATAAGTCAGGAACGATTAACCGCTTGAAGACATCTCTTCTATAGGCACGGCTGCGGTGCTGTCACCCAAGAGTTCACTGAGCTTGGGGGAATATGCGACAGATAGTCTATTACAACGTAGAGGAGAAAGAGAAATCGAATACTGCTTTCGAACTACAGTTAGAGCTGTGAAGTTACGACCGCAGGTATAGCTAGCAGTTGGTGGATCAGTTATGTTAATCTGAACGCGGGCGTTGGGGACTTGGGGTCGTTACTTACGACTGGGCGAGCCCAAACGCTGGTTCAGGACGTGGAGGTCTATGAATCGCGGCAACAGAAGTAACGCTCAAGGGCATACCCATTCCATGCCCGGCTTGTGGCCTCATACTTGGGGAATCCATGCTAGCAGATGAGCTTTTTCGAAACGATTCCGACAGGGTTCTTAACCCTCACTATCCGGTTCACTTCATCGCGATTAAGTTATGAAGTTTGGGGGTAGTGGTCATCCTCAAGGTGATATGTGAGGTTCCTAACAGTAGTATAATTGGTCTTACAAAAATGATATGTGATGCTGCTGTCGCGATTAATACTAGACTGGGAATACTATAACTCATATTGATCTTGTTATTTGTTCAACCAATCTCATATATCTTTAGAGTAGACGTTTCTTCTTATCATATTTATGCTATTACAGTATTGGAACACCTTGTCGCAACTATAGTAGTAGAAATGACTATCAACTTTGCGATTCAGACGACCCTTTTCGCTGGCAAGGCGGCGGTGACAATTATGGTAGCTTCAATTAAAGTAGAAACAGTCAATGTTAACACCAGGGGGAAGTAGTTGAGTATATTAAGGTGTTGCTTCTGATCGCTCCATATAGCGAAGCTTCTATTAAAGTCCCCGCATCCCCAGACCATATCGGTTATGAGGTAGTTGATATTTTGGTCAAAAACTGGATAAAGTTGTACTACGGATTAAAGGGGGATTCTCTTCACCAACCCCGAAAGTGAAGTGTATAGAGTATATAGCTGTGGCAAGAGGAATGAAGCATTGAGAAATTTATGGATACCGTAACACATTTATGAGCTTCGCACTTATCTCCCCATGTAGTCTCATGAAGCATGAAGTCTATCATGAATATTACAGCAGACAGCTAGGAAGGCGTGTAAGGTGTAAATAGCAGGTATGTCTCTTATGTTAGGAGGTACCTTTAGCGTTAGCAAATCAAGCAATATAGCTCCATAAAACCTGACAACTTAAATCTTAGATCCCGCATCTTTACCAACGCTAAGGGTCCCTGAGATACCCCTATATTTCAGTTGTGCTAAGCCTTAGATGAACTCTTTGTATCCAAGTACTTCTTACGCCGGCGTCCTCGACACATGAATTATCATACTAAGAGGACCGCCTATTTCTAATACGGTATAAATGAATTTCCAAAGCAGGTTTTACCTCGGACTTTAAAGGTTGCCATAAACGTAAATCTTTACATACATATCCCCAACCCGTTTATGAGAGGGAATGAGGAGTAAAAAAAAAAAAAAAAGAAAAAAAGAAGAAGGCTGCTGCTACTGCGGGGGATACCCAACAAACCGGTACCCGTCGTCGAATCATTCCCAACTGGAGAGTCTCCTCCGCCATCCCCATCTCCCCCTGCCCCGTCCAGAAAAAATCGACATGTCAAAAGTCGGATTATTTTGCGAGCAAGTCACGAAGCGATACCGAGAAAAGCCGGACCAGGGGTCTCAGAGGGCAGAAAAGGGGGTTGGGTTGCACCTAATAGCTCAGAAATTACTACTCGATCGGGGAAAGTCGCGATCCTTGGCGAATAGTAGGAGTATGACGACAGGGGACATACGCTGATAGGTTCCAAAGGTCTGCACGCGAAACTGTCGCATCCAGAACTCATCAAATGTTCCCCAGACGCGCATGACATTTCCATCACCTGACTTGGAAGGATTGGCTACCATTCTGTTAGCACAGATGGGAGCTTACATTGACTATACCCATCACACCAGTAGGATGCCTTTCACACGCAGGCCAAGGAAGTTTATCTAAGAGCTGTCAAAACGCGCCAGCATAATGGACGATCCAAGCCCTTGGAAAACCGCTGATGGTTTGTTTCCGGTATTACCCTAGTTATACCTTAGACACCTATCTACATATGGGTATTTGTATTTGACGCTGAGTAAAGCCAACTCCATCAAACCCCATCACAACCAATTAACAACATGCAGAATGATTTCATACCTCTAGCCCTCAAGGCTAGAAGCCCCGCTACCGAATATCTTATCCCGCCTTTCCTCTTTATCCCACACGATGGCACCATCGCTCTTACGCTTGAAGTACAAGATCCTGTGCTCCGGTATGAATTCTTCGTGTGTTGTATCCGACTTCCACGAGTCAACTGACCGCTCCATGCATCCCATGAAGCGATCTGCGTAGCCGATCATGTAGTCACTGCTGTCCATGCTTTGATCCCACCGAAGCCTGTTTAGAACATCACCCGCTGACCGAAGTTTTCCTCCTCCATGCGTTTGCCCATGCGTTTGCCCAAGCGATGGACGTGACTCTTTCTTGTCAGTTAATTCTCTGGCTTCGTCCGCTTCTATGGATGCCCAGAATTCCGAATCGCCTATATCGTCATCCTCAGCTTCCATTGTATGCTCCGACCAGTTTCGTTCATCTAATCGTAGCTTTCTAATTTTTTTCTGTGAAAGTATCGAGGTATCTATACAGGACGACTTGCGGTCGTAGTACTTCTCGTCTCCGCATATCCGGGCTCCGAACTTCTGTATGCGAATTAATAACATATCAATCATTTGACAGTCGACATCCATTCCGAAATCCAGGCCGATAAGATAATGCCCTTCGTATTCCTGATCTCCTTCGGGAGCATCTTCGTTTACAAAGAGTGCCGGCCAGATTCTCGAACGTATGTCAGGCGCTAATCTATCAAGCTCTATGATCATATTAGTTACTATGTGGAGTTTTAGGGGAGAAGGGAATAGACTAACCGAAACAAAACTCGGCGCATTTCGATGCCAGCCACTCCAAAGTCTTGCTTATTTTCGCCCGAGATGCGTTCCAGAAACGGGATGTAACTTTGATATACTTCGTATACTTGGTTAAAAATTCTGTGACGCCCGTATCCTTATCGAGGAGTTTGGCCCATGCGCCCCAAGTCCCCGATAATATTGCGTCTGCTCTTTTCAATTCCCTAGTGACGGTATGGGCCGTAGAAACTAACGTAACCAGCGATGTATTCAGACGAGGTCCATAAAACCCCAAGATCACCATAGGCTCCCGTCCAGTTCTCACGTAGTTCGGACTTTCATGGAAGAAGGGGTCGAAGACGATGGATTTATCCCAATCAAATTCTGCGTAGTGGTGGTAGAAGGTGGTCAATATCGTTGGGACAGATATGGAACCACTTTGATATAGCAGTAGCTTACACACTCGTGATAGTAGAATTGCTATATGGATACCACCAAGGTAACAAAATCGCGCAGAAAAGATCCCACGTCGCTCCGCCCAACATTTTATTGCATGAAATGATAACCTGAAAGCGGCAAGATCAGGAATCGTTCTTTGGAGATAATGCATATCGCGCACTAGCTTTAGGGCTCCCAGGGTGCTCTGTGACAACTTGAAAACAGGATCGGTTGGAGGTAACGTCAGCGCGGTCGGCCAGTTCTCAGCAATAGAAACCGCCGAGCAATATTGTAAGTGGATTATGATATTGCCGACTGCTAGCTTTAGAACTGGGTCAGAGTGGACATTCAGCCGTCGCAAGATCTTGATACCCCTCGATGCAGCTTTACGAAGCCGCTGAATAGCTAATGCAAAGAAGGTCTTTGTGCTAATACGTCCAATGCAGATGCATTTTATTTCCGACGCCGCAGTCCAAACCCCAAGTCCATGTGACCCGACAGGTACTAACACAAAAGCCGGAAGCCCGCGAGCGATATTGTCGTTATTTTGTATTATAACCTCCTTAAGTAAGCTTAACGCAGTTTCTCTCACTACAATATCCACATCAGAAGGGAACACAGATTGCTCAGAAAGATGCGTGACAAGCTGAGAGATTGTCGTCGGACTTTGCCTGATTTCTAGAGGAGTGGAGATGAGATTGCTGCCATCAGTTTGCTGAATAGATGTATCTGCTGAAAGTTTTAGGGTGCATCTGATACCCCAATGATCACTACCGAATGTCGGCTGGACATTTGAATCATCGTCCTTAGAGTCAACATCAAAACCAGTCTGTGGCATCCCCATTTTCTGGCCGAACATGTTGAATCCTGTTACAGTAAAGTCTTCTCTCTTTACGAGAATCCTGTCATAGCGTTGAGGTCTCTTGTAGAAGCTGCTAGGGACAGTATTCTCAGCAAGACAGTTGGTTGTTGGATCATAAGTCGCGCCTTCTTCACCCCCTAAAGCTTTCTTTGAATTCGGTTGACTCGGGTCCTTCTCAGATGAATCACCATATCGAACGTACGCAGAAACCCATGTATCCACTAATCCCACCTGCATGGGCATATTTTCAAGCTTAGTCAAGGCACTTCTGCTTTTCGGACTGAGTTCAGCCCTCTTGACTGCCGTTTCGATGGTATAGACGCTAGTAGGAATGTTGAAATCACCAGCTAAAATCCACGGATTTTGAGGGTATTCTTTGGAAAGATGACTGAGCATAGACCCCAATTCTTGCTCCTTCCTTGTAACAGAAGTATTAGTGAGACCCGAGCTAAGATGAACGGCGGATAGTATGAGTGGTATGAGAGTTTGCCCCTCCTGTTTTCCAATGTTGGCAAATTGTATGATTAACGAGCCTCTGCAGCTGCCCGAAAGGTACAGTAAATCCCAGGAGAAAGGCCACTTGCTTAACACCACAACATTAATATGACTTGGTAACGGCTCAATATCGGGTTGATCGGGGGCCGTTGGAAATAAAGGGGTAAGCCTCTCGAATGCTTTCGTATTTGCAAAGGCAAGAAAGAAAGTCGTCCGTGACTTCTTGTAGGAGTAAAATATCCGCTCGAGCTCGTTCTTCTAGTAGATTTTGAATTACAATAGGGTACCGAGCTCGAGTTGGGGGATATCGAAACTCTGCGTGCACATTGTAACTTGCAACAGTTAGAGATTCTGCATTTAAGGATACCTGCTCAGAAACAGGACTTCCCTGGTGTGAGATCCATTTAAACTCCGTGGGAGAAAATTTGTAAGGACTGCGTGCTAGTAGTCGGCTTTCTAATCCAGTACTTTTTTCGTCACTTCCAGAGCTAGCTGCCACCTGATCTCCGTAGAAAGCAACGGGGTTCTGCATTGTCGATAGAGTGCGAGACGTAAGGTCGATTTCTCCCCATAATCTCATTTGGCCAGTGACATTGGGGTCGGTCTGGGTCTTACTCTTGTCCCGCACAAGGATATAAATCTTGTCGGCTGTCCACTCAAGGGTAGGAAGTAGGTCGAGCTTTTGTAATAAATGCTCAATTACTGGATCAACCAAATGTGCTGTTTGTCCAACGGTCATATACATTTGATCATCCCCTTCCCCCTCGTCATAGTCTGGGTTTAGAGATAATAGTATACGCTCCCGCAAATTCTTAAAAAGCGTTGAAGATTTGTTGTATAAGAAGTACGTTAATTTACGGTCTTTGTTGCAGAAAGCTGTACCGTCTAACCGCATATTTGGTGAAGTCTCGGGCTGCTGCTGAAGAAGCTGCTGGAGCAAGGAGATGACTAATTGCGAAGCGCCGAACAGATTATCTGGCGATACGAACGGATATACAAGATTGACATGCGGCGGCCAGTTTTTGTATTCCGGGTCGTAGACCGACCTCAAGTGGTCTACAGCTGTCCATAAATGCTTCGGCGGGATAAGACATAGCGCTGTGTCATAGCTGCTGCCCATATCAGTTACTGGGCCTGCTGAAGTGATTAGGTTATCCATAGCTATAGTCTTTTAGCAAGATTATAGCTGGATATATGAGTTGTCAGAAACAATGAGAGGGTGTATATCGATATCGTGGTGTTGGCGGATAGGCACAACAGAGTCAAAGGAATAAACACGCTCGTTTCGTTCAATTGTCTCATATAATCAATGCTCAAAAAGGCAAGGTGGCTGCAATTATAGAGAATGAATAGAATGAAGAGGAGAAGAGATATATCTCGAAAGAATGAAAATGATGGGGCTTTAATGTTTAAGATAGGTTTGCACGAAACTATCAAGATTTTATGGTAGCATAAGGTAGGGTGCTTACCTTGTAGGTTAGGTAGGTGCGTACCTACCTAGACAATGTAAGTACCTAATGTATGTACTTCTTGCCTACAAGTACACTGCGACCGAACTGCGCTGCTTCCCTTTCCCAGCTCCCCATCATAGGTAAGTATGAGTAATACCTGATGTAGTCACTGTTCCCTCTTCAGGCAAGAGCTTCCCTGTTTCCCACTTTTACGATATAGCTTTCTACTTAACCTAGTCTAATCGCAGTTTTAAATGTGTGGCTAAGCATAGGTATGTATGTACTTACCTAATTAATGATTCCCCGGCGTGAGTCAACTCAACCTTCTACCTAATACAAGGGGCAGTTAGATACATACTAAGAGCAACCTACACAATAATGTACAGTACCTAGCGGATAGTGCGCTAATAACGTCCCAACCCGCTGGGAATTAGCTGCATTACCCCGCTAAGAATATGGACATCAATTATATCGTAAAAGTAACTAACCTAATGATATATTGGAGTAGACAAGGAAGCTAATACGATGGAACTGAGCCTCAATAAAGTCTCTTGCTTTGCTATTTATAGGTCTCTAAGTGAGTAACCAACATGAAGAGGTATGGTGGTTCGATTCGGGGGGTTTTCTTTTTCATTTATTTTTGGTGGGGGAAGTTGGGGGGTATTAATGACCTGATGTACAAGACGTAATTCATAAACCCCACTGTTACAATACAATACAATACAATACATCCGCAAGGCAAAGATGAGGTTTCCCTTTTTTTTTTTTTTTCCTTTTCATATCTTCAAGAATCTACTTTATTCTCCATACCGGGGTCCCTTACATTCTGCCACGTGTGCGGAGAGTGCATGTCCCTGGAAAGTTACCCTATTCGGCGCCTTGGAGGTTGTACGGACTCGGAAACGTGCGCGGGTATTTCCGTATAAGTGACGAACGCCATGTGTGATAGTATGATCCGGCACTTTGCCATGTGCTTCTCCTCCCCGCACTTCTGCCATTGGCCGGCTAAGCAGTATGGCTGAATAGTGACGACGCTCTTCGATATTGATTTTCAAGCCTTGATGCGCCCTAAAGTCCATCCGTTTCCATTCCGGAATTCTTCCATCTATTTGGAGAAACACCCCGCCCTCCGCGACATTCTATATTCATCAGGATGAAGACCATCCGGCCTTTTCGCGATCATTCCCGGAATGGGATAGTGTTAGCTCTCTTCCGATGATGCTATACTTGAAATGTCGAGGAACACTTATAAGAGCTTCTCAAGAATGAATAAGTTATGGATTGTCTTCCGAGTGCGATGCCTGAGGCGCTTCGAGTCAATATCCTGTCGTGGACTCTCTGGTTACTAGACTGCCAGTATGGACTCGTCAGATGTTTCTCTGAACTTAGCTCATGATAATAGAGCTAGCATACTCATCGGCGTAGTATGCCTCGTATGCATTGTTGCTACAACGGCAATAGGCCTTCGATTCTATACCCGCTCCTGTATGCTCAAACAAGTTGGCATTGATGACTATCTGATATTGGCTGCATGGGTTAGTTACCTAGTGTATGGCCGTATGGTAACTAGCGAAAACTGACCCTGTTCTCACCTTGAAGGTCTTCGCTCTAGCGACGGGAATCTCTCAATGTACGAGTAAGTACTTCATGGCAAACACTAAGGTAGTGCCGACGGCTGATCATTATCCATAGATACTCACAATGGACTGGGAAAGCATGTGTGGGATCTGGATACCGACATGCAACGCAGTAATTATTTGAAGGTATCTTATCCATTTCGCTTCTTGGACGATCTATTATTGACGAATACATATTATAGGGCTTTTACGTCTCTATCACTCTGTATAACACGGGACTTATGTTCGTTAAGTTGGCATTTTTGACGCAATACTACCGTGTACTTGCTATCAAAAGGATGCGGACTATCCTCGCAATCGCTATGGTACTAATTGGCTGTTGGTCTATGTCCCAAATTGCTGTCGGTATATTTATCTGCGATCCGGTCTCTGGGTTCTGGGATAAATCAACAGGCTCTTGCATAGGGAATTATCCCCAGTGGTATATCAACGCAGCCGGGAATATAGCGACTGATATTGCAATCTTCGTGTTGCCAATGCCAGTTCTTAGACACCTACATCTACCAAAGGCCCAACGACTTGTTCTGATTGGGATTTTTAGTTTTGGTTTCTTGTGAGTTTCGCGACGTATCTATATTTTGAAGCAAATTAAACTAACGGGTGGTCAAGCACGTGTGCTATATCCGTGATCCGAATCAAGTTTCTCCAATTAGGGGGTGACTTTTCATACGAAAATGTTGAAGGGTCTAGTTGGTCCATTACAGAGCTATGCTCAGGCATCACCTGCGCATGTCTTCCTACACTACGTCCTCTAGTATCAAAATGGATCCCTGCCCTTTCGAATCGCCTCCATAAGCCGGCAAGGAACTCGTGTATGGTAGGCGTAGAGAGAGGAAGCAGATATATGCGGGGTAACTCAGACGTAAGTAGGATGATGGACAGGAAGAGCAAGGTCGAATTTTTCTACCACTTTGGTATACATGGACGTCTAAGTAACAGCTTGGATGGATCAGATGATTCATTAGAAGCTGGAAGAGTGCGTGAAAGTTCGTCCAGCCGCGGAGGAAGTTCGCCAACACCGCCGCCATGTGCCCATATCGCAACTCGCATCTCTCAAAGGCCGAACGCCTATTACAATTGGATGAGCTCGTCAGTTACTACGGAAATTGGCACAGGCGGAAAAGGCAATCAGCAAGATTCCAACAACCATTCTACTACTGCTATCCATGTCCAGCGTGACGTGGTAATGCACTGAATGTATCTTAGGGACCCTAGAAAGTTAGACCCTGATTTAATGTAACTAAATAAAATACTACGTAATATGAGTGTTCACCAAGAATGCAAATTCAAAAAAGGAAGAGACGTATAAATTCATCACCTAAGAAATTCCATTTACTAGGTACCCTAGGTAGGTTCTTATGAGAATCTTTTTCCTAATCGACACAGAGGATAGAAGAACTTTCAAGCCACCATGATATTCTTACTTCCGACCTGAACGCCTTGAGAAGTATTACAAGCAAACCAGCTTAAGCCCTGGGTATCTTTATAGCAATCCGCGCCATCTATAATGCTACCTGGAACAGCAAAGAAAATGCAGTAGTCAATAACTTCATATCTCTGAGGGAGGTCTCATGCATGTGTCGTGAAATAGTGCTTCGCACCGGGCGCTCTTCATGATATTCCCCGTCGTCCCTTTACTGTGTTCAAAGCTCGAGTCGTCGCTCCCTTCGCTATGCCCATCTCCAACATGAACGTCGCTGACATATCCCAGGTTGGCCGGGGGTTCGTAATGGTTGAACAATTGCGGGTTGACAAGAATGCACTTGAGTTTCTCGCTCTTGCAGTATCCAGACAGCGCAACGTCAAACGCCTCGTTGCCGCCCCGCGATAGCAGAGGGACCATCTTCTTCGCGCCGCGCTTCGTTACGCCATATCCGAAAGTGCACACGGTCATATGGGCTGCCTGGACTTGACGATGGCCCTCAGCCAGCTTCTCCCTTAAAAAGCGCTTGGACCAACCCGAGTACAGTGGAGTCTCGCAGCGGGTATCATCCGCGAAGACGCGAGGCGGGGGCAGATCGTCTGTGATGCTGGAGCCGCAATGGCCCAGCCACAGGACATCCCAGTCGGACCCAAACGGTGTAGGATCGTCTTCGGCAACACCCGTGTAGGCGCGAACGTTGTCGGACACGAGTTTCATTTCCGCCCTGATCCGAACATCCCAGTCGACGTCATCTTCCACGATAAACGCGGTCTCGAGCCCTGACGCTATCACATATTTGAGCAGATCGACGTGCGCAAGCCAAGCTTTGGCCGAGCCGAGCGCGGGAAGCTTGGCGCCTTTCTTATTTGCGCCAAGATTCTGGAATGCTTCTACTAGCTCATCGGAGTTCTGCCCCTGCGGTGGAATTGTAAACTCGAGACCGCTGAGTTTAGCAGCAGCTTCGAGACCTCGGGTTCTCCAGCTCGGTTTATTCGACAGTGCCACTAGTTTTGCAAACTATGCACTGGTTAGCACAGCTAGTTAAAATAAAAATTTATTGGGCGTTGTCGAAGTGGAATAGCAATGTAAAATAACTTACCCCTAGCGTAGCGTTCCCTGCTGTCTCCCGAGGAGATTGAACGATGCGGAAGGTTGGACTATCATGTAACTGCGAATAGACGTCGAACCGACTTTGCAAGAACCATAGACTTAATACGAGGAATATGAGCGCCAAAGTAATAGATCTTTTATTCCGCTTAGAACCTCCATGATTCGCCCAATTCGACTGCATCATGTCGTGTCAGCGAAGAAAAGGCCCAGGTTGCGGTTACAGTGTGGTTGATGTAGGGCCGAAGGAGAAGAGAGACATCCTAGGAAACATTTGAGGCACAGAATGGAACATCTTAGGAAAGATATGGGGAAAAGGTAAACCGCCAATTGACGGGAATATTTGAATTCGGAGATAAAAGTCCAAAGTCTCGCCGCTTCTTCGTCAGCTCTACACACATACTATTCATATAATACCTAATGTAGATCTCGGTCAGATTATGTTTGCCATATACCGTATTTACCATGTACTGTAAAAATAGGCTTGTCCAGCCGAATCCGAAAGTGCGAGATACGATATAGTCTAGCCGTTTATTGGACACTATCCACCAAAGTTGCCATCGTTCAATGCAACCTATACTACTTATGGCTATGTCACAGTGGTAATGCTCGCTCGTACGGCTGACATAAAGGGGTTTGAAACATGGTAACCGGCTAACCTGATGCCGGTTAATACGGATGACTTTGGAGTAAGCTCTTTATTCCATATTCTAGGGCCAATAGGTAACCGAATCATCAATCAAAACAGACGAAAGCTTTATATGCACATGTACAAAATTAGCCTCATTGTTAACTGATATGAAGCTGCTGAGCCTCGAACGATCATGGGTCGCAACGTGCATATGAGTGAATGCACACCAGCAGACCAGTCAAAGACATTGCTATTATTTAGAGTAACGTTCATGATGACCATCACCAGAAATCAGACTCTTAGATTTATAATATGAGGGCGGCTTACCATAAGATCAAGCACCTAAGGACATGGGATCTGGCAACTCACTATTCTATTGACCTAACTATAAGTTCTATATCTACTAGGTATGCATTTAGTACTGACTGTATCCTCTATTCTAGATGTCTTCTCCGAACTCCTAGTAATTACTCACGGTGAGTAACATGCTCGCTCTTCTCTGCTGCCAATAGCCCCAGCTGCGCGATAGTCAGGTTTCCAAGGATCTGCACCACGGGGATATCTGAGCGGAGCTCAGTCACGAACCAATGCAGTAGTTCAACTGCAACTAGGGAATCGACACCAAAAGCGTGTGGCGGTCTATTGATATCGATATCCTCCACTGGAACCGCGAGGGACCGTGCCAGACGCTTCGAGATCAATTCCGTAATTATAGTAGACGCTTCCTTGAGTGACTTGGCTGATTGGAGTCGGGTGCTGGCTGGACTGGCCTGGATAGTAGTCGTGCCTGATTTCACATCTTGTTCCATTCTGTACAGGTGCTGGAACATTGGCATTCTCATCCACCCGTGCTCCTCAATGATACCACTGCGCCTTACGAACGCCGGCGTAGACATCGCGCCGATAACCTGTGTATTCCAGGGGTTCGTTATTTTCAAATGGGGGTTGCATGCATACTTCAGCATGAAATGAAGCTCCTTCTCGCTTAAAGACTTATGATCTGTGTACGTCATGGCCAGTGCCTTCGCTATGTCGATGCGCTCTGCAATGTAACCGATATTCTCGACGATTCCAAGGTCCAGGGATACGCAATGCTCTCCCAATGAATGACGGAATCTCGCAAAGGCATCGAGAAATGAGCTTGCTGCCGCATAGCTACTCTGAGAAGTCGCTCCGTGGACGCCTGCAAGCGATGAGAGCATCACGAAGAAGTCTAGCCCAGACGGAAGGAGATGGTGAAGGTTCCAGGTTCCTTTAACTTTAGGGTCGATAGAAGCCTGGAAATCTTCCAAGGTGTACTCCCGGAATACTCGATTCTGGACAATAGTGAGTATGTCTAGACCTATAATTGTGGCAATGGAATTAACTTACCTCGACAACCATAGATCCTTGGATACAACCCCTGATAGGAGGCAGGTTCGCTTGAGCATAATCGACGAAAGACTGAACGGCTTTAATGTCTGAAACATCGCAGCGCGGCGCATAAACTATAACGCCGTCACTCTCTAACTTCGATACCAGTTCCTTAGCCGCGGGCGATTTTACGCCTGATCGTGAGAGAAGGATAAGATGTCTCGCCCCGTTTTGGGCCATCCATACCGCAACATTTCTACCAATACCCCCTAGACCACCCGCGATGACATAGGTAGCGTTGCGATCGAACCGGTAGTCGAGCGGGCTTCTTGGAATAACCTATTCATGTATTAGTGCATGTGAAATAGATATTTGTGAGAACTGGGACTTACCTGTAATGTATCCTCTTGTTGCCAGTCGACTACTGCTTTCCCAACGTGCTGTCCAGTTTGGAGGAACCTGAACGCTTCTTCGTATCCGGAACGCTTGAATGCCGTCAAGGGATACGGTGCCGTGTACTGCTGCGACGACGGGGTCAAAAGGAGCTCTTCAACTTCTTGCATAACCTGCTTTATGAGTCCATTATCCGCTTTGCTCAGAACTGCAAGGTCAAGCGAGCAAAATGAAACGTTTCGCTTAAAAGGTTCCATGGGCAGACTCTTAAAAGTCTCAATATCACGCTTTCCCATTTCAATGAACCTTCCGAAAGGAGCGAGACATCTCCATGTCTCTATCAAAGCCTGACCGGATAGGGAGTTGAGAACAACGTCGATCCCCCTGCCTGATGTTATTTGCATGATTTGCTGTGCGAACAATGTAGATCGACTAGAGAAGAAATGAGCAGGGTCAAGGCCGTATCGGTCAATTAGTAGCTGTTTCTTTGCGGGGGTGCTGACAGTGATATATATCACTGCACCGGCTCTTTGAGCTATTTGAATAGCCGCCTGGCCAACAGCTCCCGCTGCGGCATGAATCAGTATACTTTCGCCCTTCTTCAATTGTGCTAAATGATGCAGCCCGTATTGCGCCGTAGCGAACGCAACTGGTATGGCGCATGCTTCGGTCGAAGGCATCGTATCAGGGACCTTCATGAGATGAGATTGCTTTGCATGAACAAGTGTGCGGAAACTGCCATTTGCGATTCCGCACACTCTGTCTCCTTCATGGAAGGATCCATCAGAACCTGGTCCAACTTTGGTGATCACGCCTGCGAACTCCTGGCCAATGTGGTCGTCTGCAACTTGGTTCAAAGCTACCATGACATCTTTAAAGTTGATACCCGTTGCTTCGACAGACACTTCAACTTCACCCTCTCGGAGAGCTCGTGACGCCGATGCGTCCGGACCAAAATGGAAAGAGTCAAGTAGTCCCGGGACGAAACGTAGTTCTAGTGGGTTCTCATTGCCGCCCTGCGCCCCAGCGACTGTTACTGTTTCGGGTTTCGATCCGTGAAGTTCCGTATGAAGAAGTTCGTTTAGGCGCGGTGATTCTATGGCCCTAGGAATGTAGATCGTGGCGTCTTGTTCCAAGATGTCTGTTTCCAGACGTTCTGTGGGTGTGTTGTAAATCTGTTCGATAATACGCTGGACATTCTCATTTGTATGGTCTCCCCGCTCGACATTGAGATGCATAAGAGTAAGGTTTGTTATTTCTCGTGTGATAGTCTTCCCGAACCCAGAGATCATGTATGCTTCTGGCTTTACTGCATTTGCCCCGCATGAATCATTAATCCAGAGTATCTTGCGAGAAACGTTTGGTAGTTGTTGGAGCCCTGCAAACTGAGTTTCGTTCATCCGGTCCATTATAGGTGTACCTAATTCGACCAGGGATATACAGAGGTCGTACACCCAGTTGGTCGAAGGCAATAAATAAATAGACATTATGTCGCATAAACTCGAGGACTGGGAGGAAATGTGACTCTGGATCGTCTTGGCTAGATTAGTTTGCTCTGTCGTTTCTGCCAAAATGACAACTGATGGATTGTCATTCTGTACCGCAAGAGGCGGTACATGGGATACCAGGAGACTCAAGCTATGATTCTCCTCTTCGGTATCATCAGACAGTGCCACACGTAAAGCTTCAAATCCGGCGCGTTGTAGAGCATTGCCCCAAGTCTCCTTAGTCATAAGTGGCCCAGAGGGTCTGTATGTTTCCGAAGCTTGACACAAGTATTAGCATCTGTAGAACCCCGACGTAATAGGTCAACGTACATAACCACCACCCGGGAAGGACAGCTGAGAAATAAGGAATGGCTATCATTTCAAGATTGGTAGGTTCCGAGAAAACGATTTGCCCGCCACTATGTATTGGTTAGTTCTAAAGCATGGACATCTGCACTTTGATTTCTCCGGATTCTTACGGTTTGAGTAACTTCTTTATTTGTGCGAGCGTGTTATCAATCTTCGTTGTAGCGTGAACCACCTGCTATCGTTAGAGCGCGTCAATAAAGACTTGGTGAATAACTTACAGAAGCGGCTATCACGACGTCGTAAGAGCCAGGTTCGAAGCCCTGTTCTACAGGATCGCGTTCGATATCTAGGGTTTTGAACCTCATGTAGTCCGCATATCTAGAAAACTTCTCTTGGGCCTTAGCCAAGAAGCTCGGTGAAATGTCTGTGAAGTCATATTGTGTGAACCTGTGTAAGGTACCTAGATGACCCCCTTGTCGTGCTAAAGTATCCAAGAGGATACCTGTCGTACTGCCGGTTCCTGCTCCGAGCTCGATAATTTTGAGGTCGGAATTCTTATGTGCGACGAGGTCCATGTAGGCAGCCAGTCTATGCGCTGTAAATTTGAACGACAAACTCTTGTAGAAGTCTGTGATGATACCGCTGTTGAACAAGAAGTCTAGTGGATCAACTTCATCCGTGAGGATATCAGCCAATTTCTCTCCGAAAGCTACGACACCAGCCTTGGCAACTGAGCTCTTCGCGAACTCCTCGATCAAACGAGGCCGCAGCTCCTCGTTACTGAACTCTGGCCACTTCGAAAAGTCTGTAGTGGAGAGACTTTCATTTCCCATGGTTTTGGCCCATTTTATGTATTCTTGTAGGTGTGGCTTAGTCGTAATGTTCGGTGATTGGGAGACGGATTCTAGGGCCTTAGAGATGAAATAGCGACAGATTGTCTCGATTTCGAAATCCAAACCAGCACCATCCATACCGCGTGTCTGCTCTTGGCAATATCTTTCTATCTGATCTCGAGAAAGTAAGTCAATATCTGGTTTCCATTCCAGTTGATGGAAGAGGGTCTTCGGCTTGTCTCCATCGCTTCCCTGACGTTTGGCGGCATGAAAGCTGGTATGTCTACAGCCTTGGAGCACAACCACCGGTACTTTGGTCACGCTGTTTACGGCTGTAACATTACCATCCATATAAGAAAGACCGCGACTTGTCATTTTCCCATGGAGGAGAATTGCATTCTCAGGGGTGTCTTCCAAAAGGGAACGGGAAACGTATACGTCGGCAAACTGAGTGGGCACCATAGGAGGCAGCGCTTCCCATTCCTCATGCGCAGCAGCAAAGATGACATGAAGCAAACTGTCGAGTGTTGAAGGGTGAATAATATGTTCGCTTAGCTGGTTTTGTTCCACAAGCTTGGTCCACTCTTCGAACTTGACGCGTGCTGTGGCCTCCTTATTCTTCTCGCTCACAGATATGTTTCTCAGCAGTTGGAACTTCTCGCCGAAGTGTGCCCCTTGATTATAGAGAAACTTATAGAACTCTCCAGAGTCAATGCTTAGTGTGTGCTGCTCATCAGACTTGTTGAAAAGACTGTCCTGGGGTGTGGTAAGGTTATTGGGCGTTTCCGAGGTGAGTACCGCGACCGCTGATATTTCGGCGTAGACTTGGCCTGCGCAGTGCAATTTCCACTCGTCACCCAGAACTGAGTATATCCAAAAGTCCCAGGATGTTAGACTTTTGCTGGAAGGGAGATGGTCATGTGAGTGCATGTGCAGCTGTGCCTCAATCCCTTCGTCAGTTTGAGGTATAACGAGAGCACTCATTATGCTGACGTCCCTTAGACGGTATCCGGAAACCCCAGGGGTATTCTGGGTCAGATTTCGAATGCCCTCCAGTACCATGACTAGCATTCCAGCTGCTGGGTATAAAATCGTATCTTGAATCTATGCGATGTCAATCATTCTGAGCTTTACATCCTCAATTAAGTCTGGGTGTTAATTACCTTATGGTCCAGGATCCATGGTAAATCTGACGCCCGTATCGTGAATCGCCACTTCGGCTCCAGTGGATTCCAGTCTGTGGAAGGGTTTCCAAGCAGATCATGGCGTGGACTTTTACGTAGGCGAAGATTCTTGAATAGCCTACTTTCGAGCCAATAGGAGTTAGAATGATTGAATGGATATGAAGGGAGATCGATAATCATTTTAGGCTGGTATGATTGACCGGAGTGACTGTTGACGGCGTGGATATCTACAGGGTATCCATTCACGATAAGCCTACCGGCCATTTCTTTCGCCGTCTTGACGCCAGAAATGTCCCGATTGACGACAGAATCGTATATGTAATCAATTTTCTGGCCGATTGTCTCCTGAATAGCACGCTTCAGAGTGAAATGAGGTCCGATTTCGAGTAGATAGAGTGCTGATCCAGAGGAGCTTCTCTGTGTATCACCCTCAACAGATGATGACATGAGTTCAAGAGCCTCAGAGAACTTCACTTGGGACACCAAGTTGGATACCCAATAATCTGCTCCAAGTAAAACATTTTCCTTGCCTATCAGTGCCCCTGTGACAGACGAGTAAAATCGCGGAGAAGAAGAGTTGATGGTCTCTGGTGTAGACGACAGGGAACCTTCAAGGGTCCTCCTATAGGTTTCAGCAACATGGTTCATCTGCTTTGAGTGGTATGCTACCGTGACCTCAAGCTTTCTTGCGAAAATGCCTTCGGACTGTAGCCGCTCCGCAAGTTTGTCAATGTAAATCGCCTCGCCTGACACCGTGGTGTTTCTGGGACTATTAATGCACGCGCATGTGACAGCATCCTTACCACCTTCGTCGAGAATAGGAGCAATATAGGGGGCCAGTTCAGACTCTGATAAAGCAACCGCAAGCATAGCCCCCCTTGTAGATTGGGGGTTCTTTAGAAGCGACGCTGCCGCCTCACCTCGGAAATATGCAATCCTCCAGGCATCTTCTTTCGTGATTGCACCTGCACAGTATGCGGCTGCAATTTCTCCTGAAGAGTGACCTACAACAGCTTGCGGTGAGATACCCCAAGACTTAAGCAAATCTACTATTGCTACTTGTAGTGCAGTGCACAGAGGTTGTGCGAGTCTTGGTTCGTTGATGTTGGAGGAAGATAGGGGAGCACGTAATTCATCTTAAAGTGGTCAGCAAAACTTTCGCATCGTTCTTTTTCTTCGCATACCTAAAAGAGACCAAGTAGGCCCGAGGGAACGAATGTATATATCGGCTTGCTGAAGGGACTTTTCGAATAAAGGATATTGGAGAAGTTGTATACCCATTGACGCCCACTGAGCTCCTTGTCCCGTGAAAACGAATTGCAACTTAGGTATCTCGACACCCCGTATCGGCTTCTGTACTGCACTTGCAAGGTTTTCTAGTAGGCTCTCGATGGAATGGCCCAAAACAAAGGATTTCCAAGGAAGTGAGCTTCGCTTATTAGCCAATGTAAACGCGAGATCTTGTAGGTAGTGTGTTTGGAGTTCTCCCTTGAGTTCCCTCAAATGGGTTTCAATTGATGCGGAGACTCGCTGAATTCCCTTCTCATCTGCGGCTGAGAGAAGGAAAAGGAGAGTATTATGGTCCGTGGTGTCTAGGTCCTCTTTTGAAGAGAGTCCGTTGGGCAATTTATGTTCTAATATGCCATTACTACTGAGTGTAGTAGTGGTATTGTGTATCCCTTGCAGCCCCCTAGCTTGCAAGAAATGGAATGCATCGTCGACTACGACATGGGCATTCGTTCCGCCAAAGCCAAAGCTATTTACTGAGATTCGCCTTAGCCCAGGCTTGGGCCAAGGGATGGCAGACGTTGGAAACTAAATATGTTAATAGGAGGGTCGGAGAATTATGTCTAGGTAGCTTACGTTGAAGTTCCATTCTGCATCGGGTATGGCTGGATTCAAGTGCTCTAAAAGAGCATTGGGAGGAATGACTCCTTTCTCAAGCATCAAGATAGCCTTTATCATCCCTGCTACTCCTGCTGCTGCTTCGAGATGCCCAATATTGGCTTTGATAGACCCGAGATGAAGAGGATTTCCTGTGCTGTAGTAGGGAGAAAATACTTCACTGATTCCTTGAGTTTCAGTTAAGTCACCTACAGCTGTTCCGGTCCCGTGGGCCTCGATGTACCCCGTGGAACCAAAATCAAAGCCTACCGTTTCATATGCCTTTCTAATTAGAGCAGCTTGAGCTGCTGAGCTAGGCTGTGTGATAGAAGGTGTGCGGCCATCTTGATTAGCAGATGTACCACGGATTACGGCACGAATAGTATCACCGTCCTGTATAGCTTTGGAAAGGCGTTTGAGTACTAAAACACCTACACCCTCGCCTCTACTATACCCGTTTGCTCGCTCGTCAAAGCTATAGCAATGGCTATCAGGGGATAGAAACTTGAGTCGCGACAATGGAACGGACATCGACCTTGGCTCCAGTTGCAATTGGGCACCACAAACAAGCCCCTAGTAAGTGGTCAGCATCGAACCATCACCTGGTGATAGACTTACCATTTCAGATTCATCCTGCAACAAGCTTTGGCAGGCCAAATGGAGGCCAGTAAGAGTGCTTGAGCAAGCAGTGTCAAGGGTGATGCTCGGACCACGCAAATCATAAAACCAACTTAATCTATTTGACAGCATAGACGAGGAAGTCCCCGTAGCCTGGTACTGTGCGTTGATCTCGTCATCATAGGCATAGAAATTTGAGTACTCGGAAACCAAATTCCCCACAAAGACCGATGTGGAACTTCCTCTTACGACCTCTAAGCTTATTCCAGCTAATTACTTTGTCAGTGATATTAAGGACGATTTATGCATAGCTATCTTACTAACCGGATTCAAGAGCATGGTATGTAGTTTCTAGTAAAAGACGAAGTTGAGGGTCCATGGCCTTGGCCTCCGTACCGCTCATAGTGAAGAATGGAGCGTCGAATGCAGAGATATCACCATCGATATAATGACCGCCACGGCCCGACACCTGTGAGAGGACTTAGTATGCAGAAAGAAAAGGGTACTTGAACAGTTGACTGAGAATCTGACCGTATCTTGGCGAGATAGGCCAGAGCGATGGTGACCGTTGATATCATATCTGCTTTTAGGTACTTCTGTCATTGTTGAAATGCCATCTTGAATGATCTTCCAAAAAGCATCATCAGAGTCAGCACCCTGAGGAAAGCGAAAAGAGAGCCCAACAACCACGACAGGGTCATCGTTCTCCGGCACGTAGCTTCCCATTTTGATATAGATAGGTAGGTAAGTGACTCTGTAAGTGAAATAGTATTATTTAATGGATATAAGACAGTAGCCAAGTGCTTAGAAGACGATCACTAGAAGGTTCATAGATATCAATTCTATTCACATTATATAGATAAATCAGTCTACCCTATAGCCCCGCATAATTGGGAAGTCAATCCTATAGACAATCTATCGTATGTCTCTGATTTGAATGATTACGAGTAGCCTATAGAGAGGTACCTAGATACATAACCCTACTTGAGTACGCGGTTGTAGAACAGTACTTTGAGTTCATGTACCTAGTATTTAAGGCTTGGTCCGGCCCGCTATGCATGATATAATGGGGGCCAGAAGGCTCTTGTAGAATCCTCCCCAAGCTGGTAATCTGAATAAAGGATGCTTATTGGCTATGTCCGTTCTGCTTACCTTGCGCCTTTTTCATATCACGTACGCCGTGCAACCACACAGAATTAAACTCAGTTAGCTCATATGTAAGTCATAAACTGTTTAGGAGCTGTAGATCAATAGATGTAGTCATCATCCTTCCAGCTCCCCTCGGTCAATATGCCTTTATTCGCTCTATTCGCTCTATTCGAATCAAACATACGGTTACTCTGACAGTGGAACCACTTATATGCTGTGCCCTCATCCTGCTACCACCTACAGCAACCCAACTTTAATTCTCCACGTTCTGCCCATATTGTGGTGCGACCTTAAGAGGCCAACAACAGGACTATAGTTACACATTTTCCCGACTGTATCTTCAAAGTTTAGCGAGAAAACGACATCGTCAATTTTACTCTGGTAAAAATGGCCGAACTTACAGCAAGCGCACGGCAGAACTTCATAACATGTGTTGTCATGCTCAGTTTCACAATAATAACGGTACTGATAAGATTCATACTCAAATTCACGCATCGGCAGACTCTCAATGTCCCGGACTGGCTTTGTGTTGTATCAACCGCGTTTTTCATAGCCTATTGCGTACTGATCATAAACTGTAAGTACATACTTTACTCAAGTCTACCTCATTGAGAAGCGCCGGCATACTGGATATTAACTCATACCTACTCAAAATTAGTTATCTTCAACGTATCATCGTTCCGCGCTTTTGATTTCAACCCAATCTATGGGATATCTGAGGTGCTGAACATTTTGAAGGTCCGAAAGTCCTCTCAATCACACTGCCTCCCATTCTTACTCTTAGTCAGACTTCGTATGCAACCGAGCTCATATTCACATCTGGTATCTCTTCGATCAAACTCAGTATTCTCTGGTTTTACTTCAACTTATTCGCTGTCAACACTCGGCTTCGCAACGTCATCAAGGTAGTAGGTGTCACTTGCATTACTTGGTTCATCGTCGCTATGTTTGTCCTCATTTTCCAGTGCAATCCGATATCAGCCTATTGGGAGAAATTCGCCTTGCCACCTTACTGTCTCGAGTCACCGAAGGTCCTTCTTGGCTACGAATTGACAAATCTATTCCTTGACGTGGCAATTCTCTGCGTGCCGGTGGGCGTTGTTTCACAACTTCATCTTCAAGCCACAAAGAAGATAACAGTTCTCGGTATCTTTCTGCTTGGAGCGCTGTGAGTAACAAGATATCTGTTCCAAATCATGATTCTCACACTTATATGTCTGCCTATAGTGTTTGCATCGCAAGTATTATCCGAATCACGGCAATCTGGAACCCACCCAATATTCTTGAAAACTGTCAGTTCCGCTCCGTCTTCTCTCTTACCCCTTTTGTTTTCGTACTTGAGCCGGGTAAGCGCTAATAAGGTCCTAGTCAACTTTTCATTCACATTTGTTTGGTCGACGGTACAATTAGGCTTGGCGATCATTTGCAGCTGCCTGCCTACATTTGGGCCGCTTCTTCCCTTATTGACAAAAGCATTTCCGTCTATTCAGAGTTGGTATGCATCGCTCAAAGGACGGCTTTCAAGCCCCAGCAGCTTAAACAAATCATCGAAAGGAAGCAGTGCCGAACGCCCATGGGCCAAGATAGGGGGCGCTCAAAATAACCTGACATCAAGAACTTGGGCAGAAAATGAACAATATGAAGGTTCACAAGTTGCTCTTGAACCAATGCCCACGAGTAGGATTGTGGTTAGTCATGACATTCAAGTCTCTTGATCAGTAAAAAAGCGGCGCGGTGAGGGGTAGGACTTTGAATACTGTATTATGACCTAGTTAGGAAGATACTAGCAAGGAGTTATTGTGTGTACAAAAGATGAAAAAAAAAAAAAAAAAAAGGTTGTAATGGTGGGTAAAGATGGAACGGTACGCTTATCTTACATAAGGTAGTAGGTAGTATTTAGTATTATGTAAATTCCAAATTACGGATATTCATACCTACTCCGGCGACATCATAATTTGTCATCTGTAGGTAGACTTGCACGTTTATACCTGGTATTAGGTCGAGTACTTTCATACCTTATTAGGTATCTTAGGTAAGCTGATATCCAGCTAGGTGGTCAGCCTACCTACCTAATACCTTTTAAGTTAGGTACATATTACCCCTACCTTGCTAAGGCGACATGTCAATGTTTAAGTTCTTAGGTTTGTTCTTGGCGATTGCAAAAGGATTTCGAGCCGACCTTACGTCAGATCATCTTTTTTAAACTTTGCATAATCAGGAGACAATACCCCAAAACTTAAAACATTATCATATGACATGGATTTATAAGATCTATATAAGGACCCATATATTTTAAATGTATTTTTATGTTTATTATTTTAAAAATTTTTTTATAAAATTTAATTAATATAATAATATAATTTAATTTATATTTATATTATATTATAATATTTAATAATTTTATTATTTCGTTTTTTTAATTGTTTTTTAATTATAATATTATAAATTATAACGAATATTTTATTTTTTATTAAATTAAGAAATTTTTATTAAATTAAATTAAATTAAAGTTAATTATTAATTTAATTAAATTATTATAAATTTTTTTTAATAAATAATAATTATTTTAATTTTTATTATTAAAATTTATTTATTAATAAATTATTATTTTTAATTTTTATTAATAATTTTTATTAATAATTTATGTTTATAACAAACTTTATTAATGATTATTAATTTAATGATTGTTTATAACTTTATTATTAATTATTATTAATGTTTATAAAAACATATAAATAAATTTTATATTTTTTTCGTTTTTCGAAAATAAATTATTTTTTTTTTATATTAATTAACGAGCACGATTTTATTTTCGTTCGGTTTATTTTTACTTTATTAAAAAAAAATTTAATGTTATAATACGAAAACGTTATTTATTTAATTTAATAAATAAAATTAAAAAAATAATTTTATTATTTTTTTAAATGTTAAAAAAAAAAATATAATATTTTTTAATTTTTATAATAATTTAATTAAAATAATTATAATTTTTTTACGATAATATTTATTTTTTTTAATAAATTTATTATATTTTTTAAAACATTTTTTATATTTATTATTATAAAAAACTCGTAACGTGTTAAATTAATTTTTACGTTATTTTAACTTTATTATATTAATTTTTTAAAATTTATCTTTATTAATTTACGAGCATATTACCGTTTTAATAATGATTTAAAAACCTTATAATAATAAACTTTATTATTTTTATTAAAATTATTGGAATAATTTTTTAAATCAATTATTATATTTTTATTTTTTATATTATTCGTTAAATAATTTTTCGAAATAAAATTTAAATATTTATTATTAAATATTATTAATATCCTTATTATTATTAAATAACTTATTATAGTTAAATAATTCGTTATTATTAAATAATTATTTAAATAATTATTATTACCGTTATTATTTATTTTTTTTAAAATATTATTTTAATTATTTTTTTTATTAAAATTTATTAAAATTAATTAAATTATAATGAAAAATTAATTTTATATAATAAACCCGAATTTATAAAAAAATTATATTAATTTTAATATTTTTATAACAATTATTAATATTATAAATATTATTATATAAACTTTTTATTAAATAATATTATAAAATTTTACAAATAATAATAACCATAATATTATTAATAATAATAATAATAAAAATAATAAAAATAATAATAAAAATTTTTTTTTAAAAATAATCGAATATTTTAATTTTTTACAAACAAATCCCCATTTTACTAATATTATACTTTTTAAAAAATACATTATTTACATTAATATTTTTATATTTATTTATTAATTAAAAAAATTTACATAATTATAAAAAAAAATTAAAATTAAAATCATATAAACATTATATTTATAATATATTATTTAACAATAATTAATAATTAAATTAATAAAAATAAAATAAAATATTTTAATTATAAATAATATAAATTATATTTATAAAAAACTTATTACTAAATTTTACAAATATTTTAATATTATTTATTAAAATTTAAAAAATTAATTATTTACGTTATTAAATATAAAAAATAAAAAACTATTACGTTTTTTTATTAATAATATTATTTACGATATAAAAATCTATAATTATTTATTTAAAAATTAATTTAAATATGTTTTTAAATTATTTAATTATTATATTTAACGATAATTAATTAAATTTATTATAAATATTATATTTAAATAATTTTTTTAAAAAATTAATAAATGTAAATTAATTTTTTTATAAAAAATAAAATTTATATATAAATATAATAATAATAATAATAACAATTATAATAAATAAAATAATTTCTTTCGTAATAATTATAATTAATTGAAAAATTAAATTAATAATTTTATAAATAATTAAATGTAAAATTATTAAAAATATTTTAAATTATATTAAAAAAAAATAATTAATTTTAACGTTTATAATTTTTTAATTAAAATATTAAATTAAATGTTAAAAATTTAAATAAAAATGAAAATAATGGAAATTATAATTATTAATATTTTTAATAATTTTATTAAAAATTAAATATATATATAAATAATATAAAAAAAAATATTAATAATTTTAATATTTATATTAATAAAAAAAATTATAATAATAAAAAAATTATATTTTATAGAAAAATTTTTAATAATTTTAATCTATTTTTTATTAATAATAATATTAAAAATATAATATATTTTAATATAATAATTTAAATATTTAAATAAATTAATTATAAATTTTATAATAAAATATTTATTAATTATAATAAATTGTTTTATCACATTTAATAATATTATCTTAATAATAATAAATTATTATTTAAATTTACATCGTTTTTATTAAAACCATTAATTAAAATTTTAATATAATATAATATATTATAATCATTAATAATATCGTCATTAATACACATATATAAAAATTAATAAACATTATAATCGTAATAAACTTTATGTTATTTAAATTACACCATGTTAACAATATATTAACATTATAAAATTTTCATTAATCATCATTATCTAATATTTATCATTCGTCATTATTCATTAATTATCAATACAATGATTAATTTTAAATAATAATTAATATTAATTTTAAAATATTATTTAAACTTTTATAATTAATATTAAAAATTAAAACCTTTATTATTAATTTATTAATTAATTTATTTTTTAATATTAAAATTAATTTTATTTATAAAATAAAAATATATTTTAAATTTTTTATTATAATTTTCTTTAAATTTAAACATTAAAAAAATATTTATGTTAATACTAATTATATATAAACCATTATTAATAAAACATGGATTTAACAACATTATCTTAATAATAAAATTTATATAAAAATAACGTTTATATTTATACATGAAATTTTTATAAATTAAATTATCGTAAATAAATATATTATTATTAAATTTTATTTTAAAAATATTTATAATAAATAATTAACCATTGTTTCGTTTTTTTGTAAAATTACTTTTATTAAAAATTTATTTTTTAAATTATTATTAAAAATAAATATTTTTAATATTAAAAATATTAATATTTTATTATTAAAAAAAATTACCATCATTTAATTTTATAAAATCGCAATCCCATTATTAATTACTTTAAATAATAAAAAATATAATAAAATCAAAATGATAACAACAAATTACATCATTATCCCACCATATCATTACTATTATATTAATATATTATATTATATAAATTTTAATTAAAATTTAATTTTTAAACCCGTTAATAATTAAATTATTTATTTAATTTTTTTAATTAATAATAATATAAAATAAATTATTATTTATAACAATATTATAAAACTTATTATCATTTCTTATAATATATTTATAAATTATTTAATCTTAATAAATCAAAAATATAAAAATTATTATATCATTAATAATAAAATTATTAAATTTATTATTAAAAAATTTAAAATTTACAAATTTAATAATTATATTTTTAATTAATTTTTACCATTTATTACAAGTATTGTTAATATTAATAAATATTTTAATAATATAATTATTTATAAAAACTTTAATAAATTAAAAAAATTTAAAAAATTTTATAATATTATTTTAAAATTTTATAATATTTTTAAAAATAAAAGTTTTATTTATGTTTTTAAAAAAAAAATTAAATTAATTAAATTTAAATTAAATTAAGAAAAATTTATTTTTAAAAAATATAAACTTTACATTATTAATATTAAAAATTAAAAAATTATTAATAATATAATTATAAAATTAATTTTTTAAAATAAAATATTTTATAATTAAAAATTTATCTTTTTTTTTATATTAATTTTTATTTTTTATAAAGATATTTTTATTTTAAATAAAAATAATAAAATTAAATAAAAAAATCGTATAATTATTAATACGAAAATTATTAATTAAATAATTCTTAATAATAAATATTTAATAAAATTATAAAAATTTATATTAATTAAATATTAAAGTAAATTATATTTTATAATTTTTAATATATTATTTTTTCATTATTAATGGTATGTTTATTTAATAATATAATAAATTTTAATTATTATTATTGTAAAAAGTTAATATATATTTAAAATATTAATTATGGGATATAAAAATAATAATATATATGTTTAAAAATAAATAAATATTATTTTTAAACTTGTTAATAATACTAATATTTATTATAATAATATTTATATAATTTTTATTACATTTGAAAAATATATTAAAAATTTAATTTATATTTTTACTTTAATAAAAATAAAAAATATATTAATTAATTTTAATAAATCGTTTATTATTTTCTTTAATAATATTATTTTTAATCATTTTATTAATTTTTTTAATTTATTAATAATAAAAAAAAAATTTATTATAATTATTAAAATTATATTTTTTAAATTATTAAAAAATTTAAAAACTTTTATTAATTTTATTAATTATATAAGAAATAATATATTAAGATATATTAAATTTATTAAATTTTTAAAAAAACGAAAAACTTTTTTATTTTATACGAATTTTTATATATTATTATTAAAATAAAGTAAAAAAAAATAGATATTAAAAATTATTATTATAACTTTTTTATAAGTAAAATTGAATTTATTTCATAACATTAAAAATATATTAATAAAATATATAATTTTTTATTTTTTTAATTTTATAAAAATATTATATATTGATTTTAATATTTTTTATATTGGAATTAAAGTTTATGTTTATTATATTATTAAAAATACCTTATTTAAATTAATAAAAAATAATAAATTTATCATTTACGTTTTATAAATTATAATAAAATTAATTACATTTTTATTACGTATTTTCACACATTTTAAAAAATAATATTAATTTATTAAAATGGAAATTTTAAATTTTATTTAAATTTTAAAAAAAACTTATCATTATATTTTTATTACATAAAAAGAAATTTATATTTTCATTAATCATAAAATTATTTTCGAAATGATAAAATATTTAAATTTTATTAATTCCATCGTAATAAATAACAAAAATTTATAATTAATTAAAATTTTTAAATATATTTTTAAATTTTCATATACGTTATTATATAAGTTTGGGAAATTTTATATAATCTTTAATACATTATTGTAATTATTAATATTTAATTTTTTACATTCGGTTAAATTAATTTTTTAATTAAAAAAATTAAATTTTTTTCTTAATAACGTTAACGAACATTAAACTTTATTTACCAACTTATAATCGGATAATTTTTAAATTTTATTCGATAAAACTTTATTAACCATTTACATAGTAATTTTAAAATTTAATAATAACTTTTTTACATTATATAATATTCGTAATATTACATTAATATAAATAACTTTAAAATTTAAAATTAAAATATAATAAAATTATTACGAAAATTTTAAATAATAAATAATATTAAATGTTATTAATATTAACCGTTATTTTAATTAATAAAATATTATAAATTTTTTATTTTATTTAAAAAATAAATTTATTTAAAAATATTTAAACATTTATAATAAATTATATATATTAAAGAATTATAATTTTAAAATTTTTAAAATAATATATAAATTAAATCACTTAAAATTTAATTATTTTTATAATTATTTATAATATTTTATTTTTAACCGAAAAAAATTTACGAAATATATGAAATTATATTTTAAATATTTATTATATTATATACGTAATTATAAATTTTATAATTTATTTTAACTTATTATTAATTTTTTTTATTTTTTTTTATATAATTATAATAAATATAATTTTTAATTTTTTTTAAAATAATGATAATTATAATGTATTTAATATTATTATTAACAAATTTATTAAATTAACCATTTTAATTTTTAATAAACATAATTATAATATTTTATAATAAATTAAAACGTTTTATAATTAATTATTTAATATTAAATAAAAATTACTTAAAATCATTATTTTAAATAAAAATTTTAAATTTTTATTAAAATTTTAATTTATATTTTAAATAATATATAATATAAAATTATTATATATAATCATTTATCACTTTTAAATTAATAATTAAATAAAATAATATATTTTATTTATTAAATTTTATTTATAATATTATTTTTATTCTTTTAATAATAATAAATTATAAAAATAATATTTTTTTTATTTTTAATATAAATTAAATTTTATTAAATCTTTTATAACGAAATTAAATTTTTTCGAAATTTTATATAATTTTACATTTAATTTTATCATTTAATTTTTAAAAATATAATATTAAAGTTTTTTTTTATTATAAATTAATATTTATAACGTAATTATTTTAACGTTTATATTTATAAAATTTTATTATAATTAATAATATAAATTTATGTTTTTTTATAAAAAGTAATATATATTTTTATAATTATATAAAAGTTATAATATTTTTACCGTTATTATTTTTAATTACAAATTAAAATAATAATATATAAAATTTTTTCATATTATTAAATAAGTTAAAAAATTAATTTATTATTTGAAATTTTTTAATAATTTTAAAATTTATAATATAATATTAATTAATCATTTTAAATTAATATTTTTATTAAATGTTTTTAATTATTTTTTATTATATTTAAAATTAATTTTTTTTAAAATATATTATAAGAAAATTATTAAAAAAAATATTATTAAAAAATAATATTTTATTAAATACATTAAATTTAATAATTAATATACATAATAATTATTATAAAAAAAGTTAAAAAAAAATATAAATAAATTATTAATTAATTTTTAATTATAAAAACATTAATTTATAATATAATATAAATATAATTATTTTATTAAATTATATAAAAATTAAATATAATTTCATTATAAAATAAATAACGATAAAAATATCGCATTTTTTATAAATGGCGAATATTATATAATATAAATTTATAAAATTTATATAAAAATTTATATATTTTAAATATATTTTTACGTTTATTATTTTAAAGATTTTTTTATAAAATTTAATTAATATAATAATATAATTTAATTTATATTTATATTATATTATAATAAACATTTTACAATAAATTTACCGTTTAATATTAATGTTGTTTACATAAATTCGACGTAATATTTTTAAAAAAATGTTATATATTA
Organism: Entonaema liquescens; assembly: GCA_902805475.1. Classification (NCBI taxonomy): domain Eukaryota; kingdom Fungi; phylum Ascomycota; class Sordariomycetes; order Xylariales; family Xylariaceae; genus Entonaema; species Entonaema liquescens. Next base: position 1,533,088 of record CADCSX010000001.1, on the reverse strand, counting down.
ATTAAAAAAATAAATAAAATTTAGGATTTAATTAAAATATTTCCGAATAAATATATTTCCCACGTATTTTAATATATTTTATAATATTTTATAAATTTTTATTATTTTTTTTCTTTTTTTAAAATTAATAAAAGTTAAAATAATTTTTTATTAATATTTAAAGTTTAGTACATTATTTTTAATTATTGCCCGTTTTTTTAATTAATGCGTAGTACCTTTTTAAGGGTGCTACGTCGAACTTGTGTAAATAGCACTAATAGTATTTAAGCATCCTAAATTAGCGAATCACAGCGCAATGCAACCTTATAGGGAACTTGTTAAGGGGTGCTTACTCTATACGGACATAACCTGCGAGATACTTTGATATATGCATCTCTGCAAGTACTCCAATACTTCAATTTATCTTTGTGCTGCTCGTGTTACACAACGCCTTCTAATCTTCTCTATCCATTGGCTCTCTTCAGATAGGTACGTAACTCTTTATGTGTGGGTATCTGAGCAACGTGAAGTTGGTCCGAAATTGGACGATCCTAGCCTTTTTTCTGCGTGCCAAACTCTTCGCCTTTTGTGCTTCGTCGTCTTCCTTTCTCTTAATTTATTATTGAGTATTTTAACAGATAAAATACACTTGTGTAGCCTCTTTCTTCGCATAGTATCTACCTGAGTATTCAACCTTGTACTTCATCATGGCTCCTCTGTGGGCTTCCCAACCCTTCAAAGGGGTTTACATTCTGCTCTTCTCGTTGAAGACCATCGTATCCTTACCACTAATCTCGGCCTTCTACGTGATCAAACCTTTCCGCCCTGTATCAGAATGGAATTTCAGGGTTTGTGTTGCAAGGGAGGTACTTCGTGCTGCTTTCAGTTATTTCACAGCAACTCGTTATCAGCATCCAAGGCAGCTTGAAACGGGGAAATCGGGTGAGAGATTTACCTTAATAACCCCACCTGATTCGACGCTGTTTTCCGGAGCCTTGGATTCTCAAGACATCAAACCGGCTCCCGTTGGGGCAGTTTGGCACCCTGCCCCAGTTCAGCAGGGCCAGGGAAATGGTGAAAAGGTTATTATTCAATTCGCCGGCGGTGCTTTCGTACTTGGTTGGGAACCAAACGAGACATCTAAAGCTCTATCCGATTATTACGCAGTACATTTCAAAACGGCCAAACTTCTCTATGTGCAATACCGGCTAGCCGCGCCTGGAACTCACTTCCCTGCTCCCATTCAAGACGCATTAACAGCATATAACTATGTCCTCAGCCTAGGAGTCGCCCCTAAGGATATCATTCTCTCCGGGGATTCAGCGGGTGGCAATATTGTCATTGCTTTACTGCGATACCTGGAGACATCTCCGGCAAAGCTTCCTTTACCAGGTGGTGCTATAGTGTGGTCCCCGTGGGTTCATATAACGCCTCAAGCCGGCGAGGACTACAAGAAGTCGCGGAATTCAGACGTCGATCTTCTATATGCGCCCCTATTGGATTGGGGAGCGAACGCATACATACCAAAGGGTGATCTAACCCCCGAGGCACAAGCATTGATCTCTCCATTACAGCACCCTTTCAAGACCGAAACACCTATCTTTGTACACGCCGGGGGCCGTGAGGCATTTTATGACGTGGTGCATAGTTTCTCAGAGGAAATGACCAGTGTAGAGGGCAATCAGATCAAATTCCACGAGACGAAGTTCGCCCCACATGATCTCCTCTTAACCACTCCCCAGCTTAATCTGTACACTGAGCTGCAGGAAGCCATCGAAGATGCTCATACTTTTATCGAAAGCAAGCCTTAATTATTGACAATGCCGAGGCACAAGGTCAACGTGACAAGGGATTCTGTAAGTCATACTTAACCGAAGTTCTTCAAGGAAAACTTATTGATGAATAAATATAGACAGTTAGTCAATTATTGTTTGGCCTCTACAGCTATATCCGGCCACGATTTCATTCGATTCTGTAAACTATTCTTTGGAAAATTAAACACCAAGTTATTACACTTGGTCCCCCTTCACCCCATTTTGTTCTTAGGTAGGCCTTTAGGTAGTAATTGTCTTAAGTGAGAACCCAAAAGTGGTCGCACGTGGGAAGCCTAAGGGTCGCACAAAACAAATGTAGCTTATCACTGGTTCCTGGCTTCGTGTATTATTTACTTAATTAACTATGGGTCTATGTTGCGTAGCATTTGATATGGGGTGTTACACCTTTGAACCTGCAACCTTAAATCAACACACTGTTACACTAAATTAGATCTTAGACATTTATGTATGACAAAGTAAACTTGCATATGAATAGGTATTGCTTTTTGCCGTTAGGTGAATAAGAGTGAGACAAGTAATTAGGTTCACCTATTACAGAGAGGTTGTCTCTCTTTTTTGATCTACTTACCCCTTAAAGGAACATGCATACATAGATCCCTATCTACACAAGAGTGTATAGTACTAAGCTAAGTATCTACCCGTTGTGTAACACACATTTAGAGTATAGCCGGTTATAATACCCCTTTTAAATTGCATGTGTAGATCCCCAGACAGGAACATGGATGACTGACTATAGGGCATCAAGAGAGGAACAGACCTAGAAAGAATCCCCCTATTATGTATGGTAAGATCCTCGCCAGGGAAAAAAGATATGTCAGAACCATACTCAGTGGGGAATGGATACTCGGAGCCGAGTTGACATGCAGGAGAATATGATCCTACGATCACCTTGAAGATCTGTAGGTATCATCGCTGGGGAACCACCTAGTCATATAGGATCCTAAGTCCTTACCCCGGCCAATATATCAAGTAGTAAGCAATAGTTAATTATATTATACTATTCTGTGATAGTGTTAATATGAGTGGGATCATCCAGTCCCGCCATTTCCCTAGTATCCACAAGAAAAAAAGGGTGGATTGCAATACATCTTGCATATGTCGTGAAGGCCCCCGTCGGGTAGACAGGCTAGTCTGGTGGACCCTGCCAGAAGGAATCGGCATCCCACATCGGCATCCCGTAGGTATCCGCTTCCGGTATCCGCTTCCCGCATCCGCATCCGCATCAAGCTTCTCCTAATCGAATTCTGAACCCCAGTCAATCAACTTGATCCCTTTCCCTCTTCCCTCCATAATGCATTCGAGTTTATCCTCATTCGTAACCCAACCCTGGCGTTTGGTCCCAATAGCAAATCTGATTGGATCACGCCACTATACCAGCAACGGTTAGCAACTTATTCATTCTTTGCGAGATGAGTCGACAGATGTTTTGGAATCGGGAATACCCCAAACAACTTAGCTTCGGAACTTGAGTGGGGATTAGGGGAGTCTAGACGGAAATCCTAGGGTTTACGTACTTCTTCCCACCATGTCTTTTCACTCTGCACGACACACTTTCGGCCCTGTTCACCATTCTTGCCCGTTGCGAAAGGCCAGACGGCCTTGATGACCTCGTATCTGCTCTTGCTCGAGAATAGCGAGGTGACACTCGTTAAAAATTTGTTATGCTTATCTGGATTCTGGATGATAACCTTGGCGTGCGTGACGAGGAATTGTACCGAGACTTGCCCCTTATAGTCAGTAGACGCGACAAGGCTCCGCACCTGGCCCTCTAACCAGCTTGTGTCGAAATTCGCGATAATGCGCTCCAGTGTAAAGCTCTTTATGGTAGTTGAATCCTTCACGAATCTGTCGCACCACGCTTCCAGCCCGTTGTCTACGCCAAAGTCGGGTTTTAGCCCGGGTTCGCTACCGCCGCGAAGGGCTACCTCGTCTTTACTGACGCATCGGAGATAGTCGAGGCGATCCCTAGGGTCATTAGGAACAAGTAAGTTCATAAGATTTAGCTTGATATCGAAGTCGACTTTGCGACCGCGATTCCCGCGTATGATGACTTGGGGCTTCGGAGGCACGGTAGCAAGGTTTCGCAAAAGAGTAGCTAGGGCCTTGGAATTTTCAGAGAGGTAATTGGCTTTACTTGTGATAGTTGTGCTATCTGGCGACAGGTCGAATAATGGTGGTAGATATTGGCGATAATCTAATATGGGGAGTCCGGGGTAATATTGCGGGCCTTTAGGTAATTCAAAGCGGGCTTGGGGATTAAGAGATGTATCGGAAGGACTAGAGTAAGGCGGCGGCTGGTGCGACGCGTTCGACATACCATCCCCGGCCGATAGCTCCGCAGGGCTATCCGCGGGAAGCTCTGCAATTACGGGTTGGGTACCCCTGTTAGCTCCGGAGGGATCCGACGGACGATGGACTCGACCGGTTGAACGTCCGGTCTTGTCGGCGACGATCGACTGTTCATGATCCATCCCCATAATGCTGCCAATCTAGAAGGTAGTGTTTGGCTTTGATGGAGTTACCAAGTCTTTAAAGACAAGGGATAACTACTTTAAGCATTAGCAGAACAAAACAGCTAATAATATGTATAAGAGGACCTTAATAAAACAGGTAAGTTGGTTTAAGCTGTTACTTTAATAACACTACATTCTGGGAAAAAAAAACGAGAAACTCATCAGAATTTGAATGACGGTAGAGATTAATTACAAGAACCAAAGCTGAAAGACGATCCCCTATTAGGAGTGTGGCGAAGCAGAAGTGCGTGCGATGCGGAGCTAAAAGCAAAATTACCTGTCTTACATACCTATCAAGTACCCCATGTATCTTATACCCGATTACAGGCTGGATAGGTACATTTAATTTATTGCTGCCTGCGAATAGCGCCCGTGGCGGTGTTTTATGCCCTGTATTGCCGCATTGCGCCTGATAGAAACCTGCACTTTTCTGCACTTTTCGTTTACTTTAACTAGTTAGAACCAAGATGGCGTTATGTAGCGGCTTGGAAATGATAGCACAAGCCACAATAGCATAGCCCTAGAAATTACCTAACCTTACGTACATATTCGCAACTCTATAATAGTTTAGGCTATCACCATTCTCTCTAGTTCGTCTCTAGTTTACCTTCATTCTTATACGCTATTACTTCTAAGCAACCACATATTTATGCTGCCGTAACATGCACATCGCCAACCCAAAAGTCCTGTCTTAGTGCTAGCAACCTTGATAGAGCTATTCGGTGGTAGGACGAGGTTGTTCTTCGAATATCCCTCTAATGTCTACTCCAAACCGACCCAAGAACCAAATAATACCACCAAGGAAGCGACCTTTCTATAGCCGGGAGTGACGTGACTTGACTTCTTTCTCCATGTGCTCAACCCAGTACTTCGCGCCGTAAAGTCCCTCTTCGAGATGACCGGTCTCCGTACCGATAAGCAGCACCTCATGTTTGAGCTCCTCGCGCGCGTATCTCAAAGCCTTCTCATCGGCCCTGTTATCAAAGGCATATCTCGAACATTCGCGAAGTCTATTGCCATTATCATTCGTCAAATGCTCTAATAAAGCAAAACATCTAGAATTCAGACTACTTACGTTCTACGCAGCTCCACGCCACATAATCGCTGTTTCTTGAGAAGCTTTACGAGCTCCTCTGCGGCCGTTAGGGCTTGCTTGGAGGTATTGAGCTTAGGGACGCCCATGAGATGTGCCTCATCGGACACCCCGCATTCGTAAGCCGCCAGCGCCTGGTCGAGGACTAACATACGATACCGTAACTGATCGAGTGCGTCGTCGGCACAGGCTGGGCAATTGCAAACGATGCCCCATGTGGTATACAAGGAGACGCCGCGTTGTTTGCGGGTTCGACACGTGTTACCAATGTAGTCCACAAATATCTGCTCGCCAGCTTTGATGTCGTGGATCGCATGTATGGTCAGCCTCCCCAGAGTCGGGTTCCATGAGTTGTAGGCGTTTGGGACGCAAGAATGACCCATCCGGGTATATAAGGAGAAAATACCCGAGCCGTATTTCCCGCCAGGTCCAAGCTGAACGTTGTTGATCAGGTAGATGATGCAGAGATTGACTGTCTTGTTAACTATCCTCCGCAGTTTTTTCCCCTTGAGCAGAGCACCGTCGCCGTTCTTCAACTTCTTGCTCTTGTAGAAAGTCCAAACTCGACCAGTAACAAATCCTCTTTCTCTGATAGCATCTGCTACTTTAGGGCTATAGGGTAGCTGCTCTAATTGCTTGGATTCGTCGTTCGGCATTTCGTTTAGGATCTTGCATAACTCCCATAGTTCTTCCTCGATCGATGCGACCGGAGGTACTGTGATCAATGGGGTCTCGGTGACAATACGCGTGCCACGGGAGATGTCAACTTTCGCAAAAATTGCTTCGTCGACAGAAACTAACTGGCGAACTTCAACCATTTCCCACGAGGTAACATCTCCAAGTCCTTAGCAATTTTATCAAGAGTCTAACTGATGAGTATACCTTACCTTTTGAAGCTATGTTGCTTACGGCCATGCTCGCGTGGTTCGGAGACGCAGTTGATTCGCTAAATAAGCTTCTGTATTACAGTTCCGGTTCCAGTGATTAGATGTATTATGTTGTTTTTGGATGATGGTAGATGGTGGTGGATAGTAATGGTTTTATTACTATGATTATATACGAGAGACCGTAAGGCATATTGTTCTTTGCTACTAGGTTGCCTGGTCGCGTTGCCATGCAGCCTTTAACATAACTGATGTCTTAGTCTCAGAGGAAGCCTGCTTCAATAGTTCTGGGGCTTGGTCAATGCTTACTGGAACTACCTAGGTAGACATAGATCATTCTGTCATTCTTAACGCACATGTTGCAGTGATTTTTTTATATTCCCATTCAAGCTTGTCTTTCTTGTAGACTCTAAAAACTACTTCTTGTCGAAGTAGCAAGTGAGGTTACTATGAACCCAAGACACTAGTCTCTATCATGCATTCCTATTCTCTCTATAAGTATATAGCTTTGAAGTATTGTATATCTAGCCCCCTGATGCCATTACCTACTACGTTTAATGTCATTCAGATACGAAACTCTTGATTTGAATTTGCGACATTACTTATTACTTGGAATGCTATATACCACAATTTCTCACTGCTTACATATTAATACTTTCCATGAACAATACCCGATTTCTCTCACGGAGACAATTTCATGCGCTTGCATGGCCCAGCGGATAATATAGCCGGAACCCGATGGGAGGAAACGATCGACCACGAACTGGCCAATGAGAGACCAGAAGAATGCTCAAAAAGGGAAACACTCCACTCCTCCATTCGGCGGTTTTCTGTACGGTTTTCATCTACCCAAATCTCTTCATCCTCGTCGAGAGATCTTTTTGAGATAAGATCGACCGCCGTTTAGTGTACTCCAAGGCCGGGTGTGGAATTTAGGCAGATTACATCTCTCCGAAGAATAGGGGGCATCTATGTCATGGCCACTTGAACATACCGTGCCAACCCGCGATTAGCTTGAACTTAAGGCACGGAAGGTATATTGGCTTCATATAGAACTCGGCATGTCTTGCATAGAATAATGCCCAGTGACCCGTATCCCTGTCCTACTGCCGGACGCAGTTATATTTAGTCCTGGTCCTGCCCTCCTGATCTTCCTCAAGCCTTCCTCATCCTCAAGGCACTACAAAGTTGATCCCATACCTTCAACCCGCTAAACAGTCATCACAATGAGGTCCGCCGTCGCCGCTCTTGCCCTGGCTGCTACAGCTGCCGCCCACGCCACCTTCCAGGAATTGTGGGTTGCCGGAAAGGATGAAGAGTCTACCTGCGCCAGACTGCCCGTACGTGTCATAACACTCTAATAAGAATACCCGGCATAGCAATGGTCAAATATTAACATTCGAGAAGGCCAACAACAATCCAGTCACCAGCGTCAGCTCAAACGACATCCGGTGCAATGTCGGTGGCACCAAAGCCGCCGCCTCCAAGTGCAGTGTAGCTGGTAAGAAGAGATCCTAACTACCACCGATGCCAGATTCTAGTTCTGATAGTCTTATAGCCGGTGACACCGTGACGGTCGAGATGCACCAACAGCCCGGCGACCGTGACTGCACCAAGGAGGCCCTTGGCGGAAACCACTTTGGTCCCGTCATGGTATACCTGAGCAAGGTATCGGATGCCGCTTCGGCCGACGGATCCTCGTCCTGGTTCAAGATCTTCGAGGTCGGCTACGACCCCGCCACCAAGACCTGGGGCAACGACCTCCTCAACAAGGGCTGCGGCAAACAAGACGTCAAGATCCCGTCCGACATCGCCCCGGGCGACTACCTCCTCCGTGCCGAGACCATCGCTCTTCACACCGCGTCGCAAGCTGGTGGCGCGCAGTTCTACATGACCTGCTACGTAAGTGACACCTACCTATCAAATCTTCTCGAATAGGATGAACATATAGGAATGATTTTTGGGCGCTAACACGAGTCAATAGCAAATCACCGTCACTGGTGGAGGCTCTGCCAACCCGTCCGGCGTGAAGTTCCCCGGTGCGTACAGCGCCAGCGACCCCGGCATCAAGGTCGACATCTGGGGCAACAGCTTCAGCGAGTACAAGATCCCCGGCCCGCCGGTGTACCAGGGTTAGGTTTTGATCGCAAAGGCGGGAGTGGTGTTTCAAAAAGGCGTAGGCATAGCATCATAGCGTAGGTAGTAGCGAGCATATAGTCACACTTCCAACTATGTACGTAGTTTTGAAATATCACATAGTCAAACGGCATATGCATGATCAAAGAAATCATTTTCGCAAAGTGCTATAGTATATGTTGGGTAAAATTGAGACTCCTTCCGTTCCGCGTAAACAACCCCCCTAAACTATAGGTACCTAGTTGTAGTTAATTCATAAAGTTTATAAATACTACCTCACTAAGGAAAGGAAATAGATAGCTGGGGGGCTCTAAAATGTATTTATTCTTCTGATTCTATGATTTCAATACCTTGTTCTAGATATAAGTCGGGAATGGATTAACCCAATACCACAAGGCTCAGGGGCAATCGCCTAGGCCTTATGAAGCGTAATAAGTTGGCACATATCGTAGTGCTGCATGATTAGTTTGTATTCTACAGTGAAAGTGGCGTTAAGAAGTCCCGTATGTATGAGAGAAGAGCTACTGAATACATCATCATTATCGGATTTGACCATAGCCCACCGGGCACCTAGTTAAGTGCCATCCATCTTCGGCTGTAATCCGGTGACTTCTTTATTTATTGTACAACCGAGATAAGCAATAACCTTCACTATTTCATCAGGTAGGCAGCCGGTGTTTTCGTCGTGACACTTGTCCGCTAGGTATAGCCAAACCCCATGGCACTTGTTCGGAGACCCAGTAGCGTGCCATGTAGGTGTCACAACTTACTAGCGCCCTAGTCAACCTAGTACCTAAACCGTGATATGCCCGTTATATTAGGCATAGTATATAAAAATACACTGTTTGAAAGTCTTGAATAGCTGGTTAAACGTGCAGAAATAAACATTTATAGCAGGTATATTACTGGATGAAAAAGGTTGAACCGTAAATACACGGTTTACCAGTTCCTGCGGGTCTCAGTAAGGACTTATGGGACTTAGAAGACCTGGGGGATGGAGACAGCATTAATGATGAGCTTTCCGATTCAGAACCTCCATAATTGTAGGTCTGTAGATGATGCAGATTGGGTAACAGGCTTGACTAGGACCGGTAATCATAATGGTCATACATCGGGGTTGGCGCCGGTAATGAATCATATGGTCTAATCTGCCGATGCCCATCGAGCTGCAGGTTTATATCGGGGATATCCCCTAACCCGAGCCACAAGAGCTTTTTATAAACGCCACTGGATGAATTGCCGTCATTGGTATTGTCGGATGGGGTGCTTTGATACAATTTCTTCCTCGTCCTTCTAATATTCATGCGGAAAATGTCCATGTGGCTTGGCAACCCTACACTCTTGGCTCCAAATTGTTTCTTTATGTCTTTGAATATATCTGACATAGGGATCACGTAGCCATCGCCGAGCGCGTCTACAGCGACAAGTTGTCCATATACCTGAGAGGATTCGGCATCGACAACCCATGAACCAGAGTCCCCAGCAAGTACACCTAGAGATTCCACGTGTTTAGCCCTGAAAAGGGGGGAAGTAAGTAGCTTTGCTCACCTGGGAATTCCTTAACCTTAACCATGAAGGTGTTAACAAACTGCTCCCCTCCTCCTAGTAGTATTCGCCCAGATTCTTCTAATATATATCCCTCTTTACGGCCTGTGGAACCACTAAGCATAAAAACACGCCTCTTACCAGTAGCCCCGGGTTGGTTTTGAGATACGCCGATTACCTCCTTTTTGTAGAGCGGCTCATTCGTACTATATGTTGCGCATTGGAATAGGGCCCAATCGTAATCTTGCTGAATGCCATGCAACTGGCCCTTCAGGGGGGGTTCAACCACTTGACCCAAGACAACGATATCTGCGAAGTCCCACGAACTCTCATAGGCATATGACTCACCTCCTAGCTCTGGGGTTGAACCTGCGGGTATTCGAGGTAAATCAATCTGGTACTCGTCTTCGGAGTCTTCATTTTCTGTTTCCTCCTCTAGCTCATTTTCTTGAGAAACATCAATATCCATTAGTCCATCATTCTGGTAAGGTAGACATGTAGTCGCTCCATCGTATTCTGGGACTGGGATATCAAAGCTGTCTCCAGCCTGACTATGGCCCGATCCGCGAAGCATATGGCCGGCACTCATTCCAAACAACTCTACATCGTCATTTGCAGTGACGATTTTTATTATCCCACCAAATGTTGCATTTTGCTTTCCGCCATTAGGTCGGCGAAAAGAAATTGGAGTACCACAAGTTAACCGTTTAGTTGGCACTGTGTCGTGTTCCCTAGACCCTATAACTTCGATAATTGACGCACATAGGAGGGGTTCGAATCCAAGAACCGTAACCTCAAAAGCTGGCATAGGAGTGTCATTCGTGGTATAGCTATCCAGGATGTCGTCTTTTTTGACGAGACGTTGAACCTCTCTCTTAAGTTCACGGCGGCAAAAAATGAGGATACGTAACTGTGCATCAGTTTCTGAAGTTCCCATCATGGCGAGGCGTGTGGATATGGGTTTATATGGTTTGCCTTCTTTGGCATGCCGGCGTTTCAACTCTTTTAGCAACAGTATTTCAATAAGATCGCGGACCGGATTAAGAATATTTTTTGTCTCTTGGTCAATCGTTACTTCCTGGGGCGATATCTTTTTCTTAAAGGGTAAAAGGTTCATAGATCTCTGCTTCGGTGTAGTAACCTGTGAAAGGTAACCGGAGTCAGTATCATTCCTCGTTGGTTCCACTGAAATAGCTAGCAAATCAGTTATTCAAGGCTTCAGAAGAAAATACCGCTTAGTGATGGAGGCGTACCAGTGTTAACAGTTAAAGCCACTGGGCTCACATGTCTTAATCCTTGGACGACCGTGGGGTCCGACATGGCGCCTGTTGGGGCACTAGGAGCTTTCTTCTTGAGAGGTGTCTATGAAATATAAGAAAAGGGAAGCAATCAAATATTTACTGGACAACCATCAGGATTATCTACCTAGGTAAGTATATAATATCTTTGGCCTACTTCGCCCCCAATTTATACGCCTCGTTTCGTATTAACATCTGTGGCTGGGACTGATTATGTAGTGCCCGATCACAAGGCCAGAAGAGAGACATACATCCGCAAGGTACTGCAGCAGGCTTACAGGTCCCCCGATATTAGAGTACATAATCAACCTAAAGTACGTTTAAGCATAACGGTGAATAGCATTAAACAATAAGCAGTGTCGTGATAGGAGTTCGCTTCAATTAAAATAAGGAGCAAGCTGATCATGTATCGTTTAAATGAAGACACGCCCGGATCTAACTCGATGAATCCCCTAAAAAGGGCTACTCGAAATTATTTCGCTCAGTTATGTGAGGCCCTTTGGGGTTGGAAACCATGTGCTGATTGGGTCACAGAAGGGAAGCACCATAAATGCTTTCCCCAGGACCCCAGGTGCCATTACCAGAGAGCCGAAAGACTTCGATTCTTTTTTGACTTCTATAGCGAGACCACCGCATACTACATCCCCGAGTTTGAGAGCATATTGCCACCAGCAATAAAGACTCACCGCGAGTTGATTGCTATTATTCGATATATCAAGAGCAATGCAGATAAGCCTCGCGTACAATTAACAATGGAACATTTTGGCATCAGTGACCAATCAGGGGTCAATCCAAGTCCTTCAAACGATCAAAACAGAGCTTTCGATTTGGCTGCGCGTGTGATAACGATGTTTGAATGTACTATTGAGGGACTGTCTGACAACCAACTGGAAGCAGGGTTGCAACCTGCAGTATGGCATAGCAGCAGTTCATTCAATCAATTCGTTGATTCATATATTCCCAAACAGAGCCAACTTCGAATTGGATCTCATAGCGATATGGTCCAGCGTCCGCAGATCCCTCTAAACGCCCTAGCTATGAAAAGGCTGAAGAGAATTGCGAAATTAACCATAGTTCGAACCGATGACCTCGGTAATCACCTTCTTTTGGACAGAAAGAATGGCACGATTACAGTATATCATCATACAAGCGTCCTTAAAGAGCATCTCATAAGGGCCCGTACGCAGGATAGTGATGTAGGGTCATCCACGAAGAAGTAGGTTTCATATTGGGCTCGAAACGCTCATAGAGTACCAATCTGTATATGGGAGGGTTATGTTAAAACCATCTAGGCATTCCAACCTACCGAAAGAGCTTGTTCAAGAGACCATGTACACCTTAAAGCATGTTCTATTTCCCATCGACCCTGAATCGCGGTCACTTCTTCAATCTCTCATCACCAAAGACAAGTTCGATCCGGATCTCCGTAATGACATAGATACGTCATGGCAACAACAGGAAGGGCCTATTGTATATGAGCATTGGGGACTTAGACTAATGGATTTATACGACGAAATACAAAACCCTACTCCGCGTGGCTACTTGGAGATATGGATGGAACGTAAGAGTGGTAGCAGATACGTTATGATGGCGACACTAGCTGGTGTCTTGATTGCTATTCTGCTTGGAATCCTGAGCCTTGCGGTGAGCATATTTCAGGCGTGGGTTGGCTGGCAGCAGTGGCAACATCCAGTTTCGTAAATTTCTTTATCGTTAAGATATATGGTTACTCATTGGAATGGAAGCTTGAAGAAACAGTTGATTATTACATCATAAACGAAATATATGTACCTACGCTCGGTTTACCTTCAGGGGGGTTAGGGCGGCGATCCGTGCGCCCAACGTACGAATAATAGGGGTTACGTCAATTACCTACGGCTTATTTTCGACAAATAAATTTTCAGCTTTCATTCACTATCTAGGTAATAACCTCAGTTTTAGCCGTTATTTTCCCCTATGTCACTATGCGTGGACTCTCACTATATTTAACTTATAGCTTGATTAAGGGAAAAGGGGGCACCACGCGACAGTGCTATGACTTCTTGTAACGTAAGCTACTAGCTGCCCGGCTAAGTTATAGATATCTGGTGGTTCGGCAAAGAATGCATATCATGGCTCGCCATTGCGGATGGCACTATCAAAGAGACCTAGGATCCAGTAAGCCTGTCTGCATAGCGTTAGGTGGCAACAGCGCCAGGAATGAAACACATACCTAGTAAATACTACTAGAAAACAACATTTATACAGTTTGCAAAGATAGCTAATTAATTAATCAGATCTATATGTTAAATAGGCAGGTATAATATCATTATTTCTTCCACTTAGGTACTTAAATATTGCGACGACTGAGCCATGGTTACGTACTGCTAGTTGAAGAACACATCCTTCACATCATTTAAAGAACCGTAAAACCAAGCCATCCTCTTCCTTATCCACCTTAGCTAAAACCTTGTCCTCTTTTTTACCTCCCTCATTTTTCTCATTCCTAAGGAAGGCCCTCGTCTCTGGGTCAACAACAGTGATAAGTGTCGAGAGCAAGTCAGTTTTCTTCGTCTCGAGCCGTAACTGAGTAGAATCCCAAATGGTGCCAATGACAAATACGCAGCCTGCGGCGACGACGATGATAGGAAGCACAAAGAATTTCCAGTTTACGCGGGTATAAATGATCCACTGTTCCGAAGATCCATCTGCCATGCTGCCGTCTATCTCTCTCATCCTATTTGACATTAGACGAGCAGCATTGTCGAAAGTGGCTGCGACATTAGTGGAGTTCGTCAAAGCATATTGTATAGACTCTAAAGTACCAGTTTCCGCCAAGTTCCTCATAGTGGAAACGATAGACTTTTGTGTGATATTGAAAACTCGTTGGACATGGTCCGAGACGTAAACCGTATTAGGAATCTCCACCTGTAAGTCAGATCTTTCGACAAGTAATGCAAAATTGGGTGTCAATGCGAATGCCCGTGTATCTATATCAGCAAGGGAATTTCCATAATCTTCTCGCACTATATTCAAAGCGTCTTGGGAGAAATCGCCTAGGGGTAGAAATGAGTTATTAACAGTTGAGGTCGATTCTACTATGGTAGACTCGGCAATGTGGCCATCGCGCATAACCGCTTCGTGTATACGCCCACAATACTCCAAAGCACATTCGGTCGCTTTTGGCGTGGAATTTTCAATCGTGATAACACTGTCCCAGTAGTCGAGTGGGAGTTCAAGGATGACGAAGGATGCTAGAAGCGAGGTCGAGTTACCGAATCTATATGTTTCGTTAGGGCGAAAGACAGCTGAAAGTCCGACGCGAGATCTAGGAAGACATGCGCTGACGTTCGCGAAGCCATCGGTATTCTGTATCAAAAGTGGACGTCCCGAATAATAAGGGACAGAGTACGTTGTATAATTCGCCACGAATGAATAAGTAATGTCGTGGCATGGTGAGAGCTCATTTATATCCGGCATACCCAATCCCTTTTCCTTGCCAATATGCTTAGAAACATCTAAACATGTGCTACAAACTCCGAGAGATGAATACGTTGGCCATGTGCAGTTGCCTGTTCGACAAGATACCAAGGGAGGTTGCGAAGGCTGCGAAGTCGATGTATTAACAAACCCGAGTACCGAAATCGTGGACATGCCCACATCCGGATATACACGATAAGAGCGCAAAAAATCCTCACGACCGATAGTAGCTGCTGCCGCATCCTCATATACCCATTCGCCAATGTCTAGTCTTGTAGCCTTTGCAATCCTTGAGTCGTTTTGCCCGGTAATGTCTATTTGACCCTTGAATGTGATCAAAGATTGGATACAGGGATCTAGAATCAGTAACAGTAACGTTACCCAAGCCCCCAGGGAGGCCCAATATCTACAAACAGGAATTAGAATTTTCCACAGTAACCACAACGTAAGCCATTCGTATAACATACCGCGATTCGAGGACCATGATTAATGAAACGCAGCCAAGAGGACCTCGGCTTGCATCATCAAAAGCAACAAAACGAGATAGCGAACCCTGTCTTTTCTTAAACCAAGCCCACTTTCCCTGGCCGAGACAGGAACCGATAGCGAAAGCCAGCAGAGTTCTCATGGTGATTGATAGGGCTGATATTACAGCGTTAAATGCTATTGGAAATGACCAAGCTATTAAGGGCTGGTTCTCTGCTTTCTTGAGGACGACAATAAGCGAAATAAAAGCTGTTATTGCGATTAGGAGGCTAAATATTTCGAGGCCCCAGCCGCGGAACCAATCTCTCCTCCTATATTCGTGCCCCCGTTGGTCAGAACCCAGGCTAGGAGAAGCTTCGAGTTCTTGATCATTCTCATTCCCAATACTGGGAGTCATTGTATGATCAGCCTTTGGAGAGCTGATTGGTATTTCCCAATCCAGATGGAAATCTGGCAGGTTAATATCATTTTCTCTAGGGCCGTAATTCTTTTGCATCATGGAGTCGCTAAGGGGTCTGTGTAATTCGCTCTTAGCTATCGATCCGTTCTGTGTGGTATTAGCAGGTTATATTGGTCCCTCTAAAGCGACCTCCGTTGGTTTATTGAAAGCGAAGGAGTAATTTGGTCTCATGACTGTGTGTATACATCAACATAAAGAACTTACAAGCGGGATACCGCCATACTAAATAAACATATGCCTAGCCATGATCTAACTTATCCCAAGGCTTGCGTATAATATGTATACCTAACATTAAAACAAGAGTTGAGGAGCCACAGTTGTACAACAATAGCGTGCCTAAATTAGGTACAATTTAGGTGGTTAGCTTACGTTGTGTAACAATACTATGCTGTCTTATTTAACCCTATCTCGTGTCACTGGTATATTAAACAGGATATAATTACTTCAATAAAAGTAATCCACCCCGCTACCACCACAGTCGCCTAGGTAATACCAGAAAATACGAGCACAAATGTCTAATATAGAATTGAGACAAGAAGCCTTCAAGGGCGAAGCTTGTATCAGTCACTATGTAATCTGTATTGATTCAATAGTTGTCTTATATGGCCGTAGTATTGTTCAAAGCTCCTTTGAAAACTATTACCTACAACACGTGTCCTGCCAGTATATCAGGATGGGGAAGTAAATATAAGCCATTCAATGACTGCTTAACCTGTATAAAAATATTACCTTCTAGTCTAAAACTTTGCTTAAGAAAACCTATATTAAGCTTACATTATACTTGTGGGATCAGCAATCAGATTATTCGCTCCTGCAAGATCAAGCCTGTAAGCCAATGAACAGGACGTGATGAGCAAATGCAACTTAGCGATAGGATAAACCTGCACCCCACGCGAATCAACAGGGTCGTCATCAGTAAGCAAGAAAAATCCGTCCTCTGAACTAAAAATGAGCACGGAATCTTTCACAAGGCTAAGTGCTTTTTGTGCTACCACGTACAGCAGTAATAGCGCCGCAGTAGAGAATGTCTATAGAGCAACAGGAACCAAAGGGACCCGAGCCGTCCTTGGCAGATATTCCTCGAAGACCGGGGAATTCCGATGAGGACCTTGAGGTTGCCTTGCATGGCACTAAGAGATCTATCAAATCCCGCGTATGTTCGACTCCCCTTGTTGTCAAGTCTGCCTTGGGGCTCATTAGGCAGATTAAGAAATTAACGCATTGCGCCAATTCCTAAATCTGAGACTATGACTTACTAGCTGAAAGGGCCGGGAACTAACTCATATCACAGCATGCGCAGATGCTTGTCATAGGCGGCACCATTGGTACCGGACTCTTTGTCGGGACAGGGCAGGCACTGGCCATTGCGGGCCCTGCCTTTCTCTTCTCTGCCTATGTGGTAATCTGTTTCCTCGTCTATGGCATCGTCACCGCTATCGTCGAGGTCGCTGCATATCTGCCGGTGACGGGCATGTCTGTGGCATATTATGGAAACCGAATCGTGTCGCCTAGTCTCGGGTTCGCATTAGGTTGGCTGTATTGGTATACCTGGGGTATAAGCGTCGCATACGAGATAACAGCTGCTGCAGTCGTGATCAGTTATTGGCCTACTACGGTGCCAGTCGCCGTATGGATCACGATAATGCTAGTAGTCATCATTGCGCTGAACTTCTTTCCAGTTAGAGTTTACGCCGAGGTCGAGTTTTGGTGTGCGTCGGTCAAAGTTTTCACTATCATCGGGCTATTGATTCTATCCGTAGTCTTGTTCTTCGGCGGCGGGCCGAACCATACCCGGTTGGGCTTTTGGTATTGGCAGAACCCCGGGGCGACCAAAGAGTATCTCGTAGGAGGTGCTGGCGGCCGGTTCTGTGCCTTTTTATTTACCTTGATTTACTCATGCTTCAGCTTCAACTTTAGTCCTGAGTTGATCATCATCACAGCAGGTGAGATGAAGTCTCCCCGCAAGAACCTCCCGAAGGCTGCTTTGCACTTCATCTGGCGCTTAATTATGTTTTACGCGCTTGGTGCGCTTGCTATTGGGGTCATATGTCGGAGTGACGAACCGGCGTTAACCAACGGCGGAACAGGAGCAGCTGCATTTCCATGGGTCATCGCTATAAAGGGGGCTGGGATTCATGTATTAGACAGTATTATTAACGCTGTGATCATAACATCAGCATGGTCGAGCGGGAATTCGGTATTATACATGTCCAGCCGCTCCTTATACTCGCTTGCCATAGCTGGAAACGCGCCCAAGATATTCAGCTATTGTAGCAAGCACGGGGTACCAGTTTATGCTGTCATTGCGTCAAGTTTATTATCTTTGCTAGCATACCTCAACGTCGGTATTGTCAGTAGCATCGTATTCAATTGGTTCGTAAGTATCATTAACACGGCAGCGTTCATAAGCTGGGTTTGTTGCTGCCTCATATACTTTCGCTTCAAGAAGGCATGTGTCGCACAAGGTATATCTGATTCTGATTTACCCTACACAAGCGTCCTACAGCCATGGGCGGCATGGATTGGTATAGTAGCATTCAGTATCTTTGGGCTGCTAAACGGATTTTCGGTGTTCTTCCCTAGTCGGTTTAATGCGTCAGACTTCCTTACAGCATACATTGGAATTCTAGTATTCTCCTTGATATACTTCGGCCACAGAGTCTCAGTTAGGAAAGACCCCTGGATTAGGACACCTCACTCCGTTGATCTAAAGACAGGGTTGGCGGATATACTAGCAGATGAGGAAGCCGATGCCGCCATTGAAGCGCTAGATTCCCCTGTCAAGCGGAAGAGAAATTGGTGGTTGAGGAAGACTTGCATATTATGGGGGTGGGACTGAAATAGCATTTGCCTACTCAGAAACAGTATCGACTTCCGTAGTCACCATCTTACGCCGAAGGCCGAGGCCGAAACCGAAGCCGGATGCGTATAGGAAACGAGAAGAAGAAGCCTATAGATCAACTTACCCCTATATAACCAAGCAAATTGGCCCTAAACGGAGCGGTGATTTATTTATAGCAGCCTATAGCAATAGTGTAGTTCCGTTTAGTATAACACGGAGGTACTTTTGTAGACTATCCTATAAATGTTCTATATGCTAAATGATTAAAAGGGTGTTAGCGAGTTTATAATACTCTTGGCAACTTAGCTATTTAAGACTTCGATATTATTAGGTAATAGGAGATGTTTTAATATTTAGTCGCGCTGAGCCAACTATAATGATACAATCTCCATCAATATTTCGTGAAGCTTCTCCACTTCCTTCATCATCAACCAGAATAGGTATTCTAGTTTTCTTACAACATGGCTCACCAACCTAAAACTAAACCGCCAGGGGAAGAGCCTCAAATTCAGGTCATTGACCGCGAAGAAGATGTTATTGCTGGATTTGACTGTGCCTGCAATGCGTTTGGCAACCAGGTTAAAGACACTCTCTGGATAGCTATGAATCCTGGATGGGATACGCCCGAGGGCAGAGCCCGTGCCGCAGTAAAGTTAGTTGAGAAATGGCGCAATATTAAATACGATAATCAGGGAAATGCGAATACCATTTTTCTCAAAGCCACTGTTTCCGACCAGGGACGATCCGTTGTGGCTGGTCTGGCCGTCTGGGAACAGTTATCAGTAGTCGAAGGCCATGGCGAACAGCCGCCTACCGACCAAAATATTTCTTCGGATATCAAGGCGCTCTATCCAGGTGACGAAGTCGAGCAACGCTACCTGACTCAGGTTTTACGTTCGTTTGCAAAGCGCCGTGTCGAGGTTACCAAGGAAAAGGCAACGTCGCATCCGCCAGCCGTGATGCATCTCCGCTCGTGCTCCGTCGATCCGGCTTACCAACGAAGAGGAATCGCACAGAAACTGGTCCAGTGGGGTCTCAACGAAGCGCAACGTCGGGGTGGTCTTGAGGCTATTACAGAAGCATCAAGTAGTAAGTTTACACTTTTTATGCCTTAATTTCGTATATGCAATCTTCTCATCCCTCACTATATCCATTCAACATGTAAATCCAATACTCTATTCCCTCCTAGCTTAGATATCAAGTCCAGGGCTATGCGTAACTCCCCAAGCTGTAATAACTAACTGGTAATCTAGTGGGAAGGCATGTCTACTCCCGTCTAGGCTTTCTTGCCGAAGGTCCTGACATAGAGTATGAAGTCGATAGCGAATTCCTCTCACGAGACAGGCCACCTAACCTTTTTATGCGCACTGGAATCAGTCGATAGTTGCACGACACGTCCTGGACTCAACCAGTATTCCAACTGGTATCAGTTGCCAAAATGAGCATTTGAGGGACAGCTCATTCGTAGAACACAAGAAAGTATATCTACCTAAGCTAGACATTCCTTTCGCTCATGAGATATTTCGATCATTTTATCAAACTACCTGCATTACCTACATATGTTTGTTCCGGTGTCAGTCGTCTGGGCGCAAGATGAAGCTTAATTACACTTCGATGTGTTGGAAAGGGGCCGATTAAACTATAAAGCACAATCTTTATGTAAAAACGACAGGCAGACTACTTTTGAATGGAGATAGAGTGTAACGTATGATGAATAGAGATACATGTATAAGCTCAATAGAATTGTTTATTGATATCCAAGGAACAGTTGATTTTATACGAAACAACGCTCTATTTCCATGAAATATAAAATATTTCAAAATAATCGATAATTTCCTTTCAAAATTCCCAGAAGCTAAGTGAATTCACAGATCATTACTTAATCTTAGAATCCAGCACCTTCAAACCTCCGTACATAATTCCGCTAAGAAATAACCCAGATCGGTATTATCCATTTTACCACTTTATCTTGATACTTTAGACATAATGGATCACTTAACACAGGAAGAGATGCTCTCAAGGATATTGCGCCGGCTAGATAACCTTGAGAAAATCGCCTTGATTTCCGTTGAAACCCATACAACGGCATGGAAACCCGTACCTATCGAGTTGGTCAAATCTAAGGATATAATACTAGAGATTTTAGAAGGAGCCATGACCTAAGGATCCCCGACTCAAGTAATTCCTTCGTACACCGCGCAGACAATGCTTCGGACTCCGTCGAGACCAGTAATGGCGCGCAAAGCTCCACTGGAATTGACCATGACATCCCAAGTTCCAGTAATACCAGCCACGGCATTGAAAACCACCCTCAAGTAAACAGCTCCGAACTTGAAGAGATTAAGGCTCAATTAGATGATAAAACAGTGCTTAATAGCCGCCTTCAGGTGTTACTGGAGGAGGAAAGAAAGAAAAGCCAAGCCCTCGTTACAACCATTCGAGATATCCAAGGTAACATTAGGGTTTTATGCAGGATCCGGCCTCACGGAAAAGACACCCCAGAAGAAGATCTTGTAGACTTTGGTCCACAACAGAGAGGGAGTACTCCCAATACTGGGGAAAATGGCCATCCCCATGACGAGGACTAACTTTACGGGAGCGACAGTCCCAGACAACCCAAGAATATTCGATTTCGAGCGTATCTTTGGTCCCTCGGATACCAACGATGATGTTTTCAATCATATCAGCGACCTCGTTGAATCTTCAATGGAAGGCCAAAGGCTGTACTGTTTGCTTATGGGCAAACCGGTGCTGGAAAGACCTTTACTCTTGGTCACAGGGGCACGGATATCAAAGAAGATGGAATAATTCCAAGGGCCTTAGATCTAATGTTCAAGACCCGGGAAGCCCTAGCAGAAGAGTTCGAACATTCCATCACTCTGAACATCCAAGAGATTTATCTGAATAAGATTTATGATCTCCTGCAAGCATCGGAGGTAGGTAAGAAGGGGGAGCCCATTTCAGCAGATACTGCTCGAAAGATGTTATTACCCTCCCTCGAAGAAGCCCTGTCCTTGATTGATGATGCTATAAAGCTCAGGGAAACCTCAGGAACCAGCATGAACGCGACTAGTTCCCGTTCGCATATGATCTTGACGTTCGAGATTTCAAGAGTCCCACTTACACGTGGAGAAAACCCTTCTAATGGCATCCTTAGTATCGTCGACCTCGCCGGAAGCGAAAAGCCGAACGAGATGCAATCGGTCGGCGCCGCCCATAGAGAGGGAGTTGACATCAACACTTCACTCATGAGTTTGAACAGGCTTATTAGCTCTATAGCAGCTGGGACTCGTCCGATTTGGAGCACAGATCTCGTACGAGCGTTGAGACCTGTCATCGAATCAGATGCAAGAGTAGTTATGTTTGTCATGATTAGCCCTCTGAAAAGCGATCGAGCCACCTCTTTTCAAACTCTCGAAAGGGGACAAGAGGCTTCTAGAGCAAAGATGAGCTCAGCCAACGATAGAAAGGCTCAGCCCAAATCCACCTCTGCATCCCCCAGCCGCCAACCCCAAGCATCCACACCGCCCACATTTTCCACGCCGTCATCTTCGGCGAGGGGCACACCTTCATCGGGTAATACACCTTCGAGAGGAGGTGGGAACGCGAGAAGAGGTGGGAACGCGAGAGGAGGTGGGAACGCGAAAAGAGGCGGTGCTGCATCAAGCGGTAAGGAAGTTTAAGGCAGGAAATAAGAAGAAACGGATAGCTCTAGGTCTTTTTAACATGATTCTAGTAATCTTCCTAGCCTTGCTCAGAGGTTCTCTGACCTTGGTTATAGTTGGTCTAGTCTTATTCAGAGCCTGTATAATATTGTTCATAGACTGGATTATAGCGGCGCTAAGTAGGCCTAGTCAGTAGATGCGTATAGTTACCTACGTACCTAGTTGACTCCACTATGACCCATTAGATAGCACCAAATATTTATTAACAATGTAAAGCTTCTTATACTGACAGCCCTTAGTTGTGACACAAAATGGTTCCTTACAATGTGTTTTATTTATCCTCAAACTCCTTTGATATCTAGCCCCCTATAATGACCTAGTCCCTTTATTATGAAACATATTACTGCTCGCAAACAATGCGCGGCTATTATAAATAATTAAGCCCCGAAACTAGGACAACAACTAAGGGAATGCATCTGTGATAACGCTAGAGCAGTCCGTCAAGCTAGCTTCGTCATTACCAAGCAGACTTAGCTTTTCCATTCTAGAGAAGAGTTAGCAACCTTGTTAACACCAAGTATGATTACCCAAGGAGGTAGGTATGTAAAGTACGAAGGTATAAGAGAAACTTACGCTGGTACAAAAGCGGCAGCCCCTGAAATAACAGTTAGCAAAATTCGCGCTACAATATCATATTTGAGGGGTTTAAGGGTTATTAGAGAATAAAAAGTCACCAAGCTAGAGATCGACAAAAGGAAGACGACTTAGGAGTTCCACGTACACGCTGCGGCATCAGAGCCAAAAGAATTCCAGTCGGCACTTGTTTCCGTCGAGTTGCTCAGGAATTTATCGCTGTTTAGACTAGAAGGGGCACTTCCTTCTGCTGTCTCAATATAGAAGTTGGTGTCCATTTCCTGTACCGTACTGTCGAGTGCGTCTCCGTTCAGATCCTTAGCGGCGCTGTGAGTGCCCACCAAAGCAATTAACTCAGTCACCGAGAAGCCCTTTGCCGCAAACGCGGCCACTATAGATGTAGCATTGTCATTGGGGCCAGGCATCTGGCCGGTTGGGTCCGCTTCGGATGAATCTTTTCTGCCGACCTTAACGGATATCGCAGGTAGGCCAGGGCAGGCCGCTATCCCATATGCTATATATTACATCTTTGTGTAAGTTTAGGAGAGTAGCAATGGAGGAGGTAACCAAAGACTCACCGGCAGCGAACTGGATTAAATCTGCAGTACCAACATCAAACTGTGTTGCCTTGTCGCCTAACGTCGAACATATATCAACCATCTGGGTGTTTTCGCCACGGTCGGTACATTCGTTCGCTAATATGATCGATCCATCACAAGAGCCCGGAAAGCAGTCGTGGAAGGCGAGTCGAATTGCTGCACGAGCATTATCGTTGCACTTGCCACCACCGTCTAAGAAAGTCTCTTTCAAATCCGCAGCAACATCGGTCCATACCGCTGGACATTGCGCTGCAGCAAAGCTACTGCTGGCTACAAGAGTTGCGAGCAAAGTCCTCAGTCTAAACGAGTCCATGTTGTATGAATCCTGTGGGCAAGTAGATATTGTGGTTTAAGTTTTTACTATAAGGACGATGTAATTGTTGGTAAAGAGACGTAAATAAAGGGGATTGCAAAAGAATTGTAGGCAAGAGAGAAACTGACAAGATACTGCTCATGTTGGAGAAACACTGGCAACCTTCTCATACTTATATGCGAGTATTCCAATAGAAGCAAATGTGCTCCTAATCAAAGATACGATTCTACAACCCTGGTGTTGTTAGAATCATATCAAGGTCCCTGCATAGGAGTAGCTCTCCTCGAGACAATCCAAGGATATCTCCCCGGGAAGCATCCGTTAAGGGGTGCAAAGCGCCCAGGCAAGAATGGAGCCACGCAAGCGGCAACAAGGGAGAAGCCAAGGCTTCAGAGAAGAACTCGACATTCAAACGTAGAAACTAACAATCTATCCTGTTTATTTGACTATATCCTTTCGATCGAAACACTCTACACTTGACATATACGGTATGATCTACTAGCTGCAGGCGACTAAAGACGTAGACCGTAATCCTAATATGACTTATGTATGGCTACTGGTGAGGTGAAGTATAGAGCAAGTAAAATACCTAGCCGAACAGTCTTTCTCCAGCGCAAAAGTAATGCGTCCCTGTTTTCCGTGTATGCAAATGATCAAACCGATCCCAGGGCCGATCATAGTCTTGTCACTATCATGAAGCCGCTCCACAAGGAGACCTCTAAACCTCAATAGGGAAGGCAACATAGCACTAAGAGAGCTTGTTGTATTATACAGCCCTCCAGCTAATAGTAAAATTTGATTATCTACACGCAATTGGTATCTAAACGTTGCTATCGATACGACGTGCTTACGACGACAAAATGTCACGACTCTGTCGGCGGTTCTCAAGAGCCGCGCTTAGACTCTTTACGTGGGGAAAGCGTTTCTAACCTCACACAAGGGGTCCCTTAAGAGCCTCCTAGCGCCATGTTACCTCGCGGCTGGAGTCAGACTAGAGTAGGCAAAGATCGCCAACTTGCCCCCCAGCGCACAAAAGCCGGACGCGTGTTAATGAAACATTTTTCGCCTGATCATTAAAAGAGACGAGGAGACATGCATACAGGTCAGGTCCGTCGGTAGAGCTCGTGCTAAAACCTCGCAGGCGCTGCCGATCCCAGTTGGAAATTTTCTATGTTTTTCGTATGTAGGACTTTTTACGTACTGCGCCGACTTAGTCGCAGTCGCGACGTATCAGAGCGAGAGTATATCGCACTGGTATCTATTTACATAAAACGGGACCGAGAATCTTACCCGGTTCTCCACTAGAGCGGCCGCAGATGCTTAGTGACAGGTCGTAGAGGGGTTGAGCACTCGTAAAGATCGTGTTGAGTAGGGAAGATCTTGGCAACTACCGAAAAATCTATCCTATTTGAGGTGTTGTCTAATATCCTTTACGCCGGAGTAGTCGTCAGCATATTGTCTTTTTTTAAACCTTTGCACTGCAACACGAGACCCAAATCGTGAAAGGAGGCTTAGTTGCGCGACATATGTTGGGTAGATTTGCAAATTTCACCGAGAGAATATATTACGTGTTCCGCCTTGTCGAGTTGTATTAGGTATAATAGACTTATTAAGAGATGATTAAAATAGAGTTAAGGAATGATTTCTTAACCGCCGCTCTATATATACTATAAGAGTCCTAAGTTAAGTCTTCAAAGAGTAAAGTAAAAGAAATCAACCAATCAAAAATCCTTCTTAATATTTGCGAAGTTAAGCAAAGCGTGGAGAAGTCCATGCATAGAGTTTAGACTCTTGACAGGATGCTTGGCTAGACTGCCGTGTAACTTCATCTGAACCCGCAGCCTATATTCTCTCCATAGAAGCGGCATGATTATTATCATTTACGACCTGATTGCCCAATGCGTAGAGTTTCTCGGTTCCGACCCTGGGCCATGGCTTGCGCAGGAGTGGCAGCCCTGATTTCAGCTCCCGTCTCAACCAATCAATTTTCATCTGATCCATGAGTAGATCTCTTCATGCAGTTGAACTATTCAGGGTCGAGGGGTTAAGTGTTAAGCTAAGACCACGTCTGCGCAAAGAACTTATTGCTTTACCTAATTACCTCCCAAAATACTGTATCAGTAGACAATTACACGAATAAAGGAGAAATAATAATTTGTGATCAAAACGCATGAAATAAATAAATTCAAATATATTAGTCAATATAGTAATATGCAAGATTTTCCCATGACTCAACTAATAGCTTATCACTATTAATGCTAACAAAATGACCCTCTGAGGTCTTCATGGAACGTCCTGTTAGTTTGAGAAATTATCTTATGTAACGTGAAAAGGGACCTCCTCGTCCTTAGCGTGCAGTTGAAAATTCAGGGGCAAGCCTTACGATTGTTACGTAAGTGGTACGCGTCCCTGCATATATTTAGTCAGGCACCGCACAGAGCCGCAAAACAGACAGCGACCAATTGAGTTCAATTCTTTTTAACTTTGACGCTATTTGCTGATGTAACACTTTCTCACATACCATTTTATTCTCACAGGTAAATATTTTCAAGTCTTGTTTCATTGCGGCGTCCTTAACATAGGGCTAGTGTTTATCATAAATCTACCTCTCTTAAAACTGGTAACATAAAATCTTGGAAATCGAAAAACAGTTGTTATTAGGTATAGTTACGCCCCTATTACGAAATCTTTATACAACTTCCTTCTACCTCTAGATGTACGGGAGAAGCTCCGCCAAAATAGTTTGTCCATCTAAACTAATACTAACACTCTCGCCGTTTCATATTCTACAGTAGTCTCTTAAACAAACCAAAACTTGGTAGGAAATGCGTTTTTCTCTACTACCTCACTATGATGTCAGGGCGGTGTCTTCGTTAGCTTCAAGATGCATCCAGCCCAAACAAAACTTATTCAATCTCGAAGTATGGTGGCGTCACCGCAACGCTCAAGATCGCTGGGGCGCTCAGATAAAGTACATTGCAAGTACCTATCTTCACGTAATAGCGAAGCCGTTTGTTGTACCATGATTATATCGCGACAGGTACTACATAAAGAGTATACTGCTTTCCCTCTCTGAAGCAAGGTCAATACGCCATTTCTTTCCAATTTCCTATCCAGGTACCTATGGCATTTTAAGCAGGCCTTCAGAAGGACCAAAACCTAGCCTAGCAAACTGACTCTCATCACGAAATATTTCTATGCAAACACGGCCCGGAAAGCAGCTAAAATAGCTCGTTCTAGTGATTGAACATGAAAATATTCAATAGAAGAGCTATTGGGTGCTGTAATGTCTTAACACTACAAGACTAAGTAAGCGCCGGGTTTTGTCCTCGCCTTTTTTTAAGATCCTCGACGGATAATAGCGGATTCATGTCCGATCACGCGCCTTCTTGCTACTCAGGCTGCCAATAGAATTCGCTAAGAGTTTCGGAATTTTCAATCTTAAAGGCCAATTGCTACAATCCCTTAAAAGAACCGGTTCGTCTGCTTACCAGACTATCATGCTTCGAAGGGGAGTTCGAAGTGGTCATCAATTCGCTAATCCAACATATGCCGCATCATACAATACAAGCTACACTTTAGAGCATTTTATTTTTTTCTGCGGGAATTCCAATGGTCAATTCTATACGATATTTCAACAGAGAATGTACATATGGATGTGATATTCTTTCAGTAACTACACAACCCACCTAACTCTATTACGCATAGTGACGCATAGTCCGTAGCATCTTATTTATATAAGTCTTGATTACTAGCGATGATGTTAGCTACATGCCCATGAATTTATGATATCGGAAGTCAAGAGCAATTAATCTTGTATAATAGATACATTAGATAGGAAACCCAACAGCACGTAGGTAGGCATTCATTTAAGACCCTCGATGGGTCTTTACTTACAGGTCAAAAGGGATTTGTTCGTTTTCGTGTGCGTTAGGAATGGCAAAATGTTATGAACTGCGGGTGGTTATCTATTGCGTTGGGTATGAGTCGAATGTTGATGGAATAAGCGTATATATACTACCCCTTTAGGGCAATGTGCTCAAACAGCTTCTCGATGCATATACACATTGTTCCTCTTTACATCAACTGCCGCCATCTAATAGTTGTGTCGTGTTCTATATTAATAGTGAGGGTATATGATTGCTATCAGAACCGGCGGTGACCTTCCCCAACTTGTCTATCCCATTGACCGCTGAACCAGGGTCCTAAAATATATCCACACAACTAAATTGAATAAGTCTGGAGAATCACGGTTTCAGGAGTCGCTACCAAAGAAAATAGAAAGAAATCCAAGCCTTTTGCACGATCTTATCCACAAAAACCAAGATCAGATCGTAGAATAGGCCTACTTTTAACTGGTCATGTGGACAAATTTTTAGGACCCTGGTTCAGCGGTCAATGGGATACTTCCTCGTATTCGGAAGGCCGAATGCGTCGTTACAACTCGCCAAGCTTCATCGTTAAACTACAAGACCAGTTCAACTTGCATATAAGCGTTGAAATAGACCATTGTCCAATAAAGTATTAGAAGACATCACAAGCGAAAAGCCTTGTACACTGGTGATTATTTATGTATTTGCATTTGGGTAAACCCTAATCTATCCGTAAAGCAACAATACGCACGAGCGTGACAAAGCCTCCTCCGCGACCAATGGAATACGACCTCGAACCTCGAACTCTGTGGGATATCCTTTCCCGGCCTTCGCCGACTTCACCTTCCCCTCTATTCATATACCTATACTTCCAATCCTCTAACCGAAACGACCCCCTAACCCAGGAACTCGGGTTAAATCGGTTTACGGGGCGTGCTTCTTGAGGAGAGAGACGAGGGCGTTGGGGTTAGCGCCGACGAGCTTCTCGGCAGGGGTCTGCTCGCCGTCCTTGAAGAGCAGGAAGGTGGGCATGGCGGTGATTCCGAGCTCCTGCGCGAGTTCGGGCAGCTCGTCGACGTCGATCTTGGCAAAGTGGACGTCCTTGAACTGCTCCTCGTTCGAGTGGCTAGATAAATACGATGGTTAGCGCCGTATTATCTGCAGATGGGGATCGTATAGGTAATAATGTTTAATAATATAAGAAAGTTCTAGTTCGGCGCGCAAGTACTATTATTGCGCGTTGTTGGTGAGGATTTCAGATGCGCAAACTTACTTCGCTAGGATGGGGGCGATAGCCTTGCAAGGACCACACCAGGTAGCAAAACAATCGAGTAGGACGACCTTGTTGTTCGTGATAGCCTCCTTAAAGGACTCGGCGCTTTATAAAAATGTTAGCAATGCTATCGCCATACCAAAAGCCACCGAAAGGTCCAGTAGAGCGGGGTACATAGGTAGGTAGTTATGCAGCCAGCCACTCTCTTATCTTAGGATGGGCTTAGATACAATATGCGAACTTACCTCTGGTAGTTGTGGACAGTCATTCTGGGCAACGTTGTATGGAATTGCCTCAATTGCCTCAAAGGTGAAATATGCGACGGCTTGTAGAAAGATTGCCTAAAAGTAGACTGGGCTGTACGAAACAAGTTTCTTGACATGGAGGGGAAAAATTGAATTGCAAGCGGGAAAAAGACGCGGGGTCTTTGGTGGGTTTTATGTTGTATGTATTTAGCTCTAAAGCAACGGGAGGTTAAGGCTGTGTGCCAAGACTTGTAATTGTAAGCTTGTGTTTCCCTACGTGCCTAGGTTAGGTGTGTAATTGATGCGTACCTCTTAGGAATAGTAGCTGATTCAACGCGGGTCAATTGAGATTGAGTGTTACTGTTCAAATAGGGCAAACTGCTTTCTAGCTGATGATGTAAATTTTGATTTGTCAGGCCTTCTTATGACGTGATTCTTATCCTTTTTAAGTTAATAGGCCCGGCTCAGCTGTGTGGCTTATAGGCTGTTCTAGCTTGCATTTCGTGGCGTTCAGCTGCTATGGTTTATAATATTTCTCCGACTGCAGCCGACTTGATTCCGTACCATGTCCCAAATCGCATATCTCCTAAACTGCATTAGTAAAGGACTTGCAGCTTGCTATGTCCTCGGGGTTTGAAACACCATAAATAATTAAATAAGGCGCCAATCACGTGGTAGTATAGAAATATTAATAGATTTTTTTTTTTTTGAGTTAACTAATAACTCGAGGTAATCTTGGGACTTGCAGTCCTTTACTCCGAAATATGATTAACCTTCAATAGCATTCGACACGTCACAATTCGAATAAGACGCTTCTGCACGGTCAACCAAATTCCAAATCAATCTCACCGCATACCCGTAATGCATTGGGTTACACTAAAGAAAGTGCTGATATGTTGGAACCAAGCGTCCGGGTTTGCGAGAGACCTAGGTGACGCGAAGCTGATTCGATAGGATCAATAAGACTTTCGTTCTAGCCAGGATATCTATGCAATCTTCTAGATAGAATTTTCGTATTCTATATAAACTTTGCTTACCATTTGCTTATACCTTGAATATTGATAATGGCTACTTAGTTTATACCATGCCAACCGCAGAAGTATAGCTAGGATAACCCTTACACGGCTTGCTATTTTTACTTGCCAAAATTGACTCGGTCATCGATCGAAAGCATTGGAAACAGATTTTCTTTTCTTGCTCGCAAGTCTACAAGCATTGTACTTCATACATGTATACACACAACATGACCAACCTAAACTCCGACGTTACGGGCAAGGCAAGGGTATAAATGGCCCAAGTCGGCCTCGCAGATATTTCCGAACACCTCTAGTTTGACTCGAACATCCAATTTTCTTTTTTCCCGATCCTGAACACCAATTCCCTTGCTTGCTCGCCAACCTGGGCCCTCTCGCCCAAGCATATCTATTAGAACACTGGAAAGCGCATCGTGTTGGGATTAGCTAGTAACATCCGGTAGTCCCTTACGCAATTGTGCGAGTAACGTGAACAATCCCGCGAGAGGACTCGGATTTGATGCGCTTGCCTAGCATGCACGAATCCTTAGCACTGCCCAAGAGGTATGAATTCGAATAGACAGAAGTACAAGCTATCGAAATTTAGGTTGGTCAGTGTATGAGAGAAGACATCTATGCATCACTGTGGGCATCTCTCTGGACGCCTCATGAACCCCTGCGCAGCAGCAGAATATGAGTGGTATCAAAAACATGTAGCGAAGCCGCGCGCAATAAAAAACACATAACCCCTGTGGTATCGCAGTGTATCAAGAATAAAAAAAAAAGCCATATTTTACCCATCCCTCCACATGTTTCTGCAAATATGAGGCAAAGAAGTCGATAGGGTCGCATGGCATATCGTTGGAATGATATGCACATCAAAATGCTTGATGAAAAGGTGTCGAATTTAGTCGGGAAGTAGTGGAGTTGGGGACTACACTGGTGTTGGGGTTTTCATTATCTTGGTTGACCTTGAATGAGTGCAAATATTCCGATCGTGGAGCCAGGAGATAGACCGGATACTTTTTTCCTTTTCAACTTTTTTTTTCGGTGTTTTACGGGTTAGAACGTGGAAGGAAAAGCCGTAACGAACGAATAGGGTCGGTATCTGAGAGAGGAAGGAAATATCAAATGAATGTGGTTAAGCTGGTAGCTGTTGGTCGGACGTAAACGGAAAGGGGAAATGAATGTTAATCGTATCTCCTGGCTTAAATCGTGCACCCATTTCAAGTTGGGATATTTTGGTACCAAGTAATATCAACACGCTCGCTGTTGGTCAGCGCATAGCACTACTGAGTGCCCCGGTCGACCAAACTCCGTCTGTTCTCACCAGATGCTCGAGGGGATATCTCTAGCAGCTTGGCGCTACCCGCACTGAAGTTACGAGCGTGGCCCCTATCAAGGCTAATGCTAGTTGCTCTTTGCGGTTGAACAGGACTTTGACCCTCTTCATCGTCACTGTATTTCTCGAGATTTTTCTCTTCATCGTCATCAAAAGACTGAAGAAAGCCTTCTCTGCTTCGCATAGTATCTCTGTGGTACGTCACGGTGGGTGTTTGGCCAACAGCGCCCCACTTGGCTTCGCGGTCTTCATCTTCCTCGTCACTGCTTGGACGAGCCTCGCCTGTGGATTTTTCATGTGAGTGAGTGGGGACGACGCTGTTCATATACTCATCCTCGACGATATTCTCGTCGTCTGAAGCACGCTCCTCGTACTCCGTAGAGAAAGCAGGTTGAGTATACTGCTGAAGCGAGTTTCTCATACCCGATGAGGCTCGCTTCCTACCCACGCGGCCTGAGAGCCAAGACGCTTCCGAATCGATAGATGCGAGCGACATAGACTGTGGCGCCGGAGACGACTGAATCTCATCTCGCTGCCAGGAAATAGGAGTTGCTCGCATAACATCGTGCGATCGACGCCCCGAGGTTGGCGTATCATAACGCATCTGCACGTCATCAGGGATTGCAGGCAAGGGGTCCACAGGTAGCGGGTCGGCATCAGGAGATGCGACTCGCGAATCTGGGGGCGATATTGGCAACTCCGGAAGGTCCTCTCGGAAACGGGACATTGTCCTTTTCGGTACATTCGAGCTGATTTTCCGCGGTACAAAATTTTGATGCGCCGGTGGCGGACCTGCCAACATAGAATCTCGCGATGTGTTTGAGAAAGAAGACGGACCGGAGCTGCGCTTATTCCTACCCCATCTAAAAAATGACCTCCACGGTTTCGCGGAACCGGTATCAGAAGCCCTGCTGCCCGACTCCGCATAATCTGGCTTACTTAATGAAGGCGAGGGTTGTTCAATATCAACTCTCGTTCGGCCAGAACCCTTGGGTGACCTTGAACGCGACGTTCTTGTGCGAATGAAACTCAAAACCCTTGGGCTCGAGGAGCGCGAAGATGGCTGCTGTTGCTCTTGAGAATGCTCGGGCACTTTCTCGGATTCTGGAGCCTTAGCTGGCGTAGACGGCTCAAGGGGAATACTTTCCGTACGATGAAACTCATCCAGAGGTTTTGGTGAATCTCCACGGGCCTCTAATTCTTCTTGCTGCCCGCTATGTCTCCGGGGCGAGTCTTCGGATCGTCTCCTTCTCGACGATGTAATAACTACTGAAGCAGGGTCCTCGCCAGCCATTTCACGACCCAAAACACCCCTCTCTAAGTTTTGAGGCGGTGGTGTACCGCTCTTAACAGCCTCAGCTTCTTCAGCCCGCTGCTTCTCTGCCCTTCTAGCGAGACGTCTTTCTAACCTTTCTTGTTCTTTCTCTTTCTTCCTTTCTCTCCTCCGCTTGTCCCGCTCCATCAATTCTCGTAAATCCGACGCATCCAAGTCATCTGCTAGAGTATCTATCCTCTTATGAGCTCGCAGTGTAGCTTCGGGAATTGCGCCCTTTTCCGTAAGTTTTCGCTTCGTCGACTGAGATCGGGTTAGCGCACTGCTTGCCGCTGGTCCATAAACCGGATTGGAGGCACATCGTAGTGTCGGGCGTGGTGCAAGAGCCTCAAAAGTAGAGACCTTCCAGGAGAGCTGTTCCGAGTCCGTCGACATGGCAGAATGTATCGAGCGAGGCAGAGGTAAGGAGACATCGGAAGAGGGTTCATCCCAATTCCTATTCGAGCCCGGCCTTGTTCGTCTACTCTCCTTTTTCATTAAGCGACCAGCCGGCCAAGCATCCGCAGCAGGGCGCACTGGCATAAACTGGCTCATGGCCTTAATTTCAGCCTCTCGGTCGTGATCCTCTTTCCGACGTTTACTAGACTTTTTTCGCGGTAAGGGTTGGCCCCGTCGTTTATTTCGTGAAGCCTCATGATGCAAGGTCGGCGCTCGGGTTGCGATATCGTCGTTGGAACCTGGTGGCAGTCCATGACCCCTATATGTTTCATCTGTGATGGCTGGAATAGAACCCGGGGGTAATGATGCAACCGGGCCCTTTTTGGTCTTGGTAACGCGTATAGAGTCTCGACGACCGGGAGAAAAACTATAGGTACGCTGGCGCCGTTGTAACTTGTGAGGACCATCTCGCTTTCCTCGTATTGACTCATTTCCTATCGGCGTACCGGCGGGTTCGGTTTGACTTCGTGACGGCGGTTGCGGTTGACGGCCACGCTCTAAAGTATCGGCATCGGAACCTAGAGCCGGCGTTCGAGATCGCTTGCGCGAGCCCCTGCGGCGAAAAGGCCACAAGGCCATATTTCCAAAGGTCAATAATCTACCTTGGGTGTAGGAAATATTAGCGAGGCTATATTACGATGCGCGATTGCGGGTTCCTGTCGATGATGCTGGGTGACGATCGCTGCAGAATGATTATCGCCATGGGCGCGGATTAACTCGAATTATGCATATAATCAGTAATGTCTTGACAAATATGCCACCGGTCGATTCGGGTCGCCGAGATGTATCGCAAACCAATTCGTGCAGCTTCTAAACGAGTCTTGCTCGAATTGACAGGACCTCCAAAAACGCCGTCGCACCGCAGCAACCAGGACGTTATTGCACGTAGAATTTATTGGTGTCTTTCTCCTTTGCTTTAGTTAGAGACTGAGAGACCAATTAGTGATGATTAGAAAAAAAAAATGAAAAGATGTGGATATTGGTATTGGGGTTAAACGCGAACTACTTCAATGCGTTTCCAGCGCAGGCATGAAGATGGAGCTCGTTCGTGTTGGAATGTTGCGAGTTTTGGATTGGGTTCCAGATTTGGTGGTTGTGGTGGTGGTTCGAGGGTGGTTCAGTTCTTTGGGGAGAGGCAAGAACAGTTTAACCTAGAGGGAACCGATAGAGGGACGGTGGCGGTCGGCAGTGGGGAGATATGGAACACCTACAAGGAACTTGACATAAGGGAAAAGAAAAAATCAGAAACGGGGGTAGCGTCTTTGGCGACTGCTATTTTCAGTCAGTGCGTGTGGCAGGAACAGCAGGGACAACAGGGAAAGGGCGATTAAATGGACTTTGCGAAATGAAGTCACACACAGGGGGAACCCTTGGGCTGGGCAGGCTTGATGCTAACGGGTTGACGGGTACGCGGGTACTGTAGACAATCACCTTTTAGTGGAGTTTTTAGAGTATTGTACATATCGAATTCGGTCGTGCTACGTAGCATATAAGTAATGAGTACCTCGTAATATCCTAGCGATTCGTAGGAATTTAATCATTTGTTCGAGTAGCTAGTTACTTTTTGCATACCTGGGGGATGCATTCTTCCTGGCCAGTTACCTGTACCTACATCATGTATGTAACATCCGAATTGCTACCACCCTGTCCGAATTTGGTCCTATTAGGGGCTACGCATTTGACAGGGTGCGGGTTGTTGAAAAAGAATTTGGGTACGGTACATGGGGTCTATGAAGGTACCAAGATACCTAGGTAGGTAGCATAGGGCATACTTCCATCCATACCTAGGTACCTACCTACATCCTATGGGCGATGTACGGCAGACTTTCGGGTTAAGAAATAATAACTAACTACACGAAATACACCTAACTCCCTACATATCTAAGGGATACGATACGGGATGGACCTAGCCCTCGGAAATCCTTCAGAATTCTGAGTCTCTGTTTAAGACTAGTTAACAGAACCGCCATATGTTATGTATTAGAAAAGAATTAAGTAAAAGAAGACATTTATTAATACAGTAAGAATGCAAGTCACTTAAGGTTTAAGAGCTAGTGGGAACGGGCTCGAGGACGGCTTTTGATAATGAATCGCGACCAATGAAATAATAACCCACACTTAAAGGTAGGCTATCAACAACTGCAAAAATATTGCCTACTACATACCTCATACCTCATACCTCATACCTCATACCTCATACCTCATACCTTATACCTCATGTGCACTTACACGCGTACGCACTTTTATCGATATACATATCAGACATAGATTTGCATGTAGTTATTTGATGTCAAGACTCTCTAGACTAAGCCATCGATAGCGGTTCTTCAGCAACTATCAATGATAACATGGCGTAGCATAGCGTGGCGGCACTTGGAAGGCAAAAGCCGGGCTTCGTGCAGCTAAGCTTTAATCGGTGATGTCAGGTACAAGGAAAACAGCAAGGTACGACACATGACCTTTCCAAACTTTGCGTTCATTGATGTAAGTGTAAGTTTACATAAGGTCATTTGTTTGTTTAGTACAAACTGGTGAGCTTGGAGTATCCATGTATGTCATCATACAATTTCCTACAGATGATATCTGTTGTTTCTGTCTCTGTTTCTGTTTCTGTTTCAATAATCTAATCCTTCACTTAACCACGCCGAGAACACGCACTATGAAAAGTTTCACGTCCGAGCTTTACTAGGTAGAACAGCAGCACCAAATATGTAGGGTTAACGGATCGTTTGGCGGCACGGCTTGCCGCTTGACCCATGCCACTATGTCCGACTCGTGGTAATCGGACGCGGGTTGTGTGGGTTTGCGTGGGAACATCCATAATGAAAGTTCGATCGGCCGCAGTAGATAAACCTTTTCTTGATGGAAATGGTAACTTTTTTTTATTCTCCTTCCATCGTGTAGAGTTACGTATTTAATTACATCCAGATGATTCCTGGCTGAGTGCTTACGCAAACTACGAGCACAGGCACAGAAGGATTACAATAGAATACCTGCCTCTTTTTAATAACTACGGCTGTGCCAAGCTAAATGGCCTATGTATTTGTTACGGGCATGCTAGCGAGCACTAGATATCCACCGTTGTCCATCCAGCGCTGTAACCGAGGCGGGCTGCCCCGTACTGCACAGTAGCAGAATGGGTTACCAGTAGAAAATTTGGCGGTGGAATACCTAAAACCCGAACAGGTCTCGTATTCATGACCTTGCCAAGGAGGATTTAGACGTTGTCACGCTTTTCGCAACAGGAACTATTGCAGCTTGCAGCCAATATCGAATTTTTAGTTTCCTCTAAGCTTTACGAACGGCAGACATGTTGTTATTAAGGAATTCGAGCAAACCTGAGTAGGTATGTAGTTTAACTAGCCCTTCTGCTTTGTAAATATGGTGAATATAGTACGGCTTGTGCATCGCAATAGGGTATAGCTTCGGGTACCAAACTCACGAATGGAAATGATAGACGCCCCGTTGCTGTAAAAGGATAGACATAGGACATAGGGCATCCTACCTCCTGTTTCTCGTCTCCCTTGCTTTGTACGTCACCACAACTCATCCTTGAAGATACTAATAAGAGAGTTTCACGCTTGAATATCCTGTCTAACCCGTACATACATACATACATACACTACATACATACACTAGATAAAAGACGCAAAATGCAAGCAGATATTGGTGATAGCCTGTTCGGCTCTTATTGGAAATCTGATCTATGGTACTTGCATATGCGGGGGCGGCGATGGTAACTCAAGACATGGTGGTTATGCCTCTCAAGACTGACACGTAGAAGGTTGTGTGCTCGATGCACACATCTCCCCTGGGCCCCTATGCAAGAGGGCGGTTCCTGAGCAGCTTAATGGACGATCGGTCCCAAACGTGCATCCAGATAAGGACATCTCTGGATTACATGCTATATCGCTCTAACCAGCGCAGCAAATCTAAATGAAGCAGTTTACCTACTGTCTCCGTTTTGGACGAGAGATACCTTGGTATCTTTAATGATTGGACGCTTGACTTCGATAAGGTCGTACATTGCGAGCCGCTGCCCTTCTCGTCTCCTGTGGATCTATAGAACATCTACTGACTGCATAGTAAGAGGATGAAAAAGCACAGGTGTCATACTACAGTTTCCATTGGATGTAAACGTCTGTTCTCCGCAAGCCTTGATGATCTGGAAATAAGCGATTCGAGTATAGGAAATACTCGCATACATATGAAAGGATTGATGATTGAAGAACTCTGATTGGATATATACTCAAATTGCGCATTATAGTAAGAAGCTTCTAGCGAGCCAAGCACTAGACTGACTATCTTATTACTGCCATATAACGAAGATCTCCGATTGTGGCTATATCCAGGATTATCAGGGCCAAGTCTTATGTCAGAACTCCTGATTTGTACAGCTGAAAACAAGGCCGTCGAAGGGGTTTCAAGTCGATATCAATAATGACACGATAAATAAGCACCTAGTAATGCTAGTAATGGTTCAAAACCATGACCTTGTTCCTGAAGATATTTCACCTCGGGGACCTATCACACAAGTTTGTATACATCGGACATTATTTTAAGGGCGGTAGTGGCTTAAGCCACTCCATTCAGCCCACATCGCAGCTAAGATTTCAGGTACCCAATTCGTGGGGCTCGAGATGAGAAGGAACATCAGATGGAATCATTACCCATACCTATTTGAACCTATAATATCTCGATTTATCAAGATAACAAGATAATACTAAAAAGGAGAAAGAAAAAGAAAAATGCACCAGTTATTACGAATTATATACCTAGATATTCATCCTATAACTACATGTAACTAAGTACTTCTATATGTGTATTAGGTAAGACGGCACTAGAAGAACATTTGAACCAATCAGCAAGAGTGACATAATCCAATTGTTTACGCATCCCACCCCGTATCTTAGCTGTTAGGGCCCACATAGCAACCGTATCAAAACATATCTCCAAGCCTTTTCCACTCCATCACCGAACTCGACAATTCAGCGATTCGGAACAATTCTCGAAAATAGTATGTCTATTTTGATACTAGATTATCCAATACTATAAAATATACGGACTTTATACTTCTCTCCGAAAATCATAAATATCCAGTAGCGTGACCATGGCGTACAACTCGCGAATGTCGATAATACCGCCGGCGCAAACCCAGTCGCGCACGCGCAAGAAGGAGGAAGAAGCCGATGCCTTCATGCGGCTGCCGGATAGGGAGATCGTCGGTTGCATAACGGACATCGGGATCCCCTTTACTGTCGCCGACCTGCAGAAGCCGAATCCATTACAAGTACAAATGATCTTTGAGTGGTTCGCTGAACTGCTTTTGAATGCGACCCGCGACACCGTCGAGCCGGCGATGCGCGCTGCCGCCGAGGATGTATGCGGCGAATTCGTCGATATCGTACCTCCCGATACTCGAAACTTATTGGGTTTCTATGTATCATTGCGCAAGTTACTTCTCGAATGCGGGATTACAGACTTCAGTTTTAGCGATCTATACAAACCCACGCACCCACGACTCGTTAAGATTTTCAGCTATTTGATAAACTTTGTTCGCTTCCGCGAAAGCCAAACCAATGTCATCGACGAGCATTTCAACAAGGCTGAACAGACTAAGGCGCGGATCGATACGCTATATGGCGAGAACCAGGATTTAGAAGCCAGGCTAGAGGAAATGCGACATAACCGGAAGGCGATGGAAGCTCAAGTCCGCGAAAAGACGGAGCGTAACGAGGAATTGAAGAAGACGCTATTGGAGCTACGACGGAACCAAGAGAAAGTCGCAGTTCGGTTAGAGGAGGCCAAGGAGAAGAAGGGAGAGCTAGCACAAAGACTTGAGCAAAAGACAACCGAGAAAATGTTGCTCAAGCAGGAGAGTGCTAAGCTACGACCATACACCCTGCAAAGTCCCCAAGCGCTACAAACAAGTCTGGCAGAGCTCAGCAATACTCTCAACACAGATAAGGCCCATATAGACTCTCTGGATCGACGAGCAAGGGCATTGCAAACTTCAACTGATTCCTTTGGTGTTGTGGCAACAGATGTGGCTTCTTGTATCAAACTCCTCGACGAGATCTCAACAGAACTAGCCAAAGAGGAAGAGGAAAATGCTAGAAACGCAAAACAGCGAGATGCTTTGTCAGAGCGTGGCAACAATGTCAAGGAAGTGGAGAGAGTAGAAGGATTGCTGCAGAGACAATTAAACAAGTGGAACGAGCGTACGGAAAAGCTACGCGAACAAAGTCGGGAGAAGGCGCAGGAAGCCAAAGGAAAGATGGAAGAGCTTCGAGCATTGCACAAAAAACTGACGGAGGAGCGAGCAACAAAGGGTACAGAAATCGAGAGACGGAGAGTCCGAATCGAGCAGACTGAGAAGAAGGTATGTGGATTTAATCATTCCCATCCCAATTTTCTCTATAATACTAACAAGGTGATAGATGCTGGATCTCAAGGAGAATATTGAGAGAGAGGTTCACAACGCATATGACGAGTATCTGAAGATGGAGTCGCACATCAAACTGTACATTACGGAGATGGAACAGGCTGTCTCCATCTGATCACCGTTGCTCACCTTTTTAATGATACATAACGCGACCACGAAAGGATGATACCACGGAAGGCGTTGAGGTGTTGCATACCGACCGGGGCTAGAAGGTATACATAGGGCTCATTATCATTGTAATTTTGTTTTTTAGGCGTCCGAAGAGATACCATATTATTCCCAGTTCCCAGAGCTCACTATGTCTTATTGGTGCCTACCTTTCCTTCATCGGAATTTATGTCCCATGTCCCAAGTTCAAACCCAAACCACCGTTTCATGACTCTTCCGACTTCTACAGTCCGACCAGTCCAACCGGCCTCCGCGTCGGGGCCCAATCTTCGCCCACCGCCACTTAGAAAGGGGACGCTTTCCCTTAGCAAATCTTCGAATGGTGATGCAGAATTATGCCTCCGTGGCTCAACGATGAGTGTCTGCCACGACAACAGATGACCCAGCTCTACTAGCGCGGATGCCGAATTACCGAGACCCTGTGCGCTCCATTCGCTGGTGTCGCGATGTATCTCCAGGAACCCGTATAATATTATACATGGTGCATACTTTCCTGGATAATTGAATCCGGTTGGTGGAAGTGGAACTCTAGAGTCGTCTGGTGAGAAGACGGATAAATATGCGCGGAGATGCGTGACCGTAGGGATATAGACGACACGAATGTGTCGTGATGTGGCTATTTGATATAACGGAGAGGAGAGTAGCCGGTGTTGTTGTTGTTGTCTAACTTGCTCTTGTTTGATATTATGAGTCTCCGGCGTAGCAGCAGATGACGAAGCTTCGATGGAATGTTCAACAGAGGTTACTTCATCCAGAGAAGCTGTCTCCTGGAGAACATCGTCGGCGAGAGATTCAAGGAAGTCAGAACGGGAAGAGCATATAATCAGAGTAGTAGGATGAACATGGTGACTTAAGATATAAGTGAGAAGTTCAGAAGGTAGTGCTGGAGAGAGAAGTAGAAAAGGCGCCGAAGACATGAATATTGTGGCTTCATTACGGCCATTACTAGAATTTGAACAATGAATTATTAAATTGAAAACATATGGCTAGATGTGCGAGCTTTTGGATATTACACTATAATTGAGGTGCACTTGAAGGTATATCTACTACGTAAATGCCGGGCTTTATTAGGCGCTTGGTACCACGTTCCGATAATATATTAACAAACCGGCTTCCCGAAAAAAAAATAAATGGGTGGAATTCGGAGGTGGGACGTATGCTATGTCACTGTATGTCGTACCTACCTCCGCGGCCTGACTTTAGTAGAACTCAATTAGAAGGTGGTTCCACAAAAGTCGGGTAAAACTAACGGGGAAAAGCCCCGCCAAAGTTCAACACCGCTGCTGTACCGATCCCAAGCTCTAGATCCCAGTTCTTCTTCCACCGACGTCACACATCCTAAGAACACGCGACAAAACGCAACAGCTTCCTAGCTGTGTGCGCGTCTTCACCTACGACATGGAGTCTATCTCTCGAATATCTAATCTACTTGAGAGTGGTAAGAGCCTTCATATATTATTTTCGAAGGATATCTTGACTGAGGTGAACTGACTTCCGTCTTTAGCCCGGGAGCTCACTCTCGATGCGGCCCAAGCTGCCCGGAGCTCTCGCAGCACAACGCGATCCCTACCGACGGCACAGCTAAAGAAGCTCCTCGATAGCCGAAATGACCGCGAGGTACTCGATGGGTTACGACGTGTTATTTCTGTACGCATGATCTACTCCCCTCGTCGACTACTAGAATACGCCGACTGATCGATCCTACTTATCCAGATGATGTATCGCCAGCAGAAGACACTCCCATTCTTCTCATCTATCGTCAAGAATGTCGCGTCACCAAACCTCGAAATTAAGAAGCTTGTATACATATATCTTATACATCATGCCGAACAAGAACCAGATATGGCCCTTTTATCTATTAATACGATCCAGAAGTCCCTTTCGGATTCGAACCCCCAAGTCCGAGCCCTTGCCCTACGAACCATGTCTGGCATTCGAGTTCCTGTTATCAGTCAGATCGTATCCCTAGCGATCAAGAAGGGCACAGTCGATATGTCCCCTCATGTGCGTAAGGCTGCTGCTCTCGCTATACCAAAATGTTACCGTTTAGAACCGAACACCCTACCCCAGCTCCTAGAATACCTGACGACGCTCCTAGGCGACAAGCAGTACTTCGTCGCTGGTGCCGCAGTTAGCGCTTACATGGAAATCTGCCCCGAAAGAGTAGACTTGATTCACAAGCACTACAGGAGTCTTGTCAAGAAGATCGTAGATATGGATGAATGGAGTCAACTGGCCGTGCTGAGAATGATGTCTATCTACGCGCGGAAGTGCTTCCCGAGGCGGACAAGGACTGTCAGATCACAAGATAAATCCGCCGATCTCCAAGACTTCTACGGGGAAGGTGAATCGCAGCCTGTGTCGGAAGGGGAACGGGTAGTAATCCTGGATCCGGATCTCGTCCTATTACTCAATGGGATTAAGCCACTTTTACAAAGCAGGAACTCGGGTGTAGTGGTAGCTGTGGCCCGTTGTTATGCGGACCTAGGTACACCTGAATACACCAAAACCGCTGTCGGCCCGTTGGTTGCTCTTTTACGAGGAGCACAGGATATTCAACAAGTCGCTCTATATAACATAGTATCTGTCTGTCTTGCGCATCCAGAATCATTCGTCAAATATGCCTCCCATTTTCTCGTTCGCGCCACCGACACAGCTCCGGTATGGGAGCTGAAGCTCGAAGTGCTTACACTAATCTTCCCCATAGCCCTTTACAAACGAAAAGTCTCATCCTCAATGAGCTTGAACATTTCTCTCGTGGAACGAATAAGTCGCTTGTCCGCGAAGCAGTGCGAGCTATTGGTCGATGCGCTCAAGGAGATCCAGCCACTGCGCCTCGATGTATGCGGCTTTTGCTAGGACAAATAACAAGTCTTGATGGTACTCTAGCTGCTGAATCACTAACGGTAATCCGCCACCTTATTCAACAAGAACCTCAGGCGCACGTAGGTACTGTTGTGCGCCTAGCGAAGAATCTCGATTCTGCGACCGACCCGCAAGCCCGTGCGACAATCATCTGGCTCGTGGGCGAATTTGCTGGCTTGAACGGCGAGGACAATATTGCAGCGGATGTGCTGCGAATACTTCTAAAAGAATTCGCAGAAGAATCAGAGATCGCTAAGCGGCAGATCGTCCTCCTCGCAGCAAAAGTCTACCTACATCATCTGAACCGGACAACGGAGGAGCAAAAGTCGGATGAAGAGAACCACGAGCCTCCGCCAAACTCAGAGGATCATCCCATTTCTCGCTTATGGAATTACGTCCTTTTACTCGTCCGTTACGATACATCGTATGATTTGCGCGATCGCACGCGCTTATATAAAGCCTTGCTGAGCGTACCCCAATTAGCGACGCTGATGCTACTTGCGCCCAAACCCGCGCCACAAGCACCTAGCCCATCGGAGACGAGGAAAGGGTTCTTATTAGGCTCGTCGGCATTAGTACTCGCCGGAGGCGGAGGTGTGCACGGCCTCCGCGGGTACGAACCCCTGCCAGACTGGGTCGAAGAAGGCAGGGAACCGGACCCGAAGCTTCGGGCTCAGGACGGCGTCCCGAACGAATATGGCGAAGAGAAGAGAGCTGTTCCGACGGCACGAATGTTGGGCGACTCTTCGGTGGCAGCCCAAGGAAGTAGGAGCAATGGGCTCTCCGCGTCGGCGGGAACAGGAGCCAAGACGTTAGACGATTGGCTCGCCGAGGATGAGGATGAGGAAGAGGAAGCGTATGATGATGCCGAAGAGGGCGCCGAAGAGGAAGAGGAAAGCGAAGAAGAAGAGGAGGAGGAATCAGAGGAGGAGTCTGAAGAGGAAGAAGATGAGGAGACGGATGAGGAATTGGACAACTCCAAAGCTGAGCTAGAAGGATTCCTTAACGGGTAAACACAGAGCTTGCTTACCTTTACCTTTTTTGCATATCAAGCAGGGCTACACGAATAGAAATGCATAGGCGTAGAGAGCGTTAGGACCGGCTACATAGAACCAGGCGTCGCTAGATCATGCTTCTGGCTACCCGCCTAGAAAGGTTAATAAAATATCGTCCGCATGTTCTGTTCACAAAGGCAACCACTGTGCATAAATTTAATAGTCTGCTCCATCGCTGATATTACATCACTGATGAATCGAAATGCTTCGAGGTAGGCATTGTACTATTATGTACGTAGGAAACCATAAGGGGGTACTTAAATCTATAA
Source organism: Entonaema liquescens (assembly GCA_902805475.1). NCBI lineage: Eukaryota > Fungi > Ascomycota > Sordariomycetes > Xylariales > Xylariaceae > Entonaema > Entonaema liquescens. Next base: position 1,489,030 of record CADCSX010000001.1, on the reverse strand, counting down.
ATGTATATAGGTATGCAAATACGTGGATATCTAAGCAGGTAAATATATCATCGCACACGCTTCATGTATATGCCAAAAGTAAACGAGCCAAGCAGGCGAGGAAGAAAAAAAAAGAAGCCGCTGGTCGTAGGTCTAATTTCCGACTTGGAGAGAAATAGCAAGAGATTATGAAAACGCGGAAACGCTAAATCTTATACGCTAAGAGTCTTCTGCTCCGTCTGGTGTCCCTCATCACCCGAAGTAATGGGTTCTTCGGGCTGCGTCTTCTCTCCCTTGTTTTTCCCCTTGAAGCGCTGGGCTTCGCGCTCAGCCATAGCAGGGAACAGGACGCCGGGTGGGAAGGCGGTTAGTAGGATGACGGGGATGATGATGCAGCTGTTGAGATAGATGTGTTGTTAGTGGATGGGAACTTGGTTTATGATATACCTATCTGCATATTTCTCCCCTCCTCTCCTAAAAAGGGGGAAGAGAGAGAAAAAGAAGATAGAGAGAGAGAGAGAGGTAGGTAGACGACTTACAATCCTTCCAGCACAACAAACGACGGCTCATCCTGCATGATTTCATTTCCCCAACCACCCGCCATCTCGGCGATCCGGTAAATGCACCGAATCAAGATGCCCGCGTACGCGCCGGCGACCGCGTAGCAGAACATGCGAAACTTGCGATCGTTCCAAGTGGCCAGGGCCTGGGGGGTAGCCTGGCCGGACTTCACCCACATCCTGGTGCGGCGGAAGTAGTCGACGCACATAGCGCCGAAGAAGGCCAGCACGGCGCACTGCAGGGCGATGCCGGCGATAATCACGCGGTCGCCGTTGAGCAGCAGCTCCGGGTTGTCGTAGCCGGCGGAGGCGGCGAGGCTGCCGCCGATGGCCTGCAGGATCAGGCACGAGACGTCTGCGGGGACGAAGATGAGCGGGTAGAGCCGCGGGCGCAGGCGCGAGAGCTCCGGGCTGATGGACAGCGTGACGTGCTTGAGAGTCAGGTAGATGGAGATGCAGATTAGCGTCGGCGCGAGGATGATGGCGCAGATTTGCGTCTGGAAGGCGTCTGAGTTCCAGGGGTTGTTGTGCAGGAGGACGCGCGCTATGTAGCCTGCGATTGGAGAGTCAGTATATAGGTAGGTATAGATATATTTTCAGATAAGATGCTAGGAGAGCCCTGGTGTTTGTTTGTATGGCTGTATGAGCGAGGCTGTGCTCATATTATATCACGAACAAGCAGACACATAACCACCTATTGCCTCACAGAGGAAGAGAGGATAAAAAAGAAAGAAATCAAGCATACCCGCAAACTCCAGAATACATCCAGCGGTAAGGGCGGCGGAATATCCCCAAGTCCTCTTCCAAATACCCGTGCCGATCAGGCCTATGATGCACAGGCCGAACGCAGCAGCGAGGAAAGCATTGACGCCGAGGTTGGGATAGTATCCCAGCACCGTAGCCTCGACCGGACAGTAAGGACCGACTTCAGTGCATTCTCTGAACGATACGCGCTGCGGCGCATCCGTATTATTTGACATCTTAAAAGTCGCGCTCGACAGGATGTCAAGAATATCTCGATATAAAATCTCGATTTATATTCTTTTTTTTTTCTTTTCTTCCTTCCTGGCTATATGCTCTCTGTAATTGTAATCACCGTCCAACTATTTCGACTTCGTTGAATGATAGATCTCGGGAGTAAGCGATTATCTAAATATCCAGCTCGTCGAGATGTACCGCGAACAGGACGGGCTATTAATAACAAAAACGAAACGAAACCAAAATTTAGCGAGAGACGCTATAGCTCAGAGCAACTATAGGACGGGTTTATTGAAATAAGTTCAGGGAGTAAAAGGGTTCAACACTGATGTCAGCGAACCCAACAGTATGGTACTACGAAAATGTAAAAAAGGAAAGATGAAGAAAACAGAATCGCGGGAGCCTCGTGGGATTCATTTCATGCGATCTCGCTATCTGATTGATTACCTACTTACTCGGCATCCATCAACATCAGTGGGGGAGGCGAAAGGCGAAAAGGGTAAGCAAAGAGTTACCCAACTGTGCTTGGCTGTTCCAATCCGTAAGGGTAGGGAGCAAAAAAAACAGCGAATACGCTGATGGCGTGAGGATCCGGTGCGGGACCCGATCGAATATACCCACGAGAAGGTTACTAAAAGCGGAAAAGACGAAAGGGAAGTTAGTGCTAATAATTACTGGTACTTGATCGCTTAAGCGATCTGACAAGGCAAAAAAAAACCCCCCAGGACTCGGGACAAGGCCACACACACCCATGTGTACTTCTAGAACACCCGGTGCCTAGCTCGGTAAAGCTGCCGAGCTGATTCCTTTCTCCAGCTCCGAAGAGCCAAGGCCTGCGCAGTGCATACCTGCCTTATAGATTGACATGGTGCATTGTCGAATAGCCTTCCAAAGAAAGGTAGATATGCTACCTGCTTATCTTGGGTATATGTGCCCTGAGATATGGATGTATGTGTGGTTGAACAAAGAAAGAGTCAGGCTTGAAGAGTTAACTATCGTCATGACTAAGTCATCACCCCAAAGAAAGCGGCTGTGGGATTTAGATTAGAGGGGGATGTATGGACCCCCAATCTTTGAGCGGAAGAGGCTTCATCCGGGGCGCTACGGCGCTAGTTCACCTCTCCGGACGCCACCCGGGTCCTTGGACCGGAACGTATATCAAGATACATCGTACTGTAAAAAAATACTGACATCATTATCTCTTAATACTTATGAAGCATTAGTAACTCTACTAACCGACCCAACAACTGCAAAGGAAACATATAAAATGATGTCACTTTATCAAATTGATCAGATCGGATTGGATAGTATCTTCGATGATATTTTATTCTTTACCGCCTAGGAATCTATATATGACAGAAAAGTCTCTGCCTTTACACGTTTCTAGTTTCTCCGCCTCTTCGTATACCTGCTTTGCGCGATCGCCAAGTTCTAATTTCGCTTTGGCTTCATTCGCAGCTACGATAGCAAGCCCGAGATCCTTCTTCATCAGACTGATACCAAATCCACCAGAATAGTCACGGCTAGCCGGCGCGTTTTCGACAACTCCTTTTACCGGATTATTGATTTCGCTTGGCCAGCATTTACCAGTGCTAACATTGATGACATTGGCTAACGTCTTAGGATCAAGCCCCCATCTGATGCCCAGGTTCATTGCTTCGGCCGTCGCGATGTTATTAATGGCGAGCAAGTAGTTATTCGCTAACTTTGCACTGAGCCCATTGCCTTGTGCACCACAGTGCAACACTCGCTTTCCCATTCGTAGCAAGATAGGTTCTAGCTTTGGTACCAAAGCGTCGGGAGCACCCAACATAAAAGTCAAAGTACCTGCGGCAGCGCCTACTACGCCGCCTGACATAGGAGCATCAACAAATTGGCCTTGATTTGCATCAGAAACCCAGCCTGCAACCTCTCGAGATGACGAAGGGTCAATGGTTGAGCAATCGATATATACTCTGTCTTTCTTAGGTAAGTTTCGAGATAATATCTCGCGATACACGCCCTTTACATGAGACGGTTCGGGCAATACCGTAATTACTATATCCTATTCGGGCTTCAGTTAGCATTGAAGCATCGAAAATGCATTTAATAATAAAATTGCATCTTAAATAAGTTCTTCAGAGGATTGGCTATAAAAAAAGGAATAATCATAAAAGAACCGGCAAGCCGGCCCCAACTTAGATCATAGATAGAACATACTCATCATTTGAACAAAAGAAGCAAAAGCAAAATCAAGACAAGCTAGGAATTAGTAAAACATACCGACTTTTCTACAGCATCATTCACATCCTGTGCGACTTCAACAACGGTTGCACCACCAACCGAAGATGTCCGCATCTCCTCCGCTAAGCGTTTCACCGCTTCGCGGTTGATATCGAACAACTTGAGAGAATCACTCGGCGGGAGTTTTGCCTGTAGATTCTTGGCCATCTGGGATCCCTAAAATCATATCTATTAGTTGATTGTTTACCACAAGGCAAGTCAATAATCCAAAGTATAAAGCTTAAAGACGTACCATTTGGCCCAGGCCGATGAAGCCATAGGTGTCGAGTCTTCTTGGCGACGCAGAGAAGGCTCGCCTTTGGACTCGGAAGATATTCCGCGCAACGGTATGAGCCCTCATAATGAAACGTAAGCGTTTTAGGGGAGTAATTATAACAACCGGATGAAAGTAACCAGCGTACAACGTCAAACATAACATTGAAAGAAGCACGGCAGAGAAGATGTCAAATTGGAGACGGTTCTCCAACTCTCCCCCAATGCCAGTGCCATCAATATCCGCGGGGTACCGAAGACCCGACCATTGCCGGCCAGCACCAGAGCTTAGGCCGTGCCGCCCAGAGGTCAAGTGACCTCACTCACCTAAATAGTTCTACATCGCGCACATCGGCAAGAATATTATTATTATTCAAGCCATTGCACCAGCTCTACAAACATCCGTCTTCAGATGTCTCCAATGCGACTGCAAGGGCATTCAACATCTGGATGCTACGCCTCTGCTGGGGTTGGCGATTGAAATTGGAAAAAAAAAAAACGAAAATGGAAATAAAATTACAAAGATAAAAAATTTTAATTCTCATTTAAGGTATGAAACGCTTGGGCCACCAGGCTAGACACGGTGGATCCCCGTTGCCCATTCAGGTGCAACTCGGGTCATCTAAGTCGCATAGCTACTTCGTTGAACTACCTATTTGATACCTGATTTCGTACTAGCATCAGTTTACTCAAAATACGCTTGAGCAATATACCTAAATCTATGACATTTCTCTTTGTGACCTCGAGTACATGTAGATGTATATCGTGACGAGGCTAATGTGTTTCCTTATCATAAAGACTAGGTACAGACTAACCAAAATAACCATTAGAGAGGAATATGCTCATCGCTAATAGATCTCTTTGTTGAGCTGGGCACTTAAAAGGACGCCCCTGGCTATTTCCATAGTTCTATGGGGAATTCTATTCCAAACTATTTAAAAATCATTATACCTTGACAAGCCGCCGACTTCAATAAAAATGTCACACAACACGAGTGAACGAGTGAATTTTTCTCTTTTTCATTATGAACTTCTCGGGACCTGTGTAGGAGCAGAGCAATCCCTCCTTTCCTAAGAGGGACCGCTAAAAAGGGATGTGATGTATACATAAGCCATTTCATATAGCTTCGCAAAATTCAGAATCCGAGCAGTTGCTTCTGATCAACTGTCCAGGGGGGTATGTGCAAAATAACAAACGAGTAACTGGGCTTCTTTACCAACGAAGCCCAGTAGAACAACCCCGATGAGTCGGGATTGCGCGGATGATACGAGGAGACACTAAAAGACTAAACAACCATAGGACATCTGGGATGAATATGAGGTAGTACGAAGCTAGAATACGCCCATGACGTAAGGGATTAAGGCACTGGAAAATACGGTTAGTTCACGATATGGTTAAGATCTCATGGTAGTCCAGGAACTTACCCAACTGCAAGGGTCGCGCTAAGACCGACCAGCGCCCGGTTCCTGACACGCTCCTTTCTCAATTGCACCTCTGTCTTTACCTTCTTAGACCTCGGTTCCTCCGAGACTTCGGCTGCATCATCTTCTTGCTCCTCCTCGTCATCGTCGACAGCGATCTCGTCTGCCTTTCGCTTGCTCTTATTGTTGTTTGACTCAGACGACGCGGCAGTTTCAGCAGCGGCGATCCTTACCATCTCTTTCGCCTCCTCAATCATTCGAGCAGCCTCTTCAGCATTGGGCTCTCCGCTGAGGGGAATTTCTACTTCGACGGCAGTTTGCGTTGTTTCAACATCGCCATGGAACTCAACTTCCTGGCCAACCCTGATTTGCACCTTGGGGTCCTCTTCAGCCGGTGCGAAGACGACATTAGGTTCCTTTTCGATGGTCTTAATAGATACCTCCTCGGTGGCAGCGGTAGACGCTGTGTCCTCGTCCGACTTCAAGCCGTTCGTAACCGGCTCGGCTTCTTCTTTGAGGGATGGAATCTCGGGAGACAGACGAGGAGCCGAGGCTTTCGTAGCTCGCTTTCGCGGAGATGCGATAGCTCGTTTCTTCGAAGGGCTAGCCGAGCGACGACCTCGTGTGCTGCGGGGGAGCGATGATGGGGTTGGCGGTGCAAGAACGGGCTGTGTTGGCAGAGGGGCTTCGAATTTCGGCGGTGCGGCGATCTTCTTAGGGGGACTGTCTGGCGGATTCGTGATAGCGATATCGGCCGGATCTAGGAGCGCACAGATCCAAGGTGTGATTCGGTACTCCTCAGCGAGAGCCAAAGCTTGCTCAGGAGGGATCCAAACATTCCCAGCAGTCTCCTCGTGACTCGTTGTAGATAGCGACTTGATGTACTTGCGCTCCATCTCCTCTTCTACGGCCTCGGCGTAGGGGAAAGTCGCCTTGAACATACCAGTAGCAGAGACATATCCGTCCTGGCTGCGGCGCATCAAGAAGTAGGAATTCGGAGAAGACTTGAAGATGCCAGAGACGATACCCTTGGGTAAAGGAGCCCGCAGATGCGCATAATCAAAGACCCCAAGACTGGTAGGGTCAACATCTCCTGCGGTACCTGCTGCAACCATCTTCGCGGTCAATTGGGTCTGACCCAAGCGTCGGCGCGAAACGAGCTCATGATCTATAGAACGAGTAAGTGATATGACTTGAGGAACACTGGACGCGATAATTTATTACAAGGAGGGATATCCTCAGTCATGAGAGGATTATGTTTGTTAGGAAGACGTCTTGGAGTGGCCATTTTTGGTGGATTTGTTCGAGACGCGACCGAAATTAGCGTATGCGATAGAGCCTCGCGTCGATTGAAAGCCGTGACAGGCTACCAGATTCAAGTGAGAGTATAATTAAAAGGTACCTAAGGTATGAAAGCTGATGCTGATTGCCGGGTTAGCAGTTGGTCTCGTTATCGAGTCGCGCAGAGAGGCGATGCGATGCGATGCGATATGATGTCGCGGGTCGTCGCCATAGAAGCGCGAACTTAGGGCTGTCGAATAGGCGGGTCGCCAGGATGGATCTCACTCACGTTATGCAGACTTGCGTCAGGAATAGAAGAGACTATTATAAAATAAAAGAAAAAGGCTACACCAAGATTTGAAATCCTAGCTGAAAATTGAAATAACAGGTTTATGATTTTTTGGCCACAGAAAACATTTAAGGGGACAGATTGATGGTAGCTGTAACACCCGGCACAAAAAAAAGGTTCCTTCTCTCGAATCTAAGGCGGGTTGTTAGGAAAAGGACAAGGTCAGAGGAAGAGAAGGGGAGAAAGCCCGGGGGGGCTTCGTTTGACTGCGCGCTGCAAGTAGAATTACTGTCAGCAACGGTGATTTGTCCAAGACAGCCTAGCAGTCGCGAAATAGGAATTGATGAATTACCACGATGGGCTTAGTGGACCCAGTTCTATAAAGTATAATCCAATAGGAAATGTCTATTTCGACAGGGTCTATTAACTCCTCCTTAGTACGAATAAGGCACGGACCAACACTTCTTCTGGAAGACAAGTACGGGGTACATACGGATGCACCCACTGTATCACCGAAGAGGAAATTGCTTTTCTACCGTGCGTTACTAGTATACTGTATTTGTTAATACTGTGTTTGCTCTACGGATTAATATTCGAGCCAATTATCCCCTTATCTGTTTGTACGATACGTGGTAGTATATGTATTGCGTATTATATTGCATTAGCATAAGAGAATTCGAGGACCAAAATATACGAAATAAGGATGTTCTCTAGTTCGTCAATTTATATCAAATCCAAGCTGGTCACGTATCTATCTATCGAGCTACTTAAGTGCATTGGACTACAGAGAATACAGAGAAGAGAGTTTAAGTTACCCCTTTAATGAACAGAGACGGTAAAACTGATACTCATTTGTTATATACAATACTACCTAAATCAATTAACTAGACTTATAAAGTTCCAATTGTTTTCTTACCTCTCTCTACTACCTAGATTCATAGGTAGATAGGTACTGAGCCGTAAGATCGAATTGGAAATAGTTGATCTTATATAGACGTTAAAGATTCCGTTAGTTCTTCCTTTGCCTAAGATACCTATCGCAAGTACCATTTACCCCACTAGGTTACATACATGTAGCTCTTAGTTTAGTGATTCATTACGCTTATGTGAAATAATTCATGTAACTAAAGTCTTACAAAAGGTCTTCACTTCTACAATAAACCACCGTATAGTTTATATTTAGTAGGATCCATTACCATGTGTGCCACGCAGGCATGCATACAATTGTGTGAGCGTATCGAAGATGCTGGATGGAGAAAGAATCACGATGGTACCATTATCTTACAGGCTGACATAGCCAAGTTTGGCCCACGATGTTATAACCCTAACTCCAAGTCGTGGTATCGGGCAGCATCATGTATGGGCGATATGGGTGTATCACTAACATCACTAACATCACTAACGCACGTATGTGCATGCGTGTGCCAGGCAAAGCGCGGCTTTGATTGCGATAACATCTTTTTAAAAAATGGTTAGGAAGGAAGAATGAAGGGCTAGGTCTGGCCTCAGGAGAAGGACAAGACAAGAAACCTCAGGTGCCTCAAAAGCCACTGGTGCAGCTATTTTTTAGCCCCGCCGCGCTTGAGCTGCACATGCAGCTTCTAAGAGCCACAAAATTGGCCAGAAGCCCCAAATTCTGTAACATCGTGTCCATCCCACCTTCTTTATATCAGATCGACAATAGGAAATCCCACTTAGGTACATATACCTTAAGTAACTTACATAGCGTAGCCCGATAGCTTAGTTACACCCCTCTCAGGTACAAAGCTCATCACCGCCAGTCTACCCCTCTTAACCAATATTTTATCACACGCCGACATCATCCGTTATTGTTATTTACAATCTTTCCAAAAACCAGATTGGAAAAAAAAATATATTCACTCTTCCATTTAGTAACTTGCCTTACTCTTTTTTTCATAGTAGAGCATCGTCAAAATGGCCTCCCAAGACGAAAATGATCACCTGCCCGAGGAGACTCAGGGTTACAAGCTCTCTCAGCCTAAGCAGAGCTTGGCCGAATATCAGAATATGGGTATGTTTTAACAACATTTCTCCTTTACTTTGTCTTACTTTACCTTCATAATCCCCGTATATTATTCCCTTCACGTCACTCTGGAGAAGTCTATATTTTATAAGTATAAAAAAGTTGGGATGATATCGAGCTTGGTGAAGGTTGGGTTGAAAAGGGGTAATGGAGATGGGACGAAATTCACGACACCGACTTTAGACGCGTGCCTGCAAAAAAACGCGAAAATAACTATGGTGTCAAAAGGTGTTTGCCATCCAAAGATGGAGCCTTGGTGCGTCAGGTCCGATTAACACCTGACTGTTAAGAAATTCCCAATTGCAAACAATGATTATGGGATTTTTTCAACACCTGCACCATCATACAGAAGGGACTTTTTCCAACAACTTTTACATATCAAAGGTCCCCTTTTCGGCAAAACACCAGGCAACACCAGGCAACACCAGGAAACACCAGGAAACACCAGAATCTCACATTATCCGATGCTTCAACACAATGGCGTTCAACATGGAACCACGCACGATGCGTAGACGACAACTTGGGAATGGCGCACCTCAACGCGTTGGATTCGTTCGACGCATGGTCTCGATGCCGCTCATGCAACAAACTCATGATACGCCGTATTCGCCTAGTTTCCATCGACTTTCAGAGGAAGACCTGAATACCCATTTTGCGGAGCCATTTCCACCTCTTCCTACAACTTCCACAATTCCTGAGTATGATAACATCCATACCAAACAATCCCTCAAGGAGTTCCTGAATGACCAGCACCAAGTCAGCACACCCAAGTCCAGTGACAGTGCAAGTGCATCACGATCCAATAAAAAACTCGCCTACGAATGGATTTGTTGAACTGGTTCAAGGAGAAGCGAACATTAAAGTTCACAAGATATCCTTCCACATCTTCATCCGGGAGTGGCCTTGATCCTGCACTGACATGCAGAGGATTGCCGAGCATGATGCTTGACGAGGCTACACTCGTAAATTCTTCAACCACATCCTCCCTCCTCTCACCAACTCCTACTGCGACTTCACAAATATACCAACAGAACAAACCACTATACATTGCTAAAAATAACAATTCTAACATAAATAACCTTGATACAGATGCCAACGATGAATCTCTCCAGCGCTACAAGCAGTCCCTCGGTTTAGGCGGCGGAAAGGATCTATCTGACCCCAATGATCCTCGAGTTTGCATTATTCATTCTCTGTCAATGGAGTCGCCCGGCCGTGCTCCTGTTACTATCGATCTCTCTGCTCCCGGTAGCGAGACCACTCTTAAGGATCGCCCCTTCAAGATTAAGGAAGGCAGCAAGTTCACCATGGTCGCCACCTTCAAGGTCCAGCACGAAATTCTCAGCGGTCTTCAGTACGTCCAGGTTGTCAAGCGCAAGGGTCTCAAAGTCAGCAAGGATTCCGAGATGTTGGTAAGTCTACCCTGAGAACTATTTTTCGGATTTTTTTCTATTCATTTACTAACGCATCATAGGGAAGCTATGCTCCGAATACGGACAAGCAGCCTCTGTACAGCAAGCGCTGTAAGTATTCTCAGTTCCAAAAAACAGTTATCCAATTAATCTAACCCTTCGATAGTCCAAGAGGAAGAAGCTCCCACCGGCATGCTTGCCCGAGGTCACTACAACGCTACTTCTAGCTTTGTCGACGATGACAAGAAGACTCATCTGCAGTTCGAGTGGAGTTTCGATATCAGCAAGGACTGGTAGATATTATAAATGTCTACTTCACGGAGAAAAACGTGTTATCTGACTGAATGATGACGACCACGACAATAGAAGGAAGACAAAAACGTCCAAAAATTTCTCAAAGGGAATTCGTACTTTTCGACCTAGACGGCTCGGCTAGCTGGCGAATAGTACGTTGTGCTTATAGGGGATGGATAGTTGAGTGTAGATAGTTTCATCTCATGGGCATTTCCATAGCTCTACTAAACAATTATGCCACAACTTGCAATTCTTTTTTTCAATGCAAAATCCAACAAAATGATTCTTCTTTTTCTTTTCAAGCCTTTCACGGTGAGGAATCTATGTAGATGAACACGACGGTTGAAAAGGGGGTATTTCTTATTCTTCTTCCTAAGCACCATATATCGAGGTATCTTTATGGGTATTCCCTACCTAACGGGTGTCCTTTATAAGCCTGCTTATACAAATCCGGGTTCGACCGATATATTATAGGAAATAATCCGGCAGCGCGTTCCCATCGGCCGTCTTCTCTCCTCCCTGTTGGATCTCCTTGTGCTGGTCGTTTTCGGGCGCCGCCGCAAACACGTTGAAGAAGCGCTCCCCAGAATCACTGACTTCCAGTACACTAGCCATATTACCGCACCGGTAGCAGTAGTTGGGCGCGCTCCACACCGTGCTCAGCTGATCGTCGTAGAGGACCTGGAAGCCCTCCTGGCAGAGCTGGTGGGCACGTAATATATGATTCATCCCGTTCACCGCCAGGAACTTCTTGACCACCCGTGCGCCGAACTGGTAGCCCGCGCCGCGGGGGGACAGCGAGAACTCGTCTCTCTCGGGGTCGGGGTCGGACCATACGAGATCGGCCATGGGGCCCTCGTGTGGTATCTCGCGGAAGCGGTCGATGATCTTGATCTGGTCTATAGAGTGAATCGAGGGGGAGAGACCGCCGTGAACGCAGAAGATCTGGTCGTTGATCACGACGGAGAGGGTCAGGAAGTCGAACATGTCCGTGAAGTAGTGCCAGACATTAGCGTTTCCGTACTTGCGCGAACACTCGGTATAGAAGCCGTAGGACTGCGTTACGCCGCGCGACTCGTGGTTGCCCCGGATCAGATGCACGCGGTTAGGGTATCGTAACTTGAGGCAGACGAGTAGAGAAATAGTCTCGACGCTGAACATGCCGCGGTCTACATAATCGCCTATAACAACACCCGCGAGTTAGCCCACCAACTTTTAAATGCGATTCTCTTTCTCTTGCTCGCGTGCTTACCGAGAAATAGGTAATTCGTGTCCGGACACCAACCGCCAATCTTAAATATCTCGATCAGGTCGTAAAACTGGCCGTGGATATCGCCTACGACGGTCACCGGGGCCCTGACGTGGACGACGTTGCTCTCTCGCATGAGCAGTTCCTTCGTCTTGGCACATATCGCCTCGATGACGGACTCGGCCAAGAGTTCTTTCTTATACAAACGGGATATGCATTCATCCAGATCGACCGAAGCTAGACGAGCGCGAGTCAGACTTATAATCCTAGATATATGTAATAATGTCGGGTGTGGGGAACCAACCTGGAAGCCCAGGCATGTTGGGCGGCTAGAGCACGAAGAAAAGGCAAAGCTCGAAAAGAGGACGGTTCAAGAAGCGGTCTGTGGGCGATTGCGCGGGCGCGGGGCGGGCTTCCTTCTGCTCCGGGGAAAGGCAAAGTCGTGTGGGGAGCTAGAAGAAACCGCAAACATGTTCGGAGGAGGCAGGGTATTCGGCGCCTCGCATGGGGAGAAGAGAGAGAGAGGGGGGGAGAGAGGATGGTTCGTCGTAGAGTCGGCGTTGAAGGGAGCAATAGGTGTTGAACGGCGCGCAAGAAAAAAAAGAAAGAGAAGATTTCGAGCTTTAGCGTGCGTGGTGAAAAGTGAACTTTTTTAACCCCTCTGGAAGGAATGAAGACATATCATACCCTTCCCTTTGGTGTTGAAAAGCTGATGTGTGGGATCGGCGTCTATGTGGGATAGCAGCTACTACGGTATTGTATTAGTCTTCTGGATGCGATGTCGAATTGGTTGGTAAGCCATCGTTTATCGTTTATCGTTTATCGCTTATCGCCTCTCTTACGCCACCCATGGCAAAAAGAGCCGCGCTTGTGCCAGGGTTAGGCTTGTTGGGCTAGGAGTTTATACCGTAGCTGTCATGTGCGTCTTAAGCCTGATATACCACTATTATGTATACGTACAATTCCTCATCTCTTATATGCAATATATATAATATCGGTACCCGTGCTTGATTTTAATCGTCCGATTAGATTTTCTGCATTTTTTAAAACTTCCCTTCCTTTTCTTCAAACTTCATTTTCTAGTTTTCGATGACATCTGCGTCCCGCAGCGTTTTTTTCCCTATAGAAGGAGTAGCCGAGTTTCGCGAGCTACTTCTTATTTGATGTCTCTACTCTATCCGGTTTGACTTTGGGAGTTCATAGTAGAACACCCAGAAAATATTCCTTTTTCTTCTTTTTGACTTGGGGCTTCTCTGTGGTTTTCGCGTCTTCAGATATCCAGAGAACTGATATCTCTCCAGTTCGACGTTCGATCACTGATTGCTATTCAACATTTTCCGTTGGGGTCTTCGTCAAAATCAATGTTTGGTAGTTTACCTTGAGATAAACCGACGTGTCAAGAATGGACGGAGTACGCAAAATTGGTTTCTGAACAGCTTGGGCCATATATTCTTGGCTCGCATCTTTCATTTCTTATTTATTCCTATACCTACCTTTTGGTAGACTCGTCATTAGACGTTTTACTCTCAATATCTAGATCTACTACTTCATCGTGTTTGATATATGGTCTAGAACCTGACTACAGCATAACACCGGTCTCGTGGTGTATTGTGTCATGTTTTACAATAGAACTCTCCTTTTATCTTTTTATCTTAATTTTATTACGTCCATTCTAAATAGTGACGATCGACCTATCTCTTTTCGTTCTTGTAGTGGTTTATATGCGTAATCCAACCGATGATTTTAAGTCATGAAGCAAAAGTTAAATCACAGCTGCTACTTTCAGCAGGTCTAGCATGTCTGCCACTATAGAGCGGACCGAAGTTTAACCGCAGCCGCTTTGGAGGTGGTACCTTACCTAGGTACCTAATGGCCGCGATGCATTTGTACCTTTTTCCTTTTAGACATTTCAATCTCACCCGTGAAACCTTCATTTTCAGCCCATCGTCCATTGATATTCTATGTCGGGCATATCGAACATCAATACCCCCTCCGCTGGTTATATGAAGCTTAATTCACAGTTCTATCACAAATACAGGACTTCCTTGATGAATTCGCAACAATTATTTCCTCGTTATCGGAGTGGAGGGACTTGTATTGGTGGTGGTCTTCGCTTTGTCGCGGTGAGAAGCTGATCTCGTAAGTCTTGCTCAACAAGGCAACTTACGTCTGGGGTCAAGCGCAGCGTTGTTCATCGCGTAATCGATATATCTCTCTTATATTCATGAGCCGCGTCTAATTGACTCCCTTCTCGGACATCAGATGACATTCCCAACTGTCAATTTCTTTTGCCCCGCGTATGTTAGGTCTCGTCGCGACGAACTGACGATTTCTCACATTTTCCATTTTCCTACTGTCTACAGTTGAGACTTACATCTATCTCAGCACTATTTTATATCCTAGAGCCTCTCAGAGCCTCAACTACACCAAAAGTCTCACCATCTGTGTAGATACGTATATGTCCGCTTTACGAAATTTATAAACTTTACTCTTTGCCGTTGCGCTCAGGCGCTTGGCGACCTATCAGCTTCGCTTCGTCGCCAATTGCGTTCTATATTTAGGGGATACACTTGAACTCGCGCGCTGTTTCTCTCGACTCCTCTTACTACTATTTCATTAAAATGGCCCAAGTTGCTCCGGGCCTTGGGCCGGATCATAACGAACGCCCTTGCTATAACTGTGGTGTACGGGGTCATATGTTTACTGCATGTCCCGAGGAGCCTCGGAAAGTACCGGCGTAAGTATTGATGGCTCTTTTTCTTGATATTAGACCTGATTTTCCCCTTTACTTCAATATCCATGACCATACCGACTAAAAATATGTCAGTGGATTAGAGGCTTCCTGGGCGCGACAACAGTCGAGTCACAGCCCTCATAATGATAGCTTCGTGTCCAACAAGCGAAGTAAAGGACCAGTAATTACGCGTTATCCTCCTCCTCCCCCTCTCGCTTCTTCTCACCAGACGCCTCCACTCCCTCGTTTCGAGAGTTCTCCGCCTCAACCTTATCACTCGGGTCCGATCCCGAGCTATCCTCCGCCGCCATCTTACGGTCCGGGCTTCGGAGGTCATCCTCCACCAAATCCATCTTATGACAGATATGGACCACCCGGACCTCCGCCGCCTGGTCCTCATCAGCCATTGAACCCGCCGGCTTACCAAGGCGCCTACAATGCAGCGTATGGCCCTCCAGGACACATTCCCGGATCCTATGATCACCACCATATTCCCCCTCCTGGACGCCCTAATCCGTATTTCTCTAATGACTACCCCCCTGGTCCTCCTGGCCGGCCCGACCAGTACCCGCCCAGTCAACATCCCGTGGGTCCACCAGGTCCTCCATACGGTGTACACCAACAATATCCACCCGGGCCTCCTCCACCATCATATCCGCCCCCGCCCAGTTTTGTGCCTCCGCCTACCTCCTATGGGTTCCAGGGGCCACCTCCTGGATATCATCAAAGCGGATATAGCCCGCCTCAGCGCGATCCACCACCCATCTTTCCATCATATCCACCGCCCGATCCTTATATTCCGCCGTACGGAGATGATAGAAATCGCTACGATCGCGGGCGAGATCACCAGCGTCATTATGACGATAGACGTTCAAACGAAACCTGGCATGCTCAAGACACATGGCACGGTTCTCCGCCATCAAATGGTCAGTCTTACAGGGATGAATATCGCGGTGGATGGCATGGCAAATCCTCATACCGAGATGATCGGCCTTCCCGCAGGCGGGGACACGGTAGGCCTCAGGAAGAGCGGCGTCGGGAGCGCCAAGATCGCCAGGACCGATTTCAACATCCTAAAAATTCAGACAAGTGGGACAGGCATCATCGGCGAAAGCACCAGCGGGCAACGACTCCGAGCGAAGCAACGCGCCGCGATAGAAGCCCTTTAGATAGAGAGACCCCAATAACGATCAAGACAGATCAAGAACGCGAGCCTGGAGAGATAGTATCTGAGCCGGCCTCCGCGTCCGACCACGCTGACCCAGAGTCGACCCTCGAGACAACTAACGACGAGAACAATGAAGACTTCAGTTGGGATGAGCGAACCATCTTTCTAGATCTTCCGCTAAGTAGTAAGGTGGACCCCATTGCAGCGCCTCTACCCACGCAGTACTTCGAGGACGTAATGATACCTCCGGCATTCGATGCTAAGGCTTTAAAATCACGGCATATCACACCACGTAACATCGACGACTTTGCACAAAGCATCCGTGAAACTCGGGATTGGCAGATAATGCAGCACCATCCTTTGTTTTTAGACCCGATGGAAATCTGTCTTGAGAAGTTGGATGACTATAATAAAATAATCCAGAAAGACTTGAATAACAGGGGCAGCCGCCGAGACCGCCCTGGAAACTTACACGACACAAACAAACATCGCTCAGGCAGACACCAGGGAAAGCATCAAGATTCACGCCACAAAGCAGATCAAAGGAAGAGGAGGTGGAAGGACTTTCATGATGATGTCGATGACTTCAAGTCGGAGAGGCGCTATCATGATTCTCCTTACGATGATCCATTGAACAAGAGATTGAAACCTGCATCGCCGCCCGAACCTGGTGAGGTAGTCGAGTCTGATTCTCGACAGCCTTTCTACTCGCCTTCAAAGGTGTCTACTATAGTTACGGATGATGCCAAGTGGGCCTCGGGGCCAAGAGAACCCCTGAATAGTCAATTGCGACTCGAAAATACTAATGGTAATAACAATAACAATGGGACAAATCAAGAAACGAGAACCCAAAGCATTGATATGTCGCTACCAGATAGCCAAGACAAGGCTAAAGTGCAGCCGTCAACACCGTCGGGCCAACTAGTAGGCATCCACCAGACAGATAGCCGACCGTCCAGCAGACAGAGCTTTAAGATTATCAATAGAAGCCGCGCGGCTAGCCGGCGTTCCTCATTTGGAAGCGATATGTCCGGATCCCAAGGATCGTCACTTGATCCTATCGAACGTGAATTATTAGGAATGGGACGACCCTCAACTAGCGGTACTGATAGTGGAGAGGAGTCTACAAAGAGGCACTTGACCGACGCAGCCCCAAGATTCAAGCGTAGACAACCCATGCTTGAAGCGTACTCGTAAGTTTGGCCTACGCCCTCGTTGATTTTTGTTGCTAACAGAACTCAGGCGTCGATGGTAATAATACAAGGTGAAAACGTATTGTGATAAAAACGGCTATTTTATACAAAACGCAAGGCCGTACCGGATGTCTAACTAAAACTAACATATTCGGGCGCGAGCGGTAAAGCTTCTCGCAGTTATACGGGGGTGTACGTGGTACGATTTGGTACGAATAAGCATTTGTTCTTCCCTGACACAGCGACTCTAATAACCGAGCCATGATATAACGGGGTTACGGTTTGACTGGTGCATGGGACATGCCACATTTTCTATTCACAGTGGAAGTTATACATAATAGTGTGGTGGAAGGCGTTTTTCTATAGGTGCATTGGATAGGGTAGGAAAGGTCTGCAAAGTACCGACGGTGTCTGGAGCTTTCGTGTTTTGCTCACAGGGAATGTATGTTGTATCAACATTGTACACAAGGCCATTGCTACTGTACAGCGCATTCACTGGAAGTTCGGGTTGGGAACAAAGCCCGAATAATAACTTGAGAATTTTACAATAAGAGTCAGTTATAATCCGCTTGTACTGACGAATATCTGGCTACTGTGGTAATGCTGCTAAAGCTTTTCTTTCCTTATTGTCTCAAGTCCCAACATCCATGAGTATTGTTCGTGGTTGTTCTATTGGTTGCTTTAATGCTAATCTTTGTCCCTTGGTTTCACTATGAATCTATTGTATACCTGTGGCTACATTGTCATTCACATGCTCTTTGTGTGTAAGATACAAGCGATTATATTAATATTCCCCTGAGCGTATCATAATATCGCCATATGGATAGGAAAAGCGCTACCATCATAAGCGTTCGAAACAAGTTACCCAAGCATCCACCCCCTTTTATTGCCTTCAGCCTCCTGTTCTATCCCACCCGCTAGTCGTAGCCCCAAGACCGAGGTGAGGTGAGATAGAAGATTACCTACCTACCACAAGAGTGACAACATGTGTACCGGCACGTGCTGGGTGTACCTATGCAGGCGGTGCAACGGGACGGTGTTCAAAGACACGAGCGTCGCGAGCCACACGTGCCACGCGGCGCGGCGGAACCGTACCCGCGGGTGCTGCCGCACGGGCGTCGAGTTCACCTTCTACCGCAAGAGGGCCGACGAGCTGTGCCTGCTGTGCGAGCTCGCCGACGACATGCGGATGTTCAGCGCGCTGATGCGCGGGTCCTGTGGTGCAGGAAATGAAATGAGATTTATCGCTGAGGATGGAAATGAAGAGCTGGATGGTGGTGCTAACGGTGCCGAGTTGGACCGGAGCGGGGATATAGGCGGTGGCGATGATGATGATGGTGATGAGAAGCCGGATAAGGAGGGTGGAGGTGTCAAGTTAAGTCCTTGAAGATGTTCCGTGAGTTCACGGGTTGGCGAGCGGTATACGATAGGTAAAATACTGGACAGAGGAATATGTTCTCCTGGATGGTAACTTAGTGGCAGGTCAGTAAGTAGATATCCCATACCTTCATCACATACGTGATATCTAGGTAAATAAATTAATCGGTAGGCATGAATGGAAGACTAAGAATTAGCCCCTGGGAATCATCATTATTTGTCCCTCGATTATGCTATTTGTGTGGTGTGGTGACTCGTCACCATGAAAGTCCAAGTATTGACCAGATAACTCTTAGGCGTTCTGATATATGAAGAGTGAAATTTTAACCAAAGTCAACTTAAGTGAAGTGAAACCCAACAAAGGATATACGAGTCACGAAAGGCAATTGGGATAATTTATAAGGAATACATGTGCAAAATATTAAATTTAATCCTATATACGGAGAATATTAAGTATGGGCGCTGTTAAACCCAGCAATCCCAACATTTATATAAGTTTGGACCAAACAAATGAAGGCGCTAAATCCTTATTAACGCTTTTTCGCACAAGTAATCCACGCATATGTATCATTAGCTCATATTAACCGGCAGCTAGTCCAACCTATTATCCTAAGCGGCCAAGACTGCTCGTTCCGAAGGACAGACCGCCGGGGAGACGCGAAAACCCTGCTATAGAGAGTATAACGGCGCGCTTCCTTAGTTGGTAACCTGGCCACAGGCACCGTTTCCAACGACCATATTGGTGCTGACGAAAGACATGTGGCCGAAGGTCGCGGCACGGTTGGCAGGGCGGCAGACGCCGGCATCCTTGGCAGTGTAGCACTTGCCGCTGCTGGAGAAGCCGAAACCAGCGCAGTGGGCGGTAGTAGCGCAGATAACACAGCAGTCGGTAGCAGAGGAAACCTTGCCGTGGTCGATGGTGTTGCCATACAGGTAGTTGATGCTCTGGCGGTTGAGGGTCGAAGCAAGGTTGTTGGCGGCACACTGGGCGTAAGCAGTGGGGGTAGGGCCGACGGTAAGAGTGGTAGAGGTGGTCTCAGTAACGGTGGTGGTGGTAGGCACGTAAGAGGTGGTCTGGAGAGTCTCCGTAGTAGCCATGGTGATAGTGGTCTCGGCCGGGATGGGGACCTCGGTGGTGACGGTGGTGATGGTGCTGGTAGAGGTCTCCGTGAGAGTGGTAGCAGGAGCAGTGAGGGTCTGGACGGTGGTCAAGACGGAGGCGGTCGAGGTCGAGGTTGTTTGAGTGGTGGTGCCACAGGCGACGACGGAAGCATAGGTCTGGACATCACCAGCGTTCAGGACCGGAGTAGCAACAGGGCAGCTAGAGGTAATGGTACGGCCGGCAACGACACGGCGGACAGTTCGGGCCACAACGCCGGGAAGGGCAGTCTTGATAGGAGTGAAACCAGAAGGCGTGGCAATGGTGGTAGTGCTAGCTGGCACAGTGATGGTGTTGGTCGTAGTGTCGGTAGCAGTATCAGTAGTAGTCTCGATGTTCGTGGACGTGGTGTACTCAGTTGTGGTGGTAGTGTAGGTATCCGTAACCTGATCGTCAGTCACAGTGTTGGTCAGAGTAGTGTAAACCGTGGTAGTGGTAGTCTGAGTGGGTGTAACAGTGATCGCCTCAGTGGTGGTGGCAACAACAACAGTAGTCTGTGTGATGGTGCTGGACTCCAGGGTAGTGTAGACGAAAGAGGGAGGCTTCTGGGCGAAGGTGGTCTGGCAAGTCGAAGGGTCCTCAACAACAGGGGCCTCATAGTCAGGAGCAGGACCGGGGTTGGCACAGGTACCACTGCAGGTCGCTACGATCAACGAACCGCTCTTAGCGTTGGAGTTTTCGACAGAAACGACACCTTCGTTGACACGGGTGCCGTAGGTCGTGCAGACACGGTTCTCAAAAGTGAAGCTGACACAGCCAGCGGACTCATCACACCTGCTAACACAGTCCTCGAAGTTGACTGCATCGTGCTTAGACAGCCATCTACCATCGATGCTAAAGCCTTCCAACACATCGTAAGAGCAGCCACAAGAACCGGTTCCGACAACAAAGTTGGTCGGGGTCGGGCAAGGAGTAGACTCGGAAGAGCTGGAAGATGAGCTCGAAGAGGTAGAGCTGGGCACAAAAGAGGAAGACGAAGATTCTGTGATAGAGAAGCTTGAGGAAGAGCTGGATGCGGGCACCGACGAAGAAGATGTCACTGAGACAAAGTAGCCGGAGCTAGTGCTTGACACAGGCACGGAGGAAGACGCCGAATAAGAGAAGCTAGAGCTGCTCGAAGGTTCGAATGAGCTGCTACTAGATGCAGGCACAGATGAAGACCCAGAGAAAGAGTAGCTTGAGCTAGTGCTGTAAGCGGGAACAGAGGACGTCTCAGAGAAGGAATAGCTTGAGACGGTGCTCGACGCGGGTACGGAAGAAGACGCCGAGTAGGAGAAGCTGGAGCTGCTTGATGGGTCGAATGAGCTGCTGCTAGACGCAGGCACCGATGAAGACCCAGAGAAAGAGTAGCTTGAGCTGCTGGAGGGGTCTACCGAGCTGCTAGAGGCAGGTACAGACGAGGACCCGGAGTAGTAGCCCGAGCTGCTTGACTGGCTTGTCGAGCTGCTGGAGACAGCGCCGGAAGAAGACGAAGACTCCTTCGGATATCCGCTGGAGGAAGTGCTGGTAGCGGTATACGAGGATCCCGTTGAGGAAGCACCCGATGAAGCAGTGACAGCCGGGTATCCAGCCGCTCCCGAGGACGAGCTCGAAGCGCCAGCAGCAGGGTAGTCAGATGGGAACACTGACTTACACCTGGCGGCTGCTTCCCTCGCAAGGAGGGCAACAAGGACAGTCTCGAACCTCATATTGATGAAGACACACTGGTAAACAGAGTAAAACGAAGGACTTTGAATGAGTGTGTTAAAGAGCGACGAGAGACAAGAGGCTGGTGATCAAAAATTCAGAAATCGGTCTCATCGCGGTCTATTTGAATGCATTTTCCAAAGTGACCGGCGACAGGAGAATCCGGAGCTAGAATCCCCCCAAATCCATCACGTACTCATCTAATTAAGCCTCCTGCTAGCTTCCTCAAACCGGTGCAGAATCTAGAGCAGATATCTAGCTGAAAGCTAACTTGTCTGGGGACGAGCTGCCGGTGGAATCGAAAGATGACAGAGCCTCTGGACAAGTCTAGACCAAGCCGTCAGTGCTTTGTGGGGTAGCTGAAAGCCGTAAGTCAATAACTATCGAGTAGCTTAGACCTAATCTATATGCCAGGTACTAAGCAGCTAAGACGACGGCTACGTTCCGCACGTGGTTGAGATAAGCGAATATTGTGGAAATTATTCTATACTTCGACGTAAACGATCAAGCTTCATCCAATCAACGCCTAGGATACACTACCGACAGCTTGGACTAGGCGACTTACCCCTGACTAGTGTCTAGCGTCGGTGTTGTTGTGCGTAGCTAAGCATCTAGTCTTTTCTACGATTGGCTGCTCTACTTTAGGTGGAAAGAAGTGTAGGATTTCGTTCTAGTTGATATTATGTAGGTGACGACTTACATCCCTATTTCGGTACAGCCGAGGAGGCTTAGAACTATTTGTGCTAAGCACCTATTGCTAGAGTTACTAATGCTATAGAATTTACTTATACATTTTCAGCAAAAGGTCTACTGAACACCCCTAATGGGGAAAGTATATTTGAATACGATACTACATACTTACGTATAATTCCCTCCCGATCAACCTGCAAATGTGGGAAATACCGCTAAGCAATGAGAAGGATTGCAAGAATATGACGCACGTCTACAAAATTTGCCTTCCTATTTTCAAACCGGCGTGGCTTAAATTCAACTAAGATCTCTTCTTAGAGTAAACGTCTTGTTGATCTTTTATTTCTGATGTACATTATACTGGATATTAGGGATAGGTGCAGAGCTAATGTGAGGTACAGTTACAACTAGTTAAGCTAAAGCTCTTGAGCTAAATAAGCATCTCGTCATAGAATAGTAGAAGCGTGTCTATCATTCTGCTCCACTCGGGGCTAGACGTCAAAAGTTCGCTCCGTTTGTAAGTCCGCCGGTTACTAAAACCCAAAGTTCACTAGGAACAGCCCGTTCATAGATCCAGGGTCTTCCCGGAGTTTTTTTAGGAAAACGGGAAATTACAGAATAGTATAGAAGGGGGCGAATCGAATGCAGTAGTGGAACTGGTAAGTAGGTAGGTAAGTATACATCATCTTATATGCATCTCGTTGTTGATTGAGTATGAGTGAAAATGCCGTCGACCTCTATATCTTAGTCTTGACATCTATCTTTGCAGAAAATTAATATATAATAACACATGCACTCGTTATTTCCTTTTCTTCTGCTAGTATGCGTGGGGAATTTCTGGAGCTATTCAAGGAAACCTAGCAACCTTTGGGTGAAGGACAGCACGGGGAGAAAAAAACTATCTAAGCGGGTCTCCCTCGAGAGCAATGCCGAGGCCCATCCAAAGTTGGCCTTCTCCGTTGGGGCCTAGAAGTCTGACGATTGCCATAATACACAATAGTTGATATGATCTACCCAAACTGTTTCAAGAGAGGCAATTCCGACTGCCTGAGAGGAGCTGAACAGATAGGGTGGCCTTCTATTCGTGCTACGGAGAGCATAGTGACCCCCTATTTAGGAGATATGTGGGCTTCAGATTATCTACCGTATATGGCAATTTAAAATCAAATTCATTGGGATTGCCTATTAATTCAGTATAGGTATCAGTTATCTAAACTTTGCCTCAGCGAAAGTGGAAAAAAAAAATACCTCCTTTGAGAAGGCAGATGACAGTAGGGAAAAAGGTATTTTCGTTAGGCTTAAGAGCCCGAACTCTTTTAGCAATGGTCCCTGCAGTAACCTATTGACATTACACTAAACGCCGTTGCTAGTCACGGATGGCTTCTCTTATAGGTGCCTAGACTAAATTAGGAGAATTCTTCCTATTTGGCAAGCCACTGATTGCGTGGAAGATGAGTAAATTCCGAATAATGACTATAAATGCTTAATATCTTGCTACATCCTACTTGAATTAGAGGTAGAACAATGAGTGGATTATTGTCAATAAATATTAATTATTTACCATAAGCATAAGCATTTTATGATTAAGACTAGCCAGTGCTATTGCATATCTGGTAGTTTCGACAACAATAGGAGATAGGTTTAAGGAAACCCGAGACGTCCCAGTACTCCCTTTCTAATCCTGATTCTAAGAAATAGCTACACGCAGAAATAAGACAGCAACTAGAAGCACTGCACTCTACGTAAATCTAGGTTGACAATATGTACCGGTAACTTCACACAAGAATTATACATAACTTCGTATGCCGCATATTGTCAGAGGGGGAGCAATAAGGTCGTTCCTCCTGGAAGTGCCTTTTGTTTGAGACATCTCATCTGGAGTCCCAACAAATATTAATGTTGCCCTCGTATATTAGATGATTGCACGCTAAGAGGTGCTGCGCCTGAATTAAGGAGTCGGGCAAGACTTGAGATAAGGTACCAAGCCTCAGGGGTAAAAGAGAAGTTATTTTAACTCCTATGAAATTATAGAAAAAAGTAACTACCTTATGATGCTTGGGAATACCTGAAAATAATAAGGAACATGCTTATTTGGAAGTATCTCGAATCGATCCTTAACTAAAGCGCAGCATAATAGATCTAAGTCTGTCTCTGGAGAGTCGAACTACACAGGCATGGTAACTACTTGACATTGGCTTGGAACACAGTTTGAACATATAATATAATGAAGCTTGGGCACAAGAGGAATTTTAAACTTTGGTTTAGTTAAACAACCAAAAAATGCAGTGCTCGAAAAGTGAACGTTTGTTCCTGAGTTAGCTTGAACTAGATAATTCTTAGCTGGCCGAGCAAGACAATAAGTGAGACATGAACAGAACTTCTCAGGATGCGATGAAATATAATGCGATATTTATGACGCAATATTAACATATATCTAGTTTTATATATAGAAATAATTGATGTAAAAACAAAAGAACATGCCTTTGCCTTCCGATTACTAGAAATTTCCAAGTGGAGCGTAATATACTTCATACAAGCATGCGTAAGCTCCGATAAGATAAAGCTACCCCGCCTGTCAAACCCCGCTTTAATACATATTGCGTACCTCGTAGGGCTGAAGGCAACGACCCGATGACATAAAGAGAAGCGGCAAATCCCTATATTAAGTCTTCTGATATCGGCAGTTTATCACTAAAATAAATGATCACTAAAATAAATCATTAATCCCACCTACTTAATCAAATGTGAAGCCTCAAAATAGCAACCTCAAATCATCAGCTACGTGTTGGATGAAACTCATCTCAGCTTCATCATGTCGACTAATCCTCTAAGCTCGTCGGCCATCCTTCAGCAGATGGCCGATGCTTTACCCACTCATCCTCAGGGCGATAGCACATCTGATCTGAGTAGTTCTCATGAGGCTCTAGCCCTATTCGCCCACGCCTGCATGGCTTCCCTTGGATTCCGTCTCATTGGTTTTGATGAAGAGAAGCTTGAAGGTGTGTTATGGATTCACTAGGTCGTATTATTTTAATGATACTAATGATTGTTTGATAGAAGCAAAATGCCACGAGCTTGCTCCGAGGCTCCCGCCGAATTGGAATGCGTCGTTCAATACATACGCATTTGTCTATGCGCACCAGCAATCAGCGCTTCGCTTCGTGATCAGAACTGACCGAATGGGAGGCAAAGCCGAGATCCGCGGTCTGGGCATTAACGACGAACGCATTACACGCGTCGAAGTGACTATTAAGGATTTCATTTCCAACGCAGCTCTTCCCATCCGAATCACTATCGACAGTGATGGCGTAGAGGATCGCTCCAACCTCCCACAGACTCTGCAGAACGTTTTCATCTCTGCGAGCCGCATCGAGGACTTGGCCAGTCTGATCAAGATCAACATTGTCCAGAAGCTCCTCCCTTCTCTCCAGAAGGAGGGCTACGAGGAATCCCCCGATGATAGGGCCGCGCGAGACGACGCCGACGAAGCGGGTCGGAGACCGCCAAGACAGCCTGTAATGCCGGATCCACAACCTCAGCCGGCGCAGCCGTACCCCTTCCACGATCCCCTTAACCCACCGCCCCGCAACCCCGTTCCGGCTGGCGATTTCCCGCCCCCGGGTTTCGAAGACCCTTACGACATAAACCGACCGCATCGCACCCCCCTAGGACAGCCCGGCAGAAGCCCGTTCGGGAACATTGGCGCTGATGATCTACACCCTCCTGGGCTAGGGCCGCACGATCCGCTCCGCCCGGGATTAGGTATTGGAGGGGGCTTGCCGCGACCCGGTGGTGGCCAAGGCATGCATCCGACGTTTGATGATCCCTTATTTGGAGGTCCCGGAGGCGGCGATGGGGACTTTGACCCCCAAGTACCGCCGGGAGCTCGCTATGATCCCCTAGGTCCGGGAGGTCTCCCAAGGTTAGGAGGGCGCAGGCCGGGGGGAGGAGGCAGCGGACCATTTGGTGGCGGGTTTGGGGGTTTTGGTGGGGGCGATATCATTTAATGTAATCGGTTTGGTGATCGGCCAGTGTAAACTTCGTGAGGCGTTTGGGAGAAAGATTTGGAACCCACAGAAAAATAACTGTATTACTGGGTTTTACAATTGCGAGGCTTTACTCTACTATCATTACTAATAGCTTCGGTATAATATCATATAAACAAAAATGAACATACATTGGGCTTGCCGTGACGTAACTATAGTATCATATCATCATACTAATATGGCATTCTACGATTGAGAAATCTCATGTTCGACGCGTATCATTAAATTATGTATATAGTAAATTTTATTCGCTTGAAGATTGTGATGACAATTGCTCTTTAGCTTTGCCTTCCTCGACCCAGCATTCAAAGAACAAAGGCCCGGCTTTTACTGTACGGAGGGGAGTCGTCTTAGCCCCTCCAATATCCTGACCAGGGGTTGGGTTATCTTTGGATCTAGTCTGCAAATTTGACTGTGAGGGTATCCAAGGTTGCGGATGCTATAGCGTTGGTCAATCACTGTTCTGAGCTATGGTATTGGGTAAAAGCACTTACTCCTATTGGCGCTTCACTTTCGTCTCGTAATTCCACCGCAACAGTAAAAGTACAGCCTTCTGGAAGGGATGGCATCTTTTCAGCAGCATATGCTAGTTTCCTGACGGTGGCACGTAATTGTTCGTCTATATTTGCCCAATTGACTTTTCCCTCGGCGGTGCCCTCCGCTCCCTCGACTAGTTCGTCTTCCTCGTCTATCCTAGGTCCCTTGGCTTCCTTGAAGCCTTTCCATGCGGGGAAGTTGGTAACATCAAACATCCAGCGTTCCATTACTCTCGCCTGCCCATCGTAGATGACTACAGCGATGCGTTCCACAAAGCCCAGGACAAGCTGCCCTTTTACGGCATCGACAGCATCACGGATCCACGAACATACTTTCGGATGTCTTGACTGGTGAACCGGTAAGTTATATGCTCGACTGGTAAGAAATGTCTGGGCCGGGTAGATAGAGCGATAGTATAGGATATTGTGGATGCAGATTGTAATGAATTGCGTGAATGATGTTAAGAGATTGTTAGCCTGGTTGAGGGGTACTGATTGCTGCTCGTCGTAAGGTTGTTGACTTTCCAAGGAGGCCATTACTGTAAAGAGTTATAGCGTTACTCGCTCGGCTTCCCTTCGGATGCCCTTCGGATATTATTCTATTAGCTTTGGCGCGAGATCCCGTGGTTTAGGTAAGTAGCTACTAGGTACATATATAGGAGACGCGTTGAGGGGTAAAATTTCAAGATTTAAGACGCGTTAAGTGGGAGCAGGGAAGTTTGTTCTTATGATTGGCGAGGAAGCTTTCTGGTCAAATAACAGGTAGGTAACACCGGGTGTCATGCATTACCACTAGGTCTCGACAGACCTGAACCTTGTAAAATCATGTAAGTACCTCCTTACACATGTAGCTATGATAGTTACACATGTGTGTAAATACTCGAAATTAAAGTAAAAGGTACACTTGATATGACGTACCTTACCTATGTACTTAGGTACGTAGATACTTAATATCTAAACGTTTTATATCGTCAACACGATTGTTGTATGTAACTGTGTAGCAAGTTTAGTATTTATGTGATGTGACTGCCCCCCCATAAGGACTTTCCAAAGTTGACCTTTTCTTGGGGATCGACACCACTTTTTAACCAACGCGTCGCGCTAACTTTTTGTAGTGGTTTAGTGGTATCGGAACTGCTAGAGCAATTAAGCAGTGTCGCTGCCCACACCTGCCCATTTGCCCATTTGCCCATTTAAAATCGTCGTCACACCTGCGGCCGTCCCACCTCCGTCCCACCTCCGTCCCGCAACTATTTTGACCGCTTTGAGACAAAATAGAAACATTTCTGTCGAGGCAACTATCAAAGCCACTATCTCGATTATATAAACCCCACATTGTTTCCCGACAGCAACAACAATATTTTTGAGGTTATTCAATAAAATTGCTTAAACTGACCGGGATCGCGCGACAAAGAATCGAGTACCCGACAATGGAGGACCAACTAGTCCAGGTCCTCGCCAATACTCAGTTGGCTGCCGAAGGTCCTAGAAAGCAAGCAGAGCTTGACCTGAAGCATGCAGCCAGCAATCCGGTATTCCCTCTATCCCTCGCAAATATTGCCCGGCATACGTCTATTGCGGTAGAAATCCGACAAGCTGCTCTGTCTGCTTTGCGACTTTTCATAGAGAGAAACTGGAGCGGGGAGAACGACGATGGCCCCGCCATCCCTATCGCCGATTCTATCAAGGATCAGATCCGACCTTTGGTTCTCGATCTTGCCTTGAACTCGGAGGATGATAGGAAGATTAAGACGGCCGCAAGGTACGGAAACCGAGTCGAATTAAAAGCATTGGTTCTATTTCTTCTTTACTGTGCTTGCAAGATGGCTGCTTTTTAAGCGCCTATTACGTCTTAGACAAGACACCTTACTATTTTCACAATTACTGACTGTCAGACTAGTTATTCGGTCGGCAAGATCGCTAATGTTGACTTCCCCGAATTATGGCCGTCGCTTCTTCCTACCTTACTCGAGATAATCCCGAACGGAAACGATAATCAGCTTCACGGCGCTTTAATAGTTCTCCGTGATTTGGTTGATGAGAGTCTTAGTGATGATCAATTCTTTTCTATGGCACGAGATATCGTCAAAGTCGTATACGAAGCTGCTATCAACGAAGGCCGGAAACCCATCCTACGTGCTCTTGCCGTCTCCGTCTTTCGTGGTTGTTTTGACCTCATGGATACTGTCAAGGAGGAGCACCCGAAGGAAGTGCAGGCGTTTGCAGACGAGGCGATGAAGGGCTGGTTTCCTTTCTTCCATCAGGTCATGAAGTTGAGACTCCCTGCCCTCGACTCTCAGACAACCGTACAGCCCGATCCCTGGAATGGAATAATCGCCCTTAAGCTTCAGGTTGTGAAATGTCTTCTGAAACTGAAGTACGTTTTCTCAAGTCTCTTGCTACCTGAGACGCCACATTACTTCCAGGCCATTTGGGAAGAACTACTGCTCCTCGAACCTGCACACGAACAGCTATATATTCAAAACGATGCCCAAGGCAGGCTGGAAGACTCTGATGGCCTTCCATACACCTTGGATTTCCTTGTTTTGGAGGAATTAGATTTCTTGAATGGTTGTTTGCGAGCCCCACCTGTTCGCAAGGAGCTGCAAGCCCAGTTGGCGGCTCATGCTTCTGCGCATGAGACACCATGGGTGCTGGACCTCATGAAACTCGCCACTTCCTATGCACTTATTACTAGAGAAGAGGAAGAATTATGGGATATAGATGTATCCCTTTACCTTGCGGAAGAGCAGTCCGTGAGCGCCAACTACACCCCTCGAACTGCTTGTGGGGATCTCCTAATCAAACTTGGCGAATGGTTGAACCAGAAGGCATTGGAAGGCCTCTTTGCTTATACGAAGAGTCTTTTTGTCGAGGACGCATCGTGGAGGAGGCAAGAGGCTGCTCTCTACTTACTTAACCAGATAGTGAATGACTTCCTCGACTGCGGTAAGACCGTACCTCCGGAGCTTGGTCAGGCATATCTGGAACTAGTAAATTATGCCATTAACCGTCCCGGTGAACCATTACTACGCGGACGTGGTTACCTGGTTGCTGGCATATTAGCCCAGTTTGACGGAGTAGCCGCTGCACTCCTGGATCGAACAATTGAGGCTATCGCAGCGGAGCAGTCTGAGCTTGTGCAGGTTGCTTGTATTAAGGCGGTCGAGGGATTTCTTCAGAGTGGAAATACTGCTGGCAACCAACAGATCCAAGCAAACGTGGTCAACGCTATTTCCCAATGGATGTCTGCGAGGGATATGTCCGACATCGAACAGGCGGACGATTTGCTCGTTACACTTACCGAAACCCTTCGAGCCGCTATCAATATCGATAAACGAGTAGCGGTATCCAACGATGTTCCTGCCCTAGATTTACTCTTCCTCATTGCCAAGCATGGTTCAACGAATTGGCAGGTATGTATTAAAGGATTCCATAAATTCGTTAAACCCTTTTGCATACTATCATGTATATATAACATTCTCTGGTAACGCTAACTTTCATTGATGCTTAGGTTACTATGCTTATTTGCGAGGAATTTGAGGACATCGTCAAAACGATGCCAGACCCAGTCTCATACCAAGCGCTTTGCCAGAAAGTCCTACCTACGCTGAATGGCGCATTCAACGTCGCCGATATTACTTCAGATAACCCACTTATTACGGTATGTTTAGTAGATCCAGTAACTGTTTGAAGTTTGTCAATAGGCCTAACTGGTTTACATAGTTTGCTACCGAATTAATGGCCGCTCTTACTCAGTATGCTTCGGAACCCTTACCCCCTGGTTTTGTAGCGGCTACTTTACCTAAGCTGAGCCGCCTGTTGATGGAGAGTAACGAAGGCGATATTTTAAGACCAGGTGCAGAATCGGTCAAATATCTTTTAGCACATGACCACGAGCAGGTACTCAACTACCACGACGAGCATAACAGGTCTGGCCTTGAGGTCTGCCTACATATCATTGACCGATTACTTGGCCCGTCTATAGAGGACAACGCGGCTTCTGAAGTTGGTGGTCTCGCAGCTGAACTTGTTGAGAAAGCAGGTCATGAACGACTTGGCCCATTTTTACCGCAACTCTTACAGGCCGTTGCCAACCGGCTAGCCTCGGCCGAAGCTGCTGGGTTTATCCAGTCTCTTATACTGGTCTTTGCACGGCTTTCTTTAGTTGGTGCCCGGGACGTCGTCGATTTCCTCAGCACGATCCAGATCAATGGACAGAGTGGTTTACAGGTTGTTCTAAGCAAGTGGCTAGAAAACTCTGTTAACTTCGCTGGGTATGATGAAATTAGACAGAAGTGAGTGAAACCCATTCGATTTTCCCCACCCCTGCTAACTTGAAAATAGTGTGATTGCTCTCTCTAAGTTATTCAGTTTGAATGACTCCCGGATTCTTCAGACGACAGTAAGGGGTGACCTTATCACACCTGCGAGTGATAGGATCATGACCAGGTCTCGTGCGAGGCAAAGTAAGTCTCTTCTTTTTACTTTACTGTGTATTATTACTCACTGATATCCAGCTCCAGATGAATATACCGCAATTCCTGCCCCCTTAAAGATCCTTAAGGTCCTGATTGAAGAACTTCTCTCAGCATCAGGGGCGAATAGCGCCGCCAATGTAGCAGCGGCGGCAGCGGCGGCTGAGTTTGCTGACGATGACGACGATGATGGCTGGGAGGATGACCCAGACACACTAGATCTTAACCTTGGTAGCGTTAAAAATGATCTAATGGGTTACCTTGAAGCTAACAACATGCGCCGTCGGGATGATGAAACCCAAGCTTACCTCACGGAATTCTTCCTCACAGCAGCGCGCGACAATATCGCCGGATTTGGGGAGTGGTACAACCAACTGAACGAGGACGAGAAAGCAAAACTAAACGAGATTTCGGCGCAATAGGCCTGCGCCTGGGGATGGTGATACCGCACGAAACATGAAAAAAAAATTCCAAAAGGATATCTCACGGTCGATAACTGAGCTCGTGTTGGAAGTTGGGAGAGGTGCTAGTCCAAATGGGTCATTCCAGTTTCCACATCAAAGGAATTGCAAAAAGATTGGTGTCCCGGCATTAATGGATTCAGTTGACTGGGGTAGAGGTGCGCGCGCATATTTGGGTACAGTATGCAGTTAGTAAATAATGCCTCGCCGGCTGTCTAGCTTGGGGACGTAGAACGAGGTCGCATGGGGGGAGAAGAAAAACCGAGCCGTAGCTATAAAGAGAATCGATGACTTCCATTATGTCTACTCAACTTTGGTGACGATGCTTTCGCTGCTTATCTCGTGTTTTGAGCGTCATTCGCGATGTATAGCGAAAATATAGATCCTTGTCTAATGAGATGTTATATTAGATACTTTTGCTCGGTAATGATAGCGAATGGATAGTTACAAAAATAAAAAAAAAATAAAAAAAGGTCGAATGTCTAATGAGGTGATATTTGATAAAGGGGTATTGTACCGTACGTCGTAATCTATTATCACAAAGTGACGATAGGACCAAAAAAACAGAGGCGCGGGACCAGAACAAGTATCATAGTGCTTGTTAAGCATGTGAATGAATGAATATTATTATGCATTTCAATTGAATCCCTCGACCGAGAATCCCCTATATTACCCTAAGTACCTAAGGTAGCTACCTATCCTCAACGAAAAAAAACAACAACGTAGTTACAAGAAGCGTGCTGGACAAACTCAATAATTACAATTCGTACTTTTCTCATCTATACTATAATTAATTACTGGTTGGCTGGATTTGGTTGTTTTGCTTTGACTTGTCGTCTCATCTCATACCTGATCATCTCGATTCGTAACAGTTCCATCCACTCATCCGTCCATCCATTCATCCGTTCCATCCAGTATGTAGCGTAGTCCAAGCCAAGCCAAGTTTTCTCTCTCTCAACAAAAGCTTCAGTTAGTCAGTCAGTTAGTCGTAACCAGAATCGTTTTTCGTTCTTGATCTCGTTCTCGTTCTCGTCTCATTACACATGTATACCCGCCCACAAGCATCAAGTTCAAGTTCAACTAGAAGTAGAAGAAGTAGTAGCCGCTCTGCCGGAAGAAGAAATGGAAACCACTATACAACGACGACAACGCCGGCCTCGCAACGCCCGCGATGAATTTCGTCGTGACCCCCCAAAGCAGCCAGAACGCCAGCCGTCCTAACGAGCCCGCTTCATACATGACGTCCCTCTAGGCGTCACCACCGCCGCCGCCGCCGCCGCCGCTTTTCATAAGGGCCCTCAAGCTAGCCATTTCGCGGCGGAGGCGCGCGTTCTCCCGCTTCACGCGGGCCGTCTCCTCGCTGTAGTCTCTCATGCGCGTGATCATTTCCTCCTTGTCGTCGCGCCCCTTGCCCTTGATGGCTTTGACGATCTTCCCGAGCTCACTATTGAACTTCTCGTACAAGATTTCGTTTTCCGCCATCGCCTCCTTGTACAGCTGGTCGATCGATCTGACCTTGCCCTCGGCCGCCCTCACCGTATTGTCCATGTCGTACTGCAGCTGGTCTTGCCGGTCTGACAGCTGCGCGACGAGCATGGGAACACGGTCCTCGAGGGCTCTCAGGCTCGCGGATAGCTTCCTCATGTCAAGTGTCGGAGTGCGTGGTAGAGATGAATTGACCTTGGCCATATCCGCAGCGATCTTTGAGAGCTCTAGCTGTAAATTGGCATCTACGTCTTCAATGGCTTTCTTTTCCGTTTGAAGACGCTCTCGTAATTTTTGCGTCGACTGCAATCGAAGCTTTCCTGGTGACTTATTCGGGCTAGATGTAGGTCTTGAGGCTGATTCGGTTGCTGAACTATTCTCCCGTCTTAGAGTTGGAATATTAGAGGTTGAAAGCGTCTTCGAATGGCCCTTCCTTGGCGATTCATTCGATGGGCTGACTATTTGGAACGCGTCTTCAAGGTTTTCCTTTTGTCGGGACGAGCGAATAGCTAGACTGTTGTATTGAGAGGGTGGGCTAGTTGGAATTCTAGAGGGAGGAGGAATACGTGGTCCAGAATTGAACTTTTCCGAAGTTTGCTTCATATGGGAAAGAGGTTGTAGCGGTTCGTCCTCCAAGGTTGCTGCCTCCATGAGGCTCTTGAGATCTGACAATGAACTCCGGCGTTTCCGCCTCGGTGTGGTAGGATAGCCGTCTTCACCCTCAGGTTCCCCAATTGTTTCGAGCTTTTGTGAACTGGTCGGCCGTGAGTAGGAATCGTCAAAGGCACCTGTGATAGGAGGCCTATCGCGCGACCCAGGTCGCCTTATCCTATTCGGACTGGACGGCGTACCAATTTCGGATTTTGTCCTGATTACCGGACTTCTAGCTAAAGTCGGGGTCGTTTCACCGGTAGCTGGGTTTCTGTTGTGTTTACTCAGTGTCCGCCATACAGATGGTCTAGTATCCAATTCATTCTTGCTGTTTTGTCTTGTCAAGAAGTTTTCGAACCCAAATTTCCTTCGTATAGAGGACGTGTTCGAGGCAAATGATCCGGTATGCGACCTCACGCTACGAGTAGTCGAATTCATTGATTCGAAGATAGACTCGGCTTGATCAATGCTTATACTGAATCCGCTTGGCCCATCATCAAATATTCGGTCACAGTCATCGACAAGCCTATCAAGAAGGTTGATATAATTATGTGCGTCCCCATCATCGACTAGGAGTTCTGCAAATGCCAAAGTGAGGGCGCCCCTGTCGCTATCATTTGCGCAACCATCGAGGAGATCGGCTAGCAGTTTAATCAGAGAAGTAAAGGCCCTTCGGTTTTGAGGTGCCATATCTCTAAAGAGGAAATGAACGAAGTCCGCAAAGTCTCCAGGAAGCTTCTTAGACGCTCTTTCTTGGAGCGCGTTTAACGCCTTAAGCGTTATAATAGGACCCATCTGTTCTCTCCAAGCTATGCGCACGAACTTCTCGAAAGCAACGAAAACGACATCGGGGGTGGAATCAGCTGATGTTTCAATATCGAAGGGACTTTCAATAAGTTTGTTGTAGAGGTCGTTTACGGAGAGCTCATCAACAGCGGACCTGTTGAGCAGCGTTCGGCCAATGAAGCTACCTTTGCGTGCCTGGAGACTAGCCATATAGCCCGTGAAGGTCTGCTCCAGTCGAACTAACGGGTTCTCTGGCCGGTCATCATCGGATCCACCAATCCGGATTCCGTCCCTACTCTTGGTGGAGCCATGCAACGAGTTTGCGTCAACAGAGCTATTAGAACGGCTGAGACGACCAGGAAGAAGGATGGGGGCATCACCCGTTAATGTACGCTGGTGTTTGTGACCGCTGCTTGTGTCTGAGTTACTGCTCCCACCTAGGAAGCTAGAGAGGTACTTCACGGGCGATGTAGCTAGGAAGGACCTTGTTTTCTCGGCTTTATTAGAAACACTTAGGCCCCGAAGTACCTTTGTATGAAATGATACCATCGCAGCGGTAAGCCCTGGGTTTCCAACATTGAACTGGGTGCTGAGAAGTTGAATCACTGCAATTTAATTAGCAAAATTTCCGCGTTTCTCCAGTAACGAGAACTTACCTCTCCTAGCAAGTGTTGGGAGGAAATCATCAAGCCCCATCTCGTCGATCGCCTTCTTCCCATTAAGTCCTACTGTGATTACCATCACCTTCCTCATACTTCCTGTCCCCGTCTTCACATCCGAGCATATCTCTACGCCGTAATGGCCAACAGGCGCACCTTTGGTACCCTTTTCGTGGTCTATAACGATACGAATCGGAGCCGGTTCCTTCCGACCTTCTATTAGTTGATCGAGGCCTTCTTGGAAGACTGCGGCATACAACCCTAGGCCAGTATCAGGCATTCTTATAGATCGTAAAGTCCAACAAGGATCTTCACGCTCCTTTTCTGAGAACCTGCCTTCTACTCTGGCCTTAACAACTTCTTCACTCCACTTTGCGGCTTTGCCTTCGTATAATTCCTGAAGCACGAAGCACCGTGAAGTAGTTGCCGTGTTTGTGACGAATTCACCCGCGTTAGCGCCTTTCATCTCATTCAACGAAGTCAACCAGACTATACGCCCATCTGACGATTCTGTAAAACGAATATCAGCTAGAGGGTGCCAACCAGCGAATGCTAGCTCATAGGAACCTGGGCCACCAGCAGCATTTGTCATAGAAACCAATAGACCGGCAGGTGATGGCTTGTCAATCTCGCGTAGTAGGTCGCGTGCTGACGTGTTGGCACCGTAAACCTTTCTTACGATCACCACGCAATCTGAAAAGAGCAGGAAAATGCCAGCTTGGTCGTTCAGAATTGGTTGTGTAGCTGTACCAAGTTGGTATGGAGCGGGTATCTCAGAAAAGTCAGCCGCAACAATTAGCCGGCCAAGCGGCTCGAGGTCACTAGGCCAACTCTCAATCATATGCCGTAGGCGTGTATTGATATGAGGTTTATCAGTAAGCGGATCATCCATGGAGCAAATATTGGCAATGATATCCCTGGCTTTTAACATAGGTTGGAGGGCAGGATGAGTAATTGGTAGAGAGCCAACAATTTGGTCGATAACCAAACTATACCTTGGCAACCGCTGCACAGGCTCGATGACAGTAGAGCGAAGGTGTTGCTCTCCAGTGACAGCTACTCTTTGTGAGAAGCTGGATTGCTGGCTGACGAAAGATGTAATTAGCTGGGGGAAATTTTGACTTGCTCGAATGTAGTCCTGATAGCAGTCGGTGAACTTTGGAAACCACTCTAGCATGACCTTTGCCATTGCTAAAGCTCCGCTTGCATCTTTCGGTTTTGCTATTACATTCCCCGATACGCTTACTCTCGAGGATGCCGTACCAGATTCCATATCCTTCACCGCATCCCCTTCGGTATCTTCCATTATCTGTCGTAATGCTTGCATGAAAGCTGTATTAACTTCCAAAATTTGATCAGCCGACCTAGGGAATAATTTCTCGACGTCCTCTTCAGAAGGACTAAAGCTTCCTGGTTGTTGGTCCTTGGCCTTTGCCTATACTCAGGTGCGAGATGATTCACCAGCTCATCTATCTTCGCCACATAGCGTTCCTCAGTCTCTAGAAGTTCGTCCATTTTTCGCCGCAATTCCGCCTTCTGCTGTTTGGAAAAGGATCTTGTTCTGTTCAGCGCACTCGGCTTGGAGGGGCTCGTCGTAATCTCGAAGTCGGTAGAAAAACAGGTTCACCGAATAACTTAACAATAGGCGTGTACATTCCATACTGTCGTAGAGTTGGGTCCAAAATATCATCCTCGTCTTCGGGAACATCCTCCAGGTCAATAGGTTGGAGAGGGCTAATGGACCCCGGTGGTAAAACAAGATCAATGTCGATATTATTTATATGTTGCGTTTGGAGGGCAGATTGGAGCTTCTGAATGACGTCGAAGGCGGTATCTGCCCTGACCATCGACTTAGCAATATCGGCGGCATGTTGTTCACTGAATAGCGCGGGCAACGAACTGGGTCGACGATTTCGAATGGTGGGATATTGACCTCTAATATGAGCCTTGACATGCTCTGGTAGTTCGTGAAAGTACTTGAATAAACCGAAGGCTAAAGCTCGATAGACCTCGTCGCCTTGAAACTCGCGGGGTAAATAGTTGACAACATTATAGAAAGGCGAGTTCGGGGATATGGTAAGTCGAGGGAATGATTGGAAACCGGCCGGGGTATATACGTGAACCTGGACTCTTGAACTGTTTAAGGTATAATTTGCGGTCGTTGATGGTCCGTGAAGTATGAGCAAGGGGAGGTGACCCAGTAAGGGGTCAGTAGCTTGATAAAGAGTGAGATGATCTGGCGATAGAGCCAGTTCCTCGGTGACGCGAACCATGGCCGCCTCAGTAGGCCTGTCGCATCATGCTCCAGACCAGGGGGAAACGAGTGTGAGGTCGACAAAGAGACCCGACGAATAAGTTAAACGAGGCAAACGTCTTCGGACCAGGTTGGTTATTTTAGTAAACAAGCTTGGGTTGGCTTCTTGTGCGCGTCGAAA
Source organism: Entonaema liquescens (assembly GCA_902805475.1). Classification (NCBI taxonomy): domain Eukaryota; kingdom Fungi; phylum Ascomycota; class Sordariomycetes; order Xylariales; family Xylariaceae; genus Entonaema; species Entonaema liquescens. The sequence continues at coordinate 1,451,444 of CADCSX010000001.1, read as the reverse complement.
GCTGCAGATGATTGTTTACTTCGATAGCAAGCAACAAGGCACTACGCTGAATTGATAGTACACAAGGCCACCGGCAACAAGGAATGATGCATGCAATCTAGTAGAAGAAGGTATAATGGAAATTAAAAAATGCGCAAAAGGATCAAAACAGTATCTCAATAATTGCAATAATTGCAATGCACAACGACAGCCTCGAAGTCCTCCAAGAGTGCTATTGTGGGAAGCATCATTTGCGGTCAGGGACGAGACGGCTAAGACTGGGATTAGACCGGAAGTGGGTAGGGTTTCTATTTTTTTGTGGTCCCCTCGGGGATTTAGTTAGGTTTGCCGAACAAACGCGACAGTTTGAAACCGCGTTTCGATATTTCCAACCCCACCTTATTCCCCCAAGAATTTCTAATTCCCCTAAGAAAAACCCCCCAAAAATAGGTCAGTCTAAATGTTCTGTGTACCTTCTATATGCTAGTACTATGTATGTTATGTAAATCTAGCAACGTGCACTAGTCTGCTTAGATCATACACCATATATCACACATGTATACATGTTAGTTTATACATGTTAGTTTAGGTAATTCGTGTTGCTACGGACCTAGCCGTAACAAATATCTACCTAGGTAGGTAAAGCAAGGCCATCTCCGACCCGAGGTTGTCTTTTCGACAAACAGCAGTTTCTAATTATATGATACGTCAGTCCACTACCAAACCTTGCCGCCTGCTTTATGACAGAATAATTACAATATCTACAGGCTACTTTGACGTACCTATTAGATATTTCGATAATGTCTAGCCAGAGAGACACGGGCATCCCACTTAATCACGCTCCCGACGGAGTCGGCTATAAGCTTTTGGAGCTACCCCCTGAGCTACTTACCCTACTAGAATCAGACACGCCTCCCACGTTAGTAAATCATAAAGTAACTATAATAGATCTCTGGAAAAGATCCTAATGATATTTCTGTTGTATAGCTTAACCCTAGAGTCTTCAACCAATTCGGCCGTGTTGAAGAATGGTACTCAGTCGTGGGGTCTGCGCCAGAAGAATACATCAAATGCTTTAATCCTACTCAAAACTTCTGAGGAAACAGCCTCTTCGTCTTCGGAGGTTCCGGGAGCAAGCTTGGATGCTATTGCAACGATTCACGACACGATAGAACTTGTCCCAGAATTGGCCGTAGCAGCAGCTCCCGTTGCAAAGGGCAAATGGCATGAGAAATTCGCCCGGGGAAGGTAGACTTACAATAATTTAGAGAGTATAAGAAAATAATAACTCAAGCAACCCCATGACTGCCCCGGGCAGTATCAATTAATCATGTTTACTGATACGTTAGCAAAACCGTATGTTATTTTTAAAATTTGAACAAACTGAGGCCATTGCCTCTTTGTCATACCATCTCACTCCCGGTCCCTCGTGTTAGTAATTTTCTAGAAGACACTAACCCCAGCTACGGACGCAATCAGAGAGTAGGACAGATTCTCTCGGGAATACCCTACATATGATATGCTGTATAGGTTGTTCTAATAATGTCGCCGGTATAGATTGCTAGGTAAGAAGGACACGGGATCTACAATCTTGCAGGATGAACCTTGTCGGCACGTGCTTGACTTCTCTTTACCATGCTACATTTACCTACAATAGAAGGTACCCAAGAGGTATATTTAGTAGTACTTAGGTACATATATCCGGTCCAAGGATTCGGTAACGGTAAGAAGTACGTATTAGGTAATTCCGGGTACGAAATAAATACATAAATAAATACATATCCATGTAGGTATGTACTTTAGATAACTACCTCTTATTACTGCTCTTATTAGAAACGTTGTTGACTTGAGTAAGTTACCATGAAGCCTAAATCGACGTTGAGCTAGAAAGCTCAGTAAGTACCTAGCTAATTGTCTGAATATAATAATGGAATGACCATCTGGTGGTTTATCTCGGGATAAGTCTGACGAACATTGGCTTTAGCTGCATTGCTGTGGCGGTTAACCGAGCCAATGCTCTAAGCCAGGGCGAAAAGTTCCCGTTATGGCGATATAACGAGAAATGAGCTCAGAGAAAAGCATTGTGCAAATGCTGAACCTTCGATCAGGCTACAATAAAAGATAACGATAGCCTACCAGAGCCTCATCTTATCTTCTTCCTTTACAAGCCAGAACCTTATCTTCTTGTCTTCAAATTAATTTAGTCTCGCCATCTCTCCTATCTGGTAAAAACCTGAAGGTGACACGCATCCTCGCTTCGCATACCCAGTCCTTCTTTGTATATAAGGCTCTTGTTAAAACTGTATTCCAGTAGCAATCAAATCAGTGTTAGTATTGCGACCGGTCGTCATCAGATGGAACCTGTTATAGAACTATTGGATTATCGTTCTATTATCGATTCGTCAAAGTATGGATATGAAACTGGCTATTGTTAGGCCAACTATTCTATTGTAATGACAGCTGTCGCTGCCGTTTGCTACAATCTCAGAGAGCGGGGTTTCCTTTCCTTCAAAAAAAAGCCAACCTGATTCGAGTCATCGTCAACCGTGATTACCTTAGGTAGTGACGTTTTCTTACAACCTCACCCACATATAATTGGTGAAATGGCGCTCCTGCCTTCCGGCGCCCAAGTAACCCAGGAGATAACAATTCGAACCTTCCTTACCATAACGACCAGCTGCGAGCAGTGGATACATTAATATTTTTTTGTCATTAATATTTTTTCGTCCGCCTTTTGCCAGCTGCACTACATTCATTTCACTTTGTCCACCTCACTTTGTTTGTCTCCTTCCTGCAATCCTTGGGTATCTAGTCCAGTCAAGCACTTTCGCACATCAGAGCCGTCGCCGACGTACCTACTCAGCACCTTCAGTACCTCAGGTACGTATGTGGCGGCGGGTATATATGTGCGAAATTTTCTACGTCGAGTTTGGACAAACTTTCTTTTGATACCTTTCTTTTTGATATATCTACCTCGTGGTATTCTTGCATTCTTCACAGACAAGTCTTATGCCTTGTCTGCCCATCGATCGCATATCACAGACCGTGGACATATCCTCAGCTCAACACAACCCTCCCAAAGGTACATCTGAATAAGGCTTTCACCAGTCTGTCTATTGGTAGTCGCCTCGCGGTACATAATACTACTGTATCAAGTTGCAAGCACCTTACAGTACATATCTAACCTTGGTCAAACTTTCCTTTCTAGGTAAGCAACTACATATTTTCTACAGTTTTATAGGCGCTCAGCATGACAGTCAGCTTTACGGGTTTTGACGTTTTGACATTTTGAGAAGTTAATACTCTTCTTATCTTTTCTCTTCACTCTTTCCATTTCCGCTTTCCATTTTTCGTTTTCTGTCTTCCTCCTTCCTTCTTTCCCCCCTTCTTTCTGTATCTCCAACATTCAAAACATGTCGAGTGTTACTTCTTCGTTTGGCAACTGCCTACATTTAGCGCTGATCCCCTTGGGATTTTCTTTAGGCGCACTCTTTCTGGTCCCCCTTTCTTTCCATATCACAAATGATATGCATTTTAGCATGGTCGCTCAAGCGCTAATACGTATGGGACACAGGTTATCCAAGGCCGTATTTACCGGTCGCCTAAGGGCTCATACTCGTTGTCGCAAGTCCAATCGACACGAGGCTATCAATAGTCCTGTTCCTCCGGAATCGCACTGCTGCTCCGGCGCCAAAATGGGACAACAGCGGAATCCTATTATGATAGATGACGATTCAGATGACCAAAACATGTTGCAAAACGTGATGGAAATTGATGACGAAGTCTCTGACAATATCCCTGACTACTACGAAGGTGTTAACGAGTTCGAGGACTTCGAGGATTTCGTAGATCTTTCTGATGACTCTGGTGCCAAAATACCGTCAGCTACCAATGGCTCCTGCAAAGATCATGTCAAGTCTGTCTTCCCAGATATTTGTTTAACCTATCTAGACCGGATTGTTGCCGAACATGATTACAATTCGGATGCCACCATTGGTGCTATTCTCGACAGTCAGGAAAAGGGCGAGAAATATCCAGTTCAACCCCGTGTTCTGAAGCGCAAGCGAACGGAGGATGACGACGGCGAGATTGAGGGAGATGATGAAGATGAAGACGAGGGCGAGATAGCCAAAAAGGCCGAGAACGCTGTCCTTAAAGAGGCCAAAAAGAGACTGGAGCAAGTAGACTACTACTCAACTACGGTCAAACACTCTGACTATAAAGACATGGCAAAAAACTTTTTAGCTTCTGAGGTATGCCTAAATAGCCATTTGATTCCCCTTTTCTAGATAATTTAGCAGCCTTTTCTTTGATTACAGAAGCTAACATTGTTATAGTACGTTATCGTTTTTTATTTCATAGTCTTGCAATTTCCCGTCGACATCCCAATGTCACGGGGAAGGTCTAGATTATAGACTTAGTTCATACTAACATATCCCAGCTTCCCAAAAGTACCTATGCCCACGATCAAGAGCCTGCTACGTGCCAATAGAGGATTTATTTTCGAGACGTACACAAAAATGGATGAAGCTAGTCGCAATTGGGACAACGCAAGACCTCCTTGGGCTGAAAAGCAACGACCGTCAAAAGCAATAGTATCGTTTTTACCGGATCGTATCGAGAATCTAGACCCAAACGCTTACGGTAATGAGCAGAAGGCAGCGATCGCTGAGTTACGTGCCGCTAGAGAATTAAAAGCAATCAGGGATGCGGAAGCTGCCCGTAAGGCGGACGAGGAGAAAACTTTGCGCATGCGAAGTCGACCGGTGAGGTAGTTGAGTGCGGTTGTTGTTTTGATGAATTTGCCCTCAACCGGATGATCCATTGCAGTGGTGAGGATCTCCACTGGTTTTGTCGGAATTGCATGAAATCGCAGGCAGAAACAAACATCGGCCTAGGTAAATACGAGATATCATGTATGTCTATGGACGGATGCGATGCCGGTTTCTCCCTAGACCAGAAGAAGCAGTTTCTTAACAAGAAACTGCGTGTGGCCCTAGAACGACTCGAGCAGGAGGCGGCATTGCGAATGGCCGGTATTGAGAACCTTGAGACTTGTCCGTTCTGTCCCTACGCAGCGGAATACCCCCCTATCGAGGTTGACAAGGAGTTCACCTGTGTCAACCCTGGTTGTGAAAAGGTTAGCTGTCGCCTATGCCATAAAGAGACACATATACCAAGGACCTGCGCCGAAGCCTCTGTGGACCATGGTCTAGATGCGCGGCATGTTCTTGAGGAGGCGATGAGCGCAGCGCTAATACGCCGTTGTCATAGCTGTAAGAACTCCTATCTTCCAGGAAGTATATGCATTCAACTGACACCTGAGCTATAGGCCAAAACCCTTATCTGAAGTTAAACGGCTGCAACAAGATTCACTGCACCAAGTGTGGTGCGTTGCAATGTTATGTCTGTCGCCAGGCTATTACCGACTATGGACACTTCGATGATACAGCGAGAGGTGGCAAAAATGGCCAGTGTCCGCTATTCGATAAGACCGAGGAGCGTCACCAACAAGAGGTACAGCAAGCGGAAGAGAAAGCCCGCCAGAAAATGTTGGAAGATAATGCTGATATTGTAAGTTATTCCTTTCACTTATCCTAAATTATTGGGTTGTTACGATCCATTTCAACACGACCCTGTTAGTCCAAGCTTGTCTCTAATTTTCCTGTTGTACAGAATGAGGACGTGCTCAAGATCAAAATATCAGAACAGGTCTTACAGGATGATCAAAGGCGTAGAAAGGGCAATGCGCAGCAGCAGCAGCCGCCTGTTCCTCCCGCTTTAGCGCAAGTTATTGCGAACCATGTTATCAACTATCCAGGGCGCCCACACTATCCGCCTCGTCCAGCAGGACCGTATCGTCGTGCACTTCCTCATCTGGCTCAACCTGTAGGCGTACCAGGCGTACCCGGCGACCCTGGCGGCCCCGGCGGCCCCCATGCTAGAAACGGGGTCATCGGGAACATGATGCCCTTAATACATGTACCGGAAAATCACATACGGCAAGTGCTAGGTTTTCAACAGCAACTGGTGGGGCTCAGAGCTGAAGCACCGCCTCAAGCCAGAGTGGCAGCGGGACAAGTCCCTCAGAATGCTCCTCCAATTATGCAAGCCGCCGCGCAGCAGCGCCCGGCAAATCCGTTAGTTCCTGGACGTCAACAAGGACCTCAAGTACTGCAGCAACGCCCCTTCAACCAGTTGCCCCAACAGCAGCTCGCAGGTGATTTTGATCCGCTCTACCATAATATGGATGTAGGAGGTGGGGTTCCAAACGTTGAAAATCAAAATGCTTTCAACTACGACCATTTCCGATTCTAACTGCCGTTTATCTGCGGGTTTCGTTATAACGCGCCTGGTCCCTTACAAGCCCTGTTTATGGGCGGACAAAATTCACCTTTTTTAGGGGTATCCAGAAGGAGATATACCCTTCGTACTCTGGTTGCGTTTTTTTTCTCACCAATTCTCTGAAGTGCCCAATTCAATGCACTAAATACGCTGTCAAAGGCGAGGTTATGGAATGTTATGCATATGACCTTGTTTACTCTACGGTCTAGAAATTCTGACACCTTCACCTTCAGGAGGTCTGCCGGCTTGGAGTTAGGGGAGACATAGCATTGCAGCATACGATTTGGGGCGTTCAAGGAGGAGAAAGTGTGTGTGTTTTGTTTCTACTAAAATCTTTCTATTCAACTTTCTAATCGAGTGGTCGAGGCTATATCATGGCACTATTACTAATGACATAGTAGCGCCGACAGGCCCAGCTATAGGGGATCAGTTGACCAAGAAGCTATCTAGTCTATACACACCTGTACAGATGGCAAAGACGGCATTTACCATCGCTTATAGCGATATTTCTGTCCCAAGTCTCCAGCTTGGTTCGGAGAAAGTTTCTATAGATACCCCAGATAGCCGTTACTAGTGCATATAATTTCATTCTAACCTAATGTTCCCGCGTGCTTCTCTTCGCTGTAACTTCGCTGCTCTATGTTTCTCTATTCTTTTTTCGTTTGTTTTGGTTGTCTGTGTTAACACCAGCAATATTTCTCATTCGCAACCCACTCGATATTGCGAACATCCTCGTCCCCGTACCACATCATGCTCGGTATACTATCCTCATCCCGCTCTACCCAGCGGTGCTGTAACCCGCTTTGATCGATCAGCTTCTTGATCGTAGGCGACGGGTTCCACAAGTCGACCTTTCCCAAATGCCACCGGGAAGCCTCTCGCAGGGCGGCTTGTATGACAGCCGTAAACGCCCCCTGTATATCTTCACTCAAGTTCTCATTCCCGTCCTCAGAAGCCTCCGGCTCGACGACGAGTCGCAGTATATACAGCGTGTTCTTATCGACATGATCGGCTGGCGCGCCGCTTCCCCGTAGTAGTTCCGCGACCACACGGCCCAGACTCGGCGGCCTTCGGGTCCGGCTACCGCGCCCTTGGTAAATGGCGGGACCACTCCGTCGTTACTGGTTTCTTGGGGAGAAGTTGTCTTAAAGAGGATGGAGGCGATGAAGTCATCTCTGTATAAATGCCACCGGAGAGTATCATGGTCAGGCGCGAACGCTACGCTCGTACGATGTGTTTCACTCGCCGTGCGTATGAGTTTCTCCTTCAAAAGCTGTTCGTCCCGGCGACAAAGCGGTTCCAAATTATCATATGTGATGGGTGTCGTAATATTTCCCCCTTTCTCACCCTCCTCAACCTTAACAACCGGGAACTCAACGTGCAGACTGGGAAATGCGGCCCACCCCTTTTTCGCGTAGTACGTCTTGCCGATATCCGACCACAGCGCCGAGCACACGGCCTCTCGGCCGCCCTCGGCTTGCCAGCCCCGCAGCGCAAGCCCGAGCTCGTTCAGCATGCGCGCGGCATACCGGTTCCCCCGGTACTCGGGGTACGTGAAGACGGAGCCGATGCCGTGGCCGACGCCGTCGTCGCGGACTGTTGCTGTGGTGGCGCTGGCGTTGTCGTCGTCGGGAGTGGCGACTAACACGCGCTTTCGGATTGACTCGCACGAGGCGAGGACGGGGCGGGGACTACCGCTGTCCGCCGACCAGGCTGAGTCCGTAAGAATCCAGTGCGTCATGCCGCCGTCGCGTGTCAGCGGGATAGTAGTTAGGTACGGCTCGCGCTTGAGGTACTCGTCTAGAGTCAAGGCACCGCCCCATTCCCTGTGGTTCAGGGTCCAGGTCCGGCGCTTCTCGGCGTCGGTTGGGTGTGCGAGGACCAGGGAGGGGGCGGTGGCGGAGGGGAGAGCGTAGGTGTCTTGGGAGGCTGAACCCATTTTATCGACTGGTATTTGTATGTATGTATAAGTCCAATACGGAAGGAATCAAGCAAGTAGTTAAGCCTTGCCTTCTGCAAGATTATATATATAAGTATAACGGTAGGTAGCAAAGCTTCAAAAACCCAGGCGGATTTCGACGGTGAGGGTTAATTGTAGCGAAAAGACGTTTTCTGCGAGACTTAGCAACACTCGGACGGTTAAAGGAAAGCTCGAATGTCTTGGAAACATGCCAACAACAATGCTAACGCCAGACTACTAAGCGAGAACAATGAAAAGTTAAAAAAAGAAACCTGTAGAACATGGTAAAAGTACCGTAAACTTGTATATATACTCTTGACGTATGGACCCTAAGATAAGGGGATCCCAGGATGAAACCCGGTGACCAGCCGATATGCATGTACGCCCACGAAGGGGGACTAGTCCATTACCTCGAACCACGGTTATAGGAAAAGAGAAAGGGGGGTCAGGATGGTCTAATACTGCATAGGCCGGGACCCTGTAGGATTTTATGTAACAAAATGCAGATGTTCCAGGAATCCGGTGAATGTACCGGTCTCGTAGGATGTGCTGAGCCGCTCCGGCTCTCGAATCTCGGGACCGGGGCTTCGGCGGACCACTTGGTCGAAAGGGGTAATAATTCGATATCGGTATTATGCCTATCTTTTTCGCCGTGTTGATTATACAATACTGAAATGACATCACTGTAAGAAACATAACGAAATACATACCTTTTTACTAGAAGGATCCAAAGCAATGGGTCGAGTTAAGTTGGCGAGTCTACAATCACTGCAAAAGGCGGACTAATAAGCTGAGCGGGATGGGGCTTGAGGCAGGTGGGTCTCGGTTATACCGCGAACGTTTGTGGGGCATCATGCCGACGCAACCCGCCTCAAATTTAGGTGTACAGGTCAACTTATAGGTGGACTTACATGCGAATGGGCTCTGGTGACCTTGATCATTACATATTATACTCCATCATCACACCGCACGGACTGGAATGCCATTGGACGCTAATGTAGGTGTAGACAGGTTCATTGCCTCGAATCCGGGATTTAGGTTGTAGAATTAGACTTGTGTCTCAAACCGTCTTCTTATTAGGAACGCCTCGCGCCCGCTATATTTTCCTTTATGATCCTATCAATGTCCATGACCATCATCGGGTTCTCCCCTCTCTTCCGGATCTAGCTTGATCAGGGTATCGATTCTCATTATGCTGATACACGCTTCCACCGCACTCTTTAGCTGTCGAACCTTGCTTATGCTGGGTTCTAATACGCCTGCCTTCACTTCATCCACCACTTTTCCCTTCATCAGATCCAGGCCGTAGTTTTTGTAGTTCTTCTTTTTCGCAATTGTCTTCTCGTCCTCGTTGGCTTCTCCGTCTTGTGTCCGCTGCGATAGAGCGTGTCGGGACCGTAATTGCGCCACCAGTTCGCTTGCATCCTTAGCAGCATTGACAGCCAAGGTCTTAGGGATAACGAGGAGCGACTGTGCAAACTCTCCAATTGCTAGCTGCTCTCTTGAGCCGACTGTGCCTGCAAACTCTTCTAGATAGATGTGCAGTGCGGTTTCTACTGCTCCACCGCCAGGTACAATACTGCCACTCTCTAAGGTTCGCTTAACTGCACATAGTGAATCGTGAACAGATCGCTCCATCTCGTCAAGTGTGAAATCGTTGGGTCCTCGAAGAAGGATAGAGGCTGACGAGTGCGTTTTAGTACCCTTAACCATGATACACTCATCGTCTGAAATACGTTCTTGAACCACTTCTTCGGCGTGGCCCAGGTACGAAGGTTCGAAACGCTCATCACCGTTCAGATCGGAGAGCGTGCTCAATAGGGTCGCACCAGTAGCCTTTGCAATTCGTCGCAAGTCTTCCTTCTTGCATCGCCGCACAGCCATAGCACCACGTTCGATGAAAAGCTTCAAGCACATGTCGTCAATACCCTTGGTTGTCAGAATAACATTTGCTCCAGCCTTGAGTATCATCTCCACTCTCTCGATGACCATTCCCGACTCTCGTGCGCGAATCTGTTCGAGTTGTTGAGGATCATCCACCGTGATTTGTACGCCTAACTTCATCCTTTCCTTTTGTAGGTTCATGTCCAGTACTGCAATCTTGGCATCCAGTATCCTCGTATTCATTGCCTGCGATGCAACGGTGCAGTTCAAAGCATAGCCCTTAACCAAAACAGATTCTAAAACGCCCTTGCCATGTGCTTTTAGGATGTTAACTGCTTTGACGGGGTATTTCACCTCGCTGCGGTTATTTGTCGTCTTGACTGCTTGGAGAGCATCAACAACCATGTTAGCGAAGAAGTCAGAGTCGGCGCCAATAATCTTGCTGGACATGGACGTCTTGGCAATGTTGATAAGGGATTCGCGGCCGAGGTTTTCCACCTTAGTGCTGACGTTCTCATTCATGTATTTGATAGCCTCTCTCAAAGCAAGTCTGTAGCCCGTGATAATAGTAGTTGGATGTATTCGGTTCTTCATAAGCTCGTTTGCTCGTCGTAGAAGTTCAGCAGCGATAAGTACTACGGAAGTTGTGCCATCACCGACTTCTTTATCTTGTTGCTGCGCTAAGTCGACAAGGATCTTTCCAGCGGGGTGTTCGACATCTAGTAAACTTAGGATAGTCGCGCCGTCGTTGGTCACTGTAACATCCTATAACGGTCAGTTATGGAGCAATCCACATATAGGATTATGGTTTGCGTACTCCAATATCGTCCACCATCATCTTATCCAGACCGCTGGGCCCAAATGAGCTCTTGACGACATTCGCTATGGCTTGGGTAGCAAGGACTATACATATAAGTTAGCAGTATATAACAACCTTAGGGAGCAAGGAGCTATACCATTTTGATCCCTAATATCTGCACCAGAGATCTTCTGGCCACCGAGGAACAAAGTCCCATTCGAGGGTTGCTGAAACATAGAAGCCATCTTATATGAACCTTGTTATACTTAATACAAGTAACGGACAACTTCCAGTGTAGTTGGAGAAAAGAGGGGAATTCTTTATAATCGGAGCTGCCAGGCTGCTTCGATATTTTGTTAGGTGAAGCTTCCAAAGCACCCACCTAAACTTGGGAACTTTTTTGCGGAAGTAATGGTTATTCCTAGTCCGATAATAAAATGCACGGACCCTATTTTCCTTATCTACCCCTCCAAAAAGTGTTTTGGACCCCTCGAACCCCTCCATTGGGAGAGAAGGGAAATCGCGGGGCATCCCATTGAAATTTCAAGCTCGCGTTATTGCTACGAAGTACTTCGTTAGGTACTGTTTTATTTTTATCCAGGCGGCACAGGCACATTCATTATCTACTTCACTCCGGTGTGAGTCAAATCTTGGGCGCGACATTCCCAAAAGTTTACCACATTGATTTTATTTTGTGGTAACAACTTCATCTTATTTTACAATTCAACCATTTGGAAAGAGAAACTTATCATTTGCGTTATCCTATAGCAAATCACGAGACGACAACCATGGAGGAGAATAAGCCCGTCGAACAATCCAAGAGTGCCCTTAAAAAGGCCGAAAAGGAAGCGAAGAAGGCCGCCGAGAAAGCTGCAAAGGCGGCAAAGCAAGCTAATCTTCCAATTGTCGGCTCGGGTGGAAAGAAGGCAGACGATATCATTGGAATTACCTCGTCCAAGGCGGACAACTTTGCACAATGGTATCAAGAAGTTGTGCTCAAGGCCGAGATGGTCGAGTACTACACTGAAATCTCCGGTTTCTATATTATGCGCCCTGCGACCATGTATATCTGGAATGTCATTCGCAAATGGTTTACGGAGCATATCGAGGCTATGGGAGTTGACGAGACCAACTTCCCCATGTTCTTATCCCAGAAGTCCCTAGAAAAGGAGAAGGACCATGTCGAAGGTTTTGCCCCTGAACTCGCATGGGTAACAAAAGCGTGAGTCAGAATATTATTCTCATATTCACGCGAATCCATTCCAGGCACATACTATCGCAGGAATGGCCCATACCGGATAGCAGCTAATTATAGGTGATCACATAGTGGTGATAAGAACCTCGAGGTTCCAGTCGCAGTTCGTCCTACCTCCGAAGCAGTCATGTACCCTTACTACGCAAAGTGGATTCGTAGCCACAGAGATCTCCCCTTCAGATTGAACCAATGGAACTCAGTCGTGCGATGGGAGGCAAAGCAAACTACCCCTTTCCTGAGGGCACGAGAGTTCTTATGGCAAGAAGGTCACACCGCACACTTGACCGAAGAACTTGCTGGAAAGGAGGTCTTAGAGATTCTTGAGCTCTATGCTGGTGTATATGAACAGCTCCTAGCGGTCCCCGTTGTGCGAGGCCGAAAGACTGAGAACGAGAAATTCGCTGGTGGATACTACACAACTACGGTAGAGGGCTATATCCCTTCCAACGGACGAGGCATTCAGGGCGCCACATCGCATTGTCTCGGTCAAAACTTCAGCAAGATGTTCGATATCACCGTTGAAGACCCGAATGAGAAGGGAAAACACATCAACGTTTGGCAGAACTCTTGGGGTCTATCAACCCGTGTTATTGGTGTGATGGTTATGATACATGGTGATGATAAGGGTCTGGTCCTTCCTCCACGAATTGCCAAGGTCCAGACGGTACTGATCCCCGTCGGCATCACCAAGAGCACTAGCGCTGAGGACAAGGCCAAGCATAGCGATAAGTTCGCTACTATTAAGGAGACTCTTAAGAAGACAGGCGTGCGCATCGAGGATGACCTGAGAGAGGGCTATACTCCGGCCTGGAAGTTCAACGATTGGGAATTAAAGGGTGTCCCTCTCCGTCTGGAATTCGGACCAAAGGATGCGGCCAAGGAAGTTGTTAGCTTCGCTCGCCGAGATACCGGTGAGAAGGGTACCATTCCTCTTACTGATCTTGCTACAAAGGTCCCCGAACTCTTAGAAACCATCCAAAGTGATATGTACAACAAGGCGGAGAAAGCATACAGGGAGCACCGTGTTATCGTCAAGAAGTGGGATGACGTCCTTCCTGCTCTGGATGCCAAGAACGTCGTTATCATTCCCTTCTGTCTCGACGGAAAATGCGAGGACAAGATTAAGGAACTCACAACTGGTCGCACGGATGAAGACCCCAACACCCCAGAAGCGCAGAAGGCTCCATCAATGGGAATGAAGAGCTTGTGTATTCCCTTCGAGCAGCCGGAAGGCCTAGTCAAGGGAGAGACCAAGTGTCTAAACCCAGAGTGCGAACGACTAGCCGGAGAGTTTGTTATGTTCGGACGAAGCTACTAGTTAAGCAATCGATTGCTAAAGGAAATCCTTCTTATATCTCATCGCGGAGGTGTATGTGGAGTCGGTTAGGTGGGTGCGGTTAAGATATCACATGTAGCAGCGACGTGCGCTCTCAAGTTACAGAGTATGGTAGTTCTGCTTTAGGAATCATAAAATATTATTGGCCGGACACTCACAACTTGGGCACCATTTCGCCTAGTCTAGCGTAACATAGCCAGCCCCTCAAAAGCAAAAGGAGGGCGGAGGAAATAGGCTATCCGATGTGATTGGGTTGGTACGTTACCGATCTGAGACTTTGTCGTATATGATTTGGATCGTGCATGGGAAATCTCACTTAGATCCGCACAATATAGTGATAGTCTCGACACAAGTGAGAGACAAAGTATATGGTGGAATTCCTGAGGTAGAATTTATACGGACGATCGGGATCTCGATTATTTTCTAGAAGGTCAGGCGGTGATGTATTGACGCCCAAACTGCTATACTATGTCGGAACGAGACGTAATACTAGCACCTGCTAAAAATATGACGTTACACGAGAGAATTCATTCTTTACAGAATAGCTTTGAAGAATTAGTTCAAGCATGTCGGCGCTTACTAGCCACTACCACACAATATAGCAACCAACATGCATGAGACCGGATGGTGTAGAGTAGCACAAGGTGATAACTCCCGAGGTTACACAAGGCGTCGCTGAAACCTTCCTTGAAGCCTCATTGGATCGTTACGCTGACACGAACTCCGCAGGCGTGATCTAGTGCTGAGTTTTTCAGCCTATAGGTGATTGGTCGAGTTCTCGTGAGAAATTGTCTATCAAAGAGCCAAGCTCGTTACACTGATATCGAAGATGATGATGGTGGCGCCTTGTTTTCTGATTTGCGGATGGCGAGTAATCGTGCCGTGTTTATTGCTCGTTTGGGATGGCAGGGGGGTTTACTATATTACGCCCTGTAGAACACGCCACTTTGTGACGCAGTTGTGTGTGAGACTGGTGAAGACGGGCGATGGCATAAGAAGACATGTTGCCGGCCGAGACGTCCGGTTGTGACTCTACTGATATTCTATTCTCTGCTACTATATACGCCACTGGTTACATACATATACTTGAGCAATAACAGTTCGGATATATATATCGTCTTGAATATGCCTAGTCTTATGAATATGCCAGTAGTGAACAACACTACAGCTGACTCCCTTTCACTCGCCGGCAAGGTCGCTATCATCACCGGTAGCGGCCGTAAAAATGGGATCGGGGCAGCTACGGCTAGGGCATTAGCCCGCAACGGTGCCTCTGTAGCTATCACCTACGTCTCGGAGAGTTCAGCAAAGGGGGCGTACGAGATAGCCCAGTCGATCCGGGACGAGTACAGAGTCAGTGTGGCATGTATACACGGAGACGTGTCAACACCCAAGGGGTCGCGAAAGATCATCGCCGAGACGATGGAGCAGCTCGGGGTAAACCACATCGACATCCTCGGTACGTAGCGTGACACCCCTTACCACCCCTCTAGTCATATATACCGTATGTATTATTATTAACTTCACATTCTCCCTCCTCAGTCAACAACGCAGGTTACGGCGTAACCCGACTCCTCCGCGAAACCGACGCCGAGCTATGCCAGCGCACCTTCGCGGCCAACGTCTACGGGCAGCTGTTCATGACGCAAGCCGTCGTCGACGAGGGCCGCATGCCGCCGGGCGGTCGCGTCATCAACATCGGCAGCATAGCGTCCAAGATCCAGCCGTCGTTCGTCGGCATCTACGCCGCCTCGAAGGCCGCGCAGGACAGCCTGACGACGTCGTGGGCTGGCGAGGTGAGCAGTTTTCCTCCTCCTATGTAAATGTCTTGGACTAGAGGCTAATGGCGGCGTGTGTTGATAGCTCGGCCGCACCCACGGCATCACGGTTAACACGGTAGCCCCGGGCCCGATAGTCACCGATATAACCAAGGACTCCCCGGAAGTGCTCGATCCTCTGGTTCTGCTGCAGCGGGGGGCGGAACGGCGTGGTGCGCCGGAGGATATTGCTGATGTGGTGTTGTTACTTACGTCGGAGAAGAGTCGTTGGATAACGGGGCAGTTTATTGCTGCTGATGCCGGTATTACCGGGAGTAGGTAAGATGTATACATGTATAGAGGAGGGAAGACTCTTTCATTTGAGCTAGATAGACTTGAGTAAGACCTGCTATAGGTACAGGGTAAGGTGGTATTCTGTTCTATATTAGAAACTAACTGTATAGGGGTATTCTCACCTCAATTATTCTATTATATATTTTACCTCGATAATTTCTCATTCAGTGATGATCACGTAGCCTAAGAGTAGGCTTCCTGGTCCGCAACTGGCCTCGCCATCTCCAGAAAGAATACCTAATCTAGACGAGGATCCAAAGGCACACCCCCAAGCCTTTGCAACGCAGTCGCTTCCAAATAGCCATCAATCTCACGACAAAGCACTTCCGACTTCCCCATATCAACCGCATCCACCCAAATAATCCCCCGCGCGATATCCACCGCCTGGCCACCACTCCGCAAGCCCATGGACTCCATGATCCCCACGATCGTCAGGATATGCCAGGCGCGGCTCGGGCTCTCCTCCTGCATCGCGCTGACGACATGGGCCCAGAGATTGAGCTCGGGCACCACCCCCCAATCAACAAGCGGTAACTGGGAGATCTGGCGGAACGCCTCGAGATGCCTGTCCATCTCGAACGCGCCCGCGCCCATCTTCACCTTGATCGCGGCGAGGAACACGAGCGCCGCCCTGCGAAAAGCCTCCCGCGCCGCGACCGCCGAGTACCCGGGGTCCGCGGTGTCGGCGGGCAGGGCGCGGCCGTCCAGCGACAGGATCTCGTGGAAGGCGGGGCCGAGCAGCCGCGCGATGGTCACGTCGTCGGTCCAGAAGGCGTCGCCCGCGGGCCGCCGGTTGATGTAGCTGGCGACGGCGGCGGTGGCTTTCATGGCGCTCATGATGTCGCCGAGGGCGGGGCAGTCGGCGTCCCACGAGGCGAGGAGCTGCTCGAGGTACCGCGAGTCGTTGCCCGTGTCGATCTCCCGGATGGATCCCTCCGGGATGTTGAAGCGCGGCTTGACGTTGTAGTATGTTGCGCCGATGAGATCGAGCCTACCATATCTCATCATGTAAGATCTCGACTGGTGGATATGTATATATATATACTTCGCAGGCTTAGGCTGGGGTAAAAAACTTACCACGATATCATGAATCGCAAAAATGGACTACTTAAGGTATCTAGACCGCCCTTCTTATTAATTAAGCGTTGAAGCCCTTCCATATGAATACAGAAACGGTCAAAGTTGCCTAAGGTAGCCTGCAGTTCCTTTTAGTATCAGTCAACACAAGAGTCGTATAAATAGTACGTACGTCGTGGCAGACGAAACCAGTAATAGCAACTATAAGCCCTTCGCTATCTTTTTCATTAGGATCCGCGAGCCTCTTCGTAATGGATGCCAGCGACAGCGTGTACCACTTCATAGCCTCGACGCTGCTGCTATACTCAGCTTTACCCGATCCCGGCGGAAGCTGGCTGGCCTTGCGATACGAGGCGGCATTCGCTAGGGTAATATGCCAGGCGGCCGTGTCCGACAAGCCCATGGTCAGCCAGGTGAAGCGGAACGGTCTATAGTGAGATTTTGCCTCGTCGACAACTAACAACGTTAGACCTAGTTAGACAAATCCATCCCGCTTTTACGGATTTCTTATGTATTTACTATATCGGATCAGACTTAACCGTTCCTCGTTCATATGGATCGGATATGGTAATGTCTGTAATATGCTATCTCCTCTAGGGCTTGGAAGAGTTAAAGTCGTAGATGAACTACCCCTGTGTGGCGTACCCCTATTCGTAGCGGCGGGTAAACTACTCTCGTTAACACTCTCTCCTATGACTACTTCTCCACGTGTCTTCGTTCGTGGCTTTCGACGCGCTTTGCCGATATCTTTCATGACATGTCGGCGGATCTTGGTGGAGTGGCGTTTCACGTCGCCAGGACGGGCCACGTTCACGAATTCGAACTCGGGCATATTTAACTCTAAATATAAATGAGATGTTCTCAAAATAAGAACTGTTATATGTCTATACGAACTTCAATAAATGTAGGTATAAGTATGAAAGCCAAGCTTTGCCTCAGTATATTATTAACATGATAATTAAATATATCACCGAGATGTTTAGTTAAGGATCAATGATTATGGATATTTGAGGCGAGAATGGCCAATAACGCGTCCCAATCGAGTGAGTTCATAACTTCATATCGAGCAATGATATCAACTACAGCCGCCCCCGGTCTGACAAGCTGAGCTGCGACTCGAACCAGCATACAAACAATTACATGGGCCGAATTTCCGGGCCGTTATTGTCCCGATCCGACTGATCGTCATCCTGCAAACTGATTTGATGGGAGGTTTGTTCCGCATGAGTTATCAAACATGTTGGGGTTTACCCCATGTTAGAAAACTTATACAATTCAATGTCGTTTCCATTATATCCCATATTTTACGTACCGTATACCAATATTGACATTTAAGAATTAGAGGTTTCGTGGATTAGGTCAATATAAGGGACAAGTCGGAAGATTATACCACAAGGCAGAGTATCTCCGACTTCAAAAGCTCTGACCCTGGAAGCTGGAACAAATGCCGTATAGCGGGTTATGCTGTTATGTCGACCGAGTAATATTTACATTATCAAATTAGAGCGCGTAGCACTTATTGATGAATCGATAGTTGATAAGCGTGATGATTTTGAAATACCAAAAACAAAACATATTTTAAGTTGAGATTTTAAATCTTCTAAGTTAATAAGTTGCTGATTCATGGCCTAACTACGTTAAGTAATCATACCACGTGATTCTAACTAGACTTACAGATTGAGGGGCTATGAGGTCAGGCATTTGTCAAGCTTCACTTATTTTAACTTTTTCCTCATGTACAACAATTTCTCAAGATAAGACACCAAGGTCGTCAGGAAAGAGAAAAAAGAAAAAATTAGAACAGAGGAGGGAATTGTGATTCCTTATTATTTTGTATCATACTCACTACTATCATGTCAGCACATTTAACCAGCATGTTTTTATTCTCCGGCGAGATTGGCACCTGACAGGAAGCCTATCCTAGCTCATCCCAGCTTTTTACCCCAGCCCTTTGGGTTCGTCACACCTTTTTAATAGGGGTGTGACCAGAGCTGCGTGACGAGTCAGCGTCATCTTATTTGGCCGAGTCAAAGCCAGTCAAAACCAGTCAAGGCCAGTCAAAACAATCAAAGGAATTGTATAAAGTCTAAAAGGAAAAATACTACGCGAGCCTCACAAGACCCTTATTGCATAACTGAGCTTATCTTTTTTTATAAGTAGTAATGTTAACTAACAGGTAAATATTAAAGGACATAATTCCCGTGCCGCTACAAGCCGTCACAATAACTTCCATACAATACTTGCAATACTTGCAATACTTAGTTACAATACTTACAATAACGGTACCTTCAATTACCTATCTTTAGGCAACCTATCTAATTCAATATCACATCCATATTTATTCGTTCCGGCGCGCTTCCCGCTTCCGATCGTGATAGCAAAAATCCCGATATCAGAGGTAACACGGCACAAGACCGATGTCTCAGTACGACATCATATCATAACGAAGCTTGACATTGCTTCGGGATAATCCATCCGCCTACAACCGCTTTCGAGAAGGAGCATGACGATCCAGACCCGCAACCCAAACTTCCAGCGGCGAAGTCATCCATTCTAACATTTCCCCAAGCTTTCCCCCAGCTTTCCCCCAGCTCTCTCCAGCACCTGCCATCGAGAGTCCGTCGAGGTCCATCGAGGTGCCTAGACATTACTCGCATAAACCCTCCACCACTGAATGAAACCTTCCCACAGTTGACATATTTCAACATATATTTTTCAACTAGACCCTACCACCTACTCTAGGCCCGGCCCTCCATTACCGTAGCTTGAACCTACCTAGGCGCACAACATGTCTTCCCTTGAGGCCAAGATCGTCGTCCTCGGCTCCCAAGGCGTGGGCAAGACCTCGCTAGTAACGCGGTACTGCAAGGGCGCTTTCAATCCCGCCCAGACAACTTCTACCGTCGGTGCCAGTTTCATGACCAAGAGGGTCTTAGACGGTGACACCGATACTGTCGTTCGATTACAGATATGGGATACAGGTACCACCTATTTTCTTATTCTCCACTTATGCCCTTATATATAGGTATTTATATATATATATATTTATTATTTATATATATGGATATATATATATCTTGATTAGTTAAGATATTCTGAACACTGAAAGCTAACCTTTTACGTAATAACAAAAGCCGGACAGGAACGTTTCCGCTCGATATCGCGTCTCTACTACCGCGGTGCTAACGCCTGCATCCTCTGCTACAGCATCACCGACGCCCAGTCCTTCGCCGAAATGGGCGTGTGGCTAACGGAATTACGCCGTAACCTACCAGCCGATATCGTCCTCCACGTCGTAGGAACCAAGGCAGACATCGTCGCCCGCGACCCCACGCGTCGCGAAGTACCCTTCGAACGGTGCATAGCCTACGTCGCCGAGAATCTCGCCCCAGGTCTCGGCTCGACCCCTCCACCGACCGCGACGCCATCAGGCCTAACGACCTTACCCCCGGGCCCAGGCGTCAGCCAGTCGAGCGTGGTAGTCACGCCCGCGGCGTCGAGCGCGCAGGAACCGCGCAGCCCGAGTAGCAAGCGCAGCAGCGGGTTCTGGGGCCAGGAAGTCGGCTGGGACGCGTGCCACGAGATCAGCGCCGAGAGCGGCGAGGGCGTAGAGGAGGTGTTCCGCGTCGTCACGCGCAAGCTCGTCGAGCAGAACCGCAAGATGCAGCAGGCCATCCTGGCCGCCACCGCGACACCCGGCACCCCAGGCTACGAGACCGGCATGGACGGCGGCTACTTCGACGGCGCAAACCCCCGCGGTAGCTTCCGCGTCGGCAGAGATCGCAGGAGCTGGCTGTTCTCTTCCCCCAACTTCTCGCCCGCCGTCACCGTCGAGAATCCAAATGCTGCGGACGGGGAGCAGCAGCGACAGGTGGAACATCCTGGTCGCAGGGAGAGAAGATGTTGCTAGCGCGCCATGACGGCTTGGGTCGGATATCTTGATAATAACGTGGTTCTCAAAATACTGCTCGCAGCCATCGTATCGAAGGATGGGCTTCCGCATGTCTGAAAGACGGTACTTTTTCTTCTCGTTTCAGTGCCAAAGGGGGAAGGGGGCGGGGGGCAAGGTGATGGGAATATCGCCTTATCGGCATCGAATACGGCGTTTGGAAATGCATATTTGGGATCAGCATCGGGGGTTCAAGTCATAACATGTCAGGTTAGGTTCGGTTCGGTTCGATCTGGTCTGGTCTGGGTCCCCTCGGAGTTTGTGTATTGATTGCCTGTGTTTTGTCTTCTTCACGTTTACGGCGAAAGGTGTATCGATTGGTTCTGCATGAGACACGAATGCATTACGAATTGTTATAAGTCTCGGTTATTCCGTTATCCCCCCGTGGTCATCGTTGGCGTACTTGTCGGGTGGTTTGATGAATTGCATGTGGCACCCAGTGTTTTTGAAGCGGTTATATCTATACCTATAGCTTGGGGAATAATCTTAGCGGTACGGAGTTATGTATGTATAGACCTAGGCATAGGCATATTGAGCGGAAATGCTTCTATATGGGCGAAATACACGAAATATCAAGACATTAACAGTGTCCAGCTGCGAGGTGTCCTTAGTGCTTATAGCGGTAGATATGAATTATCGACGTAAAAATACATAACCTGCGAAGATATACGAAGATATACAGGCACCTTACATATGTCCAGTCCGAATTACAAAGACTGTAATATAAGGGGCCATAGAAGAACCAGCCCCTTTGTCAACGTCTAGGATTGATACTCAAATTTAAAATCAGAAGTCGGTAGGTACTCTAGGCAAGTATTATATTCCAAGATGACCGACAGTTCACATAAACTCATCTACGTCCATCATCTAAGCTTCTATGATCTCTCTACACAACTAACCTCTACGCCGAACTTCCCTGCCCCTGTCTCTGCCCCTGTCTCTGCGACCCTTTCTTCGACTTATCAACATCGTCATCGACCTTGGGCAGCGCCGGGATCTCCACGCCCATGATCCTATACTCGAGGCCTATGTACGCATCGCTCAAGACCAAAACGTCGACTTTCCTCGCCTTTCCGTCCTTATCGGGTTCGGGGAGGCGGAGTGTAGTTTTGGCCGTGGGCTTTGAGCCGATCTGCACGGTGTTGGATTTGGTATTGCCGGTAGCTTTGGCCTTGCCCTTGGAGCCCGGCCCCTGGCTCCAGGAGACGCGCTTCACGCCTAGGACCTCGTCGCGCGCGGCGTCGCAGATTATGGCGAACCAGCCCTCCGTCTGGGGCTTGGGGTACCGCGGCGCGTAGATGCGGGCCTCGCGTTCGACGACGGGGTTGAGACGCTTGAGCGAGACACTCAAGGATTGTGCTGTAACATCTTCGATTCTGACGCTGACGTTGGGTAGGATGGATGCTGCGCGGATGAAGCGGCTTTGTTGCGAGTTTGGGATGTTGAGTTTCTGAGCAAGGTCCTCAACCTGCGCTCGAGGGAAGCTACTTAGCTTCTGGAGAGTAGTCTTATTGTCTTTCAAGTTATCATAACTAGTTCCAGGGAGAATAGATAGGGGCGGATCTTCTGGCCAACGAGCTGATTTGACGCACTGGAGCAACTTGATCATCTCGAGACAACTGGATAGATACCCTAGCTCTGTCAACACATCGATTGATGCTTGGATGATACGAATGGCTTGGTCCAAGACACTGGTCTGATCACCAACATAATCCGTGATGGGAAGGTCAATGCGTGCCATGTGTGCTTGCAGAAGGAGGAAGGCTTTGACGTGAGGATCCCACATTGGCAAGCCGAAACTACTACCTTCGAATGGAAGGTTCTTCGAAAGCTCTGCATTAATAAGATCTTCGTTATGTCGAACGGGGAGTTCATCGTATTCCGTTGCACGAGACATCCAGGACAAGACGTCCAAAAAGCTTGCTTTTGGCTTCGCATGCTTAACGAGATGGCGGATCGTCTTATGCGACAAGTAATAGTAACTCATGATTTTACCCAGTGGTGTCGGGTCCACATCGCCATTGGGGTATAGCTCAACACACTTCGAGGCCGCAAGTTCATCCAGCGATTTACTAACCATATCAATCATAAAATCGTTCGCGAGTTGTTGGGCGGCAATGGTGTTATGCTCCTCGGAGGAAATCTCAAGTCCATAGTACGAAGGGTTCTTATGTAGTCGGCGGAAGAAGAAAGTCCAAGTTAAATAATCGAGTGCGTCTTGCTTAGTTGCAATCGTTTCGGCTGATACTTCAGCACCCAAATGATTGTCGAGGACCGTATGTAATGACGATTCAACCGGGAAACCTGTGTGTAGGAAGTGCTTATAGAAATCTTTCTTGGAGTCTTGCGTGAAAATGCGTGCCACGCCAGAATTATCAAATTGCGGACGACCAGCTCGACCTAACATTTGTAGGACATCTGTAAGATCCATGTCCTTATAGCCTTCGATCTTTGCATCGTAGAATTGGGTACCTTTGACAACGACAAGGTGTGCGGGAAGGTTAACACCCCAAGCCAGCGTACTAGTTGCAACCAGGATCTGGATCTTGTTGTTGAGGAAAAGTTCCTCAGCCAGTTGTCGGTCAGACTCGACGAGACCCGCATGATGAAGTCCAATCCCAAAATTTATCGCCTCCTTGAGTGCATCATCCTTGACCCTGCTGAGATTAAGCTGAAGATCTTCTTCTGACATATTGACGAAGCGCCTAGGATTATCTTCCATTCCACAATAATTTATTAGGTCCTTTGCAGTCAGTCTGGTCTGCCGTCGTGACGGTACGAAAACGATTACAGGTTTATCAGGACTATGGGTTTTGATAGCCAGGAAAGTTGGCCGATTCATGGATTGCATCAAGGGGCAGAATCCTCTCACTTCTGGGAACCCGTCGATGTATAGCTCTAATGGTACAGGTCGTACAGAGTGGCGGAAGTTGAATAGACCTTCCTTTACTCCAAGCCAGTTGGCCAAGTCCGTCGCATTCGCGCATGCAGTAGACATCCCAAGGAGCCTCACGGCATTATTGGTTGATTGAGCGATGTAATTCATACGGGACACGATAATCTCGAGAATCGGGCCTCGGTCTCCGGCAAGCAGGTGAATTTCGTCAATGATTACGAGTGAAACTTGACGAACATATCCTCTGGTTTGCCAGCTACGAGAGATACCGTCCCATTTCTCAGGTGTGGTAATAATAACATCGGCGTCCTTAATGGTCCTCGTATCCGGTGTGTTATCACCCGTCAACTCAACTAGCTTCAGGCCCAGGGGCCCAGCAAGTCGAGCACCCCAATCCTTTACTCGCTCACGAACTAGAGCTTTCATCGGGGCGATATACACAACCTTAGAGCCTGGGCGCTCACGGAATGTCCACCACATAGCTAACTCCGCCGCGACAGTCTTGCCACTACCAGTGGGCGATCCTAATAGGACATTGGCGGGCGTGTGGTACAGCGTGTGAAATATCTGTGTTTGCATTGGATTGAAGTATTGAAACCTCTTTGCATAGATCTCCTCCAACCCTGCGTTTTTAAGGGCACTGATGGGCAGCGGTTGCAGGTTGAGCAGATCCGTATATACGCTCTCCGTGTCTGGGCGGATAAGATGCTGGAAGGAGACTGGGTTTACTGTTTCTGCCCCAAGCCATTTATCTGACACCGCCCTAACATATATTTGATTAGGTAGAGGGTCGGACAGAGGGATCGTGAAGTTTAGCTCGTGGTCATCGTAGAGCTTTCTTCTGTTAAGTATGAAATACTCGTGATGGTAAATCTCAGACGTTTCGGAATTCTCAACCCAGATGTAGAAGGATTCAGATGTTCCGTGTATTTGGTCACTCCAAGTAAACTCTGGCGTGATATAAAGCTTAACTCTTAAAACATCTCGGTTCAAGGGGGCGATCTCGGCTTCTACTGATACGACCGGGAAGTGGTTAAGAATCTTCCCTATCTTCTTGCCGGCATTATTGTTATGGACTAGATTCCCAATCTCGGCATTCTCCATATCGCGTAGGACTTCAATGGGGGTATCCTTCTCATCGATCTGATTAAGTACTGACTTAGGTAAGTCAAACTGATGTAACGGATGCTGAAATGGCCAGACACGTTTCTCGATAGACTTTGCGAGAGTTAACAAGACAAGGCATTGATGACCCCATCGCCGATTCAATGCGATCTGAAATAAGGCACGACAAATTCGCCCTGATTGCTGAGCTACGTAGTTCAGATCGTTTGACAGCGCAAAGTCTTCCGGTTGTCTTCGAGAGATATAAGACTGCAGCAAGATATTTGTCTTCGCTTGGGGCGTATCAATTCCGCGGCCGGGGTCACAAAATACCACATTTTCGTCATGTCGTAACCTCGTTAGTTCGTCAGCCTCGGTATCTCTAGACTGTATGTTGTCAAACTCTCCACTCTCACTGATCATCTTTAAGTTGTCTGCCTCTGTTGCTTGGGGTTTCATTAATGAGTTGAAAATTTGTATACTTGATTGCTGGATGTAGTATTGGCTGGCAATGCGGCCAATGTCTTTGCTTCTTAGTTCTTCGGTGACTTCGTTAAATATGATCATTTGACTTTTTTGCAAGACCCTTGCTGCTTGGATAGCAAGTTGTCGTCGCCTTTGGACAAGATTTGGGTCATCTCTAATCTCGGCCCATTCGATCCCGTAGGTCATGGGACTTCTCAGCATCCGAACGAAGAGATAAGAATAGCCGATCCATTGCACAGCTTCTGGTATAGAAGTTACAGTGCCTAAAGCAATCTCGGCGTTAAGATTATCAACCAATTTTGAGGAAAACTTTGACTCGATGGGTTGTTGCGCGGTGACTGACCGCCGGTAGTGATCCAACTTGTCCTGAGTTGTGCAGATCATACCGATACCAGTGTCCTCATATTGAGGTCGCCCGGCACGACCGAAGATCTGGAGCACGTCTAAAATGCCTAGGTCGACGAATTTTCCGTCTTGTGCACTATAGACTTGGGTTCCCTTGATAACAACTGCCGCGGCCGGCAAGTTAACACCCCATGCGAGTGTTGCCGTACAGCAGAGTACTTTCATGACGCCCTCTTCAAATAGCTTTTCCATAAGGTTCCTATCCGATCGTGTCAGACCAGCGTGGTGTACACCTAACCCCTTTGGTATAAGGTCCCGGAGCTCGCGGGCCTTTGAAGACTTCATATCCCTGACGGCTTGATCAAAATAGGGATGCCCAGCTGGATCGAAGAGATCCGTACAATTATCCTCGGTAGCTTTCTTGTGAAGCATTTTGGCAGTAAGGAGAGTGTCTCTTCTGGAATGAACAAAGACCATAACTTGATGACCTTCGATCAGCATGTCTTTAACCTTTTCGAAAGCTACAGTGTCAAGGTTATCTCTGGACTGCCTTGAGCCGGCCTTGCCTTTGACACCGATGAAGTGTTGCTCAAGGGGAACCGGACGGAAAGAACCGTCAAAGTAGAAAAGGCCGGCATATCTATTGACTTTGAGGAAGTCGGCAACGTCGACATAGTTTGGAAGAGTAGCGCTAAGCCCGACGATGCGAATTAAGGATTGTGTACTTTCGACTTGTCGTTCAGTTCGCGCTACCAGAGACTCCAAAACCGCACCTCGCTCATCGTGAAGCATATGGACTTCATCGATGATGAGCAACCTAACTTTTTGAACAAGCTCAGTATCCCCGGTACCTTTCCTTGTAACAACATCCCACTTTTCGGGCGTGGTAACAATGATTTGCGTCTGTACAATTTCGGATTTGGTAAGGTGCATATCTCCCGTATATTCACGGCAGCGTATACCAAGCCATGAAAGACGCTTATTCATCTTGCCAGTAATTTCCGCAGCGAGGGCTTTCATTGGAGCGACATAAACAATTTTAAAGTCTTGGGTATCAACGGCAAAATCTATCGCTTCGGTGTTCTCAATGGGGTTCGGCGTTACGTACTGGCTGATCGTTTGCAATATCGTTAGCATAGCTGCGTCCGTCTTACCCGCACCGGTGGGAGCGCAGATCAACATATTCTCGCTAGTCTTGTAGGCAACCGGATAGACTAGACTTTGCATCCTGTTCAGTGTCTTGTATCCTTTGAATGTCCGCCGGCAAAGCCCGTCCATATCAGAGATTTTCACAAGTTTATGCCCAGGAAGAAGTGTACCGGTTTTCCCGGCGGGAACTATAAATTCCTCATACTTGTCATGAAGCTTACGCTCAGTACCCTCTGGCATACCATACTTGCTTCCAGTATGACTTATGGTGTTGCCCGCGTTATACGCTTTGTATATGTGCGGGTATTGCGTTTCCTTGTGCATGCTAGGGGCCAGAGTAGCATTCTTATGTTCGAAGTCCCTCTGTTGAAGAGCTTTCTCTCTTTCAGCTTTGGTTAAGAGCCTCCCAGTCGGGGCCTGTTCCTCATGAGAGACGAAGCTTGAAGTAATTTCATGCCTACGAGATAGTACTTCAATGATGAAGTCGAAATCATCAAAACCAACAAGATCGGTTAGTGAAGACTGTAACTCATCCTCGGGTCGTTGAGAACCTATGATTTCTAGAATCTGTGCTTGAAAGACATCCGACGACAATCCATTCTTGGTTGCGATAGTAGAACACTGTTTTGTAAACCAAGTTAAACCTGAGCTTCCGCCGTCAAGCTGATCATTGGATTCCTCGGCGAAGTCGCTGCTGTATAAATCTTCCTCACTGTCGTCTATAAAGTCCCAGACGTCATCACCACTGTTACCCGAGGTGAAATCTTCATCGTCCAAATCGAAGTCAAAGTCCAAGTTTAATTTTGCTTCGATGGGTTGATTCTTTTCAGGTAGCTTCAAATTTTCGAGGGCAGTTTTCATGGCGGCAAACTGTTCGCGCCATTTGGCTTCCGCCTCGCTCATAGAAGGCATTTTGAGTACAACAATCCGTAGTGAGTTGTACAATAGATCGATATATAAGTCGTTATGTTTCTTATGCCAACACTCAAAACTGCCGGTAGTTAGGTGATTTATTTGAAGTTGGTATTTAAGATGTGACCAGTCTTATTTATGAAAGATGGGAGCTTATGATTACATACAAACGGATGTTCTTTTCTTGATGACTATTACGCCGATGATTAGGTAGCTGCAACTACTATACCTTGGGTTTAGGGTCCTCTGTAGTACTTGCTAGGCGACAAGATTCAGGCCTCTAATAGCACTGGTTCCCCAGAGTTTAAGTCCCGCTACGGACGCCGCGGCCCCACCTAAGTTTACCTTAGGTACTCCTACGTTGTTCCAGTCTCTTATGCAGACAAATGCAGGCAAGAGCGGTATGCATTAGTACAGTTAGGTACATGTGACAAAGGCTGTGTGACACCGACTTCACCTCTAGATCCATGTCAAACTTCCATGTCGATTTCCATGTTAACTCTTTCTTGATATCGCCTGCATTCCCAACCAGCCAACAACCAGCCAACTAATTTGGCTACCTAAAACTTCCTTCTTTTAAAACTGCTCTCCTGAATTTATCTCTTCGTTAAATTCGTTAAATTCGTTAAAGAGCGAATAGTTTACCACCAGCAAACGGCTCTCTTTTTTACATAACCAGAATTCAACAATTATACCTGCCGTATCCATCCTCCCGAATCCACCTTCTCTTATCTATCTGTCATCATGAAGCTGCATTACATCGGAGTACGTATATATGCGCCCAGCTCGCCAACCTCAATTTCCAACCACGAATATGAAGAATATACCTGAGTTTTATATGATTTATATATATACATATATACCAACAGCCGACTAATTAGGCACTCCTTGTTATATAGATCATCCAGAATGAGACCAAGCCGGGCGTCGAGATAGTCGCTGAGAAGGAGTTAAGCGCCTACTCGCGCTTCACCCGTCAAAAGTACGAACCCCAATCCCGAATAGCCCGTCTATGGCCTTCCTTCTTTCGACTACTATGTAAACACATGGAAAGAGATGGTTTACTAACACCGATCTAGCTATGGCGAATTCATGACCATGTTCGCGAAGACCGTGGCGGAGCGAACGAGGCCAGGGCAACGACAGGATGTTGAGGAGCAAGGTGAGAATACCACCACTCTCCGGCACAAGGCGGGGAGAATACGAATATACCCATTCCGAGCAGACCCGACTAACCAGCAGCAGACTACACTTTCCACGCATACGGGCGCACCGAAGGCGTCTGCGGTATCATTATCTCCGACCACCAGTACCCGGCGCTCGTAGCGCACCAGCTTCTCTCCAAAGTCGTCGACGAGTTCCTCGCCGCGCACCCGCGGTCGACCTGGTCCGCCGGCCAGACGTTATCCATGCCCGAGCTCAAGGACTATCTGGCCAAGTACCAGGACCCGCACCAGGCCGACAGCATCCTCAAGATCCAGCGCGAGCTCGACGAGACTAAGATCACCCTCCACAAGACCATCGAGAGCGTCCTCCAGCGTGGCGAGAAGATCGATGACCTCGTTGCCAAGAGCGACGGCCTTAGTAGCCAGAGCAAGATGTTTTATCGTATGTTACTTTTTTCTTTGAATTTCTATCCTCTCTTTCATGGTCACCTTTGTGGTCTGTATCTTGAGTAGGGTAAAGTGTTAACCTCCACAGAACAAGCGAAAAAGCAGAACTCGTGCTGTGTCCTCATGTAGACGCCCCACAGCTATTGTTTGCTAGCTATTGTAGCTAGTACTAGTTAAGCGATCTGGCATGTCACCCTTCCAGCATAATAACGGAACTTTATGTTACGGCTATGTTCTTGGATGGTAATTTTATTTCATCTATCTATATCCGGGGGCATTGGTGCCCCAAACACTTACGGCAAGGAGAGAGTGTGTGGGAGCAAGCAGTCATTCATTGGTAGGCCAGGAGAATACCGTCAAGGTAGAGAGATCGAGCTAGGCTGGGTTGAGATGAGACAGAGAGTTACACGGACATGACTACCTACATAGACATTCCCAGCCGATGCCAAAGAGGTTGGCATAATACTATATGAATGGACGGACGCGTTGATACAACACAGAACTTATCATGGGACTTTGTTATATAGGGGCACGGGTGTGTTGTGTTGTTCTAAGCTAGCCAACCACCCAAGAACTAGATTCAGATTTTTTGACTACCACGAAACTCGATCTCGCTCCAAATTGCCCCCCTAATATCCATTTCTTAGACAATCAAGTCTTCTCATCTACACTCGAATCCCTCAACCAAAACGTAAATCAGGACGTCTAGACGATTACCATCAAGGCGTATCGTGTGTCCTCTCGAATCCAACTTATCTCTTCTCTTTTCGCTCTTTCTCTCTCTCTCGTCGACATAGTAAAGTTAAAATAGCTGATAGCTGCATGATAACAACGAGTCGCAGACTCGTTTCCCGTACATAATTATCTGGTTCTTCCAAGGGGTATATTCCGAGCCAAAAACAAAATAAAACAATAAAACAATGATGATGATATGATAATGGTAATAACAGTAAGTCCTCTTAATTACCCTTCGACCTGTCTATTGATGAATGGATGGGTACTACCCAACGGGAGGCGCCGCCGCCAACGCCGAATCGAAGAGAGCCGGGAATCTCGATAATAATAACACCCTCTTTTAAAAAGAAAACCGAATCAGGGAGCGCTGTAAAGACTGGTGTGAATAGAAGTGCGGTCCGATATAAACATAAACTTCCTAGGTAGGTATATATATATGTATGTATGTATTTACGCCCTATCCAGGACAACCCGCTCGCTCTTCCGGTTATACGCCAAGGGAGACTCCGCAGTCGGTTCCTCCTCGGGGATAACGATCGTCGGCGTCGCGGACTTGGTCTCGGCCAGCCGCTCGTCCTGGGCCATGGGTATCTTGGGCACGGGGGGTCGCGGCTGGTGTCTCCGCACCGAGCCCGTGTGCAGCGGCTTGAGCATCTTCCGCTGCTGGCGGGATATCGATATCTGTCGCGCGATCGACAGCTCGACCGGGTTCATGGTGGAGCTATCTAGTAGAACGTCGTCGTCATCGTCGTCGTCGTCGTTGTTGTTCTTCTTCTGGGATGTCTGGCTTAGATCCGAGTGTGCGGATGTTGCGGGAGACGAGGGAGGTGGTTTTTTGGTGTTGCTGTGGTTGTCGGCTGTGGACGAGGACGATGCCGTGGAAGGCGTGTGGTTTGGCGGCGTCATCATTTGCCACTTGGGTTCTTGCATGTATGACGCTTTTGGTCGTAAAGGTTCCGACTTGACGACCTCAAACTCGGGAGACGACAAGTCGGTCGGAGAGTCCAGTATTAGACTCGATGTTTCGGGGCTGAATTGGTGTTCTTTGGTTACGGCCTGCTGCTCCCTTGCCCTGGCTAGAGTCGCAATGGTAAGTTTGTCCTGTTGATAACGGTGGCCGGAGGGTCCTTTGCGATGGTGAGAGCTTGATTCTTCTTTGGACGGCTTTTTACGGTGAGATGTTGTGTGGTCAAAGGTCGCTTTCGCAGGTGATCGAAGTTGTGCTGGAGAAGTGTTCGATCTTAGACGCGACGACGCATTATGAGATGTCTGCGTTGGCTTCTTAGGAGGAGCTGGAGGGAAAAGAGCCAGCGAAGGTGACATCCCTGCAGGAGATGACTCTCTCCTTGAAATATCATAATGTTTCCTCCCCTGCTCAAGATATTAGTATCTAAACGCCGTCGAAGGTTTATATCAACTCACCCTCTCATTTTCTGTGGCGTCATCGGTGGTTTTTAGTTTCTGGACGTTACCTTGGCGCCGAGCTAATAAGGAAGACTGCGACTGTAAGACACTTCCAAACATAATGCTGTATCTCTCCATCGTGATCTGAGGGATTTCAACATCTAACAGGGAACCACTTGGGGTAGCCGGCTTGGTGTCTAACGCTATCGGTATCCTCCCATGGGTCTCTTTGCTCCTATCTCTCAACGTCGACTTTGACTCCTGTGCCGAACTATTTCCATCATAAGGCATCGTTTGCGACCTAGATACAGCAGGTTTATGCCTTGGCGTCCCTCGTGTACCGACAGTGTTACTCCTCTCCACTTTCGAGTCGTACGAAGATTGAGATGGTATATCCGGTGGCGGTCCAGGTAAGGGTATGCCTTTCTGTTCGCTCGATTTCGAGTGTGAGTGATCCGATTGCTTCCTCCCAAACATGCCAAACAACCTCCACTTCCCTGACTGCTTCCTGCGCAGAGACTTGTCTGGAGAATTAATAGTAGTAGTAACCCCCGATGCGGGCGAAACCAGAGACGAGGTTGAACCTTGCCAAGTCTTAAGTGTAGGTTGCGGTGTGCGTGAGCTCCCGCTCGCCGGCTTCACCGTAGGACTCCCGAGTGCCATACCGATTTCCGTGGGTTGAACCTCGTTAAAAGATTCGGGTGTAGGCATCCTAATAGTTGGGACAGATATATTTCGTGGTGGTGATGCCCGTGGACTTGATTCCGGAGTAGGTAGTTGCCCTCGTGCAGAACCGTATGGTTTAAATCCTGCTCCAACACCCGCTTTATGATTGATAAAGGAGTCGTCTCTAGAAATCCTCCTGTCATACTTAAAGCTATTTGCTGAACTCTTCGAACTCGGGCCCCCAGAGGAGCTCGGTCTTAGTGACATATTGACTTCAGGTGGCGGCGTAGCAAGTAAGTAGAGGACGATAGCATAAACTCGTGATTGCAAGAACGTCCGGGTAACGCGTACTACTATGATTATAAGAGAGTTGTGGTAGGGCGGGATCTGACACACAACCCGGTCTGCTTAGGACGGGGTAGCCGGGGACGTGCGTCACGAACGCTTCCGGGCCTGCATGACCCTCTATCGGTGGTGGTATGCAGTTCTGGTAACCGCACTATTAACCAGGTACATAGGCGAGAACTACAATCCCTGAAGGATTCGGGTTCCTTAAACTTTAAGGGATATAGGCTTTTTGTGTTGTGAATACTAAAAGGCTACTGGAAGATGTACATACTCACTTGTGATCACTGTGGTAAACGTAGTCTCCAGAAACAGACTCAATGAACTCTTAAAAGAGTAGATATGTGAGTCGTCCGCTGTTTGAACGGAGGGTCTGGGGAAACAAGATGCGAGTCTATTAAGCCACTAACAGCTGATCCCATCGGACCCTGGGGAATTAATGATGTTTCCTTACATGGCATCTACATATTGTTGACAGCATGCCATACACCACAAAACTATCGGTTGTGACACCTATGATGGTCCGGGGAATTCCAGCTCTCCTAGACAACATCAAAATATCGATGACATTGGCGGCTGTTTGAGGTTGATGGATCATGGGACGGTTATTTTGAAGAGGGTGATCAACGCCTAGGATTCAGCTCCAAAATGCATTATGGACGGCGTCAAGGGTTACCCTTGTCTCCCTGGGTATTTCGCTGTCGACCAGGGTGTTTTTGGAATGACGCGAATGGATCCCAGGGGGAAAGGGTAGAATTAGCGATGGTGTTGCGTATCAAACGCCAGCACTAGCATTGATGAGATCTTAAGCCCAGTAAGCCCATTCGTAGCAGAAGTGCCTAGCTTAGAAGAGCTGACACAACGCTCTCATAATAGGCAGCTGCTAGAAGATACGACCGCAACGTCCACACCTGAAGAGTTCAAGAAGCTTTTGGATAATGGAGTTGTATTGTCTGCGGTGCGTACACACAACCAAGGGATACTCTGAGGCAACGGTCCCTTGGCAAATTAGCCCCTGTTTTCGCCCAATGGCCCGATAGACGGGGGAAATCGACAGAGTCTCGGACGAGTCAAAAGCTAGGAGGTCCGACCTGATTTTACTAATGAATAAAAGTATGCGGTGTAATTATTGTGTAAATGAGCAAGATACGGTGCCAACTAAGCCAAGTCTAGGAAATGAACAGGAGGCTCCTTTCATCGTGCTTGCAGCGGTACATTGGACCGAGGACTGCATATTCTATATTACTACGTTGCATCTCTTCGATCTGATAGGAGGAGAAGCACGTTTGAGCGGCAGGGAATCTTGGTCGAACTTTCAACTTGCCAGATCCCTTTTACTTGCATCTTCCAATGGAACTCTTCGCATGCAATGGAACAATCCCCGGAACTTTCTTGCTCATCTGAGAAGAAGTCCCAATCAAAGTCTCTCGCTCGTACATGTCGGTTATTGTAATATGAGCGATTACTAGCAATATTAAATATTATATCATAGGAAGAGAACTAATCGAACGACATGTCATAACTGACTTGAAGTCGGTATTCGATAAATTGGCAATAATAGAAACCTTGCGTTGATATTCTTTAGCAAGCTTGGCTAAATACCCTAACATACCTTGTAAACGGGGTAGTCATCTCTGTACGTGTACGTGTAAGTCCCTGAAGTTCATTTTGAGCAATTTCGGGGCAACTCATCTTAACACCTAGCTGAATATCGTTAGAACAGAAAAGGGGTGTCTAGCAAATGTACGGTTCCTTGCTAGTTTCATGATACCTAAAGAGGTAAACCCCGGCCCTTGAAACATGGAAAAGCTGCAAAAACTATACCAGAACAATAAGAGTCCGGTTTTGGTCTGTGCTGTTATGTACAATCCATCCCGCCTTACAGAACCGAACGGACCCGGGGTATTCCTTCCCAACAAGGCACGTAGCACGGTAACTTTCGCCGGAGATTTTATCCTCAACGCCGCAACTAAGCCTTGTAAGTTGTCACCTCACGCACCCTAAGGCTACGCTAAAGTTGGACTCTTGAAAATCAAGTATTATCTCGAAACGCGCGATGGTTTCTTCCGAGGGGCAGGATTAAGTAAAGCTTGAAGTCAGCTTGAAGTCAGCTTGAGAGTTACATCGGGCCATCTTTACTTCTATAAGTATTCCTTGCGATCCTCTTTGTCAGTGCGGCAGAGATGTAAATAATCCCGGACGACCTGGTTGAGATCATTAGCGATCGACATTGTTGATCTACCGAGACGATCTGAGTCGCATCGTTGTCCATTTGAATGCTTAAATGGTCGACACGGTTACAAGGTTGAACGGACGCCATATTTCTAAGACAAGCGAGAGGTTATAAGCGTCGAGCCCACTTGAGTCCAACAAGTATAACAAGTATGGCCACTATCTAAGTTGTTCGAAACAACAACACGTGGTACTACACGCGGTATTACACGTGCCGTGGATAGAAGCTCCTTCGGAATCTGTGACTGACATTCGAATACGTGTCACGAAGCTGAAACGGCGTCAACTCATCCAAAAATGCCAAATGAAGATCTATGGATCTATACTTTTTATTTACACTCACACCTATTACTCCGTGAACCCTGTTCTAGATTTCTTCTACGTACACGTGAGGCTCGTAAGAACCCAAACTCCTACGTCAAACATAGTTATTTATTAACTACTATAACTATCATAGTTATCTATGCTAGTTAGGTGTAAGTTATGTACTGTGTCACCACTCGACATTTCAACCTTCGGAAACTAGATAGCTGCTTGCAACAAGCTCCGCGTAGCTTTAAAACAACTCATTTGTCAAGTTGATAGCTCCCTGTGGTAATACCTAGTGAGTCTATTACTAGCTAACGGAGCTTGGAGCTAGACTTCAGCTTTAGTCTACTCGATGTTTTTAGTTTCTGACGTTGAAGCTAACTTGTCACTCTATAAATATCTTTCCCGCCTCCCATAAGAGATATTGTATTACAAGCTATATCTCGGGAATGTTAACAAAGTAGCTACACGGATTGTTAGGAGCTAAATAAAGGAGATAGATAAATCTAGCAGGTGATTCACACCTATCTGGTTACCTAGATAATATGTATATGGCCACTAGGGATTACTTCTACTATTTTTGATCATTCCTTCTGAGTTTATCATATCTGACGATACGTGCGTACCAACATACTACATACTATTAGGTATGTAGTACACGAAGGAGGAGAGAGTCTACTATGATGTAAGACTTAATAACATAACAATGACGTTGTCCTTAATCCGTCTTCTATAAAAAGACACAGAGTTTACGGCCGCGAAGTCCCGAATGGGTTAAACGAAGGCGGTGAATGTGAGGTATGTTGAGGGAACGGGTCTGACAGAGGGTGTCGGATCGTCTTCATGCGCCAAACCAATTGGCAGGGGGGGATATACACCGCTGGCCGTCTAGACCAGATATATATGACGGATAGTGGGTTCCAGAGAGGATATTAGAAATTGCAATTTTCTTGGACTGGAGACAATATTTTCCACTAGGCTGACGAGCTTCGTTGCGACAGACTGACATGTCGGTGTATGTTTTTTTTTATTGAATGCAGAGTTGAATTCATAGATTTGGATCCATGGAAAGACGGCAATAGTCAGACTGACGGTGAGACGATAACATGTCTCATCTAAATCACTTTTTTTTTTTTTTTTTTATAAGATGCTCGATTGCATGAGGATGCGCTATTTATCTTGCATAAATGTTTTTGTTTCGTGTAATACGCGAATATGAAAAATAAATAATAAATACTAAGTTCGTGATGTAGCTACGGTATACTAATAGAGATGGAAGAAGTATCGAGGACCTCGGTTCTCTTTCTAATTGGGGCCGACGGTACGATGGCGGGGTGCTGAGTTATCAGCTGGCAAAGCTTCTATCGATGTTGCGTGTGGCTTGACAAATTGCGAATTGTTAGGTGGAATTTTTAATTCAGCCAAAGGGCAAAGGGGGGGAAATCAGTTACTTAGCGCACCGCCCCCAGCGCAAATCCCAAAGGTGGACATACAGGTAACCAGTAATAGTGATTGTATGGCCTGAGTGGCCTGAGTGGGTTGACACCTGGGCGGTGGGCTGGCAGTGGGTTGGCGGGCAGAAGTTAGCCAAATGATAGAATAATCCAACCCCCGAAAAACAGCCCCTCATTCATCAGACCGCGCATCCCTATTCTTTTTTCTCCTTTGACATCTGAAGCTTCAGACTAAATCTCCCCTAAACACGCCAACTTCGTCTATAATCTCATCCTCTCCCTCTTTCTTCCTATTCCTTTTTGCTTTTTCTTTTTTTTACGCCATCTGCACAACCAGACAGACAAACCACCAAAAAGTCTAGCAACCATGTCGTGGCAAGGTAAACAAATTCCCCCCCTCTTCCCTTCTGTAAACTTATTCGACAACCCCACCTTTGTTAGGGAATAGGGCTGATTCTCCGTCATAGCCTATGTTGACTCCAGGTAAATTATCATCGCCCACCGTTCCGACGGCGTCGTAGCCTAACACAAAACCATCTACTAACCACTCTCGTAACGATAGCCTGGTTGGCAGCGGCCATGTCGACAAGGCCGCCATCATCAGTGCTGCCGGTGACAGCGTTTGGGCAACCTCGAAAGACTTTACGGTATTTTTATGAACCCCTGTCTTTTCCTCATCCTTCCTCGCCTAGTCGCAAACTCGATACGACATAATGTCGAGCACGTGGACGCGCGATATCTTACTGTCATCTATATATATATATGGATATGAGAGGCCTTAGCTAATCTAAATCTTTTCAATAATAGCTTAAGCCAGAGGAGTTGAAGAACATCGCCGATGTCGTAGCCCAGACTGGTAGCGCCGCCGACAACGCCCGAGCAAATGGTATCCACGTTGCGGGTGAGCGATACGTCGCCTTCCGAGTTGAGGATCGGAGTGTCTACGGACGACAGGTGTGTTAAGCAGGATATAATTCCTCTCCCACTCTACAAGCGATTAAGGGGTAGTTGTTGACTAAAATTTATATCCATATAGGGCCAAACAGGTGTCGTCATTGTGAAGACGAAGCAGGCCATCATAGTCGGCCACTACCGCGAGGGCCAGTTAGCTGGCAACGCGACCCAGACTGTCGAAGCGTTGGCCGACTACCTCATCAAGGCCGGATACTAGAGTGGTGTGTATTGAGGAGTAGTGGACAGGGCGAGAGTGTGGGTGCGCCAGACCGGCTGAGAGCATGCTTTGGGATTGCAGAGCGAGAGAGCTTAGCAAATTTTCTGTTGACATACTCGACGGGCGGCTTAGGCTGTTTCGCCGCTTCGAGACAACCATTTTCGGGCCGTTCCCCCCTAGATTCTGCATAGGCACAAATGACAAAGGCCTTTTTTTCTTTTCACATGTAGAAAAGTTACACAACGCTTTCTGCCCGTGGCATATTATTTCTTACAGCCTTGCGGGCTTGTATCTTCTAGTTTGCTTCTGGGTATCCCCGAACCTAGTTTGGCACTCCCCGCAAAATCCTCTATACTGTCGTATACACAATATCATACAGAACCTCCCGTTCCCGTCTTTAACGCCCGTTCCATGTGATCCGAGACTGTCATGGCGCTTAAAATCGTAATTAGACTACTCTCTGGCGGCGTAAAATAGAAAAGGAAGTAGATAGTCTGGCTTGTAATTAGGGGTAAGTAAGCAAGTAAGGAGGCTCCTTTTAAACAGGCAACTCAGCGTTCCTTCGGTCTCCAAAGCCCGGAATACGATCAATAACCATGCCGATGTAAGGACCGACGACAGGGACGTTCCGCGCAAAACTCGCAATAGTTCCGAGGAAGTCTCCAAATAGCACCACGATACCGTATAATTCGACGCAGAACCCGATTAACGCCCATCGCATTAAGATTAATGTAAGTCCCAAGAAAAACGCCGCGGTGCCCTTAGCCTTCTGTTTCCGCGCGAAGAATAGTAGTGTCTTCTGTGGACCGATAATAATCGTTAGGCCGATTAGGAAGAGGATCTAGAGTTTGTTAGGAGCGAACTGGCGGGGAGGTAATTGGTTGGAATTTTCGAGGACGGCACTCAGAGTAGGGAATAGGGTCAAGGAGAGAAGTAGCATACATTGCCCATCGCAAGCCTGTATTATTTGAATTAATATAATGATGCGCAAGACTAGCAACCAGCACTTACATAGCTCGGTCAAAGAATAGCATAACACCTCCAATTAGGAAGAAGCCACCTGTAGAAGCAAACGGACCATATCAGCGCCGCCGAGGAAAGCATGTTGACACACCCGCGCCTATAAGCCTAGCTACCACAGAAGGTAGGTATGTATAGAGGCACGCGATCGCGAGAGTAACTTGGATTACCACGTACCGCCAGAGCAGAAGGCAACCCCAATTTCTGTACGCAGCCTCAATGGTTAGTCTATATAGATTCCCATAACTCAACAGTAAAGAATTGGTAGGGTTCGGTCTTACTTTGGGCATCTGATAACCACATGGTAGGCATTTTGAACTCCGGGTCGACTAAGTGCGTGACGTATGTACGTAGGTATAAATTAAGATAGGGAAAACGAGGACAATGAGCTCCAAGCTCCTGTAAAGCTACCCAGTAGCAGTAGACAAAACAAGGTGTTTTACTCGACGGGGGTGAGGGTGTAATTGGTGGGCTTGAAGCTTCGGACCCTTTATTATCGTATCGTGCGTTTTCCACCCCGTAAAGATCATTCATTCAATTTAGGTAAAAGCTACATCTGGGACGGAGGACGGAGGACGGGACACGAATCGCGGAATTGAAACGAGGACCTCGAACCCCCTGGCGGATCAGCCGTAAACTACGCCTTAGCAGCTGGCTTACAACTGCCAATGAGAATATCCTAATTTAAAATCGATAAGAGAATTTTGGTCCTATTCTGTCTTCTACATTATAAAAATTCACATGTTGCTGGGAATTCTTCCCGGGAAAGTACTTACACCGCAGCATACCATTAGCCCGGTATAAATAATGATTCGAGTTCTAGCATACACATTACAGCTTATCCTTGAATGTTAGCGGTTCTATTGCTTATTAAAGCTGTACCATGGAGAGCTCAACGGACATCCTCACAATAAGATCAAATGGTAAGAAATCAAGCAGATTACTCAACAGATCGCTACGGCATCTTTAATATGACATCCTGCCGCGGCGTCCTTAGCTCATAAGCTATGGTCACTGAGATCGATCCTCCTCCATTCGATCTCGGTACCCGTCAGTCACAGGCGGAGAACAAAATCTCATTTTTCCCGATCACGATTAAGCCGGAGCGTAACCTGCCATCCGTCGCCGAGAGGTGACTGATGCATAGGATAGGCTTGACTTTGTTGGCCGGACATTTCCATGTGTAATTATCCCCTTTGACCCAGTACCAACCTTCTGCCGTAAAGTGAACATTCCTAGGCGATAAGGCTTGCTCTAGTTGGGCTTCATATACGAAGCCAGCCAGCCATCTTAACGCGGTTTGTAGCTGAAATAGATAAAAAAAAAAAGCTAGAATAGCACTGTTGTTGGCTCTGCCTGTCGAAATCTCTCGTGCACCTCTAGTATTGCCTATGCCTTCTCATTTCAGAACCGTATGCGCGCCTCTGGCTTCTAGATATTGTTCGGCTGCGCCCTGCGGTAGAGTACGAATAAACCCAAACACCTCCTTGCTGTGATATCGTAACCGGCTCTTTGGGTCGAGATAAGGAGCAGGAAGGCCGGTAATATCGCAGTACCGTTTCGTGTGGGCGAGCGAAGGGGCCGATTCGATGTTCGTGTATGTCGCGCTGGGCGCCGAGGCCGTTGTGCCGCCGGCGCCATTGGGCCGCAGGCTTTTCTCCAGCACGAGCTTCGATAAACTACGCGAAGCTTGTGCGAGGTTGGGCTGGAGGCTGGAATTGTTGCCGCTGGTGGGCTGCTGAGCGGGCGTCGAAGAACCGCTGGTGGAAAGGCCGTCGCCGTCTCCCTGTGCAGGAGTGGCGGTGCCGCTGTTGTCTTGGGGAGTGACTATTACAGAGGCTTCCTTACGCGAGGCGTCACCGAGGATGGTTTTAATGTTCTTGTTGCGTCGCTGGTTTGGTCGCCAGTGCGGGTTTCGAAAGCTCTTATGAATGGAATGAATATCCAGCTTATCGATCAGCTCTTGATGAGCAATCTGGGCTTCCGTGGGAGCGGCCATTGTCGGTATTCGTGCAGATATATGTTCAATAGAGAGGCGTTGTAAATGATAATTGTGAACTATTAGATAAAACTGGTTGGTTGGTAGCTGTGGTAAACCCCCCAAGATTCGGCCTCGTTAGGTACCTATTTACTGAGTTGTGTTTTTTTTGTGGTTTGAG
This sequence comes from Entonaema liquescens, assembly GCA_902805475.1. Classification (NCBI taxonomy): domain Eukaryota; kingdom Fungi; phylum Ascomycota; class Sordariomycetes; order Xylariales; family Xylariaceae; genus Entonaema; species Entonaema liquescens. The sequence continues at coordinate 1,410,749 of CADCSX010000001.1, read as the reverse complement.
TTCTTGAGCATGATGGTCGTAGTTACCAACCCCGAAGCTGGACTCTGAGGTGCCTGAATTTGCCAAGAGTTACCGCTACTTAGTTACACACGTATGTACATATTTCCAGCGCAGCCTAGGTATCGTATCGCACTTGTCGTCATTTAACACCTTAATCCCGGGGCTTCATTAATACACCAACAAGCAATTCATTCACCACGAATTATCCAACTTTCACTTTGATGCAAGTCGAAGGCCAAAGTTAAACAACATGGTACTATATTTATCACCCAATTGATTTTATGAGATACCATTCTAATAGACAATTATAGGAGAGCCCTCACGAGCATCAGCAGAATCTTCTGCTATCGCGTATCATCACCAATGTTGTAAGTGGCTCTTGAACCCCTCCCCTAACTAACAAGCCCAGATGGTTTAACTATACTCAATAACTTATACTATGTTTATAGGAGAAACTCAACGAGTCCATCGTCGTCATGAACAAGAGCCTTCAGGAGATCAATATCCAAAATATGAACATCGAGCTCGTTGCCCAGATGTTCAAGAACTACCAATCCAACGTCCTCTTCCATCTAGAAGGTATGTCATATCCTGACCAATTACACATTAAAACTAGTTCTAATCTATTAACCATTGTGTAGCAACGGACAATCTGAAGGAACCCTCATGAACTAGTCTCTATTCGAATAAGTATGAGAATTAAAGCTTTGTAGCAGGTGGTCTAGGAAAATGCTAAGCAGGTTGTCGTATATTACTATGAACACAAGCAAAATATCTTCTGTCTACCTTTAAGGGAGACTCAATACTATACTCGTAAAATGATTATAGGGTTTGAGAACTTCTGGTACTGGAGTCATATGGCGTATCATTCATGAGGGCCATTAAATGAAATGCATCTCTAGAGTGATAAAGTGAGATATTCACAGGTATTGAAATATTCCCTTACGCAAATGAAGACGCGAGTATTCTTTCGAAGACGCGACCTTCATATGCCCGTTACATGTAACCTAAGTATGTACCCGGGCCCCACCGTCCTTATCAAATGCCTTATCAAATGGCCTAGGCACTGAGCTGCAGCTCTATTAATAACGTGTCTGCTCCAATGAGCTCTTCCAACTATTACCCTGACGCCCCATAGAAGCCATAGAAGCAAGGGCAGCTGTTTAGCGGTATCCTTGCTTGTCAGCCTCGTACCTTCGGATGAGAGAATCTACAACAATTTTACTTTTCACGCCGCGGAATACGTACAACACACATTTCTCAAAACTTGACAGTCAATTAAGCTGTATCCATTATTCTAGCTCTCTAAACGAAAGAATCAATCCGGTAGATCATTTTCGACACGCGATCATCTACACAGTAACTTACTCAAACATGCGATATACTGGCTCTGTGTAAATACTAACCCGCGTATTCCCAATAACATGGCGCCTTCTGCCACCGACCTTCCAGCGCTTCCTGTGCGACAGGAGAAAATCTATCCCCCGCCTCGAATCTACAATGTGAAGGAAACCAAGTTCGAGAAACCTACTACACCACAACCGGATGGCCGTGAGGAGGCTCTAGCAAAACCTCCGGGCAGCGTCGCGATTGTCATCGACAATGGTACGCCTTGGGAACATCCCGCATGCTATCAATCTGCTAATATGAAATTATTCTTATAGGCTCATCCGCTGTTAGAGCTGGGTGGTCATTCGAGTCGAAACCGAGATTCAGTATCCCACCTATTATGGCCAAGTACAGAGACAGAAAGCTAGGAAAGACCTATTCATTCGCCGGTTACGACTGTTACTCCGATACGACAGCCAGAGGGCATATAAGAAACGCTTTTGAAGCTGGAACTGGTATAGTCAGTAATTGGGATGTAGAAGAACATGTACTGGACTGGACCTTTCTAAAGCTAGGCATGAATAATGCCGACGGAGCTATCGACCTGCCCATCGTCATGACTGAGGCGGTAGCAAACTTACCATATTCACGGAAATGTATATCTTCCCCAAGCTTGCTCCAGTTTAACCAGCTAACATGGTATAGCTATGAACGAAATCATATTCGAATGCTACCAGGCCCCTTCACTAGCCACGGGTATCGATTCTCTCTTTTCATACCGCTACAATAAGGGACAGACAGGATTGGTTGTCTCATCCTCTTATAGTTCTACACATGTCATTCCCGTTTTTGACTCGAAGGCCATGCTAGCTCAGGCTATCCGACTCAATTGGGGTGGATGGCATGCCGCGGAATACTTGCTTAAGCTCATCCGTCTGAAATACCCTTCTTTCCCAGGAAAGCTGAACGCATCGCAGGCGGAACATATGATAAGGGACCATTGCTATATATCTAAATCATATGATGAAGAATTACGATCATACCTGGACTGGACCGGACTGGAAGACCGGGATATTGTAATCCAGTATCCGTTTACAGAAGAAGTAATAGTTCAGAAGAGCGAGGAAGAGCTCGCCCGGATAGCCGAGCGGAAGAAAGAGAGTGGGCGACGATTACAAGAACAAGCGGCTAAGATGCGCCTAGAAAAACTAATGCGAAAGGAACAGGAGTTAGAGTACTATAAGAAGCTGCAGGAGAAGATTAACGATGCGAATAAAAAGGATACCAAACGCCTTCTTGATGCGGAGGATATGAAGGATGAGCAACACCTTGAGCGTACCATTAAGGAATTGGACAAGTCGATCAAGCGAGCTCGAACGAAGGATGTGGGCGGTGATCCTGAAGAAGAGCAGGAAGCACCCGACTTCAGCCTTCTTGAAGTACCTGATGACCAGCTCGACGAAGCTGGTCTGAAAGCGAAGCGGCATCAACGACTCCTTAAGTCTAATCACGAGGCGCGAGCGCGTGCGAAAGCCGAGAAGGAAGCCGAGAAGGCGCGCGTTGCAGAAGAAGAGCGGTTAGACAGAGAGCGCCGCGAGAACGATCTAGAGGGATGGCTCGAGGAGAAGCGAGTAGCCCGAAATCTTACATTACAGAAAATGAAGGAGCGGGATCGCCTAAAGGCTGACCTAGGAAACCGGAAATCCTTAGCTTCTCAAATCCGTATGAAGTCAATAGCAAATCTAGCTTCAGACAATCCCCGAGGCAAGCGCCGACGCGGTAACGACGACGATAACTTCGGCGCAAACGATGACGACTGGGGCGTGTACAGACAGATTCAGGTGGGCGAGGGCGGTAGCGATGACGAAGAGGGTGAAGAGGATCTTGAAGGAACTCTCAAGACGCTTGAAGAAGATCTGCTTCGCTACGATGAGGGATTCACGCACGAACATACATGGGAAGCGCAGAATGATTGGAACAAGAGTCTTTTGCATGCATTCCTGCGCGGACCGCGACCTTTCAACCCTTCCTCCCAGGCGGAAATCCATCAGATACATCTCAACGTTGAGCGTATACGAGTACCTGAAGTCGTATTCCAACCCTCTATCGCAGGAGTCGACCAGGCTGGGCTCGTCGAGATCGCTGGCGACATACTTACACAGCGACTTGTGGGTGTACCAGGTCTAAACCGCGACGATTTCTTGAAGGATATCTTCTTGACTGGTGGGAATACTCTCTTCGAGGGCTTCGACGATCGTCTTCGCCAGGGCTTAACCCCGTTGCTCCCCGTGGACTCGCCGCTCAAGATTCGCCGCGCCGGCGACGCAATACTTGATGCGTGGAAGGGTGCCGCCCAATGGGTCGGAACGCCAAGCTGGAAGTCATCTTTGGTGACGAAAGCAGAATATCAGGAGAAGGGGCATGATTACATAAAGGTACGTTTTTAGTTTTCTACTTTCGTTCCAACTTCTATTCGTTATATCATGATGGCCGGCATGTGTACTGCATACTACGCTATGCCGTCAATCGCAGGTGGCTTGCGTAGCTGTCAAAGATGCTTTACCTGTTTTATGTCGATAGCACAAGACAGAAATGCAGTAAGCAAGACAGCTCTCAGCCACGAGTGTGGATCAAAGTAACCAACACCTTTTATCCCACGCCATTAGCAAATCATCCTTACAAAACGTGTATACAATTATCCCGTTCAGCTGAGATAATATCGTACGCTAACCCGTTTTTGATTCTATAGGAGCACGACATGGGCAACTCTTACTCTTGAGAGCTTAACCTTCGTTACACAAGCACGGCGCTCTTTACCGCAATTAACCTAGACGCGCTCAACGTAACCCTCCCTTCTCTTATTAGCTCTCACGGTTTGTGTAACGCGACATAACACGTGGGTTTATCACGGCGGTAACGAACTGCTTACTCGATTTACCTGCCCTTTTACATCTTTCCTGCAAGATGTCAAAGGCATATAACTTAGGTACTTGGATGAAAAGGCGTACTTGTATCTATAACATCAGTTATCAGATTCGGTAGCAGGCGATGATTATGATGACGATGATAGTTAGGCCTGCCTACCTAGTTAGGTGCCACAGCCAGGACCAGGAAGACGGAAAAGAAAAAGAAGGATGAGGATGAGGATGAGGATGTGGGCAGATCCCGTAATCACTTGCGGTCTTGGCGCTCGCAACATTGGTAGCTTAAACTGCTACCTAACACTACTAAATGCTATGCCATACCTATTAACGACAACATGCCTGCTTCCTTCGGGCCTACACTTTTCGTACCACGCGAGCGGCGGTGGGTGGTAGGTGAGTGTGACGAGGAATGGGGACGGATACCTCTCTCTTTTCTTATTCAATTCTACCACTTCCCAAATACGATACCACGTTGGCAGTCCCGCGCAGATAATGATGACGATGGGTAGGGTAGGGTAGGGTAGGGTAATAATATGCTAAGCATACATACATAGGCGCAACGCATATATAGACAGTTACAACAAGGGAGACAGCAAAAAAAAAAAGAAAAACACGCAACTACTCCTCCCGCCAGGATATATTATGCGATCGATTATACTACTATAGTGCTCATCTTGCGTGCCCTCCATTTCCCCATCCGTTCATCATCCCATTATCCAATTTGTATAGCTAGCTAGCTAGCTACCTAAGCTATGTAGGTAGTAGGTAGGTAGTAGGTAGGTAGTAGGTAGTAGGTACTATACTATACGTACCTAACCTAGGTAATCATAGGTAACTTGCTTCGGAACGGAGGTTAGGTAGTCAGGCTTAATACAACGTATTAATATCAGCAGCGTAGCATGGTTTGTTCGCAAAGCGGTCAAGATTATCTAGTTCCATCCGTCTGCAAGTAGAGTTTGGTTCGTGTTACTTCTGCGCCTACGTCTAGGTTACACAAAAGGGGGGAGGGGGTGTACTAGAGGCGCGAGGAAGAAGAGCTCAAAAGTTGAAGAAAAGGGGTTATATTCGGCACAGCAAGATGATATGGGATAACGTCAATTAAATGATCAGTAGAAGGCAATATTATTATTCATCGGTAGATAGCAGGGTGAGCCCGCATCAAAGCTACTCGTCAGGTTCGCAGTGATGTAACTTGACTACGAGGCCACGCCTACAGATGCTCTGTAATTAATTCCCGTGTCCATTGGGACTTGACCTTGTACCGTAGTATAGGTATTCTGCTCCAACAGGGGAAACCTTCTCTTGTAGCCAGGCATGTTCAATGCCTTGAACTCCACTTTCAAACCATAACTTTCCCTTCGTCTTACCTCCTATATCCCTAAGCTGAGCTAGGGATTGCATGACAACCATCTATAGCCACCGCAAAACATCAATTGCCGACAGCCGCCGCAAGTATGGTCACCGCAAACCAAGGTATGATGCTCTCGAACGCCTGATCCGACCAATTCTTCGAAACCATGCGAGTCCGTAACGCCACAATATGACAGATATGAAATGAGGCAGGGGGTCGCAACCTCTTGTTTTGTTTCCCCAAAAGTTTCCTTAGTTCCCAACCGTTCATCTTCTACAATGGTGACGAATCTTCATCTCCCTAAAGTATGAGTTCGCCCACTTCCCAGTCGGTTTCGAGGATGCCGGTGTTTCCTAGGGAGCTTCTTGGCTCGGGATAATTATACTGCTGGAAGTCTCCTATATATAGGCTTCCTTCGGGATCGGCATCCGATTCCCTCTCTTGAGATGACTAGGCTCGCAGGGATGAGGGGGCGGGTCCTCCCTCCTGTTGGAGCTGCCTGCGGATTTCTTCTGCTGTTTGCGAGTCCTCGTTGGATTCTGCCTTATAAGCGGGCTTTGCATACAGGCCATCGGCCGAAGGCTCTCTAGCTCTTAAACCGGCCACCGCTGCCGCAACGTCCGCTAGAGTTCCAGCGTTGGTATTATTAGGGCCAGCTTCAGGGGCCGTGGTCGCGTGTGCATTGCGAGCACTAGTGGAGGCCGTAGCGGGGGGTGCAATATTTACGTTAGGTGGTGGTTGGGGTAACTCGACCTGCAAGTCTAAAAGGCGAGATTGTAATTGGATGACGTATTCGCGAAGAGCATAATTATCGTTTTGAATTGCCTTGAAGCTATGCTCCATCTCACCATAATCGCGCACCTGCTGCTCGAGCTTCTTGATGTAATGTTCCTTTCTTTGTCTAAAAGCGCGCTAGAATAATAAGTTAGTTACGTAATAGAACGTATAGATGGGCCATGATATGGTGGAGCCAAGCTAGTATACACGAGCGATCTACATCGAAGATGCGAGACGCCCGGGTCTGTAAACCGTTTTCATTACGGTAGCTCCCCAGCTCGCAAAACCATAGCAAAACAAGAAAAGCGCCCCACTTACCTGAGCAGCTCTATTTTGGGCGGCTCTTTTCGATTGCGATAATTCCCGCTTCGCCTTTCGCCCGTCCGTTACAGAATCATCAGGGTCATGCCCTAGGAGTCCTTGAGCGGCCATGTTGGCTACGGGAGAGGCAGAAACGGGTGCGCCTTCGTCGGACGGAGGTGAGACTCCTCTCTGCATCATATCAGATGCCGGAACACCTGCAGAAGACGTTCGAAGCTGAGGGTGAATATGCGACTGCGTCTCTATGCTAGAACCGCCGTATCCATGCGCTTGTGGTGAAGGGCGTATGGGCTTGAGAGCAGGATGAGTTGCAGCGACAGCAGCCAATGGAGATGGCGCCGAGTTAGGTGGTGAGTGATTCAAATAACTCGCACCCGGTTCGACCTTTGCGCGCGCTTCGGATTCTTCTATAAAAAGTAAAAGAGATTATGTCAGTATGTGAATACCGGTAAAGGTCTGGTAGATGTCTGGGGCATATATCCAAGAATGGGGAAAGAGACATAAAAGGTATCAGAGTTAGAACCACGGAGTAAGTGAGGCGGACTACAGACCGAATATGTATGTAGGAAAGTTTGTCCAGGATATAGGCGGGTATTTCGTAATGAAGGGATATGGGGACCGGAAAAGCAAGTGGATGGATCCCAGATTGGCCTTGCAACGCGACCCCGAAGCCGTCAAAAGTAGTAGCAACAGTAGTAGCAACAGTAGTAGAAAACTCCTGGCGCCAGCATATGAGGTATGTCTGATTACATGTTCGCAGTAAAAGGTGACCTCAAGCGACTTAGACGGTCAGGGCATAGCTGGGGTGTGGCCGAGGGGGGGCGTGTAAACTGCGCAGTAATGCGGCGTCACAGTGGAGGGGTGAATGTAGAAAAGGTACGGGGGTGGGGGGTTAATTTTTTTTTCGATGATGGTTGGAAATATTTCTAGTGCAGCACCGGGCGAAAAAAAAGAGAGCTAAGAGCTAAAGAAGAACTCGGCCACTTACCGTGATTCTGCATTTTGGATATCTGACTCAGCATCAAGATAACGCGATACTTATGCAGTGACAACTTGGTGTGACCGTATTTGTAAATACCAAATACGCGGAAACACACTGGTCTCTACCCAGGGACGGAACCGTTTCCGTCCAAAACGCACTATTAAAGAGAGGAGCGCGCGACGGGCTCCGCTCGGAGGAAGGACGGCGTTTGTCGTTGCAGGGGTGGAAAGTCAATTTGGACACCGGGATAGGTACTCTAGTAATGTCTTGTTTCCCTAGGATATTTGTATTTTTCCTTTTATCGCACACCAAGGTTAAAAGAAACGATGTGGCTGGAGTGAAAAATAGCGCGCGAAGTTGGCGTTTAGTTTCTGACCTCGCAAACGACTATACAGTTGCGCCAGTTGTACTGTACTATTGTATAGTATTCCTCAACACATAAAAGGTAAATATGGAAAGTAGTGCAGTTATCGTTGTTGAGTTGTTGCGTATATCCCAATACTGTGATACCGCTTGCAGTACTTTGGAGATGTTGGGATCCTCGGTAGGGTCAATATTTCGCAGGTTGGCTGGTAGATTGATAGAATAGATTGGGTGTACTTGACGGAGTAGTTAACCGCTGCTTGATTACTCAAGGTAGCAGTTAATGTCAATCAACAAGAAAACTTGGATGTTTCGAAGAGTATTCCAGGCGAAATTCGGATGAGTAACAGGAATAACAGGCCAATGCGAAAGAGTCCCCAGGTTCCCTAATCGTATAGCCTGTCCAATCTGGCGTCGGCAGAATTCAAGGTGACCTCGACGGAGTTAAGGACCCAATGATACCCGCGCCTCCACGTGATAGGATAGGATCTATCGTAATGGATTATTCAGCGATGTTCAAAAGGTTAGGTAACAGCGTGGTTGGGTTTCTAGGCATATGGGCATATGGGCATATAGGCATAGGCAAGTCTTGTCCCAGATGACGAACGCGTACTAAAGTAAAAGAGGGATATGGATATGCAAAACAAAATACCTCGAGGAAAATTTAGGAAGAGGCGCAAAGTGGTTAGTTTTTTGCTTCGGGACCGTGGCTTGTGCGAAGATGCTTGGAAGGTAATGAGTACCGCACAGTGTCCAGAAGTATTAAATTTTTATGGATACGCCGCCAACAAAGAGAAACAGGCGAACAGGCAATATGGGTGGGGTATTAAAAGCTATTAAGCTGCTTGTTGGCGGTTCAATACCTACCAGTCAGACAGTACTGTTGACGGCCGAAATGTCCGAGGGGGAAGAGACGAGGGTTGATCACAGACTTGTTTAAGGTGAGGTTGGTTTGTCAGCACTTGCAGCTTGTGCTCGCCCTAAATGTGCAACTGGTACGTAACTACCAAGACGATGTACTTTTTTAAGTACTTAGTATGGTAGCAGCTACCGCCGCAGCCAAGCGCACCCCAAGTGGACGAATGGAAATTAGAATCGTAAGGCTGTGGGGTTGTAAACTTAGGTAATAGGTACTTTGACCGAGTACAACCGTACCTAGCACGAAGAAGAAAAAAAAAATTAATAAGAATAATAAAAGAATGAACATTGAATGAAAAGCTGAACTATCTCAGACGTTTGCGTAACAAGGCATAACGAGGCATAACGAACTGCCGGCGGGAGAATTTGATGCTTGTTGGAGGGTACCGCGATTGGAATGAAAGCATCTGAATGGTCGACGCATCTTCTTTGTAATCAATGTTGGTTTGTCACTCGTGTAACCTGACTAATAATAATAATAACAATAATAATAATAACTACTACGACGAGGAAGTTGCAAATTGATACCCAAAACAGGATAATAGCGATCCCGAGTAAAAAAGAATTGCCTATGTCCAGTCGAGATGAATGAGCACTACGTCAAATCGAGTATCGAGTACACCAAGTACATACTTGATGTACCTAACTTACCTACCTACATAATGTACCCAAGTAAGGTAGCGGTTAACGCTACAATAGACCTTATCCATACATGTATGTATTCCCGACTCATATACTACCTACCTATGTATACCGATGATACCTCAAAATTACCTTACAACTTTTTGTTTACCTAATGTAGAATTCAAAAATCGGATTCCGCATCATCGGCCGACGTGCTTCCTTCTAGCTGAAGCCAATCGTTGCTATAATTGCACTTGTGTTATATTCATTAGTTTTGTGTACCCGCTTCCTCTTCCTTTCATCTGCCGTCGTACAGCTCTCTACTTATGACTGCCCCTTCCCATCTAGGCAACTCCTCCCAACCCACATTTACGTCCGTACATTGCTTAGTATGAATATGTGTATGTGTACATCCACAATAGCTTCACATAGTTAGAGGCGAACTCGCAAGTAACCAGGGGAGGTCCTGTTCTTACACTACCCAGTACACAGTACTCATACGACAAGTAAGCACTTATTAAGTCGTGCACCTGTATAAGATAAACAGTCTAGACATCTTACGATTGTTTAGGTATAATAACCTTAGGTAAGGTATTGGTATATTACCTATGTAGTTGGGTTGGGTGACGAAGAGTAGTAATAAAGATCGGACTTTTTACACCTTCTCTTTCTTGCCATTGCATATCTTATAGGTTCAGCGTCGGGTTTTAGGACTCCTTCGGCTATATGGTTCTCCAACTATTAGATACACACCCCGAGGGCGATGGTATGATACAGTTTTGGAGAACCACACCTTATTCTCTTTCTTTTCTACTTGCAGGTTCTGATGAAGAAAAAAAAAAAAAAAAAAAAAAAGCTTCGCATCTTTAATCCTTTTGGGTTCACACTATTTATTACGTAAGGTGTCACCGTGTTACCAGAGAACCTGGATAAATGACGGCCGCTAGAACGCATGTCGTAAAAAGTTTCATCACTTTTCATTAACTCCCAACTCGAATCAATGCGCGGGTTCCAACCGCGGACTTACGTAATACAACAGGCTAAAAGAGGTTGTCCTCCGAGCGCACGGTTTCATTACTAACCGGCTTCCCTGCTTTTGTTTTTCGGCAGCCTAGCATCAATCTAGTATCGATATGTACGCTGTACGCTGTACGGTGTACGATGTATGTACATATGTATGCGCATGGTTTTATGCGATGCCGAATTGATTGGATAATGACACGATGAAACCCCGTTGGTCTAAGGAACTAAAAAGGGTCATTCCGTGATGAGAGATCTAGTTTACCATACCCGTATCGAAACAGCAACATTTCAAATGGAGCAAGTCCGAGACCTAAAGCCCATTAAGGCTTGTAGAATGGAATAATCGGTACCTAAATTATCTATCAGTGCTTATTTTTGCGTATTAGTAATTACCATCACGTGTAGAATACTAGGTAGGTACATTTACATTTAGGTAATCGCGTATTTAATAGTACAAATCTTACTGTACTTTTTCATGTATGTAATTCAAATCTGCCGATAGGTCCAACATAAAGTTTAGAGCCTCATTAAAGTATCTGAGTAAAAAAGATGCAGATGAAGTATACGGTTGTATTCCTTAGAAGGTACTTATGTAAGAGGTAGGGATAAGATTTCTATTAGGGACCTACTTAAGGTTATTTTCAACATTCGACATATCTTCTCATATTGTAGGTTGTTTCAACAGAATAAAGTAAGAGAAAGAGAGAGAGTATCGTCCAATCCAACCGTCTTGGGAAAAATCGAGAATGATACGCCGGCCAATATATTCCACACCTCCCTGGTAGTCTTGGCATTTCGCGGCGGTCATCGGCATCAAGCCTTTTCCCGTCCATCCATTGCGTTGTTAGGTTCGCATCTGATTTTAATTACGCGTCGTTTACCGCTTACTCTGTTTGCCGCCAACAGAAGCATAAGGGTTTCAACAGCTTAAACGAGCTCCAACTTGTTTCCAAGGTGAGAAAAGCCGGTTCTACACTATACATCTACTATACATATTGTATAATTAGTTTCTTTAGTAATCCTGGTCGATCCATTCACCCCCGCTATATCCCGAAAAATGTTGTAGCGACGACTTAAGGCATCCATTTCTGCCTGTTTTACTTGTGCTGTCAACGAAAATACAAATGGGCCGATAATTGCTCGGCTTTTCGTAGACCTTAGACCGATTGTTCATTGATAACTAAAGAAGAAGGAGAACGGAGAAGGATTTACGAGACTATCCCGATGCATGAACTGGTGATTATCATCCCTAGGCCCCAGTGAAAGACAATATCCCACGGATTCCTTTCTCACTTATTGGTATCTGCAATGGTTCCTTCGCCTATGGCAAAGCTATAATGGTTTGCATCTGCAGCATGATCCTTTCGGGGTACGATCTGGAGTTTACTGCGCCTTCGACTGGAATGGTTGATAGCCATGCTGTCAAGTAAAGCAGCCAGAAGCTATTGATGCCTGATACGCTTTGTTGAATTTACATGGACTACATAACGTATAACTCGTACCTCCCCCCCCCCCCCCTTCTCCCCCCTCCGCCGCAAAGCCGCTCGTAACTTTAAAGTTGGAGATGCAAGTCAATACATACCTAGTAGCTAGGATCCTTACGTTACCTTCCCGCTAATACTAATACGCGGTATCCTATCATATTTTATGGAAGCTCATCCTGAAAATCTGAATGCATACCTAACATCAAAAATATAATTGTAAAGATATAAGGCAGCTTATCTCCTAAAAAGTGAGAGAAGTACTAATGTAGACATAGGTACTTATATATGTACTCCATCTAGATCTACATGTAATGCATTGAGTCTTTTTCGGCGTTTCATTCGCCGATATAAGTGGATTATATACCTACGTCTACTTGAAATCTTAGGAGATAAGATAATTAACCTAGTTACTTACATGATGTTACTTAGAGAACTGTAGGTCGGTTTCAGCATCTACCACTCACGTCATGCCAGCATCATCAGAGACTACTTTGTTGGACAAAATTAAAACCGGCCATTCCGGCCTACATAAGATTAGTAATACCCACGTTTTTACACAGATGGCAACAATATGTTACATTTTAATGTAGAAACCGTATGTTCTCGGACCGGATTACTGGAGCTATACCAATAATGTTAATATGTTGACTAAAGGTCGCGAGGGTATCATCGACGAAATGCCTATAGCTGAAAATATTTATACTAAAAAAAAAAAAAAAAAAAAAAACAGTTGACCTAAATATCGTAAAATATCGTAGACCCTCTATTATTCCCGGGAGTCCCGATGAATCTGCCCGGATTGAACCTTGTCGTTAAGTGAAGAATAAATTTCATATTTTACCTCGTTCCACTGTCTTATTATATTAGGTACCTATCAAATAGATCTCAACACTCTCGGAGATAAAGTTATGATTATGGTTACTCCTTCGTGTAGTGCACCCATGAGCCAGTTACACTAATGACTAATAACTAATAGTCTTAGAACAAGTCAAGCCATTTCTAGACCTCAGCCAGAGACCCCGATTTGTTGGCCTGCAAATAGGGCCCGATTAGGAATGCGGAACCAAGAGCTTTTCAAAGTGGCGTGAACGCGTTGGTGCTGACATTGCATATAATACAAATATGTGCGTGATCTACTTACGCCCCGTGCTGAGAACTATAGTTCCACATCCAACTGCTATAGGATAATTCATTATGTACTACGTAAGTTTCGCTACTACCTACACAATATTGGTGGTGGTGGATTGTAGTATTGGCTTGACACAGCAGCGCCTGATATAGGAGTGAGAGTAACCACAATTGTTAAATACACAGATCAGCTCTACGCAGAACACTTGTCAAAGTAGGACGAAAGTAAGCTTGGCATATTGTAGGGCCGTATCCGAGGCCTATACTAGGCGTAATGCTTTTTATAACTTTGCATGCCACTGTATTAGTTATTTGCGAGCAAGTATAACACACGAGAGAGAAATCTAACTACGAGCAACGCTGCATACTGATCTCATAAATTCATATAGCTTAGGGTATGAAAAGATGACAGCCGTTTAGAAAACCGATAGGTTCTTTAAGAATCCTAACATCTTCACAGAGCCCCAGTTCATAAACTGCCAAGTCAACTAGGTCTGTGGCCAGTGGGAGCTCATATTTATATATGTCAGAATAAATGCTTGTAAATTACTCTTTGTATCGTTTCTCTGGCCTGTTGAGAATATAGATGGTAAGCAAAAATAACCTAAATATACCGAATAGGTATACCAAGAAACTAAGGATGTAAGCAACGCTGTTGGAGATTAAAAAGCCACCAACGAAGACATGAGAATTTCAAGTAAGGGAGGATCTGCTTAGAATATACGTTTGCATGGAAGGTCTTTAACGTAGCTAACTCGAGTCTAGATACACTCGGTTAATAATCTTACATATTGATGGGCTATATTAGGTAATTAACAAGCCACCCTAGGAACAACAGAACATCGTTATTAACACTAACCAAACCTTAGATCCTGACGGGATCTGTGTGTAAATGTCTGCGCCGTCTGCCCACGGCCTAGGACCAGGAGGCATAAATGAGCTTCTAATTCCAGCCCGATATAGCTGCAAATGGAAGAGGACCACTTATTAAGGAATCCCGGGCCAGGAATACACCCCGGTTATTTAAAACTCCGGATCTCCTGTTCTGGGGTGCATAATTCTCGGACTTTGACGAACGTAAAAGGCGAGTTATTAGAATTTGGAATTACCAGGCGTGAGCTTTGCATGGCCAAGCCGTGAGAACTTGTGGGCTTAACGATGGGATTGTTTGCACCGAGCCTCAGGGACGTCAGCAACAACCGGAACGAAAAGCGAAACGCGTTGTCGTCGTACCCGCTAGCTAAACAGATACGAAAGTCACCCAACCCATTCATTAAACTTGAACAGTGTTGGTTACAGAGTAATATTACGTCCGGGAGTAAGTAGATCTAGCCCAGCGGCGGTGTAGTTTAGCGTCCAATTTCTATTTTCTCTTCGTCCGTAACATCAAGCTCACAACGGAATGAAGAAGGAGATTTCCACGTGGTCCGGTCCGCGACGCACCGGAGATTAACAAGTGGATAGACCCTGTCCTCCGTTAGAAACTGTCGTACGTAATTTGGTAAGATCTGTCGACGTAGGGCGAAGTAGACTACGTAGATAGTACGACAATGAAAAGCTTGTCACCGCCGTCTGCTGACAGGACAACAATCAACAATAACGGGGTCGGACACGGACGCGGGACGCAGGTTGAGAAAAAGGAGACCACACCAGCCCGAATGGGGTATGATAAAGCGACCGCGCTTTTACAATGTACCCGATTCTCGGTTACTCAATACATTTTATCGCCGAATGTCTCGGAGCCTGAAAAAAAAAAAAAAAGGTAAAAAAGGGGGTTGTATTATATACTACTGCAGCTTTCGTGAAATATTACAAATAAAAATAAACTAGAGTTCTATACGTCACAAAATTTAGTAACAGCTGTACCTTGGCTCCATATGAGCTATTACCTATCTATGTAGCTTGATGTCCATAAAGAGGTAGGTCTTGTAAGAGGTACATTAGGTATTACATACCTAGGTACGATAAGTAGTCGTAAAGCTTAGGCCACCTAAAAAGTAACTTAAGTCGACCTATTATCTAACTCACCATTATAACAGATAAACGTCGGGAATATTCTGTAGGAGTTCATAGTAAATCCACTGGTCCATTCATATTTGATTTCTTCCAAAACCGAAGCGAGAACCATACCAGGGTAGCTCGCAATCTGCTTCCGCGTACGCCCTATATCCTTATAGGTGGTATATGCGACGAGACTCTACACGTTACAACCCCCATAAACAACCACCTCATGCTTGGGCATCTAATAATAGTCTGTGCCGCGCCTAATGTATAACCGGTACACGCGCCCTTTGCTCTACCACGCGAGGACTGCCGCTAAGGCACCACCACAGCAACAGCAGCTTGCGAGCAATCCCGTCGGAGCGATACGCCGAGGCGCACAGGCGGTTGTAACACCCCGCCGGTCCTCGCTTCTCTATCAGGATCTGGGTCAGGGCCGCCGAGCTTTTACGGCCTCAGCATCAGCACTTGTCATGGCAGACCCCGCGAGCTCACAGGCTGCTGCTACTACCCCCCGGTTCTCGGCTGGCGTCGACGAGCCGGCTCTAACGCGGACGCTACAGTCTCTGCTGGCATCAGCAGGTCTTGGTGGGCGGTGGGTACTGATCGCTAGCGGCGAGGGTTTGGAGAGGAGCTTCAAGTTCAAGACGTTTGCGAAGACGTGGGTGAGTCAGCTGTGCCATGCCACGGCATGCCATTATACTACACTACATTATACTACACTATACCCATACTCATCATACCCATAACCCTTTCCCGTGTCTCCCTCCTCGTACCATTGGCTTCCCTTCTCGTCTATCTCTGGCCACGGCATTTGCTTTATTCGGTCGCAGTCGTTCCCGAGGGTTCCCCTCATTGGGATCGAGCCGTTCTTGCATAATCATCATATGCCCTTACCTAACCCCCCGTGTGCGAGGGAGAGAGTCTGGGAAACTTGACAATTGCCGGTGGGCTGAGCCTGAATGGCCTACCTATCTATCTAGCTGGGTAACAACGAGCTTCCCGAATTATTCCCCAGATAGGTTTACCTTTGGGTGCTGCTAGCAATGATCGGTCGACCTCGGGGTGTGGACGACGGGATACCGTAACTTCAAAGTTTCCCGGCGGGTGTAACACCTCGTTCAGTATACGATGTCCAATACTGGATACGGAGAAAAGCGCCGTGGCCAACCACGAAACGTACTGCTTGGTCACTGGTCACGAGAGAAACAAATAAGTCCTCCTGCTGACTCCTCACGGGATCCCTAATTCGTTGGTCTCGGCCCTCAGAAAAGCTTGGATAATAGCCGAGTGCTGGATGAAATGGGTACTACCACCACCCGGTCCTCGGGTTAGTCGATCCCGGGGATAGATCTGACGTTGAAAAAGCCTATATGACATCCACGACCGCATAGCCCAAACCCATCTACTACTACTATTACTACTAGTAACCCCTTTAAGCCGCGAATGATAACCTCTACTAATTCGTGTTGGTTTCGTTAGGACTTCATGACTGCAGTATCACTGCAGTGCAAGCTCAAAACCATCACCCGGAATGGTCCAACGTAAGGCCTCCCTCTCCCCTTGTTACTACCCCTTTCCATTCGCCCCTTCGTTTATACATCAAAGACAACAATGCACCCTGCACACGTGCCCGTCCGCGTTGGAACCAACGTAAACATCTACATCAAACACCCAAGCTCGTCAGCTTCCGACGACTCGCGAATCGTCCGTTCGGCGAAACGGTCGAGAGAGAGCCCTTCGTCCCCGTTAACAGACTTCATCTACCTACTTACCTACCTACCTAACCTAACCTATATATTACGATTACTATTTCTTTATCTCTTTGTTACTACCAGACGGAAGCTGCTGACTGACCCCCATGCTACGAAAACGCTGACTGGATCTAACCGTCGTGAATCGCAAACAGGTCTATAACACGACGTATATCCGGTGGACCACGCATAATCCCAAGGGCCTCTCCGCCAAGGACGTCGAGCTGGCCGCCATTTGCGACGGCCTCGCTAGCGACTTTGGTGAGATTACCGAGGCGCTGCCTCCTGGTGATACCTGCGAGCTAAAGCGGGTGGCTGACCGCGCCGTCACCAACGCCGGCGATTGCTGCGCTCCTGCTAAGAAATAAAAAAAAGGAAAAGAAAAGAGTCCGAGACATCAGGTCATAATGGCAAAATTAGACAATCCTCTAGACCCTCTCTCTTGTCTGTATCACCTCGACTGACTTGATTTTGACCGATCCGGATCAACGGGTTCGATATAATAATATAAAATGCTACCCGGGCCGCTTACTATAAGCGGTCAGATGCGAAGCAAGAAAATTCACGGATGGACCACGAGCACCCCATCTTCACCGCAATTGCCCAGAGGCTAGAACACACACAGTTTTGAAGTCTTGTTTCATAGCTCCAATGAAGGACTTTTAGGTTATTATTAATCTATGGTAATATTTCGTCTCTTCTCTTCGTCACAATTACAAAGGTGTATTAAAAGTTGGCCAGCCCCGGTGGTTTGTCTATAGAATTAACGATTGACGCCAAATCGTAAAGAGTTTCATCGTTCCCTTAGGTGCCGCGTCTCTATGCGGAATATCGGGCACTTTCTCTCACTCTCTCCTCCCAATGGCCAGCAGCAATCAAAGCTTGATGGCCAGGAGTAAGTATCGGGAATCGGTGGAATGCTACTAGCTGACCTACCCACCGTCCAAGTGCACATCCTGATGTTATGAGGCTATTGAGCCCCTTTACTCGGCCTTCTTGGCCTTGACGGCCTTGAGCTTCCTCTCGCGGCGCTTCTTGGCAGCTTCGGGGCCGGACTCGGTGTCAAGCATCCAGTCCCACCATGTGAAACTGGAGGAGTAGTTTCCAATGAACTTCTCGTGGTGAAGGTCGTGGTGATAAGCACCAGCCCAGAAGGGCAGGAAGTGCCTCAAGCTCCAGGGGAAGTCGTATCCGCTGTGAGAGTCGATGGCCTGGAATAGACGGCCGACAATCCACACATACATGGTGAACAGGTGAAGCTCGCCAGTCAAGGAAACCCAGACGATGGGGCTTCCGACTGTTCCGAGAGCGAGAAGCATGGTCTCGATCGGTGAGGCGTACTCGGCAGCGAGACCAAAGGGAGCGGAGTAGGTGTGATGGAGCTTGTGAATCATCTTGTATAGGGGGCCGTAGTGTAGCGCTCGGTGGAACCAGTAGTGCCATGCGTCTTCCGCAATGAAGAAGACTGCAATTTGCAGAGCCATCGTCGAGAGCTTAGGGAAGGGAACGCCGTAATCCATGCCAAAGTAGGTAGCGATAGGGTGGAAGAGCCAGATCTGAGGCAATTCGACTGTAACATGGCTAAGGAGCACCAGCGCTGCGCATTCCCACTGTTCTTTCCACGTCGGGATCTTCTGATTTTGGATCTTGAACCTGTTGAAGAAGGGGATGCGGTCGAGTAACATGTAAGGTAAACACCGGCTAAAGTAGACGATCTCGTGCATGAAGAAACTCATGATACCCGTCGCTAACACGTCGTTCTGCATCCAAAGATACCAAGCCTTTTTACTGAGTCAGTCGCACGTTCGTGCCTGGACGGTCCGGGGTTTAGGGGTAGACTAACCGCCCACGCGCGTTCTATCACGTTAAGATGGACATTGTATTTTGTGACTTCTTCGAATACGTTCAAATACGTATCGGGATGGCTGAAGACGCCAGCAACAGTGGCATTTCTACAGATGCGCGTTAGTTCCTTATTCAATTGCTCGACGCGACCGAAGATTAAGGGGGTAGTCCGGTCTGGAAGGACGACTTACATCGTGGCCATGATGGCGAGAGGGAATCAAATCAAAGGTACCGGCAGCGATGAACAACCCTTCCTATGAATATCAAAGAATGACTCGAATTGGTGAGGGTAGGAATGTTGAGGAGCTGTGCCGACACTAGAGAATGTGAAGGGGAAAAAATCGAGAAGATGGCAGCTATTTGTTGTAGCTGTAAAAAATAAAGGCGGTAGGAGGCGATAAGGAGAGATTGGAGATTTCGAAATTTAGGGGATCCTGGTTAATTAGCAGACATACGACCAATCATTCGAATGCTGCCACCATGAGACCACTTGGAATTTGCACTTCCCGTCCCGACTTACGCTACAAAATATGGAGAATATGCATCAGGGGAAACGCAACTCTAATGCGCATTTTAAAGCTAGTGCAGGTGGCTTTCGTATTCGTATCCGAAATTGTTAGTGACTTAGTGTCGCTGAAAATCTGCACTAATTCAGGGACCCTTCCTTTTTGGACTATACGTGTACCATGTACCTAAGTACTTCTTTACCTAAAGGTTAGGTACCTACCTACCTACCTACCAAAGTTGATCAGATAACTTTATCGGATTAATCCATTCCACATAGGTAGGTAGCGGGCCTCCGGACAGCCCTGCCAAATCACCTGACCCGGAGCCGTCCCTATCCGATCGGCTCACTTTCGCTCTTACCCTAACCCAACAGTCAATTTGCCGAAAAGAGAGTCGTTTCTCTTGTACCTTACCCCATTGAGCTTAGAGCTGCCACTGCTGTCAGAGCTGGAGAAGCTTGTATTTTGGGGTTTTAATTTTTTTTCTTATCTACACTGTTATGACCTCATCCAACAGAACGGACTCGACAGAGTAAACATCGACTGACCAACGTTCGACTTGTGGGAAACAAATCCGCATCCGGTACACCGCAATCTTCAAATCGTTTCATTGTAGCCTTTTCCCAAGATCCATACCGGTAGGGTTGAGAAAAGGTTGTATTAACTATTAGGTAGCCTTCCCAATTGGTTCGTCAGCCTAACGCGCAATCCCAAGCTCCCGGCAACTTCCCGGCCGTCATCACGGAGAGCTTCCCTTTCGATTACTTACCCGGGTAAAATAAACCACAGGTTTACAAGGGTTCAACAAACCCCGTCATGACATGAATTAGACAAGTCAATTATGTCCGGCTGTACATCCGAGTGTCGACCCATATAATCTCCCTTTTACAGAAAGAAGTTGTACTTGTGGTTTAACTCCAACAAAAAAAAAAAAAAAGAAAGAAAATGTCCCTAGTGGCTGAGTAAGTTTTACAAAGAAACAACCTTCACCATCGATGATAATGTGGCTCAGACTGTATTCAGTCAAGTACGGCGGTTGGACGCGCAACTAGACCGTATACCTTTCAGCCACTTAACGAGCTATGACGCCACCCAAGCTTCGATAGATTTGGATAGCCCTCGGGCGAAGGAATTGTTGAGGATCATCAAAGCCTTATCGGCAACCTCGGGATCGCAAAGTGCCCTGTCCCCATGGTATATCCAATCTCTCCTATCTCAGTCGGAGTTACTATCGGCCCATACTGAGGAGATATCGGCGAACCAGTATGAGGCTGAGCTCGAGTGGAGATTGGTTAGCAAGGCGACCGTGCAGACGTACGGTGTTATTCTAGATACGCTGCTGGATCAGATCATTCCCCTGAGCGATCATATTTGGTACTGGGATGATGTGTTGTCGTCTCCAACGAACAGCAGTATATACCTTGTGCAAACTTCTCCTATACGTGTGTGGGCTTGGACTAGGGAAATCTACGAAGACAGCAAAACTAGATTCCAGCAGTATACTAGCGGTGACGCATCTGTCGCTGGTTTCGTAAGCGGATCTAATGTAGAGTCGATACAGGCTGGATTTGCTCAACGATGGGGCCAATTCTACGGGATTGTACGGGAGAGTATACACCAAAGAACACTCGCAAACGTGCAGCGGAAGATAATGTCTCCCGTTGCCCTCTGTCGATCGGAAGCCCGTAAGAAGCAAGCTAGGCTAAAAAGACTCCGAGAAATGACTTCAAGTGGCCTGGGCGTCTTAATCGACGAAGGCCTTGTCTTTAACGGCAACGGAAGTGATGATGGTAAGAGTGATATGATCCTCTCGACTAATCAAGAGTGGAAAGGCGTCGTGGAGCGAAGCGTCGCTCTAATGGACATGGTCCTTAAGGATGTCTTAACATTAGACGTCAGAGTTGCCGATTTCGAAGATAGAGTCTTTGCCGGCGTTGAAGAGGATCCTGAGTTGTCAATTCTAGCCGATGAAGACGAAGCACACCGCCCGGCTGTAGTGGCTAAAAGACTTCAGGACTTACTAAAGACTCAACTACCGCAACACCTCGGAGCAGCAGAAAAGCTACTAACAGAAAATGGACGGCCATCGAGACTTGTGAGATACTGGCTACCTGCTACTGCGCTTCTCCTCTCTTCGTCCACGATTCTCCGCATCTTGGTCAACAGAAAGCAGGAGATTCTGCAATGGGTTAGAGATTTTGGTGTGACTGTTCGTGACTTCTGGTTCAACTGGGTTATCGATCCTGTCCGAAAGGTTGTAGGCACAATCCGTCACGACGATAATAGCGAAATTGCTATCATGAGTCGGGATAGCCTCAAGGCAGACAGAGAAAGCTTAGAGCGCATGGTCGTGGACTTTGCTCTTGATAAGCCGAATGTCGCAACCGGTGCCCCGTCGATATCAGAGTCACAAGTTGCCGAGATCAGGGCTAAAGTCCGAGAGGGAGATGTGACACCCATTCTTCGCGCGTACGAAAAAGACTTACGTAGCCCCTTTATTGGTACCGTGCGAGGCGACTTGGTCCGAACGTTGCTCATTCAGATACAAAAGACAAAGGTTGACATTGAAGTCGCTATGAGCGGGATTGACGCACTTCTAAAGAGCCAGGAACTTGTCTTTGGTTTCGTGGGTCTGACGCCTGGTATTCTCGTATCCGTTGGAGTGATACAATACCTCCGCGGTGTATTCGGAGGCAGGAAAGGCTTCCGTCAACACCGAAGAGCTGGGAAATGCGTCCGAGTTCTGCGCAACATCGACCGCATCTTGTCTGAAGCTACGCCTTCGCCCAACAATCTTATCTCTTATAAGGATCACGGTCTCCTAGTATGCGAGGTCCATGTCCTCCGACGACTTGCGCATAACCTCTTACCAGCCGACATCGAAAAGGACTTCTTGGAAGACTTGGATGACCTGGCTAATCTCAAGGGCATCCAATCACAGCTGCGGGCTTTGGACAGAATACGTTGGGCGTACGCCAAGTGGTTGAAATAGTTCACCAATCCGAAGTCGCTGTTAGAGCATCTTTAGCGAGTACATATGGCGGAGTAGGAGTATTATGTCTTGTAAACTCCGAATAGTGTGACAATTGCCTGTATTTGTATCAAAATAAAACAGCTAAAGTGTTCATATTATTGGAATTCGGTTGAAAAAGAAGTAACCTACTCGTACTATGCAAATATAAGACAAATCCTGATAACCCCCTCCCCCCCCTTTTTTTTTAAAAAAAAAAAAACCTACCTAAATATTGTGCCTGGACGAAGAGGTGCTCCCTGTCGAATAAATGCATACTTGCATAGTAGTAATCTGGACCATTCCCTGGTATTTAATTCGTGCCCACCATTCTGACGTAAGCCAGGTACGCCGGTAGAGGCAGCCACGTATTTCCTATCATTGAGCTCGGTTTGTAGAGGTACAGTACCGACAGTGATTTGTAGGAGGTTGTACCTACATTAGGGGGTATATTCACACGCTAAAACACCAACCTCTTTAAGGCATAATTGTTTCTCGTTTAGTTAATGCGACTTACCTAAGGTCCCTAATCTATTAGGTAGCGAATCACCTGCCTGACCTGGGAAGGGTTGAGGTTGCCTCGTTTGAACCAACGTCTCGATTAAGTTGTAAGGTTGTAAAGATGCACACCGTTGCTGATATTCAGGTTGTTGATTACATGTAACCTAGGTACCTACTATTTGACATTATGTAAGATATCTACCTAAGAATACATCTGATATATACATGTATGTATGTACTTGAGTGGACCATTCTATTTTCAAACTCAAATGTTTTATCGATCTTAAACCTGCAATTGAATTTGAAGGCTTCTCTCTATCTTTTCCAAACCCATAAGCTATTCCAGGTTGTGCACACACACTTGCACTGCATAAGTAACTTGCCCCCCCCTGTACTTCTTATGTGCTAGTACGAACCAAGTTAGATTTATTTTTCTATTCCTATGCCAAGAAAGTACATGTGCCACTATTATTCCCATTAACCATTAACCATTGACCATTAACACTATTAACCACTACCGCTACCGCTACTAATTGCTACCTGCTACCAAAAGCCACTATTAGCATTACTGCCACCTCTGACGACACGTCGTCTCGTTTGATATCTTAACGGAGAATTATCTGGGAAACTCGAGGGATCGCGTTTACACCAAACTATTCTTCAACGAATAATACGATCATCTAAAAAAAAAACAAAGACCGCCGTAATATCCCCTGTCGTCCACGACGAGCGACTCTATCAAAATGTCGGGCAACCGAAACTATGACTTCTTAGTATGTTCACAGCCTCTCCTTTCCAGCCGCATGCTACGGTTAGATAGATATCATCTATCCTATCCGATGGTTCGGTTATTGGGGCCTTGTGAAGCCATGGCTTGCGTCTTACATAGGCTATCTATCAGCCAGCCCCAAGGATTCTCATGTATACTAACGATAGTCTTTGTAATAGATCAAACTGCTTTTAATCGGCGACTCGGGTGTCGGAAAATCATGCTGCCTGCTGCGGTTTAGCGAAGACTCCTTTACGCCGTCCTTCATCACGACCATCGGCATCGACTTTAAGATCCGTACGATCGAACTAGATGGCAAGCGCGTGAAGCTACAGATCTGGGATACTGCTGGTCAGGAGCGATTCCGAACTATCACGACGGCTTATTATCGCGGCGCGATGGGCATCCTCTTGGTCTACGATGTTACAGACCAACGATCCTTTGAGAGTAAGAACTCCCAGTTATTGGATTAGATATTATATATAACTACCCTAACTACACCTTTATATGAAACAAAACAGGGAAGGGGGGCTCAAGTGAACCCTGGGGGAATTATCGATAACGGCTTGCTTACGATTACACCCAACATCATCAAAACTAGGTCTAGGTCTAGGTCTAGGTACATATATGCTGACTCGTGACACAGACATCCGAACGTGGTTCGCAAACGTAGAGCAGCACGCCACCGAAGGCGTCAACAAAATCCTCATCGGTAACAAGTGCGACTGGGAAGAGAAGCGTGTGGTGTCGACAGAACAAGGAGAAGCGCTCGCCAAGGAGCTTGGCATCCCTTTCCTCGAGGTCTCCGCCAAGAGCAACATCAACATCGACAAGGCTTTCTATAGCCTCGCCGCCGACATTAAGAAGCGTCTTACCGACATCAGCCCCGCACAGCAGGCCGCTGCGGCTGGCGGCCAAGGTGTCAACGTGTCCTCGGGACAGGGCAGCGGGTTGGGCAAATGCTGCTAAGCTTGGGTTAGGAAGAAGTCATTGAAGACGAGAGATAATGGGGCGGTGGTAGAGAGACCAAAGCCAGCTTCCAAACTAAGGGGGGAGGAGACCTGGCACATTTCATGTTATCAAGCGAGAGTTTACTGTAGACCGAGGCATATGACTTATGGAGACACACACCCCTCGAGGACCGAAAGAAGACGTACGAGTGTTGTATTACCCTGGGGGAAACGGGGGGTGGGCGGAGGGGGAGGAGCTAGCCAGAGAGAAAGAGAGCAAGGACGAAGGCTAGCTTGCTTCACGATAGACATTCAGAGCCACACATCACACATACACAACACAACACGCAGTCACATAGGAAGAATGAGGCCTGGGGGGCTTAAGTGAGGGCGATAACTATATTGGCGGAGTTTGGTTGATATGGGTCTAATACATTTTCCAGTCGTTGTCGGTTCTTCTCTCTGATCAAGTATATATGTTACGAAGAGCCTTGATGTCTGCATTGAGTTGTTCTCTTTTTTCTCATCTCGTATCGCGTAGAATGACATGCCCCCGAAGAACATCTCTAAACCCCTTTCAAGTAGGTAAAATAGGGGCGTGAAATATGATAATTGACTAGCTTAAGTGGAATATATATATAAGATACACGTTACCACAGTACTGTGGTATTAAGTATTCTAGTCTCGTCCCATGTTACTGGTTTGTCGCTCTCAATACTCATGCGTATCTTGAAATGTCGGCGGTGCCAGTACCTCACGAAGCGGTGCGCCTCGGCGTTATCCACAAACGGGATGATGAAGCGGGGATACCGCCTATACTTCTTATCGTCTTCCGGACCCGTTTCCCCAGCTCCAGCCCCATCCCCATCCCCGTTCCCTTCGCTTTCATCTTCCGCCCCATATTCCTTCCCTGCTATCCGTCCAGCCTGGTCTATGAGACTTTCCTCGAAGCCCTCAGCGTTTCTATCATGCTGCTTGAGGATGCTCTTCCCGAACGGCAGGATCCCGTTCTCGAGGCTCGTCACGCGCCAGGGCAGATTCCGATCCTTCCCGTCCTCCTCGATGGCCTGCCGCAGCCAATCGACCGAGATGCGGCCCCCGTCCACGGACACGAGGACCAGGTGCTTGGAGCCGGCGCGGTCGGCGAGCCGGTCGATGAAGGCGACGCCGCCGATGTCCAGCTCCTCGATGCGCACGCGGCTGAAGCCGCTCGACACGTCCAGGTAGTACCGCTGGCTGGGCGGGACCAGGTGAAGGCCCTCAGGTCGGCGGCCACGTCGCGGCTGCTCCCGTCCGCGGCGGCCAGGCCCGGGGGCGCGGGGACCGACGGCGGGTTCCGCTTCCCGTGGTGCGCGCCCGGCACGTGCGCCTTGCCCAGCTGCCACAGGCGCTCGACCTCGTCGCAGTACGCCGCCGCCGCCGCCTCCCGGTCGAACAGCACGAAGTAGTGGCCCAGCGGCTGCAGGGTGTCCGGGTCCCGGGCCTGGATGACGCGCGAGATGCCGCCCACCCAGCCCTCGACGTGGGCGCCCTGGGGCCCGAGCCGCAGGAAGTCGCTCTCGACGAGGTGTCTGCTGGCGGCGGAGAGGATGAGCATGCTCTTGGCGCGTAGGGGCACGTCGGTGTATTTCCTGTCGTTGTCGTCGTCGTTGTTGTCTGGGGACTCGTCGAAGGGGGAGAGGGGCTGCGGGGGGTCGTCTAGTAAGTGGGAGGCCCAGGAGGAGGAGGGTTTGGAGTTGTTATTTTTGTCGAGAGCCTTGGCTTCGAGGGGGAAGAGCTGTTCGAAGAGGGAGGGTTGTCTAGGTCGTTGTGTACCACTACCGTCACTACCACCATTACTACTACTAGACGAGGGGCCGGTGGAATTATCATGGGGCAGAGAAGGTTGTTGTAGTCGGGTGGTGCTACCGTGCAGCAACGCGGTATGGGATACTCGCCATGATGCTGCGGCTACCGATCGTGAAGATGGCCGGTGGAGCTGTCGTAAGAGCATGAGGCGGCGAGTTGTGACGCCCAGCGCATTGCAATGCAAGTTTGTAGACGCGAGTTTGAAGTCTAAGTCGGGGAATTGTTCGACGAAAAGTTGGAGCTTTAATTGGCCTTCGTTATTTTTTTAATAGGGCTTATTGGCTAAGAATTTAAATGGTAAATCATAATCCACACGGTATTGTTTTTTAATATAGCGCTATAAAAGAAGCTTATAGAGTAACACAACTAGTTTTGATTGGGCTATTAGTACTTCTGGGAAGGCCCACACTGTACTTTTACTGTCCTATCCCACAAGAGACTTAACTCTTAACTGCGGTATCTTCTCATCCATCGACACCTTATTTTACTTCATGATTCCTTTTATAAATGAAATCTTTTTCAGGCAGAAGGACAATTACAAAATTAGCAGCTGACAATGATAGAAACTATCATAATTAGTGTCATCAACCATAAACTCACTAAAACCAGCGACCCGCCTGGTTATTAGGGAATCATAATCACATAACCAGTTTAAAAACTTCTTATACATATCTCCTAAACGTCACTTCACAAATCAACACTCACCAGCAATGGGGAAGGACGACTTCAAAGTCCGGCTACAACCGCAGGACGTAGCCAACCAGAAGAACCCCACACATAAAAACGCTGCCAAAATATTCATCCATCCCACCACCTTCGCCCAAGGGGGGTTCACCACTGCGCATTTATGCAACATCGAGACAGGTGGACCTACTCGGTGGGAGGCTGTTGCGTGGCCAGCTCCGGATAAGAATGTTGCGAACAACATCATCTCCGTCAGCCGGGTATTTCAAAAACTGGCTAGTCTGGAACTCGGCCAGTTGGCGAGAGTTACTCCTGGCAATGGACCGGTTCCAGATGCTGGGACGGTGGTTATGAAGGAGATTACTCCGGATCCAGTACCGTTGCCTGCTTCGGAACAGACAAGATGGCAGTACTATCTTGAAAGCCGATTAGGTTAGTTACCGAAGTCCCGTTTCTTGCACTTAATGACCTTGAGCTATGAGTTATATTGTGGTAAACGCCCCTTAAACCAATATGAGAGTAGTGCCTTTCGATATATATCTCAAGTCCATACCGAAGAATCACATCTTTATTTCTTTTAGGGCTTAATAACTATGACCCCTGATACACTTCCTATTTTGCCCCTATTCCTGTACCACTAGTCTAACAGCATGAACAGAAGTAGCTGAATTCATCTTACCAAGCATGTCATTCGATGAAATTGTTCTGAATGGGTCAAGACGCTCATTCGTGGTTATATCTGTAAATGGCAGGACAAGAAGTGTCGCTAAATACGCCCCTGGCTTGACAGTAGTTGAGTTTTCCAACGAAGAAGCTGTCCAAGTCAGGGGTAAGTTAGAAGTTGGCTCGCTACCAGGGATGAAGCGCCAGATAGACGAACTTAACGAATTCTTCGACGACTTTGATATCGAGTTCGAAGGATATACCACACCAACTTATTCGTGCGGCATCATCATATATGGAAGCCATGGGACAGGGAAATCGATGTTACTCGACCATATCGCTGCGACTAACTGGGGAAGAGTTGTTCGACTGAGTTATAATGACAAGCCGTCAACCATACAAACCTGTTTTAAAACTGCCCTTGAACAGCACAGTCCGACTATTCTGTTATTAGATGATATACCAAAATTAATAGGCAAGGAACAGTCCAACCGCCAAGTTATGATCGAAACCATTGGCGAGGGGCTGGATGCCTTAACGAATAGAGCGCGACAGCAAAATAGAAGACCGCATGTCCTAGTGGTTGCTACCTGCCTCGACTACTTAAATGACATACCGCATTCCCTTCAACGGCCTGGTCGCTTCGAGGAGCACATTGCTCTTCCCGTTCCAGACGCACAAGGTCGGAAGGAAATTATCCGCTATCACAAGCCAACCTTTGCCCCTGATGTGTTTGACCAATATATATCAGACCTGGGTGACCGGACGCATGCGTACACCGGCGCAGATCTACGCAAAGTCCTATACCGCGCCACTAAGGCATGGAGGAAGCGGGTAGGAAGCCCTTCGAAGACGGAACCCCTAATATGGGATGATGTGACGAAAGGGTTGCAAGAGGTCCGGCCTACAGCTATGCATGATATAAACCTCAAGCCGCCTACCGTACGGTGGAGCGACATTGGAGGTTATGAGGAAGTTAAAATTGCCTTACAACGAGTACTCCGACGCCCTACGGTATGTTTCTAACTTCCCACCCAATATAAGTATCCATGATTAACAATGGAAACTAGGGTCCTCGAGCGAGGATGTCGAAGCCTCCAAAGGGTGTTCTTCTCTACGGCCCACCCGGCTGCTCTAAGACTATGACGGCCCAGGCCATGGCGACTGAATCCGATTTCAACTTCTTCGCCGTGAAGGGAGGTGAGCTATTAAATATGTACGTGGGTGAAACGGAACGGTCAATCCGGAACCTATTTAAGCGAGCGCGTGAGGCCAGCCCTAGCATCATATTCTTCGACGAGTTCGACTCGATCGCAGGGTCGCGGTCAGGCGGCAGTACGGGCGGAGGCGTGCAAGCACTCACTACATTACTTACCGAAATGGACGGGTTCGAGCGTATCGGCGAGGTATTCGTACTAGCGGCAACGAACAAGCCGGAGCTACTGGACTCGGCATTGCGGCGGCCCGGACGCTTCGACGAGTTGATCTACGTGCCGCTTCCCGATGCCAAGGCGCGCGAAGCCATCTTCGCCGCCAAAGCCAAGGAGCTCGGGTTCCCGGAAGACGGGACCGTAGACATCCCCGAGCTGGCGCGCCAAACCGACGGATACTCGGGGGCGGAGGTCGCGCGGATCTGCGACAAGGCGTTTTGGGATGCGGAAGAGATGGATGGGATCTCGGCGATGGGGGTGCTGCTTGCGGCGATACAAAAGACGCCGAAACTGGTTACTCGCGATATGTTGGATCATTATAGGGATTGGCAGGAGAGGTTTAGGTCTTAGGGAGTATATTATTTGGGCATGTGGTATTTTGCCTTGTGATGGATAGGGGTGAATACTGAACTTGATACGGCGATTTGGGATTTATGCTGGTTGACGGCAAAACTCTTTACCCTTGTCTATTTGCGATAGAATTAGCTGTCCTAGGCTGTCCAAAACATGATGGTATCTATATTTCTATACGCTTTTACATGATCATAGCAATACGCATCAGCACTTTTAACATATAACTAGCTGATAAAGAAGACTAAAGAAGTTTATCTCCTAATCTAACAGAGCTAATAATGCATAGGAAGTGAAGCCATTAGCTAAAGAAAACTGAGGAAAGAAGGGTGGCTTCCTCAATACTCAAACAACAGACCCCAAGAGTAAATAATAGACGTGGGTTGTTAGTCTAAGTCCTCAGGTCGAGCACGCAATTTGTGGGCTTGAACGTGTAAGACACGAGACTTACTTTGTGTTAGGTACTTCTTGCCTTTCTCGACTTCATCTAGTATAAACACTAATGTTTGTGAGGTTAAAAGTTGACATTGTCGTTTTATGTCATGGTTGCGCCCTCCGATATAGAGTCGTAAGATTAGTAAATAGCAAATAGCAAATCGCCCGTTTTTAATTCGGACCGGGCTATTCTTTACCTAAGGGAGGACCTAGGTGGAGCAAAGTAGTCGCAAATCTGCGAGGTTTGCCAAGTCAAATGTACATAGGGAAGGTACCAATATTTGGAAAGCACCATAGAAAGTATTATTATACTATTGTAACTGCCATCTGAACTATAAAATTGTCGTAACACTTAAACTCAGAACTTTTTAAATTATTTCCATTGTGACTAAGGGGGATTTACTTTTACCACTTCTCAATCGAAATCGAACACCGGTACTGGCACATCAACACAAGGATTTACGAAAGAGAAGGCCGATTAGATAAAATTGGGCAAAATGGACTCCAAGCAATTCCGAGAGGCAGCTATATCGTCTATTGATGAAAGTGAGTCCCCTCACCTTTCAAGGTCCTAGACCACAAAAACTAAACTATTACAGTCGTCAAATACTACGACAATATCGAAGAGCGTCGTGTCGTCTCAAACGTTGAGCCTGGCTATCTGAGAAAGCTACTACCTGAAGAGGCCCCTCAGAATGGCGAAGCTTGGGCTGATATCCAGAAGGACCTAGAGTCCAAGATCCTCCCCGGAATAACTCATTGGTTCGCACCCTTCACCTTTTTATCCGTCCCTCTTATGTAGAGAGAACTCAAAGGTTAACAAGAATGGGAAAACCATTAGGCAATCGCCCAATTTCCTAGCATGGTTCCCTTCTTCCAGCAGCTTCCCGGCCATGCTCGGCGAGATGTACTCAGCCGCATTCACCGGCGCCGCCTTTAATTGGATTTGCTCGCCCGCCGTCACCGAGCTCGAGACTATTGTACTCGACTGGTTAGCTAAGGCTTTTGGTCTACCATCTTGTTATCTCTCTACAGGACCTACGAACGGCGGCGGCGTCATCCATGGAACTGCCTCTGAGGCCATTGCTACTGTTCTAGTCGCCGCCCGTGACAAGTATTTGCGGGAAGCTACGTCACATATCACTGATGAGGAAGAACGTGAAGATGCCATTGCTATCCGCCGTGGCAAGCTCGTGGCCCTTGGCAGCGCTGCAACCCATAGTGCTACCAAGAAGGGGGCTCAGATCGCCGGCGTCAGATTCCGCGCTGTGCCTGTGCATGCCGCCGACGGGTATCGGATGACGGGCTCTGAACTAGGCCGCGTTATCAAAGAATTGCGCGCCAAGGGTCTTGAGCCCTTCTTCTTGACTGCCACCCTTGGAACCACCGACACATGTGGGATTGACGATATGGAGGGTATTGTATCCGTATTAAAGGAACTGGCGCCTCCGGGTCCTGGCGAGGTTTGGGTGCATGTCGATGCTGCATACGCGGGTGCCTCTCTGATCTGCCCCGAGTACCAGCATCTTACGAAGCCCTTTGAGAACTTCCACAGTTTTAACACAAACTTGCATAAGTGGTTGCTGGTCAACTTTGACTGCAGCACCGTGTGGGTGCGCGACCGCAAGCACCTGACAGACGCTCTGAGCGTTACGCTACCGATCCTACGGAACCAGCACACCGATTCCGGACTCGTAACTGATTATCGTGACTGGCAGATCCCATTCGGAAGACGATTCCGATCCCTTAAGGTCTGGTTTGTGATACGCACCTACGGTATTGAGGGCTTACGCGCACACATTCGAAAGCACATCAAACTTGCCGAGACGTTCGGCGAGCTCGTCAAGACGCGGCCTGATCTTTTTGAGATTATAACAGGCCCACGATTTGCGCTCACTGTATTCAAGATAGTGAAGAAAGACTCAACGCTTGAGGAGCAGAACGAGCTCACCAAGAAGGTGCACGATACTATAGTAGAGGATGGTCGTATCTTCTTATCGAGCACGGTAGTCGGTGGTGTTTTTGCCATCCGACATAACCCGGCAACGGTCACGGTTGAAGAGCATCACGTCAAGAAGCACTTCGAAGTTATAGTTGAGTTGGCTGAGAAGACACTTGCTGGGCAGTAGACAGAGGAAAGGGAGAAGTTTAGTTAACTAGAACTGCATTATAGATGGTTCGGTAGAGAGAATACCAAATGAATTTAAGTCTAAATATGCGTATGCTATTTCATTACTCATGGTCTCGTGAGTTCCTAAGTGTTTTGGGTATAGAATACAGTGGCATCTAATTGCTTTATCACCACACGCCTTGTTCCCCGCTATGGTAACCTACAATCGGAGTGCAGTAGGTAGAGCGTCGCAGAAGAGGGATTGGGATAGGCGGCATGCCTAATGCAAAGGGCCTTGTGGTTCAATGCCTCGGATATAACTGTTGTGCGCCGAAGTTGCTCTGTTTGTTGGTTTGACTGTTCGTGGGTTTGTATATACCGTATGTATCTTGTTCGTAATGTGCAACGTTTATAAGTTAGAGTTTGGTGTTTCTTCACTCTTTCTCATTTTTAATAAGATCAAGTGTATGCTATCCTTTTTGCTCGGATGAATTTAAACGACAATGCTGATGCAAAAAAGGTATAACGTATTTTTGTCGAAGCCGTAATAGGGGTGGGTATATCGTGTTCTTCGGTGTGGTGATTACCAGGAATCGCGGCGGCTTCTCCTACCGCGATACTCTCGATCTCGATCCCGATCCCGATCCGAGTCTCTCTGGCCGTCATCATAACGGCCCCGATCATACCGGGACTGCTCGTAATACCGGTCGTCGTTGATATATCTCGGGTCCTCGTAGCGTCCCGTATCTACAGACTGCACACGGTCCCGCCGACTCTTCCGCCTGCGCTCCAACTCCACCGTGTCCCTGCCTACGCTGTAATCGCTGCTGCCGCCGCCTCCCTGCGGCCTGGTACTCCATCTATCCTCGCCGCCTCTACTGCTCCTACTTCTCCTGTTCTCGCCGTCGTATGAACCATCCCGGTCTCTTCTCCTCCTCCTCCGGTCGTCGTCGTCGTCGTTGTTATAGTTATTTTTCTCTCGGCCTTGCTGTTCCTCGCGCTCCTTGCGTTCTTCGCGCTTCTGCACTTGCTTCTCGATGTTCCACGCCAGCCCGATGCC
Source organism: Entonaema liquescens (assembly GCA_902805475.1). NCBI lineage: Eukaryota > Fungi > Ascomycota > Sordariomycetes > Xylariales > Xylariaceae > Entonaema > Entonaema liquescens. The sequence goes on along the minus strand of CADCSX010000001.1, from coordinate 1,377,608 downwards.
GATCATGCCGAGCACCAGCGGCTCCTTCCACGTGAACGGGTGTTCTTTCTCGAGCTCCTTGCGCCGCGAGCGGTGCTCCGGGTGTGCGCGCGAGGGCATGTAGTTGCGGGGGTTGACGGGGGCGAGTTTTCCCATGGTTTTTTGTGTGTTCTCGATATATAGGTACGGTAACGTAGGTAGGTGATATTCTTGTAACAATTGGAATGTTTATTTTAACCCTAAGAAATGGAGTATAAGTCCTTAACAGACAGAGAGATATTTGAGTGATGAAGATTTTAATTATGATATAGAGAACCCGTCCATGTGGGCTGGCTAACCCACACCCCCAGATATATATATATATATATACAAATGGTACTAGCCGACGAAGGGGATCGTGATGCAAGCGAACGGAACCCCCTATTCGCACGGCACGAAAGCCGCAGCGAAAAGACTCCACGGGTGCATGCACATACGTGTCCCACAAGGCCTCCCCCCTATGATGATGTGCACAGATGGCGTCGAATGCCATCATCGAACAGACGGGAAAACGCAGTTATTCGATGGGGGGTATGATGGCACTTGTGAGGAAGAAATATGATGTCATCCCTGGGAGTTATCCCGATTTGGCCTGGTGGCTTTGCTCCTTTTTTTGCTTTTCCCCGGATCAACAGGGTCCAGGGCCTATGACGAACGCTAGACTAGCAAACACTCTTTGTCGTCATGGTCTCACCGCAGAACAGAAAAGCTCCGGAGGAAACCACATGACACGTCCACGAAAACGGCTTGTGTCCTATCCAAAACGAGGGTTGTGTAAGAGGCTACGGACTGTCGAATAATGTCGTGTTTCGAAGTTGCGGTTGGTACCTATATTTGATACCTGCAGACTAACTGACTTGACTTGATAATTGGTTTTGTAATGGCTCGAGTTAGCCGTCGCCAAATGGAATAGAAACGGGGCCCTTGACGTTGGTAAGCCCGATATAAGATGGAGAACCGTGCCTATAGGCCATCTGTCTCATCTCTTTTCGAATATATGATAACAACACCCCTATAGATCTCACACTGAAAGCCCGGCTACCTGCCGGTATCATTTTCGTCTCTACCCCTCGCCCCCCCTGCTGAGCAATATCACATCGGGCGTGCGGTTAAATGTCAACGAAGCCGGATGCTTCCATGCGTCGCCTCTTGCAGTCCTCCGTAGCACCATATTTATTGCTCTGCGGGACTTCGCCCGAGAGCATCCAGTCTTCCAGGTGGCACCAAGAGGCGACGAGTGTTTGTTCCGCCTGCATGTTCCCGAGCGATTTTTTATTATCCTAGATTTCTTGTGATCGTCGAAGTTGCCCCAGTAGAACATTGACTGTGTAAAACCACCATGTTCACCAACATGACAGACAGACATACAAGCAAATATATATATATATATATATATGAAAAGAAGGACGTATCAACTTTTACAATCATGGAAGGAAAGTTTCCTCTAATTATTCAGTCGCTGGGTGGTGACCTAAATGGCATGTTCATGATTGCTCATTGTTTCGTCATTGGGGGATGCCTACCAATCAGAGGGCTTGATGGAGAGACAGCCTCGCCAGAGCAATGCCCCTAAGAATCCTCCAGACTTTTAACTTGCTTTTGTCTAATGGTAGGCATGAACTCAAATGTTGATACTACTAGTTGGGTATCTCTTACTAACTACTAGGCTTCGATGAATCCCAATTATCGACGTCGGAGGCTATCTAGGTGCTATCCGAAGTAGCTTCAATCTCGAGGTGCTTCTGTCGTTAGCACTAGAATGTGCGTTGAGATGATCCGTTAAATATCTAGGAATGAATGGCATTTCGTATATTTCAAGCCATTCTCCAGGATTCTAGCCCCTTTTTAAGCTTTCATAGGCGCGGGTGCAGGTACACTTAGCTAAAGTCAACTACTGGAACAGAGCTACCATATCAAGCTGTCCTTTTATGATTGCCTAAGTAAATATGCCTTGAGATCTCCGTCAATAAGAGATGGGCATCTTGCTTATTTCACGCTGGAAAATTGTGTGATAAATGTGATGGCTAGGACGAATTCATTGGCCATGATGTATATCTGATATCCCCCGACAAGAAAGTTAACCTAGTACAGTTTAAGGGGTTTAGAAGTTTTCTGTATATGGGGACCATCCTTTAGTAGGTAGTTAATGCTAAAAGTATATATTTGTTGAATTTGCTTCTTTACCACGTTCGGCGTATTATTCGTTGGAAATGGTCATAAAATGCCATTGATCATTTCGAATCGTAGAATGCGGCGAGGAAAACCCAGTGAATAGGACACCGAGGGTTGGTAGTATACCGTAATTGTAATCTGATATTCCGTGCTTTATAGCACACTTCTATCGTCAAGGACTAAGCTTATGCTATCCCGCCTGATTTTCAGGTATTGTAATGAATGCTACCATTACCTAGTTCGCAGACGGATCTATCAGCTGGGTTATATCAAAGAAGGAATATCCAAGTCGTCGCATTGGAGTGATGTTGAAAAGTAAACCACCAGTCCCGAGCACCGAATCCCGAGCCCCGTGTCGGCTTATACGAAATGCGCATAAGGGGTACCCCACTCTGCCATCGAATCCTTCCAATGTTGGCATAATAGATGTTGGTAGGCTAAGTTTTTGATGGTGACACTCTCACTTCTCATCCCATATTTACTGTGCCTACTGTGATATCAATTTTGATTTATTCTTCATGTACGCATCTTATTAGAGACCTGCAAAGATAAGCCGGCTATATTCCAACTTCTCGAACTGAGTCTCATAAGCCATGGTGAACGGAATCCCAGGCATTATCATCATACAGGATGAGAATAACCACCAAGGTAAGCATAACAAGTACTTTATTACTGAAGCATCTCGCTCTGTTCCGCTATGGCAGTTTTCTTACGAGATGTATTGATATAGCTAGATTCCAATATAGCTGTCAAGCACGCAGCATTAACGCAGAAAACACACCGGGAGCTACACCTTTGCAGTCCATCGTAATAGTCCTTAAAGAAGTTTCCAGGTCTCCTTGGTTTTCATGGCCTAAGAACATAGAAGAGTCTCACCTCTCTATCGAGCTTCCTAGCGGCGGTATCCGCCGGACCAAGTCGGAAGACTTTGGATCTGTAGCAGCGTTCCGATTTGTGCTTGACGGCCTGTCTGCTGCTACCAATGATTCTGGGAGTATCGTCAGCTTGATCGTACCACAATCTCGTGGATACATTGTACGATCAGATATCATCCCATTGCGACTACTAGACTGTCCGCTAGTGCAAAGCGCTGCAAGCTTCTCGGATCCTCACCGGTTCTTTGACGGAGAGCCTGTCGACGTTGAGAACTCGGAATGGTTTACGGATGCCCTTTTAGCGTCTGCTGGGGGTTTGCTTCTGAAAAATTCTGAGTTGACCGGCACAGGGTTGCCAGAACCACTCCTGATTTCCCTGGACCTCCAACTGCGGTATCGGTTGTCGTTCCCGTGGCTGTCAGATCAAGCGCCTAGACGTCAAACATTAGCCATTGTCGACGGTGGTATTTCTAGTCCTGACCATGGAGGAACTGGGACAAGCATATATGCAGCGGCTGCAGCTCTGGGCATCGACATGGTTGTGCTTGATAGACCAACCCATTGGATAAACGACCCACGCTATATCCACTGGCGAAAGACATCTATTCCTTTTGAGACACCGCTTCATCCTGACGCTGGATTTGTAACTCGGATTGTGGACGCGGTGCGTTCATATGAGGGCCAAATCGATGGTCTAGTAACATTCCGCGACCATTACAAAGCCCTTGTTGCCGAAGCTGCCTTGCAGTTGGGGTTGCCCACGTATCCCCCATCGGCATACGAAATAGCCACTGACAAGTTCAAAACAAGTGTGTCTGAAGGGCACCGAGCATATACAGCTTCAAATTTTGAGCAAGCCACTAGACTCATTAAGGAGGACAACCTGGAATTTCCGTTAATCATAAAACCTTGCAATGGGTTTCTCTCCGAAGGGGTGTTTAGAGCGGAGAACCTCGCACAGATCGAGGCTGGTATACAAGCCATAAATACTGAGAGACACGGCGCACAGTTTGTTATTGAGAAATACTGCGAAGGACCAGAGGTAGATGCGAACTTCGTGCTCTGCGATGGAGAAGTAATCTTCTTCGAAGCATCTGATGATTTTCCTAAAGGAGCAGATGTCAACGGCCAGGGCGATATTAAGACTTTCATCGAGCTTGCTAATGTGCTCCCATCTAAGCTTCCCGAAAATGAACTTGTTATACTTCGAGACTCGCTACACCAGAGCCTACTCAGGGTGGGGTTTCGAGACGGGTTCTATCACCTCGAAGCTCGAGTTGAAAATTCCAGTATGGAGTACACAACGAAGAACGGCGTGTTGGATCTGACCGAGAAGATAGTTCCAAGTAAAGGGCCGCCGTCTGCTTGGCTGATTGAAATCAACCCACGACCGCCAGGAATCCAAGCATCAGAAGCGATAAAGCATACATACGGCATAGACTACTGGAGCCTTGGCTTACTGTTCCCGCTAAACGATAAGGACCGTATTAAGCAGCTCTCACACCCCTTCAACTTCCCGCTTCCATTCCAGCAGGGCTCGCAGTACTGGTGCGAAATGGTGTTCATCCCGGTGGACAAAGGCGGGGTTTATGAATCTGGGGATGTTTGCGCGGAGCTTTTTAGTAGGCGACCTGATTTAGCTAGCCACGTCTCGAAGAGTTTTTGTTTCCTAAAGAAGGGGGACCAGGTATTAGGTCCTGCGAAGGGCGTGAACTCTTGGGTGGCATATTTCAATGTCTATTCCCGAGAAAGCCGGGAACACCTATTGGAAATTGCTGATTCTATTAGACGGGAGGTTACATTTTCCATCGTGTAGGAGTAATCTGGCATCGTAAGCAGACGCAGTGAGTTCTCAAAGCTATACTACAATAAATATAATTATCAAGTTAAATATATATATATATATATATATTTATAAAGGATTACTTATTCAATAACTGTAATAGAAACTTCAACGTAATGTGAAGTAAGAAGTAAGTTGATCAATACTGAATGGTAAGTTTAGGTCGAGGCTGAAGAGGATGTAAAGAGAGAATGTAAATAGAGAGAGAGAGAGAGATGACGTCAACCTTTAAGGGTCTTTAAGTAAGGGTCGTTAAGCTAACTAAGCTTCTTATTAGTGGCAGATCCCCTGGAGCTGAAGCATTCGGGAACTATAATTGGTTAGCCCTAGAGACGTGGCTTCTTCTGCCGCGTTGTCTACATAGTACGAAGTAGCACCTGCAATTGATCCTCTAGGTTAAAAGTTTCAGGTGCAACACAATTATCGATATGCAGCTTCCAGTTTTTGGATGAGGAAGTTTCAGGTACTTAAAACGCAATTAAGCGACGACTCGTCAATGCAAACAATACGTCACTTAATTGTTTGTCCAATCTCAATTTCTGTCTTTCCCTAACAGGAAAACTCAAGTTGGAAAAGCACACACCAATACTCCAATGTGAAGACCTTCACGAGTTCAACTTCCTACCGCGCCTGGGGATCGCAACCATGGACCTGCTCGACTTGGCCACCTCGACATTGAAGGAAACGCCCCCGCATACGCTATTTGCGGCGTTTGCTGCATTGGTCATTCTTGCTTTCTACAGCGTAAGAATCCCATCTATCAATAAGTAACAATTGCTTTTGACTAGGCTAATTAAACCACAGCTCTACGCCGTACTCCATCTCGTCGCACCCAAACCCCGAGCCGTTCTCCCCTCCGAAAAGACCTATATCACCACAACACCCACCGGCACCGAGCGACGCCAACTACCATGCTGGCATGACAGGTGGCTAGCCGACCGGCACGCGAGCGAGGCTCGGGCCAAGAACGACGACCCGACGGTCCCCTCCATCGCAGACACCGGATCCATCGAGCCCGCCGAAGTGCGCATGAGCGTCGTGTTCCCGGCGTACAACGAGGAGGACCGCATCCTGCCGACCCTCGAGGAAGCCGTCGAATACCTCGACGCCACATTCGGCCGCGACCCTCACCCCCACTCTCACGCCCGTAAACGAAACAACAACAACCCCCCTCACAGACACGTCAAGAACGCGCCGCGCGACGACCTCGCCGGCTACGAGATCCTCGTCGTGAACGACGGCAGCACCGACCGCACCGTCGACGTCGCGCTCGACTTCGCTCGCAAGCACAACCTGCACGACGTCCTGCGCGTCGTCACGCTCGAGCGCAACCGCGGCAAGGGCGGCGGCGTCACCCACGGCCTGCGCCACGTGCGCGGCGAGTACGCGCTGTTCGCCGACGCGGACGGCGCCTCCAAGTTCAGCGACCTGGGCAAGCTGGTCGAGGGGTGCGAGGAGGTAGTCGACGGGTGCCACCGGGGGGTCGCGATTGGTAGTCGAGGCCATCTGGTCGGCAGCGAGGCGGTCGTCAAGCGGTCTGCGCTGCGCAACTTCCTCATGCGCTCGTTCCACCTCGTGCTCATGATCCTGACGCCCCCCGCGACCTCGCGCCTCCGCGACACCCAGTGCGGCTTCAAGCTGTTCTCGCGCGCGGCCCTGCCCCATATCGTCCCCTACATGCATGCCGAGGGCTGGATCTTCGACATCGAGATGCTCATGCTGGCCGAGTCGGCGCCTGCGGTCCCCGTGCTCGGTAGCGACGGCGCTGTTATTGGCAGCAGCCCCGGCATCAAGGTCGCCGAGGTCCCGATCGACTGGCACGAGGTCGGCGGGAGTAAGCTCAACGTTATACAAGACAGCATCAAGATGGCTATTGGCCTGGCTGTGTTGAGGGCTAGTTGGATGATGGGTGTGTACCGGCGACGGCTGACGTAGGATGAAGGGTAGAAGGGTGGAATAGTGATAGGCTATGGAAAGGCCTATGCTGATTTACTAGGATTAAATCGGCGCAGTCGTGTTATACTGCATGGCGTCTGCTTTTCAACGTTGCATTAGATATCCGGTGGAATGAATAGAGAAAAGTTCCTCCTTAGGTGATTGCATATTAATGTTTGAGCTGTGATGGGAGTCTTGGCAGGACGATGATGACTTTTGCCTTTGAGTGCCTATTAGAAATTTAAGAATAATCACGAGTGAATTCGGTAGGGAGTATATGCGAAGGGGCCATCGTCGAGTGACTGGTTTTCTAATTCTTATATTTACATTGAGTACTTCTCTATGTTCACATGAAGTAATGAAGCAACAGAAAAGCATAAGACTAAATTACTATTAAACACTTCGCATGCATTGATCTTGTCAAGCTCATTTGAATCATTAGAATTAAGTACTGATGTATATCCGTTAAGCCGTAGATCTAATCTTCATCTCGTATCTCTTTCTTTCACAAGGCGACTTATATCAAGCCCAACCGTGTCGCCTCGATAACCCGAGCAGAGATGGTACGGTAGCTACCTAGGTACCTAACCTAACCTAACCTATCCTCCGCAGTTTTGCTTTTGTATGCAGAACAAATCCCTTCTTTCCTGATAGGTAGCCACTCGACGCCAGACCTCGGAGTCCGGCTTTCAGGGTTAATATTGCCTATACCAGGAACCCCAAAGCCCCCCCCTCCTCTTCTCCCAACTAGCTGACTGACAGGCTACACAAACGCCTCCCGATACATGACGGGCAAAAACACCCGACTAGCCGTCCAGAGGATCCAGAAGGCATTCCAGAGCAGCAGCGGGACTTTCCAGAGGCCGGTGGCCTTCCAATCGAGCCAGATGGCGAGGAAGGCGACGGAGAAGAAGTGGTAAGCGAGGATGAGGGGGTCAGGGATCAGGCCGCCCAGCATGCCCATGGGCTCGCGAACGACGCCGCGCTCGAAGTAGGCGAAGCAGCCGCGCTGGAGCTTGGCGAGCTCGGTGTTGCGGGCGGCGAACAGGCTGTACAGGGCCATGGCCAGGACGTTGATGATGGAGGTGAGCTTCTTGCGCTGCCAGTGGAAGGTGTCCATGGCGCGCGCGACGGCGGCCGTGTCCGAGAGGTCCGGGATGTCGGCGAGCAGGTCGCGGAGGAGCACGACGTCGTTGAGGGCTACGGTCATGCCGCCGCCCGTGAGCGGGTGCCGCATGTTCATGGCGTCGCCGAGGATCACGAGGCCCGGGGTCGAGGATTGCTTGGTGGGCGGCAGCCAGCTGTTGGGCATGCTCTGAGGGATCTTGGAGTCGCGGTCGAGGGCGGCTTTGAAGGAGGGTTGGACGGAGGCGGGGAGTGCGGGAAGGACTACTTTCGACATGTATCCACGGACACCGCCGTTAGCCGGGGCGGCTTCGGGTAGTTTCTCGGGGACATCAACCAAGATACGGGTTTCGTGGGTTCCGATCTGGTAGATAAGCACCGGACTAGGGGCACCGATGATAACGTGCCCAAAGCCAGGGCTAGGAAGTTCGCAGTCTATTAATTCGAGAGCGTAGAACTTGCTGCGGACGACGGGTGTTTCGTTGATGTATTGCTTGCGGAAGCGGGACGCATAACCATCGGCGATGATAGTCAATTGGCCGAAGAAGCAATCAGGCTCCTTCTCACCGGTAGTAGCATTAACTGTGCGTGTCTCGACGCCCAGAATCTCCGGGTTGTGGTCACCCTTGACGGTGCCTATAGCTTCCGTCTCGAACACACTGATATTGGGGTGGCTGAGGCAGGCCTTGCGTAGTTGAGTAATGAAGCGGCCGTGGTGGAAACTTCTTCCCTGTGGCCTCGGCGGTTCGTCATCTTTAACCTTCCCATTTGCCTTCTCAGTTCCCTCTAGCCCAAGCAGGCCGTGTATCCGCGGGTAGGGCATGCGAACATCTTTGCCGTAGAAGAATACGTTGAAGCCGTGACATGGTTGACCATCAATGTCGTCGATTGTGTGACCTAGCCCCAGTTTCCTTAGAGAGTTTACACCGCCCGGTTGCATCAATTCGCCAACGATTCGGTTAGGTTCCTTCAGCCATCTCTCAAGAAGAATTACACTTCTGCCCTGCTCGGCAAGAGCATATGCAACAGCGCATCCGAAGACGCCGGCACCGACAATTACGACTTCAGCCTCGTGATGTTTAGCTCGTCGCTCGGCGAGCGTTTCTACGACGACTGTAGTTTCGCTCATGGGGAACACCGAGGGGATGTTTACTCGGGGAAACGGGTGTTAATCTTAAAAAGGGTATATATTATTAGAGGTCGAGTATGTCGGTGAGACGTCTTATCTTAATAAATGGGTATCGTGGGTGAATATAAGTTTCTAAGAAACGTTAAATGTTCTGTAATAGAAAGAAAGACGGGATGGACTTTGAATATTTATTTAAATATTCGTCCCTCCGCGTAAAAAAAAAAAAAAAAAAGAGCCACACGACCAGAATAAGAATTAGGGGTCGTTGGAGCTAAAGCGAAAAGAGCCGACTTATAGAATGGTTAGAATTGATTGAATAGAATAAAACCTAAAAAACCGATTGTCTCAGATCATGATGGTTCGACGAATCGTCCCATATACAGTGATATTCATTTTATACCCCTTATCGGTTCACCACGCGATTCCTCAGATTCGAGGAATCTATTTTTTTTTTCTGTCTTTCTCTGGTCTTGTTCCTGGCTGGCACATGCTTGCCAAGCCCGAACAGCTAAATTGTTGGAACCCACTGAGCGGTCTATGACCCGCATTATCCCCACAGTCAATTGTCCAATGGGAAAGGATTAGTTTACTGATGCAGAGCTCTTAATTACTAACCCAATGTAACCTACCTATGTAGCTCCTACTATCCTACATGTAGGTAGGTACCTTATATCGTAGGATCAGGTACAATATGCTTACCTATACTTACACGGGTAGAGACGGGATCAGCTACACCTTTATCGTTCACATGAATCGTAGGTAGCGAGCCTGCATATACCTACCCGTCTTCAGATTTTAAGGCGTAGTGATTTACATATTCAGGTAGCTGTTAAATCAAAACTCATTAAAAGCCTAGTTAACGGCAAATATGTGGTAGTTATATATATATATGTTCATGTTTCAAAGATGTCCTGTATAACCAATACTCCGTGGAATATGCCAGGATATATACAGATATACAAATATACAGACAATGCGTAATATTACGCGGCAGCTTGTCACACTCTTCACGAGGCTTACTGCCACTGATGCTCTTCCTGGCTCTTGCCGTTTTGCGACGCCTGCATATCCGCCAGCGCCGCGTCCATAATTCTAAGCGTTTCCTTGGCGATGTTCTGGCTTTGCTCCCTGACTTCTTCCCGCCGCCTCGCTATCTCTGCCTTCGCACGCTCCATGACGTCTACTATAGCATTGATAGTATAGTTACGAGGCATTTTCTTGACCAGCCTTGTTGTCCTCTTTAGATATAGGTACACGGCTCTGTCTGCGGCATACTCGCTTTTGAATAGATCCCCGAGTAGTCTCTTCATCCCTTCCAAGTCTAGCAGCTTCGGGTAGGACGAAAGCAGCGCCCCGAAGCACTGCCTAGAGAAGCAAAGATTCCCAGTCCCGCTCTTGTTCACCGCTATGTTGCATAGCGCAACTGCTTTATCATATCTGCCCAGCTTGACGCAAAACATGGCCATATGGGTGAGGACATCCGCACCAATAACGATGTTTAATGCTTCAAATTGGGTAATTAGATTCCTCATGTGAAGCATTACCTCGCTTGCCTCTGCCTGAAGATTATCGAGCTGATACTTGATGAATACTGACACTGCTGAGGTCACATCGTCACCACGTCTGTGTGCGTCCTGTATTAATTCCATCGCAGAAGCAAAGCCATTCTCTCTGTGCAGCGTCGCTAATGTAGCCAATCGAAAGCAATGTGGACAAGGGGGCATCCCAAACTCTGTAGCACGACGGTATATCGAAAGTGCCGCTCCCGGTTTGTTATTCTTTATTTCGTGATTCATTGCTATGTAGACGTCTCGCCTATTGGCTGTCCTCCCAAAATACGCCAACTTGTCTACTGCGATTTGGGATGGAAACAGCACTTTGTTGGCTCTACCATCAGTGGTGGTTCTGCGAACGCTCAATGCTGCTTGGCTTAAGATGCGTCGTGTTACATCGTCGACAAGTGACTCATCAATCTTTTTGAACTGGGAATAGAGAGCTCGCAATTCAGGGTAGGATAGGGCCCATTTGGTACGGCAGTTGTGAAGGACTGAATTGCAGAAACTTGAATCCATAGCAAATCCGGCTTCGGCGCAGTATTGTAACCATGATAGGAAACCTGGCATGTCATGGCATTGGCCGTATTTGTTTGCTACTAACGTGACAATATATCGGTGCATGCGTACTCCTAGAACGCTGATATACTGCGACACAAAATCGCGAACCTCGGAAGCTGGATGGCTCTGCGCAAATATCTTCAAGACCACGATGAAAGCATTGTTATATTCTTTTTCTTGTCCAAATTGGTGAATATGCATTTCGGCGAAAGCATTAAATACGTCGTCCCAGTCTCCGTTTTCAGCCATGGGCACAGTAGAAATACCCTTGAGGGCAACGTCCGTGGCCATCTCTGGATACTTCTCGAGAAGTTTCTCGTAGTATGATCTTGCTATATCGTGCTCCCCGGCCTTAATAGACAACTCGACCATTGTGCGGTAAATTCTATCGGAATTTTCGACATTGTCTAGTAGTTCTAGAGACAACATGCCGTCAAAGAGCGCCTTCAATGTCGAAAAATCCTGGTTGCGCTTCCAGTGTGCATGTAGCAGTTTCATAATCCAACGAGACCGTATGAGCCCTTCGCCTGGGGAATCCATCTGAAAGAGAGCGTCCATTACGTGCTCGGCTTTGAAGCCCTCCAAGGCCTCGATAGAGGAGACGACACAATCAACCGTTCCAACGTAAGACTTAGTATTGGCGCTAGGGCTCGTCCTTGAGTAATTCAGCAGGAAGTATTTGACTACTTTCTTGTGGTCGCGGTATTCGTGAAGCTTTTCTATAACCCATCCTATAAATTCGCGTGCATTCTCAGTCATACTAATCACTCTCCAGTAAATCTGATGGACAACGCCAAATTCGCCCAACAAGAGATTTTGAGTCATCAGCTGCTTCCCCAACTCTTCCGAATACTCAAAACGCACTTGAGGTTTTTCCTTGAATGCTGCTAAGAAGATGCGGGTTGTCGTAGATACAGCCTCGCTGGGAAGGCGACCGTCCTTATCTGCTTGGGATAGATAATACTCTATAAGAGATATAGGATGATAGGCGTAAAATTGGGACTCCTCAAGGGGGCCGAGGCTGATTATTGAAAGGAGAACCTTAGCAGCGTCCTCTGATCGGCCTTTTGCTTGGCAAGCATTGCAAAGTTGGATAGAAACTTCAATCCACCCCTCGTCGGACTGCTGAGAATAACAGGAAAGGGATGCATCGGTGAATTTCTTAAGAGCTCGATCTACTCGTTCTTCATCATTGCTGTTTAGAATGCTGGTGATATTTGCGACTGCTTTGGCGCGTTTCTGTAGACGAGATTGGAGAACAGGTTTTGGATTCACGGCTTGATACGTCCCCCATGTCTTATTCGCATCAAATCCACCTTCCATATATCCTATTGGCCGTCGAGAGGTATCCAAAAGATGGACTGTGTCGTGTGGTATAGTTTGGGAGGACGAGGTTTCGGCTTGGGTAGCAGTGGCCGAGGAAGACACTAATACACCTCCTGACTTTAAGGAAGCCTCCAGCTTCGTATCTTGAGAGGTATCCCCAGGTAAATGTGAATGCGAAGGGGGGTTGGGCGAGGGAGGATCATCGCGTGTCCTGGTTGTATCGTCTTCCGTATGGTGCCATTGGAATTGATCCCCTTCTGCAAAAGCTGCTTCGTCGAATTGCGTCGAATTTGGAACTGCCATGCCATGATATCTTTTAACTGCCTGTAGTTTCTCCTTATTGGCTACGGCAGTCTGTAAGATACTAATTTTGCGCCTTCGATCTTCGACTATGACGCCAATGGCACATGAAGTACCCAAGGCGATCCCTCGGAGGGCATGAATCGCAGCCTTCGATGGGATAGGCAACGGGGGTGGCATAATTTCGAAGCGTGTGCTGCCATGTCGGGAAAATGGTTTACATATTAACCTATAGCATTCTTAAGCTAAAGACTCATAAATATAGAGAGCGATTGTTTCTGTCTTCGTCTTGGATCGGAATTTCTGCATGAAGGCTTGCGGGCCTGCGGATCGTTTGATAATGCGATGATTGACGTGGGTAAGCTTCTAATAGTGGGCCAATTATTGCCTTTGAGCTGCTTGGAACCCCACCTAACAAAATATCACCCCAAAAGGTAATGAAATCCCGATATGCACATATGCAGTTATCTAAATCTTGGTCATTAGTACTTCGTCATACATCATGCCTCCTTCAGTGAGCACTTCTCATGTGTTCAAGTACCTAAACGATAAATGATATTTTTTAAATTAAATCAAATGGAGATTTCTATCCGTCCATCTATATTTTTTCCTCGTGCCCCTGTCTTCCTTGAACGCCGTGCACATGTTTTGGGTTGTTGTTACAAAATGCCTCTGAACCCTCCACGGACACAGGATCCAACGTCATCCTCAAAAGGTTAAGCAGAGATGTCTGATCTCTCTACCGGAAGCCATACCTCTAATTTTCGTAACATGGTTTGATACAAGAACAACATGCAACTACTTTGTACACTAGTCCAGACAAACCGTGGGCCAACTCCTCTAAACCAACCCCCAATACCCTCTGTTTTATAAATCAACCTGAGACCCCTTAATATTGAATCTTCGTCCAAGGGGATAGCACCCGGCCGTGGTGTATGTGTTGAAGGCGATGATGTAGATATGGGACGCTTCTGCTGCTTGGGTTGAGGTGAAGATTTGGTTTGATTCGAAGCCGATTCTTTAAGCCCTGATAGAGTCTCTGTAGCCAAGCGCTCTTTCGGTTTGCCTATAGTTGGAACGGGGTCGATCTGGGTTTGTAGCCGAGTTTTGACTACGTCAAGGGGACATGTAAGTACTCCAGCTAATCCACCACCGGCAGCTCCAGTTAGAAGCTCCAACCGTGCTCCAATATCCCGGCTCTTCTTATACTCACGAGCCCAGCTATGGAATTGTTCGTAGAACATGAACTGGAGTGCAGAAAGGGGAGGTCTCGATATAGAGTTGCTTTGTAACCGGAGAACAACTCTGAAAATCCCTCTGTCCTGATAATGGTTCTCGCAGCGTCGAAAGTGCCGCGGTAGTTGTATCCAGATTTGAAATAAGGGTTGTTATACCGGCCCTGAAGCTGAAGGCGAGTCTTCAACACTTCGGAGGGTACGTAAACTATTGATGCGGCAAAGTCGCCGAAGAAACCTGAGAATTTGTTAGTATAGGCTTGGACAGGCTTTGCCAAGTGTGATTCTAATGCATACCAGCTATCAAATAGGAGATATGAGACTGGATTCCATAGTCTAGCATATGCCTCTTGCTCCATTCATAGGTCCCAAAAAAGAGAACTGTAGCCGGGAAAGAACCCATTATCGCCGGGAGCCAGCCTCCATATAAGCCACGTCGAATTCCCTCTTGACGCCATATCGTGTAATAAGATGATCCTAGAGAAGTATATTTTGGTGGTATATGCGGATCGCCTTGTTGTCGAGTTTTGACGGTATCGAGCGAGTGCATCAACATATCGCCAGTAGTTCCGCCCATTCCTCCTGCGAGCATGGACTAACAAGCATAAAAGAATTAGTTTGAGCTCTTTTGCGCCTATGCGATCGTATCGGTAACACTCACGTGGATATAGGGTGGGCGCCCTTCCAATTCTCCATTGTCGAAGGTCATCTTGTGCCCGCGCGATTGCGTCGTAGAAGTGATAAATTACTCTCAAGATTTGTGCTCCGAAAGTCCATCATTGGTACCGATAACTATCTAAAAGAAATGGGTCGTTCGGCCACACCAGCAACGCTACTAAAAAAAGCCTGCGACTTATTCGCTCATAGATGTTGCCTATCTATACAAATCTTTCGAGACTTAGTGTTGCGCGAGAGGCGATCGCGCTCGAGAGCGACCACCTACAAAACGTGGAATTCGAATAAGTGTAGATGCAGATAGTGGGAAATTTTCGATGTACCAATAGCACTAAAGTCAGGTCGTACCTAATCGGCCATATCGGTTTACGCGCGGTTTATCACGGCCCTCGCGCCGAGTTGGTGGGAGTCTTATCTCTTATCTTAGGTAAATAATATTTACCGGCAGACCGGGAAGCCTGGTTACTGAATATTACGGTTACCTACATATAAGAAAATCAGTTTACATCACAGGTGGATGGTTGGTACCTTTTATCAACACCTTGGAACCTTCGTCACGGGAAAAGATTCGCCCAAAATAGTTGAAAGAGCTGGTAAAAGCAAGTGGGAGTTATTTCGTTGCTTAATTCCTAATATTCCCCGCATAGTCCCACCACTGTACTCTACCGAATCTATGTAAGGGCCACACGATGTGGGTGACCTTGCCAGTTATGAGATTCGTAGAAATCGGTCCATAGTCGTTACTGTCTCTGCTCAAACGCTCGCCTCCATCACCCTCAACCCAGACATGTCCCATTGGAACGCGGACTGTAGGGGAGGGATACGGGCTTCGCGTCTTGATGACATCACCTTCAAGTCCAACAATCCTTTTAACAGCCTCGGTTTCCGGATCATAAGGGTTCCTAGAGCTCATGTCAGTACAGCGAGACTTTAGTCAAGCGATCATCGTGGAATTATCTGTTACGTACCAAAAAATGACAATCATGCCTCGCCGTAACCCATACTGAGCATTGAATTTGTACTTGACGACCACGTCACTCCGAGTCGTCTGGTCCTTCTCCGCATTCAAGAACGGATACATCGACGGCCCACTGATCCAAGCTAATTCTCCAATATAGTGGTTGAACATAGAAACCACAGGAATCCATGTTGCAAATGCGAATAGACGATAGCCGAATCTGCCAGTGCGTTGATGATCACGTTTGATTCGAGCCCATATCGGCCGGAACGCCATTAGGCGTTAAATGGATGTAGACCTCAACCTGAAGTGAGATCTCAGCTTAATAAAATGAAGAGCTAAAATGGAAGCAAGACGTTCAATATACTTTATCTTCATTATAACAATAACTAAGAAGCTTCGATTTCCATAAATGAATTCAGACCCCACCAACCATCTCAACTAACAAATATCTTTAATAGAGGTATATCTTTCTACACAGATTATCATTATGCTAACACTGCTTAAGGACATACATGGTAATGATCACCAGGCTTCTTGGGTTGCATCTATGATCTTACGTCCTGGCATCACCCTAACAGGTAATTTGCCAATAATTAAAACGGGATAGGCAGTATTAGGCAGTTAGGAAGCATATTTCTTACAAAGCAGCCTAGGTCGTTTCAAGGTACAATGGAAAAACAAGGGCAACGAATTGGGAGTATTTACTTCATTCCGAAAAACAAAATGCTCTATTCGCATGCTAGGTACTTTTTATGACCCCTGAATGTCAAAGACCTCTAGGTAGGTACCCTTTACCTAGCCGTACAACCCTCGCGGTGGAACTAATTGAAATGAACCAAAGTCGAACCGATCGTTTAGACAGTCTCGGGGATGTTGTCATCACTCTCGCTAACACTCTCATCTCCACTGACCTCCGCGTTTTCACGTTCGCGCTTCTCCATCAATGCTTGCAGTTCAGCATCGTCTGAGTCCGTCACCGCCTTGGGTTCCATCTTGACTACGAGTTGGCCACCTGCGCTAGTAATGCTGTTGCGGATATCGACGATAGCTTCCTCCAGTCGGCTTATTCCAACGTTCTTGTCCAGACATGTGCTCGTTAAAACGTAAAGCGGCGGGGAGACGAGTCTCACTTTCACCTGGTTGTCTGAGGTATTTCGCGCCTCTGCTGTTCTTAAGGCAGCCTTGACAGCATCGATTCCGTCATATTCGAAGCAGGTGACCTCGATATCGGCACGAACCTTTGTAGGCTGGGGCGTCAAGCGCTTTCCAATGTACGACTTCAGTTCCTCCGCTACCGGCTCGCTAGGGAATGTGATATCGCTCCATACATCGGGGTTCCTAAGATTTAGGTCAGCCATAAAGAAGTCGCAATGCCAAGTATCGATATACTCACGTTATGGAAAGCTTGAACGCATCGATTGAGTGACCGTATTTCTTATTCAATGGCCAAGCTATACTCTCGTACAGGGTCTCGATGGGAGTTTGAGTCTTCTCGGCTACATGGCGCATGATGGAATGTACCATCTTGCTCTTGTTGTATCGTTCTTCACACTTGACGATGTCCTCGGGAGAGACTCGGCGCTTCGAAAGATCGATATAACCTAACATCCATCAGTAAGTTTGTCGATACATAATATATATATTTCTGCTGTCACACATACCCTTCTCTTTGTCGACTCGGAGCACGACCACGACCTCATTGCGACCGACTCGGATAAGCTTCTGAATACTTCGAATACGACGCCTCGAAAGTTCAGATAGTAGGATCATGCCATCGATATTGTCGTATTCCAGGAGTTTGACGTAAGCACCCATATCGGCGATCTAAAATAGGTTAGGCAAAATCAGTTGTTATACAATGGTGGACTACTAACCTGCTTCACATTGACCATAACGAAGCTATCGATCTCCGGATACTTCTCCTCATAAAAACGACAGTTTGTTAACGACATCTTGGGCGACAATAATAGTACTTGATCTTAAAAATGTCTGAGAGGCCCAAGATTGCACGCGCGCAGGCGGGGTTTAAAATTTCTCTACGGTTCGTAAATCCAGTAAGATGCTCCTTCGCCGAAAGTTTCCTAACAATCGGTCTGTCTTGAGGTTGTTGTCAGGATTGCGCGCTTCGACGTGGCGAACTGGGTTGGTTTATCAATTATTATTTTCTTCCTGTGCAGGGAGTCACAAATTTGTCAATGATGGAAATCTTTATGACCTGAGCGTGGGGTGTGGCACCCAAATGCTTTTGGCGGGGTTAACGGTGCGAAGGCTCTGTACTGGTAAAATTCAACCAATTAGCCACAGAATCAATGCCTCTGCCTTACCTAACCTAACCTGCTAGGTAATCTAGGTACTTTGCCTTGTTATCTAAGCGTACCTCTACGTAGAATGCTAAATAAGTAGGTACCTAGCAGAGAAATGTTTTTATAAAGGGTTTCTATATGGCATGATATGTACAGGATTTTAGAAAAACTATCTTACTAGTTATATAGTAATTTCTAACAGTAACTAATTATAATGCTTTGTTTCAAGGTATAAAAGACTGTTTAGTAAAGTTATGCAGACAAAAAGGTGATCTGTTTGGTGTATTTGTACTTACAAAATTGGCATCTTTTTGGTTGCAGGCACGGAAGGCGGAAGAAACAGTAGGCCGTTACTCGCCCTAGTGGAAATTCCATAATCAGTAGACCCACTCGAGCGCCTTGAAAATCGATGAGAAGTTCCACCAAATGCACATGTTTTCGGAGCTTTCTTTCCTCTAATAATTCTACCTCTTTCTACTCCTACTCTTCAACTATTTACACAGCTCAAATGTCTCTGAAGCTGCAAGTTCGCTGGAAATCATTTTCCAGTTCCAATCATTTGGATAATAGAACTAAGCCCTCGCTTTGCCACCGTGCAAAGGGATGATTCTCACCATGATATTTTAGCCCTTGAGTAGAAGTATTGATTTTTTTCTCATATTTCTTCCAGAGGTTCCATAGGTCCTTGTACCATATCTAGTACATCGCCATGGATTCCTCCAGCGTCACCGCCGTTAATATGGCTCTTTCGGAAGCTATATCGACCATTGCGAATAGCTCTTCAACTGCTGTTGCTTCGGCTATCACGAGAGCGAACGATGTTGTGGATACCCAGGGTTCTTCTTCGTGGCTTGGGCTCATCGCCAGACTCGTTCTCTATATACTTCATATTCTCTCGACAATATTATACTGGAGTCTCAAGCTCACGACGATATCTGTGCCGACGTTGATATTCACCATGTTTTCAACGAGTTGGACAGTGACGATGAATGCCACAACCTTGTAATCGTCCCATTTGTTATACGTTGTTTCGATATACTAATACTGGAAATAGGGCGTTGATATTGTTACTGATGTTCTCTGCGGTCACTTGGGTTGTGAGATATAGATACTTGAATATGTATTCGCGTCTCCCTCCAGAGCCGCAACGTAAAGAGCCTGATTTGGATCTTTTCCCGGAGAGCCACGAGGAAGGCGCTAAACCTGGCCTAACCAACTATCTCGACGAGTTTCTTAGTGCTATTAAGATCTTTGGATACCTTGAACGTCCTGTGTTTCATGAATTGACCAGGAGTATGCAGACTAGGAAGTTAATAGCTGGTGAAACGCTAAATCTGGAAGAGGAGAAAGGCTTCTGTATTGTTGTAGACGGACTGGTTGAAATATTCGTCAAGTCTTCCAACCTCAACCAGTCCCGGCCCACCGGATTCGATGAAAGCCCGACGCAGTCCTCTTATTCCGAGGACGAGCAATCCATCCCCGGTCAGCAACGGTATCAGTTGCTGACTGAGGTGCGGAATGGCAATCCCATGTCGTCCCTTTTCTCCATAATGTCTTTATTCACAGAAGACGTACAACTCAAGATACCCTCTGAGGAGAATCTAGAGCCTAGTGGTACTGACGGCCATTCCCGTCATCAACGCTTAGCTAGCGGTAGCTTTACGCAGCAGCCTGATTTGACGGGCTTTCTAACTAAAACCTCAGATCTTGACCCAATTCAAGGTGGGCCAACCCCAGCCGACGATTCTCAGCTCACAACTCCGTCTTCTCCTACTCAACCCAGACTGCCAAAGATTCCTCCTATTTCCTTGGACGAACCGCGGGTGCACCACACTCGGCCTTCTATGAAAAGGACAGCTACATCTGTTCATCCCGACATAATTGGGAGGGCGACAGTCGATACAACTATTGCGATCATACCCGCCAGTGCATTCCGTCGGTTGATTAGAGTTTATCCTAAAGCGACTGCACACATCGTTCAAGTCATCTTGTCCAGATTCCAGCGCGTTACTCTTGCTACGGCCTACAACTATCTCGGGCTAACCAACGAGGTTCTTCACACAGAAAAAAAGATGATCAGCTATACGACTTGCCAACTACCAAATATCCTTCGTGGTGACGCCTTGGAACGTTTAAAGGAAAAGTTCAAGCAGGAGAGGGAGAGGGCCGGTGAAGAGGAAAGCGGTAAAGGGATTGCTTTGCATAACGGATCTACTACGGCCCGTCGACGTAGGTCTTCGACGGGCTTACGTAAAGAGGCAGCCCTGCAAGCAATGAGTCGCGCTAGACCTCGGTCTGTAGTGGCATCTACGATTGCACCACCACAGGAACGGCTCTCGATTCATACTCCTAGTCCTGGAGACTTACTGGCCAACGTACACATAGCGCGTAGCGGGGGAGGGGGATCAAATGGCACCTTGGAGATACCTATATCAGAACACTTCCAGTCATCCGATACTTTTCCGATAAACGATATAAGTCCTCTCGCTCGGCGTACCTTCAACCCTTTTGCTACTCAGAAAAGAGCCCGTCTCTCGATTGATCCTCGCGAATCAGTAGACGAAGACAATTTATTCAGAGTATCAATACTGGAATGTGTCTTTAAAGCTTTGGGCATGAGCAGCAGTGGCTCTTCATCCAGAGGACCGGGATCCACGGAAGGGTCCCCAAGGCTTGTCTCGTATGATCAAAGAAGGCAGAAAGCTGTGTTCAGCAGTAATGCGTTTGGGTTTATGGATCCTTTCGATGGTTCTGCCGACTGGGATGCCGAATCGATGACTTCTGGTGGTATTTCGTCAACTGGTACGCCGAATGCACAGGTTCTTGCAGCTGATATGAAACATGAAGTGGAAATTGTTTTCTTTCGGCAGGGTTCTGTATTAGTCGAACAAGGAGAGCGAAGCCCAGGGCTCTACTACGTTATTGACGGATTTCTCGATATTTGTGTTCCTTCGGAAGATTCGGGAAGCAATATTCTAAGCGCATCAGGCAGGACATCGACGACGGCGATGCATAAGGCGGAGTCCGAAGAAGCCGCTCGACGTCCGTCAGTTTTTGGCCAAACCAAGTCGGAAAACAGAAGCACGTCTGATACAAAACGGGGTGCGAAATCGGAACGCCGCCGTGTGGGACTGGTAAAGCCCGGTGGTCTTGCCGGTTACATTGGTACCGTCTCATCATTCAGATCCTTCATTGACGTGGTTGCGAAGACTGATGTATACGTTGGCTTTATCCCACGAGCAACGTTGGAAAAGATTGTAGAAAAATATCCAATCGTACTCCTCACAATGGCAAAGAGACTGACCAATTTACTTCCGCGGCTCATCTTACATATTGATTTCGCCCTCGAATGGGTTCAAGTCAATGCCGGACAAGTCTTGTTCCGTAAAGACGAGGAAAGCGAGGCTATCTATATTGTGCTGAATGGGAGGTTACGGTTAGTGGAAGACCGGAAAGATGGTGGAATGAACGTCCGTGCGGAATTTGGCCAAGGTGATAGCGTTGGTGAACTTGAGGTCATGACTGAATCTACTCGTTCTGGGACCTTACACGCCATTCGTGCGACGGAGCTTGTCAAATTTCCTCGCACTTTATTCAACAGCCTCGCCCAAGAGCATCCTAACATCACGATTAAGATTTCGAAGATCATTGCCTCTCGAATGCGACTATTGGTCGATGACCCATCGAATCTCTCAGCAAAGGACGGGACTTCTGGCACATCCCTCAATAAGAGCTCGTCGACTCTGAACATAAGGACTGTTGCTATCCTTCCAGTTAGAGCAGGTATTCCAGTTGTTGAATTTGGAAATCGCCTAATGAACGCCCTGGCGCAAGTTGGCACACCCAACGGTGCAACTTCGCTGAACCAAGCCGCAATTCTCAGCCATCTTGGGAAGCATGCCTTCAACAAAATGGGGAAGCTAAAGCTAGCCCATTATCTTGCCGACCTTGAAGAGAAGTACGGATTAGTTGTTTACGTTGCGGGTAAGTGCAGTCTACCCCTATTCCTATCCCTTTTCATTGGTATGATGAGCAATTCACATCCAGAGCGCCGTCTATGAAGGCTTTAAACTCTAATTTTTTCCTGACCACAATACACAAATTCTCTATTTGACTTGAGCCTCGAGTTAAATGCAGTTCTAACGAGAAGTATAGATACAAGTGTGACAGCACCTTGGACCCAGACCTGTATCACACAAGCAGATTGTATTCTGCTCGTAGGTCTGGCTGAAGGATCCCCCGAGATCGGTGAATATGAACGATTCATGCTCGGCATGAAGTCAACCGCCCGTAAAACACTGGTTCTCCTCCACACTGAGCGCTATTCGCCCCCTGGCCTAACAAGAACTTGGTTAAGGAACCGTGTCTGGATTAATGGAGGACATCACCATCTACAGATGGTCTTCGAGTCAAATGCCGTTACCTCGCATCCGCCCTCGAGGAAAGCTGGGCCAACCCTAAAGGAGCGAGTACAAATCCTGCAGGCTGAAATACATAAGTATACGGTTCAAAAGATACGACAGAGACCCTATTACTCTCCCGATGCCCCTTATAAAGGTGATTTCCAAAGGCTTGCTAGAAGACTCTGCGGCAAGTCTATTGGCCTCGTACTCGGAGGTGGTGGAGCCCGAGGTATTGCTCATGTTGGTATCATCAAGGCAATGGAAGAGGCTGGTATTCCTATTGACATAGTTGGTGGCACGTCAATCGGTTCATTCATCGGGGCTCTCTATGCACGCCATGCTGATGTAGTACCCATGTTTGGTCTAGCGAAAAAGTTCGCTGGGAGAATGGCAAGCATCTGGCGTTTTGCGTTGGACCTAACGTATCCATCTGCGTCGTACACAACTGGCCATGAGTTCAATCGCGGTATTTTCAAGACCTTCGGGAAGCACCAGATTGAAGATTTCTGGTTGGAATATTACTGCAATACGGTAAATATCAGCAAGAGCAGACAGGAAATCCATACCAGCGGATACGCTTGGCGATACGTACGAGCATCGATGTCGTTGGCTGGTCTAATACCACCTCTGTGTGACGAGGGTAGCATGTTATTGGACGGTGGTTACATTGATAACTTGACAGTTTCTCATATGAAGTCCCTTGGCGCCTCAGTTATTTTTGCTATTGATGTAGGAGCTATAGACGATGATACGCCTCAATGCTATGGGGATTCGCTGTCTGGATTCTGGGCCTTTTTCAATCGGTGGAACCCCTTCTCGAGCATCCCAAACCCTCCTACGCTGGCAGAGATCCAAGCTCGGTTAGCCTACGTATCAAGCGTAGATGCTCTGGAGCGTGCCAAGATGACGCCGGGATGTTTCTACATGCGCCCGCCCATCGATGAATACGGGACTCTAGAATTCGGAAAATTTGACGAAATCTATGATGTGGGATATAAATTTGGCAAGCAATACCTTGATCGCCTGAAAGATGATGGCGTGCTCCCTTTGGTTGAAGAAACTGAGGCAAAGAAAGCATTGCGTAGGACAATGGCGCCTCGACGTGCGAGCATCTGATGATAGCGATGTTTAGCAGCATAGTTAGATATACCCAGTCATTTCTTGAATCCGAGTCCAGTGTTATGAATTCAATATAAGCCTTCAAAAGTTGATACATTCCCAGCTTACAACGATTCAGAGTAATGAGGCTCGAGTATATTTTTATCTACGGCGTAGGGTACTTGATTACCCAACAAACCTATCACTGAGCTTGATGGGTTTGAAGGGACAATTAAAGTATCGATTAGCATAAGAAAGCTATATTATGGTACATTTCGGTGGCCGTGTTCTCTTTTTCAGGCTATATAAAAACGTTGTCGATGTGATAGCCCCCTGAATATCTTCATCCAAATGCCTGCCTACCCCGCACGTAAACCACTGGCAGCTGGATCTTTCTTCCAGATAATATAAAAGTTGAATATCATTGCCCATTTGGACGTTCGGAGGCCCGCGGATGTTCAATGCGGTGGTAGCACTCCTAATTTCAAACGTAAATGAGCACTTAGCTACCTCTCAAGTTGAGGATAGAAGTTGGCATACAGATTAAACGCATAACTGAGGAGCTAGCCGGCTCAAAATCTACCATTAATCTGTTTATCTCTACATATAAAGCTTTCTTTAATTGCTTCTCTCCGACGAAATTACAACTATGAAACTCAGGGGGCTTTTGGCAATATGTTACCTGATAGGCTTAGGGGTTTCTCAGTCAAAGTTGAAGATTAGTATGATATAACTTAATATGTTCTCCTCTATCGAATAGAATGTCCAGCTCATGAACTCAAAGTGCCATTGGGAGACAGCATAACTGAAATCACCTGTTGGAGGGCGAAGCTATGGAATGACCTCAAAGCGAATAATTTAACGGATAAGATCGAGTTTGTCGGCTCGGTAAACAATACTCAGAGCTGCGATACCGAGGACGAAGAGTTCGGAAAGCAGCATCACGAAGGCCATACAGGTTATCTCGCTATCGATGTCGCGTACGACCATATCGACAAGTGGCTCAACGATACCAAGCCTGACATAGTCACGTTCATGCTGGGCACGGATGATATCGCTCGTGGTCGGCGGCTCGAGGATGTTGTGGAGGCATACACAAACATGGTGCAGTCGATGCGGAAGTACAATGAAAACGTGCGGGTCATTGTAAGATCTCATCTCTCGCCTAAATCTAGGTATATACAGCAACCTTAGATCATACTACTAAGATACTCTCCGAATAGGTCAATACCGTAGTACCGCTGCCAACCAACATGGGCCCAGTAGAAAGGCTCAACGAGATGATCCCCGACTGGGCTGCCGAGCAGAATACAACTGAGTCGCCGATCTATGTCAATGATATATACCCGTTCCCGAATACCTTCCTAAAAGACGGCATACATCCTAATGACGAGGGCGAGGATCGCATTGCTGATGGGTTGAATTCGCTTTTGACGTGGATTATTAGTTCGGACTCGACGGATAATTCCACTGCGCCTAGTTGAATAGGGGGTGGGCAGAGAGGATAGCATGTGAGGTAAAACTATAGAAAAGAATATTTCTACAAGGAAAATGGAATCATATACAAATACAGCCGTCGAAATACCGGTATCATTCCTTAAAGATTTTAATACCTTTGTCATTAGCGAAAGAATTCAATATTTCATTACATGGCCTCGGGGAGGTGTATACCAGCAGCCATATGTAGCCTCCCAGGTGTTTGACGCCTAGCTCAAAGTACAATAAATCTGTGGCTACGAATAGGAGACTACGATCATTTTAGTCGGGTTCGCTAGCCAAGACACTTGAGATGAACGTCGGGATCTAGGTGATAACGAGTTTGCTAGACGTTCTGGGCTTAATAAGGAGCTATAGAGAAGACATCTTAACGTTGTTTCACTAAGTGGTTTGAGTTCGTTCAAGACGAACTGGCTGTATCGCTATACGACTAGATAGGCTCGTCAGCTGGGTACGTCTGAGTGATTACCAGCATAATACTTGACAGTACGGTATATTGACGCATGCATGTACCAGCTTCGGCTCGTCTTCCATCATTATACCTAAACAGACGCCACGAAAGAATACAGTCAACACGTACTCAATGTCAATCAACTGCGTTACCTAGTTATAGAACACTAGGAGCGCCCTTGTTCGAATAAAGGCTCATTGTTATGACGTTGGCCACTTAATCTGACAAGCGAACATCCGCCCCCCTATTTTCCGGAACGTGATCTCCCCTTACACACCGTCCAATTCGCTCGCCGTAAGCCACCTCCGCGAAATCCGACGTCCGGCGCCCGAGCCTGGCGTCTGCGATTGGTGATAACCGTTGGGGAGGAGGAGGAGGGGGGTTGGCTGACTGCTTACGGCCGCCCGCGTCGAGGATCTGATATGTGATAGGTAATTGCCTCCTTGCAGAGGCTTTCGTGTTACGGGTTGCGGACACGGAATTGTTGTGCTGTGCTTATTTTGGTCGCGGCGTTATTGGTTATCATTGGTAAGCATTTCCTCAAAGGTCAGCCTGGCTTCAATACACCCATCCATTGCTGCTGTAGTGTAACGGATACCTGAACGTGTGGTCTGCGTGGCGCACAAGCGGTCACGGTCTTCTTATGAAAAGAGAGCGCCTCCTGGAAAAGTATACGATGTATAGAGCAACATCCATTAAGGCAAGACGTGTGTTGTGTTGCCTCTAAGCTACAATGCCTCAAAATAGGACCAAGGACTAACATAACCAGAAACATCCTCGACATCCCCTAAAGAGCACGAAGTCAAAAGACATACATACACACCCCAAAGGCAGTCCCAACATCATCACATAATTTCCACCGGCGCTACCAGCAACATCTCTCTTTTGCTTATTCTCTAGTTAGCAGGCAGTTCATAAAATTTCTGGGCTTACCTACATGCGCCATGACGGCCTTCAAAAATGCAAGGTCTAGGAGAAACCTGCCAAACTAAGATTAGAAACGGGTCCGATTCTTCGATCCCGCATGGGCCAGGGTTGCATTCGGCCTATAGCAACTTGCATATCCCAACCACCTCCCTCCCTTCCCCTTCATGGATCTTAGCGTGCAGATGCTCATGCGGGACACGTTCGGCTCGACCCGACTTCCCCAATTTTATCAATGGAGGGTTAGTTATCGTTACGAGTTGCTCTCGTAGCTCGAGTTTTTTTTTTTTTTTTTTTCTCGGAATACTATTCAAGGCAAGAATTAGAAAGTTGGGAACAACGTCTAGGTACGCCGCTTATCAGACGAATCGATGTATTATTTACTACCTGGAGGCCAGAAGCTTCGATAGCTATTATACTCTTTCAGTCCGACTGGTACCATAAACAGGTATCTATCGAACATCTGATAGCCCGTGTCGATCGTTGTGCCCCGGAAATAACTGTTCGCTCTCAATAACCCATCTTCAAACTCCCGCAATGCTTAGTATTTATGACTTAGAAAATCTATGCACAAATAATGTATGGGTATACGCTTTGGAAGACCATCCCATGCCGCTATGATAGATAAATATACCGTAATAAGAAAATTTTAGCCGATGAATTGCTACTGTCTGTAAAGCTGAGATAAATGCCGGTAGCATTTGAATGGCGCGCCGTAGTCTACCGCCGGAAGAACCACTACTTCTTCTGGCGACGTTCGCCTTTCGACTTCTTGCGTAGTTTGCTCTTCGACTTAGGATCGGATTCGGATGTTTGCTTGCTCACATCGCTGGTTTTCGCCTCAGCTGTATGGCTCACTCGGTCGAGATCAGAAGTGGTGGTAGTAACCGCCGCCACTGTTGAATTGGACTTGTTCTGCCGTGATATATCGATAGACGTCCCGGGCCTACCATCGCAGTCATTCGACTTTCTAGTTTTCGATAGTCTGCGTGGGCGCCTTGACGTAGACGAAGACACGTTGACTGTTGCATTTTGCGCCTTAGGATCTTTTACCGGCATGCTCGTGGCTTGTTCCGTCGAAGAGTTATGTGACGTCTTCACATGATGAGTGCTGGTTATTGCCGTCCTACTAATCTTCTTTTCTGAGACGGTGGCTTCTTCTGTAGAACTTAGTACGGGAGGAGGAGCCACGATACAAGGTGGTCGAGGTGGTGCAATGGCGGGTCCAATCGATGAGATGGGTGAATCAGAGATCCCCCTAGAGATGCTCGCCGGGGGAGTTCTCTTATTAGGTTTTTGAGCAACAGCAAGGACTGGAGGTACAGTCGTATCTACACTAGATGTGTCTTTATTTTCTCGTTTGATTACTTTGTTCTCGGTCGGCTGGTTGGCCGGACGAGGTGCTGAAAAATAGGCACTTTTAGTCTGAGGCGGATAGTACCGATCGCTCTTTACAGGCGCCCCGATTGTTACTTGAGAAGCAGTGAGAGGTGTCTGATAGGACTTCTCACTAGCCGAACAACTTTGCTGGGAAAGGCTTGGTTGGTAGCTTGAAGCCTGCGAAAGACTGTTGTTGACCTTTTTGCCTATCTCCGGTACGCCGTTGGCGGTACTTGATACTGCTGATGTTTCGTCAAGAGGCACACCTATTTATCAATTAGAAAGAGCATATACATGCTGCGGTACAGAGCTTTTACCTTGGTTTGATGCGACACTGAACTGTCCATGAGATGGTCTCGAGGCTGGTGGCGTAGACGAGGCGGGTTGTATATATTCCGGCTCTTTCCCCTTGGCGTTTTTAATACTCCTTATACTTTCAGGGCGACTCGAGTTGTCTGGATCTTTCGGGAGACCGAATCGCTCCGGAGGGAAATATTTAGCCACTGCCCTATCGTCTGCGCTGGGGTATTTGTAATTTTTAGGCAGAGGATATAGGGGTTTATTATAGATTGATAATGGCCGTTCACGCGCAGGTATTCCGCCCCTCCCGTATTCCTCTCTCATCTTAATCATATTTTTCCTGTTCAGCGCGATTATCTCGTCTCGATATTCATCCCTCGCGCAGTCAGGGGCTACTAATAACATATCCCTATAAGCATGTGTAACTACATGCTTATAAGGCGGCTTGCTAGGTTCTTGCTTTGCTTTCTCTGCATCCTTTTTCTTCTTCTCTTTAGCCTCCGCCCGGTGCCGCTTTAAAGCCGAAAATACCGACATGGTAAACCCCGGCTGTCTAAAGAATGCTGAATTAGAGCAAATCGTAAGATGGGGGTAGCGGCTGATGTGCGGACAAGTAGGACTTGAAGTCGCAGATGAGGATCGGAGTTTATCGATATTGGCATGAATTACCGCCTTGCTAGTAGATCCCAGGATTAAAAGCGTCGATGGCGACGGCTACCTAAGGTAGTTAGGTAAGTAGAACAAAACATCAGTTAGAAATAATGTTGTATAATATGATGATTCCGTAGCGAATGTTAGGAATCGTAGAAAAGAGATGACTTAATGTCGTCTACATATATATAGTTATGAACGTAGGTTGGTAGGTAACTAGGAAGAATACATAAAGTCTATCTAGTAAAATAATGGAAGGAATAGAATACAAATAGTAAAATAAAAGGAAACATAACGCCGGAAACTACGATGGCGATGGAAAAGCATATGCGTAAACTTCTTATACCTAGCACGAGGAATCTAAGCTAGGTAACTTTATGTGAGCAAGTCCAGGGTTACCGTAGTTCATAAACCAAAGGGAGAGGGCGTTTGAATAGCAAAATAAATATCCGTCGCCACTCCAACAAGATAGAGCATGTTTGCTTATCATGTTGAGGTCGCATCGACTACGCGACTCGGCACCGTATAGATACTACGTAAGGTCTGATGCATATAATGACGCATAGGCGATCCCAAAGTTCGTATTATATTGGGAGCGTGTCTATTAGCTCATGTCCGGTGCTACCCACCGACTGGGACCAAACAGTAAGGCTGCAGCCGGTGACAAGGAGAATTAAGCCTATAAGCACCTGTTTCAAAAACTAAGTGAAGCTAAAGTTGTCACTTTGAGAAATAGATTTCAAAAGGGTTAAGGGGTTGGGTCAGGTACCTACCTTTATAAGAGGGAAGCGGGGTGTAGGTACCTTAGCGTCTATGGGGGGCTCCATTAGGTATGTACCTCCAACTACCGGCATACCTCCTTAGCATACGTACCTAGGTACTGGGTAAGCCATGGAAGTTGTATGTCTCTCATAAATGTACCTATCTAAGCAAGTGGTCAGTAAGTAAGTACCTACTTATATATCAAAGTGATCAAAGCCAACCTATGCATCAGGCAGATGGTGTTCCCATTGGCTTATTAAAGGCACCTTCGTATATTTCTTTTAAAAACGTATAGGGGTATAAGACAAACCAAGACCTCCTTGATTGGTAAAGGTCATATATCATATTTCAACATGTAATAGCATAACTGCAATCATTTTTCACAGAATAGTGCATGTTCGTAGTGCCTATTCGTTAAGATTAAACAATACCATCCGCCACTTACCAATTGGACAGACCCACCTTAACCACCCCTTTTTATACCAAAAGTCAACGTATTTAAATAAGTGTAAATAATTAAAATAAATTGTAAAAAATGTATAAATAATATTAATTTAAAGCGTTTAAATTAATTAATTTTAATATTTAATTAATAGTTTTATAATTTTTTTAAAACGTGTTTTAATAAATAATAAAATTATTTAATTTTTGTAATTTTTATTCCCGTTTATATTTTTATTTATATTTTTATTTATATTTTTATTAATTATTATTATTTCGTCATTTATAATTGTTTTAACGTTTATAAAAATTATATTATTAATTTCGTTATTTATTTTATTAATTTTAATAAATTTTTTATTAAAATTAAAAATTTTTTAACGTTATTTTAATTTAATTATTTTTAATTAATGTTTTAATAATTATATATAAAAATTTTTTAAAATTATTTTAAATTTAATAATAATAAAAATTTTAAATATAAATTTTATAATTTATTTTATTAATAAAATTTTATTAAAATTTAATTTAATTATTTAACGTAAAATATTAAATAATTAAAATTATTAAATTAATTAATAAATATTATTAATTTTATTTTTAATTTTAATTTTAATTTTAATTATCGTATCGTTGTTAAATTAATTTTTTTAAATTTTAAAATATATTAAAATTTTAAACTTATTAATAAATTAATTTTTAATAATTTTAAAATTTATTTTAATATTTTTTTAAATTAATTTTTCCCATTTAACCGTATTATAATATTTAATAAATTTAATTTTATTAATAAATAACAAATTAATAACGTTATTTAATAAATTTAAAATTTTATAATAAATTAATTTAATAACGTTAAAAAACTTATTATTTAAAAATTAAAAACCGTAAAAAATATAAATTAAAAAAAAATATAATATAATATTATTAAAATAATATATAATTATAAATTTATTTTTAAATAATTAAATCAATTACATTAATTAATTAAAAAATAATAAAAAATAATAAAAATATAAAAAAAATACTCGAAAATAAATAATTAAATAAATTTATAAATATATAATTTTTATAATTATTTAATATTAATAAACGTTGTAATTTACCGTAATTAAATAACTTGTTTATTTATAATATAAATATGTTTTATAATTATTTTATAATAATATAATTATTAATTTAATTTTTTTTAATATAAATAAATTGTTAAATTATAATTTTTTTTATTTTTTTTTTAAATTAAAAAATTTATAAATTTTTATTTTTAAAAATAATATTAAAATTTAACGTAACGTTAATCACATTAATATATTCGATAAATAACGTTTAAAATTTATTTTAAAAACTTTTTATAAATATTTTTTTAATTTTTAAACTTTTTAAAATTAAATTATTAAATTTTAATTATTTTAATTAATAAAATTACTTTTTTTTTAAAAAAAAAATATTAAAATTAAATATATATTATAATTAATTATAAATTTTTTTTTATTTATATTATATATTAAATAAAATAATATATTATTGTAATAATTTTTTTTAATATTAAAATATTAAGTAACGGTTTTAAAATTAAAATTATTAAATTGTTTAATTTTAACGTAATAATTTATTTTAATTTTAATTATTAAATTTTATTATATAAAATTTTTAATTTAATTTTTATTAATTACGTTAATTTAACCGTTAATTTTTATATATTTAAACGCGATATATTTTATAATTAAATAGTTAAAAAAGTATTTAAAAACTTTTTAACGAAGAATCCAAGTAAATAAGTATATTTTTTAGTTTTTTGTAAATTAAGGAAGTTGTATTAAGTTAATAAACGTTTAACCACCGGTTAAATAGTAATTAATCGTATTGCGAAAAATATTATGTTTTTCGGAAATTTTTTTAATAAAAATATCGCCGTTAATAACGTTAAATAAAGCGTTGGTAATATTTTTTTCAATATAATAAGAAAATATTATGTATTTTAGTTAAAAAATTTAACATCGAATAAATGGTTAATTTACGAGATTATATATTTAATTTTATTAATATTTTAATACACGATAATATTATTAAAATTTTATATTTTTTTTTCAAAATAACGTTATTTAATAAATCGTTTTTAAAATATTACGTTAGTTAAATAACTCTTAAATATCTTCAAAATTAATCAGTTACAATATATTTAAAATAGGTAACTTTTGGTGTAAATGGGGTGGTCAAATATGGGTTTGTCCAATTGGTAAGTGGCGGATGGTAGGTAACTTGAGCTTTCAAGAAGGGGTTAGTTATATGTAAGTCTTCAAAGGATTTGATCTTGTGTAGGTAACATCGTGTACTACTAAAAGCTTTTCTACTGCTCGATACTCTCCAAAGAACATGAAATTACTTTCGAATCCAAATCTTTGGAACGTCATATGAAGCCAATGCTTGTTCGATTTAATCTAAATGAACCTGATTTGGGTATCCAAGCCAAAGTAGGTTTATACCACGTAACTTGATCTAACAAGTTCTTGTTCACCTAATAAATAGTCTTATTATAACAGCACGTATTTATACCATTTCATTCAACTTTTCATATCCTAGTTTCGGGGATAATCAGCAGAATTTACTTGTGTAAAAATGTTGTACGATGTTAAAAGCGAATGTTTAGACAATGAAGCTAACCAAATGTGACGCCTCAATATCATTGCGGACAATTCTATGATGTGCTCCTTTGTGTATATAGTGTATTCAAAGTAGCTCGTAGCCTCGTGGCCTTTTACTTCGGCAATACGCTTCTTGTATTACCTAGTATTTTAGGAATTTCTCAAGGCTACACGTCAACATTTAAGTTTGGTTTGTAGCATTATACCTAGATATATCGAGAAAACACTACCTAGCAAGATGGCACCTCCTCCACTCAGCAAGACAACGTAAGTTAACTTCTTATTATTTTAGTTAGGGAAAGAACTAACATAACATTAGGCATATAGTCAACTATGGTCCGCCACCTAGTTCAAATCTTTTGCTAGCAGACACCTCTCGCTGGAAACTGTCAGCAGGAGTAGGAAAAGGGGTCCGCCGCAACCTGCACAACGCTACAACCTACTCGTATACCTTAAGGGCGTAAGCGAAGAACAGGATGTTGTACAGCTTGTTCGAAATGCAATTGCGGGTAAGAAAAGGGAGTGGTGGGACGGGACTGGGTGGTCGGACACGCTGGGATATCAGAAACCAAATTATATGGAAACGACCATGCCGCTGCTCTTTAGCTGAATATGACGCTATGATAGAACTGGCGAGAACGATTTGGGAGGATCCTAATAATCTCGAAGACTGGATAACGCATATGTTCTACGACCACTTTCGAGGGAGAATTCTGAGAGACGACAGGACTAAGGCGCAGACTCTAGGGCGCGCTTTGAGGTGGACTGATAAGTGGGCTGAAGTGCGTTACCGATTCTTGAATCACTATTTGCGTGATGACCCGGATCATTGGATGAGGGGAAACGATCCAGCCTTTCAACAAGCTGGGGATAACGCCAACGACATAGTCCACGCCCCCTCGTTGCAGGATGACTGCCAACTAGCTGAATCCCACTGGTTCGTACCGGAACATAGGGCATTATATTTTGATGTTTACCGTCTAGGTGTTAGAGAGAGTCGACAATTGGGTACGTAAAACTTCGAGACTACCTATCTCCCCGTTCTAACTTACCTAGTGCTAATATTGATATCTAGTTGATCTTGCAAATTGGGAAAGAATCCCAGGGGCTCTTAGACACGCATTCAGATGGGCAATCGACTACATTAATCGCTTTATTAATTGGCGAGAGGGGATAATGCGATCTGCGACACGAGACCACTTAAACGAAACCCGCAGGAATCATCAGCTATCGAACGAAGCAAAGAATAACATGAGGGCACAATTCGCAGCTGGCTTAAAAGGGAATCTGAGAGGTATAGATGAGGCGTACCATCGATTTTTAGACGTATTACGCCTCCTGATGACAGAGGCAAAGTCTCATATGAAGTTCCGTAGCGGCTCATGGGAAGGCTTCTTACAAACGACTGATGTGGTAACGCAGCGCCTTCGCAATTGTCACCTGAATCGACCAAACAATAATCGAATGTGGGATGTACGACAGAATTGGCCTAAGACTTCGGGTAACGATATTTTCGCAGTGAGACCTCCGGCACCAGACAGGAGGCATGTAATGTAAAATAAGGGGTTATAACGGTGTTGTTACCACCTTACTTGGCTTGTTATATTATGAACCTGGTTGGGCTAAACAGGGCGACCATTCTATACTATACACTAGGTTGGGCGAGGGCATCTATAATATAGACGTCTTGTAATAACTATTTCTAAATTTAGAAACTTGAGTCTTCCGTGTCTATCTCTGTTGAAAGGTCACTAATAAATTAGGATAGCCAACCGACAGGGATAGTATTATATATTCATTGATATATGTTGCTATCGATAAAAATCTAGCCATAGTGAGCGACAAAAAGTTGGAAAGTGTTGGAATACAAAGGGTTGCACTATAGTTACACTATTTAGTTGAAAGCACCTATGAAGATGTGCGGAGGTAAAGAGTATAACACCTGTTGCGATATGTGTGGCGCATCTAAGTTGTTATATCTTACTTAATCCACGCTATAATTCTATCAATACCTAATATATACTAGCTGACCAAGCACCCCTCTGCCAAGATGTTTGGGTATTTAAGGTACCTATCATGTACCCAATTTCCCAATATACCCCCTGCTATCACATCACGCACAGACCAGCTGCCATCCAACATCCAACTAGCAGCAGGCCGAGGGCTCCAAAAAATCCCGACTTTAAAAACAACAGCAGCATTATCGTTACCGCAGGTTGTATTCCTGATACCTTCGTGTAGCAAGACATATAGGCACGTATACGCTGGAGCTTTAGATGGTTGATAATATTTGTCTTTTTGAAGTTTGTCTGGTTTATTTTACTCTACTCTTTTTTTCATTTTGTCCTTTTCATAGTTTGACTACTTGTTATCATTTCTAAAACTTGCTGTTGTCGCAATCACTTCTTATTTTTCTCGCCTCATTCAAAAAATACCTATACGTCACAGTCCGATCTGTGCACGTCCCTTCCCCCCCCAAAAAAAGCGAAGAGGTAAAAAAAGAGGTACCTCCCCACCCTAGGCAAAACCAATCTAGACCCTGTCGCACGGGTCAATCCTGACCTGACTGCCCTTGCCTTGTCTACACTAGGTAGCCCGACACTTTCTTAACATTCACATCTCACGTCGCCTCACCTCGTCTCAAATCATATATTTCATCATCCACCATCCACTCATCCACCCACCACGAGCCACAAAGCCCCATCTTTGCTTGTCCCTAATCAATCGCCCCGATACACCTTGCTTTAATTCTCGGCCCGCGCGTACCTTTTTTTTCTAATTTGATAGTCCCGTCTCTCTTCACTTTGCCATCCCCCTCCGAACATAGTTTTGTCGCGTGCGCGCCCATCAATTAGCGCGCCCATCCTGCGGAAAAAGTGGCCGCGCTCACCCTCCTCAGCCAGACTGATACCGAATTATCTCTTCAGCAACATTTAGATCTCGCACCAGATCTTCTACAATATAATCGTTTGGCTGTAGACGTTGAATCCGACGTACCGTTGACGATGGCGGCACAGCCTGTGCCTCATCCGTCGACGGATAAGAAACGAGTGAAGGTCTACGAGTTGCGCAATAACGACTGGTTCGACAGGGGTACGGGGTTCTGCGCTGCAGCCCTCAACATTGTAAGTGTTTCTTCGTTCGCGACGCGCTATGCGCGGAAGCTACCTCCTTGTTACATCATCTATATCTTCCTCGCCTCTCGTATTTTACTATTGCTAACGTAGAGGTGTCCATTACCTCTAGTCCGAAGATGGCCACCAAAGAGATCCACGAGTAATTGTCGAGTCTGAGGACCAACCGGATCGCGTATTGCTCGAGACGAGAATTTGCAAAGAAGATGGCTTCCACAAACAGCAGGGTACGCCAATGGCTCAACCAACAAAGCTTGCTACGAGGTGCATGATTATTGACACTTATCCCTTCAGAAACCTTGATTGTCTGGACCGAACCTACCAATGGCGTTGATATGGCTCTCAGCTTTCAAGAAGCTGAAGGTTGCGCCATGATATGGTATGGCTAACCGCATACACCCGCTTCCAGATATATCTCTGGAAAGAAATCATGACTAAACGTGTTCCAGGAAGTTCATTAATAGCATCCAGCAGCAATATCAGTCTGTAAACGCGCCGGGTGTGTATAACTGGATCGGCTTCTATAAACCAACAAACCGCTAATTTAATCTCGCGTAGATGACAGTCTGTCTGACGATCTGACCATGGATGACATAAACCCGATTTCCCTCCCGCCTGCTTCGATGGCAAACCTTGCCGAAATAGAATCGCAAATGCGTGGACTTAGCGCATCGGTTAAGGGGCGCGAGGCTCTCACGAAGTATGTCCTGACGGAAGATTACATCGGCAAGCTAATACCCCTGGTTGGCGTTGCGGAGGACCTCGAGAGCCTTAACGATTTACATCGACTATGCAATATTATGAAGATTATCATTCTCTTGAATGATACTAGCATTATAGAGCACGCCGTATCGGACGAAAGTGTAATCGGCGTTGTCGGCGCGTTAGAATACGACCCAGATTTTCCGAGTCACAAGGCCAATCATCGCCAATGGCTAGAAGGAGAAGGCCGCTTCAAGGAGGTTGTACCGATCGAGGATATACAGATACTAAAGAAGATACACCAAACATATCGGCTTCAATATTTAAAGGATGTCGTCCTGGCGCGCATTCTGGACGATAACACCTTCTCGGTACTAAACTCGCTCATTTTCTTCAACCAGGTCGATATCGTACAGCATCTTCAATCCAATTCCGCCTTCCTCGCCGAGCTATTCAATATATTCAAGTCCCCGCAGTCCGACCCTAGGCGCAAGAAGGAGGCGGTGCTATTCATACAGCAGTGTTGCGCTATTGCCAAAAATTTGCAGCCGCCAGCCCGCCAGACTCTGTACAACAACTTCCTTGCTAACGGCCTTCTTCAAGTCATCAATTTTGGCCTGCGTCACGGCGATGTAGCAGTGCGAGTTGGTGCAACTGACATCCTGGTTTCTATGATCGACCATGATCCCCAGATGATAAGATCGATGATCTATCGGCAGCTTCAGGAGAAGCAGTTACCCTTGACGGACTCGCTTATTGATTTGCTGTTGGTCGAAGTCGATTTAGGTGTTAAGTCGCAGATATCCGATGCTTTAAAGGTGCTACTTGATCAAAGCCCTCCAGTACAGCAGGAGGCGTTTACAAAAGCTAACGGCGAGTACGGAGTTCGAGTCGCGTCGAGAATACCGCCAAGTGCAGACCCACAACAGGATAACTTCCTCAACACGTTCTATGAGAGGTCAGCCTCAAGACTGTTCCAACCCTTAATAAACCTGGAGGGCCGAACGAAGATGGAATTTTCAGTCCAGCAGGGTTCTATCTTCACTTACCTTATCGAGATTCTCTGTTTCTTCATCCGTCAACACCAACATCGCAGTAAATTCTTTGTCTTGAATAACGATATTGTTTCCCGCATCAGCCAACTTCTCGGTTGCCCGGAGAAATTCTTAAAACTAAGTGAGTTTCTTAGAAACATGAAATTTAGACTTGGGTGCTGACTCTCCTTTAGTTGCTATCCGATTCCTACGACAGCTGATCGGCCTACAAGACGAATTCTACGTGAAGCATGTCTCAGAGAAGAAGGTCATCGGTCCAGTTCTTGATGTCCTCATTGAAACAATGCCAAGAGATAACTTACTTAGCTCCGCATGTTTGGAATTCTTTGAATTTATCAGGAAAGAAAACATCAAGGACCTTGTCAAGCATATCGTTGAGAACTACAGAGATAAGGTCCAGCAGCTTACCTACTTGGATCTTTTTAGGACCTTGATTACGCGATATGACCAAACCGGGGGGTTTAGTGCTAATATGGACTACTTTATAGAAGTGGATGACGAGCCAAGAAGACGCGCAAATATAATTAACCCTAAGACTGGGGCGTTAATGGAACATATCGCCATGGATCAGGCCGAGGAAGAGTACTGGAACACATCCGACGATGAAGAGGACATGCAAGCGAAACTAGGAAATCGACCGCCATCCACAAACGGAGATTCAAACGCGAAACCCTTGGTTGACTATGCTTCCGACGAGGAGGGCGATGAGAATTTGGATGCTGGTGCACTCTCGGCCGACGAAGACAGACAAGATGATGGGCCAAAGAAAACAGATGAGAATTCTGGAGATGTTGTGCCACCACCGGAACGCTTATCTGAGAAACGCCGACGCGAGGAAGACGAGGAAGACGATCTGAGCAAGATGGTTCAGCACAAGCGTCGAAATAGTTCGACGGCGAGTTCCAGCGCGTCAGGCGTATCCGGAGTTCTCCGCAAAAAGAGGAGTATCTCTGGTGCTAGAGACGCGGGAGGTGGACCAAGGAAGATCGCCATTAGTCTCTCTCCGAACCTGAAAGGCAGTAGCGGACAAGACCAAGGTCGATCGGACGACGACGTATAACGAGATTAACAATCTACTATTTTCTTCTCGGCACCTTATTTACGTACTAGCATGATTTGGTTTCGGTACGTCAGTGATGACAGGAAAGGCGGCCGGCGTTTGGCGAGAGGGATCTTTTGACCCTGTGTCTAATAGGAATAGAACCTAGGTACCCAGGACAAAGGAGATTAGGATCTGTCCAAGTACAGGGACAGAACTTCGCGGCTTGGGTTCCTGCAGAAAATGACCAGATCTGTAACGGGAATTTTATGCTGTAGTCTCCAAACACTAACAGGCCTGGAGAATGTCATGTCACTGTATTACTATTATAACCCGCCCAGGCGAAAGTAGCCTCAGCGTCTGTTGGTACGCAGGGCGGGCGGAGATTGAAATCAGGGGGTTAGCACAGAATAAAACATTGATTATCCAAATAGTCATGTAATTCCCACCTCTAAAAATCTGCTTACTTTGGTCTGGCTACTCAAATCATCGGACATGATCCTGTATAATACTTTTAGGAGAGCGCCTCTAATTATCATACTGCATTTACTTTACAACCCTGAATTCGATCTATAATTTAGAGCCCGACTCTTCATCGGGCGTGGAGATTTCTATGACAAGTTTACCAAATTGCTTCCCGTGCCTTATATCCTCAAAAAGGTCGTCAACGGCCTTCAAGTTGTCGAGGCCTTTGACAACGCGGCTCACAACCGGCCGTATCTGGTGCTTGTGCACAAACTGGACCATGTCTCGGAACTCGGCGCGCGATCCCATGGTCGTGCCCCGGAGGTCGATGTTCTTCATCACGGCTTGCATCAGCCAGTCCATCTTCGGGCCCACCGTCATCCCGTAAATCGAAATCACACCCCCGACCTTCAACAGGCGCACCGTCTTAGCGACGATATCCCCGCCCGCGCCGTCGACTACCAGGTCCAGGTACGGCCGCGCCTTGGGCAGTTGTGTGGCGAGCTGCTTCTCCCACCCGGCCTCCTTATACGAGACGCCGCCCTTGGCGCCGAGCGCCTTCGCCCGCTCTAGCTTCGACGCGTCCCCCGACGTCACGTACACGTTGCACCCCAGCGCGGCGGCGAACTGCAGCGTGCACAGCGCCACGCCCCCGCCGATCCCCGTGACTAGCACGTTCTGCCCCGCGACGGCGGACAGGTCGCTGTTGAACCCCTTCGTCACGAGCGCGCGCCACGCCGTCAGCCCGACGAGCGGGAAGGCGGCGGCCTCGGACGGCGAGAGGTGCGGCGGCGCAAGCTCCACTTCGTCCGCGGGTATGACGACGAAGTCCTGCCCCGTGCCGGCCGTGTACAGCGTCGTGCCGCCGATCACGCTGAACTTGGCTGGGTCCTCGGGGCCCGCGGGAGAGGCGGTCCACCCGCGGGACGGGGTCAGAACGACTTTCTTGCCGAGGAGGAGTTGGGAGCCGGAGCCGACGCCGGCTTCGACGACGGTGCCGAAACCGTCGGCGAGAAGCGGGTTAGTGAAGGAGATCCCGGGGTACAGGTGTTGCCGGATGAAGAAGTCGCGGTGGTTGAGGGCCGCGGTGTGGATCCGGACGAGGACCTCGTTTGGCCCGGGTTTGGGCTTGGGGACGTCGATGATTTGTAGGCTAGGAGGGGGTGTTAGTTTGGTAGTTGGGAGACAAGGGGGGGGGGGGAGGGAGCTTACGGGTAGTAGACTTGTCCGGGTTTACCGTCGACTTTCTTGATGGTGAGAGCTTGCGGCATCTTGGGTTAGATTTGTTTTGGTGCTGTCTACGTGGTTACGGTGTTGCTGGCTACTACGACAAATCAAATAAACACGTTACATCAACGTAAGGGACAATATTGGAAGTGGCTGTTCCCTATAAATACTAGATATCAAGAATGCTAACAATATAATTATTAACTAAAGAGTGTATAAGTAAGCTATAACATGTAAGGAGACTTATCTGGGGTAACAATTACATCTAAACGGGTTAAGAGCTGCTGTTTTCCACAGCTCTAATTTGTCAGCGCTAGAGACGTCATATACGATGTTTGGGCTAATCTTTCCCCGCGGGGTGCTATAAAACCTCGGTACGGGCCTACCTAGGTAGGTATAAACAAACACCCACAATTAACTGTATAGACATATGTGGGCTACATTACATACCACCTATAATTCTGGTGGGGTAAATTAAGATCATTTCAGATTTATGTATATGCTAATGCACCTGACAAGTGCTTTCTATAAGAACCGTGCCTGCCAGATATATGTTACTCAACTAAGGGATTGCACTTGCTAGATATAATGGAACGCCCGAAGTTAAGAGTCAAGAGGAAGGTGAAGGGTACCTAACCTAATTTCCCTTCCTCCTAGCGAGATTAGACTTTGTTCCTGTAAATAAAACAAAGACATCATTACCTACTAATATCCTAGAATGTGCATTCGGTTCGAGGTCCGGAAACGGCTATGGTCCCTTGAACCTTGTGGCTAATGTGATATAGGTACCTTAGGTTGGTAATGGTGGCTGCGATACATGATATTCATTTCTTCAGCTCTAGCCACGGTAGGGATCGTCGACACTGTGGCATTGTTCCATTTCGCTGCCAAGACTTCGCAACGTTCTATTTCGAGAAAATAGACCAGACGTGGCGTCATTAACCAGGTGTTCTACTCTTATCGGGCTTGGGTGTTTAATGCGACCGCGTTTAGCACGTGTATCCTGCAATATCAACCACGGTTCCGAGTCTTTGGGTTCGCTAATTCGGCTGCAAAGGTTGCATAATACCGACGGTTGATGATCTAAGAGTTAGCAAATCAAACTTGATGAAAAGCTCCCTCGACTCTCACGTAGGTTACAAACTTATCCGAGAAGACGGTAGACATACATGTCATAGATAAGGTAGGCGAGGACGAGTTATTAAAAAAGGTCGACAAGCTTGAGATCCGTGATTCGGTCTAAGGTTGATGGCCCATAATACAGGGCCGAAATCTCCACTCACTTCGGCGAGGCGCACGGACAAGATCCATGCGAGATCCCCGATACCCTTTAACTTTTAGTGATCGCCGTCTACTTACGACATGTATCCATTAGGATACTCAGATACTCAGATACTCAGATACCCATCAGCCTTAAGCCAAAATTTCGGGTCCTTATGCTAAAGTCTTAGCGTTTCACAATAACGTTCTCGAAACATGCATCACATAATTCGAGGAGGATTTCGAAGTCGCGTAGAAGCTCCCCGCGTGCAACCATCTGCTCATCCCCCTCTTCACCCCCTTGCGCATAACGTGCCATCCCCAAGTCTAAAAGGGGGGCATGGGACTACCAACTGATGGTATCTAGGGAGGTAAGCTATCCAGTTATATGGTACGGAGAAGAATAAGACGCCAATATAGATCCAATATAGCATGAAATTATAT
This sequence comes from Entonaema liquescens, assembly GCA_902805475.1. NCBI lineage: Eukaryota > Fungi > Ascomycota > Sordariomycetes > Xylariales > Xylariaceae > Entonaema > Entonaema liquescens. The sequence goes on along the minus strand of CADCSX010000001.1, from coordinate 1,335,722 downwards.
GTCGATACGGTATAGATGCTGCTACACTAGCGTCGCCGACCGTTGAAATTCGATATGGGACTTGTGCAGCTGGAGGACATGGATGAGGCAAAGTTTACTAGGCCACCATGTGGTTGAGTACCCATCTCTACTTCCTTTGCGGGTCCTTTTCTAGGATGCCTAGATTAAACGGGGAAAGGCCTTTGATGAAAACAAAGCTTCAAATGGATTCAAGTCGCCGACTCAACTATACAGCATGACTCGAGTATAATACTATTCAACCGAGCTTACAAATTTAAACTCGCCGCTGACGATTCTTTGCCCACACCTTTCAACTATTCAGAGTTGTCCATACCCTACCGAAGACGCCACATACCAGTATTCGAGAATATGTCCAAACCTTTCATATCTGGCACCGCTTTCGGTGCTGCTTTGACGGCAGCGGCGATCCATCCACCAGATGTCATCGTCGAGCAAATGACCTTCCAGAACTGGCGTATGGTCATTGCCTTCCTGACGGCTTCTGGTACTAGCACGTAAGATTATATTTTTCACCATGATAAAAAAAGAATTGTGGTTGCTTTATCAAGATGGTGAAGTAAGAGATGGCTAACCACTAAACTAGTCTTCTTATTAACGCACTACAACGACTAGGTTATCTCCATCTAAGTCCGCGGGAGTACTCGACAATCGGCATATTTGGTATCCTCGATGGAAACATAATAGGAGGATTACTTCTGGGTGCTGGCTTGACCATTTCCGGCTCCTGCCCAGGGACTGTCTTTGCGCAGATAGGGACCGGCATTCGTTCCGGCCTCTATACACTCGGCGGCGGGATACTTGGTGGCATAATCTGGTCAGGTTTACTGCGACCGGCTCTTCGAGGCCGGGCGAGGTCAAGCGCTGAGACATCGGATAGTAAAAGCCACCATTTAACTTTAGACAAGTTGATAGGTACAAGCCACCTGGGTGCACTCATTGCCCTCGAGGCCTTGTTCGCGGGTACCGTTGCAACGATAGTCTATCTTGCATCCCCTAAACACGGTGGATTGGTGGATCCAGTCACAGGCGGCTTCTTGATTGCGGGTGCCCAAATGCTTTCTATCGTGACACGAAAGTCCCTCCTAGGAACTTCAAGCTCCTTTGAAGAGGTCGGCGACTATTTTTGGTGGGCAATAGGGCAAAGGGACAGGCCGAAGTCGTACAACGCTATTGCGCTCACTACTGGTATGGTCACAGGGGCATTGGCCGTTTCTTTGGCATCGCCATCGGCGCATGTGACACCCGATATCACCATCGAGCCCACTAGGGCAATTCTTGGTGGCGTGCTTCTTGCAGTCGGATCGAGGATGGCAGGTGGCTGCACATCCGGCCACGGTATTTCCGGCATATCGCTTCTCTCGATCTCAAGCTTTGTCACTGTGGCTGCTATGTTCGCCGGAGGAGCGGGCATCGCTGCGATCATGGGATAATCAGCCCATCCAAGAGCTGTATTCTTCCGTAAGAGCCATTTCCCCATCACGGACGGATCTTCCCGCCTAGACACTCGATATAGAGTATCCCACAGCAAAAGCTTTCGTTATGCACGTGGAATAACAATAATTGCTTCGAGTTGCATTTCCGGCTACTACGCTCCTGCTCATCGGCAATAACCAGGTAGCCGGTCCAGTTCACTTATCCCCGAAAGGTGAACGAGTTAATCTACTGAGGCTAGTGTAGTTAATTTAAAAAGGGGCTAAAGGATTAGCCCTACTGTAGCCAGTATCTACTTAGTAAAGCTCGGAGTTTGAGAAGAACGGCGTAGCTCACGTGGATTGTTGATTTACTGGGTAAGGGACCATGAAAATACACACCGAAAGAGATCGGCAGTACTCACGGAATGACCAAACGAACGTCGGGATATCACGAATCTGACATGTGAGGTAGGTAGTCGGGCGATGATACTCAGCCCGGAAAAGCCGGGTCGGCGACCGAATATATTTATAGGCCCTGGGCCTCAATTTTGGGCACCTACTTTCTCTGTGTCGCCGTGCGACGTCGGCCTCCGGCATTACCGCCAATGGAGGAGGGCCTACGTAGTAGTATTGCACGGATGGGGGGAGCGGGGATAGTAAGCATACATTATAATGTCTCGGCCATACTAGACCAACTATTCCCCCCTTTTTTTCCCCATCGCAAAGCCTCAGTTGATATACTATCTCCGCGCTTTTCTTATATATATTGGATACACGTAGATAGACACTGCCTCTCGTATGTTACACTACCTTTAGAACATATGTGACATCGCTCTCCATTTGGATATTCATAATTAGGGTGCTATATGTTTGGAGTGATATAGCATTTCGGCGACTTGAGGTGCATATATACATTAATTTACATACCTATATCCTTCCCCAGTTCCTCTCCGAAATATGAACTTCCTCACCCCATACATATCTTCGCCGACAACCACAAACGGAGAAAAAAAGTCGCCGGAGGAATTCAGACATGCGTCGGCCATGACCGTACTTTCCCACCATCACAACCACAACCACAAGCACCACTACCCAATAATCCTCTCTGCCTGACCGCTACTTCGTCGTCGCTCTGCACGTCATGCCAATACCAAGAAGATAGTTCCATTCCTCCTACCGTCCATAGGTCCATCAGACGCGTCAGCACCGAATGGGCACTCGCTATATAGGTACCTGCTTTGGTCCTCCAATCTTCCATCTGACCGCTCTCCTACGTCCGGCAAAAAAAAAAAAAAAAAAAACGTGGTATAAAAATGCCGAGGAAAAAAAGGAAGCCGTGGATCGAGCACGACATCTCGCCGAAATAGCTATGTGCTTATATATGTACATCTACTTTACGGAGGAAAATACCGTAGATATACACCCCTTTCTCAAGTAGGCATCCGAACCCCCGTACCTACCCCCTTTCTCCCTCTTCCGGTCCTCCTTCGTTTAGACCGGGAGGAAAATGTCGCAGCGGCTTGGATCTTGTGATGTACTTCGTATGCGGGATCACCGACGCTCCACGTGCTGATAGGAATATACGTACATGCACAGCTGTGTAGCTTGGCTGCATATGGGGCCTACCTAGGAATGCAGGCTGTTAAAGACTATCTGACATCTAAATATACCTAGGTATGTAAACGAATAGCACACTAAGCAAGCCTAGGTACAGTATACTCATCTTGTCTAAACGTAAGTTAATAGTAGGTTTAGGTTAAATATAGCACAAAGATACCACCATAAAATAAGGCTACAGTCGAGGACTCCATCAAGTATGCAATGGTGCAAGTGTACTGTACAATTCATTACGCGAAGAATCTAAAGCAAATATCTAGCTATCTAGACAGGTTATTGGACGGTTTCAACGTAACACCGCAGTATGCCAGAGTACATTCCTCCCCTCCAAGAATGCCATGGAACCGTCGTCGTCGATGGCCAGTTAGGACCCGATGCGGGATTTGTCTTTCGCCCTTAGATGGAGGTACGGGTTGAGCCTCAGCAGACTGTAAGAGGTCTAAGGTCTGAATAAAGGGCTTGACGAAAAGTGGCAGGGGTTGGATTGCCTTGTTGACGTAGATAATTGGGTAGGTTGTCAGTGTTTTGTCATAAGAGAAAAGAAAACGATCCGATGTCCATCGAATGCAACTGATGGTACAACATATAGCAAATGAGCTTGGCTTTTATAAGGCACACCGTATTTTCCTGCAAATTGATGAAGTGTAGTAGGCGTAAAGTCGGCAGTCTCGTGCCTATTTCGCGCAATTGCTGAGGAGTTTAGTAATTCAATTCACCACCGCCTCCACCTGCGACGTGGTCAAGGTCTTCGTAGCTCTTGAGGCTGCGGCCTTGAACGGCCTCGCGAGGACCAACGGCTGCTCCCCCTGCCGCACCATCGCCCCAGCGGCCGGCACCGCCTCTACCGCGGCCTGCACCCTGTCCATCCTGTCCCCAACGTCCTTGTTGCTGACGCCTGTCATACGGGCCGGCGCGGTTCTGAAATCGCCCGGAATTGGCACCACCACGCCGGATAGGGCCAGTGCCACGTTCCTCACCTCCTGCGGCCCATCCCGGAGCCTGAACATTGTGACCGCCTGTGAAGAGCGGAGGCATACCGGGGAGACTAGGAAAGCCAGGAAATTGCGGAACCATATTGTTCATGGTGAAATTCTGGAGATTAAATCCGCGGGGAGTGCCCTGCTGCGTTTGGCCATTGGAAGGCGGGAAATGACCATTGCTATTGGCATCGGTTCGTGAAGGTGCAATGTGAGCAGGATCAAGTACATATGCGTTGATTAGATCGAACTGAATTCATTGTTAGCTGTCGTTGACTTATCGTCGGATAATATTGGTTTACCTCTTGCTTCATAGTCTCTAACCAATCAGCGTGACGCTTCTCCACGTGTTTCTTCCAGAAGTGGTCCTCTTTGAAGAGTTTCGTACACTCGGGAACCTTACACCTCCATTTGTGCTCATCTTCCTGCTTGACGAATTTGGAGAGTTCGTCGTTGAGGGCATCCTCGGTAGGTTTACCGCCGAGTTTACGAATGTCTACTGACTCAGGCTCAAGAATTTGCATAATCTTGTCCTCGAAGGTCCTAACCCACTTATACGCACGTTCAAGCTGCTGCTCGGATTTAGAAGATGCGTTACGGAATTTGCGATCAGGTTCAGGTGCCTCGCCCTCTTCCTCTTCCTCTTTCGAGTCCTTGGGCTTTTTAGAAGGAAACGGGTCTCCACTAGCACTGGCGCGTGCGACATTCTTAGCGGCGGACGAGAGCGTGCTTCGGGGTCGACGAAGATGGCCTCCAGGGCACTTTCGGGTCAACTCATGAATAGAGTCGCTCTCAAAAACACAGAAGAAGCAGAAGTTGAAGACTCGGCGAAGGTACTCAATCATGAGATCGAGCTGCTTCTTCTTTACCAAGATGTCTTCGTCGTCCACTTCGTCGTCTATGGCACCCTCTTCGTCAGATTCGCCCATTTCACCTTCTTCACCATCGTCCATTGCTTCATCAAAGTCAAGATTACGGTCTTTCTTAACCCTTTTTGCCGTTGGAGATGATATGGCCGGTTGTAAACTTCCGGCACTGCGTAAAGCCTCCACTCTTTCCTCAATCTTGAGAGTGGCATTGAAATCCGAACCGAAATCTTCCTCAAACTTATTGACAAGTCGCTGAGCAAGGCCGAGATCTTTCTCGACTCTCTCGGGAGCAGAGAAGAGATCCCATAATGCCTTCTTGCGAGGATTACTGGGGGGGTTGTGGACACCCACATGGCATACGAAATCACCACGAACCTCGTCCTTGACGGTCTTACCGTTAATAGCCTCAAGGGCCTTGTCGGCTGTGGTAGTAGCTACGGGTGATTCAACCTTCATCTCATCATCCTCGTCTTTCGGGTCCGCACGTTCAACAGGTGCTGCCGTCTCGGACGAGGGATGTAGCATTACCCAACCCATACGATGGTATCTTTTGCTAGGATTAGGGTCGCTAAGCGATAGCCATTTGAATCCACCTTCCTCTTCTCCAAGATACTCTTTGCAGAAAGTTTCAAGATTCTGGCGGCTGACATGAGGAGCAATCGTCTTGATTAGGAGAGTAGGTTGATACAAGTTCTCGTCCCGGAGGTCGCTCCCATTCGCAGGGACTAGGTCACCGACTCCTAAAACTTCGTTTGCTGCCGTCGCTTCACCTTCTTCTTTTCGACAACACCACCAGCTCCGTTGCTTTCACTTTTAGGTATCCCTTCTAGAGAAAACTCGTCGAATGTGCCGGACTCCAAATCCTGCTCCCATTGACTATAGGCGCCACGGCGGAACTCGTTTATTTGCTTGCGTAAGCCATCCCGGACTTCGGGAACATAACGTTCACGAAACCATTGCTCCTTTTGTGCTCGGCCACAAAAGCTCGGGCCATCTTGGCTTGAAGCTCCTCCTTGTACGTATCATAGGCGGCCTGGATTCTAGCCTTCTCTTTATCACGATCTTCCTGCGTATCTCTGCGAGGTCGCTCAGGGTCGCGTCTTCGACCAGTTCGGGCGCGCTCCTTTTCCTCCTTAATTTTCTCATTGGCTCGCCACCATTCACCGAAGTAGGAAAATCCAACTTGAAAGGCAACCTGACAGGATCTGTCAACGGGTTTACTGTGGGCTGGGGCGGTTGGGGGCCACCACCCTGGCCCGGGACGTAACGATCAATGTTCGCAGGAGGCGAGTTGATGCGTCTTCTGTCTTCTCGGTCACGGGTGCCGACATAGTCGTCTCGACCACGTCCTCTAGGCTCGTAGCGATCAACGGGGGGAGGAGAGCGCGATCGATTACGCCGGGTACGGTCATGGCCTATTACAGTTAGTTCCTCCCTGAAGCAGTACGACTTAAAAATGTCATTTGAAATAATATGAAGACATTGTATAGTTCAAGTAGCGTATATATCATGAGTGACAAAAGCCAAAAAGTAATCGCGAACGCACCAGGTGAGCGGCCACGGTAAAAGCTGTCACGAGCCTCATCTTTGACGCGATCATCGCGGTTACTCCAACCGCGATCGGGGGGAGAACGACCGGGGGCGTCGCGATATGAGTACGAATCCATGTTGTCTAGCTCACT